>CM046944.1:22512316-24912316 GCA_025698515.1 Gossypium sturtianum
CCAAATGGTTGAGCTTGATAAATGACCTATATGTTAAGTTTTGGGTACAATTATGCATATATGTATTTGGTCATTTAGGTAAGTTTGGATACATGGATGACATGTTTTTAAGTTTTCATTTGGGGTGCCTACGGGCATATTGGTTGTATGTGATGATAATACATATTTTAAGCTTGATTTTGGTTGGTTTTGGATGCCTATTTATGACTTGGTTATATGCAAATTGTTGTGTTTAGGTTGGTACCAATTTGGGTGAGAAATATGGCTTGGAAAATGGCTTATTTTCGTCCACACGGGCAGAGACACGGGCGTGTGTCTCAGCCGTGTGTGACACACGGCCGTGTGTCCCCTGTATCTTTTAAAAGAGCAAGTCAGTATGCTCACACAGCTTAGCACACAGGCGTGTGGCTTGGCCGTGTGGCACAAGTCAGAGAATTACACGGGCACGGACACGGGCTGGGACACGGCCGTGTGTCCCTATTTTGAACGCCCATATGGCCTAAGACACGGGCGTGTCTCTTGGCCGTGTGAGTCACACGGCCTGACCACACGGTTGTGTGACCCCTGCAATTTTAAAAATTATATAAGTTTCTGAAAAATTCTCTGAATTTTCCAATTTAGTCCCGATTTGTTTCTAAGGTGTATTTTGGGCCTCGAGGGCTTGTATTAGGGACAATATGTATAAATTTGATTGGTTTTTTTTTTACATGAATGCTAAATGATATGAAATGTTTAAGATTTCTATCTGTCTGATCTGTAAATCCGGTAATGCTTCGTAACCCTGTTTAGGCAATGGATACGGGTTAGGGGGTGTTACATTTTATCTGCAAAGTTGTTGTGTGTTTACAACTACTGGCAGAATATTAACTTTCAAACACTTGTGGTTTATCCACAACTTATACTGGCAACTATTATCTGTAAATCCGTTGTGTATTCACAACTGCTAGCAGCGTATTAACCTGCAACACTGGTGGTTTATCAACAAACTGGAGTGTTCGGGATATAAGAGTTCTGGGGAACTCTGACAGTGGAGTGTAATAGTGGGGCAGAACCTATTTATACTGTTAAATTGAAATTGCTATGTATTGCATCATCACACATAAACATGCTCGAATGAACTATCACTTTCTTCTATGCTATGAGATTTCTAATGAAATGTATAATGTTATTACATATGCTTGGATTACTGTTTGACACTGATTTACTTGTGATGGAACTCACACTGATTTACACGCGGATGCGACATCCGGAGGGTCTCGACTCGGTTTTCTAATATATTTTTAGATATATTATTTGATGTTTCATTATTCAGAGTTTGTATTGTTATTTTATTTCAAACTGTGACATGTGATTTAGGATTTGAGTTTTATATTGCATTACACTTAATTTAATTTTAGGATAACAAGATATGTTTATTATTGAGTTATGCATGAATTCTCGATTTTTATTAAAAAACAACCACTTGTCACATTTCCACTACTACATCTTAATTAAGGTTTTGAAGATTAATAAATTGGTATTTAACTAAGTTTTCTACTAAATTAAACACATATTTCAAAATGACTGTTTTCAAAACCACGATAGCTAACTGGGTCACTTCGGTGGCTAATGTAATCTTCCAAATATGGATCTAACGTTTAGGCCGAGTTGGAGAGGTTACACGAGTAGTCTACCCAGTTAAAAATTAGAAATCCAAATTCCAAAAACCATCTAAAAGATCGATCAATTTTTATTTTTTATTTTTCACCTCAATTAATTCACATCGGAATTTAAAATGCCAAATCACCAACTTAACAACAACAATTCTCAGCATGGATCATCTTGCTCATTTTTCTAATGGACAAGATCGTTTCTATAAAATTTTCAAGTAAAAGGACTGAAATGCAATACAAATACAGTACAGGGATTGATATATAATTTTACCCCAAAATCTATCAAATCTTGTGTGTTTCACTTTTTCTTACAACACATTAAAACTGTCCTAATTTGTTTGGTTTGCTTGTTTTCCAAATACTTTTCCTTCATCCGCAAGGGGATGGAAGATACCAGAAAATGTCAATTTTATGTTTTTGTATCATATGTTCGACGAACAGTATACTTTTTCATGTATACGAAAGAAAAAATAAAAACAACAATATATCTATGTAATCTGTTATAAACATAAATATCAGATAAGGAAGATTCTCAGCCTCTTCTCTGATTAAACCCATTTTTCTTTGAGAAAATTCTCTTCTTTTGTTTGTCTTTTTATTAAAAAGGTTTCTTTTTCGTTCTCACGTTTCCCTTACAACTTTGTTTTCCATTGACTTTCTGACTTGATCAACTCAAGTAATAATTGCTCGTCTATAATTATAACTGTTATTCAAATATTCTTTCTTTAGCTACAATTTTTAGCAGTTTTACACTATTGGGTACCTTTGAAAAACAAGTTCCTATCACATGATTCAAAGTTATTTTCTATTTTTATCTGGTTTCTCTTACTCTTTCATGGCATCTCTTTTTTTTTAAAAAAAATTTATCAATAATAATTTGTTTGGGTTTTAAATGAAATGCAAAAAAGTAGTTGGGTTATACTAAATGTGTTCAGTTTTGGTTTGTTTATTTCATCTGAAAGTCAAAGTTGAAACATGGCAGCCTGGTCCACAATCTCTACCAAAGATTAAACTAATTAAGATGAAAAAGAATTTGTGAACAATGTATGCTGTTCAAGTAAATACTTTGCTTCTCTCTTGTCATTTCTTGGAATCTTCATTTATGAAATGGGGTTCTTTTCTTCATCATTTTAGTGGTTCATATGGCTGCGTGCTAATGGTTTCAGATAGAGAGAGCTTCATTAACTTTTCTTTTCCTTTTTTCCCATTTCTTTGCTTGTTCATAAATAGAATCCTTGTCTGATTGGTTCCTGGATCTTCTTTGCAGCTGGTTTCTGTTTCCAGAATCTTGCTTTATAACTTCATCTTCTTCTGAAGACTGCAAAAGTTTCTTGAATTTTAGTGTTCTCCATGTGTTTGAAGTTTGGACCATTTGAATAGGATTAAACTTTGTGCAAAAGAAATGGCTGGTGGAAGGAGGAAAAAACAACATTTTAGCAGAATTCATGCTTTCACATGTGGGAAAGCATCTTTTAGAGGGGATCATTCATTGATTGGAGGCCCTGGTTTCTCTAGAGTAGTATATTGCAATGACCCTGAATGTTTTGAAGCAAGTTTGCTTAACTATGGTGGAAATTATGTTAGAAGTACAAAGTATACACTTGCAACGTTCTTCCCAAAATCATTGTTTGAGCAATTCAGGAGAGTTGCCAATTTCTATTTTCTAATCTGTGCTATACTGTCTTTTACACCACTCTCTCCATACTCATCTATCAGTAATGTTCTTCCATTAGTTGTTGTAATTGGAGCCACTATGGGAAAGGAGGCCGTCGAAGATTGGAAGCGAAAAAAGCAGGTAATTGACCGGCTTCGAGTTGAACGATAGTTTAGGATTATTGTGTTTCTGATTTTTGATGTTACAAATGTATATTCAGTTGCCGACAGTTCTTAGACTAAAATATGCTGTGATGTTCTTTTTTTTATGAATTATGGAGAATGTATGGTAGATTTCTGAAATTTCAGGTAGGCAACGTATATGTTGTTGGGTTTTTAGGATGAGATGTCAAAAATTTGTCTGTTCAGGACAGGATTTTTGAGAAAACATACTTCATAGGTGCTAATAGTTAACATATTTCATAGGAGGTTGCCTATAGCGGTTATCTTGCAGGTGAGACAGAGAAAGGTGCCGGTAGAGCGAAGCGGGTTGCCGATGTCTTAGAGATATGTCAATTTAGATGTAGTAGATCTATTGTCCATCTTGTTGAAGTGTTCAAGTCCATTCAAATGATACTTTGCATAAAAAAGTTAGTGTTACATACTGTATAATGCTTGAAAAATGTTTATGGAAATGCTACTCAAATATGTATAAATTTTTGCTTCTTATGCACATTTGTGTAGAATTTCCTTCAAAAAAGAAAATTTGCTTCTTTAGTATGAGGGATTGATGCTATTCCTTTATGTCTCGCTTTCTCTATCTCCATCCTTCAGTTTGTTTCTTTTTTATCTGGTTTTTTTAGTCTATGTTTCTCCGGTTTGTAAACCAGTTCTTGATGACATTGCAGGACATTGAAATGAATAACAGGAAAGTTAAAGTGCATCAAGGTGATGGTGGTTTTGAGCATACGAAATGGATGGATTTGAAAGTGGGGGATATAGTCAAGGTGGAGAAGGATGAATTCTTTCCTGCAGATCTTATTTTGCTGTCATCAAGTTATGAAGAAGCTATTTGCTATGTTGAAACGATGAACCTCGATGGGGAAACCAATTTGAAACTAAAACAAGCATTGGAAGCAACTTCAAGTCTGCATGAGGATTCAAGCTTTCAAAATTTCAAGGCTGTCATCAGATGTGAAGATCCGAATGCAAACTTATACTCTTTTGTTGGCAGTTTGGAGTTCAGAAAAGAACAATATCCACTATCTCCTCAGCAGCTTCTACTTAGGGACTCGAAATTACGGAACACAGATTATATTTTTGGTGCAGTTATCTTCACAGGACATGACACAAAGGTCATTCAAAATTCAACTGAACCTCCTTCTAAGAGAAGCAAGATTGAGAGGAGGATGGATAAGATTGTGTACGTTCTGTTTGCTTTGCTCGTTTTGCTGTCTGTTATTGGGTCGATTTTCTTTGGAATAGCAACTAGGGAGGACCTGGAAAATGGAAAAATGACAAGATGGTACCTTAGACCTGATGAGACCACAATTTATTATGATCCGGAAAGAGCAACAGTTGCTGCAATTTTGCAATTTCTGACAGCCCTGATGTTGTATTCGTATTTGATTCCCATTTCCTTATATGTATCCATTGAAGTTGTCAAAGTTCTCCAGAGCATTTTCATCAACCAAGATCTACACATGTACTATGAAGAAGCAGACAAGCCGGCACGAGCTCGAACCTCGAATCTAAACGAAGAACTTGGTCAGGTTGATACAATACTTTCTGATAAAACCGGAACTTTGACTTGCAACTCAATGGAATTTATCAAATGTTCTGTAGCTGGAACATCTTATGGTCGTGGAATTACTGAAGTCGAAAGAGCTCTCGCTTGGAGAAAGGGTTCGCCTTTGGCCCAAGACGTGACAGAGGAAGAGGGACAAGTAGAGGAGTTTAAGAAAGAAAAGCCATCTGTCAAAGGGTTCAACTTTGTGGATGAAAGAATCATGAATGGTAATTGGATAAAAGAACCTCGAGCAGATGTAATCCAGAAGTTCTTACGACTATTGGCTGTCTGTCACACTGCAATACCTGAAGTGGATGAAGAAGCAGGAAGAACATCATATGAAGCCGAATCACCAGATGAGGCAGCATTTGTGGTTGCTGCCAGAGAACTGGGATTTGAGTTCTATGAAAGGACACAAACAAGCATTTCATTCTACGAGTTCGATCCACTCTCCGGCAAAAAAGTTGAAAGGTTATAAACCTTAATAGCTAATAAACCATTTCCAAGGCCTTCCATTGCATCAACTTTAGCCGCAAGCAGAATACATAGGCTTTTGTGGCTAGTGGTATTTTCATATATGTATTCAACATGATGGAACATTTCTATTCCCTTTTACAGATCTTATAATCTATTGAACATCTTGGAGTTTAGTAGCTCAAGAAAGCGGATGTCGGTGATTGTGAGGAACGAGGAGGGAAAGCTCCTGCTACTTTGTAAAGGCGCTGACAGGTTCGTAATCTGAAACAGCCGTTTACTACCTAATAAGACTATTTAGAGTAATTTTAGTGATAATGATGAACATAGCACCAAAACTAACGACTAGGACGTCATTCTATCTCCAAGACTTAAAGGATGAATGTCAGGGAGGGGACAAGAAATGTATAACTCTTGACTGGCTAAATTTTGTTGCTTAGTAGTTCCTTCCAGTATCCAAATACTTGAAAACAGATTATAATAAGTGCATTTTGTTTCTTTAATCAAGCAGTGTCATGTTCGAAAGACTTGCAAAGAATGGACAAGAATTTGCAGAGCAAACCAAGGAGCACATTGCAGAATATGCCGATGCCGGTTTGAGAACTTTGGTAATTGCATACCGTGAAATAGATGAGCAAGAATATGTCGAGTTCAATGAGCAGTTCACAGAAGCCAAGAACCTAGTGAGTGCTGACCGCGAAGAAATGATTGAGGAAGTTGCAGGAAAGATTGAGAGGGACTTGATTCTTCTTGGTGCTACAGCTGTTGAAGACAAACTTCAAAATGGGGTGAGTTTGAAAGCAACAAATATGACTTGTTCGTGTTTCATTTCATGTTCAAACGCCGGAGAATCAAGTCACTTTTAATACGAAATCTTTGGTTTTATATTGAGTATTTTGCCTTTCTTGCCGGACAGGTTCCTGAATGCATTGACAAACTCGCACAAGCTGGGATCAAAATATGGGTTCTAACAGGAGATAAGATGGAGACAGCAATAAATATTGGGTACGGTGATTATTAGAGGTGCTTACCATAGACTCTGATGTGAGCTTCCATATGCTGATTTTTGGAACTTTTGTGTTGAACTTTGCAGCTTTGCTTGTAGTTTGCTTAGACAAGGAATGAAGCAAATAGTAATAAATCCAGAGACTCCAGAAAACAAGGCATTGGAGAAAGCGGATGACAAATCCGCTGCTGCAGCTGTAAGCATCTCATACCTTGAACTCTGATTGCATATCATTATGTTTTCGGATTCTCACTATTTGAACTCTGATGGCCTATCAACTCAAAAATTCTTAATGACTTTGTTCTTTTATATTCAGATTAAATCCTTCAAATTGTTTCCATACATTTTGGTAAAATGAATTAATTGCAACCAAACTTTCCAAATTCGTGGATGGATCATGGATCAACTCATTTTCTCCAACTATTTTTTTCGATTTAATTGAGGCTGTGCTGTTGTCTTATCTGTTCAAACATGACAGTAGTTATAGTAGACAGTGGTTTCTTATCTGAATCTAACCCCAAAATTTGAGTGTGCTTGTGAGCTTGATGAGATCCTTTTGATTTTCTAGGCATTTAAGGCAAGCGTTCTCCAGCAGATAGCTGAAGGAAAGCGGCTGCTTTCTTCATCAACCAAAAATTCCGAGGCAGTGGCTTTAATTGTTGATGGCAAGTCACTAACTTATGCTCTGGAAGATGATGTCAAAGACAATTTCCTAGAACTTGCCATTGGCTGTGCATCCGTTATTTGCTGCCGTTCATCTCCTAAACAGAAGGCGCTAGTAAGTTCATTATCCTTCAATGGCGCACAGAAATTATTTTAGTTTGTTTGTATTGAGCACAAAATGGTATTTTTGGAGTCTTATGTCGGACTTTGGGATAACATATACCAGCAGAAAAAAGTGCTGAAAAAAGATCTCAAGAACTGCAAATATGTTGTTATAGAACTTACGGAATCTTTGAAAATAAAATCCGTTTAAATGAATGGTTGAAAATTGTTGTATATCAACTCAACTAACAAGTACTTTTTCTAGCAATTTCGAGGAGGACTCAAACTAATTAAGTTAAAATAAACAATGCAGGTTACACGGCTAGTTAAAACTAAAACAGGAAGTACAACTCTAGCAATTGGTGATGGAGCAAATGATGTCGGTATGCTTCAAGAAGCCGATATTGGCGTTGGTATTAGTGGTGTGGAAGGAATGCAGGTAATTGCTCCATGTATAAAGGTGGTGCATATTGGTTTGTTTCACTCGATGCGTTTTGCTTCTCAGTTCTAATAGCTGCTTCTTGAATCTTCAGGCTGTCATGTCGAGTGACATCGCAATTGCCCAGTTCCGTTTTTTGGAACGCTTGCTTCTTGTGCATGGACATTGGTGTTATAGAAGGATTTCATCAATGGTAATATAAGTCGCTCTGAGATGTTCTTGAAGTGTTAATCAATATCTGCAATTTATATTGAAATGACAATCAGTATAAGCAGTAAATGCCTTGAAAATGAAACTATATGTCTGGTTTTCGTTTTTAATCCATGTTTGAAAATTCAAAGCATGTTCTTAATCCTTATGTTGTGCCCATGGGAATCAAATGCCAGAAACCTGACTAATGGTCTATGATGTAACCTTCTTGCAGATATGCTACTTCTTTTACAAGAACATTGCATTTGGCTTCACAATCTTCTTCTATGAGATATACGCATCGTTCTCGGGTCAAGCTGTATACAACGACTGGTTCCTATCCCTCTATAACGTCTTCTTTACATCACTTCCCGTGATTGCTCTGGGAGTTTTTGACCAGGACGTCTCTTCACGTTTATGTCTCAAGGTATCTCTCAGATTTCTTGAATGGCATTACTAAAGTTTTGTTTCTAAAACTCGATACCGACAACAATAAAATGAAATTGTGATGATTGTATCTCATTGCAGTTTCCTCCATTATATCAAGAAGGAATCAAGAATGTCCTCTTCAGCTGGCTTAGAATCCTTGCCTGGTTATTTAATGGTGTGCTTAGTGCCACCATAATCTTCTTCTTTTGCATTCGAGCGATGCAACATCAGGCATTCCGCAAAGGAGGTGAAGTCGTTGGCTTGGAAATCCTTGGCGCTACGATGTATACATGTGTGGTATGGGTAGTTAACTGTCAAATGGCACTATCCATCTCTTATTTCACATATATACAACATCTCTTCATCTGGGGTGGCATAGTTTTTTGGTACATATTCCTCATTGCATATGGAGCCATAGATCCGGACATGTCGACCTCTGCATACCAGGTCTTTATCGAAGCATGTGCACCGGCCGGGTCGTATTGGCTTCTGACACTCCTCGTGCTAATTGCCTCGCTGCTACCGTACTTCGCTTACTCGGCCATCCAAATGCGGTTCTTCCCATTGTATCATCAGATGATACAGTGGATTCGAAGTGATGGACAAACCGACGACCCTGAGTATTGTCATATGGTGCGACAGAGATCACTAAGTCACACAACAGTAGGTTATACGGCACGTTTCGAAGCAAAATCGAAGAGCTCGAAAGAGAGAGCTCGGGGTCATTGATGATCGTCCCGGCTGAAACGGGGAAGACGGGTGAGAGAATTTAAACTGCAACTTATCGTATTACGGGGGTTATTTAAATCCTTTTGTTTTTATACTGAAAAATAGCTGTATATTGCTCCTGCTACACGAGTTCCTTTTAAATGTACATAATACACATAAGATCAAGATATATAGGCTGTGAGTTGTATTTCTGAGGCCATATCACATTTTGCAGCTAAACCTGTAATTTTATGAAAGATGTACCTTTTATACAGAGAGAGAGAGATTCAGTTCAGTATGATTGGTATTAATATTTATAAATATAACTCTTTTTTATTTAAATGGAATTTAATTTAGATAAAAATAATTTGTAGTGTAACTCACAAATATACTTTAAAGCTTCGATTGAATTAACAAATACAATTTATTAATTTAAATTTGGGTGACGTAATTAAACAAAGCATTGAAAGATGTGAAGTTAGAATTGGATAGGAATTCCAATTAAATTACAAACGTATTTAGACAAATCAAATATAAAATCTTAACTGAATTAAGGAAAATGAATGCATTTTTCAAACTGGAGGTGGATGGGGATGGGTTTCATTGTTAGTTTGATCCTCACCAAAAGACATAACTTTGGCACCCGCCTCCACCACCTCCCCCGCCATACAACCTCCACACCTTAGCTTCAACCATCCCAACCAACCTCCATGCTTTATCGTATCCAATGGCGTTATCGCCACTACCGCCGCCCCCTTCGTCCGACGTCGGACACAAATCCTTCCCACCACACAAGAAACAACAGCTAGAAATGTCAGAACTGAGATGACGGCGAAGAATGGCCCTAGAGACCCTGACGACGGTGACGAAGTAGTACTGCTTCCCACTGCCGCCGCTTGGCTGCTTGCGGTGTCTCCTTGAAGTGGTAATGATGAAATAGAAGATGCCATTGTAATTGTATTAATTGGTAAATTAAGCAAGAAAAACGAGGCTATAAATACACAATATTCCATGGATTTATGCAAAAAGGAGAATATTTTGAAGAAAAGCGAGGGTCGGCCATAAAAAGAGAAAGGTGGGAAGCCAACATGGAAAGGGAGTTTGCTTGCATCAGAAAGGTATGCTAACTTTATCACTACACTGTTCCACTTATTAGCTCTCTCCTTCTCTTTGTTAACTTCTATTTCCTATTCAATAAAAAATTGACATTTTTCTTTTCAGTTGTGGGACTGAACTTTTATTTTGATACTTAATTTTATTTATAATTAAATTTAAAAATAAAAATAAAAAATAAAAAAAAAACTATCTTCTCAACCCAAAACCCTTAAGCAGCTTCAACAAATTTCTTCTCAAGCTTTATAAAATTTAAAAGCACAAATTTTTAAGTGAAACATGATTCGAAGATTACAAATATCACGAAGAAAGAAAAGGAATTACAAATAGATGCTTCCTTTGGTGCCAAAGGGGTTTCAAACTCTACCAAAACAGTCCCAGAAATCTTTTCTCCTCTTACTGATTGTCACTCTCCAAGAGTGAGGGTTGGAGTAAGAACAACTTCTCTATCATTCACCTTAAAAGCACTTTCTTGTTGGTTAGCACAATCTATGAAGAGTGTAATATATTACAAAATGCTTAACTTGTTAAGATTTTTTTTTTTTTTTTTTGAATTTCAACTCGTTAAGAACTTAAAGTCATAAGTGGGGGCATTTTAAACTCTTTTATTCTATTTTTAAAGGAAAACAAAAGGAGCTTAAAATCTACAATCAAATATGTCGTAACCATTTTTTTTAAAACGGGTCGACTTTAGTTTTAAAAATGAAAACGAAAAAAGGGAGTCGCCACCAATCCTTTTTGATGAGGTGTGATCAGATCACCTCGTAATTCAATCATTTTAATAAATATTTTAATTTACTAAAACAACAATTTCTGGTTTACAAAATTTAGAAAAACGGGTTCGGGAGTCGATTATGCACGAGGAAGGATTAGCACCCTCGTGACGCCCAAAATTGGTACCTAATTAATTATTTGATGTTTTTATGTCGAAAATTTAAAAGATTTTAAAATACGATCCTCTTTGTTTAAAAGAAAACTTGAATAAATTAAAATGGACACTAAGACCCTCATATTTCGAAGAAGTAAAATGTCATGTCCAGTAAGTTAGGGTACGACATTTCGAGTTCCCGAAACTGAGTTTGTCTTTCGACTTTTAAAACTCGTATTTAAGCTTGAGGAGAATATTCGGATATTTGGGTCAAATGAAAAACCGGAACCCAGTAAGTTAGGGCACGATTTCTCGAAATTCTAAATACAGAATATTGCTTTTGTTTTTTAGAAATCCTTATCCCGAGATAACAAAACGTCACATCCAGTGAGTTAGGACACAACATTTTTAAATTCTCGAGAATAGGTTTTTATTTAACTTATGCTTTAAAAATAATCGGTTCTTTAGACTTGACTAGAAAAATCGAAACCCAATAAGTTAGAGTACGATTTCCTTCGGGTCTTAGAACGCAGAGCGTTTGCTTATTCAAAAATCGGATAGAACGTAACACGGTCATAGTAAAATGGAAAATGAATTATGGTACTAATATGTGCATGATAATGACAAATATTAAAGTCAAAACAAACCAGAATAAAAAGAAATAAAAATAAAAATAGGATAAATAACAAGAGCAAAAATAAACAAATAAAAATAAAACAAACTAATTTAAAAAATAAGTAAGTAAATAAAATGAAAACTAAGGAAAATTTAATAGTGAATCAACAATTAGATAAATAAACGAGTACTAAGTAAAATATTTTAGAAATAATAATAATAATAATAATAATAATAATAATAATAATAATGAAGTTAGTTAAAAAATAATAATGGTAATTAATTATTAATAATAATAGTATAGCATAATAATAATAATAATAATACTAGAATATATAATTATAATAATAGTAAAAATAATGGCAACAGAAATAAATAAAAATGATAATACGAATAATAGTAATAACAAATAATGGTAGTAAAAAAACAAATAAATAATAGTAATAATAAAAATAATAATAGGAACAAATAAAATAATGGTAATGATAATCATAAAATAATAATAGTAATAAAAATAATAATAATAAAAATGAAGTAAAAAAAAAACAATAAAGGGAACAAATTAATTTAAAGTATTAAAATGTAAAGAGCAATAAATAAATGGCAAATAAATAAATATCAAATAAATAAACAATAAATAAAATAAATGAATTCATAAATGGATGTTGTATTAAAATGCAGTTAAAATAAAAATGGGAGCCTCAAATTATAAATGAAACATTAAAAGGACTAAATTAAAATAAAAATAAAACTAGGGGTCCGAATTTAAAAGAAAAAAATTGGATTAGGGCCTCAGTATAACGCGCGAAAAAGGGGAGGGACCAGAAGGGAAAATATCCCATTCCCTTTGCGCAGCGTTTTAATATGGGTTAGAATGCAACGAAAATAAAAGTATGCGGTAAAATAAAAAATAAAAAAATAAACAAAACAAATAAGGACTAAATTGCAATGCGCCGCAAAAGCGGGGGGATTGCGCGCGCAAATGGCCCGTTCAAAAGAAACACGCGGATCCTGAGGAAGCGGGTCGGGTCGCGCACGGGCTAAGCATGAAACGGCGCCGTTTTGGCTATACCTGAAACGACGCCGTTTCTATTTCTTATAAAAGCCAAAGTTTGCTAAAAAAAAAAAATCAGTTTTTCTTTCTTCTAAAAAAAAAGGGCCGAAATCCTCTCAATCCCTCTCTGATCTGACAATAATCCGGCCAGTCCTCCGGCCATCGGCCATCACAGACCACCACCATTCCACTGTCACATCGCCACGCATACCGTGCACGTGGCGAAATCGCCTTACCCTATTTTGTTCCTTTTTCATATAAAACCCGTTTTGAGCCTAAAACCTTCAAAAAAAAAAAAAAAAAAAAGAAAAAAAAAAAAAAACCTTAAAAAAGGGTAAACCCTTTGGCTTCCAACGTCGCCGTCGCAGCCATCAGCCAGACCCCGAAGGATCCGGCGGCCTTGCGAACTCCCCGACGCAACAAACAGGTAAAAAAAAACTACTTCCCTTTTTTATGCCTTTTTATTTATTTATCTAAAATGCGAAAAAATAAATAAAACACCTTGTATTTTGTTTCTCTTTTGTTTGAATATCTCTGTTCGTATTCAATAATCATCCTCATTTACACTGATATTTTCACGGTTTTATAGCCGAATGAAAAAGAAAAAATACAATATTATTTTGTATTTCTTTTCTGCTACTATCTCTCGTTGTAATTTCTCTATTTGCAAAGCGATCGTGGCAAAGATTGCAATGGAGAAGGCGCTGACACCACGTGATGAGCGGCGCGCGGAAGAAGAGGGAGCGGACGAGGAGAGGCGGCGCCTAGGGTTTCAAAAACCCTAGGCTTTTCTGAATTTTTTTTTACTTTTTGGGCCTATTGGGCCTCTTGTAATTTGGGTTTATTTTTCATTTATTATTATTTCTTTCTATTCTGTTGGGCCGGGCAAAAAGTGGCCCATTACAGCTGCCCCTTTTTGCTCATTGTCGTGTAACGAGAATGGAGCAAAGACCTTAATAAGGCCAATTTTGCCTGGACCTGCCGAGTCTTGACTTCTTTTTGGCGCTTCTTTTCTTCAAGTAGCTTCGCTTTGACCCGCTACAACTTCAAAAGTTTTTGGAATTGCTGGCTTCAATTTGCTTGAATGTAATTTCAGGGAGAAGAGATTGGTAATTTCAACCTACTCCGCTGGAACTTCAAGGAGATGAGAATTCAAAGAGAAGAGATTCATAACCTCAATCTTCTCTGCTGAAACTTCAAAGAAATAAGGACTGATCCTCCATGTAAACTCAGGGAGAAGGGATTTGTATCCTCAACCTACTCCACTGGAACTTCGAGGAGCCAAGAATTCAGGGAGAAGAGATTCGTAGTTTCCATCTTCTCTACTGAAACTTCAAAGAAATAAGGATTTATCCTCATTGTAAACTTAGGGAGGCGGGATTTGTAATCTCAACCTACTCCACTGGAACTTCGAGGAAATGAGAATTCAGGGAGAAGAGATTCGTAGTTTCCATCTTCTCTACTGAAACTTCAAAGAAATAAGGATTTATCCTCATTGTTAACTCAGGGAGACGGGATTTGTAATCTCAACCTACTCCACTGGAACTTCGAGGAAATGAGAATTCAGGGAGAAGAGACTCGTAGTTTCCATCTTCTCTATTGAAACTTCAAAGAAATAAGGGTTGATCCTCATTGTAAACTCAGGGAGGCGGGATTTGTAATCTCAACCTACTCCACTGGAACTTCGAGGAAGTAAGAATTCAGGGAGAAGAGATTTGTAGTCTCCATCTTCTTTACTGAAACTTCAAAGAAATAAGGATTTATCCTCATTGTTAACTCAGGGAGACGGGATTTGTAATCTTAACCTACTCCACGGGAACTTCGAGGAAATAAGAATTCAGGGAGAAGAGATTCGTAGTTTCCATCTTCTCTACTGAAACTTTAAAGAAATAATGATTTATCCTCATTGTTAACTCAGGGAGACGAGATTTGTAATCTCAACCTACTCCACGGGAACTTCGAGGAAATGAGAATTCAGGGAGAAGAGATTCGTAGTCTCTATCTTCTCTACTGAAACTTCAAAGAAATAAGGATTTATCCTCATTGTTAACTCAGGGAGACGGGATTTGTAATCTCAACCTACTCCACGGAAACTTCGAGGAAATAAGAATTCTTTCCAATTTGCTTCCTTACTATCTCAAGAAGACTTCAATCTTCAGTCTGCTCCACTATCATCTCTATGGAACAAAATCTAAACTTTTCAATTTGCTTCCTTACTATCTTCAGGAAGACTTCAATCTTCAGTCTGTCCCACTACCGTCTCTAGGGAACAAAATCTGAACTTCGATATTGCTACACCGTTCTTTGAGGAACCTGTCCTGTAGAATTAATTTTATGTGCTTATGCTTAAGCAAATGATGATGATGCTATGATCGGAATGACTCAAAGCCTCCTAACTACATGTGTTATGGACGACATTTGTATGAATGCAGAATGTCATGAGAATGGTCTTTTTTCAATGATTAGGATGCAATGATCAGAATGAATCGAATGCTCCTAACTAAATGACTATGGATGACATTTGTATGAATGCAGAATGTCATGAGAATGATCCTTTGTTTAAGGTGTCATTGTTATTCATTAAGGCTTTATCCCTGCCGTATTATGCTGCCTTCTTGCTCGGCTGGTATTTTGACAGCAAACCTGTAGAAACGATCATACTTCACTTAACCGGTTTGCCCTACTATAACTTCAACGTTCATCGTGATACCTCTGGGACCTGGGGCTTGTACCATCTTACTATGATTCAGGGGGGTGAAACTTTTCCAATCCATCCCACTGTTATTCAGGGGTAAAGAACTTGTTCAATCAACTGATCACTCCCTGGGAAATCTGCCCAGATGTGTATTCATGATATTCGTATGGATGCAGAATATCATTCTTCTTGAGAATGATTCCCATCTTACGCTTGAGTTGATATTGCTCTCTGACATAATATCTTGTCATTTTGTTCAACCACCATTTTTGACAAAATCCGAAGAGATAACCTTATTTTGGACTCAGATATTTCCAACCCTTAAGCTTGGTGAATCCTAAACAATAATCTTGTTTCTTGTATTATTTAGAAGTTTCCAGAGTAATATGCGAAACTCCTTTCATGAAAGTATTATTGATCCACTAATCGTTATTTCAATAAAAAATGTTTGAAAGAGATCATAACAATGGACCGGAAGGAAATTGATTGGGAGCATAGCTCGAAACAAACAAGTTAATCAAAGCTAGCAAATGCAATCAAGAAGGAAATTTATTGGTAGTGTATTTTGAATAAAATAATCACAAATAACAAAAATGGGCAAAATGGAAACTAGGTGCCCCAGATATCGCAGCCTGAGCTTCTCTGTTCAAACTTTTTAAGGACCATTTTAAGCTCAATATGTGTTTAGGGGATCCGGAGTACTTTGTCGATGCCCCAAGACGTAACATACTTCTTTATTGTTAATTCAAGCGTAGCAAGACTACTGTATGCCTTACTTTTGATCAAAATTTGAGCCGCCCTTTTCGGGTTTTCAACTCAAATCCCCTTTGGATCTCAAGGCGCCCTTTGCGAGTTTTCGCCTTGGCCTCTCTTTTTTTTTTCCTTTTTTTTTGGAAAACTTTTTATTGAATCTGAATTCACCGGATTGGGTAGGTCCTTATTATCCATCTCGGTCAATATTCATGCTTCCCCAGAACAGGCCTTCTTTGCTGCATAAGGTCCTTCCCAGTTTGGCATCCACTTTCTTCTGAAGCCCCTTTTGCATGGGAAAGATCTTCTTCAAAGCCATATCATGAATTTTTCTAGGGCGAACATTTTTGTTGTAAGCTCGTGTCATTTGCCTTTGGTACACTTGACCATAAGGATGGCCTTTAACCTCTCTTTTTTTGATCAAGTTCAGCTAATCACATTAGGATTTGATCCATTCTGCTTCATCCGACTTTAATTCTGATAAAACTCAGTTAGGAGGAATCTTGACTTCCATGGGCAAAATTATCTCTATTCCATAAATCAATGAGAAATGTGTTGCCCCGGTGAGGGTCCTACCAGACGTTCAACAAGCACAGATGCCAGTCTTCACGAGTCTCAATCTTTTTCCAGCGATCCCTTTTTTTTGCATTGAGAATGGGATTTGATGACTGTCGACATTGTAAGTTTGGCATCTGAAGCGACTTTCACCATCTTAGTGAAGTAACCGACATCCGCAAAAATGAATCGATGTTGGCCAGAAGCTTTTGATAAGACTGACTTGATAACATCCATGCCCCACATATAGGAAAAATGGACGAGGCACATAAGTGTTGTCTTCCTCAATTTGACATTTACAGCGTATCTGATGCAATTTCCCTCTCTTGGTAAACCAGTATCCCGAACCTCTTGATTAGCCTGGCCGTTGTAGAACCATTAACGTGGGTTCTTTAAACACCAATCTTAATAGCATACCCACATTTCAGTGGCCTAGTGTGCCTTGATATAATTGTGCGAAAACATCTTTGAATTATTAAAAACAACTCAATGATGTCTCGCCTTATTTCTGTGATGAGCTAAGCTTTCATCTTCATCTTCGTCGTTAGTTCGTAGTGTCCGCTGGCACTTCGTAAGGTAGGATCTACCATTCTTAACAAATTAGGAAATAAGTTGTAATTTCTGTCATCTTCAAAGTCCTTAGATCCCTCTAGACACATATCTCACTAAAAAGGAGAGTCAGTAACAGCGTCGCTCATGTCATTGATATCTGGGGACCCATTGTGGGTATGAAGGCAGAAAATCCAAAGAATAAATGATTCTAAGGATGATTATTTGTATGATATGGTCATGAATAAAAAATGAAAAAATGTACAGTATGAAATGTAAAGAATGAAAATATTTACTTAGAAAGATGCATTTGATTGAAATAAAAATTCTGGATACAAGTCTATTTCACAAAAGGACTCTTATTGCCTCTAGGCTTAAAGCAACAAGCATGTTTTGAACATTACTCTAGATTAGCTAAAAATACAGGGATGCCTTCCACAGTCCCATTGTTCAAAATTTTCCCATGTATGTAAGGGCTTGAAAACTTTTATTCTGTGATTCCCTCTTAGTGTTCTGATTTCCCGATTTCTAGGCTTCTGGGGGCTTCTTCAAGGAAACGCACTCTCCTGCCCCTACTTTCAATTACCATATTTTACTGCTCCATCATCCAACTTCACAATACCCATGTTGACGAAATTTTCTACCAATTTCTTGAAAGTAAGGCAATTTTCTATCGAATGCCTCGTGATCTCCGCATGGTACTCACACTGAGCGTTTGGGTCATACCATTTTGGGTATGGAGGTTACATCAATTTTGGATAGTGGGGGGACACGACGTGCACATCAAATAAACTTTGATACAACTCCTTATACGTCATTGGGATCGGCGTAAATTGGAGTTTTTCTGTGTTTTACCTTGTGCGAGATTCTTTTCTTGATGAACCTTGATACCCAGTAGTCACTATTTTTGGCTGATTAACAGTAATCGACTTTGAGTACCCCATGTTCGTATTATTCACTTCATTTTCTTTCTTCCTTGTGACCATTCTCTTGTCACTTTCTCCTGCCTCTATCCTTCCATTTTTTATGGCATTCTCAATCATTTCTCCAGTCATTACAATGTCCGAGAAGCTCTTTGTAGCGCTTCCTAGCATATGAGTGATAAACGAGGCCTTCGGTGTATTAATAAAGAGCATGGTCGTTTCTTTCTCTAAGAGTGGTGGTTGGACTTGCGTCGCCACTTCCCTCCATTGTTGGGCATACCGCCTAAAGCTCTCACTCGATTTCTTTTCCATATTCTGTAGCATGATCCTGTTGGGTGCCACGTCCGTTACGTGGCCATATTGTTTCATGAAAGCTTGAGCCAAGTCCTTCCATGACCCGATTCGGGCACGACTCAACTGGTTATACCACTTGGCCGCAGATCCGATCAGGCTGTCTTGAAAACAGTGGATTAACAGCTGGTCATTGTTGACGTATCCTGTCATCCTCCGACAGAAAATCGTAATATGCACTTCAGGGCAGCTAGTCCCATTATACTTCTCGAACTCTGGAGTCTTAAACTTTGGTGGGAGTACCAAGTCAGGGACTAAACTTAAGTCTCTTGCGTCGATTCCACAATGGTAATCGGCGTTCTCCATTGCCCTAAACTTCTCTTCCAACCATTGACACCGGTCCTCAAGTTGTTTTGGCAGATCCCTCCTCGTTTTCTCCATCTCTGCCACATCGTCAAGATCTGGGACAACTGGATTAGTTGGATTATCTCCTGGGTTAGAACCCGAGCCCGTTAGAAAGGTTATCGGTGCCGATGCACCAGCTTGGTACTGGGACCTGATGGTGACAGGTACCCTTTGTGGGTATGCATCCGGTTGCGTTTGAACGTTTATCGGGGTAAAACCTTGGGGGTAAGTGGGATCTTCATTATCATCTCCCGAGTTAACCGCAGTGCTTTTTCCCTTTTCTCGCTCAACGGCTAGTAGCTGTGCCAATTGACTCACCATGCTTCTTTGGGATTCCAAGATTTGATCCCTCATTTCTTGTTGCACTTTTGCTAATTGTTCTTGTAGTTGCGCTTGCAACTGGTCTTGCATTTCCTTTTGTATTTGTTCTAGTCTTTCTATTCTTTGATCCATTGCTTTCGTCTTGCGGCGGGTATTGTAGCGATATGTAGTTGGTGGATTTTGGTTGGTTTCCAGGGTAACTGAAATAATTTTTAATTAATTAGAATCTTTCTACAAATTTTAATGCATATGATATGATGTAATGCAAATGCATGAAATGCAATGCAAATGCATGGAATGAATGCAAAAAGAAAGAGAGGTGTTAATTCTGAATTCAATTCCATTAGAATAACTTTTCTAGAAAATAAATTTCTTTACATAAAACGGATCGCATATGCGGCCTTACCCTAATGCTCGAAGCCTTAACTTTCCATAAAAGTCAGGTTAACTCCTAACCCTAATATGATTCTAATTCACTTCAAACTTAGCATGTCAGCTTGAACTGCTATAGTTTGCCAATGATTCACCACCTCTTGTATTTGAGCAACTAATTCTTTCAATGGAGAGTAGTTCTCAGAGAATACTTGATAAGAAACCCTTTTCACTCTCCAAAAGCGGCTATGGAACCACGCCAACAAGAGTTCCGCACATCCAAATGAATCTTCCTTCACCTGCTCCTCGGCATGTATTCAAAGATCAGAATGTCTCGGCTACAAGGACGGGCGTGACCATCTTGTCAAGTTTATCGAACAAGTCTAAAACTGCCTTGTCTACGTGCCCCAGTGCTTTAGGGAAAACATCCAGTTTGTAAATGCTCAAAGCGAAGATATTAACCCTTTTCTTCATATCTGGGTGTACTAAGATCGAATCTCGCAAATTCTCTAATAGATGCCTTCACTAGCTTTTTTTGATTGATATGGACTGCGACTCATCGCTTACTCATCCCCACAATGCTCATTAACTCCTTTTAAAAGAGTTGAGACATGACGGCTCTCGAATAATCCTTGTTGGCTTGAATCATCGGGCAATGTCTTGTATTCTTCTGCAGACCATCAGCCTTCTCTCGTTGTTTACCTGGACTATGTTCGAACGACCGTATTATAATCCATTTTATCAAGTAACCCATTTCCTTATGACAAACTCTTCTATTTAGCAATCGAATATGAATCAACACCTCCTTTCTATGATGATGAAATGCAATGCAGTCAAAACAAAAGAAACACGTTAGCACAAGAGAAATAAACAACAGAATAAAGTACCTAATCATGTGACCACTAGGGTTTGGCGTGGCTTTACCTAGGGTTAGCTCTTAGGGTTCACTATATGGGGTTCGGTTCTAAAGTTAAGGTACCCGAACCAGCAGATTCCTCCATCCTCACCCATTATAGGCTCATATGGACCGAGTTCATTCGAGGAACATTTCCCTATGGTCGCACTGAGACGAAAATCTCACGAAGACATAGGTACGGATGTATCCCGAAAGCGATCCACTATCCTGCACGGAGGTGAAAACCTCACGAAAGAGTAGCTTCTCACTCCCACTTAAAGGGGTAAGACCAAAATGGTCCCTATGCAATATGATGCAAGACTCAAACTATAGGAACTAACAAATATGAACAAATGCAATAATAGGATCGTAATTTTTCAAATCAGATTTTCAATTTTCGACAAGAAGACAGAAAGCAATCAATTTTACGGCTTTACTCTCTGACGTCCCCAGTGGAGTCGCCAAGCTGTCGTAACCATTTTCTTGTAAAACGGGTCGACTTTGGTTTTAGAAATGAAAACGAAAAAAGGGAGTCGCCACCAATCCTTTTTGATGAGGTGTGATCGGGTCACCTCGTAATTCAATCATTTTAATAAATATTTTAATTTACTAAAACAATAATTTCTGGTCTACGAAATTTAGAAAAACGGGTTCGGGAGTCGATTACGCACGAGGAAGGATTAACACCCTCGTGACGCCCAAAATTGGTACCTAATTGATTATTTGATGTTTTTATGTCGAAAATTTGAAAAGATTTTAAAATACGATCCTCTTTGTTTAAAAGAAAACTTGAATAAATTAAAATGGACACTAAGACCCTCATATTTTGAAGAAGTAAAATGTCACGCCCAGTAAGTTAGGGTACGACATTTCGAGTTCCCGAAACTGAGCTTGTTTTTCGACTTTTAAAACTCGTATTTAAGCTTGAGGAGAATATTCGGATATTTGGGTCAAATGAAAAACCGGAACCCAGAGAAGTTAGGCACGATTTCTCGAAATTCCAAATACAGAATATTGCCTTTGTTTTTTAGAAATCCTTATCCCGAGATAACAAAACGTCACATCCAAAGTGAGTTAGGACACAACGCTTTTGAATTCGCGAATAGGTTTTATTTAACTTATGCTTTAAAAATAATCGGTTCTTTAGACTTGACGAAAAATCGAAACCCAGTAAGTTAGGGTACGATTTCCTTCGGGTCTTAGAACGCGGAGCGTTTGCTTATTCAAAAATCGGATAGAACGTAACACTCATTCGTAGTAAAATGGAAAATGAATTATAGTACTAATATGTGCATGATAATGACAAATATTAAAGTCAAAACAAACCCGAATAAAAAGAAATAAAAATAAAAATAGGATAAATAACAAGAGCAAAAATAAACAAATAAAAATAAAACAAACTAATTTAAAAAATAAGTAAGTAAATAAAATGAAAACTAAGGAAAATTTAATAGTGAATCAACAATTAGATAAATAAACGAGTACTAAGTAAAATAGTTTAGAAATAATAATAATAATAATAATAATAATAATAATAATAATAATAATAATAATAATAATAATAAGGAAGTTAGTTAAAAATAATAATGGTAATTAATTATTAATAATAATAGTATAGCATAATAATAATAATAATAATAATAATACTAGAATATATAATTATAATAATAGTAAAAATAATGGCAACAGAAATAAATAAAAATGATAATACGAATAATAGTAATAACAAATAATGGTAGTAAAAAAACAAATAAATAATAGTAATAATAAAAATAATAATAGGAAAAAAATAAAATAATGGTAATGATAATCATAAAATAATAATAGTAATAAAAATAAAAATAATAAAAATGAAGTAAAAAAAAACAATAAAGGGAACAAATTAATTTAAAGTATTAAAATGTAAAGAGCAATAAATAAATGGCAAATAAATAAATATCAAATAAATAAACAATAAATAAAATAAATGAATTCATAAATGGATGCTGTATTAAAATGCAGTTAAAATAAAAATGGGAGCCTCAAATTATAAATGAAACATTAAAAGGACTAAATTAAAATAAAAATAAAACTAGGGGTCCGAATTTAAAAGAAAAAAAATCGGATTAGGGCCTCAGTATAACGCGCGAAAAAGGGGAGGGACCAGAAGGGAAAATATCCCATTCCCTTTGCGCAGCGTTTTAATATGGGTCAGAATGCAACGAAAATAAAAGTATGCTGTAAAATTAAAAATAAAAAAAATAAACAAAACAAATAAGGACTAAATTGCAATGCGCCGCAAAAGCGGGGGGGATTGCGCGCGCAAATGGCCCGTTCAAAAGAAACACGCGGATCCTGAGGAAGCGGGTCGGGTCGCGCACGGGCTAAGCATGAAACAGCGCCGTTTTGGCTATACCTGAAACGACGCCGTTTCTATTTGCTATAAAAGCTAAAGTTTGCTAAAAAAAAAATCAGTTTTTCTTTCTTCTAAAAAAAAAGGGCCGAAATCCTCTCAATCCCTCTCTGATCTGACAATAATCCGGCCAGTCCTCCGGCCATCGGCAGCCGCGCTGGCCACCGTCCACCGACAACGACGCCGCCGTGCACGGTGGTCGGAAATCGTCCCGGACCCTATTTTGTTCCTTTTTCATATAAAACCCGTTTTGAGCCTAAAAACCTTCAAAAAAAGAGAAAAGGAAAAAAATAAAAAGAAAAACCTTAAAAAAGGGTAAACCCTTCGGCTTCCAACGTCGCTGTCGCAGCCATCAGCCAGACCCCGAAGGATCCGGCGGCCTTGCGAACTCCCCGACGCTACAAACAGGTAAAAAAAAACTACTTCCCTTTTTTATGCCTTTTTTATTTATTTATCTAAAATGCGAAAAAAATAAATAAAACACCTTGTATTTTGTTTCTCTTTTGTTTGAATATCTCTGTTCGTATTCAATAATCATCCTCATTTACACTGATATTTTCACGGTTTTATAGCCGAATGAAAAAGAAAAAATACAATATTATTTGGTATTTCTTTTCCGCTCATCGTCTGTTGTGATTTCTCTGTTTGCAGCGGCATCGTGGCGCGAGATTGCAATGGAGAAGGCGCTGACACCACGTGATGAGCGGAGCGGCGCAGGAAGAGGGGAATCAGACGAGGGAGCGGCGCCTAGGGTTTCAAAAACCCTAGGCTTTTCTGAATTTTTTTTTACTTTTTGGGCCTATTGGGCCTCTTGTAATTTGGGTTTATTTTTCATTTATTATTATTTCTTTCTATTCTGTTGGGCCGGGCAAAAAGTGGCCCATTACAAAATAAAAACACAAGAATGAATATTTGCAGACACAGAAAAAAAATTGGTTGAAGCAGTTTTTTTAGGGGACGAGATGACGTTAAGGGATTGGAGACGGTGAGGAAAAATATGAAGAGATGTATGTATATATATTATTAAATTATTTTTTATTTAATTAAATGTGCCACATGTTAAAATATGATTGGTTAAGTATTTTTTAACGGATGTGGACCAAAAGTGTAGTAGAATCAAAGTTTAAATACAATTTTTTGTTAGTGGTGAGAAAAATTTGATTCGATTTAAAAAAATCGAAAAAAAATTAAATTTTGAGTTAATCAAATCGAGTTACTCGAATTATTTGAGTCAACTCGAATAAGAAATTTTAGATTTCGAGTTCAGGTCGAGTTAAATTTTTACAATTCGAATAACAGATTAGTATAAATACCGTTTTGGTCCCTGTTAAATTTGAAAATGAGCAAATTGGTCTCTCTTAACAAAAATTACAAAAAATCAAAGTAATTTTCAAAATTTGAAAATAATTTTTTAAATTCAAAATATTTATAGAAATTCTAAAATTTATATTTTTAAAAAATTTATAAAATTTTTAAAAAAAATCTAAAAATATATATAAAAATTTTAAATAAAATAATAATTTGGAATCTAAATAAGTGATTAATTATTCATGTTTATCATACTAAAATATCTTATTTTTATTATTATTTTGCTTTAAAAAAGTTTTCAAATATATATTGTTTCAAAATTTTGTGTTCTAACATGGAAATAGTTATATTGTACAAGATTTTAATTTAACATTATTAATTTTTCTAATTTAACTTAAATAGTTTCACTCGATTCAGTCGAACGCTCACCTTTAATTCGAGTTATCCGAATATCCAAACAAAAAAAAGAGGCAAAACTACGTCCTTTTGATAAATGTTTACCTTTTCTAAAGTTAAAAGTAAAAACTATCAAATTAAAAGGCAAAACTACATTGTTTTGATAAATGATTACCCATTAGTCTTACTTTCCTTCCCGAATCGCCCCACTCTCCTTTTTTTCCTTTACTCAAAATTAATCTAAAAACTTGTACTTCGTCTACTAATAAAATAATCGATCCATGTAAATAGAACATTGAGTATAAATAATAAGATTCGTTAATTTGACTCTACTCGAATCGAAATTTTTTGACTCGATTCGACTTGACTTGATCGAATACTCACCCCTAGTCAGGGGCGAAGCCAGGGGGGATGGCATGGGCCCCGGCCCCCCTAAAAGGTAAAATTGCTATTTAGGCCCTTAAATTTTTTTTAAAATTTTAAATTAGTAAAGGTAAAATTGCCCTTTGCCCCCCCCCAAAAAATTATAAAAATTCGATTTAATCCTTTACAAATTAGAAAGATATAAACTATAAAAAATTAAAATTTCATCCGCCCCCCCTAAAAAATTATCCTGGCTTCGCCCCTGCCCCTAGTTTAGTTATGAAAAGTGTTAAAGTTCAGAAGCTATTTTTTTATTTAAGTCTTTAATATGTATTATCTATATTTTTATTCTTCCACGGTATTCCTTTTACAAAACAATCTCTTTTATTTTTTTTTTAGGTATAATAAAAACATCATTTTAGTCTTCCTTTAATTTTTTTTCTACTCATTGAATTTATATTATTTGTCAAATTACTCTAAAAATAGATGAAAAAAATTAACGTTTATTGATTTTGCTGATGTGGCATCTACGTAGCAGTCCACGTATATATCAAGTTAACAATTAATTAATTTTTTAATAATTTTAACTTTAAAAATTAAAAAGAAATTACTTACACATCAGTGAAGTTGACAAATGTTAAATTTTTAATTCATTTTGAGGTAATTTGATAAATAGCACAAATAATATGAACATATAGACATCACAAATAATATGAACATAATAAAATGGAAAATTGAAATAAAGTTTAAATTTGAATTGAAAAGAATAATCTATAAAAAAACAAAGAAAAGATTAATAATCATGAAATAAAGGAAATAAAATTAATATTTAAATCATCAAGAAATTTCATAAATTCCACCTTAAAATTTTTACTTCAAATTTCAAATATTCTAATTTCTTTTACCTAAAAAATAAAATAAATTTATGTATTCTCACAAATGAAATCCCTACTTAATGCCTCTCATTCAAACATACCAAGTCTAAATACTCTTTAGATTCATTCTCATTAGAGTTAATATATGATTTGTTATTTAAATTTAGTTTTAATGTGTAATTTAGTATTTGATTTTTTTTTTAAATTTAGGCCCCATTTGGATGGATGGTGAGATTGATTCCGCTAATATTAATTATTATAACAATGAGATTAAAATAAATAGATATGTGTTTGGATGCAAATTCAATGATGGCGGTGAGATGAAAATAAAAATAAACTTTAAAGGTATTAATATAAAGAAACATTATTGAATTCTTTTTATATGTTTTTTAATATTATTAAAATTTTTAATATGTGTTTTTATAAATTTATATAAATATTTTAATTAACCAATTATATAATTTATAAATATCTTTTTTATATTAAATAAACTTTTTTTTACTTGGCGATGCATGGGTTTAATTGTATGTATCAATTAAAATATTTTATAATTATTTAAATTTTTTTATAGATTTAATTTTATGATAGATTAAATTTAAATAATTTATAATTTATTTTATATATTTTGTAACCCAATAATTTATTTGATAAAAAGGATGTCCCGATTTATTTATTTAAATATGTAATGTAAGTTTAGTTCAAGATATAAGTCATAATTTTTTTATAATTAAGATTTACGTGAATTGAAATTTATAAATTTAAACTTTGAGGATAGCTCTAAATATGATTTATATATTGTTTAATAATTTTTTATATGTTTAGATTATGATTCAAGAAAGCGATAAATATCTCTTCTTTTTTCCTCATAAAGAAAATAGTGCTTATATTTTGACTACTTCATGAGTGGTTATTTTATAAGTAACATTGAAAAAGTAAATTTGAAATGAAACCTCAATCAATTTTATAAGATGAAATTTGCAAATTTGAACTATAGTTACTAAAAATAAAAGCATATATAACTATGCTCAATTAAATAATTTTTGTTAAGAAAAATTTTAAAATTTTCTCTTTTTTTCTTTAAGCTGTTTGCTTCTTATATTTTGTTTTGCTCAGCGATGGTGTCAGTCTCTGGGTTGGCTATCGCCCGCTTTTTTTCTCGCCTATCAACCATTTCTTTCTTTTTTCTTCTCATTCACTACACATGTCTTCTCTCTTTTCAGTTTGCAAATCTATTTTTTAGGTATCTTTGTTGTCTTCATAAGTTGTGATGGATAGATGACAGTGCCTGTCATTCGCTAAAGCTCCACCAGCCACCAGTAGTTTTTCTTGGAAAGTGGGTGGCTATTTTAATCTGTTTATGGATTTATTCACTTGTGACATTCATAGTGTGGCATACCTAAATCCTGAATGGATGGCGGACTATGTATCTGTGACTCGTACACTTTGATCTAAGTAAAAGCCTGAGTTCAAATAGATAAGGAACCGAAAGATGGTGTATTGGGTGTATGACTTCTGCAGTATGTAGCGTCATTCAAAATAGTAGAATTTATAGCCCGAGACATGGGTAAATGATATCCTCTCATAGGCATTACATGGTTGATGAAAAGTAAATGTGGCCACGGGTTGTTTGTTTTTGTGATGGATGACTTGATCACTATTTAATAGTGATTGACTTTTCATTAAGGAATATGTAATGGTTACCATGAGATAAAATAGGATCATATTGGGAGAACATATATTATCCCAAAGAGATCAATGATATCTTTTGAGGGTAACACACTTATGATAAGGTCATTGGATAAGCACTGAGTAGTTGCTTTCATAATGGTATGTCGTTGGGGAGAGCTCAGTCATGATACTGTACTGGAATGACTTCGTGACTAAATGAGTTTATAATTAATAGGCGAAAAGCTGAAACTTAATTATAAATCATTTGAGCCTCAACTACATATGTCCAATCGATCCCTCCGTTAACTCGTTGAAACCAAAAATGAATTGTGTGTTTCAATAGAAATGAAAGGAATGAATAGGAAAAAAAGAAATGAGAAACATTTAGGAATGATTATGGTTTTCCTTGAAATGGAGAAATGAAATTATTTGAAAATGAATGTAAGTTCCAAAAATGGAAATGAAAATGAAAATGGAAATGATCCATTTGCAATCCTATATGGAATACTTAAAAAAATGATCAGAAGAATGAGTTTATGTTTTTGGACTGTTTCGAAGCCCGAAAATGAAAATAGATCATTCGGTCATAATGAACATGTTGAGATGTGAAATATTGAACATATTTTCTCAAAATTTGACCAGGGATAAAATCGTCAAAAATTTATCAAGGGTAAAATCGTCAAAATTTTGTTAGGAATAAAATATGGATGAGAAATTTATTTTATATATAAATATTAAAGTTTATTTTGGGAAATAGAAAAACTAAATTAAGTTGGATTGCGTTACAGAGTACTGGGTCAAAAAGACTTAAGAAGTACTTGTAATTGGACCCGATGTGAGAGAGGCCCAAAAACCCCTCATGGACATGAAGGGGGCATCAACCCTAGTGGGAATACTAGGGTGTGTCGTCCACCTTAGTCCTATTCTAAGTAAGATGTTGTTTTTCTATTTGAAATAAACCGCTACAACTCAACAAGGGTTCTATCTGCTGTTCCTATAAATAGATGGCACCGGTAGAGCTATTAACACAACTTTGAGATATTATTATTCTACTGAAAAATAGAGAGAATTTATTGTCAACTATAACATATATTTTTTCAGAATAATAATTCTACTGGTTTCTATTAAGAAGAGAGAAATTTTGTTTTCACCCCAAAAAGAAAGAAAACTTTTTCTAGTTTTGTGTTTCGATTTAATTGATTTGACCCCACATTCGAAGTAGTTTGTGGTATGAGAATAGCGAAAAAGATCGTTTGGTTGAAAGCCAGGAATAACGAACGTCTACTAAGCCAAAAACAAATATATGAATTCGATTAAGGTTTATTGCTATAAATATCACAATCCGGGTTGGTTATCAAAATTTAATTTTTCGCTCTGCAAGAAAATTGTTTTCAAATTAGATTTTTTTCCAACAAGGTGAATTGAGAAATGCTATTAGAGAAGAAGTTAATAGTAGTAATCACCCTGTTGAGAGTGAGAATAGAGTGAGAATCGAAACGTGATATTGATCAAGCCAGTGCTTGACACTGAAATAGAGTTAATAAACCGTAGTTTAAGGGTCGAGGTGATAGTGATCTACTCCACACAATAGTGGATGTACCCCAGAAAGTAGCGGGAGTTGCCCAACAAGTTGCACTAGTAGTTGTAGCTCAACCTGCCCTAATAAAAGGGTTGAGAAAGCATGAAACAATTGATTTCTAAAGGTTGAAGGTGTTGGCCCTTCCTTAGCTGAAGTTCGGTTGGAGTTAACCGAGCGAGTTCTCTAACAATTAGAATACCCACTGCCTAAGTGTGTCATCTGTATTGTATCTCTTCTAAAGAGAGAGCTATGTTAATGGTGGCTAATTGTCACCTGTCATGTGCCAGTGAATCAGTTTACTTCCAATCTAGGTTTCAAAAGAAGTATGTTGATGAATGACATATGGGATATTGGAAATAAGAATTTATGATGTTGTGGTAGGGAAATTGAAAATAGTTATTAAGTATAACAACATTTGTCCCAAGTTTTTTGAAATAAATTGTACTCGTTGATCAAGTGCACAAGTGATGCACATTAGAAATCTAGAATAAGTTATTCTCAGTTACTTTGTTAATCATATCGTTTAATGATTTTGATATAATTCTGGGAATAGACTGGTTGACCGAGCACAGTGTGATTTTGGACTACTGTAAAAAGAAAGTTCTTTGTGCAAATCTTGAAGGTGAAATTATTGAATTCAATGGTGTAAGAACAAGTGTTCTACTCGTATCATTTCATCAGTTCGAGCTAATAAGCTCTTGAATCAAAGTTGTGAAGCATATTTGGCTTACATTATTAACTCAGACTCGGATGAAAACTAAACGAGTAATATCCATACATTATGTTAGTTCCTAGAAGTGTTTCCCAAAGAATTTTCAGGATTACCTTCCGTTCGTGAAGTTGAATTTGCAATGGACATCTGCCTCGATGCAGCTCCTGTGTATATTGCTTCGTACCGTATGACTCCAATAGAGCTAAAAGAGCTAAAAATTGAATTGCAAGATCTTTTGGACTATGGCTTTATATGTTTTAGTATATCGCTGTGGGGAGCTCCAGTATTGTTCGTTAAAAAGAAAGATAGGTCGATGCGACTCTATATTTGTAACAACCTGGTTTCTAGTTGTTTCAGAAATTACGGGTTTGGGACCCTATTTCCATAAAACGAGTATGTAAATATTAAATATAGGTAATTATGGACTTATCATATAGGTGAATTGAATTTTGGGTAGGTAATTTAGCCGAATTAGTGATTAATTAAAGTTCAGGGACTAAATTGTATAGTCCAATCACTAGAGATTTTTATTAGAAAATGAATTAAGGTCTAAAATAAAAATTATATAATGTCAAGGTGGGTGTTAGTGGCTGGTGATGTCAATAGTGGATTAACTAAATAAATTAAATTTAATTAAGTGGTACCAACCTGTTTTTCAATAGTGTCGGAAATGATAGTTTCGGAACCCCATTTTTGATATTCGAGTCTGTAAATATTATATTAGGTTAGTATAAATGTGAATTGAAGTTTGATATTTTAATTTGTTAATTGGATAGTTAATTGTGGTACAAGGACTAAATTGTAAAAGTTATAAAAGTTAATTGCTATGGATTTTTAATTAATCGGGGGACCAATTAAGCAATTGGACCTATTTTAAAATGTCAAACGGTGGTGGAATGGCATTAAAATCCACTAACTTATTAATTGTAATTAAATTTTACTTAATTCAAGGTTAATTAAATAATTATGATTAATTAAGTTTTAATTAAAAGTATATAAGCTAAAACTTAAAATGTCACCATTTTTTTTCTTCATCTTTTTTTCCCTGGCTGAAACTTGGAGAATGAAAAGGGTTTGAAACTTTTCAACTTTAGTACTTCAATAGGTAAGCAATTTCAAGTTCGTTTCTTATAACTTTCATATTTTTGAGATCATGGGAGCTTGAGTTAGTTAATCCGTGTACTATTTTGCAAAACTGTTAAAGTTTCTAAAAGTTTCCATTGATGAATGTTTGAATAAATTGGTACTAAATTGTTAGATTTTAAGCTTAGAAGTGAAAAAGGACTAGATTGTAAAGTTAAATTGCTAGTTTTTGAACATAGGGACTAAAATGTATAAATTTTGAAATTGGTGTAATATTTCTATAATTATAGATAATAGAAGGCTATAGAATGATGTGATTGAGATCGATTTTAAAATTGAAGATCAAATTTGAAATATATGACTATATCAGTTTTAGGGACTAAATTGAATAATTTGAAAAATGAGTATGAATTTTTAATTGAATGTGATTTGGATAGAATTTTATATTATACTATTACTAAATTATTATTCGTAGCTAAAAACGACACAGGATCATTGAAAGGGAAAGGAAAGGCGATAGTTGACGACGAGTGATGCGAGCTTTCGGTTTGTATTTCTATGACCCAAAACCAATTTAGTTACTACATATTCATGATATATTGCATTATATAATATTGATGTAAGATATTAATAGTTATTGAGTTGAAATGCTATGGTTGGAATTGAATATCAAGACAATGGCTAAATTTTATAAAATATAAAGTTGCATGACTTAATTGATAAAAGGAAATTGGTATGTAATCGAGCTAAAATATATTATATTACATGATGATTTGATGTTGAATTGAGAATGATGAGATGTGAATTAAACTATGTGATGGTATTGAAAATTGATTACTCTATTAAATGTACATGTCTATACTTCAAGTTAGACGGTGATGTAGTACGGTGCCAGTTTAAGGTACTGATTGACTAATCTGAGTTTTCGTCTTGAAAATCCGATTAAGGTTAATAAGATTATATTAATCCAATTTGGCTATAGGGTAGATTGGATATCAATGTGAAATTATTGGTATAATCGCATACTTACAAAACATGATAGGTGATAATATTTAAAAGAGCATGCAATAAGAATTGAAAATAAGCCAATAGACTCGAAAATGATTGAATTTATGAAATGAAATTGAATATGTAATTTGTTGAATGTAAAGCTTGGTAACTCCGAGTTATAAATATATGGTAAATAGGTGTATGTGAGTTAAATGTTGGTTGATATGTGGTTTAGAAATGCATGATTTGACATTGGTGATGTCTAGTTGTGTAACACACCAAAAATTAGGGGGTTAAAATTTATAAAATTATCATGAATTAAGCTCTACTATTAGTGGTTAAGAGCTTAGTAAAACCCTTAGAGAACCAAGGTTCAAGCCCTATTATTTGCATTTTTTCCTCTTTATTTTTCAGCAACTAAGAATGAAAACTAAGCTTGTATAAGAAATAAATGTAGTATAAAATGATTAAGAAATGGGCAAAAGCCCAATGGTTAAGCATCATTCCATCATTCCTAATATCCTAGTTTCAAATCATGCCAATTCTCTTCTATTTTTATTAATTTTGGTAGAATGGTTTAATTACCAAATTGGTCCTTTAAAGTTTGCTTAACCTAGCCATTTAATCCCTTCCTAATCATAATATAATTTTGATTATCTTTTTCAACACTATTTAGAATTTCTTTTCTCTCTTCTTTAAATACTTTTTTTTCATAAAATTTTCATATCTTTTTGCTGAAAATTTATTGTTAAATCCCAAACCTGAATTCCACCCAGTTTAATCCATTCTTTGTATTGTTTTAGCATAGCACCATCAAAATTCGTTTCTAACGTGCCAAGACTTATCAAAATTCGTATTGTCTTAGAACCCTAACATTCTGAAACAAATAACGCTCTTGTCAATCTTTCAATTGATTTCGAATATTTTTCAAGTTTTCCTAAAAATCTTGCTAAAATTCGGTAAATCTTGGAAATTGATAGTGATTCTTGCGTTTTTGTCGATCGAAAGACCCATTGTAGGTGACCCGAATCAGATTTGGACGTAAGGATCATCGTACGAGACCCTGGAAGTTAGGTGTGTGTTCTTTTACGAGAAAATCGTAGAAAAATCAAACCCAACCCAAGCCACATAGCCTGGACCCTCCCACATGGCCTGACCACACGGCCATGTGCCCCTATTTCTTAAATTTTACAAATTTGACCCAAATTTTTTTGTTTGATTAGTTTAGTCCCTGAATAGGTTCCACACTATTTCGAGAGAATTAAATTATGCAATTAGGTCCCTAATTATATATGACACGTTAGAATCAATGAATGATTAAATTAATTCGGTTTTTATTTGCATCTATGAATATTTGGATGAACTATAAATCGTATATGTGTTACTTTATATATTTGTTTGATCGTATGAACAATATGCCTTAAATTATTGTTGAATCGAATGTGTGAATATTCTTGAGTTTGTTATTGATTTTACATGTGTTAGAACATTAAATGCTACAATATATGAATGCATTAAATTGACTGAATTGCATTGTATGGGATGAGACGTTACGATCAGAGGAAGTATATGGTAGTATATCTGTATTTAATTGTGCATTGTGTATCCACAGCAAAAGCAAATTCCAACAGTGTCCATTTTATGCAATCACTACTTATGCAATCACTACCCTCTGAAAGCTTTTATCTGCGAGTATATTGTGCTTCCAAGGCCATTGGCAGGTTTTATCTGCATTATTTTGTCGTGTACCCACAACCATTGGCATATTTTATCTGTGTCAGTTTGCTATGTGTCCATAGCCATTGGCAGTGAAAACTGCAAATTAATGGTGGTTTATCCACATCCCAGAGTGACTGGAGAAGGGAGTTCTAGGGAAATCCCATTATTGAATGTAGCGGTGACGTAGGATATGTTCTGTATGAAACCGAAATTGAATGACATATTTGATATTATAAGCGTACATGTCGGAAGCTATGTTTTGAGATTTATGTGCATAAGAATGGGTACATATTTATATACATAAATGTGTGAATATATAATTGTAATGGGAAAATCTGAGAAATTGATTATTATGAAATCTGAAATTATGAGTTCTAATGCTTAAGTGATGGTTGTATAGAAAAATCGTACTATCGAATTGAATTGTTATCTATGATAAATATGTGCACTGACATTTATTATACCTTAATATCTGTCTGTATTGGTATTATTGTAAATGAGTTCACACTGAGCTTTCATAGCTCACCTCATTTATTTTCCTTTTTTTCAGATAACCCACAAGGTTAGGATGCGGACTTGGCATTCGAAGGGCTCAGCCCGGGATATTGATTTCTATATAAAAGCATTTTAGACTGATTATTTTATAATTCTGGTTATTTGAAACTATATTATTATTGTGGCATGGGATTTAGTTTACGATTTTTACTTAGGCATGCATAATTTAAATAATTTAGGCTATTAGAATATGATTTTTTATTTAATTATGCATGTAATGTAACACTCCTAACCCGTCTCCGTCACCGGATTAGGGTTACGAAACATTACAGTTCAATTAGAAACATTTAAACACTTTATCATTCAAATAACTTAACCACATCATAAACCATCCATATACATGCATACTGTCTCTAAATCGAGCCCTCGAGGCCCTAAAAATAGCTTGGAAACAATTCGGGACCAATTTAAAGCAATTTAGAAAATTTGGGAAAAAGAAGCAAAATTTGTAAAACAGGGGTCACACGGCCGTGTGCCTCACATGGCTGAGACACATGCTTGTGTCTCAGGCCATGTAACCTTCAAACTAGGGACACACGGCCGTGTCCCAGCTTGTGTCCTCACCTGTGTAACTCTCTGAGTAGGGTCACACGGCCGTGTCACATGTTGTGTGCCAGGCCGTGTAACTCTCTGACTTGCACCCTAAGGAAATCATCAGATGACACACGACCGTGTTGCTAGGCCATATAACTCACACGGCTGAGTCACACGTCCGTGTCTTAGGCCGTGTGGACCCAAATTTGCCTAAAATCAAGCCATTTCAAAACCAATTCATGCATTTAGACCAATTATGCACACTTTCAAAGCACCAAAACCTCATCTAATCACACACATATTTGCCATTTTCCAGGACCCTAATTTAACTAACCAATATGCCATTCAAGGCACCACAATTAGTATCTAAATATCACATACTTGAACAAGTTCATATGGCTCATTTCATGCATATAACTCTAGTTTATTCAAGCACTAAAACATACCACATTTAACCATCTCCAAACCATTCAAGACATACCATAAGAGCCTTATCCTATTATGCACATAAAACACATCACAATTGACCATTTTCAAACCAACCCATTGTACCAATAAGCCATACACATCCATTATCAAAAAGTGAACAAAAGGACCTACCTAAACAAACATTATAAGTTCATCAACCATACATAAACATCAAAGCACAAGCATGCCAAGTTACCATTTACATATTCATCAAAAACACCATTATAAACCACCCTATACATGTTAATATTGCCATTTCCAAACATAATAACCTAGTTCAATTATGATCTAAAACATGTCACAAGTAACCATTTTCAAACCATCATCAACATGCCAAGAGAACCATAACAACAAGCACTTTAAAGTAACCAAAATCACATAACTTGGTAAGGCATCAAGGTGTGCCAACCAACATAGCTATCCAAAGCTTATACATGCCAAAAAACTATTAACACATACATCATAATACTAATACAAAGCACCTTATACATGCCATTATAAACCTTAGCCAAATTACTCAAAAACTACTGAATCGTCTACTGGATAGTGTGATAGATCTCTGACGAGCTTCCAACCGATCGAGCTTCCGGTAATCTAAAAACAAAAGGAAAATAACTACGTAAGTAACGAGTGCTTAGTAAGCTCGTATAAACTTTAAACATAACATACCATTTCAATAATGAAATTTATGAAATAAGTATAAACCTTTACCGATGCCTTAAGCTTAATAAAAGCCTATATAACACCATCAAACTCACAAGTTAGTATACTTGTTCATGATACATATGAAATCAACCATGTATAAACATAACATTTAATTCATCATCGTTACCATACGATTATGATTCATTCAATTTGCTTTCTTATCGTTCCAATACCATGAGTTTAATATAAGCCTATTCAAGCATCATCAAGCTCACTTGTTAGTAGATTCATTGACAATCGTATAAACTCATTTATAACATAAATAGATTTCATAAGATACATTACATAAACATCAACCTTTTCATATAGTTGTGAACCTTTCCATTAAGTCAGTTACAGTTCCATTCCTTTTCTTACCCGTTGAACCATCTAGAATTATATCAGATACTCGGGAAAGCTCACGCGAAGTGTGCCTTTACATATAACCATAATCTTTCCTTTACATGAATTCTCATACGAGCTGTGAAGTGGGCCCACTCACATGAGCTGTGTGTCAGAATGTAAGCTACACGATGCTGCTTACATGAGCTGTGGAGAATCCGAAACAAATGCAGGACCTTAGCCATCGGTAGGACATTCAATACCAGCACCCGAAACATGAAATCCCTAATGACATGTCATTTGTATCCTAAGAATTCTTAAAGTTGAACCGGGACTTAATATTCGTCAATTCATCATAGCATTGATACGATTATATATCGATCCATTTACATAAAAAATAACATAGTAAACATTCAAACTAAATAACATTAATATGATAATCGTTCATACGAACTTACCTGTACTGAAACGATGCCCTAACGTGATCCAACGACTAATCCGCTATTTTGGTTTTCTCGCGATTAGTGTCCGTTTGAGTCGTTTCTTGATCTAGATAAATATTTCTATTCAATTTAATCCCATTCCAACATTTAAATAATTAATTGAAATTATAACCCTTATCAATGGAAAATTTATAAAATTACCCCAAATATTTTACATTTTATGCAATTTAGTCTCTAAACCCGAAACTTGAAATTGAACCACTTTTAATTAAAATTCATGCTAGACAATTTTCATAAGGTTCATAATCAACCCATTTTCATCATCATTTCACAATATTTATAAGATATTTTACTAATTAAACAATTTAATCCCTAAACCTTAAAATCATTAAAAATCACATAACAAAATGAGTTTATTCATCATTTAAGCTTAATACCCTATCAACCAAATTCAAAATACACCCACATCATTCATGGTAAATCACTAGAATTTTAATAATTTTATAAATTAACCCCCGGGCTAGCTAATCTAAGTTAATACGAGCTCAAAAATATAAAAATCATTAGAAATAAGCTTAGATATACTTACATGCAATTTGGCCGAAAGGCAAAGTAGCTTGAAGCTTTTCTTTTTCTATTTCCATGGTGGTTTTCGGTGGTTTAAAGAACAAAACAAAGAGATGATGCCATTTGTTTTATTTTATTACCTTTTAATTGTTTTTATTTTAATTAATAAAACATATATATACATAAAAAAAAAACAATGCAAACCGTGCCAACCTTTTTAACAATCGTATATTTGCCTCATAAACCCTTGTACTTTGTCAATTTATCTTATTAACTAATAGAGACTTACTTTTGTAACTTTTACAATTTAGTCCTTTTTAATTAATTAATTATTTAAGCATTAAAATTTCTTAACAAAATTTTAATACAACCTTAATAACACTCCATAAATATTTAATAAAATATTTACCGCTCGGTTTATAGAAACTAGGTCCCAATACCTCATTTTCTAAAACCACTTGACTTTAGGGTCATACCACTTGAACCTAATTATTCATTCAAATAGCATAAATTGCCAATATTAAAATTTATTTTAATACCATATTTGACTTGTAAATATTAAATAATAATATTTATGAACTCACTTATTGGATTTGTGGCCCTAAAACCATTATTTCTGACACCACTGAAAAACAGGCTGTTACATGTAACATGGTTATTATTAAAATTACGTTAATATCACTTTTCCGCTGCTAAATTGTAAATGTGTTTTGTTAAGAAAGTAATTCAGATTTTCAAACTAAGTTTTCAATAGTAAACATCATTGTAATGAAGATGTTAAACTTAATCTTTTTTTTTTTAAGTCCTGAGTTTTTCTAAATACATACTAAGCTTTCTTCCAAAATAAATAAACATTTTAAATTAACTATTTTATAACCCCCGATCACTACTAGGTCATTTCGGTAGCTAGTGTGATCTCCTGAATTTGGGTCTAACGTCTAGGCTGGGTTGGGGAGGTTACAAGTTGGATTGGTATATTTTGACATATAACTTTGAGATGTTTGCTATATGAAATTACTTGTTTTACTGTGGAATGGGATAAGTGAGGTTGGTATGAAATGATTTGATGAATTCGTGATTATTGACATTGATTTGTCGAAGTTTGAACTATGTTCACGTGATGAATGTTTTGATGGAACTTCATACTTTTGGTATGATTGGTAAGATTCAGGACCTATTTGATTAATGCATTTTCATGTCATTTCACATCATACGTTGTTGAGGTAAGTCATTGATGACTATTTGAGTTGATTTGGTGTGTTTGAGATTGATATTCGAGACAGGGACTAAATTGATTAATGTACAAAATTTAGAATTTTACTTGATATTTGATAATTGACATGGAATTATGTTATATAAGCTATGAAATTTTGATGTGTCTAGTTAATAGGGTTAAAAATGCACAAATTGGTTAAAGAGATAATGGAATGAAATATGATGAAAATTATGAAATTGATACCATCTAATTTGAGTTGGAAATGAGCTTTAAAGGCTACTTGAACAAAACTAAGCTTATGGATTTGGATTTGGTTATTATAATACCCGAAACATAGAAAATATGAATATGCAATGTATGCTAATAATTTGTATTCATGCTTGTGACATGTGGAAGAGTTTATTTGCCTAGTTGATGAGTAAATTGTGATTTCAAATAAATAGGTTAATATGATTATATTCTTAAGTAGGCAATTGAGATTTGAGTAAACATGTTATTTATAACTTGAAGGAATCGATGTGAAGGGCATGAGTTAAGTATGGAATGTATTTGATTCAATTAGGTGCATTTTCATAATTATGTTATGTTAACTTGAATCATAGATTACCACTGAGTCATTTACTCAGCGTACGATTTGTTTTCTGTGCACAAGTTAGGTTCAATTCGAATCTCTTGAGTGTCATCTTCAGCATCCAACAACAATCCTAGGTTCGCAAAGTTTGTTCACCTTTGGTTTTTGTTTTAGTTGGCATGTACACAATAGGTTAAGTCATGTTGGTTTGATTTAACTAGGTATGATATGTGTTTGTTTTGAAGTTACATGTATGTATATATAATATTTTGAACTCAAATGGTGATGTATTTATTGGCCTATCCTATTAGTAGTTACAAATGATTAAAGTCATAGATGAAATGGTAAAATGATAAATATTCTAATGACCTTATTGAGATTAGTGTGTTTTGTTTGGTTAGATAGTAAGAATGATTAGATGATTAAAAGAGGATGATGTTTAGAAATGAATACTTATATGAAGCTCATGTGTATAAAGATTAAGTATTGAGGTGTGCATTTGTTGTTTGGGAATGGTATGCATTGGTTATGTATGACATGGACATTTGATTTGGTGTATACTTGTAATACCCCCTGGTCTGACCGGTCAACCGACAAATAGAGGTGTTACCGAAGAGACTGAGATCGGTACACACAACATGAAAACCAGGTCCGAGAGTCGCTTAGCAAACTTTGGACTTGTTTCACTCTAACCGACAACATACATTTATAAAAATAAGAAATGTCATTTACATAGTGAAAGTCATGTTTGGCAATGTGCCACAAGTATACACCTTATACAAAACTTTAAGAGAGTATGAACCAGATTCACTAAATACAACAAAAGCAAGCTATTAGCTAGCCAAGCCTACAAACTACCCCAATATGTACATGTTACAAAATTTAAACAAAGAAATGGCTTCTAAATGAGGTCGTGATTTGGTTGATTCCCTTTCTTTAAGTCTGAAGTGAGACCTAAGGTATCTGAAAATAGAATGAAGGAAATTGGGTAAGTTCAAATTGAACTTAGTGAATTATAGGGATTATAACCTTTGAATCAAAGGTAAATAAATTGATCCAAAAATAGAGCTCTCAAGCATAACATGTAAACAACAAAAACACACAAACATGCTAATTGCATCTACCATTTCAAGTTGTGTACATTTAGCACACCAAAAGCTAATAAGATAGATAGCTAACTTAGCAGAGGAGCTAAACAAAACTAAACCAATACAACATAAACATCGCCACTACTCACACATTTCCACGGCTCACACATTTGATTTAGCTCGCACATTTGACATAGCTCGCACATTAACATAGCTTGCCTATTTGACATAGCTCGCACATTGACTTATTGGGTTGGCAAGCACATAACTACTTACAAAGAGTTCACAGATAATTACCATACAAAGAGCTCACACATAAATACTTTTCAAAGTTAGTTCACATATACTATACAGAGTCATGTCACACATGTTATATAGAGTCAGTTTGCACATATATACAGAGACATTTCACATGTACAATAAGTTGACAATCACATATTCTTTGCAAAGAGCTCGCATATAAACACTTTACAGAATTCATGGAACCTTCCCTGTGCTAGCCCCCGATCCCAACATATCGTACCTCTGTAAAGCCATTATTTCATTTCAAATAACATCCCTCCACAAAGCCAATATTTCATTTGTATCAACATCTCTCCACAAAGCCACATTGAAATTTGAACACATTTGTGTTCCCTCGCAAGGCCAGGTTTTTTCGCCAATCACGGTTTGCATTTATATGCCCTATCGAAGGTAAAAACATATCAGAACATTATTTTCCATTCACAATAAAATTCAATTCTCCTATCACAAACACACTTCAACAGTCACTTCAATTCCCTCAATTCCTCCGTCTCTGGATACGAGTCACTAGTACCAAGGAAGGTTTAACCATTTTTATCTTTACACTTACATTCAATTTCTATCTTTACAGATTGCTAACACAGAAAGCACATTCACCAATAAACATTCAACCACTCGAATGCAAAAATTACAACCAATGGTCAGATAACGTAGATTTCTAGCATTACTAATAGTCGATGCTAACAACTTGTTGGATTTAAACTTCAAATAGACTTAAACAACACACAGTTAGTAAACTAAAGACATCACTTAGCTTTTCTTGGAAAGTCGATACCTTTATGCTAGTTCATCAATTTATCAAGCTCAAAAGTTAAAAGAACTCACAAAATTCTTCCAAGGACATTTTTATCTACTCATTATGCTCCTTCCATTTTCCACTATGGCTTTCTTCCACTTTTTTAGCAACAATACTCGAAAGAATAACTCCTAGGCAAGCCAAATCTAGGGTTTTCTCTCACATACGACCGGTGTTGTCCTCTATTCTTCCAATCAAAACAAACAAAAGGAAACATAGAAAGAAATTGTATTTCTCTCCCTTATTCTCGTCCCTTCCTATTTTGGTCTTGAAATAAATTAAGATTAAAATACTTAACCAATCAATGGTCTTGGTCGGCCACCAATTAAAACACATACACACAATTCCACTAACAATTTACGATTATCAATGGGCCACTAGGTGCCATGCACAATGACACGTTCACCTCCCTTAGGCTTGACACGTACCTTGAAATGTGTCTCTTCCCGCAAAGTGGTAAGGTGGACTGTTAAGCTCGCGAATTGACGAGCTCACAAAACAGAAGTGACGAGCTCATGAAATGGCCAGACAACTATGAAGTAACTCGTGAGGAGGTGCGAAAATTAAAATTAGACTAAATTCTCATGTAACAAACGTGCTCAGAAAATTCCTATATCGATTCTACTTGATCAATATTTTTAACAACAACCTAAATTACTCAATTTAAAATTGATTACTTTAGTTCAATCGCACTCTAAATTAAAGGTCCAAAATTTGGGTGTGACAATACTTATGTATTGTTGTGTAATTGATAGGAAAGACTTGGTGATGGAATTTGTTGGATGAAATTGATGTTTAAAGCATGATATAGTGATCTTTCGTAATTTGATATGTCAAATTAGGCTCCCTAGTACGCTTAAAGAGTTTTTTTCCGTGCAATTTATATGTTTTTGTCGTGTTTTTACTTAGATTTTGTTCTTTGCTTTACTAAGTGAAATAGTGCATTTTATGCCACTTTTGAGACTCAATATGACCAAATGTGCCATAGGGACCCTAACGGTTGATTGAGTGTTGTAGGGAGTCAACAGTGGCCCAAACGTGAACGAAAACATCACCTAGAAGCGGGGTATCGCAATATCAAAGTATGGAAGTCGTGATATCCCATGACAATGTTGAAACAAGAAGAATTAAAGCTGTATACAGTGGTATCGTGATACCAGCGTTGGGTGTCACGATACCCAACCTTCATAGGACCCTCTAATTCAAGGCTTTCATGGGTATCGTGATATCATTGTATGGGTATCGCAATACCACTATCGTGAAGAGACAAAAATTGACTGCAGGGGTAGTCTTTGTCCAACTTCAACTCCGATAAAATTTAGAAATTGAGGGGCATTTTGGGCACAAAATTTGGGTTGTAATTAGATTAAAAAGCCACGTTTGGTTGAGAACAAGAAGTGTAGTGGATAGGGCTTATAGTTTAGGGTTTCTTTCATCTTGTTCTTTTTAGTGTTAATGATAGTTTGTTAATTTAGTTATCACTGTAGCTAGGTTTATTTACATGTTTAGTATATTAACTTTGCTTATAATGACATTTTCATCTCTAGTTTAATGTTACTTCAGTTGGTTTTCTTTTCATCTGTTAAAAATCTCAGCTTTATTGTTCTTATTCATTTATCCTGACATTTTTCTTTTAACTCTTTCAAAGTAAAAACTAAAGCTTTCATCTTTTTGTTTAAGTTTTATATTAATGGCTTCTATGTGTGTTTCTTTGATATTCGTTAGCTTAGATATGTTAATGGGTAACTAAACCCTAGGAGATTGGTTGATGGAGATATGGGTAAACTAATTTTTGGGTTAGGGACTAAATTGTAATAAATTGGACTAAATTGAATGAACTTCAAAACTTAGGATTGATGCCTCTAAGGGTAAATCAAGATAAGTGAGAGCGAGAGGTAACGAGAGGTAATCTTATTGGGCACCAATTCATTAGTCCCGGGTTAGTCAGGTGAGATCGAGAGATAAACCAAACTAATTTTTCTAATTTGGTAAAATTAAGACCAGCAGGTAAAATGGAGCCACTTTCAAAGTTTAAGCAATTTAGATCCCTAATTCAATTATTAATGAATGACACTGAAGTCAACCAACCACCGTTTGTCATTGATTTGTTAGTTTCACACTTTTCATTATTTACAATTTAGTCATTTTTTGTTTTAGGTAATTAATTAGTTTTAACCAACTTCATTTATGACCTGCTATAATATATTGCTTAGCAAGTAGCTAGCTAGACTTCTTCAATGCATGCTTGTCGAATAGGAATCATTGAATCGCTAACTCCTTTGGGTTTGATCCTTAGAATACTCTGGTGTTCCATTGTAACACTATAGATATTACAACTGACCTGCCACACTTGCAGAAACCGCACATACTTATTCTGGTTTGATTATCGTATTAGTGTTGATTCTCAGCCCCGATGCATGCATGCCGGGGAGCGGTCATATAAGCATGTTTAATAAATGTTATAAATTTAGAATCACTGTTCATTTGGTAAAAAAAATAAGATTGAAATAGGTATGCATAGTTGTTTCTTTGAATTGCATATTTTTGGAATGAAAAATTGCAGAAACAATATATGACATCGTGACGAGATCTGGGCTTTAGGCCACAGCGTGACGAGAGACTCTATTGTTGTGACGAGAGAAAAATAGTATGTCACATCGTGACGTCAATCCTATATTTTGAAACTTTTACAATTCAGTCATAATTTGATCTCGGGTTAACTTTAAAGCTTTTGTAAGCTCGTATAAAAATTGGAAATCTATATTTATTGTATTGTTTTCTTATAAATCTTATATTTTTCTGATTAATTATGTGTATTCGTATCTAAATTGGACGTAGTTGCTCTGGCAACGAATGTTGCACACTGTAGCTCGGACCCGACGATCGAGTCAATTATAGGGTGTTACAGTATTGATTATCGGCAACTGAATAAGTTGACAATCAAGAACAAATATTTGTTGTCGTGTACCGACGGTCTATTTGACCAATTTGAAGGTACAACTTTATTCTAAAAAAAAATTATTTGAGATTTAAAGATTATCAGCTAAAGGTGAAAATAATGACATACTGAAAGCAATGCCTGTATGAGGTATGGTAATTATTGATGTGTCTAAAACTAACTATGACAACAATAAAGGAAAGCGCACCTATCGTTTAATAGTATAGTTATGGTAAGACCGGTAATATCGTATCCACAAGGACCAAGAGTACTAGTAATTACTATCCTTTTATTATCTAGCCTAAAAATTGGAGTGATTTCTTTTTAAACTAAAACTTAATTAAAAACACGACAATGAAATAATTGGGAAAATACTTTTAGACAACTTATGTGATAGGCAATACCTAAGGAAGAATCCACCTAGACTTCACTTATTACTTTTGATTCATACGATTTATTCACTTGTCTTAATCCGTAGAAATCCCTGATTTATGTTAATATCTCTCTCGAGACTAAAAACAACTGACTCTAGGTTGATTAATTGAAATCTCTTTCTAATTAAAACCCCTATTGTCGCATTAACTCGATCTGTAGGGACTTTTGCTCCACTAAATAAGCACATTCGACTTGGATCAATAACCTGAATTATCAAAACAAGAATAAGAACTCACAATTAAGAATAAGAACAAGTATTTATCTTATAAATAAAATAGTAATAAGATCTGTCTTAGGTTTCATCCTCCCTCGGTATTTAGGGAGTTTAGTTCATACTGATAGAAGGAAACATATCAAAATAAGGAAAACTACAAAACATAAGAAAACCCAAAAACTTCTAAAGAACTTGATGGGAGATCCTCAGTCTTGATGGAGATCCTTCCTCCAAGCTGCTTCTGACGGCTGTCTTCGAGTATTTTCTGTGTTCTATTCAGCGTCCCCTTAAGGTCACCCCCTAGGGTGTTTATATAGGCTTTGGAACGTATTTCTTTGCCCACAAGTAGCCTTTTCCGGATAGAATTACACTTAGGTACGGCAGGGAGACTCCCGTGTGACATGCCCGTGTACGATAGCCTTAGACCGTGCTCGCTCCTGCTCTCCACACACGGCCGTATGGTCTGCCCGTGTACGTTTATCCAGGCCGTGTTCGATCCTGCTCGCAACACTCGGCCGTGTCCAATGGCTTAGGCCGTGTTGAATTCTTAGATAGGCCCATTTTGTCCCCTTTTTGGCCCGTTTCTTGTTCTTTTCGACTCCTTAAGTTCTCCTGAGTGTAAAACATGAAATTAAGAGATTAGGAGCATCAAATTCATCAATTCTAATGAAAAATCATCCAAAAATAAGCTAAGCATGGGGTTAAAATATGTATAAATTATGGTTTATCAAATATCCTCACACTTAAGCCTTTGCTTGTCCTCAAGCAAAATCCTCAACTCACAATTAAAACTAACTTCCTCGATTCATAATTCTCATCAATAATGTTTCATCATAATTCACATATAATTCATACATTGATAATTTAACTAAAAGAGTCCTAGAGGTTCAAACAATTTAAGTCATAGATTTTTATAGCATCAATTCTAATGAAAAATCATCCAAAAATAAGCTAAGCATGGGGTTAAAATATGTATAAATTATGGTTTATCAAATATCCTCACACTTAAGCCTTTGCTTGTCCTCAAGCAAAATCCTCAACTCACAATTAAAACTAACTTCCTCAATTCATAATTCTCATCAATAATGTTTCATCATAATTCACAGATAATTCATACATTAATAATTTAACTAAAAGAGTCCTAGAGGTTCAAACAATTTAAGTCATAGATTTTTATAGCATGAAAACATAGGTGTTTCCCCTTACCTAAATAATTACCTTTGATTCAAAACCGACAAGTATTGACATCCTCACTAAAGATTCACTCAAATCACTCAAAGTGTTTAAGGTTCAAATTAAACACTCAAAAGTCAACATGAAAGGTTAACCCCATAGGCTTGCATGAAAATTAGATCTCCACCACTATAAAATGAGATGATACACAAATCAAAAGGTATTTAAAAAGGGTTGTAACGGGGCTTGGGTTAAAGGTGTGGATAAAGGCTGAAAAGGAAGGTTACAATCGAGATTGAATTGACAATTCACCTAACTCAGAAAATGGACTAACACTGAATAATTACATCAATTGAAAACTAAATACTAATAACACGAGCTTCTTCTCAATTGTGAAATTAACTGCTTAAGTTCAAATAACAAAGAACTGATAATGAATAGATTTCCAACCAATTTTTTTTTAAGAACAAGTATTTACAAACTGAAATAAAGAAAATAGTTAGGCAACTGATCAAATCAATTCTCGACAAAAGGGTAGTCAAGAAAAATGGGGATAACAAATAAAAATGGGTTTCGGGTTAATATTAGTGGTATATCAAGAAATGGTTGATTAGGCTTCAAAGGGGTTCTAGGGGTTAATTATGAAGGTAGGCTTTTAATGGAGTAAGTGGGTTAAATCCTAAGTGCCTTTATCATCTCAGTATATCAAATCAAAGGTGTGGTCTCGACATGCATAATCGAAGCAAATTCTAGAATAACAGTTCAACGTTGACACACTCATAACCAACAATAAAGTGAGCAAGAAAAATATATGCTCTAAGAGGCTCAAAATCTCACAAAAATTATGGTTTTTGATGTCAGCCTTGCAAATTTCAAACTTCAAAGCAATATTTAGATTTAGGAAAACAACCTATTATAATTTTTAATTCAGAAAATAGACTTATCATGTTTGATTCTCTAATGTCTTAAGTTTAAACCATTAATGTACAATTACCTATGACTTAATCCAAAACATATCAATGAAAATCATAAATCAATAGAAGTTTCATTCTAATAGCAATATGAGCAAATTACTTAAGAACAAGGTATAATTCAGTATTGTTGACACCTCCCCACACTTAAGATGTACATTGTCCTCAATGTACAAAGATAAATAATGACAACATAGTAATAAAAATCCTAAGAGATGGAGAGAAGTGAAATTTCCTGAATTTTGGATGGAGTTAAAAAAAAAAAAGAAACGGTGTAAAGTTGGGCAGGGGTGTTGGATACTCCGGTGGTGGTGTGGTCGTTCTTTAATAGCCCTTTGAACCTAAATTAAAGAAATCAAAATGTAATAATATAAATTAAAGACAAGAAAGGTAAACGAAAATAATTTAATAATGAAAGTAAAGGAAAAAGAAAAAATAAATCGACTCAAAGGTCCTTGACTTCTCGAGTCGATGAAGCGGCCGACATGAACTTATGTAGAGTGGTCGTGCACGGGGATACCGTGCCAGAGTCCTTTCACTTCTTTGACATGGAGATGGTGGCTTTGATCTTGCTTCTAGCATGGTGGCAAGGATGGTGGTCGGTGTGGTAGTGGTGTGAAGAAAAAAATAAGGGAAGGGGAAAAGGGAAATGAAGGAAGAAGATAGTGGGAAAAGAGGGGTTTTGGGGCTGAAGAAGAGGTGGAAAAATGGAGTAAGTGGAGTGAGGAGGCGGTGGCTAGTGGTGAAAAGGGAGAAAATCTGTGGTGGCTAGGGTTGGGAAAGAAGGGATTTGGGGAAGAAAGTGAACAGAAAGAGAGGTTTAAATAGAAATCAGCTGCCCACGCCCGTGTGCCCTAGGCGTGTTAGGTCACACGGCCGTATCGCATGGCCATGTGATACTTCGTTCGTTTCTCCTACGGCCGTGTAGAGGTTTCCACGCCCATGTTCATTTGATCAGTATCGACCACGGCCTAGAGACACGGGTGTATCTCACACCCGTATTACTTTCTCAGTGTCGACCATGGCCGTATCGCACGGCCGTGGCATTTTGTCGCAGCTCGTGTTTTTGGAAAATTGGCGTCCTTGGTTCGCACGGTCTCTGCCACGCTGATGTGCGTATTCGTGGTGTCCACACGGCCACGGCCACATCCGTGTGCAAGGCCGTGTGGTAGGGAAACCTGCGCTTTATTAATTTGGTTAGTTTTTAGTTAGGTGCTAAAAATAAAAAAACATGAAACTTAAAGCGGTTACTGCTCGGGTTGCCTCCCGAGAAGCACTCGTTTAAAGTCTTAAGCTAGACTTACCTCTCATTCGCATAATCATGGTGGTTTGAGGAGTTAAAACTCCTCATTCTTGCTATCAATTGCATTAAAATACGGTTTTAGACGAGTATGATTTACCTTGAAGGTGCCAAATTGAGAATGAGTTACCTCGACTGTACCGTATGGGGAAGTATTAAGTACCGTGAAAGGATTTATTCCATTAGGTTCAGAAGTGGCAACACGAGGATCTGTATTATCCATTAGAACTTGGTCTCCAACCTTGAAGTAGTTTGCTTCATCTTTAAGTTCGTTATGGAGTTGCCTCGGTTTTTTTTCGTGTGTTATTGGTTTCTCCTTAACATGTGTCTTCCACTCGTCTAGTTCATCGATCTGAAGCCTTCACTTCTCATGAGTTATTTCATTGTTGGTACGAGATCCTGGATGTGGCTCAGTTGTGTAATTTCGTGGTGCTTCCTGATAAGAAGGTCGAACCAAATGGTCATTAATAGAATTTATGTTCTCACCTTTTTTACTCGATGTCCTAGCCGAGTCAAGAGCCTGAAGAGTGATCGTTTCGTCACCTACACGAAGTGTGTGTTCACCTGTACCAACATCAATTTTAGTTTTAGCAGTTGCTGAAAAGGGTCTTCCTAAAATTAAGGGAACATTATTGTCCTCATCTATGTCTAAGACAACAAAGTCTACTGGGAATATGAATTTATCAATTTTTACTAGTACATCTTCGATTATACCCCTAGGAACTCTAATAGTTTTATCATCCAATTGAATGCTCATCCTAGTTTGTTTGGGTTTCCCAAGACCTAGCTGTTTAAATATTTTATAAGGCATAACATTTATGCTTGCCCCTAAATCTGCTAAAGCATTACTAACAGATAAATCACCAATTAAGCAAGGAATCGTAAAACTCCCTGGATCTTTTAACTTTTGTGGTAGTCTATTTTGTAAGATTGCTGAGCATACTGCATTTAGCTCAACATGCAATGCCTCATCTAACTTTCGTTTGTTTGTCAAAAGTTCTTTTAAAAATTTCTTTGAATTGGGCATCTGCGAAAGAGCTTCAATAAATGGTAAGTTAATATGTAATTTTTTTAAGAGTTTAAGAAATTTACCGAATTGTTCATCTGTACGGTCTTTCTTTGTCGCATTGGGATATGGCACACGAGGTTGGTATTCTGTACTTACCGATTTCAGTTTATCATGGCTTACCTCAGCTTTACCTTTATCTACCACGTTCTCTTGCCTCTATTTTGGCTCGTCTAACCCTTCACTATCGTGAGCAGTAATGGCATGAATTTGCTCATTTGGGTTAGTTTCAGTGTTGCTCGGCAAGCTCCCTTATGGTCGTTAAGATATGAGTTCAGCAAGTTGTCCTAATTGGTTCTCTAGCCCTTGAATCGATGCTTGCTGATTTTTAGTGATGTTTTGGTGTTTTGGAAACGGGTTTCTGACACTGCGATAAATTTTGTTAGCATCTCCTCAAGGTTTGGCTTTTTCTCTTGTGGGTAGGGTTACTGTTGAAAGCCTGGAGGGGGTTGTTGTCTCTGATTTCCTTGGCTACCCCATGAGAAGTTTGGGTGGTTCCTCCAACCTGGATTGTAAGTGTTACTATAAGGGTTATTTTGAGGTCTAGAATTATTACCCATATAGTTCATCTGTTCGCTTTCTATGCCAGGGTTGTAGGATGGATATTCTGTGTTACTCATTCCTCCTCCATTCGTATCGCACTGCATAACTGGATGTACCTGCGAAGAACCACACAAACCATCAATCTTTTTATTTAACAGTTCTACCTGGTTTGATAGCATAGTCACTGCGTTGAGGTTGAAAACACTGGCGGCTTTTGTTGGCTTTGTCCTCATAACTTGCCACTGATAGTTATTCAGTGCCATCTCCTCTATAAACTCATAAGCCGCTTCAGGGGTTTTATTATTTAGGGTTCCACCTGCGGCTGAATCGATCAACTGCCTAGTTGAGGGGTTCACACCATTGTAAAAGGTTTGAACCTGAAGCCACAAAGGTAACCCATGGTGAGGGCACCTTCTCAATAGATACTTGTATCTCTCCCATGCATCGTAAAGTGTTTCTAAATCCATATGCACAAAAGAAGAGATATCATTCCTCAACTTAGCCGTTTTAGCCGGCGGAAAATATTTAAGTAAAAATTTTTCGGTCATTTGGTCCCATGCAGTGATTGATCCTCGTGGTAACGAGTTCAACCACTGTTTAGCTTTGTTCCTCAACGAAAAAGGAAACAACCGAAGGCGAATGGCATCTTCAGAAACGCCATTAATTTTGAAAGCATCGCAAAACTCTAGAAAATTTGCCAAGTGATTGTTTGGATCCTCATCCTGCAAACCATCAAACTGAACAAATTGCTGAATCATCTGTATAGTGTTAGGTTTCAGTTCAAAATTATTTGTAGCAATAGCAGGTCTAACAATAATTGATTCAGTTCCTGTTAAATTAGGTTTAGCATAATCATACATAGTACGAGGAGCAGGATTTTGATTCACCGGGTTTGCGGCAACCACAGGAGGTAGCGGATTATTATCAGCCATCTCCTCAGTAGTGTTAGTTTCGTCTTCTTGCTCTTCTTCTATGTATTGTAGACTTCGCCTTATTTCTCTTCAGTTTCTGCGAGCTGTACTTTCAATTTCACTGTCGTAAAGTAAAGGTCCTGACGGGTTCCTTCTAGTCATAAACTAGAGACACCTGCCAGAAACAAAGAAATAGAGAAGTTAGTAATTTAAAATAAAAACAAAAATAAATTGTAATAAAATAAAAATGGCTAAAATAATAAAAATTTAGTGTTCCTAATATCTTAGTCCCCGGCAATAGTGCCAAAAACTTGATGTGTCTAAAACTAACTATGACAACAATAAAGGCAAGCGCACCTATCGTTTAATAGTATAGTTATGGTAAGACCGGTAATATCGTATCCACAAGAACCAAGAGTACTAGTAATTACTATCCTTTTATTATCTAGCCTAAAAATTGGAGTGATTTCTTTTTAAACTAAAACTTAATTAAAAATACAACAATGAAAGAATTGGGAAAATACTTTTAGACAACTTATGTGATAGGCAATACCTAAGGAAGAATCCACCTAGACTTCACTTATTACTTTTGATTCATACTATTTATTCACTTGTCTTAATCCGTAGAAATCCCTGATTTATGTTAATATCTCTCTCGAGACTAAAAACAACTGACTCTAGGTTGATTAATTGAAATCTCTTTCTAATTAAAACCCCTATTGTCGCATTAACTCGATCTGTGGATTCTCTTATTAGATTTGACTCTAATCGATGATTTTTAGTAAGCCTATGTCTAGGGTTGCAATCAACTCCGCTTAATTGTGTCGATCTACTCTTAAACAGGGACTTTTGCTCCACTGAATAAGCACATTCGACTTGGATCAATAACCTGAATTATCAAAACAAGAATAAGAACTCACAATTAAGAATAAGAACAAGTATTTATCTTATAAATCAAATAGTAATAAGATCCGTCTTAGGTTTCATCCTCCCTCGGTATTTAGGGAGTTTAGTTCATACTGATAGAAGGAAACATATCAAAATAAGAAAAACTACAAAACATAGGAAAACCCAAAAACTTCTAAAGAACTTGATGGGAGATCCTCAGTCTTGATGGAGATCCTTCCTCCAAGCTGCTTCTGACGGCTGTCTTCGAGTATTTTCTATGTTCTATTCAGCGTCCCCTTAAGGTCACCCCCTAGGGTGTTTAAATAGGCTTTGGAACGTCTTTCTTTGCCCACAAGTAACCTTTTTCCGGATAGAATTACACTTAGGTACGGCAGGGACACACCCGTGTGACACGCCCGTGTACGATAGCCTTAGACCGTGCTCGCTCCTGCTCACCACACACGGCTGTGTGGTCTGCCCGTGTACGTTGATCCAGGCCGTGTTCGATCCTGCTCGCAACACTCGACCGTGTCCAATGGCCCAGGCCATGTTGAATTCTTAGATAGGCCCATTTTTTCCCTTTTTGGCCCGTTTCTCGTTCTTTTTAACTCCCTAAGCTCTCCTGAGTGTAAAACATGAAATTAAGAGATTAGGAGCATCAAATTCATCAATTCTAATGAAAAATCATCCAAAAATAAGCTAAGCATGGGGTTAAAATATGTATAAATTATGGTTTATCAATTATAAGTTTCTAGTGATGCCATACGGGCTGATGAATGACTTTGTAACATTCGTGGATCACATGAACTACATTTCCAACCATATTTGGATCATTTTATGGTAGTAATTATTATTGATACCCTATAATATTCAAAATCAGAAGAAGACAATGAAAAGCCTTTGAGAATTGTGTTGCAAATGTTGCATGAAAAGCAACTATATAAGAAGTTTATCAAATGTGAATTCTGGTTATTGCAGGATATTTGTAAATGAATTTCCTAAGATAGCATGCCTAGGAGGAGCGTTTGCAAAAGAGTATGTCATTCGTGCAGAATGGCCAATGCCAAGAGAGTGTCGTGAAGTTGAAAGCCATGATGTTAGAAGAGCCAATTTTGACCTTGCCTGAGTCAGGGAAGGAATTTGTAATATTTAGTGACGCTTCACTGAATGAATTGGAATGTGTTCTGATGTAGGATGGTAAGGTAATTGCCTATGGATTCTGACAACTAAAGCCCAATGAATGTATTATCTGATGTGCAATTTGGAGGTAACTGCCATGGCTTTTGCTCTAAAGTATCTGAAAGCACTATATATATGATGAAAAGTGTCATATTTATACGGATCTTAAGAGTCTCAAATAACTCCTCTCCCAAAAAGGCGTTAAATCTAAGACAACATCATTGGATTGAGTTGTTGAAAGATTAAGATTGCATGATTGATTATCATCTTGGAAAAACAAATGTTGTGGTTGACGCCTTGAGTCAAAAGTTAGCATTTAAACTGAAAGCATTGTTTGCTGAGTTAAGTATTGGTGATTATGGTAGCTTGTTAGCCGAATTGAAAATAAAGGTTGTGTTGATTAGTCAGATAAAAGAGGTGCAATCCAGAGATATTAAGATGGCGTGAGAAATAAAGCTTGCCAGTGAGTAGAGGCTGAACATCAAATTCTCACTGGGTTGTTTCACTCTTTTTCAGTTCTTAAATGGAAATAGGAGCATTAATTGACTTTAACTGAATTTTTCTATAAAAATAACTTCCAATCAAGCATTCAAATGGCTTCGTATGAAGCTCTATATGGTCGATGGTAGAGAGCACCTTTGTGTTGGATAGACTTGAGTGTGAGAAAGATGATTGGGCTAGGATTAATTTAGGAAATAGAATATGTGGTAAAGCTAATCAGAGGAAGATTAAAATCAGCCTCAAATAGGAAAATATCTTATGTCGATATGAAAAAAAAGATATTGATTATGTTGTGGGTGATAAAGTATTATGGAAAATCTCTCCATGGAACAAGATCTTGCTTTTTGGCCACAAAGGGCAGCTAAGTCCCAAATATGTTAGGCCATGTAAGATCATTGAGAAAGTTGGACTTGTTGCTTATCGTCTGACTTTACTATCAAAGTTGCAAAAGATTCATGATGTGTTTCATGTATCTATACCTTTGTAACACCCCAAACCCGGCCTAGACGTTATGGCCGAATCCGGAGATGTCACAAAGAATGGGTTTTGGTAACAAAGTTTATACGATAAAACCATTTCAGTTTTTCAACTCTTATTTGCTTTTATCCATTGTCAAAATGTTTATTCAATTAATTAATTTTCCTTAAAATGTGTTTTATAGCGGAAGCTTACGAAAACCGTTGTATTTCATGAAGGCAGTTCGTATTTTAGAAAACTTTTCTTTCAGTAAAAACGGTGTTTTTTGCGAGTTGTCCAAACAAAATATTAAACGAAAATCCAAATCCCAAAAATTTAATCAATAGTCCAGAGTATCAATTTAATACAAAACTCCCAAAAATATCCTTTAAGTAAATAAAACCTTTAATTAAATTCAGTTCGTAGACTAGTGGTAACCGCAAGACTCCGCCGCACTGATCTGTCTAAGTCTGTAGATTACCTGAACAGAACAGACAAACAGAGGTGAGTTTATGTAAACTCAGTGTGTAACCCAATAGAAATAGACATGCAAACATGCAGAAAACTCACATACAATCAAATACAGATTCGGGCTCATGCCCATTTCGAGATCTGATTAGCAGTCGGATATACTGGTCGGATGATCGAATCCTACCTCCATCCTCTACACACCAACTCCGACCATCCCATCACACCATGTGGGGTTAAAAACACCCATCCAACCCTACACATCATATCATGCCATTATGACACATATCAGATAATGTGCAGCCAAGTTGCTAGAATATAGGCGATGATTGCCATACAGAACACTTCCTCCACATATACAAATCCCATCCAAAAACAGATACAAAAAATAGATATAGAAAATCGATACAGAAATAACATATTACACATGCTCAACATGCTTATATATAGATTATGGAATAATCAGACATGCATAGCATTATCATACTTAGAACAGAATATCAGTCTATCAGATTTATAGTTTTAGGGTTTGGTTAGCCCTTACCGACTCTACAGTAGGCCCACAATCGATTGGAACAACCCGTGCAACCCTAGGTAAAATTTTAGAAATAAGGGCCCACATGCTCGTGTGGCCCACACGGTCTGGCCCAAACCCACACGCCCGTGTGGCCCACACGGCCACACTCGCACCACCACACGGTCGTGTCTTGCGCACGGCCATGCCTTCGTCGATCACACGGCGGTGTCTCGCACACGACCAACCACACGGGCGAGAACACACCCATGTGGCGTCGACAGAACAATTTTTCTTCTTTTGCCGAAACCTTATTTTTTGCGTTTCGGGTACACACCTAGTACTTTTTTATGCGAAAACAATCTCGAGACTCCCGAAACCTAAAACCAGAGTATCCAATAATGAATTTAGCAATCAATTCACGAAACCCACAAAACTAAACCGAGTAAACGCACTCACTTACCACCAACACACCCGTTCACTCGCACAAATTAAACCGTTCAAAAGGAACTGCTACTTCACCCACTTCTTCTACACAAGAGACAGAGGAAAGTTCAACCTTCAAAAAACAATGCTAAAAGATAACAAACAAAAGCCCACTTACAGATTACACGAAAACCAAATATTCGCAACACCTAAAAGCGGGGATTAGTGACAGAAACAAAGTACGAAGGGAAGAGTTTAATTTCTGACGTAGAGTAGAGAAAACGAAAATAACAATAATGGGGATTTTTTTTGGAGGAAGAAGAACGTCAAAAACATAAAGAGAATTTTGGGAAAATAAAGATGAAAAATAAAAATAAAAAAAAAACTAATTAGATATCCCCCAACTTTCCACTAACACCTCAATCCCAACCACTTCAGAATTTAAACTCTACCGAAAATCTCTCAGACAACCGAGCAAATAAATATAACATCCACGCTCACGCAAGGATTCGAACACAGGACCTCTAACACACTAACCCCTTTACCACTTGAACAAGCAGGCTCATTTTGATATGGATTAACAAACAGTTTAATATAAGCCCACTCAACAAGGGTAAGGCTCGGTTCAAGAATAACAAAAATTGCTAAAGTGGGAATTGAACCTAAGACCTCTCCCACGCACCCAGAACACTTAGCCACTGAAGTAGATACGCATTTGTGTCAGATATTTAATGAAACAGGGATAAATTAATTAAGGCGTTACAACTCTACCCCTTAAAAGAAATTTCGACCTCCAAAACTTACCTGATCAGAACAGATGAGGATACTGCTGACGCATCGAGTCCTTAGGTTCCCACGTAGCTTCCTCAGTGCCATGATTCTGCCACAGAACCTTTACTAATGGAATGGACTTCCTCCTCAGATTCTTAACATCTCGATGCAAAATCTGAACCGGCTCCTCCTCAAAAGTCAAATCCGGTCTAACCTCGATCTCCTCAACAAAGACAACAGAGATGGATCAGACCGGTACCGCCTCAACATAAAGACGTGAAACACATCATGGATACGGTCTAACTCCTGAGGTAACTCTAACTGATAAGCGACCGGTCCCACACGCTTCAGAATCTGATACGTCCCAATAAACCTAGGGCTCAACTTGCCCTTATGACCGAATCTCAGAACTTTCTTCTATGGAGAAACTTTGAGAAACACGGAGTCCCCCACAGAGTACTCAATATCACACCTTTTCAGATCTGTATAAGATTTCTGTCTATTAGAAGCTGCCTTTAGACGATCCCGAATCAGTCTAACTTTATTTTCGGTCTCAGAAACCAACTCAGGACCCAAAACCCGATTTTCACCCAACTCAGTCCAACATAACGGAGTACGACACTTACGACTATACAAAGCCTCGTAAGGTGCCATCTGGATGCTAGATTGGAAACTATTATTGTAGGCAAACTCAGCTAACGGTAGATAATCCTCCTAACTACCTCGGAAGTCAATCACACAACTCCGAAGCATATCCTCTAGTATCTAAATCACCCTCTCAGATTGACCATCAGTTTGAGGATAAAATGCAGTACTGAAGTCCAATCTCGAACCCAGAGCCTCGTGCAATTTCTTCCAGAACCGAGAAGTAAAGCGAGGATCTCTATCAGAAATAATCGAAACAGGAACCCAATGAAGTCTTACAATATCTCGGAGATATAGAGCTTCGCTAACTTTTGCAGAGAATAGTCCGTCTGAACTGGAATGAAATCAGTGCACTTGGTCAATTGATCCATGATGACCCAAACAGAATCCTTCTTAGTGAGTGTCAAGGGCAACCCACTAATGAAGTTCATCGTTACTCGTTCCTATTTCCATAATGGAATCTTAACGGGTTGTAGCAAACCCGAAGGCAATTGATGCTCAGCCTTAACTTGCTGACACATCAAAAAATGAGCAACGAAATTCGTAACCTCATGCTTTAAACCCGGCAACCAGTACAACTCACGAAGATCGTGATACATCTTATTACCACCGGGATGCATAGCATAAGGGCTACTATGTGCCTCCCTCAGAACTGACTGCCTCAAATCAGAATCATTCGGCACACAGATCTGACCTCGAAAACACAGAACTCCATCTTTATTCAGCCCAAAATTCGAAGCACCGCCACTCTCAGCCTGACGAAACCGCAAACCTAGAGACTCGTCCCCTAACTGCTTATCTCAAATTTGATCAATCTAAGTCGGCTTAACTTGCAACTCGGGTAATAGACTCCCACCATCAAATAGACTAAGACGAGCGAACATCGCCCTCAAATTAGTCATCAATCTACGACTTAGAGCATCGGCCACCATATTGGCTTTACCAGGATGATACTCTATCGTGCAGTCATAATCTTTGAGCAACTCAATCCATCGACGCTGCCTAAGATTCAACTCCATCTGGGTAAGTAGATACTTGATGCTCTTGTGATCAGTGTAGATAATACAACTCTCACCATACAGGTAGTGCCTCCAGATTTTCAATGCAAAAACTACCGCAGCTAACTCGTGATCATGTGTTGGATAATTCCCTTTATGTGTCTTAAGTTGATGGGACGCATAAGCCACAACCTTTCCATCTTGCATCAATACACATCCTAAACCGACGTGTGACGCATCACTGTACACCACAAACTCCTTACCAGATTCAGGTTGTATCAGAATAGGAGCCTGAGTCAGAACAGATTTGAGCTTTTCGCAGCTCAATTGCTGCGCATCAGTCCAAACAAAAGGAACACCCTTACGTAGAAGCTTAATCAAAGGAGTTACAATCAGAGAGAACCCCTCGACAAACCGTCAATAATACCTCGTAAGGCCCAAAAAATTGCGAATCTCCGATACATTCTTGGGCTGTTTTCAATCAAGCACATCCTCAATCTTCCTAAGATCAACTCGGATCCCCTCAGCAGAAACCACATGCCCCAGAAAAGTTACCTCACGCAACCAGAACTCACACTTGCTCAGCTTAGCGTAGAGCTATTTTTCACGGAGAATCTGAAGCACTACTCTAATATGCTCATCATGCTCATCCTCAGTCTTAGAGTAAACCAGAATATCATCGATGAAGACCACGGCGAACTGATCCAGATATGGCTGAAACACTCGGTTCATCAAATCTATGAATGCCACCGGAGCATTCGTTAGACCAAAAGGCATAACTAGGAACTCGTAATGTCCATAACGAGTCCTAAATGCAGTCTTATGAACATCAGCTTCCTTAGCTCTAAGCTGATGATACCCAGATTGGAGATCAATTTTCAAAAACACCGAAGCCTCTCGGAACTGATCAAACAAATCATCGATCATCAGAAGTGGATACTTATTCTTCACAGTCAGTTTATTTAATTGCCGATAATCGATGGACATCCTCATGGTTCATCCTTTTTAACAAACAGAACCGGTACCCCCACGGAGACACACTAGGACGGATGAAACCACGGTCTAGAAGTTCTTAAAGTTGAGCCTTAAGCTCTGTAAGCTCCTTTGGTGCCATTCGATAGGGAGCGATAGACACCAGAGCTGTACCCGGTAGAAGCTCAATTTTGAACTCAACTTATCGATTGGGATGTAATCCCAGTAACTCCTTAGGAAAGACATCTGGAAAATCCTTCACTATTCTGATATCCCGGACAAAAGAGTCCCCAAAAACAGAAACACTGACTTAAGCCAAATATGCCTCACACCCTTTCCAAACCAGTTTCTCAGCCACAAGAGAGGAGATCACATTGGACAGATAATCTCGACGTTTACTGATCACAACAACCTCCTTATATCCTCAGTCCTCAGAATGACCCTCTTAGTCACGCAATCTAAACTAACTCGATGCTCAACCAACCAGTCCATACCCAGAATTAAGTCGAACTCCCCAAATGAAAGCTCCATCAAATTTGCCAGAAAAACAACCCTTTACACCACCAACAGAACATCTCTATAAATTTTACCAACTCGAACAGACTGCCCCAACGAAATTAGTACAGTAACCTCACTATAAGTGCTCTCAATAGAAATCCCTAAGTTTTTAGAAACAGTACCAGCTACATAGGAGTGTGTAAAACCTATGTCTATCAGAGCAGTATAAGGTACATCAAAAATTAAGAACGTACCGGTGATAACATCTGGGGCATCTCTATCCTCTCGGTGTCGAGCAGCATAAACCAACGTAGGGTGCCTCACCTCAGTCTGACCAGCACCTCTACCCAGTGTTTTCTGTCCTCGGCCCATACCATTACCACCCCTAGCCAGTCCACGGCACCTAGGTGGCTGTTGAACTGCCCTCTGAGGTTATACAGAACCTGGTCCTGAAGCTTGCATCTGATCTGCCCGCTGTGGACACTCCCTAATACGGTGCTCCAAAGACCCACACTTCAGACAAGCCCATATCTGCCTCCAACACTCACCCGGATGGCACCTACCGCAATCACCGCATGGTTGAATCCCAGTAAGAGCAACAGCAACCCCCACTCCAACTGGCCCATCAGGCCTGGCCTTTTTCTTAGGCCTCTGAATAGAACTAGAGGACTCTGAATCCCTCTTATTCTTACCCCTCTCACGGTCCCTATTCTAGCGCTCCACGCGCTTAACCTCTTCGACAATCTTTACCTTATCAACTAGAACTGCAAACTCTCGCTCCCTCTGTGGAGCAATTAAAACCCTCAAGTTATCCCTCAGACCGTCCTCAAAGCGGATGCACTTCTCATACTCAGACGCCACCATGCCTCGAGCGTAGCGGCTTAGCCTCAGAAACTCAGCCTCATACTCGGCCACAGATCTATCACCTTGCGTTTGATTCATGAACTCACACCTACGAGCATCTACTTAGCTCGCGCCCACATACTTTCCCTGAAAGGCAGTCTTGAAGAAATTTCAGTTCAGACGATCATGCTGAGTACCCTCCTCAACCGATAACCACCACTGATATGCCTCGTCGTGAAGCAAAGAGACTGCACCTTTAAGTTTCTGCTCGGGAGTATAGTCGATATCATTCATAATCCTCTTTGTGGCCTCCAACCAATACTCGGCCATAGTAGGAGCAACTCCAGTGACACCTCTAAACAGCTCAGCACCGTTAGACCGGAGTCGTTCAGTTACCGACCCACGGCCCCAGATCCAGAATGGGGTCCAGCGACCCTCTCCAATATCCTCAGCATGGCTTGGGACAATGCGTCGTCCCCAGCTGAATGGCTTTGAGACCCAGTCTCAGTAGCAGGTGAAACTGGCATCTCACTCGTATTTAAATTTGGCATACTGCCCAGAGAAGAAGACTCAGCTCGAGCCCCCTACGGCCTCTACCATGGCCACGAATACCACGTCCGCGAATTCCACATGCACTCATTGTAAATTTCAAATTTTATTTACATTACAAAGTTTTATGCATCAGTTCTAGTTTTTATTAGCAGATATTTTATGCATAAATTATCAAAAGTTCAAAATTGTTTTCAGAAGTTTCAGTCTCTAACTATTTCAGTACAGTTTCAAAAACTACTATCTATAGTGTATTCAAAATATACTATCTAAATTTCAGAAATACTTACAGGGTCGACGCTGGAGACTCGGTGTACCACATACTATCTCAATTTATCTAAATTGTTTGTAAACCAACTCTTTTAAAATCACAACTTTGGAACCTAAAATTCACAGCCCGAGATTTGAAACCTAGCTCTGATACCACTAAATGTAACACCCCAAACCCGGCCTAGACGTTATGGCCGAATCCAGAGATGTCACAAAGAATGGGTTTTGATAACGAAGTTTATACGATAAAACCATTTCATTTTTTCAACTCATATTTGCTTTTATACATTGTCAAAATGTTTATTCAATTAATTAACTTGCCTTAAAACGTGTTTTATAGCGGAAGCTTACGAAAACTGTTGTATTTCATGAATGCAGTTCGTATTTTAGAAAACTTTTCTTTCAGTAAAAATCGTGTTTTTAGCGAGTTGTCCAAACAAAATATTAAACAAAAATCCAAATCCCAAAAATTTAATCAATAGTCTGGAGTGTCCATTTAATACAAAACTCCCAAAAATATCCTTTAAGTAAATAAAACCTTTAATTAAATTCAGTTCGTAGACTAGTGGTCACCGCAAGACTCCGCCGTACGGATCCGTCTAAGTCTGTAGATTACCTGAATAGAACAGACAAACAGAGGTGAGTTTACGTAAACTCAATGTGTAACCCAACGAAAATAGACATGCAAACAAGCAGAAAACTCACATACAATCAAATACAGATTCGGGCTCATGCCCATTTCAGATACAGTTAACAGAGTCAGATATACAGATCAGGTAATCAGAATCCTACCCCCATCCTCTACACAAAAACTTCGACCATCCCATCACACCATGTGGGGTTAAAAACACCCATCCAACCCTACACACCATATCGTGCCATTATGACACATATCAGATAATGTGCAGTCAAGCTGCCAGAATATAGGCGATGATCGCCATACAGAACACTTCATCCACATATACAAATCCCACCCCAAAACAGATACAAAAAACAGATACAGAAAACAGATACAAAAATAACAGATTAAACATGCTCAACATGCTTATATACAGATTACGGAATAATCAGACATGCATAGCATTATCATACTCAGAACAGAATATTAGTCTACCAGATCTATAGTTTTAGGGTTTGGTTAGCCCTTACCGACCCTACGGTAGGCCCACAGTCGATCGGAACAACCCGTGTGACCCTAGGGAAAATTTTAGAAATATGTGCCCATATACCCGTGTGGGCCCACACGCCCAGATTGACCTTGCCCGTGTGGCCTACACAGTCTGACCCAAACCCACACGCCCAACTTGGCCTAGCCCGTGTGGCCCACACGGCCACACTCGTACCACCACACGATCGTGTCTTACGCACAGCCATGCTTTCATCGATCACACGGTTGTGTCTCACACACGGCCAACCACACGGGCGACCACACGCCCGTATGGCGTTGACAGAACAATTTTTCAGCTTTTGTCGAAGCCTCGTTTTCTGCATTTCAGGTACACACCTGGTACTTTTTTTTATGCAAAAACAATCCCTAGCCTCCCGAAACCTAAAAACAGAATATCCAACAACAAATTTAGTAATCAATTCACGAACCCCACAAAACTAAACCGAGTAAACACACTCACTTACTGCCAACACACCCATTCACTTGCACACATTAGAGCGTTGAAAAGGAACTACTGCTTCACCCACTTCTCCTACGCAAGAGATACAACAAAGTTCAACCTTCAGAAAACAACGCCAAAAGAGAACAAATGAAAGCCCACTTACCGATTACACGAAAACCAAAGATTTGCAACACCTAAAAGTGAGGATTAGTGACAGAAACAAAGTACGAAGGGAAGAGTTTAATTTTCGACAGAGAGTAGAGAAAACAAAAATAACAATATAGGGATTTTATTTGGAGCAAGAAGAACGTAAAAAACACAGAGAGAATTTTGGGAAAAATAAAGATGAAAAATAAAAATAAAAATAAAGCTAATTAGATATCCCCCAACTTTCCACTAACACCTCAATCTCAACCACTTCAGAATTTAAACTCTACTGAAACTCTCTCAGACAACCGAGCAAAAAAATATAACATCCATGCTCGCGTAGGGATTCGAACACAGGATTTCTAACACACTAACCCCTTTACCACTTGAACCAGCAGGCTTATTCTGATATGGATTAACAAACAGTTTAATATAAGCCCACTCAACAAGGGTAAGGCTTGGTTCAAGAATAACAAAAATCGCCAAAGTGGGAATTGAACGCAAGACCTCTCCCACACACCTAGAACACTTAGCCACTGAAGCAGATACACATTTGTGTTAGATATTTACTGAAACATGGATAAATTAATCAGGGCGTTACAACTTTGACAATATTGATACGATCCTTTCCATATTATATCGCAAAAAGAAATCAAAATTCAATTTGACTCATCATATGAAGAAGAACCGGTAGAGGTCTTAACTTGAATAGTAAAAGAGTTGAGAAATAAATGCATGCCAACATTGTAAGCGTTATGGTGCAATTATAACACAAAATAAGTTAGCCAAGGAACCGAAAGAGGTAATGAAGTACCCGTTGAGAATCGGGTTTGGAAAATGCAGCGAAAAATAGGTTAAAGGGAAAACCAGAGTTTTAATTTTTTTTCCAAAAACAAAAACTTGGCTGTGTTATCTAAAGTAATGAAAACTTAATCAAAATCGTGCCTTTATGATTCATCTAGGGTGAACGCTTCGATCGAGTAGTCTTCTCCGCTACCCTTAAGCTCATGTCTGTTGAGTGTGGGCTCGCTTAGAATTAGAAAATTTTTCACAAAATTTTTAATGGAGCAATTTCGTCATTTTCTAAACTTTTAGGGTCAAGTTGAAAATAAGAATAATATATCTAGAAATTTTCTAAAATAATTTCTTTAGAGAATCTTCTCTCTACAACTTTTCATAAATTCAAGTGTATGTGAATGACCTATGCTCTCTTTATATTGGGAGAGTTTAGAGAGAGTACAACTAGGATTAGAATTAATCACATTAATATTAATTTAATAAAATATTATCTAGATAAATATTAAATTTAATTTAATATCTCATATTAATATTGAATTAATAAAATACTTTTTAGATAAATATTGAACTAAATTTAATATCTCATATTAATATCAAGATAAATATTAAATTTAATTTAATATTAAATTCATTAAAACAAAATTATCTTTGGAAATCAAGTTACCCGATAGAGTCCCACTAGGAGTATAATTCTTCCATTGCTTTACCATTGAAGAACCACCGTCACCGACCATCCACCGGTCGCCAGATCACCTTAGTTGTAGTTATCGTGCTCGACGGTGCCATCGCCGCTGCAACTCCCCCGACACCCTGAACCATCGTTGTTTTGCCTGAATGGTTTTGACTGGTTTGATTGCAACTAGTTTGGTCCGGGCCAATGACGGCTCAGTCGGTCTGGTCCAACCCATCGACCCAGTTTCATACATAGGACCTAGTTCAACCAGTTTTTGGGTTTCGGTCTCGGGTTTTGGTTTTCAGGTCCAATTTTCAAGTTCAATTACCCATTGGGCCAAAAGTCTAACTTGAAAATTAATTTTCAAAAATATCATATTTATTTTAATTAATTTGATTGATTTAATTTTACTTGGTCAAAACTAATTTTTTCAAAAATCACTAAGATTTTCCAAATTAAATTTTTAAGAAAATTCTTTAATCAAATTCTCTAGTTGAAAAATTTCTCACGACCACCAAATTTAATTCCACATCGATTAAATCGGCTCAATTAAATAATTTCCAAAGTCGTAGAATTTTCTTCTGATTTAAATGAAATCCGAATGAGCTTTTGTTGAGCTAGCAGAGGGACCAATTAGAAATATACAATTAAGCTCGAGTAATTGCAATTATATCTAGAATCATCGTTCCGATAATTCACAATTTACTTAATCATGGAGTTAGTTCACAAGAATTACCATGATTGAAAACTCCTTATCGTATACTCTTTACAAAAGAAATTCATCCAATTGCTTTGTCCAATAACCTTGGAATGTGGGTGTTACCTTCATATGATATCCTTGATTCCTTTTAGTTAAATTCGTTCACTCAATACAATCCTACTTTATCTTATTATCACTGTTGTGTCTTCTTAATGATTAATATGATCATTGTTAACTAATGACTGTGATAAATTGCTCGTTTGAGAGCAAGCAGCCCATTGCCACGTTCCATATTTATCAATCCACACAATGCCAATGAGAGGATATCGTTACCTCTTTAATCAAGCTATGAATTCTATTGTTGATAGTAAAATCATGCCATACACAAGTCATGTACCCAACATACCAGCTATCGTCTTGATCATCGTTAAAGAATAAGCCTCCATTTATGTTAAAGCACATGAGTTACATACGCATGGTCAGTGACTAACACAGTATTTAAGTAAGTTACACCATGAATGTTACAAGTGAATTAATTCACAAACAGATTCAGAATTAATTCAACTTGGGTCTAGTCCAATGTATCATTCTTCCAATGAGTACATTTATGTCTCTACATGTGGAGTTAACTTCTCCAATATCCAAGACTAGCCATCTCCCTAATTGGAATTGTAGACGACATAATAATCCTTCTATGTATTTGAATCAAATGCTCACTTTGATTCTTTTTTGAGATTATGAACTCGTTTAGATTATCTACTAAAGTAAGTTATCTTTATCGCAATGTAAACGTTAGTACAGTGTCACTTATCATCAGCTTGAACTTAGACAATCAATGAGCTAATATTTGATTGTCACAATTTCGCTATGTATACAAAACATGAAAGACAAAAACACAAAAGATATAACAGTGAAATGTAAAATTAACTTTATTTATTTATCCATCGTTCAAATACATAGTAAACAGTTACATGTTTACTACAATAAGAGCATATTTCCCAATAGTCTGAGTATCCCCACCTCTTTTCAAGTAAATTTCAAGGATGAAATTGTTTTTAAGGGGGGAGAACTGTAACGACTCAGAATTTAGTGGTGTCAAAAAATACTATTCTGGAACCCCAACTTTGTAATTCAAGTCTGTAAATAATAAATAAAAATATTTACGGAGTTATTATGAAAACACATTTAAGTTCGATTAAGTAATTTAGCCAAAAAAGTGGGTAATTAAGGTATAGGGGCTAAATTGTAAAAGTCCAATCGCTATAAAATTTAAATTGGATAAAGGCTTGAGGACTTAGATAGAAATTTCCCAAAGGGCCTAAATGGTTATAAAACCATTGGTCTTCGTCTTGTAAGTGGATGATGATGACATACCCACTAAGTTAAAAAAATAGGTTGATTATCATAATTAAACTTGATTAATTAAAGTTAAACTAGATTAATTAAGTTTAATTAAACTATAAATAATAAAGAAAGTGGGAAAAAGATGATAACCATCATCTTCTTCATCAATTCATCGACAAAAGAAGAAATAAAAAAAAAACATTTTGAAGCTTTCACATTCGACCATTAAATTGGTAAGTGAATTCAAGTCATTTTCTTATAATTTTTATAGATTTGAGGTCATGGGAGCTTGATTTAGCTAACCCATGTACCAATTTGTGAAACTGATAAAGTTTTAGAAAGTTGTCATTATTGATTTCTTGAAGAATAAGGCTTGAAATTAATAGATTTTGAGCTTAAATTATGAAAAAGATCAAATTGAATAAATGTAAAATCTGTCATGAAATTTTGCTAGAAATAGAAAATATAAGGTCCCTAATGAATATATGTGAAATTAGATTTTAATCCGAAGCTAGGAATCAGAAGTTACGTTTATCTTGAGTTTAGGGACTAAATTGAATAAAAGGCAAAATATGTGTGGCTTTGTATTTGGATGCAGATTGAATGAAATCTGATGTTTATTTATGGATTGAATTATCAAATGTAGTGAAAAACGACGCCAGGTCGTCGAAAGGGAAAGGAAAAACGAGAGACATCGATGAGTGACGCGAGATATCATTTGTGCTTTCATGATTCGAGATCAATCCCTTTCCTTTCATATTTATGTCATATTGTGTTATTGAATATCGAAGTGAGTTAATAATGATCATGTGAATTGAATTGCTATGATTGATATTGATTGCCGAGATAGTGGACTGAATTTGAATGAAATGAAAAGTATTATGATTTATTGGGAATGTAACACCCAAAACCCGGCCTAGACGTTATGGCCGAATCTGGCGATGTCACATGATAGTGCTTTAGAAATCGCAATGGCGTTAAGACAATTTCTCCATTTGTACCACTTTTCATTATCTTATGCTAACTTCAAAAACGTGTCATTTGTTTTCAATCATTATCCATTCTCAAAACGTTATACTTTGTGGAAGCTTTTAAAATAGTTTGTGAATTTGTGTGTATTTTGATAAAATGTTTGTTTGTATTGAAAACTCGAGTTTTCCTACTAATAGCAGTAAAACCATAAACATTGCGAATCCCAAATTTAAACAAAATACGTAATGGCCATGATTACATTAAAATTTCCCAAATAAAAATTTAAACCATGATAAGTATAAACCATAAATCTAACGTGAGGCAGTAGCAGTGGTCACTGTCAAGTCCTCCGCTGCATTATTCCATCTAACACTGGGGATTACCTAGACAGATTAAACAGAAAAGGGTGAGTTTCGCAACTCAGTGTGTAATCCCCACAGATATCAAACGTATAGAGTAATCACCGTAGCGAGAAATCACAGCATCGGGCCGGGCCCATTACAGAAATAGTTTGGGCCTTAGCCCACTCGGTTGCAGAATCAGATATATATAATAAGGCCTTAGCCCAATCAGATACAGAATGCAGATCAGAATATCATAATCCTACCCACCAGCCTCTACACACCATCTCCGTCCATCTCTACACACCATGTGGGGATATAATCAACCCACCCATCCCTACACACCATACTGTACCGAAATGTGGCACATAATGTAATAATGCAATGAAATGGCGATAATGCTTAAAGCCTTTCAGACACTTCCTCCGAAATATCATCAACCCTCCCCAATGCAATGCAACATACCAAATATGACATGCAACATGCAAATAACCAATCATACATTCAGTTCAGTACATATATCATGCTTATTCAAACACCATATAATCAGATCACATAAATAGGGGTCTAAGTAACGCTTATCGACCCTACAGTACGTCCACAGTCGACTTGGGCAACCCGCGCAACCTTACAGATCATTTTAGAAAAATGGGCTCACACGCTCATGTGGCCTGCCCGTGTGGGCCCACACGCCCGTGTGACCCACACGGCCCAAATTGGCCTTGGTCATGTGGATCACACGGCCTGGCCTAGAATTCCACACGCCCGTCTGGTTCACCCGTGTGGGCCCACACACCCGTGTGGCCCACACGGCCCAATAGGTCAAGCCCGTGTGTTGCACATGGCCTTGCCCGACCATCACACGGCCGTGTCACTTTCGCACGGCCTAGCTTTTCGATCACACGGTCGTGTTGTGGCTCACAGCCTTACACACGGCCTACCAAACGGCCGTGTGGCGTCGACAAAATTATTTTTCGACTTTCACCGATTCTCGTTTTCTGTGTTTTCGGGTACACACATGTATCGTTTTCGACGCGTAAGCACTCCCGAGCCTTCAGGAACCTTCACTTGAGTGATAGCGTATCCACACCGCTTCAACGTTGACCGATACACTCCAACCATTAACCTTCTCCCATGAAACAGTAGACCCAGTCACCAAAAATCCATAAACCAAATTTATACTACAGTTACGAAAGACTTACCAACAATGCATGAAAGAGCAATGAGAAAACGAAGACTAGAGGTCGGAAACAAAAATTAAAATAGTAGATGGGGGCGGCAACAAAAGAAAAGTGGCATGAGAACAGAGTAGGGAGAAACTGAAAATTTGATGTTTTTGGAAAGAAAAGATTGACCAGAAAAGAAAAAATGTTAACTCCCAAAACCACATCCCTTAATTCTCTCTACCAAATCCCCACTACTCAGAATTCTATCACCACTCAAACTCCCCCATAATCGTGCAAAAATAAAGCCAAAGCAGGGAATCGAACTCAGGACCTTATGCAATCAAACACTCTACTTAACCACCAGACCAGCAGGCCCATTCTGATATCATTTTACCAACAATAACTTAAAAGCCTACCGACCCCAGTGAGAGATTTATTCATAAAAATGCCAAAATTTACCCAAGTTGTGTCTTGAACTTGGGACCTCTCACACACACCAAGAACACTTAACCACTTAACCAGATACACAGTTGTGTCAATTAATTTCAGAAACACATACAAATATTTTTGTGCTCCAAAATCACATAAGCCGGAATTAAAGAAATTTGGGGCGTTACAACTCTACCCCCTAAAAGAAAATTTCATCCTCGAAATTTTACCTGATCAGAAAAGGTGAGGGTACTGCTGACGCATCGAAACCTCTGGCTCCCAAGTGGCCTCCTCAGTGCTATGATTCCGCCACAGCCCTTTCACTAAGGGGATACATTTCCTTCGTAGAACCTTAATGTCGCAATCTAAAATCTGAATCAGCTCTTCCTCGAACGCCAGATCTGGCCTCACCTCTATCTCCTCAATAAGAACAACATGGGTGGGATCAGAGCGGTAGCGTCTCAACATTGAGACGTGGAACACATCATGAATGCGATCCAACTCCAGAGGAAGTTCCAACTGATATGCGACTGGCCCCACTCGTTTCAGAATACGGTACGGCCCAATAAATCGAGGGCTCAGTTTACCCTTGCGACCGAACCTCCAAACCTTCTTCCATGGCGAGACCTTGAGAAAAACTAAGTCCCCCACAGAATACTCAATATTCTTTCTCTTCAGATCAGCATAGGACTTCTGCCTATCAGATGCCGCTTTCATTCGATCTCGAATCAGTCAGACCTTATCTTCAGTTTCAGAAACCAATTCTGGACCCAGAACACGTCGCTCACCCAACTCAGTCCAACATAAGGGAGTGCGACACTTACGACCATACAGGGCCTCGTAAGGTGCCATCTGAATGCTAGACTGATAGCTATTGTTGTAGGCGAACTCTGCCAACGGCAAATACTCCTCCCAACTACCTCAGAAATCTATAACACAGCTCCTCAACATATCCTCCAATACTTGAATCACCCTCTCCGACTAACCATCTGTCTGAGGATAGAAAGCAGTACTGAAGTCCAACCTTGAACCCAGAGCCTCATGCAATTTCTTCCAGAGTTATATATAGTTTAGCCAATTTCTGGAAAGAAAAGTCCGTCCTGACCGGAATGAAGTGAGCAGACTTGGTCAATCGGTCCACGATGACCCAGACAGAATCCTTCTTAGTGGGTGTTAAAGGCAACCCACTAACGAAGTCCATCGTTACTAGTTCCCATTTCCACATCGGTATCTTACCGCCACAAAGAACCAACAAAGCAACGGCTCACCCTTAACTCTGCGACAAGTCGACAAATGAGCAACGGTCGGTAACCTCACGCTTCAACCTTGGCCACTAGTACAACTCTCAGAGATCTCGGTACATCTTGTTCCTACTGGGATGCATAGCATAGGGATTACTATGCGCCACCCTCAGAATCGACTGTCGCAACTCCTCATCACTCGGTACACAAATCTGACCGCGGAAACAAAGTACCCCATCACTGTTAATCCCAAAATCAGTAGCATCTCAACCTGACAGAAATGCAACTCAAGAGACTTATCCCCCATCTGTTTACCTCTAACCTGATCAATCCATGTAGGCTTAACCTGAAGTTCCGCTAATAGACTCCCATCGTCGAATAAACTGAGTCGAGCGAACATCGCTCTCAGATCATTAATAGCCCTACGGCTTAAAGCATCTGCCACCACATTGGCCTTACCAGGAGGGTACTTGATGGTGCAGTCATAATCCTTAAACAGTTCAACCCATCTACGTTGCCTAAGGTTTAACTCCTTCTGAGTTAGGAAATATTTGAGGCTTTTATGATCAGTGTAGATAGTACACTTCTCACCGCATGGAGTAGTTCCTCCAAATCTTTAAAGCGAATACTACAAAGAACCAGTTCCAAATCATGAGTAGGATAGTTTACCTCATGCGTCTTAAGCTGATGTGACGCATAAGCTACAACCTTACTATCCTGCATCAGTACGCAACCCAAACCCACATGTGACGCATCATCAGATAATGATGAAATCTTTCCCGCATTCAGTGTATCGAGACCTGAGCCCGATTCAAAATAGATTTGAGCTTCTCTCTCTTGTTGCTCATCGATCGCATAAAGGGAACTCCCTTGCGCAGGCTTGGTTAACAGATCTTTGCGATCAAGAGAACCTTTCTACGGCGTCAATAATAACCCGTCAGCCCCAGAAAGCTGCGGATTTCGGACACATTCTATAGCACCCCTTACCCATAATCCCCACCGGAACTGGGTCCGAGGCGTTACCGGATTAAAACTACTTGGTCACCATATAGGCTCAATGTGACTACTCTCCTTAAGTCAACACGACAACCTCATTTTCGAGTTACGAGGCCTTACTCAAACACACGAGGGGTTCTCGAGACCATATCGGAAACTCTTACTATCTCAAAAATTTTCTCCATCTAGACAGGGACTACACGCCCGTGCTAGACGATACACGCCCGTGTGTAGTCACACACGCCCATGTCCACAACCCGTGCACAAAACTCAACCATTCTGCCAAAGTCCCACGGCTAGGTCACACGCCCGTGTTCACCACCCGTGGTGCATACTGACTACTTCACACGGCCTTAAAGTCTAGACATACGCCCGTGTGGCTAGCCCGTGGCCAACACTGAATAACTCACACGTCCTAGGCACACGCCCGTGTGACTAGTCCGTGGTCTAATCTGACTTAAAATACTAAAATGCAGGGGACAGACGGCCAAGTCACACGCCCATGGACTGACCGTGTGTCACACATGGTCTAGACACATGCCCGTGTGTCGACCCTCATGGACAAGAACAAACCTATTTGACATGCCCCTTCTCACCCCCTAGCATACACAACATGTACTCATTCAACACATCCATAATCAACTCAATTTGAAACACAATATTACATGGATAACTACATCTTTTCATATAATAAAATAGCCAACAACTATGGCATTATACAAAATAGATTATCCATCTAAAGACCAACATGACTTAGCCATTTACAACCAAAAATCACTAACTTGTCTAGCCCCTATACATGGCATATACAAAACGTTTAATCCAATGTACCAGAGTGTGCTGATAGTGTGGGCGATCTTCCAATTGATCCATGTATCTCGATTCAACTCTATTACTCTATAAGACAAGGGAAAAGAAAGGGAGTAAGCTTTGAGCTTAGTGAGTTTACACATAAACAATTAAGCATCATAATATAAGCTAAACAACAATTAGCATTATACTAACATAAGTAATTCACAACTATGCTTACTCTTTCTATCCCTTACCATATTTCCAACACATCATGAATCACATACTCATAACCATTGACATGCACCCCTGCATTCAATATCGCATTTACACAATATACAACACATCATTATTTCACAATAACACATCCACACATCTACACTACTCACTAATACATCCACGCAGCTACTCTCTCGTTGGTTTCGCACTTAGCCTACCATAATCGATACAATAAGGTGGTATCGCACTTAGCCTACCAATAAGGTAATCATAGTGTAACACCCCTTACCCGTATTCAAGCCAGAATAGGGTTTGAGGCATTACCTAATTGATCTTTCTTAAACATCTTGATCAGGGTTATAAAATTTCGTTTAAACTCATCACTTGTACATACTCGTCCTAAGAGGCCCTACACATACTTCCGAGAGGTACCGGAACTATCCCGAGAACTTTTACGAATTTGAGAAACTTCTCAATAAAACAGGGGCCACACGGCCACGTGAAGTGGGACAACCAGTGGTCGGTGTGTGTGGTCACACACGCCCATGTCCCTACCCCGTGTATAAAATCATGAGTATTCTGCTTTGTGTCACACGGCCTAGGCACACGCCCGTGTGACTAGCCCGTGGGTGACACTGACTAATTTCACACGGCCTTGACACGCCCATGGCCATGGCCCGTGTGCTAAAACTTAGCATTCTGACTTATCCACATGGCATATACACACACCCGTGTGCTTCACCGTGGCAAATTAAATTCCAAATGTAAAGTGCGGACTTCACACGGCTTAGGCACACGCCCATGTGCTAGCCGTGCCTCCCATGGTCTTGACATACGCCCGTGTGTCTACCCATGTGGACAATTATCGAAGTATCTACCAAGCCCTTGCCACTCTACATTGCACACGCATAAAATTACATTACAAAAACTCCACATATCCTCAATTACAAATCTTGGATTATCACATTTGGCGATCTCAACTATGACTTAATCAACCTTAAATACTAGCCCTATACATGCCATGACTCATAAGGACTTGAAACCTCATACCAAGTGTCTGCTCGATAGTGTGAAAACATCCCCAGCGATCTCTAACCCGAGCTAGCTAAATTAACCTATAAGAGATGAGAAAGGAAGAGGAATAAGCAATAATGCTTAGTAAGTTCATATGCATATAATAATCAGATATTGATAACCATTAGTTATACCCAACCGTAAGGTATTATAATGAGTTTTACATCTTAAACTCATAGTTACCTACACAATCACCCTTGAAGCTTACTCATTCTGTCTCTTACCACTTTCTAACCATGCCACGAGCCAGATGCCCATATTAATTAGCATGTATCCCTGCACTTGTCACCACATAATCACGTAAAACATTTTCAATAAATCACTCATACCGCCCATTACTCATGATACCACACATCATGAATTCTCACTAATCCACCCACAATGCTAAAGTACTCGATGGTTTCACACTTAGCCCACCACAATCATATAGTAGGGTAGTATCGCACCTAGCCTACAAAAAAGGGTAATTATAGTGGTATCGCACATAGCCCACTAAATAATATGCTTAACGATAACATCGCACACAGCCCATCGTAGTTAAGCATTTAGGGTGGTATCGCACTTAGCCCACCAATCATTTATAATTCCGGTGGTATCGCACTTAGCCCACCAACTGAAATAAATAAGCGATGGTATCGCACATAGCCCATCGTTTAATAATTAATAAGGTGGTAACGCACACAGCCCACCGTTATTGTACATTCATGGATAGTTATCCACATGAGTTTATCTAATACAAATGTTTACCCGGAACATCCTTACACACTACCATTCTTACTTAGCTTTCTACTATAATCGTTTGCATTCACACAATGCATTAATAATTATAACTTATGCAACCAAAGTGCATCATTTACACATAACCCCCTATGGGTTCATCATATACCGAATTCATCTCAATTCAGTTCTAACACATACATGTACCTCTCATGGTACAACACACTCATTCTCAATTTCGAAATACTTGTTGAGTCATTAAAATTGTTAAGTAACTCTCTAGAGTCTTATACACATAGAGTCACACTGACATCATACCCCCGATAGGGTCATACATGAATTAACATATCGATGCCATGTCGCCGACATGGTCTTATACGAAATCCCATACCGAGGCCATATTCTAAATATGGTCTTACACGGGACCTTAATTACCATCGTATCACACTAATTACATTTCTACTATTCATGGATTAAATCAAGACTTTCATGTCTTGACATCATATCAAAACATATTTAACGTACACATAGAGGAAATAACCAATTTATACAACATCGAAATATTGCAAATACTTCACTCAAGGTTGTAAAATTTAACACATGAACTTACCTCGATACCAAAAAGGGTAGAAAGGGACCTTTTTGCCCATATTTCTCTTTTCTCCCGTTCTAGGTTCGAATCTCATTTTCTTCGATCTAGAACAATAAAATTTACTCATTTAATCACTTAATGATCATATTACAACTTAATCTCTACTTAGGCAAAAATGACGATTTTTCCCTTATACTTTGGCAAAATTACGATTTCGCCCCTAGGCTCGTAAATAAATTTTCATCCATCTTCTTTACTAATCAAGCCTAGCCGAATCATATTCTCTTCTATAGAAACTCAAAATTTCAACTATTTCATGCACTTATTACCAATTTGCAACATTTACAAATTAGTCCTAATTAGGTGTTTTCATAACAACACCTTTCACAAAAGTTGTTACTTATCTTTCTAACATTCATTTTCTTCCATAAAGTTTTAGCAACCTACATAAACCCTCTCATGGAAAGTCCCTAGAATTTCAACCATATTGCAAATTAGTCCCCTCATTAGCTAGCTTAAGCTTTGGGGACTCCAAAAGTACAAAATTTATCAATTAAAATCATCAAAATCACTTACTTGAGTGAAGAAAAGTTTGCTGAAATTTTTAGCTTCAAGAACCCCCATTCTTGATTGTATTTTCGGTGGAAGAAGAGAAGAAAATAAAAAAGATGATAGCTTTTTGCTTATTTCATCTTATTTTATTCATTTTTCCACCTAATTTCCACCAATTTTGACCAAAATTAAATGCTCTTGTCCCCTATGTCACATGGCCGGCCAACTCACTTAAAACAAAGCCAAATTGCACATTTGGGACCTTCAATTGATATTCTATAGCTATTTGGCACCTCTAGCAAATAAAATAGAACTTTCGCACTTAATGAGATTTAGTCCTTTTTCGCGATTAAGCAAGAAATCGCTAAAATTAAAGCACCAAAATTTTCATGCACCCTTATAAAAATGTTATAACACATAAAATAACATGAAAATATTTTTCTCTAACCTCAGATTAGTGATCCCAAGGTCACTGTTCCGACTAGCCCCTAAATCGGGCTGTTACACATAGAGGTCTCGCACTTATCCCACTAAACAATATACTTAGCGATAGCATCGCACATAGCCCAGCTCATCGTTGCTAAGTATTGGGGTAGCATCGCACTTAGCTTACCATCAAGCATTATCACTACACATTCAAATATCTACTTTGTAGTTCATTCATTCATTCTTTCACTATAACTAACTCATTCATTCCACATGAACCATATAGGTTCTCAACCATGCTATACTCTAGCTAGCATTTACAAAGTATACGCATAATGCATCGTTTATACGTAAACTTACCTCGGTACTCAAAAAGTATGGAGATGTGCAATTTAGTCCACGACCCTGCCCTTGCCTCAGTTTCGATCCGGGCTTCGTCTTTCTTGATCTATAATGACAAATCAACACATTCAATACACACATTGACTAAATTGACCTTTATCTCATCTTTAGCAAAATCCCTATTTGCCCCTAATCTTTCTCATATTTACACTTTTGCCCCAAGGCCCGTAAAGTGATTTTTATTCAACTTTCTAGCCTTTCATGCTTAGCCAAATCACTTACTCAATTAAAGCTATCATCAATTCTCACTAATTCTCACATGTATGACCAAACTCAAGACTTTCACAAACTAGTCCCTACATGCATTTTTCATGGAATTCACTTAGTAAAAGATGTTTCTACAACATCAAGCTTTCATATTCTTCCATAAAACATCAAAATACATGCATGTCATACATGGGTATATTTTTGAACATCCATTTTAGCTCATCATATAGCTAAAAATAGCTTACTCATGCTACTAGGACTTCAAAAATACGAAAAGTATCAAAAACGGGCTAGAATACACTTACTAGCTAGCTTGAAAAGTTGAAGAGCCCTAACAATGGCTTCTCTCAAATTTTTGGCAGCCTTGGAGAAGAAGATGAATGAATTTTGTCATCTTTTCTCCTATTTTAATCATTTAATTGTCAAATGACCAAAATACCCTTTTTGACAAACTTCCTAATTTAACTCATCCATGCCCAAATTTGTCCAAAAATTAGAAATTTTGAAAATTACTCATTAAGGACTTCTAATTGATATTCTAAAGAAATTTCACACAAATAGCTTCTAGAATCTCACATTTTGCAACTTTTTCAATTTAGTCCTTTTGGGCTATTCAACCACAATTTAACAAAATTGCTTCATGAAACTTTCACACTAGCATGCAAACATGGAATAGACCTCAAAAACTCATACTTATGCCTCGGATTTGTGGTGTCGCACCACTATTCTGACTAGGCCCTAAATCGGGATGTTACAACTCTCCCCCCTTTTAGAGATTTTCGCCCCCGAAAATCTTACCAGTAAAGTGGTTTGGATGTTGCTCTCTCATAGCCTCTTTCGTTTCCCACGTAGCTTCTTTCAGATCGTGTTTCTGCCATAACACTTTCACTAGTGCTATGCTCTTATTCCTCAATTTTTTCACTTCTCGAGCCAAGATCTTAATCGGCTCCTCTTCATAAGACATATCCGTTCTTATCTCAATTTCCGTCGAAGGAATCACATGTGAAGGATCGGAGCGATACCGTCGCAACATCGACACATGGAACACATTATGAATATTTTCCAATTCTACCGGCAAAGCCAATCGGTATGCTACTGGCCCAACTCTATCTGTAATCTCATATGGCCCTATGAACCTTGGACTCAATTTCCCTTTTCGTCCAAATCTCATGATTTTCTTCCATGGGGACACTTTTAAAAACACTTTGTCACCCACTTCAAACTCAATCTTTTTCTTTTCAAATCGTCGACTTACTTCTTTTCTGGTCCGGCGACTTTTCGAGACTATTACGGATTACTTTCACTTTCTCTTCGGTTTCTTTCACTAGATCGACCCTATGGATCCGCTTTTCACTAAGCTCGGTCCAATCCAATGGAGTCCGACACTTACGACCATACAAGGCCTCATACAGAGCCATCCGTATACTTGACTAATAACTGTTGTTGTAAGCAAATTCGACCAAAGGTAGATATCTTTCCCAACTACCTTCAAATTCTAACACACAGCATCGAAGCATATCTTCAAGAACTTGAATCACTCTTTCAGACTGACCATCGGTTTGTGGATGGAACGCAGTACTAAAATTTAACCTCGTACCCATGGCCTCTTGCAACTTCTTCCAAAACCTCGAAGTAAACCTCGGATCCCTATCCGATATTATAGACATAGGCACACCATGTAACCTCACTATCTCTGCAACATACAATTCGACTAACTTTTCCAATGAATAATCCACACGTACTGGAATAAAATGAGCCGACTTTGTCAATCTATCCACAACAACCCACACAGCATCTTTCTTTTTCGAGTCATAGGTAACCCCGTCACAAAATCCATGGTAATCCGATCCCATTTCCACTCGGGAACCATCACCGGTCAAGCAATCCCAAGGCACTTGATGTTCACTTTCACTTGTTGACAAATCGGACACTTTGTCACGAACTCGTAGATATCTCTTTTCATACCCGCCACCGATAAAATTTCCTCAAGTCATTGTACATTTTCGCATCGCCTGTGTATTGACAAATAACCACTATGTACCTCATGCAAAACCTTCTGGATCAATTCTTTATCTCTAGGTACACAAATTCTGTCATGGTATAACAAACAACCATCCGAACCCACTCAAAAATCAGAGTCACTTTCTGATCCACATTTAGCTCTCTTAGTTTGCATCTCACTATCATTTTCTTGAGCCTCACATATCAATTGAACAAACAGTGGCTTAGCTCTCAACTCTGCCAATATAGCACCATCATCAGGCAATGCTAAAATCGTGCTCATAACTCTTAGAGCATACAAGGATTTCCTACTCAGGGCATCTGCAACCACATTTGCTTTTCCGGGATGGTAATCAATGACTAACTCATACTCTTTCAATAACTCGAGCCACCACATCTGTCGCAAATTTAAATCCTTTTGATCCATCAAATACTTCAAACTCTTGTGATCCGTAAAGATTCGGGACTTCTCACCATATAAGTAATGCCGCCAAATCTTTAACGCGAAAATAATCGTAGCCAACTCCAAATCATGAGTCGGATAATTCTTCTCGTGCGGTTTTAGTTGTCTCGAGGCGTAAGCGACTACATTACCCTCTTGCATCAACACGCAACCGAGACCATTAAACAATGCGTCACTGAAAACCATAAACTCTTTCCCCGATTCTGGTTGAACCAAAACCGACGCCTCAGTCAATAATGCTTTCAATCTCTCAAAACTCTGTTGACATGCCTCCATCCAATCATACTTGACATCCTTATGCAACAATTTCGTCATCGGGGTAGCAATCACTGAGAACCCCTTTACGAAACGTCTGTAATATCCTGCTAGTCCCAAGAAGCTTCTAACTTCTGACACATTCCTTGGCTGTTTCCAATCCAAAATAGCTGAAATCTTACTCGGGTCGACTAGAATACCATCACCCGACACAACGTGTCCTAAAAATCCAACCTCTCGGAGCCAAAACTCACTCTTGCTAAACTTAGCATACAACTGCTCATCTCTTAAAGTTTGCAAGACAATTCTCAAATGTTCCTCAGGATCGTTCTCATCCCGAGAATAGATCAATATGTCGTCAATGAAGACAACCACAAACTTATCCACATACGGTCAAAAGACACGGTTCATCAGATCCATAAAAATCGCAGGTGCATTCGTTAAACCAAATGGCATGACCAAAAACTCATAATGGCCATACCTTGTTTGAAATGCGCTTTTCAACACATCTTGCTCTTTCACTCTCAATCGGTAATAACTGCACCTCGTGTCGATCTTGGAGAACATCAGTAGCTCTTTTCGGCTTGATCAAAAGATCATCAATTCTTGGTAAAGGATACTTATTCTTCACCATCACTTTGTTAAGTTGCCTATAGTCTATACACAACCTTATAGACCCATCTTTCTTTTTCAAAAATAGTACCGGAGCACCCCACGGTGAGTAGCTCGGTCTTGCAAAACCCTTATCTGTCAACTTTTACAACTGAACCTTCAGTTCTTTCAACTCTAAAGGTGTCATTCTATACGGAGAAATTGAAATAGGTGCCGTTCCCGAAACTAACTCAATCCCAAACTCGACCTCTCTCTGGAGGTAATCCGGGTAACTCTTCCGGAAATACATCCGGATACTCATATACCACCGGCACTGTATCAAACTTTACTCCAACCTCTTGAGTATTCAAAATAAAGGCGAGATAGGACTCACACCCTTTTCTCAAACATTTCTCAGCCACTAGGGAATAAATCATCACTAGTAGACTATCCGATCCACCTGATTCAACCCGAACAACATCTTCACTCTCACATTTCAATTCGATAAACTTACTACCACAGTTCACTAAGATACTATGGGTAGTCAACCAATCCATGCCAAGGATTAAGTCAAACTCATCAAATGGAAACAACATAAGGTTTGCCGGAAAGCAATGACTCTTAATCAACAAAGGACAATTCTTACACACCTTGTCCACTAACACGTATTTTCCTAACGGGTTTGACACCTTAACCACAATGTCCGTAGACTCAACGGTCATACTCAAACTAGATGCTAATCTCATGCAAATATAAGAGTGAGTAGACCCTAGATCAATTAAAGCAATAACAAAGGTGTCATAGAGAGAAAAAGTACCCGTTATCACATCTGCGGATGATGCCTCTTTTCGGGCGCGAATGGCATAAGTCCTCGCAGGTGCCCGACCCTCCGATCTCACAGCAGAGTCTCTGGATGAACCTCTACCACTATTCCCACCTCTCGGGTTCCTTGGTGGTCTACCCCTTGCAGACACATCACTAGGTCTCATCTCTTGTTTCTCTTCCTTATCATCCCTCTCTGGGCAATTTCAGATAAAGTGGTCAGGGGAACCACACTTATAACATTTTCGGCTATTTCCCCAACACTCTCCGGTGTGATATCTACCACAATTTGGACACTCCGGTTTGTTTTTCATATTGCCCACACTTTTCATCGAGGTAGCTTGGACTCTCGAACCGGGACGAGTGTGGTCCAAGTCTCGATGTGAATATCCTACGGATGCTGTCGTCCGAGGATTCACTTCCCTGGATCTTTTCGACTGGGCTTGGTACGACTTGCCCATTGGCCTCTTTCTCGCATCTCAGGCTTCACTCACAGCCCTTCTCTTTTCTTTACCCAACTCTTCGACCTTACTTGCCCTCTCGACCAACACAACAAACTCTTTCAACTCCAAGATACCAACTAGGAGTTTGATATCCTCATTCAGTCCATCTTCAAACCTTTTACACAGAATGGTCTCCGTCGACACACATTCTTGGGCATATTTGCTAAGCCTAACAAACTCACGCTCATATTCTGCTACTAACATTCTTCCTTGCTTCAACTCAAGGAATTCCTTCCTTTTTCGATCAGTAAATCGTTGGCTTATGTACTTCTTCTGGAACTCTTCCAGAAAGAAGTCCCACGTCACCCGCTCTCTCGGGACTACTGACGTCAACGTCTTCCACCAATGGTATACCGAGTCCCTCATCAAAGAGACAGCACACTTCAAGCTCCCTTCAGGTGTACATGAGAGTTCATCAAACACTCTCATTGAGTTCTCTAGCTGTAACTCCGCCCTTTCGTGGTCATCATCTACCTTAGCTCTAAACTCCTCACCCCGTGTTTCCTAATCTTATCCACTGGGGGTTTCGATATCCTCACTACATCATTACCTTGAGGAGTCACTGGATTTGGCTGAGGCATAGGAGGAGGTGGAGGAGGTTGAGCATTAGGGTTCGCTCGAACATAATCTGAGTACCAATTACTCATCATCTGGAGAAAGGCTTCCCGAGCCTCTTCCCTTTGACCCCTAACCTCGGGTCCACTCTCTACCGGCGCGGTTCCTTGCGTGAGGAGCCAACATTTACTAGTCGCTTCATCGTGATCGATTGATCGAGATCCATAAACTATATAAAACAAGGTTTAAAATCATCAGAAACCACCACACTATCATTGTACACTTATGGCATGTATAGCTAGACTCTTATACCCGCTACGGTAGTCATAGAACCAACTAAACTATAGCTCTGATACCACTAAATGTAGCACCCCTTACCCGTAATCCCCGCCGGAACCGAGTCCGAGGCGTTACCGAATTAAAACTACTTGGTCCTCACTTAGGCTCAACGTGACTACTCTCCTTAAGTCACCACGACAACCTCATTTTTGAGTTACGAGGCCTTACTCAAACACATGAGGGCTCTCGAGACCATATCGAAAACTCTTACTATCTCAAAAATTTTCTCCATCTAGACAGGGACTACACGCCCGTGCTAGATGATACACGCCCGTGCGTAGTCACAAACGCCCATGTCCACAACCCGTGCACAAAACTAAACCATTCTGCCAAAGTCCCACGGCTAGGTCACACGCCCGTGTTCACCACCCGTGGTGCACATCGACTACTTCACACACCCTTAAAGTCTAGACATACGCCTGCGTGGCTAGCCCGTGGCCAACACCGAATAACTCACACGCCCTAGGCACACGCCCGTGTGACTAGTCCGTGGTCTAACTCGACTTAAAATACTAACATGCAGGGGACACACGGCCAAGTCACACGCCCATGGGCTGACCGTGTGTCAACATGGTCTAGACACACGCCTGCAGTGTCTACCCACATGGACAAGAACAAAGCTATTTGTCATGCCCTTCTCACCCCTAGCATACACAACATGTACTCATTAAACACATCCATAATCAACTCAATTTGAAACACAATCTTACATGGATAACTACATCGTTTCATATAATAAAATAGCCAACAACTATGGCATTATACAAAATAGATTATCCATCTAAAGGCCACTATGACTTATCCATTTACAACCAAAAATCACTAACTTGTCTAGCCCTTATACATGCCATATACAAAATGTTTAATCCAATGTACCAGAGTGTGCTAATAGTGTGGGCGATCTTCCAATTGATCCACGAATCTCGATTCCACTTTAAAAGACAAGGGAAAATAAAAGGAGTAAGCTTTGAGCTTAGTGAGTTTACACATAAACAATTAAGCATCATAATATAAGCTAAACAACAATTAGCATTATACTAACATAAGTAATTCACAACTATGCTTACTCTTTCTATCCCTTACCACATTTCCAACACATCATGAGTCACATACTCATAACCATTGACATGCACCCCTGCATTCAATATCGCATTTACAAAATATACAACACATCATTATTTCACAATAACACATCCACACATCTACACTACTCACTAATACATCCACACAGCTACTCTCTCATTGGTTTCGCACTTAGCCTACCACAATTAATACAATAAGGTGGTATCGCACTTAGCCTACCAATAAGGTAATCATAGAGGTCTCGCACTTAGCCCACTAAACAATATACTTAGCGATAGCATCGTACATAGCCCAGCTCATCGTTGCTAAGTATTGGGGTAGCATCGCAGTTAGCTTACCATCAAGCATTATCACTACACATTCACATATCTACTTTGTAGTTCATTCATTCATTCGTTCACTATAACTAACTCATTCATTCCACATGAACCATATAGGTTCTCAACCATGCTATACTCTAGCTAGCATTTACAAAGTATACGCATAATGCATCGTTTATACGTAAACTTACCTCGGTACTCAAAAAGTATGGAGATGTGCAATTTAGTCCACGACCTTACCCTTACCTCGGTTTCGATCTGGGCTTTGTCTTTCTTGATCTATAATGGAAAATCAACACATTTAATACACACATTGACTAAATTGACCTTTATCTCATACTTTAGCAAAATCCCCATTTTGCCCCTAATCTTTCATATATTTACACTTTTGCCCCAAGGCCCGTAAAGTGATTTTTATTCAACTTTCTAACCTTTCATGCTTAGCCAAATCACTTATTCAATTAAAGCTATCATCAATTATCACTAATTCTCACATGTATGACCAAACTCAAGACTTTCACAAACTAGTCCCTACATGTATTTTTCATGGAATTTACTTAGTAAAAGATGTTTCTACAACATCAAGCTTTCATATTCTTCCATAAAACATCAAAATACATGCATGTCATACATGGGTACATTTTTGAACATCCATTTTAGCTCATCATATAGCTAAAAATAGCTTACTCATGCTACTAGGACTTCAAAAATACGAAGAATATCAAAAACGGGCTAGAACACACTTACTAGCTAGCTTGCAAAGTTGAAGAGCCCTAACAATGGCTTCTCTCAAATTTTCGGCAGCCTTGGAGAAGAAGATGAATGAATTTTGTCATCTTTTCTCTTATTTTAATCATTTAATTGTCAAATGACCAAAATACCCTTTTTGACAAACTTCCTAATTTAACTCATCCATGCCCAAATTTGTCCAAAAATTAGAAATTGTGAAAATTACTCATTAAGGACTTCTAATTGATATTCTAAAGCAATTTCACACAAATAGCTTCTAGAATCTCCCATTTTGTAACTTTTTCAATTTAGTCCTTTTGGACAGTTCAACCACAATTTAACAAAATTGCTTCATGAAACTTTCACACTAGCATGCAAACATGGCATAGACCTCAAAAACTCATACTTATGCCTCGGTTTTATGGTCTCGCACCACTATTCTGACTAGGCCCTAAATCGGGATGTTACACATTCTTTGGCTGTTTCCAATCCAACACAGCCTCAATCTTATGAGGATCAACACGAATCCCCTCTGCAGAAACCACATGTCCCAAAAAAGTTACTTTCCGGAGCCAAAACTCACACTTACTGAACTTCACATACAACTGTTTCTCACGAAGAGTCTATAATACCACTCTGAGATGCTCATCATGCTCGTCCTCAGTCTTAGAATACACTAGAATATCATCGATGAATACCACCACAAGCTGGTCCAGATAAGGCTAGAACACACGGTTCATCAAATCCATAAATGCCGCTGGTGCATTGGTCAACCCAAAAGGCATAACCAGGAACTCGTAATGCCCGTAACGAGTTCTAAATGTCGTCTTATGCACATCAGCCTCCTTAACCCTCAATTGATGATATCCTGAACGTAGATCAATCTTGGAGAACACAGAAGCCCATCTGAACTGGTCGAATAGATCATCTGTCCTCGAAAGTGGGTACTTATTCTTGATTGTCAGTTTGTTCAACTGTTGATAATCTATGCACATCCGCATTGTCCCATCTTTTTTCTTAACAAACAGCACCAATGCTCCCCATGGAGACACACTTGGACGGATGAACCCACGATCTAACAGTTCTTGAATTTGAGTCTTAAGCTCTGTAAGCTCCTTCGGTGCCATTCGGTAGGGCGCGATAGACACCGGAGCTGTACCCGGAATGAGTTCAATCCCAAATTCTACTTTTTGGTTCGGAGGCAGACCCGGTAGTTCCTCAGGAAAAATATCCGGAAAGTCCCTCACGGTTCTGATGTCCTTAACCGAAGAGTCTCTAAAGTCAGAAATATTGATGTAGGACAAGAATGCCTCACACCCTTTCCTCACTAACTTTTCTGCCACCAACGCAGAAATCACATTAGTTAGATAGTCTCTTCGTTCCCCAATCACAACTACCTCGCTGTCCTCCTCGGCCCTCAAAATAACCCTTTTTGTCGCACAATCCAAACTTACCCGGTGTTTAACCACCGACCCATTCCCGAATCAAATTAAACTCCCCAAATGAAAGCTCCATCAGATCAGCCAGAAATACTGTCCCCTTGAACCTCTAATGAGACGTCTCTAAATAATTTACTCACTCAGATAGACTGCCCCAACAGACTCACAACTGTTACCTCACTAAAAGTACTCTCAACCAGAATCCCCAAGGTTTCAGACACAGTACTGGCTACATAAGAGTGTGTAGAGCCTATGTCTATCAATGCCAAATAGGGTATATTATAAATTAAAAATGTACCCGTGAAGACGTCCGGAACATCTCAGTCCTCACGGCGACGGGCAGTATAAACCAGTGCGGGCTGCCTCGCCTCAGTCGGTCTAGCACCTCTGCCCGGTGCTCTCTGTCCTCGACCCATGCCGTTACGACCCCTGGCCTGACCTCGACCCCTGGGTGGCTGCTGAACTACCCTCGGAGGCTGCGTAGCACTAGTAATCGGAACTTGCATCTGATCAATTCTCAACGGACAATCCCGAACACTGTGCTCAGTCAACCCATATCTCAAACATGCCCCAGTCGTCCTCCAACACTCGCCTGGATGGTGTCCACCACAGTGCCCACACGGTAAACGCCCAGTAGGTGCAACAGGAGGCCCAACTCTTACTGGCCCATCAGATCTGGCCTTTTTCTTAGGCCTCATCACAGAACTCGAGGGCTCTGATTCCCTCTTATTCTTTTCTCTCTCTCAGTTTTGGTGCTCAGCGCGCTTAACTTCCTCGGCGATCTTCGCCTTCTCAACCAGTGTAGCAAACTCACGCTCCCTCTGTGGAGTTATCAGAACTCGCTAACTGTCCCTGAGGCCATCCTCAAAGCGGACACATCTCTCATATTCGGTCGCCACCATGCCATGCGCATATCGGCTCAACCTTAGAAACTCGGCCTCATACTCGGCCACTATACGGTCTCCCTGGGTGAGATTAAGGAACTCACGTCTCCTAGGGTCAATGTAACTGGCTTCCAAATACTTACTCTGGAAAGCCGTCTTAAAGTAATTCCAAGTCAATCGGTCGAGCTGAGTGCCCTCCTTAACCGTCAGCCACCACTGGTAAGCTTCATCACAAAGCAGAGAGACAACCCCCTTAAGCTTCTGCTCGGCGGTAAAGTCCAGGTCGTCCATAATCCTCTCCATGGCCTCCATCCAATATTCGGCCACACTAGGGGTGACTCCAGTGACACCCCTGAATAACTCAACCCCATTGGACTGGATGCATTCCGTAGCTGACCCTGGGCCCCCTGACCCGGTGTTAGGCCCAACGACCCTCTCTAGAATTCGTAACATGGCTTGGGACAGTGCGTCGTCCCAAGCCGCACGATCATGAGACCCAGTCTCTGTAGCAGGTGAGACCGGTGTCTCGCCAGTATCCGATTAGGTGGATTTCGGATGATGAGGACCCACTCGAGCCCTCTACGTCCTCTACCACGGCCTTTTGTACCCCATCCGTGAGTACCTCGTGTGCTCATCGTAAATTCAGAGTTTATCTGTATTAATAGTTTTATGCATTAGTTTATATTTTTGATATTCATTAACAGATATTTTATGCAGACGATCAAAAAAGTTTAGAATTTGTTCTCGCGTCACTTGATCCTCACTACGGCTTTCGGTTTACATGATTTTCAGTTTACACTACCTAGAGTGTTTTCAGTACAGTATAATACCTATGGCTGTTCCAAACATGCTAGTAGTATTTTTAGACAAATCTAAACAGAGTTTCAGAACACTTATAGGATATGCGCTGGAGACTCGGTGTACCACATACTCAGTCCAAAAACATTTCAAATCACTTAAAAATTATTTCTTAAAACCAATCTTTATAACCTAAATCCACAGTCGAGTTTTGCAATGTGGCTCTGATACCACTAAATGTAACACCCCAAACCCGGCCTAGACGTTATGGCCGAATCTGGCGATGTCACATGATAGTGCTTTAGAAATCGCAATGACGTTAAGACAATTTCTGCGTTTGTACCACTTTTCATTATCTTATGCTAACTTCAAAAACATGTCATTTGTTTTCAATCATTGTCCATTCTCAAAACGTTATACTTTTGCGGAAGCTTTTAAAATAGTTTGTGAATTTGTGTGTATTTTGATAAAAAGTTTGTTTGTATTGAAAACTCGAGTTTTCCTTCTAATAGCAGTAAAACCATAAACATTGCAAATCCCAAATTTAAACAAAGTACGTAATGGCCATGATTACATTAAAATTTTCCAAATAAAAATTTAAACCATGATAAGTATAAACCATAAATCTAACGTGAGGCAGTAGCAGTGGTCACTGTCGAGTCCTCCGCTGTACCAATCCGTCTAACGCTGGGGATTACCTAGACAGATTAAACAGAAAAGGGTGAGTTTCGCAACTCAGTGTGTAATCCCCACAGATATCAAACATACAGAGTAATCACCAGAAATCAGAAATCACAGACTAGGCCGAAGCCCATTACAGAAACAGTTTGGGCCTTAGCCCACTCGGATGCAGAATCAGATATATATAATAGGGCCTTAGCCCAATCAGATACAAAATGCAGATCAGAATATCAGAATCCTACCCACCAGCCTCTACACACCATCTCCGTCCAGCCCTACACACCATGTGGGGATATAATCAACCCACCCATCCCTACACACCATACTGTATCGAAATACGGCACATAACAAAAAATACAGCTGAGCTGCCAGATAAAAGGCTTAAAGCCTTTCAGACACTTCCTCCGAAATATCATCAACCCTCCCCAATGCAATGCAACATACCAAATATGACATGCAACATGCAAATAACCGATCATAGATTCAGTTCAGTACAGATATCATGCTCAGTCAGAAAGATCACATAAATAGGGTCTAAGTAACGCTTACCGACCCTACAGTAGGTCCACAGTCGACTCGGGTGACCCGCGCAACCTTACAGATCATTTTAGAAAAATGGGCTCACACGCCCATGTGGGCCCACACGCCCGTGTGACCCACACGGCCCAAATTAGCCTTGGCCGTGTGGATTACACGGCCTGGCCTAGAATTCTACATGTTCGCATGGTTCACCCGTGTGGGGCCACGCGACCCAATAGGTCAAGCCTGTGTGTCGTACACGGCCTTACCCGGCCATCACACGACTGTGTCACTTGCGCACGGCCTGGCTCGTCAATCACACGGCTGTGTTGTGGCTCGCAGCTTTGCACACGGCCTACCACACGGCCGTGTGGCATCGACAGAATCATTTTTTAGCTTTCGTCAATTCTCGTTTTCTGTATTTTCGGGTACACACCTGTATCGTTTTTGACGCGTAAGCACTCCCGAGCCTTCAGGAACCTTCACTTGAGTGATAGCGTATCCACACCGCTTCAATGTTGACCGATACACTCCAGCCCTTAACCTTCTCCCATGAAACAATAGACCCAGTCACCAAAAATCCATAAACCAAATTTACACTACAATTATGAAAGACTTACCAACAATGCACGAAAGAGCAACAGAGAAGACGAAGACTAAAGGTCGGCAAAAAAATTAAAATAGTAGATGGGGGCGACAGCAAAAGAAAAGTGGCGTGAGAACAGAATGGGGAGAAACCGAAAATTTGGTGTTTTTGGAAAGAAAAGATTGATCAGAAAAGAAAAAAACGTTAACTTCCAAAACCACATCCCTTAATTCTCTCTACCAAATCCCCACTACTCAGAATTCTATCGCCACTCAAACTCCCCCCATAATCGTGAAAAAATAAAGCCAAAGCAGGGAATCGAGCTCAGGACCTTATGCAATCAATCACTCCACTTAACCACCAGACCAGCAGGCTCATTCTGATATCATTTTACCAACAATAACTTAAAAGCCTACCGACTCCAGTGAGAGCTTTATTCATAAAAATGCCAAAATTTACCCAAGTTGTGTCTTGAACTTGGGACCTCTCACACACACCCAGAACACTTAACCACTGAACCAGATACACAGTTGTGTCAATTAATTTCAGAAACACATACAGATATTTTTGTGCTCCAAAATCACATAAGCCGGAATTAAAGAAATTTGGGGCGTTACAGGGAATATGATATGTGATACGAGAATAAATTGAACATTTATATGATATGGGTTAATCGTGGTTTTATAATAGTTTGAGATGTGATTTTGAAATTGAATGCGAAATTATATATATATGAATTGGACTAAATTGAAATAAAATGAGATAATAAATGTCGTGTGATAGAATAACGTACAAGGTACGAAAATGCAAATGTGATAAAAAAACAGGGTATGCTAGTTAAATAAGAATGATTAAAAGTATGGTAAGGATATATATATGGAAATAATGCTCGTGTGAACTTAGTAAAAGGTTATGATACATTTGGTATGCCAATAGGGTTATATGTGCAATTGACTAAAAATTTTACATGTTATAACGAGGTCTAGCATTTTTTGCAGATTCTCAAGTTATATGTATCATAAGTTTAGCCCAGACGGGTAACTTTGATATTGTGTAAAATTTTGTGAGAAACTTATTCACCTGTGTATCCGAGTTCAGTATACTAAAGTTCCATCGGGCGATATTCAATTGAATAGAAATGAAAAACTTAAATATGAATTGGAAATGAGATAGCATATGTTTGATATTTGATATGTTATATGTGATAGGTTTGTGATTTAACTAATGTAGTGATATTACTCATGATATAAAAACATGACTAACATACTTAGTTGGAAATGTTGATATGTGTCTAGTTATGTCATTATGTGCCAAGGATAACCATGTTGAATTCCCAAATGATTAGTAGATATTATAATTTTAATGATCAAGGTAAGCTAATATAATGTGTGAGGTAAAATGAAATGGTAAGAAACCGTGAATTGATAACAGTATATATGGAGTGATTAGATGATATGGAATTATATGTATGTATATTTGTAATTCATGAAAGAGTAAGTATATGAAAAAAATTACATGAACATGATAGAATCAAGCCCTTAAGCTCGAACGTGTTTGAAATTGTATAATGAAATTGAGAATTTAAATTGATGAAACAATAGGTATAAATATGTGCTTGTAAGTGGTGGTAAGAAATGAGAAAGTAGTTTGTGGAATAAATAGAAATTGGTATGGTATATAATAAGAAATATGGTATATTCAATTATATGAAATGGTCATTAAGTTTATGTTACAATTTGGTTTGATACAAAGGAAAGAATTGGTATCTTAGTGGTAGGTGGCATGAGTGGTAAGATTAAGTACATATGTAGTGAATTGATGTTTCAAAATGGTAATATGTGTTGGAAAAAACGGTTTTGGAAAACGCAACGGAAATTTAAATTTAGGGAAAATTAAGTTTTACATTTTTTTTTCTAAAACAAGATCTTATTGTGATATCTAAAGTAATAAACAGATAATTAAAATAGTACCTTTTCGATTCGTCTAGGATGAATGCTTCGACCGAGTAGTCTTCTCCGCTATCCTCAAGCTCATGTTTGCCGAGTGTAGGCTCGCTTCGAATCAGAAAATTTTTCACAAAAATTATCAGTATGGTAATTTCGCAATTTCTCTAACCTTTTAGGTCAAGTTGTGAATTAGAAAACTATCTCTAGAAATTTTGTGAAATAATCTCTTCAGAGAATTTTCTCTCTATAACTTTCTCTTGAATTCAAGTGTGTGTAAAATAATGACTCAATGCTCTCTTTATATAGGGAGAGTTTAGAGTTTAAAATTAATTATTTTAATATTAAATTAATATAATATTAAATTAATATAATATTTATTAAGATAAATATTTGATTAAATTTAATATTAAATCTTATTAAAATAATAGAATATTTATCTTGTAGATAAACATTAAATTAACTTTAATATTAAGATAATCACTTTAATATTAAATTAATAAAATACTATTAAGATAAGTATTAAATTTAATATTAAACTATTAAAATAATATTATTTTTGAAATAGTTAATCTGAAATCAGATTCTCTGTTAGATTCTTAGTAGGAGTGTCACTCTTCCACTGATCAACCACCAAAGACTAACCGCTGCCAGCCAATGGGACGTCGCCATTGCAACCGTCAGCACCACCGTGTCCGGTGATGCAGGTGTGACACCATTATGGCATCCCAAGCCGGTTCGGCCCGAGTCAGTGACAACCCGACCGGCCAGTCTAGCAACCGGTTGGATCGTCGGCTCGGTTTCACATATCGGGCCCAGTTTGACTAGTTTTTGGGTCTTAGTCTCGGTTTTAGGCTCCCGGCCCAATTTACGGTCTCAGGTCCAATTTTCAAGTTCAATTACCCATTGGGCTAATTGGTAATTTGAAAATTAATTTTCAAAAATATCATATTAAATTTAATTAATTTGATTAATTTAATTTTACTTGATCAAAATTATTTTCCCAAAAATCACTTAGATTTTCCAAATTAATTTTTCAAGAAAATTCTTTAATCAAATTCTCTAGTTGAACAATTCTCACGACCACCTAATTTAATTCCACACCGAATAAATTGACTCAACTAAATTATTTCCAAAGTCATAGAATTTTCTTTTGATTCAAATGCAGTCTGATCGAGCTTTTGTTGAGCTAGCAGAGGGGCCAATCAGACATAAAAAATAAGCTCTAGTAATTGCAATTATGTCCAAAAGTATCGTTCCGATAATTCACAATTACTTAATCATGGAGTCAGTCCACAAGAAGTACAATGATTGAAGACTCCTTATTGTATACTCTTTACGAAAGCAATTCATCAAACTGCTTTGTCCAATGACCTCGTCATGTGTGTGTTGTCCTCATATGATATCCTTGATTCCTTTGAGTTAAATATGTTCACTCAATATAATCCTATTTTTTCTCATTGTCACCATTGTGTCTTCTTAATGATTAATATGACCATTTTCAACAAATGGCTGTGATAAATTGCTCGTTCGATAACAAGTAACCTCTGGCCACGTTCCATATCTATCAATCTACACAATGCCAATGAAAGAATATCATTAAATCTTTAATCGTGTTATGAATTCCACTGTTGCTAGTAAAGCCATGCCATACACAAGTCATGAACCCAATATACTGTCTATGAGCTCGATCATCTTTAGAGCATAAGCCTCCACTTATATCAAAACATATGAGTTGCATATGCATGGTCAGTGACTAACTCAGGATTTAGGTAAATCACACCATGAACGTCACAAGTGAATTAATTCTCAAACGAATTCAGAATTAATTCATCTTGGGTCCAGTCCAATATATCATTCTACCAATGAATACATCTATGTCTCTACTGGTGAAGTTAACTACTCCGATAGCCAAGTCTAGCCATCTCTCCAATTGGAATTGTAGACGACATAATAATGCTTCTATGTATTTGAATCAAATTCTCACTTCAATTCTTTTATGGGATTACGAACTTATATATATTATCTACTGAAGTTATTTGTCTTTCTCGCAATGTAAACGTTCTTACAATGCCACTTATCTTCAGTTTGAACTTAGACAATCAATGAGCTAATATTTGCTTGTCACAATTTTGCTATGCATGCAAAATATGAAAGACAAAAAATACAAAAGACATAATAGTGAAATGTGAAATTAATATTATTTATTTATCATTCAAATAAATAGAAAACAGTTACTTGTTTACTATAATATGGACACATTTCCCAACAATCTCCCACTTGCCCTAGTGAAGTAAATGTGTCATGTTTCACATTCCTATATCCTTGATGTGTTTGTTAAAACTCCTAGTTAAAAGAGTTTTAGTAAATGAATCCCCAAGGTTATCTTCGGAAGCTACTTTCATTACATCTACAATTCCTTCGACTACTGCCTCTCTTATCAAGCGATACTTCCAATCAATGTGTTTCTTCCTTTTATAACTTATTATTTCCTTTTTATTAGCTATTGTGGCATTGTTATCACAATATAGTGTTATAGCTTTTCCATACCAGGAATGACTTCAAGATCGATTAAGAACTTTCGAAGCTATATTGCTTCTTTTGTTGCCTCAGAAGCAGCCACATACTCGACCTCCATAGTATAGTTAGCAGTGCAAGTTTGTTTTACACTTCTCCATTATATGGCTCCACGACCTAGGATGAATACATTTCTCGACGTCGATTTCCTCGAATCTTTATAGGTTTGGAAGTCTGAGTCTGTGTGATCTCCCCAGAATATACAAGCATATAATCTCTGGTTCTTTTAAAATACTTTAATATATGATTTACAACTTTCCAATGTCGGAGACCTGGATTTGCCTAATATCGACTAACCATTCCTTCTGTAAAATATATATCTAGACGTGTGCAAAGCATCGCATACATAAGGCTTCCAACTGTCGAAGCATATGGAACCTTACTCATATGCTCTCTTTCTTCTGCAGCCTTAGAACAGTCATCTAAAGAAAGATGAAAACCTAATGCAGTCGACTGAATGTCTGGCTTCGCATCGGTCATTGCAAAATTTTCCAGTACCTTATCGATGTATAAAGCTTGAGATAGAGCTATTGTTTTATTCTTTCGATCCCTAAGGATTCGAATTCCAAGAATATAACTAGCTTCACCCAAGTTTTTCATGCTAAACTATTGAGCTAACCACAGTTTAACAGATGACAATTCTCCTACATCGTTTTTGATAAGTAGAATATCATCAACATACAAAACGAGAAAGACCACCTTTTTGTCTTTTATACGCTTATAAACACAAGGTTCATCAATGTTTTGCTCAAATCCAAAAGTCTTGATACTTTGATCAAATCTTTTATTCCATGAGCAGGACACCTGCTTAAGTCCATAAATGGATCTTAGCAGTTTGCAAACTTTTTGCTCCTATCCTTTGACAACATAGCTAGTGGGTTAAGCCATGTAAATGGTCTCATTAAGATAGCCATTCAAGAACGTTATCTTGGCATCCATTTGACAGATCTCGTAATTGAGAGCAATGGAAATGGATAAGAGTATGTAGATAGACTTAGGCATGGCTACCGGAGAGAAGGTCTCATCGTAATCGATGCTTTCTTTTTATGTGTAGCCTAGCTTTGTGTGTTTCCACTTATAGATCAACTTACACCCCATAGGTTTAATCCCAACTGGTAAGTCTACAAGTTCCCACACCGTATTGGATTTTATATAATCCATCTCGGCATTCGTGGCCTATTTTTAGAGATTGAAATCAATGTCCTGCATAGCCTCCTCGTAAGTGAGTGGGTCATCATCCTCATGATTGGATTCCATATTATAAATACTACCATAATAGATGAATATGTCCGATTTCTTAGAAACTTTCCCACTACGATGGATTCCCCTATGTTGTTGATCTTTTGCAAGTCTTTCTACAACTTTCTCGAGAATTGAACTTGGTGATTGTTCTACCACTCTCGAAAGTTCCTCGAATACCACTTTACTTTGAGGCTTAAAGTTATCCATGTAGCTTTCCTCAAGGAAAGTAGCATGAGTAGAAACTTTAATCATATTATCTTTCGGATTGTAGAATAATCCTCTATTTTTTCCTCTCGGATATCCTACAAACATGCACAATTTTGTCCGTACATCCATCTTATTTGCATTCTTATCAAAACATATGTTGGATAACCCCATATTCTAAAGTGATTTAGAACGGGTTTTTTTTCCTTGCCACAGTTCATAAGGTGTCTTACAAGCAGACTTGGTTGGCACATCATTCAAAATATAGCAAGTCGGTTGTATCGCATATCTGCAGAAGGAAGTAGGAAGTTGCGAATAACTTAACATTGAGCGAACCATGTCAAGCAAGGTTTTATTCCTTCTCTCAGCTATGCCATTCTACTGTGGAGTGCCTAGTGCAGTCAATTGGGATAAAATCTCATTCTCTATGAGGTATCCCAAGAACTCGTCAGACAAGTATTCTCCACCTTAGTCAGACTGAAGATTCTTTATGGATAAACCTAATTGCTTTTCCAGTTCTGCACGAAACTTTCGAAATTTATCAATGGCTTCGCTTTTGCGGTGCCTTAGATACACATATCCATATCGAGAATAGTTGTCGATAAAAGTCACGTACATCAGCGTACACAAGTTCTAAAGGTTGGTTGACCTTTGTACCTTTCTTATTAAAAGACCTCTTAGTCATTTTATCTTCTAAGCAAGATTCACATTATGGAAGACTAACTTCCTTAAGCATACTTAAGGGACCATCTTTCATGAGTCTAGTGATTCTTTCTTGGTTAATATGACCAAGTCTTAAGTGCCATAAGTACCCCTCATTAAAGTGATAAGTTTTAAGCTTTTTATTCACTATTTTAGCCATCGATTGGACCGTCAGCTCGGTTTCACATATTGGACCCGGTTCGACCAGTTTTTGGGTTTTGGTCTCGGTTTTGGGCTCCAGACCCAGTTTACGGTCTTAAGTCTAATTTTCAAGTTCAGTTACCCATTGGGACAATTGCTTGACTTGAAAATTAATTTACAAAAATATCATATTAATTTTAATTAATTTGATTAATTTAAATTTACTTCATCAAAATTAATTTTCCCAAAAATCACTTAGACTTTTCAAATTAATTTTTCAAGAAAATTATTTAGTCAAATTCTCTAGTTGAACAATTCTTACGACCACCTTATTTAATTCCACATCGAATAAATCGACTCAATTAAATTATTTCCAAAGTCGTAGAATTTTTTTTCTGATTCAAATGCAATTCGATCGAGTTTTTGTTGAGCTAGCGGAGGGACCAATCAGACATATACAATTAGGCCCTAGTAATTACAATTAAGTCCAGAAGCATCATTCCGATAATTCACAATTACTTAATAATGGAGTCAGTTCACAAAAGTACCATGATTGAAAACTCCTTATTGTATACTCTTTACGAAAGCAATTCATTCAACTACTTTGTCTAATGATCTCATCATGTGTGTGTTACCCTTATATGATATCATTAATTCCTTTGAGTTAAATATGTTCAATCAATACAATCCTATTTTATCTCATTGTCACCATTGTGTCTTATTAATGATTAATATGATCACTGTCAACAAATGACTGTGATAAATTGCTTGTTCAATAACAAGTAACCTGTGGCTACGTTCCATATCTATCAATCCATACAATGCCAATGAGAGGATATCATTAACTCTTTAATTGTGTTATGAATTCCACTATTGCTAGTAAAGCCATGCCATACACAAGTCATGAACCCAATATACCGTCTATGAGCTCGATCATCTTTAGAGCATAAGCCTTCACTTATATCAAAGCATATGAGTTGCATATGCATGGTTAGTGACTAACTCAGGATTTAGGTAAATCACACTATGAACGTCACAAGTGAATTAATTCAAAAACGGATTAAGAATTAATTCATCTTGGGTCCAGTCCAATGTATCATTCTACCAATGAATACATCTATGTCTCTACCGGTGAAGTTACTACTCCGATAGCCAAGACTAGTCATCTCCCCAATTGGAATTGTAGACGACATAATAATCTTTCTTAGTATTTGAATGAAATGCTCACTTCGATTCTTTTACAGGATTACGGACTTATTTAGATTATCTACTGAAGTAATTTGTCTTTCTTGCAATATAAACGTTCTTATAATGCCACTTATCTTCAATTTGAACTTAGACAATCAATGGGCTAATATTTGCTTGTCACAATTTCATTATGCATGCAAAATATGAAAGACAAAAAATACAAAAGACATAATAGTGAAATGTGAAATTAACTTTATTTATTTATTCATCGTTCAAATAAATAAAAAATAGTTACATGTTTACTATAATATGGGCACATTTCCCAACAATATGCATGTTTCATATAGTAATAGAAGTTCTTGGAATTGAATTAGTATGCAAAATGAATATAATTTGAATTTGAATTGAGTGTATGCATTTGATTTAAGTTTGAGTTATCTTGACTTGAATCATGGAAGTACCATTGAGTATTATTGCTCAGCATAGTACGGTTTGATTTCCTGTATGCAGGTTTAGGTATGTCTTGAGGTCTTAAGACGTGATTTCAGCATCCAGAAAGCGATCTTTGACTCAGATATGGTTGTATAGTCTCTTTTTGTTCGTTATATGGCATGTACCTAGGTTGAGTCGGTTTTTAATATAATATGTGATCATGTGAACTTTTGGAATTGGAATTAGTATTTTGAATTGGCCATATGTTTAAATATATGATTTTGAGAATGTCACAACATTCAGTTAGGCGTAACTTGTGGTATGCTAATAGTCTATATGGTAATGTATCTACATATATACATATTCCAATTAGTTTCAATGATGAGTATGATGTAATGAATTGTGTACTTGAATGAATTTGTTGAAATCAATTTAAAGTATGTATGTATAGAATGGCACTTTGGTTATAATGGAACTCATTGGATATGTATATTTGGTTGAAATGATAATTGCAAATGTGTTTGATATGTCTTAGGTGATTCCAAATAGGTGTCAAACTTGACTATTTAGAAACAATATGTCATGTCGTGACGTTGAACATTTGTTGTCACGATGAGATCAAGACAATATGTCACGCTACAATGTCAAGCAATGGTCGTTGCGACGAGGCCAAGTCATTATGTAGGATCGTGATGAGGAACCCTCGAAGCCGCGACGTTAACTCCAAACTTTGAAAACATTACAAATTGATCCTATTTCGACCTAGGATAGCATTAGAGCTTTCGTAAGCTCGTATAAAACCCAGGAATATTTGTTTATTATATTATATACTTTCATTTATCGTAATTAACTGTTTAATGATATAAATTGAATGTAATTTGGTTGTAGTTGCTCCAAAAACGAATGTGACATCCTGTAGCTCGGACCCAATGACCGAGTCGGGTATAAGATGTTACATTTAGATCCGTAAATTTTAGGTTTGATTTGAGTTTTAAGCAAGTTCCTGATAATGCCATTCATGTGTCTGTGAGAGAGAGTGTGTAGTAATCATTGAGCTTTGGATGTTTTAAGTTGCTAATTTTAGTTGTAATGTTAGATTTAGATTTAGATTTTGGTTAGTTCGGATTAAAGTTCTCTTAAGTGGCTTATGAAGCGAAAATGGTGTATCGCTTTATCGAATGCTTTGTTCATAGTAGGTTTAGGATCTTTAATTGTTAGATTATGATATACTAACTTGATTCTATGTTTTCTTGGTGAAATTGAAGTGAAAGAGGTTGCCAGAAGTTTTAAAGCTAAAGGAAAGGCTACAGCTTTGGAGAAATAGACGAGTTTTCAATTTGTGCATTTTAATTTTTGACATACTTGATATGTTTACTTAAATTAAATGCTTAGGAATGATATGTTTGAATTGCTACTTGACTTATTTATTTGATATACGAGATGTTTGTTTGAAGTTTAGCATGAGTTGGAGATGTATACAGTTGTTGATATGTTCATTTGAGTTGGAATATGATATTTTGTTAATTTAAGGCTAAGTTGTTGCTTAAATGACATTATTATGATAGCATGATGGTTATAGTGTTAATGTATGGAAATGTGTTAAAACAACCCTTTTGAAATGATAGTAAAAAGTTCTCCGGTATAATTAACATGCCATAGATATGGAGCTCTTATATAATTGTTGTTTCAAGATTGCTTTTGCACTTGGGAGTATAGTATAGTTGTGAGGATTTATTAGACAAGTATGTAATGTATGACCATGGAAATGACAATGTTCACTTTTTTCCATTTTTTATCAATCCAAAATCATGCTTAGAAACAAAACATCATTAGGCAACCAATTTATTAATATTACAAAGTATAAAGTTATTAAAATCTTCACTTAAGCTCTAATTACCCAATTACCTTAAGTTATGTATAAGGTACTTGAACATGCTTAGGCTTAGAATTAGTCTTAGAATTAACATTTAGAACTAGACTTAGGATTTAGGACTCCTCATCAGTATCTTGCTATTACTTGGTATATACTAAGATACCTTTGTCATGACATATTTTGTGCTTTAAATTAAAAATATGATTTGTACTAATATGTCATAGGTTAAAATATACCTATAGTCCTTGTACTTTTCAAAAATTAGGAAATTAGTCCATGTACTTGTATTTCCAGGAATTTAATCCCTCTACTTTTCAAATTTCAAAATTCAAGTATAACTGTTAAATTTTTTTTTGTTAAATTCAGGTTAATTACAACATCTTTTTTTAATTACATGGCTACCAAGTGAGTTTTATTTTTATTTCAAAATGTCACAGCAACAAATTTAACCAAAAAAAAATTAACAGTGTTAGCAGTTGGACCTGAATTTTAAAATTTGAAAAGTAGAGGGACTTAACTCCTAGAAATATAAGTACATAGACTAAATTCCTAATTTTGAAAAGTACAGGGACTATAGGCACAATTTTAACCTATGTCATAATCACCTCCATCATATCCCACTCACATTGGTATCCATCATTTGCTCACCTTGCTTTATTAATGATTGGATGCCATTGCCATGCCTTATGCGTTATAGAATTGTCATTTAAGCATGATGATAATATGTGATGATTAGTATGCAGGTCGAATGAAACGAATCTTATTTGCTCATATGTTTTTCTCATTCAATGAAGTATGCCTTGTATGAATTTCTTATGCTCTTCATAATCGGTATAGTTGTAGCTTTGGTGAGCTTTTGATACCAGGGAAGCCTCAAAATCTATTTTCAATTTTTCATTTTGGTTTTCCAAATCAATTTTTGTTTTCAAAAGAAAATCATTTTCAACTTTTAAATTTGAAATCATTTTCTTGTATTTGGAATTCATAGTTTCAAATTCCAATACTAACTCATTGAAAGCATCTTATAGTTTATCAAAAGAATATGAATTTAAATAATGTGTACTAGAAGATATGTAACACCCCTCACTCGTTCTAGGCAATCGCTACAGATGGGAGGTGCCATCGAAGCATGTACAAGTAAGAAATTTTGGATCTATTTAACAATTATAAGTTTAAAACACTTTTGTAAAATAATTAAAACATGTTTTAGATGAATTGAAAATTTTAAAAACATTTTAAAATCATTGAGAATTTATTCGAAGTTGATTGGAATCCAAACGGGCCTCGAAAGGTCAAAACAACTTGAAAAAGTGCAAGGCTGCTACAGGGGAACACGACATCGCAACGGGGAACATTTGATGTTGCAACGTGACTCACTAATTTAACGAGGCATGATGAGGTGAAGTGTAAAGCCGTGATGTTGGGCTTCATAGTAACGACGTTGCAACTTCGTGGTCTCGACATCACTCACTAAGTGCTCCCAAAACACTTCAAAAATACTATAAAACATCCTTAAATACCATCAAATCATATCTCATGGTTCCAAAGCATTTAAAAACATTCTAAATCACATTTAAACATAATTCCAAATCAAAAACATGTTCAAACCAATTTATAATTAAAAAACTTGTCTTAACTTTTTAAGGAGTTTACAAGCAACACTTGATTTTACAAATCCAAACACTTATAAACACTTATGATAGTCTAAATCTCTATGTACATGCCAATAACCTATACAAATAACCTTTAATAATTAAAGAACAACCTCAAAAACTTGATGGGTGATGTGATGCTCCTGAACAAAGTTTCAAGCTTCTCAAACAAGGTCCTTTACGTACACATTTTAAACAACTAACGTGTGAGCTTAAGAACCTTAGTAAGTATTAATGGATAAACCTACTTATCCTATGCTTTGTTAGTGTTGAGCCCTTCTTAAACATGTCTTTATCAATTCATTCAAACCATATTTTAATTTCATTAACAAATTAATTAACACAAGTCAACTTATAGGGCTCAACTTATCACGTTATAGTTCGTTAACTTATCACGTTATGAAATTCATAACTAAAACTTTTATGAATGAGTAATATAGTATTTAATATTTTGTACCTTAATTTCCAACATTTTTCATATATGGATACATACATAAATTTTCATACATTTCCTTTACATATTATAAGATTCATCCCTTTTTTCTATTTTAAGGTAAACAAGATGGTCAATTACTATAATTCTATTAAGAGTAAATTCACATAGGCCAAGTACATGCATACTTAAACTTATTATGTTTCAATTCCATAGTAGCATATTTTCACAAATGAACAATTATCTATGTTAATGTTTTTTTGGGCATCTTTGTCCGAACTTGTTCTTGCTTCAAAGGTCTTTTACTCATAAGGCTTTTGGTTTGGTCAATATACTAAAACCCAGTTTCAGTTAAAAAAAAAAAAAAAAGTTTGTTATGTGCTCTTAATCTTCTGAGCTTGAGATCGCCATTTGCCATTGATTGGCATGCTTGATCCCATCTAACCAATGAATTCTTATTAGCACCCTTAACGGACCCCACACAAAGTTCTTGTCTAGTTTTCTATCTCATCACATACATTTGACTTAAAATAAAGCAGATTGCATGACATAGTTGAGTATACACATCACCATCGATTTAGCCAAAGTAACTCTGCACATTAAAGAAAGCATTTTCGCATCCCACCAACCCAGTCTATTCCACAATAAAGAGTGGTACTCAAAGATATCACTTGTAACCTGGAAACCCAAAGTTTTATTTATATTTGCCTGAACCTATACAAGTATTTATGTCTTCTTATTGTTGTTTTTATTTTCAGATAAATAATTACTTATATATGATATGGATATAAAATGTTTTACGAAATTGATATTATATGTTAACTCCAAAACCAACTCGACAAAAAAAAAAATTATTAAGAGAATCAAAATATTATTATAAAATGTTTTTGCCTTTCATAAAAAAACAATTTAAACCAAAAATAAATATGCAAATAGAAAGAATTTAACATAAGACATCAAGTATTCAAATCCTCAGCTTTACCTTTCTCAATTAATGTTTTATTATTATTATTATTATTATTATTATTATATTTTGCATAAAATTTATTTTTACTCATGTCCAATATCTGCCATAATATAATAGTAAAAAATCTTAGACTTCACAAGTAAAGTTGGAATTATGACATTTTGTAGACTCCACGAAAAAGTTGAGAGTGTGATAAGTATTACATTTATTTATATAATTAATTTTTAAAATATTTTTATACCCTATAATATATTTGTCAAACCCTGAATCGCTTGTGAAATCTATAAAACTTATCTAATATATTAAATAATTTTTCAAAAATAAATAAATAAATATATATATAAGAGACACATGATAAATTTTTAACTCTACTAACAGTATATTAAATACTAGCTCAATATAATATAGAATAAATTAACTCTCTATAAAAGTACTGTGAAAATGGTTTTATTGTCAATAATTGTTTTCGAAATATTATTGATAATATATATATTGAAGAAAATCTTATCTTTTTCTCGTAAGATAAAATTGAGCCTTTTTCCTATACGGCTTATGTTAGAACAAATGAGGGAATCAAACACGTGTACAACTTTGACTCGGTACGAGAAAGAAAAATAAGAACGGAAAGTGCGATAAAAGATCAAAACTTTAATTTATTAAAGGACAAACAAATCATATTTAGCCACGTCATAATCCTAATGTGTTATTTCTTTACTTTCTTTTCGGTCCTTCCTTACCCTCCTTTGCCCCCAGCACACTCCAATGATTAAACTCATTAACAACAGGGCTAAAATCGTGAATCCATAAAATCTCCTGTTTTTTAACTGAAAATAATAATAATTTATTTAAAAAAGTTCTTTAAAAACAAGGAAAAGAGAGCGCGAGAGAGAAAGCGTACGGCAATGGCGAGACTACAATTAGATTTTTTTTTCTTGGAATTGTTTCTTTTTTGCAGTTCTTTTATTCGTATAATACATTGCGAAGTTTTTATTTTCTCTTAATTAGTTTAGATCTGTTAGATTTGTATTTTCTTTCTGTCGATTCTTTATTTTTTTTTTATGAGAGCATGGAAAATTTTTAGCGTTATTATTGAAAAAAAAAAAAGGGGTAAAGACACTGGAGGCAGCGGTTCATCGATCTCTTCCTGAGAATTTTGTTGTGAGAATAACACAAATACATGAATCGATCGATAAACCTCTGCATCCAGCGCCTTAACTCTCTTTTATTTTATTTTTTTGAACTTTTTGAAAGTAATTTTTTCCATGAAGTTTTATGTTAGTTATTAACAAAATCTGTTTTTTTGGTTGCACAATTTTTTTTTTAAAACTATAGATCTTGATATAATGAGTAAATTTTTATTTTCCATTACTTCTGTATATATTACCTTTTAGAGAGTTTTTTTTCGTTGTTTTTTTTTTATTAAAGATTTTACTAAGACTAACAATTAATGGCGTAATGTTTGGTGGCTGCAGTGAAGCGGAAGGGGCTACGATATCGTTTCCCAGTTGTCGACCCTACCTGGTTACTGATTATTTTTCAAATAAAAGTTGAAAATATTTAATCACTATTTTTTTCCCCTAAAATTTATGCTAAATTCATTATGCTTTGATTTTTTTTTAATTGAATAGTGGATGAATAAATATAGCCAAACTTGGTATGAGATTGAAATCCATTGGCTGCCTTTTGATTTCCTTGTTAATCGGTGATTTAGTTCCAAAACTAATTTTATTGCCTATTAACTTTTTTTTTTCTTACTCATTCGGAAATTGGTATTGTAGGTAAATTCTCTAGCAAAATGTGAAAACCCGTCTTGGATTTATGAATTCGACGATCCGAGTTCGGGCAACATAAATTTTAAATATGGGTTGGGGATGTTCTTAGTGATTGTATGGTAGGGAAATTTCTCTAATAATGTTCTTGATCTTGTGTTAGTTTTTGTATATATATTTTTTACATTTGAAACACTTATAACCAAATTTTTTTTGTTGGTTAGTTACAGATTCAGAGTTACATATTATTTTTTATTTTCTTCTTGGATTTGTTTAAGTGTCCATAATTGCTTTTGAGCCTGGTATTTATTGTTAAGGTTCTTAAGTAAGAAAGGGATCGATGGAGTTTCCCCCTGGATGTTTTGCCATTTATGGTATATAGAATTCAATGTGGATTGTTTCGTTTGATTGTTCATTTTAGTTGCATTCATCATGGTTTTACAGATTAGCAATGTTTAGATCATGAGCTGGTGTGCGCTGTTTTGGTAGTTCATAATGTTGTAAAAATTCTGATGATGACTGAAAGTTTCTATGACATGAGATTCTCCCGGTGGTCCAAACTCCAAACGCCGGTAAGGCTTCTCTCCTAGGTTACAAATAGTTGAACATCCAATTTAAACCAAAAGGGATAACATACCCTTTTTACTTTTTTTTTTGCAAATGTGTGTTTTGCAGTAGTGGAACTTTACCGGAGAGTAATAGGCAATTAATTTGCAGCCATTTGTGTCATTTTCCCTGAGCATGATGAAGTCAAAACCCAAAAAAGTTTGTTTCTTTGTAGAAAAAGTTATCCGATGAAATGAAGTTACTAAGTGGGGGGACACAACTTCGTCATTGCGGCGTGAAAGTGAGGGAAAACTACTGGTACAGCTAGCAAGTTGTGAAAGAATCTGCTGTTTTCATGTGAACAAATGGAATCTGGTATCAAAATCCTATCTATCAACCTATAATGGAAATCAAATCAAGTTAAATTCCTTCCTTGGGCTTCTAGTTTTACCAAGTACCAACCAAAAAGGGTGGGTCTTGTTACTCGGATTGTCATATGTGTTAGATATGGGTATACGGCCGAAGTAAGTATTACTCTTTTTTTTTTTTTGGAGGGTTCTTAAGGCTTATATCTTCACACTGACATATTAGAAAAACGAAGTCTGAGTAACGCAAGTTATGGGAGCGTGGGTATGAGCTCCAAAAGAAAAGGAAAGAATTCCAGAGGGAACATATGCAAGGTGAGTATATTCTTTTATTGTTATCTTATTCATTGTTAGGTTGTAATTTTTTTGCGCCTGTTGTACTTGATATTCTAACGTCATTCCAATAGGAAAAAGAAAGGGAATCCCTTTTCATTTTGTCACTGAGATTTGATATGTGCTGTGTGATTTATTCATGGTTAGTTTAGGTGGAAAAATACTTTTAAAAAGTGTTCTTAAAAAGTTAATTAACGATTATCATTGTAGTAAAAAAATGTTTTTGTGAAGATAAAATGTTTATTTCATAGAAAATTTAAGGGAATTAAAAAATTAATTTCATTAAAAAGCTTTTTTTTTTTTTTTTCAGAAGTTAAAAGTTTAAAATTTTAGCTTTTTGGTTGAGTTTAAATCTCATTTTAAAAGTAAGGTTGGACTAAATTACCTAAAAAGGTTATTTTTCATGCATATTTACGGAAATAGGTCGATTATACCATTATTTATCGAAAAGGGTTGATTTTTACCAAATGCGCCTATATGGTTGTGTTTTAGGGGGAAAAAGTTAGAAAATCGCTCACTTAAGGATGTATTTTTTTGCCACGTCAGCAAAACGCTTTCACGTGGAAGCATTTTGCTGAAGTGGCGAAAAACGCTTCTTCAAGGGAACAATTTTTTGGCTTTTTAAAATTCCAACGGGCAATTTTTTTTTACCGTTGGGGGGTTCCAACGGTAAAAAAACAGAGAGTATAAAACCCCCTCACTCATATTATTTCACACATAAATTCTTAACAATTTAGCAAAAAATCTTTATAATTTCTCTCTAAAGCTCTCAAATTTCTTATTAAATTTAGAAAAGTTCTTTATAATTAGTTATTTACTTTAATTTTTTTCTAAATTAGTATTATTTTTTTTATAATTTCAAAAATATCTGATCGTGTTAGCAATGGCCGGGGAATTAATTCGTCTTGATTATAAACATATCTCCGTCGAACAAATGAAAATGGTAACAGTTTATTTTAAACTTTTAATATTTTTTAAATATTTTTTCATTTATGTAATTTTAATTAATTTTAATTTTTAAATATTATTTTATATTTTTATCATTTATGTAATTTCAATTAATTTGTATTTTATAATTTTTTATAACAGTCTGTAGATCGAGTGTTACAATGTTATATTCGTAACATGTCTGGTCCGCCATCACCATTGATAGAAAATTACTTGAGAGAAGCGGGTTTTTGGCACGTGGCCACTATAGGCCAGGGGTGCAAGTTGGACCCAAAACTCATCAGCGCGTTAATAGAGAGGTGGAGACTGGAGATGTACACATTTCATCTTCTATGCGAAGAGTACTATTATTTTGGAGGAAGTCCAGTTACAATTAGGATTGCCGGTGGATGAAGCCTCACTCACCGGGTCCGTTCAATTTGTTGATTGAGGAGCCATATGCTACGATTTTTTGGGTGCGATTTCGGATAATATTTACGGAGGTCGGTCTGAGATGGGTTAGTTACGAGACACATTCCCGGAGTTGGGGAATGATTCGACTGAATTAGAAAGAATACGATATGTTCGGGCATACATCCTTGAGATGATTGGAGGTTATCTGATGCCAGATTTGTCACAAAACCTCGTACATCTGAGGTGGCTGCTGAAACTCGTTGAATTTAGAGCAGCTGGTGAACTTAGTTAGGGGTCTGTCGTGTTGGCATCATTGTACCGGGAGATTTGCGGGGCGACGGGCGACGCCACCAAATAAAGCTAAAATTGGAAGTTGCCTATCATTACTACAATCATGGGCTCGGTTTCGCTTTCCATTTTTACGTTCTCGAGTGAACCACCCATATATATTTTCACTCATAACAAGGTAAAATTTTTATTTGATTTTACAATTATTCCATAGATTTAAAATAAAATTGTATGCTGAAAATTTATTTAATTAGGTGGAATCATCCGGTGAGTTATGTTGGAATACCTACCGCTCTTGAAGATATACGGCTTCTATTAAACTAACGGTCGGAAGCGCAAGTAAGTATTAAATAAAATATACATACATAAAATAGTCGTTTCATATTTAGTATTTAGTATTATATATTATATATATATAACTAATATTTTTATCCTGTTCATTTAGTTTCAATGGACACCATACGATGATCTGGCAATACGGGCAGTAATTCTGGAAGAATTCTTTCAAAATCCGATCATTTGGCATGTTAAGGTCCCATTAGTAAACTATTCTATTGTCGAGATGCACCAGACGGATAGAGTGTTGCGACAATTTGGATTTTGACAACCGATTCCTGAGGAACCTGAGGTGTTCGATGAGCAGCATAAAATCGACTTACGGCTAACGAATATGAATTGGTTGTTATTCTGGTTAAAATATATCAAAATTTGGAAAAATCGGTATGATCATATACCTGATCGCGAACCGATCGTCCCAGAGTTAGCGTGCACCACGGATTACATGTCATGGTTTAGGATTCATGGCAAGCCATATTTGCTGTCGGAAGAGCAGAGGCGTCGGCAAATCTGTGTGGAAAGAGAACAACGGGGCCTTTTAAATCAAGGAGAAGGGATGATGGGACGGGCCCATCAACAGCGCCCACAATCATCGGGCCCATCAACAACGTCCACACAATCACCGGGCCCAATGCCTTAACCGACGACACCCACATCACAGTTCCTTCAGATTATGCCAGGTACGTATCCTAGCCTTTATATGTATCCTAACCCTTATATGTTTCCTTTTCTTAGTCCTATGCCAGGTTAGAATGCATGGCCCGGTGCATCTCCTTTCCCAATGACTCCAACTCAACCGATGATATATAGGCCATCGTCGCCGGAGAGATCGTACGGGGTACCGTCAGCGAGCTCATCTCATTACCATTTCCCATCGCCCGGTGGTAATACATTGGGTCGGTCTATCAAATTCCGTCACACGAAATCATAGGTTGTCACGATCGTGACACAGTGTGCATCGTGTTGGCCCGCGTTTTGTTAATTTCTTGCAATACCTTTCGTAACCATACATGGCCTCCCTGCATTTGGCCTTTATAACTCGCTCTCGCTTTGAAAATAGTGCCGCCAAACGAAAATGTCTCTCGCACAACCGAGGTTATCGGCAAATGGCGCGTTCCTTTTAGAACAGAATTTATGCATTCAGCCAGGTTTGTGGTCATATAACCATATCGTAGGCCGCTGTCGTATGCTTGTGTCCACTGTTCGAATGGTATGTTACAGAGATAGTCTGCGCATTGATCGTTAACTGAACGCAAAATTCCCAACATCTCATGAAAACGATCTTTATTGATCTCGTACCTTGCCAATATAAGTTGATAGCAAAAATTACATACTAATATTCCATTCAGAATAAATTGAATATTACAACCGAAAGTATATTAATAGAGATTAAATACCCATGTTGGTCACTTGCTTTCGTTCAATCGTAGACCGATATTACCCGTAGTAGTTGGACGCAACGTGCCTTAGACAATACTGATGGTGTGCGCAATCCTATAGGCTTCCATGTCGCTCAATTGCGGCTAGTATTCCAGTGACCCGATATGATATAATGCAAATACCAGGTTGGGGGCATACATGCCTCCTTAACCTAGAAAGAAATCTCAGTCATCAGTTGACTTCCTCGGTGTTATTGCAAATGCAATTGGAAGGATTCTCCCACCACCATCCTATGCCACAGCTAGCAATAATCGATGGGTATATCTACCATACATAAATGTACCGTTAATTTGTACCAATGGTTTGTAGTACACAAACGCGTCCCGACATTGCTTAAAGCTCCAGAACAGACGTTTGAACACTTGGCATCCACGGAGCAATAGGTCGTTGTAGTACGCAGGGACCGTTTCAAGGTATGTTATGCAACCTGGGACGTACCTCTCCAGCACCTGACACCATTGCCAAACCTCATTATATGAAGCGTCCCACCCACTATGCATCTTTTCCAATACATTTTGCATAGCTATCCAAGCCTTGCGGTAAGAGGGCGTGTACCTCATTTGGCTACGAATACTAGCAATTATGCATGACACATAAGTCCTGGGATCCGCCTTCAAAATCGGTAGTATTAAGCTAGCTATCATGCCTGAATCCATCTTAGGATGATCTTGTGAAACACTTGTAAACGAAGTACGTTAAATAATGTAACATTAAGTAATAACATTATTATTCAAAACCCTAAACACCCAGTGATACTGTAACACCTCCAACCCGTATTCGTCGCCGGAACAGGGCTACGAGGCATTACCAAGGAGTACAAAACACTTACAGATAATTTGGAATCATTATCATTTAAATACCGAGACTAATTATAAACGTTCGTTTCACGGACCTTCGGGGTCCAAATCATGCATTAAGATCGGGTCGAGACTAAACCGGATCATCAGGAAAATTTTTCGTGACTTTTAAAATTTTTCTCGCATATAAGGGTCACACGCCCATGTGACTGGGGACACACAGCCGGACCATATGCCCATGGGGTAGACCGCTTGTCGCACACGGCCTAGACACACGCCCATGTCTACCCGTGTGGACGAAAATTAGGGTATTTTCCAATTCATATTTCTCACTCACTTGATCTTTTATCTTTACCAACATTTTAATACAGTCAAGAACTAATTTAAGATATTCAGCTAAGCCTTATTCTTATTATCATTTGTTAGTCGTACACTTTATATAAATAACAAGAAACGTATATAGGCTCAATTCTTATTAAATTCCTCTTATACCTATAGTTTTTCACATTATGTATTCATATCTCATATAATGATCATACCTCTGTATTTCATATACATTTTCATAACATTTTTTCTTGGTTTCTAACTATTTCATATTTGAGTTCTACTCATCAAATCATTTGAACATCATCTTTACACAAATTGTACACTTGAGGTGTACAGTTCTATAATTATGAATAAACACATTTATCAAACATATTCCATATTTTTATATATCACAGTCTCATATTTCCATGTATCAAGTACCATCATTTTCTCGTATTTCAAACAAATACGTGTAACAATTCATAAACATTCAACTCACTAACTCTTCCTGCCAATCACAATTTAAATTGACAAATCACTTATTGAGTCCAATTTTAATGTTCATTAAAATTTATCATATAAATTTGGATGTACGTATCCACCAATATATTTCATGTACAGATATCATCATCTCAAATTTCCACATACATTTACTTTCCACATTATGAACTCAAATAACATATACAAGATATACCAATTTATTTCAAGTACGTTTTCATAATATTTCCAAACAATAACAAAACATTTACTAAAGTTTCCTGTCATTCACAACCACTATTATAATACTTCACATAGTTGAGCTCAACATTAACAACTACTCAATCTCTTTCATTTGGTTCACTCCTCTTGTATTACTTATTATCAAATTAGGAAACATCTTACGAATTTGAGTACGTCATTGCTCAGTGCCACGTTTCACAATTCAGTATGGTTTTCCTCATTGAAATACCATACCTACATTTCACAACTCGGTATGGGAAATGCCATACCTACGTTTCTTAACTCAGTATTGTTAATACCATACTTACGTTTCACAACTCAGTATGGATGATACCATACCTACGTTTCACAACTCAGTATGGTTAATACCATACCTACGTTTCACACTTTGCCATGGATTAACCATGGTCTTATCCGTTAATTCATCACGTCACGATACGAACGTACTCAATCCTGCGTTTTTTCCCCTAATTTGAATTACCACCTTTATTCTTTCATTTTATCATAATTTTCACAATCCCACAGCAAATTCATATTTAATAACACATTATATCATTCAATCATTCATTTATCGATTATAATCGGGCATGTGATCAATTTATACACAAGTCATTCATATATTTTTCCTCCTCCTCCTCTCCATCCACATCCTTAGTATAAATAACACACTTGTAAGTAACATTATCTATAATTTTCACTATTTACTTATATGGATATTCAAGTTGTCCATCCGTGTCACAGTTGCTAAATTATTTTTATCTTGAGCTACAGAACTCCAAATTAAGATCCTCTAATTTTTCCTAAAACTAGACTCACATATCTTCTTACCATAAAATTTTCAGAATTTTTGGTTTAGCCAATAAGTACAGTTTATTCTTTAAAGTCACCCCTGTTCTGCTGTCTGACAGTTCTGACCCTTGTTCACTAAAAATTAATTATCTCCTTGTACGAGATTCGGATGATGTTCACGTTTGTTTCTCTTGAAAATAGACTCATTCAGGATTTTAAACATATAAATTTAAGTCCCTAATTATTTTGCTCCAATTTTTGATGATTTTCCAAATTTAGAACAGGGGAACCCGGAATCATTCTGACCTTGTCTCACAAAATTTATTATATCTCATGATTCACAATTCCATTGCTTACACCGTTTCTTCTATAAGAAACTAGACTCAATAAGCTTTAATTTCATATTTTATTCATCCTCTAATTCGATTTCTACAATTTTTGGTGATTTTTCAAAGTTAGACTATTACTACTGTCTAAAACTGTTTTAGTACAAAATGTTGATTTTCATTTTGCCCCAAATTTCACAGTTCATACAATTCAGTCTTTGCTCAATTAACCCCTCAATTGAGATAATTTTTTCTCAATTAATACTTTATTCTATCATTTTAAACTACTTCATAACCCTTGGAAATTAAAACTTTAGCACTAGACCTTAATTCCAAACTCTTTCACTATTAGGTCCTAAAGTCAATTTCCATCAATTTTATTTGATAAAATCATCATATATCAAAATTAAAACTTCAATTCTATGTGTATTCATCATATGATTCTAGCACTCATCCATAGCAACTTTAAAAATTAGCCATGGAATCAAAAACTAATGACATAGTAAGTTGGACCCAATTGTAAAAGTCCAAAAACTTAGAAATTTCAAGGAGAAAGCAAGAATTAAACTTACATGAAGCTAAAGTATGAAAACCAGCTTGAACCCTCTTCCATGGCTATTTTTCAGCTGATGAATATGAAGAAAAATGATGAGAATTCTAGATATTCCAATTTGGTCCTATTTTTATTTAACTAATTTTGGCAATTTTCCAATTTTGCCCTTATTTCACCCATTTCCTGATTTTTTTCTCGGCTATTGCCGCCCAAAATATCTCCTTTGGGCTTATTTGCACTTTAGTTCCTTCCTCATTTGACAATTGAGCTATTTAATCCTTCTAGCAACTTTTACACCTTTTTCAATTTAGTCCTTTTTATTTAATTAACCACCCAAACGTCAAAATTTTCCAATGAAATTTTAATACTACCTTATTGACACTCCGTAAATATTCATAAAAATATTTATGGCTCGGTTTATAACACCGAGATCTCGATACCTTTTTTTCTCAATTTCTTGACCAAATAAATCTTTATAAAACACAATTTACTATTTCAAAAATCTTTTAAAAGCTACATTTGACTCGTAAATATTAAATAATATAATCTACGAATTTATTTATCAAATTTGGTGGTCTCGAGCCACTATTCTCGACATCGCTGAAATTTGGGCTATTACAGATACTATACCGCCAACACAAGTATGTGGACCTTTGTACTTTTTTATTTCTCATAAGCCTGTCTTTTTCCTTAAAGAAGCCATTATTTTCCATGAACATGTACCGTCTTGCACTACACACTTGGCCTCGAACTTCTCGGATTTGGATTTAACCACGTTGTAGTTAACCCCGTGATTGATGCTATGTTGTTTCAAAGCACCAAGAAAACTATCCTTACTGGAAAATTCCCTACCAACTTCCAAATAACCCGAATCCAATATCAAACCTGTACGGCCACACGTTTTGTGTGGTAGATCTGGAAACTCCAACGCATCATCTGTCGATATATCGACATTATGCATGTGGGTTGGAGGCGAGTACGCACTGAATCGCGGATCTTCTTCTTCTTCATCTGAACCCCCTTCAATGTCTTTAGGTTCCGATGGAACAGGCTCTGGTTCAGAAAATAATGCAACTTCTACACCATCGGGGCCGGGCTCTCGAGGTGGATCCACATCAGACTCATTATTTAACCCACCATCATCTGCAATGTACGAGGTCCCCTCGCTGGTGGACGTCGTAGGGAGTACATTATCCCTTCTTGTGGGCGTTTTGTAACGTCCCCAATCATATGTGGATTGCCAACCACTAGAAGTTGATGTCGTTCCCCAATACGTATTTCCAGCATCGAACATCGACCCACCGATGTGCATGTCCCATCCACTAACCGAGTGTCGTGTAGGAGTTGTGTTTTCCATACTGCCACCAAACATGGGCGCTTCCTTGTTCTGCCTCCCACTAGCGGAGTGTCGGCTAGGGGTCGTGTATTCCTCTCGAACAACAGTTGATGTTGAAGTCGCAAATGTTTCGTTTGGTGATAAAAATTGAACATAAAACCCAAGATAGGGTGATCCACTAGCGAGATGAGTTTGCACCATCGCCTCAAAGCTACGAAAACCTTTGATATCAAATGAGTCATATGTCAGGGGATCAATCGAAGCACAAAATCGATACTTAATAATAGAAACCCTACTTGGCATCGTTTCGAAGATTTTGCGCCTAATTCTTTTACGAAATTCTGTAAAATCTATACTCTGGTTAAAAGCCATTCGCGCTATGTTCTCTGATAAAAAAACAATGCCGTTCTCGGTGTCACGGACCTCACCATCATAGTAAATAACAACACTAATACGTTCACTCATCTTCAATTTCTATTCTCCTTAGCCTCTCTAATTTTTCTTGTTGAAACTTATGCAACCTGAGAATGATATTTACCTCGTTTATAGCCTAAGGCCAAGCATGAACTACTGTAGAAAAAGAGCGTCCACGTGGGAGCTTTTTTCAGAAATTTTGCTGACATTGCATCCTGCTTGAAGTGTTTTTGACACTATTTGTTCAAAAACGTCTTCTCATAATTATTTTTTCAGGAACTACTGTAGCAAAAGAGCGTCCACGTGGGAGCTTTTTTCTGTATTTTTGCTAACAGTACATCATACTTGAAGCATTTTTGACACTATTTGTTCAGAAACGTCTTTTCAAAATTATTTTTCAGGGTAAAAATAGTTAATTTTGTTAAAAAAAATAAACATAATGTTATTTTTAAAAAAAACTAAACCCTAATTTAATTAATTTTAACCTTAAACCCTAAACCCTAAACCCTAAACCTTAATTTAATTTATTTAAAACCCTAGAACCCTAATTTACTTAATCTATTTAAAAAACATAAGCCCTAATTTGATAAATCCAAAACCCTAATTTAATTTATTTTAAACCCTAACTTAATTTATTTAAAACTCTAGAACCTTAATTTAATTAATTTTAACCAAAAAATATAAACCCTAATTTAATAAATCCAAAACGCTAATTTAATTTATTTTAAACCCTAACTTAATTTATTTAAAACCCTAAAATCTTAATTTACTTAATCTATTTAAAAAATATAAACCCTAATTTAATAAACCCTAAACCCTAATTTAATTTATTTTAAACGCTAACTTAATTTATTTAAAATTCTAAAACCTTAATTTACTTAATTTATTTAAAACCATAAACCCTAAGCCCTAATTTATTTAAAACCGTAACTTAATTTATTTAAAAACCATCAACCCTAATTTAAATAATTTTTATAAAATAACACTAAAACCTAAATTATTTTTAAAAACTACTAAAATTCTAAAACCCTAACTTGTTTTAACAAAAACCTAAATACTAAACCCTAACTTATTTTACCAAAACCCTAACCCTAAAAATCCTAAAAAACCATAGGGACTAAACATGCAAATATCTCTAACATCTAAAAACACGGAGCAAATCGCTCCCTTGGGAAAGCGTTTTTCGCCACGTCAGCAAAACACTTCCACGTAAGCGCATTTTTGGCTGACGTGGCAAAAAACGCTTCCTCAAGGGAGCGATTTCCTAGCTTTCCCCCCCTAAAATGTGGCCACCTAGGCACGTTTTGTAAAAATCAGCCCTTTCCGGTAAATAATGGTGTAATCGACCCATTTCTGTAAATATGCATGGAAAATGGTCTTTTTAGGTAATTTAGTCGTAAGGTTGGTTCGAAAAGTTACTTGTTAATTATTATTATTATTATTATTATTATTATTTAGAAAGCATAATTTGGGTTGAAAAGAATGGTAAACAAAACATTAGTAAAATGTTGAAGTGTGCGGATATGGATATCAATAGCAGACATTGAGTTTCAAAACTTAAATTTATTGGTCAATTTTTAAGGTCGATTATATAAATAAATTATATTAAGCTTTTATATCATGGCAAAAGGGCTCTCACTCGACTCTTTTTTCCAGGTGCCATTTGTTTAAGTTCTGAGTTTGGGTATTTTTTAACACCAAGGCCTAATTTTAGGGCACAATTATATAGTCACCATGTAAAAGAAAATTTACAGAAGTAGGTAAAAATATAAAGTGACTTTGTTTTTCTAGAAATTACTGCTTACCATATAAATGATTTGAGTTTAAAGTAATATGTGCATATAAATATAAAAAATTATTTGATACAAATATGTTACATGTTTTCAGGTGTAATAATAAATTTATTTTTGATTATTACATTTACAAATTTAGATAAGAGAAATCAAACCACTAGAATTTAGTTTTTTTTTTTTACACAATAGTGAAGGTAGAAAGTGAGATAACACAGCTTAAATTTGTATAAAATAGATATTTAAAAAGAATTTTAACTACCTTTCAAAACACACTAAAATTTAGTGTTAATATACAACCATTTGTAGTTTTTAAATTTTATTCGTGGAATAAAAAGTCTTTACCATGATCAAAACAACAAATTTTACTGTTTTTTAAGATTATTTGGGTTTGGTTTGATTTCATCATTATCCGTTTGCGTTATTGAATAAATTGAGTTTGTATATATAAAATTTAGTTCAAATATTTCACGAGTTTAATCTGATTTCTTTTTTAAACATTTATGTTTGTTATTTTTAATTACTGTTAGAAAAGGTTTCGATTTCAATTACTGTTGGATTTAAGCTTTTTATTACAAAATTTAATTATATGAGTTGCATTAGGTTTAATAGAGATGAGAATAATGAAAGGGTAGCAGGAATTTCAATATGGGTAATGATGGCTACGTTGTCGTGACTTGATAGGGACCTACCTCGCTATGAAAATGACTGCCTTGGCATTAGTTTTGTAACTATATATCATCTAATAGCTTCATTTTTAATAATAAAAGTTTTATTCAAAAATTCTTTTATAACCATTGAGATTCGATATGGCTAGCCAAAAAAAGAAAAGCATGGTCCTACCCACTTTTACCTTCACCCCTGCTGCCATCAGCCTATCGAAATCAAAATCATTATACCCATTGATATTAAAGTAAGGTAGTCATCACCCTTCTTATGGATGTATTGATTTTTTTATTAGTAATTATAACAGTCCGATTTTGAGTCTAGTCGGAACAATAATTTTGAGGTCACAAATCTGACGAGAAAAATCTTATTTTTATTATATTTTTATGTTTTACGATTTCACGGAAAGATTTCTTGAAAATTTCGTTCGAAAATTTCGACATTTGGGTACTCAATTTAGTCAAAAGGACTAAATTATAAATAGTGCAAAAGTTGAGTTTCACATGTTAGAAGTGTCCAATTTCTATGAAATTTTAAATTGGAGGTCCTTAAATGGTAATTAGACCATTGGTTAAATTGTTGGACAAAAATGGATATGAGATAAGTGAAATAGGATATTTTTAAGTTAGGGGCATTTTGGTAATTTGGTAATTAAATGGACTAAAAGACAAAATAAAAGCCAAAAACCCTTGTCCATCTTCTTTCTTGGCCGAATTTAGCATGGGGGAAGCCATGGCTAGGGTTTTCAAGCTTTCAAGCTCAATAGTAAGTGCATCCAAACCCCGTTTTTAATGTTCTTTACATTTTTGAGATCCCCGTAACTCAGTTTAGCTATTTCTACCATTATTTTGAGCTAGGGTTTGTGTTTGAAAATTTACCCATGGATGACATGCATGTGCTTTGATTTCTAATGGTAGAATATGAATGCTCGGTGTGTAGTAAACGACTTTTACTAAGTGATTTTCGATGAAATCGCATAAAAGGACTAGTTTGTAAAAAGTTGAAAAATGTATGAAAATGTGTGAATGAATGCAAATTGTGGACTTCTATAGATATGAAAATGGTTTGGCTAGGCCTAAAATACAAGGAAATTGAATAAAAATCATTTTACGAGCCTAGGGGCAAAAGTGTAAATGTGACAAAGTTTAGGGGCAAAAACGTAATTTTTCCATAATATGATTTTTGGACTGAATTGAATAGTATAATAACTTAATAAGTCAAATGTGATATTTTAGATAAAGAAAATAAGTTTCGGACTTAGAACGGGGGAAAGACGAATATGGACGACTCAGTCCCTTTCGCCATTTTAAGTCGAGGTAAGTTTGTGTGTAGTTGTAACGCCCCGAATTTTCGGCCTAGGAGAAATAGGTTTTGAAATAAAGGAACATTTAGGAGACTGCACATAGGTATTTAGTTGTGCAAGAAAATGGTACAATTGAATGCTCGCCTTAATGGTTAAGTGAGTTTGGAGTGTTTGGGAATGTTTGGGAAGTCCTGGGTTCAAACCTAGGCTTTAGCAAAATTTTTAATCTTCAAGTGAATAAGGCCCTTGGTTCTGGAGAGTAGGCTTTAAGAATAATTGTGGCGGAAATGTGACACAAAAGAACTTGTAGTCCAGTTGTAAGTGGCGTGTTTAAGGCTGCAAGGGAGCTCAAGTTCGAGTCTCATGATGCGCAAGGGAGTATTTATTTTATTTCCTTGTAGCATGAGAAGTGGAGTTAGACTGAAACTCTGTAAGGTGAAGTTTGAATTGGTCTTGGAGGGTTTTGTGGAGCAAATCAAGGAGGAGATTGGGGAGAAAATCAAGGAATTTCGAAATGGGAGGTTGGTAAGGTGTTGTGGCCGATTGAGACTTTAAGGCTTTAGTGGAATTCGGCTAAGGGGAAAATAGGGAGCATTTTCGGCACCAGGCATTTCTTTGTTCGGTTTTGTGAAGGTTGAAAGGAGAGTGCCAAATTTTCTTTGGGATTTTTACCATTCGGGGTTTCTTTCGGGTTTTGCTATTGAGGTGACCAAAATTTCTACTACTTTCTTCCTTCCTACATTTGCCGAATAGGTAACTTTCTTTTTGGTCTTATTTTTCTTTCTTTGCCGAATTCCCTTTTCTCTCTCACTTTTGGTTCTGCTTCTTCTTTTCCTCCTAGATCCTTCTCCTCTTGGCCTCCCTTCTAAACCGAACCTACTCTCCATCTTCTTCTTCTCTGCTTCCCACTCTCTTCCAATCATAGCCGAATTCTTCATAAGGCTTTTTGTGTACGTTCAGTCTATCATCTTTCCCTATTGTGCTTGGCCGAATATACCTAAACTATTCCAACTGATTCCATCATCATCAATTTTGGTAAGTCTTCCAACTTTTTTCCAAGTGAGTTATTTCATTAGCACTATGTTTCTAAGCCACACTTATTTTGCTCATAGGGTTCTAAAATCTCTAGAAGAGAAAGGAGGAGTCTCTAAGGTACAGAGGCGTTCCAAATCTTCCCCTTCACCAACTGATTGATTATTGGGGTAAGTTTGGTAAGGTGGGCCGATTAGGCTGTGATGTTAGTGTTGGGTTTGTTTTAAATCACATTCTAGTGAACAAATCTGTCTAATAAGAATCGTTGCTTAAACAGATAATCATCAGGAGCGTGGAACCGTGGCTTGGCCAACAATCTTAGAAGAGTAGGCCATATTTCATTCAATCGTGGTAGGTGATTGTTTAAGTGTGGTTAAGTACTTGAAAATATCCATTATTGAAGGGCTGGTCGAATATTCGAATCAATGTAGGTTGGTGTCAAGAGGTGTTTCGCTAGCTCTCGTGAAAAAGGTGTGTAATCACACTATCTCCTCTGCGAATCGGCAAAAGCCGAAAAGTCGAAACCTCGGCATATGAGGCCTCACGAGCGTGCAATCGCTCGTGTGGTAAATCGAGCCCACAATCATGGGTGATAGACTGTAGAGGCCACCTCAAGTGTTCTCGTGCTCTTGGGCCATTATGGGCCTCGTTAGGCTAAAATGAGCCGTGTAGGCCCAATGGGCTCGTGGGCCCCACACGGAATAAATCTACGATAAGTGGCAAATACTGGACTGGGCTATATCATTCGCATAGTCGTGACTAAATTTGGGCTAAATAGGCCACACGAGCGTGTGGTCCCACTTGGGCCGAATATTGGACTTTGGGCCCATTTACATCATTTTGATCATATAGGTTATCTGTGTCGCTCGAGGCGACTGTGGACCCTTGGAAAGGTCGTTATCTGCACTAAACCCTAAAATAGGTAAAATGACCAAAATACCCCTAAAGGGTAAAATTACTATTTTACCCCTAATAGATGGAAATTACCATTTTACCCCTAGAGGTAAGTTGACTGATGAATGTATGTTATTATATGACTGTACTGAGTAGGACATACTGCATACACGAGATATTTATGACATGGCATACTGCATGGGGTTGGGATCTTGCATGGAGGAAAAATCATTCGGTGGCTTGCCACAAATATCGTTCTTGGCGGCTTTGCTTGCGATCATCGAGCTTGGCGGCTCTCTTTGCAATATCACATCTTGGTGGCTTTGCCACATATATCATTCTTGGCGGCTCTCTTTGCGTTATTATTCTTGCGGCTATCTTTTGCAATATTGGTGTGTTGGTGGGTGGGTCGATTTTATCCCCACATGGTGTGTTGGTTGGTACGGGTGGTGTGTTGGCTGGATTGGGGTGGGTTGCATATGTGCACCATACTGATACTGTAATGGGATAAGGCCCACACAACATCATTATTCATCGAATAGGGGAGCTCAGGCCCGCATTCTTGCATGATAGGGGATTACACACTAAGTTCTCGTAACTCACCCTTTTCTTTTAACTGTACAGGTAATCCCCAGCCTTAGATGATTTGGAGTTACGAGGGACTCGGAGGTGGCCACACGTTCGCTAATATTTTATTTTAAGACCTAGTTATTTAGATTTTTATATTGGGTTGATATTTATGTAATAAGGCCTCTGGTGATTTTAATTTCTTTTAATTGGGTTTAATTTCTTATTTTGAAACTGCCAAACTGATACAAATAAGTTTTCAAAAATAATAACTGTTTTAAAAGACAAACACACATTTTCAAACTTCAAAATGACATTAATTAGAGTAGCTTCCGCGGGTTTTTAACCAACTAAGAAACCAACAGTAACAAACATGGCGATCGTTTAAAAACAATTTTCTCTCAACAAGCCTGATTTTAAAAAATACTTTGATGTGACACGTCAGATTCGGTCGTAGCGTCTAGACCGGGTTTAGGGTGTTACAGTAATAAATCAACATTATGTTATTATGTATTTAAATGCTTGATATTACATGGAATTTATATTCTTTTATGAAATTGGTTAATGAGGTCTTGATGAATAAAATGATGAAGATTTACTATATCGAAGTCCCGGTTGAACCTTAGGAATAGAAAGGATACCCTTGTCACGACATTAGATTAATAAGGTCCCGTATAAGACCATATCTGGGATATGGCCTCGGCACCGAATTGAGATCCCGTGTAAGACCATATCTGGGATATGGCATCGGTACTGAATAGTGATTCCGTGTAAGACCACGTCTGGGACCTGGCTTCGATATGAAATCGTGTAAGACCATGTCTGGGACATGGCATCGACATGTGATCTCGTGTAAGACCATATCTGGAATATGGCGTCGACATCAATATGAGATCTCGTATAAGACCATATCTAGGATATGGCATCGGCATCGACATGTGACCCCATGTAAGACCATATCTAGGATATGGCATTGGCATCTTACTACGTGTATGACAATTTCTGAGTATCCTTCAATATTCCAAGTGGTTCAACGGGGTAAAGAATTAAAGTTTATGTTAAAGAAGGAAAAAGGGCTAAAGTTATGCGATGGAGTGATACAGGTACATATGCAAAACTCACGAGAAATGAGTCTGGTATGTGATATGTGATCGAACTTTGGTAAGGTTGATATGGAGTAAGTGTTACAATGAAGACTTGTACATATTTGATGATGACTAGCTATTGGAATGGCTAACTATGGATATACTTTAGTGTTATATGTGTGTAAATGAGAATTTATACAAAGAAAACATGATAGAGTAAATGTAGCAATAAAACAGTTTGGATAGCAACAGTTGTATCACTTTGAAAAATCACAAAAAATGGTGGAAATCGAATTAGAGGTTGAATAAGATATTAAATTAAAGCTTATTGAGTATATTTTCACATAAAAGAAACGGTGTAAGCAAAATAATTTCATATTCTGATATATTTGAATTTTTTTGAGACAGAGTTAGAATGATTTCGGAATCCCCTGTTCTGACTTGGGAAAATATTTACAAATTGTAAAAAACTAATTATGGGTTATAATTTACATTATTAAAATCCTTAATAAGTCTATTTTCAAAAGAAACAAATTGGAACATCATCCGAATCCTGTACAAGGAGATAATAAATTTTTAGTGAAGAGGGGTCAGAACTGTTGGACAGCGAAACAGGGGTGACTTTAAAGAATAAACTATACTTATTGGCTAAACTAAAAATTCTGAAAATTTTATGGTAATAAGATATGTGAGTCTAGTTTCAATATAAATTAACGGATCTTCATTTGGAGTTCCGTAGATCAAGATGTAAATAATTTAGTGACTGTGACTTGAGTATATAGCTTGAGATGAACATAAGTAAATAGTGAAATTTTGTGCAATTATGATTGTATTACCTTGAGAACATATTGTGAGAATTGCTGAAAAACATGTTAATAAGTTGCTTATTATTTGCATACAACTTACTAAGCATTGTAGCTTACTCCCCTTCCTTTCTCATATCTTATAGGGTTTTATGCTAGCTCGAGTTGGAGATCGCTGGAGATGCTATCACACTATCAAGCTATCATCGTGGGGTAAAAGTGAATACAGACCTCTTAAGTTTATGGCATGTATAGGGAATAAGTCACTTTTTGATTGTGTCATTATGGTTTAGCCAAAGGTATTGGCTTGTAATGATTAAAGGTTTAATGTAATGTGTAGCCATGTGAATTGGCTTATATTGGCTAATTGGTTATAAGCCTATATCTTTATTCATATGCATATGCCAATGTCTTGTGATGTGGTGTGTACTTATTTGGTATATGTGATGGATTGCAGTTTATGACCTAAAGACCTAATGGTTGAATGTGGCCCAATAGTCTTATTATTGAATGTGACTTGGTATGTTTGGATTCGGTAAAGTATGATGTTAAGAGTATGTATATGATGATATTGATTAGATATGTTATTGTTTGTGTTTGGTTGGTCTAAATGCATTTACATGCTTAAGATTGTGCCATGTGATGTTGTGGGAGTATGTGCAAGTGAGGGTGGCAAAATGGCTTGGAAAATAGCCTTGTAATTGTCCATACGGGTAGACACACGAGCGTGTGTCTAGGCCGTGTGTAACACACGGTCAGCCCCATGGGCGTGTGTTCCGGCCGTGTGTCCCCTGCACCTTAATTTAGGTAAAATAGAATGTTCAGAATTTAGCATATAGGCAGAGACACGGGCGTGTGTCTCAGCCGTGTGGAGGACACGGCCTAAGCACACGGACGTGTGACTTGGCCGTGTGACCTCTTTTGATGATGACGTCATAAATAGAATGTCCCCTATTTTGGACACAGCCTGAAGCACGGGCGTGTGATATGCCACACGGGCGTGTCCCTTCACCCACACGGGCGTGTGGACCTGTTTCATGATGAAAATTTTCTAAGTATCCCAAAAGTTTTCTAAAGTTATCGGTTTAGTCCCGAACCACTCCTGATGCATGTTTTGAGCCTCGTAGGCCCATAATAGGGATGACATGATTGTAAATGAAAAGTTTTAAATTTAGACAAAAATTCATGTCTCGGTTTTGTATGATTGTTTGAATTTATGTCCGGTAATGCCTCGTACCCTGTTCCGACGTCGAATACGGGTATAGGGTGTTACAATAATAATACATATTGATATTGGTATGTATTAATATATCACTTTTGTAACATCCCCAAACCCGGCCTATTCACTACGACCGAATCTGGTTATGTTAGTGAAAATATGTTTCTTTACTTAGAATTTAAAACATGAAAGTTTATTATCTTCGGTAAAGTCATGTCCATTTAAAATTATTAAGTAATATATGCTTGGGATGAATTAAAACTTTATTATAATTTACTATAATATAACTCTTTTGTAAAAATATTGCTAAATACGTTATAACCTTTAACAACTATAAATAGCGTACTTTAATCAAAAGTGACCCTTATTACATCAAATAAATAAACCAAGTACTTAAAATGCTTGAAATAAAAATATTCAAAACGTCAACTTCTCGCATGAAAATCATTCGCATGGGCCACCTTGTATCCACTCCAACCCGTCCACTAGTCACGACTCACCGCGATGATGGATAAATAATTGGGTGAGTCACAATGACTCGAAGTGTAAGTTAACCACCAAATCCACCCACATGCTAGCCACAAAATATCCCACTTACCAAATGCAACAAGTAATATATATATATATCATTTTAACAATTACCACAATCTGGGCTTGGCCCACATTCAAATCACATCACATACTGGGGCTTGGCCCATTTCTCAATAAACCACATATCATCCGGGCTTGGCCCATTTCCACGTATGTTCCCAAAACATACCTATCCACATGTCATATTGGGCTTGGCCCATTTCCATATTATTATAAAAATAATGCAACATGATTCCCAACCCAACCTAGGGTCCATCCGCTACACACCCCTTATCCACCTACCACACACTGGGGACTATCGAGTCACCCTCCCTTTTCCCTCCATAAAGGCAACCAATGCCATCCACGATGTAGCGTATAGCTAACATCAAACCACGATGGAGCACACAAAGAATCCATCAAGCCACGATATGGCATAAAGCCCATATCAATCAAGGTAACCACGCGAACTAAATCGCAAAGATCCACAACGCGACCTCGATCGGCGCCAATCCACGATGTAGCACAAAGTGACATCAACCACGTACTCAAGTACACCCGTACCTTCTTTTATATCCCACCCATGCACATGCCACATAAATTATATTCATGATAATGCATGCACATGCTTATTAACATCCATAAACATACTCATATACAAGCAAGTAATCACATCGCATATGTGTTCGCTACTAACACGATCATCGCTATACCCTTTAGGGGTACATATGGCACACTTGTTAATGCACTTGCTAGTAAAACATATAACACACATAAAACCCGAAAGCAATGGGTTAGTTACACACCTTATTACTAGTCGATCCTCGACACTATCGTCTAAGCGGAACTACGACTTCTACGCTAACGTTTCTTCTTTGTTGGCCCACACCACGTGGCCAATCTCGAATGTTGAGAAACGGATCTCTTCTTGAACTTTGGGATGGGGACTTTCCCTTGCCCACCTTGGATCGGGTACTCGAACCCACGTCCATCGTAATCACTTAATTAGAACCCTTTGGTTAAACACCATAATACAAAATCTCAAGCGAACAACTATAATTTAACTACTTACAAAACGATCTTAAATCTCAAAGGCTCCTCAGTACTTTTGTCGACTTGCCCCTTGATGAGTCCAAACAATTCAAGACCTTCCTTTAGACTCCTTGGCGCTGGCTACAGCTCTGAATGTCGACAACACTACACCTCACCAGTTCGGCTTCAAACTTGATAAAGTAGGAGAGTGATGGAGGGCTAAGGATTTCGGCTATCAAGGGCTAAAAGAAAATAAAAGAAATACTTGGCTACAAGGCCAAAGGAGAAATCGGCACACCAAGAGGAGAGGCAAAAAGACTTGATGAACTAGCACTCCCCTCCCCTATTTATAGCATTCGGCCAACCCCCCTTGAAGTCTCCAAAATTTGGCCAACACCTCACTAATTTAATTCCACTTAAACACTTCACTAATAATCCAATAATAATTCTTTTAATCTTCATAATATCCTTGATTATCTCCTAAAAAAACTCATATCATCCTCCAAAAAATGCCCATATTATCCCATTATTATTTAATAAAAATAAATAATAATAATTCCACTAATCTAATTAATAAATAATAAATAATAAATAAAAAAAAACATATTATCCTCTTCCAAAAAGAGTCTTCTAGCCGCCCAACACCTCAATTTGTCTGCCCAAAAAGAAATAAAAATTCAAACTCCCAAAATGCACTTCCTTGGCTCAACACAGGACCAAATCTGCTGCTCCTTTCCCCCAACGCCTGTGCCACTCGGCCACTGATTTTTATGCTAGAAACCCCAGCATTTTATTTTTAAGGCCTTCATACTACATCCCATATCCGCATAAAATAAAACATGCCAAAATGTTGCTTCCACCCTCGATCCCGCGACTGCACAAAGCCCCTTCTCAAGTAGCGCCTTAGCCACTCCGCCCACCGCCTTTCATGTCCATAAGCCACACCATTTAATTTTTAAACCCTTCCTCCGCCAGACCATAACCGCATATAAAATAAAACACCAAAATGCCGCTTCTACCACTCGAACCAGCGCCCTCACCCTCCTCCAGCGCCTAAGTGGCGCCGCGGGCACCACTTTGCCAATGCCTTTCTTATGACTTAAACTCCAAAATTTTATTCTAAGGCCTTTCTACCCTATTTCCCTCTTATTACCCTAAAATTTAAAAATTTTCTAAGGCATCCCTTGCCTTCTAAGGTTCTCCAAAACCCCTAAAAATTCTCCCAACATGACCATAGCCTACTAAATGCTCGAGTTATGCTCCAAACGCATAACCCCTAAATCAGGGTGTTACAATTCTACCCTCCTTAAAAATAATTTCGTCCTCGAAATTACTTTACTAACAAACGTCCATACCACCTATCTTACCACCTTACGCTTCAGCTGCGCACTCTCGATCTTACTAAGGCTATCGTTACCTACACAATCTCTAAGTTCATGCTAAAAAAATTCAAACACCTCTCTTAGCAACACGAGAAAAGGCTAAATCGTAGTCAAACCAAGTAATTAAAGCATGTACCAAAGCAAAGGAGCTTACCTAATATCACATCCTTGGTTGACTCGACTAGAACCATTCTTTCCATGACTTGAACCACGACCCCTCGTCGGCGAGGACAATTCTTAACTAAATGTGCCTTAGATCCACACCAAAGCATTCTTTACTATTTCCCCAACACTCTCCCCGTGTGAGGTCTTCCACATCGAACACAAGAACGATTCCGATCCATTGGTACAAGTACACTTACGGGGTTCTCGGTCCTTGGTCTTTTCTCGGACATTACCAAGCGATCTTGACGGGTCCAATATTTCTCTTATTCTCGCTCCTATTCCTTTCTCGGTTTTCTCTTATAGTCTCCTTAACCTCTTCACGATCCGAGCTTTCTCCACTAGCACCGCTGGTCTCTCTCTCCTCTGCGGAGCAATCACCATTCGAAGTTCATCTCGCAATCCGTCCTCAAACCGGACGCACCTCTCATAATCGGTGGCCACAATTCCTTTAGCATCTTGGCTTAACCGCACAAATTCCGCTTCGACTCAAATATCGACTTACTTCCTTGTATTAGATTTAGAAACGCTTTCCTTTGCGAGTCCAAATAACTGGCTCCTACGTACTTTCCTTCAAACTTAACCTTAAAGAAGTCCCAATCCTGTCGATCTGCTGGTACACTTTGCTTGACAGTGAGCCACCAACGATAAGCTTCGTCGCGAAGCAACGAAAACAAAGACCCTTCGACTTTTCTTCATTGGTGCGGTCCAAATCGTCCATGATTCTTTCGATTGCTTCTAGCCAATACTCCGCTACGTTCGAGCTACTCCAGATATTCCTCTAAAGATCTCAGCTCCGTTCAATCTAAGCCTTTCCGACACCGACCTTCGAGTTCCATTTCCTCTACTAGCTCCTGCTACACGCTCTAAAATTCGTAACATGGCCCGCGACACTGCGTCATCTTCTTCTATCTGATCTTGCCCTTCTACGTCCACAGCTGGCGGCACTTCACTTTCTGACCCATGGCCAGACCCTATCGGTTCCGATCTTGGCCATTCTACCTCTATGCGTCCCCTAGAACTCATCTCTATCGTCGCGATTTAATCTGTTTAAAAAGTTTTATGCATTAGAAATTATTGTTTCACTATTTTATCCACGAGCAATTTTATGCAATGAAGTTTCCGAGAGTAGTTCTTTCGAGCAATCAAGTTTCCTTCCCTACCAGTGGGTAATTTACGTCATTTTCCTACAGGGGTATTTTTTAGAAATTTTAAAACTAAGGACTTTAAAGCAGTGAGGCAAATCCCTTTCGGGTTTTAATAATTGGTCTAGCCTATGAACAAGTCCTCTTGGTTAAGGTGAACCGTAGCTACGCACTGCAGGATTCCAGCCAAGAGGAGGTGAGTCACGAGGATCTAGCTTAAGTACTGTGCTCTTCCGGATCCACTCCTGAACATGCGCACAATGGTTGCCACACCTTAACTCTCGCGACTTAATCACGGGTTTGTTTAGTAGCTTTAAGTTTTATGCATATGTTTGAGTAGACTAGTCCTAGGGTTCAACAGTCCTAGTTCACTAATCTACGAGCCCAACTAAGCCCATAACAGTTCATATATAACAAATCACTCCACAAATCTGAAGTACTTACCTGGTGGACTCGGGTTGAAGGTACAGGTGCCATGCCAGAATAACCTGAAAATAATTTCCTAAAAGCCCATATTTATATATATATATATATATTTTTTTAAAAGCTCATTTTGAAACGTTTTTGGGCCCAAAACCCTCAAAGCCGAGTTTTGAACCGGGCTCTGATACCAAACTGTAACATCCCCAAACCCGGCCTATTCACTACGACCGAATCTGGTTATGTTAGTGAAAATATGTTTCTTTACTTAGAATTTAAAACATGAAAGTTTATTATCTTCGGTAAAGTCATGTCCATTTAAAATTATTAAGTAATATATGCTTGGGATGAATTAAAACTTTATTATAATTTACTATAATATAACTCTTTTGTAAAAATATTGCTAAATACGTTATAACCTTTAACAACTATAAATAGCGTACTTTAATCAAAAGTGACCCTTATTACATCAAATAAATAAACCAAGTACTTAAAATGCTTGAAATAAAAATATTCAAAACGTCAACTTCGCATGAAAATCGCTCGCATGGGCCACCTTGTATCCACTCCAACCCGTCCACTAGTCACGACTCACCGCGATGATGGATAAATAATTGGGTGAGTCACAATGACTCAATGTGTAAGTTAACCACCAAATCCACCCACATGCTAGCCACAAAATATCCCACTTACCAAATGCAACAAGTAATATATATATATATCATTTTAACAATTACCACAATCTGGGCTTGGCCCACATTCAAATCACATCACATACTGGGCTTGGCCCATTTCTCAATAAACCACATATCATCCGGGCTTGGCCCATTTCCACGTATGTTCCCAAAACATACCTATCCACATGTCATATTGGGCTTGGCCCATTTCCATATTATTATAAAAATAATGCAACATGATTCCCAACCCAACCTAGAGTCCATCCGCTACACACCCCTTATCCACCTACCACACACCGGGGACTATCGAGTCACCCTCTCCTTTTCCTCCATAAAGGCAACCAATGCCATCCACGATGTAGCGTATAGCTAACATCAAACCACGATGGAGCACACAAACAATCCATCAAGCCACGATATGGCATAAAGCCCATATCAATCAAGGTAACCACGCGAACTAAATCGCAAAGATCCACAACGCGACCTCGATCGGCGCCAATCCACGATGTAGCACAAAGTCGACATCAACCACGTACTCAAGTACACCCGTACCTTCTTTTTTATATCCCACCCATGCACATGCCACATAAATTATATTCATGATAATGCATGCACATGCTTATTAACATCCATAAACATACTCATATACAAGCAAGTAATCACATCGCAATGCAGGTTCGCTACTAACTTCGATCATCGCTATACCCTTTAGGGGTACATATGGCACACTTGTTCTTGCACTTGCTAGTAAAACATATAACACACATAAAACCCGGAAACGAGTGGGTTAGTTACACACCTTATTACTAGGAGATCCTCGACACTATCGTCTAGCGGAACTACGGCTTTACGCCTAACGTTTCTTCTTTGTTGGCCCACACCACGGTGGCCAATCTCGAACAATGAAACGGATCTCTTCTTGAACTTTGGGATGGGGACTTTCCCTTGCCCACCTTGGACGTACTCTCGACCCACGCCCATCGTAATCACTTAATTAGAACCCTTTGGTTAAACACCATAATACAAAATCTCAAGCGAACAACTATAATTTAACTACTTACATCAAACGATCTTAAATCTCAAAGGCTCCTCTGTACTTTTGTCGACTTGCCCTTGATGAGTCCAAACAATTCAAGACCTTCCTTTAGACTCCTTGGCGCTCGGCTACAAGCTCACGAATGTCGACAACACTACACCTCACCAGTTCGGCTTCAAACTTGATAAAGTAGGAGAGTGATGGAGGGCTAAGGATTTCGGCTATCAAGGGCTAAAAGAAAATAAAAGAAATACTTGGCTACAAGGCCAAAGGAGAAATCGGCACACCAAGAGGGAGAGGCAAAAGACTTGATGAACTAGCACTCCCCCCTCCCCTATTTATAGCATTCGGCCAACCCCCCTTGAAGTCTCCAAAATTTGGCCAACACCTCACTAATTTAATTCCACTTAAACACTTCACTAATAATCCAATAATAATTCTTTTAATCTTCATAATATCCTTGATTATCTCCTAAAAAAACTCATATCATCCTCCAAAAAAATGCCCATATTATCCCATTATTATTTAATAAAAATAAATAATAATAATTCCACTTAATCTAATTAATAAATAATAAATAATAAATAAAAAAAAACATATTATCCTCTTCCAAAAAGAGTCTTCTAGCCGTCCAACACCTCAATTTGCTGCCCAAAAAGAAATAAAAATTCAAACTCCCAAAATGCACTTTCCTTGGCTCAACACAGGGACCAAATCTGCTGCTCCTTTCCCCAACGCCCGTGCCACTCGGCCACTTTGATTTTTATGCTAGAAACCCCCAGCATTTTATTTTTAAGGCCTTCATACTACAGTCCATATCCGCATAAAATAAAACATGCCAAAATGTTGCTTCCAGCCCTCGATCCCGCGACCTGCACAAAGCCCCTTCTCAAGTAGCGCCTTAGCCACTCCGCCCACCTGCCTTTCATGTCCATAAGCCACACCATTTAATTTTTAAACCCTTCCTCCGCCAGCCCATAACCGCATATAAAATAAAACACCAAAATGCCGCTTCTACCACTCGAACCAGCGCCCTCACCCTCCTCCAGCGCCTAAGTGGCGCACGGGCACCACTTTGCCAATGCCTTTCTTATGACTTAAACTCCAAAATTTTATTCTAAGGCCTTTCTACCCTATTTCCCTCTTATTACCCTAAAATTTAAAAATTTTCTAAGGCATCCCTTGCCTTCTAAGGTTCTCCAAAACCCCTAAAAATTCTCCCAACATGACCATAGCCTACTAAATGCTCGAGTTATGCTCCAAACGCATAACCCCTAAATCAGGGTGTTACAATTCTACCCTCCTTAAAAATAATTTCGTCCTCGAAATTACTTTACTAACAAACGTCCATACCACCTATCTTACCACCTTACGCTTACGCTGCGCACTCTGATCTTACTAAGGCTATCGTACCTACACAATCTCTAAGTTCATGCTAAAAAAAAAATTCGAAACACCTCTCTTAGCAACACAGAAAAGGCTAAATCGTAGTCAAACCAAGTAATTAAAGCATGTACCAAAGCAAAGGAGCTTACCTAATATCACATCCTTGGTTGACTCTGACTAGAACCATTCTTTCCATGACTTGAACCACGACCCCTCGTCGCTTGAGGACAATTCTTAACTAAATGTGCCTTAGATCCACACCGAAAGCATTCTTTACTATTTCCCCAACACTCTCCTGTGTGAGGTCTTCCACATCGAACACAAGAACGATTCCGATCCATTGGTACAAGTACACTTACGTGGTTCTTCGGTCCTTGGTTTTACGGACATTACCAAGCGATCTTGACGGTCCAATATTTCTCTTATTCTCGCTCCTATTCCTTTCTCGGTTTTCTCTTATAGTCTCCTTAACCTCTTCAGCGATCCGAGCTTTCTCCACTAGCACCGCGAAGTCTCTCTCCCTCTGCGGAGCAATCACCATTCGAAGTTCATCTCGCAATCCGTCCTCAAACCGGACGCACCTCTCATAATCAGTGGCCACAATTCCCTTAGCATACTGGCTTAACCGCACAAATTCCGCTTCGTACTCAGCTATCGACTTACTTCCTTGTATTAGATTTAGAAACGCTTTCCTTTGCGAGTCCAAATAACTGGCTCCTACGTACTTTCCTTCAAACTTAACCTTAAAGAAGTCCCAATCCTGTCGATCTGCCGGTACACTTTGCTTGACAGTGAGCCACCAACGATAAGCTTCGTCGCGAAGCAACGAAACAGCCACCCTTCACTTTTCTTCATTGGTGCAGTCCAAATCGTCCATGATTCTTTCGACTGCTTCTAGCCAATACTCCGCTACGTTCGAGCTACTCCGATATTCCTCTAAAGATCTCATTTCCGTTCAATCTAAGCCTTTCAGGACACCGACCTTCGAGTTCCATTTCCTCTACTAGCTCCTGCTACACGCTCTAAAATTAAGTAACATGGCCCGCGACACCACTGCGTCATCTTCTTCTATCCGATCTTGCCCTTCTACGTCCACACGGTGGCGGCACTTCACTTTCGACCCATGGCGGACCACTATCGATTCCGATCTTTGCCATTCTACCTCTCTGCGTCCCTAGAACTCATCTCTATCGTCGCGATTTAATCTGTTTAAAAAGTTTTATGCATTAGAAATTATTGTTTCACTATTTTATCCACGAGCAATTTTATGCAATGAAGTTTCCGAGAGTAGTTCTTTCGAGCAATCAAGTTTCCTTCCCTACCCAGGGGTAATTTCGTCATTTTCCTACAGGGGTATTTTTTTAGAAATTTTAAAACTAAGGACTTTAAAACAGTGAGGCAAATCCCTTTCGGGTTTTAATAATTGGTCTAGCCTATGAACAAGTCCTCTTGGTTAAGGTGAACCGTAGCTACGCACCAGGTAGGATTCCAGCGAAGAGGAGGTGAGTCACGAGGACTGCTTAAGTACCAGGCTCTTCCGGATCCACTCCTAGACATGCGCACAATGGTTGCCACACCTTAACTCGGCGACTTAATCACAGGTTTGTTTAGTAGCTTTAAGTTTTATGCATATGTTTGAGTAGACTAGTCCTAGGGTTCAACAGGTCCTAGTTCACTAATCTACGAGCCCAACTAAGCCCATAACAGTTCATATATAACAAATCACTCCACAAATCTGAAGTACTTACCTGGTGGACTCGGGTTGAAGGTACAGGTGCCATGCCAGAATAACCTGAAAATAATTTCCTAAAAGCCCATATTTATATATATATATATATATTTTTTAAAAGCTCATTTTGAAACGTTTTTGGGCCCAAAACCCTCAAAGCCGAGTTTTGAACCGGGCTCTGATACCAAACTGTAACATCCCCAAACCCGGCCTATTCACTACGACCGAATCTGGTTATGTTAGTGAAAATATGTTTCTTTACTTAGAATTTAAAACATGAAAGTTTATTATCTTCGGTAAAGTCATGTCCATTTAAAATTATTAAGTAATATATGCTTGGGATGAATTAAAACTTTATTATAATTTACTATAATATAACTCTTTTGTAAAAATATTGCTAAATACGTTATAACCTTTAACAACTATAAATAGCGTACTTTAATCAAAAGTGACCCTTATTACATCAAATAAATAAACCAAGTACTTAAAATGCTTGAAATAAAAATATTCAAAACGTCAACTTCTGCATGAAAATCTGCTTCTGCATGGGCCACCTTGTATCCACTCCAACCCGTCCACTAGTCACGACTCACCTGCGATGATGGATAAATAATTGGGTGAGTCACAATGACTCAAATGTGTAAGTTAACCACCAAATCCACCCACATGCTAGCCACAAAATATCCCACTTACCAAATGCAACAAGTAATATATATATATATCATTTTAACAATTACCACAATCTGGGCTTGGCCCACATTCAAATCACATCACATACTGGGCTTGGCCCATTTCTCAATAAACCACATATCATCTGGGCTTGGCCCATTTCCACGTATGTTCCCAAAACATACCTATCCACATGTCATATTGGGCTTGGCCCATTTCCATATTATTATAAAAATAATGCAACATGATTCCCAACCCAACCTAGAGTCCATCCGCTACACACCCCCTTATCCAGCCTACCACACACCAGGGGACTATCGAGTCACCCTCTCCTTTTCCCTCCATAAAGGCAACCAATGCCATCCACGATGTAGCGTATAGCTAACATCAAACCACGATGGAGCACACAATCCATCAAGCCACGATATGGCATAAAGCCCATATCAATCAAGGTAACCACGCGAACTAAATCGCAAAGATCCACAACGCGACCTCAGTCAGCGCCAATCCACGATGTAGCACAAAGCTGACATCAACCACGTACTCGAAGTACACCCGTACCTTCTTTTTATATCCCACCCATGCACATGCCACATAAATTATATTCATGATAATGCATGCACATGCTTATTAACATCCATAAACATACTCATATACAAGCAAGTAATCACATCGCAACAGGTTCGCTACTAACCTGATCATCGCTATACCCTTTAGGGGTACATATGGCACACTTGTTACTGCACTTGCTAGTAAAACATATAACACACATAAAACCCGGAAACAGTGGGTTAGTTACACACCTTATTACTAGGAGTTCTAGACTCTCGATCCTCGACACTATCGTCTAGCGGAACTACGGCTTACGCTTAACGTTTCTTCTTTGTTGGCCCACACCTCGTGGCCAATCTCGAACAGCGAGAAACGGATCTCTTCTTGAACTTTGGGATGGGGACTTTCCTTGCCCACCTTGGACCGGTACTCGAACCCACGTCCATCGTAATCACTTAATTAGAACCCTTTGGTTAAACACCATAATACAAAATCTCAAGCGAACAACTATAATTTAACTACTTACCGAAACGATCTTAAATCTCAAAGGCTCCTCTGTACTTTTGTCGACTTGCCCCTTGATGAGTCCAAACAATTCAAGACCTTCCTTTAGACTCCTTGGCGCTGGCTACAAGCTCACGAATGTCGACAAAGACTACACCTCACCGAGTTCGGCTTCAAACTTGATAAAGTAGGAGAGTGATGGAGGGCTAAGGATTTCGGCTATCAAGGGCTAAAAGAAAATAAAAGAAATACTTGGCTACAAGGCCAAAGGAGAAATCGGCACACCAAGAGGGAGAGGCAAAAGACTTGATGAACAACTAGCACTCCCCTCCCCCCTATTTATAGCATTCGCCAACCCCCTTGAAGTCTCCAAAATTTGGCCAACACCTCACTAATTTAATTCCACTTAAACACTTCACTAATAATCCAATAATAATTCTTTTAATCTTCATAATATCCTTGATTATCTCCTAAAAAACTCATATCATCCTCCAAAAATGCCCATATTATCCCATTATTATTTAATAAAAATAAATAATAATAATTCCACTTAATCTAATTAATAAATAATAAATAATAAATAAAAAAACATATTATCCTCTTCCAAAAAGAGTCTTCTAGCCGTCCAACACCTCAATTTGCTGCCCAAAAGAAATAAAAATTCAAACTCCCAAAATGCGACTTCCTTGGCTCAAACACGGGACCAAATCTGCTGCTCCTTTCCCCCAACGCCCTGTGCCACTCGGCCACTGATTTTATGCTAGAAACCCCAAATTTTATTTTTAAGGCCTTCATACTACAGATCCATATCCGCATAAAATAAAACATGCCAAAATGTTGCTTCGACCCTCGATCCCGCGACCGCACAAAGCCCCTTCTCAAGTAGCGCCTTAGCCACTCCGCCCACCGCCTTTCATGTCCATAAGCCACACCATTTAATTTTTAAACCCTTCCTCCGCCACCCCATAACCGCATATAAAATAAAACACCAAAATGCCGCTTCTACCACTCGAACCAGCGCCTCACCCTCCTCCAGCGCTTAAGTGGCGCCACGGGCACCACTTTGCCAATGCCTTTCTTATGACTTAAACTCCAAAATTTTATTCTAAGGCCTTTCTACCCTATTTCCTCTTATTACCCTAAAATTTAAAAATTTTCTAAGGCATCCCTTGCCTTCTAAGGTTCTCCAAAACCCTAAAAATTCTCCCAACATGACCATAGCCTACTAAATGCTCGAGTTATGCTCCAAACGCATAACCCCTAAATCGAGGTGTTACAATTCTACCCTCCTTAAAAATAATTTCGTCCTCGAAATTACTTTACTAACAAACGTCCATACCACCTATCTTACCACCTTACGCTTCTGCTGCGCACTCTGATCTTACTAAGGCTATCGTGCCTACACAATCTCTAAGTTCATGCTAAAAAAATTCAAACACCTCTCTTAGCAACACGAGAAAAGGCTAAATCGTAGTCAAACCAAGTAATTAAAGCATGTACCAAAGCAAAGGAGCTTACCTAATATCACATCCTTGGTTGACTCGACTAGAACCATTCTTTCCATGACTTGAACCACGACCCTCGTCGCTTGAGGACAATTCTTAACTAAATGTGCCTTAGATCCACACCGAAAGCATTCTTTACTATTTCCCCAACACTCTCCCGTGTGAGGTCTTCCACATCGAACACAAGAACGATTCCGATCCATTGGTACAAGTACACTTACGGTGGTTCTCGGTCCTTGGTCTTTTCGGACATTACCAAGCGATCTTGACGGTCCAATATTTCTCTTATTCTCGCTCCTATTCCTTTCTCGGTTTTCTCTTATAGTCTCCTTAACCTCTTCAAATGATCCGAGCTTTCTCCACTAGCACCGCGAAGTCTCTCTCCTCTGCGGAGCAATCACCATTCAAGTTCATCTCGCAATCCGTCCTCAAACCGGACGCACCTCTCATAATCGGTGGCCACAATTCCCTTAGCATACTTGCTTAACCGCACAAATTCCGCCGTGCTCGGCTTCTCGACTTACTTCCTTGTATTAGATTTAGAAACGCTTTCCTTTGCGAGTCCAAATAACTGGCTCCTACGCATTTCCTTCAAACTTAACCTTAAAGAAGTCCCAATCTGCAGCGATCTGTGGTACACTTTGCTTGACAAAGAGCCACCAACGATAAGCTTCGCGAAGCAACGAAACAAAGACCCTTCAACTTTTCTTCATTGGTGCAGTCCAAATCGTCCCATGATTCTTTCGATCGCTTCTAGCCAATACTCCGCTACGTTCGAGCTACTCAGATATTCCTCTAAAGATCTCACTCCGTTCAATCTAAGCCTTTCCGACACCGACCTTCGAGTTCCATTTCCTCTACTAGCTCCTGCTACACGCTCTAAAATTCGTAACATGGCCCGCGACACTGCGTCATCTTCTTCTATCTGATCTTGCCCTTCTACGTCCACAGCTGGCGGCACTTCACTTTCTGACCCATGGCCAGACCCTATCGGTTCCGATGCTGCCATTCTACCTCTACTGCGTCCCCTAGAACTCATCTCTATCGTCGCGATTTAATCTGTTTAAAAAGTTTTATGCATTAGAAATTATTGTTTCACTATTTTATCCACGAGCAATTTTATGCAATGAAGTTTCCGAGAGTAGTTCTTTCGAGCAATCAAGTTTCCTTCCCTACCCAGGGGTAATTTCGTCATTTTCCTACAGGGGTATTTTTTTAGAAATTTTAAAACTAAGGACTTTAAAACAGTGAGGCAAATCCTTTTCGGTTTTAATAATTGGTCTAGCCTATGAACAAGTCCTCTTGGTTAAGGTGAACCGTAGCTACGCACTGGTAGGATTCCAGTGAAAGAGGAGGTGAGTCACGAGGATCGCTTAAAGTACTGTGCTCTTCCTGATCCACTCCTAGACATGCGCACAATGGTTGCCACACTTAACTCGGCGACTTAATCACAGAGTTTGTTTAGTAGCTTTAAGTTTTATGCATATGTTTGAGTAGACTAGTCCTAGGGTTCAACAGTCCTAGTTCACTAATCTACGAGCCCAACTAAGCCCATAATAGTTCATATATAACAAATCACTCCACAAATCAAGTACTTACTTGGTGGACTCGGGTTGAAGGTACAGTGCCATGCCGTAATAACTTCAAAAATAATTTCCTAAAAGCCCATATTTATATATATATATATATTTTTTAAAAGCTCATTTTGAAACGTTTTTGGGCCCAAAACCCTCAAAGCCGAAGTTTTGAACCGGCTCGATATTAAATCAGAACATCCCCAAACCCGGCCTATTCACTACGACCGAATCTGGTTATGTTAGTGAAAATATGTTTCTTTACTTAGAATTTAAAACATGAAAGTTTATTATTGTAACACCCTGGTTTAGGGGCTGTGCATATGGGGTATAAATCAAGTGTTAGTAGGTTTTTGGGAGTGCTTGGGTGAGTTTTAGAGGTTTTAAGAATGTTTGGATGAAAAGAAGGCTTTGAGAAAAATTTTGGAATTTTAGTGTGAAAAGGGAATCGGGCCAAGGGAGGTCTTAAGAATTATTTTTGGTAATTTTTGGCACATGAGAGGCTTTGGCAAAGTGGCTTCGTCTTACCGCTTTAGGGGTGGAGGTAGCGCCTTGGGGTCTTAGGTTCGAGTCCAGCGGCAAAGAACTGGTTTTAATTTTATGGTTAAGCGTTACAAGGATAGAAGGTCTTAAAATAATTTTGGGGCGTGTTTTGTCGCAAGGAGCACTGGTCCAGTGGTGCACAATGTGGAACTTAGGCGTGAAGGTGCGCGTGGGCCTTGGTTCGAGCGACGGCAGGCGGCATTTTTGGGCGTGATTTTATTTTATGCGGTTATGGGGTCAAGCTAGGAAGGGTTAAGATTAAATGTTGGGGTTTGTGTCATAAAATCAAGGTGGCCGAGTGGCCTAGGCGTTGGAAGTAAGGGTGCAAGCGGCTTGGTCCCGTGTTCGATCCTGGAGAATAGCAATTGGAGTTTTAGTTTTTATTTTGGGCGAAATTGAAGGCGATGGGGGCGGCACATGTAGATTAAATTGGAAGATTAGGATGAGCTTTGTTCGGTGGGATAATGGTTTGATTTTGTTTTTTTTTGTAAAGGATAAAGGTGGGATATTATTGTATTTTGAATTGATTTTTAGTGGTTGGCTGGGAGTGAATTAGGAGTTTTGTTAATTCAATTATTTTGAATTTAGTGGCCAGGAGCTTTTTGAGGAGGTGGCCGACTATGGGGATTTTTCAATTGGGTGTATGGCCGATTTTTGGAAGTATTGGGGAGGAAGAATGCCGTTTTTCTTAAGGCATTTGTGGGTGATTTTCGGCCAGCCTTAGTTGTGGGTACCAAAGCCGATTTTTCATAGTGTCTCTCTATTGGTTTTCATTTTATACCGAAACCTTTAGTAACCTTAATTTTGTCGAAAGCTACATTTGTTCTTTAATGATGTGGTGGCGAATGTTCTCTTGAATACAAAGACACTTGGTTTTGTCATTTTGCTTGATGGCTTTCTTTTTATCCATGGCCGAAACACTTACTCTCCCTTAGCTTTCTTCTTTGTTTTCTTTCTTGCAAAGCCGAACCTTCCCTCTCATTGCTAATCTCCATTGCCGATTCTTTGTTTCTCCTTGGATTATTTCCTTTTGTTTCAACCTCTAAAGGATCTAGCCAAATATTCTCTTCCATTTGATTTTAGTGTTAGCCGAATCTTCCCTTCCCTTTTTGTTTGTTCTTTGGCCGAATCTAAGGGTGGTGTGGATTGCTTTTGGATTTTGGTTCAAGCCTTGGAGAAGGTATAGGGTAAGGCCGAATGTTTTATGGTAAGCCCTCTGCTTTTCTATCGATAATCTTTAAGAGTAAGAGTGGGTTTTGGCATTTGTTTGGAAGGATATTAACCTCTTGTGTGATGATTATTTCGTCATAGGGTCTCTCGATTTTGGTGGCGATCAAGTGTAGTCGATTGGTAAGTGGTGGTAAGAGAGGATTCTTTTAGTCCATTCTTTTAGTCTTTGTTAAGCCAAGTCTATTGTGGATTAACCGCTTTCTTGTTAGGGTGGACCGATTGTTAGAGGAACCATTGGTTGGTTCGGGATTTGGTAAGAAACCAAATCAATCGTGAGGTGCAAGGTTATCAAGGGTCTTAGTTTGGTTCTTCGATTGAGGCTTGTAGGTGTGTACACACACACACTCTTCTAATAATAAATGTGCTTACTATATTGTGTACTTAAACACACTGCTCTGTTATTATATGTTTATACATGTTGAGTGTTGTTTGGATCCATGGAAAAGTGGATGGAATACCATTAAGGTATGAGGCTAAGGTCCGTAAGTCCTCAGTGATGCTTTTGGTAAGCATGATGTATCTGCTATGAGTTGTCATGTTGATGCTTTTGGTAAGCATAGTATATCCAATATGTGTGCTTTAATACTTGATTGTGGATAAACAATATGTATGTTGCTAGACAAAGCATGATGTATATTTCGGTTAAATGTATATAAGTGATTGTTGTGGGTTGTACGCAGTGGAGGGGCAAGATATTTCGTGGCCGACGAGCACCGTGTTTTGGTAACACACTTTGTGACTATATGTCACCGTGAGGTTTGGTACCTCCAGGAGGTTTGGTACCTCATAGCGACTTGTCCCCGTGGTTAACACCACCGTGGGTTGGCCCCACTTGAGATATGGGATCGTCTGCGGTGATTTGGTATCACACGATGGGTTGGCCCCATCACCCGATTTGTGTCTACTTTGACACCAATGCTTTAGTAGCACATTGTGACTATATGTCACCAGTGGTTTGGCACCACCAGTGTTTTGGTAACACATTGTGACTACGGTCACCAAAGGGTTTGGTACCACATGGGGTAGACAAAGGCGTTTGGTTGGCTAGGTTGGGTGCATGTTAATTGGATGCATGATGAGCATGATTATGTTTGTATATGATATTTTGCTAATTCGGGAAAAGGGTTGCACACTCGAGTCTTGGTGACTCACCTTTTCCTTAACCATTTCGTAGTGCATAAAGTCGACCGGATCGGAGAGGACAAGGTGGCCCATGCCAAGATGATGTTCAATTATTCCATGCTTGATTTTGATATAAGTACTTTATTTGAATTGTTGGGTTGTAATAAAGGCCATTTTATGTTTTTGGTATTACTTTAACTATGGTTTATTTAAATTAAATTGCTACGTGAAAATGATTTGTGGTTTGCAACCTATTTATTCAAATTGGATATTATAAACTAAAGTTTTAAAAATGAACGAGTTTAATAGCAAAGTTTTATTCCAAAGATATGTTTTCCAAAATTCAGCAAACTACGATGTTTTATTTTAAATTAAGAAGATATTCAACCGTCTTTTCCCAGTGACATAACCAGATTCGGTCGTAGTGAATGGGCCGGGTTTGGGGATGTTACAATTATCTTCGGTAAAGTCATGTCCATTTAAAATTATTAAGTAATATATGCTTGGGATGAATTAAAACTTTATTATAATTTACTATAATATAACTCTTTTGTAAAAATATTGCTAAATACGTTATAACCTTTAACAACTATAAATAGCGTACTTTAATCAAAAGTGACCCTTATTACATCAAATAAATAAACCAAGTACTTAAAATGCTTGAAATAAAAATATTCAAAACGTCAACTTCTGCATGAAAATCGCTACGCATGGGCCACCTTGTATCCACTCCAACCCGTCCACTAGTCACGACTCACCTGCGATGATGGATAAATAATTGGGTGAGTCACAATGACTCAGTGTGTAAGTTAACCACTGAAATCCACCCACATGCTAGCCACAAAATATCCCACTTACCAAATGCAACAAGTAATATATATATATATCATTTTAACAATTACCACAATGCTGGCTTGGCCCACATTCAAATCACATCACATACTGGGCTTGGCCCATTTCTCAATAAACCACATATCATCTGGGCTTGGCCCATTTCCACGTATGTTCCCAAAACATACCTATCCACATGTCATATTGGGCTTGGCCCATTTCCATATTATTATAAAAATAATGCAACATGATTCCCAACCCAACCTAGAGTCCATCCGCTACACACCCCCTTATCCAAATTTACCACACACCAGGACTATCGAGTCACCCTCTCCTTTTCCCTCCATAAAGGCAACCAATGCCATCCACGATGTAGCGTATAGCTAACATCAAACCACGATGGAGCACACAGCAATCCATCAAGCCACGATATGGCATAAAGCCCATATCAATCAAGGTAACCACGCGAACTAAATCGCAAAGATCCACAACGCGACCTCAGTCAGCGCCAATCCACGATGTAGCACAAAGCTGACATCAACCACGTACTCGAAGTACACCCGTACCTTCTTTTTATATCCCACCCATGCACATGCCACATAAATTATATTCATGATAATGCATGCACATGCTTATTAACATCCATAAACATACTCATATACAAGCAAGTAATCACATCGCAACAGGTTCGCTACTAACCTGATCATCGCTATACCCTTTAGGGGTACATATGGCACACTTGTTACTGCACTTGCTAGTAAAACATATAACACACATAAAACCCGGAAACAGTGGGTTAGTTACACACCTTATTACTAGGAGTTCTAGACTCTCGATCCTCGACACTATCGTCTAGCGGAACTACGGCTTTCTGCCTAACGTTTCTTGCTGTTGGCCCACACCCTGGTGGCCAATCTCGAACAGCAGAAACGGATCTCTTCTTGAACTTTGGGATGGGGACTTTCCCTTGCCCACCTTGACTGGTACTCGAACCCACGTCCATCGTAATCACTTAATTAGAACCCTTTGGTTAAACACCATAATACAAAATCTCAAGCGAACAACTATAATTTAACTACTTACCGAAACGATCTTAAATCTCAAAGGCTCCTCTGTACTTTTGTCGACTTGCCCCTTGATGAGTCCAAACAATTCAAGACCTTCCTTTAGACTCCTTGGCGCTGGCTACAAGCTCTGAATGTCGACAGCACTACACCTCACCAGTTCGGCTTCAAACTTGATAAAGTAGGAGAGTGATGGAGGGCTAAGGATTTCGGCTATCAAGGGCTAAAAGAAAATAAAAGAAATACTTGGCTACAAGGCCAAAGGAGAAATCGGCACACCAAGAGGGAGAGGCAAAAGACTTGATGAACAACTAGCACTCCCCCCTCCCCTATTTATAGCATTCGGCCAACCCCCCTTGAAGTCTCCAAAATTTGGCCAACACCTCACTAATTTAATTCCACTTAAACACTTCACTAATAATCCAATAATAATTCTTTTAATCTTCATAATATCCTTGATTATCTCCTAAAAACTCATATCATCCTCCAAAAAATGCCCATATTATCCCATTATTATTTAATAAAAATAAATAATAATAATTCCACTTAATCTAATTAATAAATAATAAATAATAAATAAAAAAATATATTATCCTCTTCCAAAAGAGTCTTCTAGCCGTCCAACACCTCAATTTGCTGCCCAAAAAGAAATAAAAATTCAAACTCCCAAAATGCAGCCTTCCTTGGCTCGAACTCAGGACCAAATCTGCTGCTCCTTTCCCCAACGCCCTGTGCCACTCGGCCACTTTGATTTTTATGCTAGAAACCCCAAAGATTTTATTTTTAAGGCCTTCATACTACAGTCCATATCCGCATAAAATAAAACATGCCAAAATGTTGCTTCCACCCTCGATCCCGCGACTGCACAAAGCCCTTCTCAAGTAGCGCCTTAGCCACTCCGCCCACCTGCCTTTCATGTCCATAAGCCACACCATTTAATTTTTAAACCCTTCCTCCGCTGACCCATAACCGCATATAAAATAAAACACCAAAATGCCGCTTCTACCACTCGAACCAGCGCCCTCACCCTCCTCCAAAGACCTAAGTGGCGCACGGGCACCACTTTGCCAATGCCTTTCTTATGACTTAAACTCCAAAATTTTATTCTAAGGCCTTTCTACCCTATTTCCCTCTTATTACCCTAAAATTTAAAAATTTTCTAAGGCATCCCTTGCCTTCTAAGGTTCTCCAAAACCCCTAAAAATTCTCCCAACATGACCATAGCCTACTAAATGCTCGAGTTATGCTCCAAACGCATAACCCCTAAATCAGGGTGTTACAACTTTAGATCAATTATTTTTACAAATTGATATTTTTTTAAAAAATTTTGATATATGTATATAAAAATATGGAGTATGTCTCGCATTTTAGACAAAACAGGAAGTGGCATCTCGACGAGATAAAACTTGATGTCACGACGAGTAGCCGATGTCACAACGAGAAGAAAGTCTTTGTCCCAATGACATGACACTTCCTCGTCACGACGACATGAATCCACGTCATGATGTGGTGACGTGTTCTTCAAGTTTTCCAGGTTTCTTCTCTCAGTTAAACTCTATTTTGGTTTCCCACTTAAACTCTGATTAACCTAAGAATATTCTAAACATAAAAGCTACGAATTTCAACCTATAAACAAACCTTAGTTACCCTAGGTTTAAAGAATAGAAAATAACACAATTGAGAGAGAATTTTGTGTTTCAATTTGAAAGGTTTTCTTCCGGGGTTTCAGATTTTCTTTGTTTTGACTCTTTCCATCTTGTACTTTTCTCTTATTAGTGAAATCTCCTTTTGCCCGTGGTTTTATATTCTCTTCAGAGGATTTTTTCCACGTAAAATATATTGTGTGTTTAATCTTTTTAATTTATTTGTTATAATTCTTGTTCGTTGCTTACACGGGTTTATCCCCAACAAACTGGTATCAAAGCTTGGTTCGATTTCTGAATTCAACCCATCCAGATATGGAAGCGACAAGGTTCGACATTGATAAGTTCGATGGAATCACAAATTTTAGTTTGTGGCAAGTTCGTATGACAAAGAATATCGGGTCTAGAAACGGTCTAAAAAGGCCGTTACAAAGGAAGAAACCATGGATGCGACTGATCGAAATGTAGAGCTTGATGAAAAAGCTCTATATGCAATTCAACTATACCTTACAAATAATGTGTTACAGGAGGTATTGTTGGAGAAAATAGCGTCCCCGCTATGGAGAAAACAGCATCCGCGCTATGGAGAAAACTAAAAGCCTTGTACATGACGAAATCTCTGGCCAACAGGTTTATGTTAAAACGTCTCTACACGTTCATGATGGTCGAAGGTGAGTTCATTAGGGCTCACATAAGTGAGTTTATTACCCTTCTCAATGACCTAAAGAATCTCAATCTAAATATTAGTGGCGAGGATCAAGTTATGTTGTTGCTGTGTTTTTTGGCCCTTTCCTACAAAAATTTCAAGGATACCCTTATTAATGGGAGAGATAATCTCTCGTTTGAGGGCATGAAGGGAAATCTATTGAGAAACAAACTCGATAACGAGTTAGGCTCAAATAAAAAGTCAGATGGGCAAGCCTCAATTCTAGTTGCAAGGGGTAGACAACAATCCAGAAAGTCAAACCAAAGTAGGTCTAGGGCAAGATTAAAATCCAGGAACCACGACAAACAATGTGGCTATTACAAGAAGATGAGTCATATTAAAGCAAAATGTTACATACTTCAAAATAAAAACAAGAGAGATGTAACAACCCGTTTTCAGTGGTGTCAAAAACAGTGATTTTGGGATCACAAATCCAATGTGTGAGCTCGTAAAAATTATTTAGTTGATATTTACGAAGTTATTAAGTGTCGTATTAAGATTTAGTCTGGTAACTTTAACATATGGTTAGTTAAATAAGGAAATATGACTAAATCGTAAGAGCTGTAAAAGTCCATCACTATTAATTTTGTGTTGTAAAGTTTAATTAGATTAAAAACAAGGTCTAAAGTGGCAAATAAACCACTTTGATAGTTGGTGGACGATAGAAAGCTTATTAAGCTTAAGAAATTAAGAAATTATGTTTAAAATTAAAACATTAAAATAAGAAAAGATGATAAGAACATGGAAAGAAAGAGAAAAATACTTTCTCATCTTCTTCTCCATTCGAAAACACCATTTTAGCTGGAGGAAGAAATGATTTTTAGAGCTTGTGCTTCAAGTCTTCAACTTGGTGAGTTTTTCAAGCCCTTTTATTGTAATTTTTATGTTTTTGAAATCCCGAGAGCTTGATTTAGCTAACTTATGGATTATTTCATGAAACTGTTAAAGTTTGTTAAATTTTTCATTGATGTTTTCTTGAAGCTTTTGTGACTATTTGGTTAGTTTTGAAGCTTAGATATGTTAATGGATTAGTTTGTAAAGTAAAAGCTGTTAGTTTGGAACTTAGGGACCAAAATAAAATAAATTCAAAATGTGTATGATAATTATGAAATTTTGTGTTTTAATGGACTGTTCGGAGGTTGAAATTGAGATCAGTTTCAAAATCGAAGCTCAAATGTGAAAGCTATAGTAATTTCGATTTTTGGGACTAAATTGAAATAAACGCAAAACTTAGAGAATTATTGTATAGATGAAATTGAGCTAAGGCATGATTATAGTATGCTATTAAATTTTATTTGAAATTGTTAATTGAGTTAAATTATGCTTTAGATCAAGAATTTCAAAAACTGGAGGACGTGCATGGAAAAAGGGAAAATTTCCGATTAGTCCCTGTTAGCTAAATTGCTACAGTTTTGTCAGGTAAGTTCATATGGTATAATTAAATTACTAAAGTTAATATGTTATATTTGATTTGGTTATAATGATTGTTGGTGCAAATAAACTGTGGTATAATGTGAGATAAATCCCAATGAAAATAGTAAAAGTCTCGTATACGAGGTTATGGGTTATTGCCCACAGGTTCTAAGCTCCAGCATGTGTTGCAGACTCGAGATATATTTATAATAAGCCCTGGCTAGGCTATTTGTTGTGTAGGTTCAACCCTAACGGGTGAATAGACACTATTATCCGATTCGTGTAAGTTTAACTTTAATATGTGAACAGACACTATTATCCGATTCATGTAGGTTCAACCTTAACGGGTGACCAGACAATATAATTCATTATTCATGTAGGTTTAACCCAAACAGGTAACCAGACACTATTACTTTCACCTGTGTACGGAGTTCTATTATGAAGTTTCATCAGGTAATATTGTGAATGAAATGTGATGGTATGTCATTTGATGTTGGCAAAGTAATGTATATGATTTGAATACAAGGTATAAGTTGGTTTGAAATGAAATTGTGAACAATTGAGGATATATATGTGATTGAGCTCATAACCTTATATGTTAATGATGTTATTTGAATCTTGATAGGTATATTTGTATTACATAGTGACTTTGTATATGATATGAAATTGAGGTAAGTAAATGTTTATATTGTATGAACTTACTAAGTATTTTATATACTTACATGTGTTACTACTTTTCTGTAGATTTTGGGCATTTGGAACGTATCAATCAGATCATCGAGAAGCTCACACCTATCGTCTCCCGTTTCGATAGACTTTTGATGTTTTGAACTTGGTTACTTGTAGCATGTACATAGGATGTTTTGATTTGTTTAAGTGAATGTATATGTTTTGGTATGTATATGTTGATATGAAGTTTATGGAGATATCCTTATATGATGAATGGCTTAAATGTCAAGTTTGGTAATCTTTAAGGTTAAAGGAAATGACAACTTTTGGAATGGTATTATGCATGTGAATTGAATTGTGGTAGGAAATAGTTCAAGGCTTTGGCATGAATTGTAATAAATTTGAATTTATTGAATTGTTGCTACCAATGAGGGCATATTGGTTGTATGTTTAAATGATTAGGTGAATTGGTGTTTTGGCTTTGAAATATCTATGTTTTTATGTTGGTTTGAATAACATGAAATGTCAATATAGGTCACTTTGAGTGAATGATATGAATGTAACAACCCGATTTTCAGTAGTGTCGAAAATAGTGGTTACGGGACCACAGATCTGATGAGTAAGTTCGTAAATATTATTATTTAATATTTACGAGACAATTATGGTGTTAAAATAAATTTTGAATTGGTAAAGTATACTACTTGAAAGAATAATTAGGTTCAAGTGGTATGATTTTAAAGTCAAGTGGTTTTAGAAAATTAGGTATCGGGACCTCGTTTCAATAAACCGAGTCATAAATATTTTAATAAATATTTACGGAGTATTATTAAGGTTGTATTAAAATTTCGTTAAGAAATTTTAACGTTTAGTTAGTTAATTAAAGAAAAAGGACTAAATTGAAAAATGGGAAAAATATAGAAATTATAGTATTTAAGTGATTTAATAGCTTGATTATTAAATTAGAAAGGATAAATGAAGTAAATATTCCTTAACATTAATTTTGGACGGCATTATGGATGAAAACTATTAAATATTACATGATCTAATGGCAAAATGGTAAATTTTATAAAATCAAAACAAAAATTAAAGGAATTAAAAGACATTTCTTCTTCATTTCTTTTTTCCATAGCCGAAACACCATGAAATCTTAGGTTTGAAGGTTCGACTAATTCACCCTTTTGCATTAGTAAGTTTTGAGTTCCGTTTCTTGTAATTTTTATGTTTTTGAGATCGTTGCAACTAGGTCTAGCTAGCCCGTACCTTTATTTTTTATTTTGTTAAAAATTTTGGAAGTTTCCAATGATGAATATTGAATATTTTTGATGAATACCATGTATTTGGATCTTTGATTATGCTATTTGATGAATTTGTAAAGTGATTTTTGTTAGATTTTGATTTTAGGATTAAATTGTGAAAATGTCAAAATATTAGGGTTTGTTAGTGAATTTGATTTTTATTAGGGACTATTTGAAGGCCTAGTATATTTGGATAAATTATTGATTTGAGAAAAAAAATGGTTAATTTTATGAATTTAGGGTTAAGGGACTAAATTACAAAAATGGTAAAAGTTTGGGATAATTGTGTAATTTTGAAAAAAAAGTATTAATTGTAAATTGGTTCGGAAATGAAATATATGCTGATAAATGAGTAATTTTACATTTTAGATTAAGATCTCGTAGATACTCGTGGAAAAAGAAAAATAGCAGAATAGTCCCTGAACTTCTGCAAGTACTACAATTTAGTCCAGGTAAGTTCGTACAGTTTAGAATTTAATATCAATATGAATTATTGAGTAGATTATGATTGAACAAATTATATATATATATATATATTTATTTTTAATTATGGATAATGAATAGTAAATTGAGATATATTATTAATTTTAATACTCGGTTTGGATTGAATGCGAGATTAGAGTACTTTCGTGCTTTGATATATTGCGGGGGTTTGGAGTGGAGATGGTATAGGAGGGAGATATCGGTATATTACCCAAGTAAACTGAGGTTCAGCATTTGTTGCGAACTCTCGTGTTATAATTTTTATTTGGCATGATTCGGGTGAATCTGCTCTTATGAGCTTCTGTTCAGCTCTTATGAGCTTCTGTTCAGCTCTTTTGAGCTTCTGTTCAGCTCTTATGAGCTTCTGTTGGCATGTTCGGGAAGACCAGATCTTATGAGCTTCTGTTGACGATGTACTCTTACCCGTAAGTCGTTCTTCGAATGGAAAATCTTAGTAAGGTAATCTGTTTAATGAATTTGAAAGATATGTTATTTATTTCACATTGATCTGAACATGGATGAATGCATCGATTGAAGTTGTAAATGACAAGGAGTTTGTAACAGCCCATTTTCAGTGAAATCGGAACAGTGGTTCCGGGACCACAAATTCGAGTCAGAAAAAAATTATTTTAATATTATTGCATGGTTCATATTATAATAGGAATGTTATATGAAAAGTCTGATAAGAAAATTTTATTGATTATGTGCTTAATTATAGAAAGGACCGAATTTGCATAGAAAGCAAAACTTGAATTCTAGTAGCTAGAAGGATCAATTAGCTATGGAATTCAAAATAAGATGTCGTTAAATGGTAATTAGACCATTAAAGAAAAGTTAGTAGATATTTTTGGTGATTCATCGGTGGAAAATTAGAAAAAGGCAAGGACTAAATTAGAAAATGGAAAAATTAATGGATGATAAGTAATTAAATAGAAATATTATCATTTTATATCATCTTCATCCCCAAAATATACATGGAAACCCTAGGAGAGAGAAAGGAAACTAATCAAGCTTAATTAGGTATGTTTTCTTGTCCCGTTTTTAGTAATTTTTATATTTTTGAGATTGGAATAAATTAATCTATCTATTTTGGGGATTAATTTGAAAAGTTATCAAAGTATCAAAGTTTTGCCATGGATGAATATGCTGAAATTTTGAAATTTATGGTAGAAAATGAAAGGTTGTTGACAGATAAAAAACTTTTACAAAGAAAATTTTGATGAAATTATGATTTAGGGACTAAATTGCGAAGATGTAAAAGTTGTGGAAAAATTTTGAATTTTGTGAAATACATGTGCTGTAAATGTTATATGAAAATTTCGGTTAGGCTTGGAATAAGGATTAAATTGCATGAATTCATTTTTCGAGCCTAGGGACGAAATTAGAATTTATGAAAAGTATAGGGGCAAAATGGTAATTTTGCCTAGGATGTAAATTTAATCCAATTGAATATGAAATGTGATAAATTGATGATTAAATTCATTTATATAGATCCGAACAACTCAAATTCGAAGCTAGATCGAGGAAAAGAAAAAGTTTCAGATTAGTATATTTTATACACAAACAAGTGTCGAGGTAAGTTCGTGTAACTAAATTGTGTTTATTTTTATGCTTGAATTGAATGTGGTATGTGATTATATGAATTATATAAATGTTAGAAATATATGAAATAATCACATGTCCGATCATGTCCAGAAAAAATTAAATTCAGTTTGAATAATGAATTTCAATGGAGTTAAGTTCCGTTTGAATGATGAATTTCGATGGATATATGTGATTTCCTATATTGAATGTGGTCCTGCATATGTTGCGGACAAAATATAGCTTGGACAAGCAATTCTGTTATAGCCCTCTCGAGCATCCTGTTATATAGTTCCTGCGAGCATCCTGATCAGTAGTGATCTTGCATGTGTTGCGCATTACCACAGCTCTGTGTGAGCATCCTGTTACATGATTCAATCGGTTGTGATCCAGCATATAATGCGGACACAAACGCATCTCTACATGAGCGTCATGATATAAACTCTTATGGGCTTCCTAATATGGCTCGCTTGAACTCCCTGTTACCTTATCCGGTGCTCCCTGATATTAACTCTTCGGAGTTATCTTTTAAGCTCTATGAGCTCCCTGATTAAAACTCTTATGAGTTTCCTGTTTAGCCCGGATAAGTGTCCTGTTACATGGCTCAACTGAGCATCCTGATATGTGGCTCAAGAGTGTGCCCCCTGGTTAAGTGCCCAAATGAATACCCCTGATTATGAATTGACGATTTACAGTTTTGTACACCTTGTGTGTACTACCTGAGTATCCATCGATATTTCAATAATTCAACGGACAAAACAACTGACATGAGAAATTATGAGATTAAAAGAGTTATGTCCCGAATACTTCTGAAATACCTGAAAGAGTGTAGCATGATGAGCTCATTCATGTTTATTTGATGTATATGTGAATTATATGACTAACTTGCTTATTTGAGTGTATGTGATTAGGCAAATTGACAATTTGTTGGAAATCATGTTATTATATACTTATTGTAATGAATGTGATTAGTAAGTTTAAATCCTGTTATATGAACTTACTAAGCATTAATTGCTTACTTATTTTCTCTGTTTTATAGTGCTCGGGAAGCTCATAAAGGTTGGAGATTAGTCGGAGTATCATTCTACTATCCATCAGTTCGTTTTGGTATAAAAAGCAATCTTATTTTGGTATAACGGCATGTATAGGTTAACTTGGCCAATGTTGGCAAGTACATGGTTGTTTGTAATTTAGCCATTAGAATGACTAATAATGGTTTGTTTTGGTATATTATTATGAGGTTATATATATCATGTTTAACATATATGCATGTGGTTGGTTAGATTGAATTAGGGTAAATATAAGTCTTTACTAAAAGGTAAGTTTGATCATATGAATGTATGTGATGTTATTTCATACATATTATTAAGGTTTGCTTGAGTTATATGACTTGAATTGGTTGGCAATATATACAAATGTTGTTGTAGGTTGAAGGTTAAATTTGGGTGAGAAGTAAGGCTAGGAAATGGCCTTATTTTGTCCACACGGGTAGACACACGGGTGTGTGTCTTGGCCGTGTGTGACACACGGCCTGGCACATGGGCATGTGGATTGGCCGTGTGTCCCCTGCATCTTAAAATTGAGAAAAAAATTGCTCAGAATTTGGCACATGGGCAGAGACACGGGCGTGTGTCTTGACCGTGTGTGATACACGGCCTAGAACACGGGCGTGTGTCTTGGCCGTGTGAAACCTGCACCTAATTTGTGAAAATTAAATTGACCACACGGCCTAGCACACGGGCATGTGGCAGGCCGTGTGGCACTAGTCAGAGAGTTACATGGGTAAGGACACGGGCTGGGACATGGCCGTGTGCCTCAAATCGAATGCCCACACGGCCTGAGACATGGGCATGTCACTTGGCCGTGTGAGCCACACGGCCTACTCACACGGGCGTGTGACCCCTGTATATAAGAAAAAATTTGGAATTTTGCAAAAAAATTTTTGAGTTCCCGATTTAGTCCTGACTTGATTCTAAAGTTTAAATTGGGCCTCGAGGGTCCATTCAAGGGACAATATGATTAATTTCAGATATGAAAAGTAAATGACATGAATTATATGAAATTACTTTGTAAACTCTGGTAATGCTCCGTAACCCTGTTACGGTGACGGATACGGGTTAGGGGTGTTACAGAGTTCTCTTGGTGATTATTATTGTTTGAATTATTATAATTAGTTCGGTAAGATTTATCAATTAATACGTCGAACTTACTAAACTTCATTAAGCTTACTTGTGTTGTTTAATGTCATTATAGATTCTCGGAAGGTTGGACAATCGCACCGGCACTCAAGTCACACTATCCAGCTCATCTCAGTAGTTTTTGGAACGTTTATTCTAGATTATATGGCATGCAATAGGTTTGAATGTTGATATTCATGTTTTGGTTATGTAAAAAGTTAAGTATGAATTTGGTCGTGTAAGTTGTTTGGACGACACCACTTTGGTACTTTTGAAATCTTGCAAAATATGTGTTAAGTGGTTATGTGATGCATGTTAAGATTACAAGTTAGTATGTTATGAAGTGAACTTAGTATAGCTAAGATATGGTATTGAATCTAGAATGGTTTGGTTAGAAATAAGTTAGTTGATGAATGGTTAAGAATGTGCATGTTTTGGTATATTTATTGGTTATGTTTGAGGTGTCTAAATGGCATATTGGCTGTATAGATTATTAGCTTAATGTATAGATAATTTTATGCAGGTTTTAAGCATGTTTTGAAGCTTTGATCATGTCTGCAAGTGTACTTAGGTCAGTGCTTAAGAAGGGTGAGAGAAATGGCTTGATTTTGGCCATTTTCTTGTCCACACGGCCTGAGACATAGGCGTGTGTCTTAGCCGGGTGTGACACACAGCCATGCGACATGGTTGTGTGTCCCCCGTAGGTTCAAGGCATACCATTCAGGCAGTTACACGGCCTAGCACACGGCCTGGCACACGGGCGTGTGTGGCCATTTGGAGGGTGACACGGCCTGGCACACGAGTGTGTGGCTTGATCGTGTGACCCAAGTCAGTGAGTTACACGGATATGGACACGGGCTGGGACACGATCGTGTGTCCCTATTTCAAATGTCCACACGGCCTGGCCACATGGCCGTGTGACCCCTACAGGCCAAATTTTTTAACTTTTTCCTAAAATTTCCAAATGTTTCCGATTTAGTCCCGAACTGTTTCTAAGTATTTTTAGGGCCTCGAGGGCTTGATTAAGGGACATTATGAATGTATTTGATTGTAATTAGATTATGTTCAGATTGATGTATGAATTGAATGGTTTACTATTCTGTTTGTCTGGTAATACTCTGTAACCCTGTTTCGACGACGGATACGGGTTAGGGGTGTTACACTTGCAGAACATATAGGCTGCCATTATTTTGTCCTCTTATTATGACGAGAGCTCCAGGATACACCTTTAAGTCGTTTGACTCGATAAAATCCTGCAACCATCCGAATCTAAAATTCCCAAAGATATGAGATTTTAGATTAGGTACATACTTGACATCTGACAGTGTCTGTACAATTTCGTCGTGCATCCTGATTTGTATTATTCCAGTCTCGGTTATCTTACATGGAGAGTTATTCCCTATCAGCACAACTCCACCTTCAACTGAACTATACATGGAGAACTAGTACCTGTTGGGACACATGTGGTAAGAGCACCCTGAATCAAGGATCAATTCGGATGTAAGCTTAGGGCTTTCACTCATAGACAACAACAAGAAATCATCACCTCTTTCCTCGGCTACATGAGCATTAATAATTTCAGCTTTTTGCTTTCCTTTCTTGTTGTTTTCGGCGTCCCTTGTAACATCCCATACCCGGTCCAGTCATCGAACCCGAGCTACAATATGCTACAACAGTAAACTATGAAAATTGCATACAATTTATTCAATAATTATCAATAAAACATTATATTAAATATAAGTTCATGTTAAACATACATTAAATTCAAATCCGAGTCTTAATCGGGCTTACGAAAGCCCTTAAAATAGCTCGGAACCAAAACAGGACCATTTTAAAACATTTACAAAATAATTGATAAAATGGTAAAATAGGGTCACAATGCTATGTGGCCAGGCCGTGTGATAAAGTTAAGGCCGTGTGGTGCTATCACACAGTCGTGTCCCCAAACCATGAAACATATTGATGTTGTGTAATTTAAGGTCACACGATTGTGTCGCCAGGTCGTGTAACTAAAAACCAACCTAAACACGTTAAAAACACATGGTCGTGTCATCCAACCATGTGTGACACATAGCCGTGTGGTAGCCCGTGTGTTGCAAAAATGACCTATTTTGGCAATTTTTCATTGTAAGACCCCTAACCCGTATCCGTCGTCGAAACATGGTTACGGAGCATTACCGGACAAACAAAATAGTAAACCATTCAATTCATACATCAATGCGAACATAATCTAATTAAAATCAAATACATTCATAATGTCCTTTAATCAAGCCCTTAAGGCCCTAAAAATACTATAGAAACAGTTCCGGACTAAATCGGAAACATTTGGAAATTTTAGGAAAAAGTTGAAAAAGTTGCTCTGCTGTGTGACTCACACGGCCATGTGGCCAGGCCGTGTGACTCACACGGCTGAGACACACGCCCGTGTATCAGGCCGTGTGGACATTCGAAATAGAGACACACGGTTGTGTCCCAGCCCATGTCCATACTCGTGTAACTTACTGACTTGGGTCACACGGCCAAGCCACACGCCAGTGTGCCAGGCCGTGTCACCTTCCAAATGGCCTCACACGCCCTTGTGTTAGGCCGTGTGCTAGGCCATGTAACTGCCTGACTGGTATGCGTTGGACCTACAGGGGCCACACAGCTGTGTCGTATGGCCGTGTGTCACACCCAGCTGAGACACACGCCTGTGTCTCAGGCCGTGTGGACAAGAAAATGGTCAAAATCAAGCCATTTCTCTCACCCTTCTTAAGCACCAACCTAAGTACACTTGAAAACATTATCAAAGCTTCAAAACATGCTTAAAACCCGCATAAAACGATCTATACATTAAGCTAATAATCCATAAAACCAATATGCCATTTAGGCACCTCAAGCATAACCAATAAATATACCAAAACATACACATTCTTAACCATTCATCAACTAACTTATTTCTAACCAAACCATTATAGATTCAATACCATATCTTAGCTATACTAAGTTCACTTCATAACATACTAACTTGTAATCTTAACATGCATCACATAACCACTTAACACATATTTTGCAAGATATCAAAAGTGTAACAGCCCGTTTTTAGTCAAATCAAAATAGTGGTTTCAGAACCACAAATTTGAAGTAAAAATATTTATTTTATTATTTTAATAAGGTCTACAGCATGATAGAATTATTGTGTGAAAGTTTCGTAAAGGAATTTTACTGTTTGAATGCTTAATTCGGTAAAAAGGACTAAATCGCGTAAAATGTAAAATGCATGTTCTATTAGCCAAAGGTATTAAATAGCTATAGAACCTTAAAGTATAAGTCCTTATATGGTAATTAGACCATTTATGTTGATAGTGGAATGTGATGGCTTGGTATAAGTGAAATTATGAATGTTTTTAAAGGTTATAATAGTAAAATGTTAAATAAATGATTAATTAAATTAAACAAAGCCAAGCTATCTTCTTTATTCATCCTTATTCAACCAAAATTAGGGATTTAGAAAGCCATTTTTGAGCTTGATATTCGGCCAAGCTTACATACTCAATTGGTAAGTGATTTTTGTTCGGTTTTTAATGATTTCTATATTTTTGTGATCGTTGCTTCGTAATCTAGCTAGCTCGTACCTTCGATTTCGAAAATGTTAAAGATTTAACATGTTGCCATTGTTGAATGTTTGTGTAAATTTATATTGATAATAGATTATGAAGGTTTATTGATAGATTTACTAGTTTTGTAAAGTGATTTTTGGCAAAAATGTCAAAAAGGGATTAATTTGTGAAAATGTAAAATTATGTAGGTAAAAGTGTGAATAAATAAAAGATATGGGCTGCTAGGGACTCCATTAAAATTTGGCTAGCATAGTTAAGGGTCTAATTGCATGAATTTGCATTTTTACGAGCTAAGGACTAAATTGTAAAAATGTCAAAATAGTAGGGGCAAAAGTATAATTTTGCCATAAGGTGATTTTTGGGCTAAATGGAATGAAATGAATATTGAATGAGTTAATTTTGATATTATATAGATCAAGATAATCCGAGATTGGAATTAGATCGGGGAAAAAGAAAAATGGACGAATAGCCGATATTTGCTATCCGAGCGATACGAGGTAAGTTCGTATAATTAGAATGGAACTTTTAAATACTGGTAATTATTTGAAATCAATGTATGTAGTTGAGTAAATGATTTACTTAAAATTCAAATGCCTTATTGATATATTATGATGGTTACCGAGCCCCGTTTGAATCGTAAAAATTCGTAGGATACGAGTGACATGTCACTAGGGTTACTATTTAGGTTGAGATCCTACATGTGTTGCAGACTCACCGCAGCTCGTATGAGCTTACCGATGTATCAGCTGGTAAGAGCTTACTATTTTCAGCTCGTCAGAGCTTACCGTTTCAGCTCAATAGAGCTTATTGATATATTATGATGGTTACCGAGCCCCGTTTGAATCGTAAAAATTCGTAGGATACGAGTGACATGTCACTAGGGTTACTATTTAGGTTGAGATCCTACATGTGTTGCGGACTCACCACAGCTCGTATGAGCTTATCGATGTATCAGCTGGTAAGAGCTTACTGTTTTCAGCTCGTAAAAGCTTACCGTTTCAGCTCAATAGAGCTTACTGTCCATCAGCTCAGGAGGAGCTTACTGATCATAGCTCGAAAGAGTGAAAATGAAAATGAATTGATGGATCACTAATTTATATGTTATGTATATCACCCGAGTATCCCTCGATGTTGTAATAGGTTCAACGGGCATAAATTCTGTTATTGGTTATGTGAAAAAGATATGTGTTATATGGATGAGATACTGTTACTGTTATCGAATGAATTACCGTTTATATGATTGAGAATGAAATGTTATAAATGATGTACATGATATATGTGAATTTGATATGATACAATGTTTGAGTATTAAATTGAGATAAGGGATGATTACATGCACTTATATGACTAACTTGTTGGTAAATGCTTGTGTATAGGCATTTGGCAAGTGAATTTGGTATACTTTATTTAATTGTTTGATTATTCATAAATGGTAAGTTTAATTTTGAATTATACGGGCTTACTAAGCTTTAAAGCTTACTCTGTTTCTTTTCCATGTTTTATAGAGATTCGGTAGCTCGCTCGATCTGGATAAAGTCGGAGTTACACATCACACTATCCAGTTGCTGTTTGGTACTTTTGAACTCTAGGATATTTGTAAATATGGCATGTATAGGCTAGTTATAAAGATGATAGTTATGGTTACTTGAGATAGTGATTTTGGTACATGTTGTGGTATAAGTTAAAGCCATGTGATTTGGCTTAACTTGGTGTTATGTTTTGGTTGTGTATAAGTGTTTAAATGTGGTATGTTTTGGCAAGTAGTAGATGGAATGGAAATATGCAAATGTTGTCTTGATTTGTAATAGGCATATGAATGGAAAATGCATGATATTAATTAGGTATTTGAATACTATGTCAAATTGGTATAAAATGTGTATGAAATGTTGTGGATTAGCTGCCTATTGGATTATAAAATGTTGCATATTACACTTGTGCAGGTATATGAAAATAGGGTGACAAAATGGCTTTGCGAATAGCCTATTTTTGTCCACATGGGTAGAGACACGGGTGTGTGTCTCAGCCGTGTGCGACACACGGTCATGTTACATGGCCGTGTGTCTCATGGTGTTGATATTAGAACCAAGTCAGTATGCTCCACACGGTATCACACACGGGTGTGTGACTGGCCGTGTGGTACAAGTCAGTATACCCCCTAATTGGCACATGGCCTAGCACACGGGCGTGTGACTTGGTCGTGTAGCATAAGTTAGTATACCCTACAGTTTTGGCATGGCCTGGCACACGGGCGTGTGTGGCCACTTTGAAGGGCACACGGGCTAGACACATGGGCGTGTGGTTGGCTGTGTGACCCAAGTCAGTATGTACCCCTTGTTTTCACATGGCTGGAGACACGGGCGTGTGTCCTCTGTATTAAGAAAAAATTTCAAAGTTTCGTATAAGTTTTATAAGTTATCGGTTTAGTCCCGAACCGCTCCTAAATCATGTTTAAGGCCTCGTAGGCTATTATAAGGGACAAATTGGATGATGATTGTATGAAATTATTGAATGCATGAGAAAAATATGTTATATGTGTTATAAGTCCGGTAATGCTCCGTAACCCTATTCTGGCGTTGAATACGGGTGAGGGGTGTTACAAAAAGTACCAAAGTGGTGTCGTCCAAACAACTTACACAACCAAATTCATACTTAACTATTTACATAACCAAAACATGAATATCAACATTCAAACCTATTACATGCCATATAATCTAGAGTAAACGTTCCAAAAACTACCAAAATGAGTTAGATAATGTGACTTGAGTACCGATCCGGTCGTCCAACCTTCCGAGAATCTACAATGACATTAAACAACACAAGTAAGCTTAATGAAACTTAGTAAGTTCGATGTATTAAATGATAAATCTTACCGAACTAATTATAATAATTCAAACAATAATAATCTTCCAAGAGAACTCCCTGTCATTCACAACTTCAATCGATGCATTCAACCATGTTTAGATTAATGTGAAATAAATAACATATCTTTCAAATTCATTAAACAGATTACCTTACCGAGATTTTTGATTCGAAGAATGACTTATTGGTAAGAGTACATCGTCAACAGAATCTCATAAGAGCTGGTCCTCCCGAACACGCCAACAAAAGCTCATAAGAGCTTAATAGAAGCTCAAAAGAGCTGAACAAAAGCTCATAAGAGCTGATACACCCGAATCACGCAAAACAAAAAGTATAACACGAGAGTTCGCAACAAATGCTGAACCTCAGTTTACTTGGGTACTATACCGATATCTCCCTCCAATACCATCTCAACTCCAAACCCTCGTAATATACCAAAGCACGAATGTACTCTAATCCTGCGTTCAATCCAAACCGAGTATCAAAATCAATAATATATCTCAATTTACTATTCATTATCCACAATTAAAAATAAATATATAAGATGTTCAACGATAATCTACTTAATAATTCATATTGGTATTAAATTCTAAACCGTAAGAACTTACCTGGACTAAATTGTAGTAGTTGTAGAAGTTCAGGGACTATTCTGCTATTTTTCCTTTTCCACGAGTATATACGAGATCTTGATCTAAAATGTAAAGTTCCTAATTTATCAGCATATATTTCATTTCCAAACCAATTTACAATTAATACCCTTTTTTTCAAAATTACACAATTACCCTAAACTTTTACCATTTTTGCAATTTAGTCCCTTAACCCTAAATTCATAAAATTTTCCATTTTTCTCAAATCAATAATTCGTCCAAATATACTAGGCCCTCAAAAATTCCCTAATAAACATCAAATTCACTAACAAACCCTAACATTTTGACATTTTCATAATTTAATCCTAAAATCAAAATCTAACAAAAATTACTTTACAAATTCATCAAATAGCATAATCAAAGCTCCAAATACATGTTATTCATAAAAAAACATTCAATATTCATTAATGGAAACTTCCAAAATTTTTTACAGAATAAAAAAATGAAGGTAGGGCTTGCTGGACCTAATTGCAATGATCTTAGAAACTTAAAAATTACAAGAAATGGAACTCAAGTCTTACTCATGCAAGAGGGTGAATTAGCCAAACCTTCAAACCTAAGCTTTCATGGTGTTTTGACTATGGAAAGAAGAAATGAAGAAGAAATGTCTTTTAATTCCTTTAATTTTTATTTTGATTTTATAAAATTTATCATTTTGCCATTAAATCATGTAATAGTTAATAGTTTTCATCCATAATGCCGTCCAAAATTAATGTTAAGGAATATTTACTTTATTGATCCTTTCTAATTTAATAATCAAGCTATTAAATCACTTAAATACCATAATCTCTATATTTTGCCCCTTTTTCAATTTAGTCATTTTTATTTAATTAACTAACTAAATGTTAAAATTTCTTAACGAAATTTTAATACAACCTTAATAATACTTCGTAAATATTTATTAAAATATTTACGGCTCGGTTTATAGAAACGAGGTCCCGGTACCTCATTTTCTAAAACCACTTGACTTTAAGGTCATACTACTTGAAAGAATAATTAGGTTCAAGCAGTATAATTTACCAATTCAAAATTTATTTTAACACCATAATTGTCTTGTAAATATTAAATAATAATATTTATGAACTTACTCGTCGGATCTGTGGTCCCGTAACCATTGTTTTCAACACCATTGAAAATCGGGTTGTTATAGCAAGGGTCGACGGTGATTAGTGCGGTTGCAATTACCGAAGAAATTTAAAATTGTTTCCATTTCACGAGAAGAACCAACCTGATTTCGCGACGACGTGACGTGATTCCTTCTTCATATATTCCAATTTAACCAAATTTGGCACATGCTATTTGGTCTTATATGTAACAGCCCGTTTTCAATGGTGTCGAAAATAGTGGTTTCGGGAACACAATTCAGATGAGTGAGTTATTATTTTATTATTTATTTAATATCTATAGTATTATATTAAGGTCGTATTAAAGTTTCGTTAAGAAATTTTGAAGTTTACATGGTTAATTAGGTAAAAATGACTAAATTGTAAAAGGTAAAAAAGTGAGTATCTATTAGTTTAAAAGGCTAAACGGCTATAGAGAGAAAATCTAAAGGATTTAGATAGTAATAATATTATCCTTAATGTTATTGGACAAATATGGACATGATTTAGTTGTTTTAAAGTTAAGTTAGTAAGGGTAAATTAGTAATTAGTTAAATAAATACAAACTAAAATCAAAATACTATCATCTTCTTCCTTTTATCTTTTGTTTCAACCAAAATTCCATGGAATGAAGAGCTTAAAGTTTCGGCTAAGATTAATACATTGCATGATATGATTTTAAGCCCCGTTTTAATGATTTTTATGTTTTTGAGTTCGTTTTAGCTTAGTCTAGCTAGCCCGGGGGTTATTTTGCAAAACTGTTAAAGATTGAGGGACTTACCATGGATGTTATTGAAGGTTTTCTCATGTTAGTTGATAGATTATTAACTTTGGTTGTTAAATAAACATGTTTTGTTAAATGATTTTTAGTGAAATTGCAATTAGGGATTAAATTGTTAAAAGTGTAAATCTATGGGTTTTATTGTAAAATATTGGTAATAATGGGTTGTTTCAAAGTCCCTTGTAACATTGGTTAAGTTGGATTTAGGTTAAAATGGTTAGATTTTAAGTTATGAGCTTAAGGATTAAATTATGAAAAGTCAAAGTATTAGGGGCAATTTTGTAATTTTGCATAAATATTAATTATGGTATTAAATTGAATTCTAGAAGTACTTAATTGAATTAAATTATTTATTTAGATCAAGATAAACCACAATTGGACTTAAAACGAGAAAAAACTAAAGCTTCAGATTAGTGTTCGATTCTACTTCTATGCCCTAGTTATCGAGGTAAGTTCGTATGAACTAAGATCGTTTTAATGTAAGCTAAATTGACTATTTACTATGTTGTTTTAATATAAGTGAACCTGAATTTAAATGTATCAATGTTATGATGGATTGATGGATAACGAATCTCGTTTGAACCTTAAGAATTCTTAGGATACGAATGACATGCCATTAGGGATTTCATGTTTCGGGTGCTGGTCTTGAATGTCCTACTGATGGATGAGGTCCTACATTTGTTGCGAATTCTCCACAACTTGTGTGAGCAGCAACATGTAGCTTACATTCTGACCCACAGCTCGTGTAGCAAGTTCATTCCATAGCTCGTGTGAGCATTGATGTAAAGGAAATGTTACGGTTATATGGAAAGACACAGCATTCTCGAGTATCTGATGTAATTCTAGATGGTTCAATGGGTAAGAAAAGGAAATGAAATGGTAAGCATGCAAATGGAATGAATCATTATCTTATGAAAAGATTTATGAGTTAAATGATGTGTTTATATATGGTAAACTACATATCTTATGGTTGATTTCATTTGTATCATGAACAAGTGTATTAACTCGTGAGTTTGATGATGTTGTATAGGCTTTTACCAAGCTTATGGCATTGATAATTATTTATGCTTAATCTATGAATTGTATATGTAACACCGCAAACCCGGCCCAGAAGTTAGGCCCGAATCTGGCGTGTCACACAAAAAAAAAACTCGTTTGAAAATTTCAGCCTCTTTGTTAAAACCCAAAACACTTAAGCAATTTATTAACTACTTGAAAACGTAATTATCTTTAAAAACCTTTTTGGTGGCAAAAGCATATTTGAGATAAACAATTTACAAAAATGTGATGTTAGAAATAGAGTTGCAAAAGTATTCTGAAATCGTTTCGGAAACTTAGATAAAATACAAATATTTTTGAGAGATTGATTGATGAGTCAACAATCAAGGTAGTGAACTTAAACCGTGACTTTTGAAAATATTGTTTGATAGTTCGAGAAAATAACTTCCCTGTTAAAATATTTATAAAGTTTATTATGAAATCCATTTGTTAATCGATTTTGAAAAACCTTTATTTAAGTTTTAGAAAAATTCTCGTTTTAAACAATTTAAGCAAAATAATAAGTATATCAACCATAAAGCGATAATAAAATACTCCAGAGGCCTTATTACAACTTAAACCAAAATAGCAAAATAATAAAATAAACGGAAATAGAAATTTAAAATTCAATAACACCATTTCTGAAGTATGGCCTCCACCGAGTCATCCATAGGCCCAAGTCCTCGTCACTGAGCATTACCTATAAGGGTTAAGAAAAAAGGGGGTGAGTTACAAGAACTCAGTGTGAAATCCCCTTACTGTCATCCACTGGGCTTGAACCCATATAGCAATCATCTTGGGCCTAAGCCCTTTTGCATAACAATCTTAAAATGAAGCAAATGTATGAATGTATGCAACCCAACCCAACCTAGATATCCATCCGCTACACACCACCCGTACCATCCATCACACCTGTGGGGATCTTTTGTCAACCCACCCCGCCAACACACCAATCATAGGCATTTAGCCATTTATATCAAATTCGAATTGTGGACAAGCCACCGTAATAATAGAATATACGTGGCTTAGCCACTGCACAAAAATGTGACAGAGTCACGGATTATGTGGCAGAGCCACCAAATTTCACTTCCCCGATCATCAATATCCCAATCCCATGCAACTTATGTAAATGCAACATACATAGTAAATCATGATATTTACAATATAACCACGATAATTAATAACTCAGAGATTTATTACAAACAATTTGGCCCATTAACACTTTGCAAAATCAGCCCATTAGGGCATTATATCAAATTGGCTCATTAAGCCATATGTCAAATTGGCCCATTAAAAAATATATTAGATCGGCCCAGAAAACAATATATATCAAATCAGCCCATTAACAATACATCAGATCGGCCCATTAAGGGCATTTTCATAATTCGGCCCATAAGGGCATTTCGATAAATCGGTCCATCAGGACATTTCGGTAATTTGGTAATCTTACCCACTAAGGGTAATTTGGTAATCTCGCAACCCAGGGGTTTTTTTGTAATTTACCCTCTAAGGGTATTATGGTAATTTCGCAACCCAGGCTTAACTACTAATTTGGGGCATAAAAATTGAAACTGTCCATCTGTGTCATACTGACTAAACTGACCATAACTCGGATTAGGAAACTTGAAATTTAGATCCGTAAATTTTCCTTGAAACTATACTCATATATCTTCTTACGATAATTTTTCCAAAATTTTTGACTTAACCATTTAATACAGTTTATTCCTTAAAGTTTTCCTTGTTTCACTGTCCAACGATTCTGACCTCTCTTATCTTAATTTCAAATATCTTACTGTACGGTTTTCATATGCTGCTCCCACTTGTTGCTATTAAAAATAGGTTCAATAAGGAATTCATACATATTAATTATAACTCTTAATTAAATTTGTACAATTTTAACCAATTTTTCCAAGATAGAATAGGGAACCACGAAGTCCATCAGAACCAGTCTCACTAAAATTAAGATATCTCAGAATATAAAATTCCTTTTCCTTCTCCGTTTCTTCCATATCAAAATAGACACAGTAAGATTTAATTCGATATCTTATTTACTTTTTAATTCCCTTTCTCCTATTTTTCATGATTTTTCGAAATCACATCACTGCTGCTGACCAAAACTGTTTCATTGCAAAAATATGGTTACCACTATGAACCTACGCACGCCCGAGTGATCACGGAAGCCGGTTTCTGGTTTTCTTTGGTATTACGACCAAATCACAGAACATTTCATGCAAACAATCAGAGAGATGTGAGAACACACACCATTTCAAACATGTATTCGGAAGGGTACGGGATTACACACCTTATTTTGATTTCCTAAAGAACCACTCTCCGTTGATCCTAGAACAATACCAACCAAAAGTTAGCCTCGGATTTCCAAAAGATTCATACTCAACGCATTGCTTACACTTGAATCACTTACCACTATATCCGAAGAATTTGCAAATAGAATATATCGAGTGATTTCGTCCCTAAAACATAATCGATTAGTCGAAACTTCAATCCGATTTGCAACATAGCCAAATAGAGATATAACGAAAAATTCGAAAATGAACCCCTTACCTTAATGATTTTTAGGACCGATTCCTTGCGATTCTACGATGTCTTCAAGAGAATCAAGTTTCAGCCTTCCACTATATCACTATGAAGAAGAAAATGATCTCGAATGAAAGAAAGTAAGGTGATGGTCTTGGTCAAAATGACCATCCCAAACCAAAGTATAAATTCGGTCATTAAGAGAAATAAAATAAAATATTGAGAAGAATACTTACCGATTGATCAAGAAATAAATGTTAATATGGATGAGAAGAAGAAATAGAGAAAATATGAAAGTTCGGTTATGGAGGAAATTGTATGTTGATATTCGGCTATGGTGAAAAAGAATTAGGACAAAAGAGATGCTTGAAGGATTTCGTGAAAATAAAAGAAATAAGAAGAAAGATGTTTGACTAGCTTGGTTTTCGAGAAAGATGAAAGAACAAATTTTGGTCTCAATGGTTGGTGTACATTCGGCAACAAGAAGAAAGAAAAGAAGAGAATATGCACACTCAAAGTTGAAGATTCGGCAAGAAGGAAATTTGGAGAGAAGAGAAAAATGTCACAAAAGTTGCATTAAGGAAATCTTGGCCAAAACAATACTAAAACTTTACCAAAACACCAAGCAAAATTCGGCTATCCCTCCTAACACACAAAACCGTCCACATACATGACCATAATGGTCAAAATTAGCCACCCACACTTTTCATAACATTCCCCTTGAAAATGGCCACTTGTTCCCCTTACTTTCCCCTTTTTCTTGATTTCTTTCCTCATCTTCATTCTTTCCTATTCTCCTTAGCCATCTTGCCAAAAATAAAAAGTCTTCCATACCATATTAAAGCCTTGGCCGACACTTACCTTATTAGTACAAAAATTTAATCCAAAATATTTGCACTTGGTGGGATTTGAACCTCTTCCCTTAAAGCCCTTCATGTGGCATCATATCCTCTTTATCAATTGCTCATTTATGCAAGCAAATTACTCTCTTATTTCCATAAGCCTTGATGCCACTTACTGTCTCTCCTTAAAGTGCTTAAACACAAAATTTTTCCTATAACTTAACTTGAACCCGAAACTTCCTAGAAACCTGGTAACTCTCCAAAATCACCTTCCTAATAAGTCCAACTTGAAATAATGTCGTTCTCAAATTCCCATGAATTTTAAAACGCTTCTACGCTCAAGGTCCAGTGGGCCCAATAGGTCCAATTCTACTAGGCCCAATTTTGGGATGTTATAGTATAAATGAAATGGTAAGTTATGTTAAGTTTTTACGAGCTTACTAAGCTCTCGTTGCTTATGTAGTTACTTTCCTTTGTTTTATAGATTATCGGAAGCTCGATCGGTTGGAAGCTTGTCGAAGACCTATCACACTATCCAACAATCATTTCGGTAGTTTTTGTGTATTTTGGCCAAGGTTAATAATGACATGTATAGGATCTTTGTAGTGTATGTTTTGGTATGTATAAGCTTTTGAAGTTATGTTGGTTTGGTGCTCTTTAATGCCTTACCAAGTTATGTCATATTGGTCACTTTTAAGTGCTTGTAAATAAGGTTATTTTGGTATGTTTTGATGGCTTGCAAATGGTCATGTGTGGTAGTTAATTGAACTAGGTTATTATGCTTGGGAATATGCAATATTAACTTGTTTTGGTAGGTGATGTTTTGATACAATTATGGTGTCTTTGAATGGAATATTGGTTAGATGAATTAGGATGTTTGAAATGGCATGTTTATGTGCATTTGAATGATGTTTAAATCCCTTGAATGTATTCCCAAATGGTATGAATGGTTAGGGATGAATTGGACATGAAAGGACTTGATTTTAGGTAAACTTTTAGGTTCACACGGCCTGGGACACGGGCTGTCACACGGCCGTGTGACACACACGGCTTGGCGACCCGATCGTGTGTCTTTTGTAAGATTCTAGTCTTTTAAGTCAGTGAGTTACACGACCTAGCACACGGCCTGGCATACGACTTACGACATGGTTGTATGACCCTACTCAGTGAGTTACACGGGTGAGGACACGGGCTGGGACAGGGCCGTGTGTCCTTGTTCGAATGTTACACGGCCTGGCCACATGGCCGTGTGACCCCTATTTTCCAATTTTTGCAAATTTTTCTTAAAATTCTTATTTTGTTTCAAATTAGTCCCGAATTACTTCTAAGTTATCTTTAGGACCTAAGGGCTCGATGTAGGAACAAAACGCTTATAATTCAATGATTTATAATATGTTTAATTTATTTAAATTTTATGATGTTTAAATGTTTTCTGAATGTATGGTAATGCTTCTTAACCTTGCTCCAGCGATTGAGATGGGTCAAGAGTGTTACATTTAGTGGTATCAGAGCTACAATTTAGCCAATTTTCGGACTGAACATAGCAATTATGGAGTCTAGAAATACTTGTGTAACATCCCCAAACCCGGCCCACAAGTCTCGTCCGGATCTGGTTATGTCACTGCGGAATGACGGTTAAAAATCTTTGTCTTTAGAGTAAAACTTGAAAATTTTGTCAACTTTCGGGAAGTAAGTCCATTAAAATTTTTAAATAATATAAGCTTGGTTTGAATTAAAACTTTATTATAATTTATTATAATATGGATCCTTTGTAAAAATATTACTAAATACTATGAACCCTTTATCAACTATAAATAGAGTACTTTAATCAAAAGTGGCCCTTATTACATCAAATAAATTAAACCAAGTACTTCAAATTAAAATGCTTGAAATAAAAATATTCAAAACGTCTACTTCTGTATGAAAATCGTCAGCATGGCCACCTTTGTATCTACTCCAACCCGGTCCATTACTCACGACTCACCTGCGATGTTGGATAAATAATTGGGTGAGTCATACAGACTCAGTGTGTAATTAAACCACTGATATCCACCCACATGTTAGCCACAAATCAACCCAATTATAAAACGCATAAATATAAATATAATCATTTAAACATTACCACAATCTGGGCTTGGCCCATAATCAAATCATACTCAAGCACTGGGCTAGGCCCTTTTCTCATCAATCCACTGATCGCTGGGCTTGGCCCATTTCCACGTATGTTCTCAAAACATACAAATCCACAAGTCATATTGGGCTTGGCCCATTTCCATATCAATTCATAACGAAACCATGCAATCATGATACCCAACCCAATCCCAAAGTCCATCCGCTACACACCCCTTTATCCAGCCTACCACACACCAGGGGACTATCGAGTCACCCTCTCCTTTTCCCTCCATAAAGGCAACCAATGCCATTCACGATGTAGCGTATAGCTAACATCAAACCACAATGGAGCACACAAAGAATCCATCAAGCCACGATATGGCATAAAGCCCATATCAATCAAGGTAACCACGCCGAACCAAATCGCAAAAGATCCACAACGCGACCTCGATCAGCGCCAATCCACGATGTAGCACAAAGTCGACATCAACCACGTACTCAAGTACACCCGCATCTTCTTTCAAAAACCCACCCATGCACATGTAACATAATATGATGCCGAGATGATGCATGTACATGATATTCACAATCATAGGCATGCTCACATAGTTAAAATCAATTATCACATATTAGCCAATTTGCTACTAACTCAGTCGTCATCATACCCCTTTAGGGTATCCATTACACATATGGCAATCGCATTCATTAGTAAACATATAACACAACAGATATCATACAAATCCGGAAACAATGGTCTAACCACACACCTTATTACTTGGAGTTCTAGACTCTCGATCCTCGACGCTATCGTTTAGTGAGACTACGGCTATTTGCCTAACGCTTTTACATTGTTGGCCCACACCACGTGGCCAATCTCGCACAAATGTAAACGGATCTCTTCTTGAACTTTGGGATGGGAGCTTTCCCTTGCCCACTTTGACCGCACTCGCATCCATCGACGATACTTAATCGTAACCACACGATTAATCACGAAGAATCAAAACCTACAAATATCGAATCTAGATCTCCTATTAACATCCTTACCGAAATACCGAGATCCCGAAGGCTTTCCTTTGCTTCGCGATTTGCCCTATAACCAAAGTCAACCTCGGTCAACACAAGAACATATCTAATGGCCTAAGGCCGAATACCAATGGATCACTTACCCTTTCTATTTGGATCCCGAAACACCAACGGTCTTAAGAAGTTGCCTGAAAACCCCTTGAGTAGCCGAGTTTGAACAACCCCTAATTGCCCCCCCTCACGCTGGTTATACACAAAAGAAGTACGATATTAAAGGCCTAAGAACATTCGGCCACCTCAAACACCAAGACCACCTTTGATTAACCACTATTTAAAAGAGATAGGTTAATGGCATAAATCCTTACCTTTCTCAACGACTAAAGAAACGACCCAACGCTCCAACCTTTGCCCAACCAATAATCGGCCACCACAAGGAATAGGTTCGGCTTCAGGGACTCAAATGATTCGGCAATGGTATGCAAAGTATGAAGGAAGGGAGGGAAAATAAATACACAAAAGGCTATGGCTTTCAACAAGGAGTGAATACTCGGCTATACAAGGAGAAAGTATTGGAAAGAAGAAAAGAAAAGATGGCTAAGGGGAGAGAATAGAAGAATTCGGCAAGGGTCTAAAGAAAATATGAAAAAGCTGCCCATTAAAAGAAAAAAAAATTCGGCACTTGACTTCCCCCCCCAATTTATAGAATTCGTCCACCTCCTGCTAATTCAAAGTAATTTGAATTAGCCCAAATTCCCTATTTTAATCCATTCAAACTAGTTTGAATGGTTTCAACCATTATCTTCACTTAATCCCATTAATAAATTAAACCCCCAGCCATTATCTCTTATTCTAATTTAATACTAACCAAAATAATCCTTTATTAATCTAAAATAATAAAATAACCAAATACTTATCCCCTACCTATTTAAATAAAATAATAATTATCCTACACTAAAAAAACAAATACAAGATAATTAAAACACTACCCCACCTACCGTCTAACACTTACCAGCTGCTGCCAGAAGAAATAAAAATAAAACTTCAATGTGCAGCCCACTTCCACGCCGACCAGCAGCAAAAAGAATGAGGAAAAACCCGCAAGCAGCCCCCAAGATTCGAACACAGGACCTGGGGGAAGCCAGCAGCCAAGTAGCGCCCAGGCCATTCGGCCACTTTGATTTTTATGCAATAAAGCCCCAACATTTTATTTTAAACCCCTTCCTACTTCAGCCCATCACCAAACAACAAAGAAATAAAACTCCAAAATGCCGCTCCAGGCCCTCGAAACCGCGCCCTCTCTCCCCTCCAGCGCCTAAGTGGCGCATGAGTGCCACTTTGCCAACTGGACTTCCATGTCCACCAAGCCACACCATTAATTTTTAAGGCATACTTAGCCCAGTCCCTTGACGCACAAAAATAAAACAAAAATGCTGCCCCAGCAGCTCGAACCCTTGCTCCCCTAGGCGTCACCTTCCCCAAGCAAATACTCCACGCCACTTGCCGATCCTTTCTTGCGTCCTAAACTCCCCAATTTATTTTAAGGCCTTCCCGCCTCTATTTCCCCTTTTACCCTAAAAATCTAAAAATTTTCTAAGGCATTCCTTGCCTTCTAGGGTTCTCCAAACCCCTAAAAATTCCTCCAACATGACCATAAGCCTACTAACTGCTCGGGTTATGCTCCAAGCGCATAACCCCTAAACCAGGGTGTTACAACTTGCCATTATAAAACCTGTGATAATATGATATGTCCTGACTCAAATTGAACTATGTTTTTGTTTAGATAAAAGAAGTCATCCAACCGAGCTGATTTCGATAAGGTTGAGAGTAATGCACAAGCCTCCGTACACGGAGCAGTTAGCAGTGGGCCCATAGATGAGGGCTGGGGAAGTGAGACGAAAGAAGCCTTCTCCCAAATGATGTCAGAATGGTTCTCTGAGTTCGTTAAAACGAACCCAATGGCTCAATGACCTCCACCCCCTCATGTACCCCAACCTGTCCCCATTATCCTTCAGGGTTTCGAACAAGTACGTGCAAGCAAGCCTCTGGTTGATAAAATTCATAAGTATGGGGCTGAAGATTTTCGTGGTACAACTGAAGACGATCCTAAAAAAGTCGAGTTTTGGTTAAAAAATACTGTGAGGGTTTCTGATGAATTGTCTTGTACACCTGTTGAATGTTTAAAGTGTGTAGTATCTTTGTTGAAAGACTCAACATATCAGTGGTGAAATACCTTGATTGCGGTGGTACCGAAAGATCGTGTAAATTGGGATTTCTTTCAGACAGAATTCAGAAAGAAATATGTTAGTCAGCGATTTCTTGATAAGAAGCGGAAAGAGTTTCTCGAATTGAAACAGGGTCGTATGACTGTAGCCTAGTATGAAAGAGAATTTGTACGGCTTAGAAAATATGCTCAGGAATGTATACCATCAGAGACTGTTATGTGTACCAGATTTGAAGACGGTTTAAACAAAGATATCAAGTTGTTAGTTGGGATTCTAGAGCTGAAAGAATTTGTGGTTTTGGTAAATCGAGCACATAATACGGAAGAACTCAGTAAAGAAAAAAGAAAAGCATATTCCGAGGCTCATGACACTGGTAAATGACCTATTGAAAAGTCATTTTCATCTCTATCAAAGAAATTAAAAGAATTTCACACTCGTACATCAGCTTCAATAGGATTCTCGGGAAGAGATAAAGGAAAGCGACATTCGAGTTCAACACATCAGGCTCTGTAGCGAGTGTGGGTAGTGTAACACCCCAAACTCAACCTAGACGTTAGGGCCAAATCTGGCATGTCACATTAAAGTGTTTTTTGAAAACCCTCCTTAATTTTTAAAAACTAAAGTCTCAGTTTGTGTTCGTTCAATTTCAAAACGTGGTTCATTGAAAAGTTAATCACTTTTAAAAACTTTACTAACTTCGTTAAAAATCTCTTTTAGTTGTGGAAGCTAATTTAAGGTAAAGAAGTTTAAAACATCTGTTTTTTAAAACAGTAATTGGGTTGAAAACTCGTCTACGTCTAACATATATAAAACGTAATAAAATCCTAAATTTAGAACTAAATCCAGAGAGGCCTTATTATAGAAATTGAAACCCTAAACGGAATTTAAAACATATATAAAGTCTAAAGCATAACAGCTGCAGTCGTTTGGTCACCTCTGAGTCCATCGCAACACCGATCCTCCTAACGCTGGGAATTACCTGCACAGTTAAAAACGGGGTGAGTTTACGAAAACTCAGTGTGTAATCCCCTTACTAGAGTAACAGTCAGTATACAGAAATAGAAACCGAAATGATGCAGGCCAAAGCCCTTTAACAAAGAATAACGATGCAGTCGATTCAGAGCATACGCGGGCAAAAGCCCACTACAATATCATTTGGGTCACAGCCCATAATAGAATCAATTGAGCCTAGCCCAAACCAATAACAGAACAAGTGGCCTAAGTCCAGTATAGTGACAGATCTCATAAACAAATATGCAACAGTATGAGGATGCATCCCACCCCGATCCAGCCAACACATCACCAGTACCAACCCTACACTTACGTGGGGATAAAATCGACCCACCCAGCCAACACACCAAGCTTAGCACCGGTTGCGGCACTAAATCAACAGAATGGCTCGGCGCCATGGACAGAACAACTAAAAGCCATAAATAAAATGGTTATAAACCATAATCAGGATGGCACAGAGCCATAATCAGGATGGCACAAAGCTATCGATAACTGTAATAAGTTTGGCACATAGCCATCGGCGACGGTAATATAATCGGCACACAGCCACGGGTAATTACGATTGGCACAAAGCCATAATCAAGATGGCACAGAGCCATATTTAGGTTGGCACAGAGCCATAATCAGATTACGTGGCTTTAAGCCGTCCGTCGATCCACGATGCGTCTCATGCGACTGCAATGCGACCTTAACAGATCAATACTGGATCCACAGTCGTCTCATGCGACCCGTGCGACCCTATCAGAACTTCCTTGGTATCAATGTCCCAACCCTATGCAATATGTCGTGTATGTCATGATCAATCATTACAAGTGTATGCAAAATGGCCATGCTCAGTAACAATCATTTAAACATATATTAAAAGCATATCAGTCACATGACCACAGTCAAGTCAGTTAAAACACAGTCATACGATCACAGTTAAATCAGTCAAATTCATAGTCTAAGTTAGTCATTTACCCACAAGGGCAAAATAGTTATTTTACCCTATAAGGGTATTTCGGTCATCTTACCCTACATGGAATTACAGTCATTTTGCAAACGGAGGGTATTTCGGTAATTTTACAAACCAGGGGTATTTCGGTAATTTTACAAACTGGGGGTATTTCGATAATTTTACAAACTGGGGGTATTTCAGTAATTTTGCAAACTGGGGGTATTTCAATAATTTTACAAACTGGGGGTATTTCGGTTATTTTGCAAACCGGGGGTATTTCGATAAATTTGCAAACCAGGGGTATTTCGGTAATTTTGCAAACCAGAGGTATTTCAGTAATTTTGCAAATCGAGGGGTATTTCGGTAATTTTGCAAACTGAGGTCTCAACGACCCAACAGATGGTCCACCGTCGCCTAGAGCGACTTAAGTAACCTAAACAGTCACAACGGTGTAAATGGGCCTAAGGCCCATTACTCGGCCCAAGTGGGCTTACACACTCGTGTGGCCCATTTAGCCTGTAAACACATACCACGCTTATGCAAACGCCACACCAAAACAACACTTACCATATCACATACATTTTATCCATGTGAGCCCACAAGCCCACTGGGCTCACACAGCCCATTTCGGCCCAACGAGGCCCAGAATAGCCCAAGACCACGAGAGCGCTCGTGGTGGCCGCTACAGACTAACGCCCATATTTGTGGGCTCGGTTCACCACACGCACGATCGCACGCTCATGTGGCATCATACGCCATATTTATGGCTTTTCGGCCTTTTGTCGATCTACAGTCATAGCAGTGTAAACAACACATACTTTCGGCTTTTCAGCCGATCATCGAATACCGCATACAAGTACACACTCTATCTGCTTTCTCGCCGACTAGCGAATACAGGGTACTGTTACACACCTGATCATGTAGAGTACTAAAAATTCATGATCGCCAGAACCTTGACTAGATCGGTCGACTGTGATTAGCCGACTCGAACCAGAGTTTGGTGCAGCCACCCTTCCGCATCCTGGCGGAAAGTCCCGAATAGCTGACACCGCACGCCTCTTAAACTTGGGAGTAGAGGCTACGCGCTCAATCTCAGCCGGCACCTTTGCCATCACTTAATCACTAGCACCCTCTTTATAGCACCTAATTCAAAAATGGTACTGACTGCCTACCTTGAATAGTAACCGGTTCCTCTCTTTAACCACCGATCAAAGCCGCCTTCCAAAACTTGACAAAATCACTACTTAGGTGTATTCGGCCTCCTAAGGTACACTCTAGGCTTGAGTCCCACGAAGAACAGTCACTCTCCTATCAGAAACGGTGGATAAAGATAGTGTTAAGGAGGAAGGTTATATCGACAAAGAGAGAAAAAGGGAGAAGTGACCAAAAGGTATTCGGTCACGCAAAACAAATGAGAGAGGGAGAGGGTGGAGAAATTCAGTTCAGAGATGAAAGAAAAGAATAGCCACAAACATGTAAGAACAACTCCTATATTCGACCTTTCAATTCTATACTAAAACGGCAAAGAGGTAGAAAGGTTGCACGAACGGTAAAATTCCAGAATATGCATGGCAATACAGAGAAAAGAGGAAAAGAAACTGAAAACAAAGAAAACCTGAAATGGCACAAAAGAATTCAGTACTATGGGAAAAAAAAAGGTCCTATGACTGAGTTTGCACAATGGGGAGTTCAAATTTTGGCAAAGAACCCTTCCCATTTCAAATTCCCTGATTTTCTCCTTGAATTTAGCCACCAACTGAGTTTGAATTACAATCAAACTCCTTCATCTAATCTTCTTCCCTTGAAACACTCCCCTAAATCACTCAACCTTCAATTTCAAATTTCCTTGAAACACTCATGACCAAGTCATCCATAGAGTCTCAGTCCAACTCCACCTCCTTCCATGGCCATCAGTAAAAATAATCCCTATTTGCACAAGCGGGGATTCGAACCTCCGACCACTAGCTCACTTGTAACGCCACCTCCACTAGACCACATTTCTCCTTGTGATATAAATTCATCCAAAAATATTCTTAAAGCCTACCCACTAACATCAAGGCTCCTTTAAGAGAAAACATAAATTTTTGCTAAAGCCCAGGTTTGAACCCAGGACTTCTCCAACACTCCCAGACACTCCTAATCACTTAACCATTAAAGCAACAACCAATTTGTGATATTTCTTGCACACATAAACTTTTATGTGTAGTCTCCTAGCGGCTCCCACGCACAAGGCCCAATCATACTAGGCCCAAATTCAGGGCGTTACAGGTAGTGTCTGAAATAATAAACCTGAATGCCAACAATGCAATAGACGAAATTTTGAGGAGTGCAAATTGAGAGACAGATCATGCTTTAAATGTGGTTCCTACGATCATTTCCTTAGAGACAGCTCTAAAAGATCTGATAAGGAAAAAGCTCATAACACTCATTTGAGTAACACGACTGCGAGAGGGCGACCATCTAGAAATAGTGGAAATGCGGGTAACAGTTGAAGTGGAATGAAAGATTCTACGGTTAGATCTAAGGCTCGAGACCAGCTAGGGCTTATGCTATTCGAGCTCAAGAGGAAGCTTCGACACCTGATATGATTACTTGTACATTTTCTATCTGTGATAGTAATTGTAATATCCCGAATTAATGGGCTTATGCGTTTAATGCGTAGACATGTTTAATGTGTTAATTTGAGAATTAGAGGTCCAGATTGGGCTTAAGGATTGGGCCGAGGCTTTGACTAAACATTCTGTTTAGACACTTTAGGGCTTAAAATATAGTAGTTACTGTTTAAGTTAGCAAATTGGGCTTGTGGCCCAGTCACAAGGGGGCAGAAAAGGGGGGAGCTTTAAGTGACGTTTTGGGCAGGTGAGGAGGCCCAAGTGTGGCCGCATGGGGCCCAAGAAATTGGTCCAATTTTGGCACTTAAAAGGGAGCAAGGGAGGGGACGGCAACAAGGCTAAAATTTAAGGACTTTTAATATTTTATTTAAGTGGATAATGAGCAGAAAAAAAGGGAAAGAGTGGTGTGATATAGGACTATTTTGGATGTGAGTTCTGATAAGGATAAGGGAAAAAGATGAGAGCTATCCTTTGGGTTGCAGATTTGGCCGAAAATCAAACACAAGAGAGGGACGGGGGAGAATCGGTTTAGTATGGCAAGGGGTGTGCTGAAAGTTTGAAGGCCATCTCATTTGTTTTCTTTTCTCATCTTTTCTCTTCCAAAAGCCAAAAATCACCACCTCCCTCACCCTTTCTTTTCTTCTTTGAAATTACCCCCTAGCCAAATCTTCTGATCCCCATTGTTATTCTTCTTCCATTCACTAAAAGCCGAAACTACACTCTTGTTTAGTTTTTGTAGCCGAAAACGCATCAGTATCTCTCTTGTTCATCTTTCTGGGATTTTCTTAAAAGTCGAAATCCCTAGATCTCATCTCCTATGATTGCCAAATTTCCTCTGTGGTGTCTGCTTGTGCCGAATCTTGAAGGAAACTGAAGGTAAGTGTCGATTCACGTGATTCAATCTTTTTTCAGTTTTTAGAGACCCTAGCCGAATGGCTATATGGAGACTGATCTTGTGTTTTTTCTTTCTTTCGCGGCATTCTGAGATTTGAAGGAGATCCAATCGCCTAAGGTTTTAAATCAGTAGCACTCGAATCACCCTACTTCAGGGGTCTAATCGGTATAGGGGAAACCTCAACTTCAAGGTTCTTCAGGCCTTTTGACAAAAGTTGTAGACAAAGGGTAGTAGATCCGATTAGCGAGGGTATCGACATAGAGGGTAGTCCTACGTATTTATCAGGTGTGTAACATTCTCACATCATTTAGATTGCTTGATTAGTATGCATATAAACCTGTTATATTCTGTTAAATGCCAAAATATTGGCATGGCTATTGAAAACCCGTGGTGGGTAAAGGCGAATCACCAGGTTAGTGATTTCTGTCATTCTTAATTGAATGTCTCCGTTAACATGATATGATATGTATGCCGATTTCTATGTTGCACGGGGCTGGGTGATTGATAAAAAGGGAAGTGTTCTGTTCTGGTGGCTCTGCCACGATCTGTTGTAGTGGCTATGCCATGATCTGTTCTTGTGACTATGTCACAAATCGACGGCGATGAGCAACTAATCGCAGCATGATGCCGCCATCAATGGTGTGTAGCGGCGTGGGTTGATTGTAGAAATCCCCAATGGTGTGATTGGCAGGTAAAGGGTGGTGTGTAGCGGATGGATCTAGGATTGGGATGGGCTTTGCATAATTCTTGTTGTATGATATTCTGTTATTCTGTTCTGTGGGCTAAGGCCCAATCTGATGGTGCATGAGGGTTGCACACTGAGTCTCGTGACTCACCCTATTGTTTAACATTTTTCAGGTAACACCTAGTGCATAGGACCGGGCTGTAGAGGAGCGCAAGGTGGCCATGCATGGATTCATTTTGATTCAATAAAAGATGTTGATTTTATTATCTTCCCTTAGTATTTTCAATTTATCTGGTTTTATATTTTATTGTAATAAGGCCACTGGCTACTATTTATTGGTTTTATGCTTCGGTTTTCGGGTTTCCATACATTTAGATTTTATGATTAATTGAAATTAAGGCATGTGTTTAAATACTAGAACTCAGAGGCAAAATTTCGGTTTTATTCATTAAGGCATTAATTAAAATTTATTTCTTTTACTTAATTTTCAAATTATTAAGTTTTCCCGATAAACGTTTAAACTATGTTTTTTTTAAATAATAATAGATGCGACAAGTTTTTCTAAAATCTTCTTAGTGATATGTCGGATCCAGTCGGGGTGTTTGGGCCGGGTTTGGGGTGTTACAAATTGGTATTAGAGCCAAGTTCAAAACTCGGCTTTGGGGATTGGGCTCAAACGTTTTCTAAAGATAGGTTTTGGAAACATGCATGTTTATAAATAATACAGGATGGTTTTCTCGGCGTGGCACTTGCGTCTCTGGCCCAAGTCCTCCAGGTAAGTATTCAGAACTCACTGTGTGTTATATATGTATGTGGGCTTGATGGGCTTTAAGGGACGTAGATTATTCTAGTTAGAGCTTGATGGACCTTAGGCCTAGTTAAACAACTCTTCAATTCCATAAGACTTAATCCAACCGAACAAACCTGTAAACAAGTCACAAGACTAGGGTGTGGCAACAGGCATACTCATGTCTAGGATTGGATTCAGGGAGAGCTTGGTACTTAAGCAGTACTAGTGACTCACCTCCTCTTCGCTGGAATCCTACCTGGTGCATAGTGACTGTTCACCCTAGCCACGAGGATTTGTTGTCAGGCCAAAATCTATAACTAAAACCCGAAAGGGATCAGCCACCTTATTTTTACAAAATTACTAAAATGTCCTAGTTTTGTAAAAAATTACCAAAACGCCCTTGGTTTGAAAAACAACCAAAACACCATTAATTTGAAAAGAAAATTACCAAAACGCCCTTGATTTGGAAATTAACAAAATTTTCAAAATTACCGAAATACCCCTGGTTTACAAAATTTCTGAAATACCCTCGGTTTACCAAATTATCAAAAATACCCTTACTTCACGAAATTACCAAAATACCCTTATTTTGAAAACTACCAAGATATCCATGATTTGCAAGTATACCCCAGATTTACGGAAATACCCCGATTTACAAAGTCAACGGATTTTCTTTTTTAAAAAAGAAAAAAAAGAAAAGAAAAGAACACATACAACACACAACAACAACCCAAAAACCATAAACACCTGAACGCCACTATTATTCTTTTGAAATCAAATTCTCCAGAATACCCCTGTTTTTTTAAAAATTATATATATATATATATATATCCCTTTATTTCGAAAATCCCCCAAGATACTTTATTAAAAAGAAACCTTGTAGGATGAAATTACGGGAAAACCCCTGGGTAGTAAAATGACGAAAATACCCTATGTGTTGGATGTGGGTTCGTGGATGTTGTCTGTATGTTGATGTGTGATGGTTGGATGTATGTGGTTCCTAGAAATAGGAGACAAACTTGAGACTGAAACTTGTGGAAGTGATTACGAATTCGAAAGAACTACTCTTAAACTACTGTTCATAAGACTATTCGTGGTTAATCAGTGGAAAGAACTAATAATTCATAAAATTTCTAATCAGATAAACGTGAATCGGTAGAATGAGTACAAGGGGTCGTGGACGTCCGCCGCGAGGTCGTGGTATGGGTAGGATGACCGTGTCAGAGCCAGCAGGATTTGGCCACGGGTCAGGAAACGAGATACCAGATATGTCAGCTGTGGAGGGAAAATTACGGGACTAGGCGCCCAGAGATGATGCGGTATCTCAGGCGATGTTGCGGGTCTTCGAAAGAGTTACTGGGACAGGCACGGGTTCAGGAGCTCAGAAATTTGTGTCGGAACGACTCCGAGCCAACGGAGCAGAGATGTTTAGGGGTGTTTCTGGCGTAGCCCCTAATACAGCTGAGTATTGGTTAGAGGCAAGTGAGCGTATAATGGATGACCTTGACTTCACTGTAGAGGAGAAATTGAAGGGGGTCGTGTCTCTTCTTCGAGACGAGGCTTATCAGTGGTGGCTCACGGTAAAGGAGGGTACTGCCGCAGACCAGATCGACTGAGATTTCTTTAAGGAGTCATTTTAGGGAAAGTACGTTGGGGCCAGCTATGTGGATGCACAGAGGAAGGCATTCCTGAACTTGGTACAGGGAAGTAAGTCTGTGTCTGAATACGAGGCGGAGTTTCTGCAGTTGAGCCGTTACGCTCGAGGGATTGTAGCGACTGACTATGAGCGCTGTGTACGGTTCGAAGATGGACTAAGGGATGAGTTGAGGGTGTTGGTAGCACCGCAGCGTGAAAGGGACTTTACGGTCCTGGCCGAGAAACCTAAAATATTTGAAGAGGTGAAGCGGACTGAAAAGCAAAATAAGGATAAAGATCAGAACATGAATAAGAGGAATTTTGGGCCGTCGGGATCATCTGGGAATTTTCAGAAAAGGCCTAGGTCTGATGGGCCAGCTCGTGCTCCGACGGGTCAGAATCGATCATGTCCTTCGTGTGGGAAGGTGGAGGAGGAGAACTGGTGGATGCTTCAGGTGTGGGTCTCTGGACCATATGGTGAAAGACTCCCACAGTGGATCAGTGCATGTGCAAATGGGCGAGGTTCCGATCAGGTTAGGAGGGGTGGTCAGCCATTACCAAGGGGTCGTGGGCCAGTCAGAGGAGGAAATAGGTCTGGTCGGGGTCGTAGAGCACCTGGTAGGGGTGCAGGCAATGTAGACGCGAGACAGCTGGGTCTGGTTTATGCAGCTCGCCGACGGGAGGATGGTGACGCACCGGGCGTCATAACCGGTACGTTTCTTATAGCTGGTAATCCATTTCTTGCTTTGATTGATATTGGATCAACCCACTCTTACGTTGTATGCTCGATATCTGAGACCCTAAGTATAGACTCTGAAACAACTTCTAGGAAGATGACTGTGATTAGTCCTTTAGGACAATCTAGGGTGGTGGACAAACTATTTAGGAACGTACCTTTAGAGACGCAAGGGGTAGTGTTCCCGGCAGACTTAACAGAATTACCGTTTGGAGAGTTTGATCTTATCTTAGGAATGGATTGGTTGACGAAACATCGTGCTAAGTTGGATTGTGAGACTAAGCGCATGGTGTTGAGTACCTCGAAAGGCAGGGAGGTGGTTGTGTTAAGAGAAAGAAGGAATTACTTATCCAATGTAGTGTCCGTATTAAAAGCTGTTAAGATGATTCGGAAGGGATGTAACACGTTTCTAGCTTTTATCAGTGCTTTGGATGCTGAGGAGGTGACTATCGATGAGGTTCGAACAGTCAAAGATTTCGCGGATGTCTTTCCTGAAGAATTGCTCGGATTACCCCTGGATCGCGAAGTGGAGTTTGGAATAGAGCTACTTCCGGGTACGGCTCCGGTGTCTATTGCTCCGTATAGAATGGCGCCGAAGGAGTTGGTGGAACTCAAAGCTCAGATCCAGGAACTGTTGGATCGTGGTTTTATCCGACCGAGTGTGTCTCCGTGGGGAGCCCCGGTCCTGTTTGTGAAGAAGAAGGACGGATCCATGCGTATGTGCGTGGACTACCGTCAACTAAATAAGTTGACGGTTAAGAATAAGTACCCACCGCCAAGAATTGACGACCTGTTCGATCAACTCAAAGGAGCTTCGGTTTTTTCTAAGATGGACTTAAGGTCGGGATATCATCAGTTAAGGGTAAAGGAAGGAGACATTCATAAGACGGCGTTTCGGACTCGGTACGGTCATTATGAGTTCTTGGTGATGCCGTTTGGGTTAACGAATGCACCAGTAGCATTTATGGATATGATGAACCGGGTGTTTCAACCATACCTTGATGGGTTCGTGGTGGTGTTTATCGATGATATCCTGGTTTACTCCAAGTCCGAGGAGGAGCATGATGCACATCTTCGTGTGGTGTTACAAATTCTGAGGGAGAAGCAGTTGTACGCAAAGTTCAGTAAGTGTGAGTTCTGGCTAAAGGAAGTGACTTTCTTGGGGCATGTAGTTTTTGCAGAGGGAATTAGGGTGGACCCTCGGAAGATAGAAGCCGTATTGGATTGGAAACCGCCAAAGTCTGTGGCGGAGATTTGAAGTTTCTTGGGATTGGCCGGGTATTGCAAAAGGTTCATTGAGGGGTTCTCAGTAATAGCGGCACCTTTAACTAAGTAGTTGAGGAAGGGAGCACCGTTTGTGTGGACCGACAAACAGCAGGAGAGCTTTGAGAAGCTGAAGAGAATCTTGACGGAAGCCCCAGTGTTAATTCAACCAGAGGGGGAAAAGAATTTACCGTCTACTGTGATGCGTCACACACGGGTTTAGGATGTGTGTTGATGCAAGATGGAAAAGTTGTTGCATATGCGTCTCGACAGTTGAGACCGCATGAATTGAACTACCCTACGCACGATTTAGAATTGGCGGCGGTAGTGTTCGCTTTGAAGATTTGGAGGCACTACCTGTATGGGGAGAAGTCGATTATTTACACGGACCATAAGAGCCTGAAGTATCTCCTTACCCAGAAGGAGTTGAATCTGAGGCAACGTAGGTGTATTGAGCTCTTGAAGGACTATGATTGCTTAATCGAATATCATCCGGGTAAGGCTAATGTGGTGCCGGATGCGCTGAGTAGGAAGGCGATAGTAGATTTGAGGGCGATGTTTGGTCATCTTAGTCTGTATGAGGATGGAAGTTTGGTAGCTGAACTCCAAGTAAGACCTATGTAGACAAGTCAGATCAAAGAGAAGCAGCTTCTAGATGATGTCTTGAGTGCTCGACTCCGGGAAGTGCAAAGTGGTGAAAGAGAGGACTATAGTTTGAATGGTGATGGGGTTCTGTGTTTTCGTGAGAGAATTTGTATGCCAAAGGATGTTGAGTTAAGGCAGATGATTCTGCGGGAGGTGCATAGTAGCCCATACGCTATGCATCCCGGAGGGGTGAAGATGTATCGAGATTTGCGAGCAATCCCGTGGCAGTGTCCAGGCGCGAGGTAACAGAATTCGTGGGTAAATGTTTGACATGTCACAGGTGAAGGCGGAACACCAGTTGCCCTCGGGGTTGTTGCAGCCGGTGAAAATTTCGCAGTGGAAATGGGAAAGAATCATGAAGGATTTTGTTAGTGGGTTACCTCTTACGCCCACTAAGAAGGATTCGATTTGGGTGATTGCTGATCGGCTGACGAAGTCTGCTCACTTTATACCGGTTCGTGTTGACTATTCTCTGCAAAGGTTGGCTAAGCTGTACGTGGCTGAGGTTGTGAGACTACATGGTGTACCTGTGTCGATCATATCGGATAGAGACCCTAGGTTCACGTCACGATTCTGGAAGGCTCTGCATAAGGCAATGGGAACAAGGTTAGACTTTAGTACCGCTTTCCATTCGTAGACTGATGGTCAATCTGAGAGGGTAATTCAGATTTTGGAGGATATGTTAAGAGGTTGCATCATTGATTTCAGGGGTAGTTGGGAGGAGTATTTACCTCTGGCGGAATTCGCGTACAATAACAGCTACCAATCTAGTATTCAGATGGCGCCCTATGAGGCGTTATACGGACGGAGGTGTCGTACTCCTACTTGTTGGACAGAGTTGGGTGACCGTCAGGTGTTGGGTCCAGAACTAGTCTCGGAGACGGAAGAAAAAGTTAGGTTAATTCAGGCTCGGTTGAAGGAAGCGTCTGATCGGCAGAAATCTTATGCGGATCTAAAACGTAAGGAGTTGGAATTTGCAGTGGGAGATCAAGTCTTTTTTAAAGTGTCGCCGTGGAAAAAAGTTATGAGGTTTGGACATAAGGGCAAGCTAAGTCCCCGATTTATTAGACCTTATCGGGTGCTAGAACGTGTGGGCCCAGTGGCGTATCGATTGGAGTTGCCTTCAGAGTTGGAGTAGATACATGACGTGTTTCATGTCTCGATGCTATGACGTTACCGTTCCAATCCATCACATGTTATGCCGGTGAAAGAGATTGAAGTAAGGCCAGACTTGTCTTTTGAGGAGGAGCCAGTGCAAATCTTGGAGCGAGACGTAAAAGTGCTGAGAAGGAAGTCCGTCCCTTTGGTCAAGGTTTTGTGGTGAAACCATGGTGCAGAGGAAGCGACATGGGAACCAAAGGATGTTATGCGACAACAGTATCCCCATCTCTTCTGATCCGGTAAATTTCGAGGTCGAAATTTATTTTAAGGGGGTAGAACTGTAATATCCCGAATTAATGGGCTTATGCGTTTAATGTGTAGACATGTTTAATGTGTTAATTTGAGAATTAGAGGTCTAGATTGGGCTTAAGGATTGGGCCGAGGCTTTGACTAAACATTCTGTTTAGACACTCTAGGGCTTAAAATATAGTAGTTATTGTTTAAGTTAGCAAATTGGGCTTGTGGCCCAGTCACAAGGGGCGTAGAAAAGGGGGGAGCTTTAAGTGACGTTTTGGGCAGGTGAGGAGGCCCAAGTGTGGCCGCATGGGGCCCAAGAAATTGGGCCAATTTCGGCACTTAAAAGGGAGCAAGGGAGGGGACGGCAACAAGGCTAAAATTTAGGGACTTTTAATGTTTTATTTAAGTGGATAATGAGCAGAAAAAAAAGGGAAGGAGTGGTGTGATGTAGGACTCTTTTGGATGTGAGGTCTGATAAGGATAAGGGAAAAAGATGAGAGCTATCCTTTGGGTTGCAGAGTTGGCCTAAAATCAAACACAAGAGAGGGGAGAGAATCAGTTTAGTATGGCAAGGGGTGTGCCGAAAGTTTGAAGGCCATCTCATTTGTTTTCTTTTCTCATCTTTTCTCTTCCAATAGCCGAAAATCACCACCTCCCTCACCCTTTCTTTTCTTCTTTGAAATTCCCCCTAGCCGAATCTTCTGATCCCCATTGTTATTCTTCTTCCATTCACTAAAAGCCGAAACTACGCTCTTGTTTGGTTCTTGTAGCCAAAAACGCATCAGTATCTCTCTTGTTCATCTTTCTGGGATTTTCTTAAAAGTCAAAATCCCTGGATATCATCTCCTGTGATTGCCGAATTTCCTCCGTGGTGTCTGCTTGTGCCGAATCTTGAAGGAAACTGAAGGTAAGTGTCGATTAGCGTGATTCAATCTTTTCCCAATTTTTAGAGACCCTAGCCGAATGGCTATATGGAGACTGATCTTGTGTTTTTTCTTTCTTTCGCGGCATTCCGGGATTTGAAGGAGATCCAATCGCCTAAGGTTTTAAATCAGTAGCACTCGAATCACCCTACTTCAGGGGTCTAATCGGTATAGGGGAAACCTCAACTTCGCGTTCTTCCGGCTTTTGAGCAAAGTTGTAGACAAAGGGTAGTAGATCCAATTAGCGAGGGTATCGACATAGAGGGTAGTCCTACGTATTTATCAGGTGTGTAACATTCTCACATCATTTAGATTGCTTGATTAGTATGCATATAAACTCGTTATATTCGTTAAATGCCAAAATATTGGCATGGTCATTTGAAAACCCGTGGTTGGTAAAGGCGAATCACCAGGTTAGTGATTTCTGTCATTCTTAATTGAATGTCTCCGTTAACATGATATGATGCCGATTTCTATGTTGCACAGGGCTAGGTGATTGATAAAAGGGAAAGTGTTCGTTACTCGTGGCTCGCCACGACCGCTTGTAGTGGCTCGCCCGCGATCTCATTCTTGTGACTATGTCACAAATCGACGATGAGCAAATCTGCAGCATGACGCCATCAATGGTGTGTAGCGGCGTGGGTTGATTGTAGAAATCCCCAATGGTGTGATTGGCGTAAAGTGTGGTGTAGTAGCGATGGATCTAGGATTGGGATGGGCTTTGTATAATTCTGTTGTATGATATTCTCATATTCTGCTCGTGGGCTAAGGCCCAATCGATGGTGTATGAGGGTTGCACACCGAGTCTCGTGACTCACCCTGTTGTTTAACATTTTTCGTGTAACACCTAGTGCATAGGACCGGGCCGGAGAGGAGCGCAAGGTGGCCATGCATGGATTCATTTTGATTCAATAAAAGATGTTGATTTTATTATCTTCCCTTAGTATTTTCAATTTATCTCGGTTTTATATTTTATTGTAATAAGGCCACTCAAGCTCACTGCTTATTGGTTTTATGCTTCGTTTTTGGGTTTCCATACATTTAGATTTTATGATTAATTGAAATTAAGGCATGTGTTTAAATACTAGAACTCAGAGGCAAAATTTCGGTTTTATTCATTAAGGCATTAATTAAAGTTTATTTCTTTTACTTAATTTTCAAATTATTAAGTTTTCCTGATAAACGTTTAAACTATGTTTTAAAAAAAAAATAATAGATGCGACAAGTTTTTCTAAAATCTTCTTAGTGACATGCCAGATTCGGTCGGGGTGTTTGGGCCGGGTTTGGGGTGTTACAGTAATGTTAATGCTTTGATTGACCCGGGGTTAACGCACTCATATGTATGCACTACTTTAGTGTTGGATAAGAAAATACCTTATGAGTCAACTGAATTGTAACACCCCTAACTCGTTTTCGTTGCCGGATTAGGGTTACAGAGCATTACCGAACAATCAAAAAACATTTATCAATGAATTATTAATTAAATAAATGACATTCAAACCATATCAAACAGAAGCATATCATCCCTAAATCGAGCCTTCGAGGCCTTAAAAATAGCTTTGAGGCAATTTGGGACCAATTTGAAACAAAATAGAAGTTTTAAGAAAAATATGAAAAAAAATTCAAAATAGGGAACACACGGCCGTGTGGAATGCCCCAGGCCGTGTAACTTTAGAAATAGGGACACACGGCTCTGTCTCAGCCCGTGTCCCTGCCCATGTAACTGAATGAGTTGGGCCACATGGCCGTGTCGCAGGTCGTGTGCCAGACACACGGTCGTGTAACCTAAATGTAACACCCCTAACCTGTCTCCGTTGCCAGATTAGGGTTATGGTGCATTATCGAACAATCTGGAAACATTTATCAATAAATCATTAATTAAATAAATGACATTCAAAACATATCAAACATAAGCATATCACCCTTAAATTAAAATCTAACAAAAACCACTTTACAAAACAACCAAATACCACAATCAAAGCTTCAAATACATATTTATCATCAAAAACATTTAAGATTCAGTAATGGCAACTTCTGAAATTTTTAACACATTCAAAAAAGAAGGTACAGGCTAGCTGAACCTAGTTGCAACAATATCAAAAACATAAAAATTACAAGAAACGGGTATAGAAATCACTCACATGCAAAGTATTATGTTTGGCTGATTCTCCAAGCTATATTTCCATGGTGTTTCGGCAAGGTTGAAGATAAAATGAAGAAGAAAGTGTTTATTCTTACTTAATTTTGGCTTAATTACAAAATTGCCATTACACCTAATTTTCTTTCAATTTTTCTTTAAATTAAACCCCATTACCGTCCACTATCTAAAATAAGGACTAATTTCCCTATTGGTCCTCCCACATTTATTAATTAGGCCATTAAATCATCCAAATGCATTAATTAATAAGTTTTTCACCTTTTGTGATTTAGTCCTTTTTCTTTAGTTAGCTATTCGAACGATAAAATTGTCTAACCAAATTTTAATATGACTCTAATAACTCCACAATTATTCTATAAATAATATTTATGAGCCAACACGATGGAAATTCGTTGTCCCAAAATCACTATTCCGTCACCACTGAAAAATAGGCTGCTACATGAATTTGTGGTCAAAGTAACGAACACTTTAGGTCAGTATGTGTTAGTTGATAAAGTCTGTAAAATAGTCTTGATGATTCAGGATTGCAACTTTCGGTAGATTTGATGCTATTACCATTTGATGAATTTGATGTGATTCTAGGTATGGACTGGTTAACTCTGCATGATGCTGTTGTGAATTGTAGAAGAAAGCAAATTATGCTGAAATGTCAGAATGGTGAAATAATCCGAGTTGAATAAGATAGAAATGATGGTACATCTAATGTGATTTCAGCTATGTCGGCACGGAAATATGTTAGAAAGGGCTGTGAGGCGTATCTAGCATATATATTTGATTCCAGGGCTTCAAAATTGAAATTAGAGTTGGTTCCGACTATTTGTGAATTCTCAGATGTGTTTCTAGAAGAGTTACCAGGTTTACTGTCAGTCAGAGAGGTTGAATTTGCAATTGAATTAGTACCAGGAACTTCTTTGATATCGATAGCTCCTTTAGAATGACACCTACAAAATTAAAAGAGTTGAAAGCACAGTTGGAAAAGTTGACAGATAGAGGTTTTGTTCAGCTTAGTTTTTCTCCCTGGGGTGCTCCTGTATTGTTTGTCAAGAAAAAGGACGGGTCAATGCGGTTATGTATCGACTATTGACAACTTAAAAAAGTCACAATAAAAAATAAGTATCCATTGCCACGTATCGATGATTTGTTTAATCAACTAAAAGGTGCAACAATGTTTTCAAAGATTAATCTTCATTCTGGATATTATCAATTATGGGTTAAAGATTCGAACCTACCGAAAATTGCTTTTAGAACCAGGCATAGACATTACGAATTCTTAGTTATGCCATTTGGTTTAACCAATGCACCTGCTGTGTTTATGGATTTGATGAACAGAATATTCAGGTCGTATTTAGACATATTTGTAGTTGTGTTCATTAATGATATTTTGATCTATTCCCGAGATGAAATTGAACATGCCCAGTATTTGAGAATAATTTTGCAGACTTTGCGCGATAAATAGTTATTTGCTAAATTTAGCAAGTGTGAGTTCTGGCTGTGAGAAGTTGGATATTTGGGACACGTGGTATCGACATACGGTATTAGAGTTGACCTGAGTAAAATATCAGCTATAGTGGACTGGAAGCCTCCGAGAAATATTTCAGAAATCAGAAGTTTTCTAGGTTTAGCCTGGGATTATCAGAGATATGCTGTTGATGAAACTACTCCAGAAATATGTCAAGTTTGAATGGTCTGAAAAGTGTTAGCAAAACTTTGATCAGTTGAAGGCGTTGTTGGCTGAAGCCCTTGTGTTGGTTCAGCCAGAGTCCGGTAAGGAATTTGTGATTTATAGTGATGCTTCATTGAATGGTTTGGGCTATGTTTTGATGCAAGAAGACAAAGTGGTAGCTTATGCGTCTCGACAGTTGAAACCACACGAGAAAAATTACCAGACTCATGATTTAGAGCTTGTAGCTATTTTGTTTGCTTTAAAGATTTGATGGCACCATCTGTACGGAGAAAAATGTTATATCTTTACGGATCATAAAAGCCTGAAGTACTTGATGTCACAAAAAGAACCGAATTTGAGACAATGTATATGGTTGGAGATGCTAAAAGATTACGATTTGATCATTGATTATCATCTGGGAGAAGCTAATGCTGTTGTTGATGCTTTAAGTAGAAAGCCCTTATTTGCTTTGCGAGCTTTGAACACTCGATTAACGTTGATTGATAAAGGTACAATTGTATCAGAATTAAAAGCTAGACCGACGTTTCTGCAACAGATTTGCAAAGCTCAAAAAAGTGACGCAGAGTTGATTGCTAAACGGGTACAGATTGAGTCGACACCTAATTCGGACTTTCACATGAGTCCAGACAGTACTTTGTATTTCAGAAATAGGATATCTGTTCTGAAGAATTCTGATGTTATTCAGAAGATTTTACAGGAAGCTCACAATAATAATTTGTCGATACACCCTGGTAGTAACAAAATGTACGGTGATTTGAAACATATGTACTGGTGGCCGGGTATGAAACAAGAGATTTCAGAGTTTGTATCGAAATGTTTGATCTGTCAACAAGTTAAAGTGGAGCATCAGGTACCTTCTGGTTTATTACAGCCTGTGATGATTCTAGAATGGAAATGGGAACGGGTTACTATGGATTTTGTATTGGGATTACCTTTGTCTCCGCGAAAGAAAGATATTGTCTGGGTCATTGTGGATCGTTTGAATAAATCCGCACATTTCATTCCAATGTGTACGGATTATTCACATGAAAAGTTGGTAGAATTGTATGTTTATGAGATTGTTAGACTGCATGGTGTGCCGGTGTCTATTATCTTTGATAGGGATCCACGGTTTACTTCTTGATTTTGGAGTAAATTACAAAAAGCTTTGGGTACTCGATTGCATTTCAGTATAGCGTTTCATCCATAGATCGATGGTCAGTCTGAATGAGTGATACAGGTGATCGAAGATATGCTCAATGTAACACCCTCACCCGTATTCAACGCCTGAATAGGTTTACGGAGCATTCTCTTACTTACGAAACAATTAAAAAACTATTTAACATATGATTATTCAATTCAATCATTCATCATTCAATCTCAATCAATTTGTCCTTGTTAAGAGCCTACGAGTCCTTAAACATGCTTTAGAAGTGGTTCGGGACTAAACCGATATCATACAAAAATTATGGAAACTTAGAAATTTTTCATGTAAACAAGGGTCACATGCCCGTGTGAACAGGCCGTGTGCCTCACACGGCTAGTAGACACGCTTGTGTCTCAGGCCGTGTGAAAACATGACATACATACTGACTTAGGTCACACGGCTGACCGCACTACCGTGTGTCTAACCCATGTACCCTTCGAAGTGGCCACACACGCTCGTGTGCCAGGCCATGTGTTAGGCCGTGCCAAAACTATAGGGTATACTGACTTATGCAACACAGCCAAGTCACACGCCCGTGTGCTAGGCCGTGTGCCAATTAGGGGGTATACTGACTTGTACCACACGGCCAGTCACAAGCCCGTGTGTGAGACCTTGTGGAGCATACTGACTTCAATTTAATTTCAACACCAGGGGATACACGGCCGTGTAACTTGACCGTGTGTCACACACGGCTGAGACACATGCCCATGTCTCTGCCCGTGTGGACAAAAATAGGCTATTTACCAAGCCATTTTGCCACCCCATTTGGTACAAACACCTTCACCTACACATATGGCAAAAAAACAAAGCAAAATAGGCAATCCATAACAACAAAATCAACCATAATTCTTACCATTACATCTAACATTTCTTAGCCTAAACTTCAATCACAATCATCATCAATTTGTCAACCATTTCCAAGTAAAATTAAGCACTTCACAAAATGACATTAGCTCATATCTAAAAACATTTACCAAACATACATCAATTTGTTCCGTTTCACAAGCATAATCTCAATTCCACAACCCTCATAATATAAACCATAAGCACAATTATATATACATAATCAAACTAGCCAAATTAAGCAAAATCTCATGACTATAAATATAAACAATACATAACCATTCATAAGTCTTCTCAAATGGCAATATTCACTTTCAAAACATAACCAAAATGACTCAAGCTTATACATGCCATATACCATATATACACAACTCAAAAGTACCAATTAGATGATTGGATAGTGTGACGTAATCTCCGACGATCCCCGAATGCGAGCTAGCTTTGAAATCACTATAAGACATGGAAAAATAAACAAAGTAAGCTACAATGCTTAGTAAGTTCGTACTAAATATACTTAACAGTTCATAAAACACAAATCATTAATTTGAACTAGATAATGTATAATTCATGAATATAACAAACCTTCCATAAACTTGTTTATATACTTACATGCAAAGTCATAACCTTTTCTATTTGAACTTCATGCTTACATGTACATACCTGTACAATTTCATTATCAACTCATACCTTTTCGTAACACTGTCGAATACTCGGTATTTGGCACACTAAGTGCCATCGCATAGTCGAAGCAATTATAATCCCGCACACTAAGTGCCTTACTCGATGTTTCACACACTAAGTGCCATCGCATAGCCGACGCTATTATAATCCCGCACACTAAGTGCCTTATAAGCCGAAGCTATTCCAAATCACATACTAAGTGCTAAACACAGTCGATTTGTCGTCGAACATGACCGTAGTCTTGTATATACAATTTATGCAATATCAAAGCATTAAAAGCATAATTGTAACAATGTTTATAACGTACGAACTTACCTCGAATGCTAAAACGGTGAATCGAGTCGATTACTCGATAACTTTCGCTTTTCCCCGATCTTGATCCGAATTCTGTTTTTCTTGATCTAAATATATTCAAAATTAACTTATTAAATCATCTATTCATTCAAATTAGTCCAAAACATACTTTAAGGCATATTTACCCTTTTTCCCCTAAACTTTCACATTTTTCACAATTTAGTCCTTGTAGCATAAAATCACAAATTCATGCAATTTAATCCAATTTCATGATAGCCGAATTTCACTAGTGTCCATATTATCCCATATTTCTAATTTATTTCACATTTTAACCACACATTTCTAACATTTCACAATTTAGCCCCTAATTTGCATTTTCACCAAAAATCACTTAACAAAACTTGTTTAACTAACATCAAATGTTCATAATCTATCACTAAACATAAAAAATCATACATATTCATCAATGGAAACATTCAAAATCTTTAACAGTTTTTCAAATTAGTCCCTGGGCTAGCTAGTATATGAAGCAATGATCTCAAAAACGTAAAAATCATCAAAAACCGAGCTAAAACCATACCTTAATCAAGCTTTCAAAGTGACCGAATGGAAAACCTAATTCCTTGGATTTCTTCTTGCAAAATTTCAGCTAAAGGAAATAAAGATGGACACCATTTCATTTTGTTTTTATTTTATTAACCTTTATTTATTGAATTACAATTTTAACCTTAATTATACATCATTTTAAAAAGTTAAAATGTGTCCATATATGTCCACTAAGGTTTCAAATGGTTTAATTACCATTTAAGGCCACCATAATTGAAAGCCAAATCTATTTGATACCTTTAACTAATATAACATGCATTTTACATTTTACGCGATTTAGTCCTTTTTACCGAATTAAGCATTCAAACACTAAAATTTATTTATGAAACTTTCAAACAATAATTCTGTCATGCTGTAGACACACAAAATAATATTGAAATAATTTTTTCGACATCGTATTCATGGTTCCAAAACCACTATTCTGGTTTAACTAAAATCGGGCTGTTACAACTCTTCCCCTTAGAGATTTTCGTCCCCGAAAATCTTACCAGTGAATAGGTTTGGGTACTATTTTCGTATAGCTTCCTCGGTTTCCCACGTAGCTTCTTCAACCCCGTGTCGATGCCATAATACTTTTACTAATGCGATTCTCTTATTTCTCAGCTCTTTGATCTCACGAGCTAAAATTTGAATTGGTTCTTCATCATACGACATATCAGACTGAATTTCAACCTCGGTCGGGGAAATGACATGTTAAGGGTCGGATTGGTATCGTCAAAGCATCGACACATGAAATGCATTATGTATTTTCTCTAACTTAGACGGTAAAGATAGTCGATATGCCACTGGCCTAATTCGTTCAGTAACCTCATACTGTCCGATGAATTGCGGACTCAATTTCCTTTTCCGACCAAACCGTAATATCTTTGTCCACGACGACACTTTCAAAAATACTTTATCCCCGATCTGGAACTCAATATCTTTCCGTTTCAATTCTGCGTACGATTTCTGTCGATCCAAAGCTGCTTTCAAACTATCGCGAATTACTTTCACTTTTTCTTTAGTCTCTCTGATCAGATCAACCCCGTGAATCTTGTTCTCGCTAAGCTCAGTCCAATACAATGTTGTTCGACATTTACGACCATATAGAGCTTCATACGGTGCCATTTTAATACTCGATTGGAAGCTATTATTGTAAGAAAATTCAGTCAGCGGGAGATATTTCTCCCAGCTACCTTTAAACTCAAGAATGCAACAACGTAACATATCCTCAAGTTTCTGAATAACTCGCTCGGATTGACCATCCGTTTGCGGATGAAACGCAGTGCTAAAATGCAACTTTGAATCCAAAGCTTCTTGTAATTTCTTCCAAAACCGCGAAGTAAATCTTGGATCTCTATCTGAAACAATAGATAGGGGAACACCATGTAATCTCACAATTTCGAAAATATACAGCTCAACTAACTTATCAAGCAAGAAATCTGTACGTACCGAAATAAAATGAGCTGATTTCGTCAATCTGTCAACAACAACCCAGATCGCATCTTTCTTTTTCGGAGATAAGGGTAAACCCGATACGAAATCCATTGTTACTCTATCCCACTTCCACTCAAGAATCATAATAGGTTGTAATAAACCTGACGGCACTTGATGCTCAGCTTTGACTTGTTGACAAATCAAACATTTCGAAAAAAATTCTGAGATATCACGTTTCATGCCGTGCCACCAATAAAGCTATTTCAAATCATTATACATTTTCGTGCTTCCCGGATGTACCGATAAACAACTACTGTGTGCTTCGTTTAGAATCTTCTGAATTAGTTTAGAATTTCTTGGTACACATATTCTATCACGAAACATCAAACAGTCATCAAGCCTTATTTGAAACTCAGAATTAGAAGTCAACTCACACTGGGCTCGTTTTACTTGCAAATCATTATCAAATTTTTGAGCCTCACAAATCTGCTGTAGAAATAATGGTCTCGCTTTCAACTCGGCTACTACCGAATCGTCATCAGACAAAGCTAATTGTGTGTTCAAATCACGTAAAGCAAATAAGGACTTTCAGCTCAAAGCATCAGCAACTACATTAGCTTTCCCCGGATGATAGTCAATCACTAATTCATAGTCTTTTAGAAATTCTAACCATCTTCACATTCACAAATTCAAATCTTTCTGAGTCATCAAATATTTCAAACTTTTTTGGTCGGTATAAACATGGCATTTCTCACCAAACAAATAATGACGCCAAATTTTCAATGCGAACACTATCACGGCTAACTCTAGATCGTGCGTTGGATAATTCTTTTCGTGCGGCTTCAACTGTCTCGAGGCATAAGCTACAACTTTGCCTTCCTGCATCAAAACACAACCTAGGCCATTTAACGATGCATCACTGAAAATTATGAATTCTTTACCCGACTCAGGCTGAACTAACACTGGTGCCTTTGTCAATAATGCTTTCAATTGATCAAAAATTTGTTGACATTTCTCGGACCATTCAAACTTCACATCTTTCTGTAGTAATCTGGTCATCGGTGTAGCAATCATCGAGAACCCTTTAACAAAGCGTCGATAGTATCCAGCCAATCCCAGAAAACTTCTAACCTCGAATTCATTTCTAGGTGGTTTCCAATCAATAACTACAGAAATCTTGCTTGGATCAACTCGAATACCATCCACCGAGACCATGTGTCCCAAAAATCCAACTTCCCGGAGCCAGAACTCACATTTGCTAAATTTAGCATATAGTTTCTTATCTCTCAAAGTTTGCAATACAATCCTCAAATGCTTAGCATGCTCAGACTCATCTCGTGAATAGATTAGAATGTCACCAATGAACACAACAACAAATCTGTCTAAATACAGTCTAAAAATTTGATTCATCAAATCCATAAAAATGGCAGGAGCATTAGTCAGTCCAAAAGGCATAACAAGGAATTCATAATGTCCGTACCTCGTTCTAAATGTAGTTTTCGGCACATCTGAGTCTTTTACTTGCAACTGATAATAACCCGATCTCAAGTCAATCTTTGAAAACACTGTTGCACCTTTCAACTGATCAAACAAATCATCTATTCTCGGCAACGGATACTTATTCTTTATCGTAAATTTGTTGAGCTGACGATAGTCTATATACATTCTCATTGACCCGTCTTTCTTCTTTACGAACAATACAGGCGCACCCTAGGGTGAAAAACTAGGTCATGTAAAACCTCTATCCGTTAACTCTTGTAACAGAGCTTTCAACTCTTTTAACTCTGTCGGAGCCATTTTGTTCGGAGCTATTGATCTTGGCATTGTCCCCGGTACTAATTCAATACCAAACTCAACCTCTCTAATAGGTGGCTATCCCGGTAATTCTTCAGGAAATACATCCGGATATTCACAAACGACTGGCACTTATTCAACCTTCTTTTCAGACACTTTAGTATCTAAAACATAAGCGAGAAAAGCTTCGCAACCTTTTCTCACATACCTCTGAGCTGTCATCGATGAAATCACTATTGGTAAACCACCCAACTCATCAGATTCAATCCGAAGAATTTCATTATTCTGACATTTTAGTTCTATAGTCTCTCGTCTATAGTTCACAATAGCATCATGCAAAGTCAACCAATCCATTCCCAGAATTACATCAAACTCATCAAATGGCAAAAGCATCAAGTCAGCTGAAAAACAGTAACCCCGAGTCATTAAAGGACAGTTCTTGCAAACTTTATCAACTAGAACATACTTGCCTAAGGGGTTTGATACTTTAATCACAAATTCAGTAGAATCGATAGGCAAACTCTTATTAGACACCAAATTCATACATATATATGAATAAGTAGATCCATGATCAATCAATGCAATAACATTAGTGTCGTAAAGAGAAAATGTACCTGTAATGACATCAGGTGATGATGCATCTTCGCGGGCGCGAATAGCGTAAGCTCTAGCAGGTATTCTGGCCTCAGATCTCATTGTAGAATCTCTCGTTGTACCACGATTACCACTTGCATTTCCTGCATTTCTTGGCGGCCTCCCTCGAGTAGCTGTATTGCTCGATCTTGCATTCTGAGATTTATCTTTTTCATTTACTCAGGACAATCTTTGATAAAATGATCTCGTGAACCACAAATATAACAAGCTCTATTATTATTTTTCATCCAGCACTCTCCAAAATGTCGTCTTCCACACTGTTGACACTCGGGTTTAACATTTTTCACATTGCCAACACTTGATACCGATGTAGTTTGAGCTTTAGGGCTGGTATACTGCTTTCCACGATCTTGATTAGAATATCCCACTGAAGCTGTCGATCGGTTAAAATAGTCTCTGGATTTCTTCGATGAAGATTGATACGGCTTACTCATCGATCTTTTTCTCGAGTCTCTAGCTTCTGAATCTTCCTTTATCTTTTCTTTGCTAAGATCCTCGGCTTTACAAGCCCTTTCAACAAGAACGACAAATTCTTTCAACTCTAAAGTTCCGACTAGTAGTTTTATATCTTCGTTCAATCCATCTACAAATCGCTTGCACATAATTTCTTCAGTGGAAACATATTCCTGAGCATACTTGCTCAACCGTAAAAATTCTCTTTCATACTCTGTTACAGTCTTTCGACCCTTTTTCAACTCTAGAAATTCTTTATGCTTCTGATCCAGAAATCTTTGACTGATGTATTTCTTTTGAAATTTAGATTGAAAGAACTCCCAAGTAACCCGTTCTTTCAGAACTACAAATATCAACGTGCTCCGCCATTGGTACGCGGTGTCTCTCAGCAAGGATACAACACATTTAATACATTCATCAGGAGTACAAGACAATTCATTGAATACTCGAATCGTATTTTTGAGCCAGAACTTAGCTCTCTCCGTATCATTATCAACAGTAGCCCGGAACTCTTCAGCCCCATGTTTACGTATCTTATCTATTGGAGGCTTGTTCAATCTTAAAAGTTCAACTCCTTGAGGAGCTACAGGTACAGGTTGGGGAATAGGAGGGGGTGGAGGTTATTGAGCAGCCGGGTTTGTACGAATATATTGAGTGAACCACTCATTCATCATTTGGAAGAAGGCTTCTTTAGCCTTTCCTCTCTGGCTACCCGTCACAGGTCTAGAATCAGACGGCGCTGTCTCTTGCACGGGAGCAGGCGCATTACTCTCAACCTCATCAGCTATAGCTCAATTGGGATCCATTACTATATGAAAACACAATTTAAAACATCAGGAGTCATCACACCATCACAGTTTATAGATGGCATGTATAGCTAGACTCTTACACACGCTACGTTAGTCCTAGAATCGACTAAACCGTAGCTCTGACACCAATAAATGTAACACCCTCGCCCATATTCAATGTTAGAATAGGGTTACAGAGCATTATCTGACTTACAAAATAATTAAACAACTATTTAACATATGATTATTCAATTCATTCATTCATCATTCAATCTCAATCAATTTGTCCCTATTAAGAGCCTACGAGGCCTTAAACATGCTTTAGAAGTGGTTCGGGACTAAACCGATATCATACAAAAATTCTGGAAACTTAGAAATTTTTCATGTAAACAAGGGTCACATGCCCGTGTGAACAGGACGTGTGCCTCACACGGCTAGTAGACACGCCCATGTCTCAGGCCGTGTGAAAATAGGCCATACATACTAACTTGGGTCACACGGCTGACCACACGCCCGTGTGTCTAACCCGTGTACCCTTCGAAGTGGCCACACACGCCCGTGTGCGAGGCCATGTGTTAGGCCGTGCCAAAACTATAGGGTATAATGACTTATGCAACACAGCAAAGTCACACGCCCGTGTGCTAGGCCGTGTGCCAATTAGGGGGTATACTGACTTGTACCACACGGCCAGTCACACGCCTGTGTGTGAGACCGTGTGGAGCATACTAACTTCAATTTAATTCCAACACCAGGTGATACACGGTCGTGTAACTTGACCGTGTGTCACACACGGCTAAGACACACGCCCGTGTCTCTGCCCGTGTGGACAAAAATAGGCTATTTACCAAGCCATTTTGCCACCCCATTTGGTACACACACCTTCACCTACACATATGGCACAAAAACAAAGCAAAATAGGCAATCCATAACAACCAAATCAACCATAATTCTTACCATTACATCTAACATTTCTTAGCATAAACTTCAATCACAACCATCATCAATTTGTCAACCATTTCCAAGTAACATTAAACACTTCACAAAATGAAATTAGCTCATATCTAAAAACATTTACCAAACATACATAAATTTGTTCCATTTGACAAGCATAATCCTAATTCCACAACCCTCATAATATAAGCCATAAGCACAGTTATATATACATAATCAAACTAGCCAAATTAAGCCAAATCTCATGGCTATAAATATAAACAAAACATAATCATTCATAAGTCTTCTCAAATGGAAATGTTCACTTTCAAAACATAACCAAAATGAATCAAGCCTATACATGCCATTCTAATTTATTTCACATTTTAACCACACATTTCTCACATTTCACAATTTAGCCCTTAATTTACATTTTCACCAAAAATCACTTAACAAAACTTGTTTAACTAACATCAGATGTTCATAATCTATCATTAAACATCAAAACTCATACATATTCATCAATGGAAACATTCAAAATCTTTAACAGTTTTGCAAATTAGTCCCTAGGCTAGCTAGTATAAGAAGCAACGATCTCAAAAACGTAAAAATCATCAAAAATCGAGCTAAAACCATACCTTAATCAAGATTTCAAAGTGACCGAATGGAAAACCTAATTCCTTGGATTTCTTCTTGCAAAATTTCAGCTAAAGGAAAGAAAGATGGACACCATTTCATTTTGTTTTTATTTTATTAACCTTTATTTATTGAATTACAATTTTACTCTTAATTATACATCATTTAAAACACCTAAAATGTGTCCATATATGTCCACTAAGGTTTAAAATGGTTTAATTACCATTTAAAGCCACCATAATTGAAAACCAAAGCTATTTGATACCTTTAACTAATATAACATTCATTTTACATTTTACGCGATTTAGTCCTTTTTACCGAATTAAGCATTCAAACATTAAAATTTATTTACGAAACTTTCAAACAATAATTCTATCATGCTGTAGACACACAAAATAATATTAAAATAATTTTTTCTGACATTAAATTCGTGGTTCCGAAACCACTGTTTCGATTTAACTAAAACCGGGCTGTTACACTCCAATATTGTACTTTAGAGTTCGAAAGTAGCTGGGAGAAATTTCTTCCATTGGTTGAATTTTCTTATAATAATAGTTATCAAGTGAGCATTAAAATGGCACCGTACGAAGCCTTGTATGGTTGGAAATGTCAAATTCCATTGTAGTGGACTGAATTGAGTAAGAAGAAGCTATTCAGTGTTGATTTGATTCGAGAAACTGAAGAAAAGGTCAAGGTAATACGTGATAGTTTGAAAGCTGCTTCTGATCGTCAGAAATCATACGCAGATTTGAAAAGAAAAGGTATTGAATTTCAAGTCGGCGAAAAAGTATTTTTAAAAGTATCACAGTGGAGAAAAGTTCTTCATTTTGGCCGAAAAGGGAAGCTTAGTCTGCGATTCATCGGGCCGTATGAGATCATCGAGAGAATTGGGCTAGTGGCTTATCGTTTGGCTTTACCATTAGAATTAGAGCAAATACATAATGTGTTTCATGTATCGCTGTTATGGCATTATCAATTAGACCCTCACATGTAATTTCACCTATTGATGTTGAGATTCAACCAAATATGTCGTACAGTGAAGAACCGATCAGAATTTTAGCTCGAGAAATGATAAACCGTAATAGTAACATATTTTATCTCCACATTTAGCATGCTTTTGGATGATTTATCCCTTGAGTTATGGAATTTGGTGCTCTTAATCCTTTAATTTCATGTTTTATACTCAGGAGAGCATAAGAATGAAAAGAACAGAAAATAGGCTTAAAACGGGCCAAATGGGCCAAAGTAGGAAATCAACACGGCCTGGGCCCAAAGCATACGGTCGTGCCCCTTTAGTAGGCCCGACCATGGCCTGGATTAGATTTACACGGGTGTGCCACACGGGTGTGTCCCTACCATGACAAAGAGGAATTTCACTCGGATTAGGATACTTAGCGGCAAAGAAACACATTCCGAAGCCTATATAAACACCCTAAGTATGACCTAAAAAGGGGAGTCGATGTGTTCCTTACATGTGGGCTTTGTCGGGGTCCAATAGGCCAAGGAGCCAAGCCGCAGAGGTCGAATCGTGGGATTTACTCAAGAAAGCCAGTTGATTCATCTCAAGAAGCCGAAATCATACTCAAGATGGCGGATCTCTCCTTCAATTCCTTCAGGGGGTTTTAGGGTTTTCTTATGTTTTGTCTTATCTTTTCTTCTGAGATGTATTCTTTTATAATTATGAACTAAACCCTCAGATACCTGAGGGGGATGAAACCTAAGACGGATCTTTTTATTGTTTTCTGAATTATATGATAAATACTTGATTTGTTATTAATTATGTGTTCTTAATTCTTGCTTTGATATTTTATGGTATTGATTCAAGTATTGATGTGCTTAGGTAGTGGAGCAAAAGTCCCTGTCTAAGAGTAGATCTAGCATAGTTAAGCAGAGTTGATCGCAACCCTAGACATAGGATGACGAAAATCTTCCGGATTAGGGTCAAACCTAATATGGGAGTCCATAGATCGAGTTAATGCAATTCTAGGGGTTTTAATTAGAAAGAGATTTCAATTAATCAACCTAGGGTTAGACGTTAGTAGCCTCGACGGAGGTATTAATATACATTAGGGAATCCTACGGATCAAGTCAAGTGAATAAATCGTCTGGTTCAGAGTTAGATAACAAGTGAAGTCTAGGTGGATTCTTCCTTGGGTATTGTCTTAATCAATTGGTTTTTCCCACAAGTATTTCCCCAATTCATCCTCTTTGTCTTAGCGTCTTTAGCTTAGTAATTAGTTAATTTTAGATTAAACAACAATTCACTTCAATTCTTAGGCTAAATAATAGAAAGAAAGTTAGTATTAGTACTTTTGGTTCCTTTGGGTTCAACAATCCGGTCTTGCCACTAAACTATACTACTGTTCGATAGGTGCGCTTGCCTCAATCGTTATCACAGTTAGTTTCTAGGCTAGATAATTCATTATATAAATTTTAAGACTCTGACATAACGATCAAGTTTTTGGCGCCGTTGCCGGGGAACTAAAATATTAAGAACACTTAATTTTTATTACTTTAGCCATTTTATTTATTTGCAATTTATTTTTATTTTATTTTAAATTTGCTAAATTTTCTCTTTCTTTGCTTCTGGCAGGTATTTCAAATGTATGACTAGAAGAAACCCGTCAGGACCCTTGATTTTTGACAGTGAAATAAAACATACCGCTCGCAGAAACTGAAGAGTTGTCACTGAATAATTATCAGTGGCAAGTCATGAGGACAAAGCCTAATGAAGCAGCCAGTGTTTTCAACCTTGACGCAGTCACCATGTTATCTAACCAGGTAGAGCTTTTAAATAAAAAAATTGATGGTTGGTATGGTTGTAACGACCCGAAATTGGGCCTAGTAGGATTGGGCCTAATGGGCCTTGGGCGTAGGAGTGTTTAAAATTTTTGAGAACAAGAGAACGTCATTATTTCAAGTTGGACTTATTAGGAAGGTGATTTTGGAAAGTTACGAGGTTTCTAGGAAGTTACGGGTTCAAGTTAGGCTATAGGTAAATTTTTGTATTTGAGCACTTAAGGGGAAAAGGCAAGTGGCATCAAGGCTTAAGGTAATAAGTGTGTATTTTGCAAGCATAAGAGAGCATATGGCAAGGAGGTTAAGGCATCAAGTGGAGAGCAAGGAGGGAAGGGGTTCAAATCCCATCTAGTGCAAATTTTGATTAATTTTTATACTATTCATCCATAGTGTCGGCCATGGTGGTATTTAAGGCAAGGAAGACTTTTTGGTTTTGGAAAGGTGGCTAAAGAAATATAGTATGGAGGAAGATAAGGGTTGATGATGGAAAGAATCAAAAGAAAAAGGCATGTGAAGGGAACATGTTGGCTTATAGTGTAGAAGGTGTTTGGAAAGATTTTTATTTGGTCAAAGCTCATCTTTTGGAAAAGATGATACATGGTTTTGGTTAAGGGAAAGAGGGGGAGCCGAATTTCTCTAGCTCTCCCTTGCATTTTCACATCTTTGGGGGTCATTTCTTTTTCCTTTCTAAATATTTTGGTTCTTTTGATTGCATTTCCTCTTGACCGAAACTTCAATTTGCCTATTGACTTCTACTCTTTTCTTTTCAAACATTCTCTTTTATACACCATAACCGAAACATCAACTTCATCTCATAGCCGAAACTTGGTTCTTGTGGTTGCCGAAGCTTCTTTGTCTTCTCGGGTTTTCGGTGGTTGCAAGGCCGAATCTATTCTTTGCTACTTCCATCTTCTGGTTCTCTTGGTGTGGGCCGAATCGGTAGAGTGCTAGCTTACACTCTCATCATCTTTCTAGCCTTAAGGAAATCGATAGAAGGGGATCTATTATTGTCAAGGTAAGGGATTCGTCATGGTTCTTTTTGATCTTTTTCGTTGATCGGTTAGTTTGCTAAACGGTATAGAGGTGATGACTAATCGTTTATTTTTAGGGACCAAATCGCTCGATCACCTATCCCTCGTAATAAGAGACTAAGATTGTTGGTAAGTGATATAGATTGTTAATCAATTGCAAAACTTGGTTGAAGTTGAAAATTGGGCTTTGGACTAATTGTTAACCGATTGTACCTTTAGGTGCCGCGAGAGTATCGTGTTACGATTACGAATAAGGTGTGTAATCCGCACCCTTCCGAATACATGTTTGAAATGGTGTGTAATCTCATACCTCTCTGAATGTTTGTATGATATGTTCTATGATTCGGTCGAAATACCGAAGAAAACCGAAAACCAGCATCCGTGACCACTCGGGCGTGCGTATGTTCGTAGTAGTAACCATATTTTGCAATGAAACAGTTTGGTCAGCAGTAGTGACGTGATTTTGAAAAATCACGAAAAACAGGAGAAAGGGAATTAGAAAGTAAATAAGATATCGAATTAAATCTTACTGTGTATATTTTTATATGAAAGAAACAGAGGAGGGAGAAGAATTGTATATTCTGTGATATCTTAATTTTAGTGAGACTGGTGCTAATTGACTTCGTGGTTCCCTGTTCTGTCTTGGAAAAATCGTTTAAAATTGTACAAAGTGAATTATGAGTTATAAGTTATATGTATAGATTCCTTAGTGAGCCTATTTTTAATAAAAACAAGTGGGAGCAACATATGAAAATTGTACAGTTAGATATTTGACTTTTGGGTAAGAGAGGTCAGAACCATTGGTCAGTGAAACAAGGGAAATTTTAAGGAATAAAATATACTAAATGGTTAAGCCAAAAATTCTGCAAAAACTTTAGTAAGAAGATATATAAGTCTAGTTTCAAGGAAAATTTACAAATTTAAATTTCGAGTTTCCTAACTCGAGTTATAGTCAATTTAGTCAGTATGACGCAGATGGACAGTTTCAATTTTTATGCCCCAAATTAGTAGTTAAGTCTGGATTGCGAAATTACCATAATACCCTTAGAGGGTAAATTACCGAAATACCTCTGGGTTGCGAGATTACCAAATTACCCTTAGTGGGTAAGATTACCGAATTACGAAAATTCATTTATGGGCCAAATTACGAAAATGCCCTTATGGGCCGAATTACGAAAATGCCCTTATAGGCCGAATTACGAAAATGCCCCTATGGGTTGAAATTACGAAAATGCCCCTATGGGTCAATTTGATAGAATGCCTTAATGGGCCGAATTGCAAAGTGTTATAATGGGCCGATTTACCGTAATAAATCTCTAAATCAATGATTATTGTTTATATTTGTGGATATTATGCTTTATTATGTATGTTGCATTTGCATAATTTGCATGGGATGGGAAAAATGTTGAAGAGAAGTGTAGCCCGATGGCATTGCCACAAAAATGTTTGTTATTATGTTTCATTCTAATTCTGGTGGCTCTGCCACAAATTCTGATAATGGCTATGTGCCAACCTAAATATGGCTTTGTGCCATCGTGATTATGGCTTTGTGCTAAACGTATTTACCCGGGGCTATGTGCCTAACATATGAATTAACGATTCTGTGTCGATCATTTTTACCAAGGCTGTGTATCGGTTATATTACCGTATATGATATTCTGGTGGCTCTGCCACAATCTGTATAGTGGCTATGCCACGCATAATTATGACTCTGGTGGCTTTGCCACAAAAATTATGAAAAGCGCTTTGATCAGCAGCAGGTGGCTTGGCCACAATATATATATTAAATGGCATCTTGCCTGCGATTGGTGTGTTTGGCGGGGTGGGTTGACTTGATCCCCACAGGTGTGATGGGATGGTACGGGTGGTGTGTAGCGGATGGATTACTAGGATGGGTTGGGTTGCATACATTGCACATATATAAATATATTCTGTTTTGTAAATGGGCTTCGGTCCAAGTGTATGTTAAAAGGGCTTAGGCCCATGATATTGCTATATGGGTTCAGGCCCAGTGGATGACGGTAAGGGATTTCACACTGAGTTCTTGTAACTCACTCCCCCTTTTCCTTAACCCTTGTAGGTAATGCTCCGTGACGAGGACATGGGGCCATGGATGACTCGATGGAGGCCATACTTCAGAAATGGTGTTCTTGAACTTTAGAATTTCTATTTACGTTACTTTATTTCTTTTACTATTTTGGGTTTTTAAGTTGTAATAAGGCCTCTGGAATATTTTATTTTTGCATTATGTTTGACGTATTTATTATTTTGCTTGAATTATTTTAAATGGGGATTTTCTAAAAGCATAACCAACGGTTTTCCAAAATTGATTAATAAATGGATTTTATAACAAAATTTTACAAATATTTTAACTCAGAAATATTCTCTCGAATTATCAACAATATTTTTAAAAGCCACGGTTTTAAAGTTCACTACCTTGATTTTTGATTCATCAAAACAACCTCTAAAATGTAGTTGTATTTTATCAAATATTTACATCCAACCTTGTTTTCTTAACCATAACCAAATAACATTCAATTTAGTACAAATCATAAGGACTTTATATGTTTTCCTTATGTAACATGTCAGATCCGGTCGTAACGCATGGGCCGGGTTTGGGGTGTTACATTTTATGGTATCAGAGCCCGGTTGCAAAACTCGGCTGTGGTTTGGGTTCAAAAGTGTTTTCAAAGCCGTTTAAAATTTTAATTTATAAATACATGTTCTAAAGGAAGTATGGCACCACGGGTATCCGGCACCAAGTCAAGTAAGTATGTGTTTTTATTTTATGATTATTGTGTTAGTACTGTGGTAAGAAAATTTCACAAAATAGAATACTCTAGAACTTTTAGTTTTAGGAGCTGAAACTATAGAGATTGAGACTTTAGGATGCGTATTGCAAAAACAACTTTACTTCCTATACTCCATAAAACATTGTTTAATAAACATTGAATAATTATACTGATTCATAAGACTCGTAACCAGATTAAATCGATTTAGCAAATATGAGCATTAAAGGAAGTAGACGCGATAGATGTGGACGTGGTAGAGGCCGAGGTGCTAAGGCTAGATCTTCAGCATCAGGGCATGTTTCCGAAAGAGAGGCGCTGGCATCGCCAGTGGTTGAGACGGGATCTCATGATCGAGATGGGGTTGATGAGCTAACTCAGATAGTTAAGGAAGTATTGGAGGAGGTTAAAGGAATCAGTGAAGCACTTCGAGTTGAGTGTGTGGACTGTAAGAAGAAAAGAGATCACGGTTCTTTTGGGTCGCAGTCTCGTTCTGTGAAGCGTGTTAAGGCACGTCCAAACTTTTCGGCTTGCGATTATTGCAGAAGGTGTCATCCGGGAGAATACTGGAGGAGGTCAGGAGCATGCTTGAGATGCGGGTCTAAGGAGCATAAGGCTCAGGATTGTTTCATCACCTTCAAGTCAGGTATGTTTTGGTTGGACGTGATGATTGAATGTAGAAAATTTTAGGTATAAGTAGTAAATAACTGCTTGCTTCTGTGGTTAGATGTTTGGTTGAGTGAAAGAGGATTCAAGATTTTGTTAAAAGTACATTTGTGTTATTAAGATCAGAGTGCGCAGCGAAAGCATAGTGGTGTGATTTGAGCGATGCGTTTAGTAGTTGGTTGGAAATTTCGAGGATGAAATTTCTTTAAGGAGGGTAGAATTGTAACGACCCGAAATTGGGCCTAGTAGGATTGGGCCCAATGGGCCTTGGGCGTAGGAGTGTTTAAAATTTTTTAGAACAAGAGAACGACGTTATTTCAAGTTGGACTTATTAGGAAGGTGATTTTGGAAAGTTACGAGGTTTCTAAGAAGTTACGGGTTCAAGTTAGGCTATAGGTAAATTTTTGTATTTGAGCACTTAAGGGGAAAAGGCAAGTGGCATCAAGGCATAAGGTAATAAGTGTGTATTTTGCTAGCACAAGAGAGCATATGACAAGGAGGTTAAGGCATCAAGTGGAGAGCATGGAGGGAAGGGGTTCAAATCCCATCTAGTGCAAATTTTGATTAATTTTTATACTATTCATCCATAGTGTCGGCCATGGTGGTATTTAAGGCAAGGAAGACTTTTTGGTTTTGGAAAGGTGGCTAAAGAAATATGGTATGGAGGAAGATAAGGGTTGATGATGGAAAGAATCAAAAGAAAAAGGCATGTGAAGGGAACATGTTGGCTTATAGTGTGGAAGGTGTTTGGAAAGATTTTTATTTGGTCAATGCTCATCTTTTGGAAAACATGATACATGGTTTTGGTTAAGGGAAAGAGGGGGAGCCGAATTTCTCTAGCTCTCCCTTGCATTTTTACATCTTTGGGGGTCATTTCTTTTTCCTTTCTAAATATTTTGGTTCTTTTGATTGCATTTCCTCTTGACCAAAACTTCAAGTTGCCTATTAACTTCTACTCTTTTCTTTTCAAACATTCTCCTTTATACACCATAACCGAAACATCAACTTCATCTCATAGCCAAAACTTGGTTCTTGTGGTTGCCGAAGCTTCTTTGTCTTCTCGGGTTTTCGGTGGTTGCAAGGCCGAATCTATTCTTTGCTACTTCCATATTCTTGGTTCTCTTGGTGTGGGCCGAATCGGTAGAGTGTTAGCTTACACTCTCATCATCTTTCTAGCCTTAAGGAAATCGATAGAAGGGGATCTATTATTGTCAAGGTAAGGGATTCGTCATGGTTCTTTTTGATCTTTTTCGTTGATCGGTTAGTTTGCTAAACGGTATAGAGGTGATGACTAATCGTTTATTTTTAGGGACCAAATCGCTCGATCACCTATCCCTCGTAATAAGAGACTCGGATTGTTGGTAAGTGATATAGATTGTTAATGAATCGCAAAACTTGATTGAAGTTGAAAATTGGGCTTTGGACTAATTGTTAACCGATTGTACCTTTAGGTGCCGCAGAGAGTATCGTGTTACGGATTCTGAATAAGGTGTGTAATCCCGTACCCTTCCGAATACATGTTTGAAATGGTGTGTAATCTCATACCTCTCTGAATGTTTGTATGATATGTTCTATGATTCGGCCGAAATACCGAAGAAAATCGGAAACCGGTATCCGTGACCACTCGGGCGTGCGTATGTTCGTAGTAGTAACCATATTTTGCAATGAAACAGTTTGGTCAGCAGCAGTGACGTAATTTTGAAAAATCACAAAAAATAGGAGAAAGGGAATTAGAAAGCGAATAAGATATCTAATTAAAGCTTACTGTGTCTATTTTTATATGAAAGAAACAGAGGAGGAAGAGAAATTGTATAGTCTATTTTTATATGAAAGAAACAGAGGAGGAAGAGGAATTGTATATTCTGTGATATCTTAATTTTAATGAGACTGGTTCTGATTGACTTCGTGGTTCCCTATTCTGTCTTGGAAAAATCATTTAAAATTGTACAAAGTGAATTATGAGTTATAAGTTATATGTATAGATTCCTTAGTGAGCCTATTTTCAATAGAAACAAGTGGGAGCAACATATGAAAATTGTATAGTTAGATATTTGAATTTCGGGTAAGAGAGGTCAGAACCGTTGGTCAGTGAAAGAAGGGAAACTTTAAGGAATAAACTGTACTAAATGGTTAAGCCAAAAATTCTGGAAAACTTTTAGTAAGAAGATATATGAGTCTAGTTTCAAGAAAAATTTATGGATTTAAATTTTGAGTTTTCTAACTCGAGTTATAGTCAATTTAGTCAGTATGACGCAGATGGACAGTTTCAATTTTTATGCCCCAAATTAGTAGTTAAGTCTGGGTTGCAAAATTACCATAATACCCTTAGAGGGTAAATTACCGAAATATCCCTGGGTTGCGAGATTAACAAATTACCCTTTGTGGGTAAGATTACTGAATTACGAAAATGCCCTTATGGGCCGAATTACGAAAATGCCCTTATAGGCCGAATTACAAAAATGCCCTTATGGGTCGAAATTATGAAAATGCCCCTATGGGCCGATTTGATAGAATACCTTAATGGGCCGAATTGCAAAGTGTTATAATGGGCCGATTTACCGTAATAAATCTCTAAATCAATGATTGTTGTTTATATTTGTGGATATTATGCTTTATTATGTATGCTTTATTATGTATGTTGCATTTGCATGACTTGCATGGGATGGGAAAAATGTTGAAGAGAAGTGTAGCCCGGTGGCATTGCCACAAAAATGTTTGTTATTATGTTTCATTCTGATTCTGGTGGCTCTGCCACAAATTCTGATAATGGCTATATGCCAACCTAAATATGGCTTTGTGCCATCGTGATTATGGCTTTGTGTTAAACGTATTTACCTTGGGCTATGTGCCTAACATATGAATTAACGACTCTGTGTCGATCATTTTTACCAAGGCTGTGTGTCGGTTATATTACCGTATATGATATTCTGGTGGCTCTGCCACAAGCTGTATAGTGGCTATGCCACGCATAATTATGACTCTGGTGGCTTTGGCACAAAAATTATGAAAAGCAGTTTGACTGCAGTGGTGGCTTGGCCACAATATATATATTAAATGGCATCTTGCCTGCGATTGGTGTGTTTGGCGGGGTGGGTTGACTTGATCCCCACAGGTGTGATGAGATGGTACGGGTGGTGTGTAGCGGATGGATTACTAGGATGGGCTGGGTTGCATACATTGCACATATATAAATATATTCTGTTTTGTAAATGGGCTTCGGTCCAAGTGTATGTTAAAAGGGCTTAGGCCCATGATATTGCTATATGGGTTCAGGCCCAGTGGATGACGGTAAGGGATTTCACACTGAGTTCCTGTAACTCACTCCCCCTTTTCCTTAACCCTTGTAGGTAATGCTCCGTGACGAGGACTTAGGGCCATGGATGACTCGATGGAGGCCATACTTCAGAAATGGTGTTCTTGAACTTTAGAATTTCTATTTACGTTACTTTATTTCTTTTACTATTTTGGGTTTTTAAGTTGTAATAAGGCCTCTGGAATATTTTATTTTTGCATTATGTTTGACGTATTTATTATTTTGCTTGAATTATTTTAAATGGGGATTTTCTAAAAGCATAACCAACGGTTTTCCAAAATTGATTAATAAATGGATTTTATAACAAACTTTTACAAATATTTTAACTCGGAAACATTCTCTCGAATTATCAACAATATTTTCAAAAGCCACGGTTTTAAAGTTCACTACCTTGATTTTTGATTCATCAAAACAACCTCTCAAATGTAGTTGTATTTTATCAAATATTTACATCCAACCTTGTTTTCTTAACCATAACCAAATAACATTCAATTTAGTACAAATCACAAGGACATTATACGTTTTTCTCATGTGACATGTCAGATCCGGTCGTAACGCATGAGCCGGGTTTGGGGTGTTACATTTTATGGTATCAGTGCCCGGTTGCAAAACTTGGCTGTGGTTTGGGTTCAAAAGTGTTTTCATAGCCGTTTAAAATTTTAATGTATAAATACATGTTCTAAAGGAAGTATGGCACCACGGGTATCCGGCACCAAGTCAAGTAAGTATGTGTTTTTGTTTTATGATTATTGTGTTAGTACTGTGGTAAGAAAATTTCACAAAATAGAATACTCTAGAACTTTTAGTTTTAGGAGCTGAAACTATAGAGATTGAGACTTTAGGATGCATATTGCGAAAACAAGTTTACTTCCTATACTCCATAAAACATTGTTTAATAAACATTGAATAATTATACTGATTCATAAGACTCGTAACCAGATTAAATCGATTTAGCAAATATGAGCATTAAAGGAAGTAGACACGATAGATGTGGACTGTAAGAAGAAAAGAGATCGCGGTTCTTTTGGGTCGCAGTCTCGTTCAGTGAAGCGTGTTAAGGCATGTCCAAACTTTCCGGCTTGCGATTATTGCAGAAGGCGTCATCCGGGAGAATGCTGGAGGAGGTCAAGAGCATGCTTGAGATGCGGGTCTAAGGAGCATAAGGCTCGGGATTTTTTCATCACCATCAAGTCAGGTATGTTTTGGTTGGACGTGATGATTGAATGTAGAAAATTTTAGGTATAAGTGGTAAATAATTGCTTGCTTCTGTGGTTAGATGTTTGGTTGAGTGAAAGAGGATTCAAGATTTTGTTAAAAGTACATTTGTGTTATTAAGATCAGAGTGCGCAGCGAAAGCATAGTGGTGTGATTTGAGCGATGCGTTTAGTAGTTGATTGGAAATTTCGAGGACGAAATTTCTTTAAGGAGGGTAGAATTGTAACGACCCAAAATTGGGCCTAGTAGGATTGGGCCCAATGGGCCTTGGGCGTAGGAGTGTTTAAAATTTTTTAGAACAAGAGAACGGCATTATTTCAAGTTGGACTTATTAGGAAGGTGATTTTGGAAAGTTACGAGGTTTCTAGGAAGTTACGGGTTCAAGTTAGGCTATAGGTAAATTTTTGTATTTGAGCACTTAAGGGGAAAAGGCAAGTGGCATCAAGGCATAAGGTAATAAGTGTGTATTTTGCTAGCATAAGAGAGCATATGGCAAGGAGGTTAAGGCATCAAATGGAGAGCATGGAGGGAAGGGGTTCAAATCCCATCTAGTGCAAATTTTGATTAATTTTTATAGTATTCATCCATAGTGTCGGCCATGGTGGTATTTAAGGCAAGGAAGACTTTTTGGTTTTGGAAAGGTGGCTAAAGAAATATGGTATGGAGGAAGATAAGGGTTGATGATGGAAAGAATCAAAAGAAAAAGGCATGTGAAGGGAACATGTTGGCTTATAGTGTGGAAGGTGTTTGGAAAGATTTTTATTTGGTCAATGCTCATCTTTTGGAAAAGATGATACATGGTTTTAGTTAAGGAAAGAGGGGAGCCGAATTTCTCTAGCTCTCCTTGCATCTTCACATCTTTGGGGGTCATTTCTTTTCCTTTCTAAATATTTTGGTTCTTTTGATTGCATTTCCTCTTGACCGAAACTTCAATTTGCCTATTGACTTCTACTCTTTTCTTTTCAAACATTCTCTTTTATACACCATAACAGAAACATCAACTTCATCTCATAGCCGAAACTTGGTTCTTGTGGTTGCCGAAGCTTCTTTGTCTTCTCGGGTTTTCGGTGGTTGCAAGGCCGAATCTATTCTTTGCTACTTCCATCTTCTTGGTTCTCTTGGTGTGGGCGAATCGGTAGAGTGTTAGCTTACACTCTCATCATCTTTCTAGCCTTAAGGAAATCGATAGAAGGGGATCTATTATTGTCAAGGTAAGGGATTCGTCATGGTTCTTTTTGATATTTTTCGTTGATCGGTTAGTTTGCTAAACGGTATAGAGGTGATGACTAATCGTTTATTTTTAGGGACCAAGTCGCTCGATCACCTATCCCTTGTAATAAGAGACTCGGATTGTTGGTAAGTGATATAGATTGTTAATCAATCGCAAAACTTGATTGAAGTTGAAAATTGGTCTTTGGACTAATTGTTAACCGATTGTACCCTTAGGTGCCGCGGAGAGTATCGTGTTACGGATTCTGAATAAGGTGTGTAATCCCGTACCCTTCCGAATACATGTTTGAAATGGTGTGTAATCTCATACCTCTCTGAATGTTTGTATGATATGTTCTATGATTCGGTCGAAATATCAAAGAAAACCGGAAACCGGCATCCGTGACAACTCGGGCGTGCGTATGTTCGTAGTAGTAACCATATTTTGCAATGAAATAGTTTGGTCAGCAGCAGTGACGTGATTTTGAAAAATCACGAAAAATAGGAGAAAGGGAATTAGAAAGCAAATAAGATATCTAATTAAATCTTACTGTGTCTATTTTTATATGAAAGAAACAGAGGAGGAAGAGGAATTGTATATTTTGTGATATCTTAATTTTAATGAGACTAGTTTTGATTGACTTCGTGGTTCCCTATTCTGTCTTGGAAAAATCATTTAAAATTATACAAAGTGAATTATGAGTTATAAGTTATATGTATAGATTCCTTAGTGAGCCTATTTTGAATAGAAACAAGTGGGAGCAAGATATGAAAATTGTACAGTTAGATATTTGAATTTCGGGTAAGAGAGGTCAGAACCGTTGGTCAGTGAAACAAGGGAAAATTTAAGGAATAAACTGTACTAAATGGTTAAGCCAAAAATTCTGGAAAACTTTTAGTAAGAAGATATATGAGTCTAGTTTCAAGGAAAATTTATGGATTTAAATTTTGATTTTTCTAACTCGAGTTATAGTCAATTTAGTCAGTATGACGCAGATGGACAGTTTCAATTTTTATGCCCCAAATTAGTAGTTAAGTCTGGGTTGCAAAATTACCATAATACCCTTAGAGGGTAAATTACTGAAATATCCCTGGGTTGCGAGATTAGCAAATTACCCTTTGTGGGTAAGATTACCGAATTACGAAAATGCCCTTATGGGCCGAATTACAAAAATTCCTTTATGGGCCGAATTACAAAAATGCCCCTATGGGTCGAAATTATGAAAATGCCCCTATGTGCCGATTTGATAGAATACCTTAATGGGCCGAATTGCAAAGTGTTATAATGGGCCGATTTACCGTAATAAATCTCTAAATCAATAATTGTTGTTTATATTTGTGGATATTATGCTTTATTATGTATGCTTTATTATGTATGTTGCATTTGCATAACTTGCATGGGATGGGAAAAATGTTGAAGAGAAGTGTAGCCCAGTGGAATTGCCACAAAAATGTTTGTTATTATGTTTCATTCTGATTCTGGTGGCTCTGCCACAAATTTTGATAATGGCTATGTGCCAACCTAAATATGGCTTTGTGCCATCGTGATTATGGCTTTGTGCTAAACGTATTTACCCGGGGCTATGTGCCTAACATATGAATTAACAACTCTGTGTCGATCATTTTTACCAAGGCTGTGTGCCGGTTATATTACCGTATATGATATTCGGTGGCTCGCCACAATCAGATAGTGGCTATGCCACGCATAATTATGACTCTGGTGGCTTTGCCACAAAAATTATGAAAAGCGCTTTGATCTGCGGCGGTGGCTTGGCCACAATATATATATTAAATGGCATCTTACCTGCGATTGGTGTGTTTGGCGGGGTGGGTTGACTTGATCCCCACAGGTGTGATGAGATGGTACGGGTGGTGTGTAGCGGATGGATTACTAGGATGGGTTGGGTTGCTTACATTGCACATATATAAATATATTCTGCTTTGTAGATGGGCTTCGTCCAAGTGTATGTTAAAGGGCTTAGGCCCATGATATTGCTATATGGGTTCAGGCCCAGTGGATGACGGTAAGGGATTTCACACTGAGTTCTTGTAACTCACTCCCCCTTTTCCTTAACCCTTGTAGGTAATGCTCCGTGACGAGGACTTGGGGCCATGGATGACTCGTTGGAGGCCATACTTCAGAAATGGTGTTCTTGAACTTTAGAATTTCTATTTACGTTACTTTATTTCTTTTACTATTTTGGGTTTTTAAGTTGTAATAAGGCCTCTGGAATATTTTATTTTTGCATTATGTTTGACGTATTTATTATTTTGCTTGAATTATTTTAAATAGGGATTTTCTAAAAGCATAACCAACGGTTTTCCAAAATTGATTAATAAATGGATTTTATAACAAACTTTTACAAATATTTTAACTCGGGAATATTCTCTCGAATTATCAACAATATTTTCAAAAGCCACGGTTTTAAAGTTCACTACCTTGATTTTTGATTCATCAAAACAACCTCTAAAATGTAGTTGTATTTTATCAAATATTTACATCCAATCTTGTTTTCTTAACCATAACCAAATAACATTCAATTTAGTACAAATCACAAGGACTTTATACGTTTTCCTCATGTGACATGTCAGATCCAGTCGTAACGCATGGGCCGGGTTTGGGGTGTTACAATGGTTCTACGCAGGTATATCCGGTAATACAGTATGATACAAATGGAGGAAGGGTGAACAACACAAAATATCTATCCTATAACCCTAACACAGAGAACAAACAAGTCAACTATATGGGTAACTATTCTAGATCTTAAAATAATCTTTATAGTAACACATATATTGCAGGTTGGAGGTACCATCCCAATTTCTCGTGGGGTGGTCAAGGACCGTAACTTCCTCCAGGTTTTCAACAACCACCTTACTAGCATGAAAAGAAGCCGAACCTTGAGGAGATGCTAACGAAATTTATCTCGGTGTCAGAAACACGCTTTCAAAACACTGAAACAGTACTTAAAAATCAGCAAGCGTCGATTCAAGAGATCGAGAATCAAATAGGTCAGCTTGCTAAGCTGATCTCAAAAAGAGCACAAGGTATCTTGTCTAGCAACACCAAAACTAACCCAAGAGAGCAACCTTAAACAATAACTGCTCACGATAGTGAAGGGTTAGATGAACCAAATTTGAAGCAAGAGAATGTGGTAGAGGAAGGTAAGGTTGAGGTAAGCCATGATAAACCAAACCCGGTAATTACAGAGTACCAACCTCGTGTGCCATACCCCAATGCGATAAAGAAAGACCACACAGAGGAAAAATTCGGTAAATTTCTTAAACTTCCAACGAAATTACATAATAACTTGCCGTTTCTTGAAGCTCATTCACAGATGCCAGATTCAAGGAAATTTTCAAAAGAGTTTTTGACAAACAAACGAAAGTTAGACGATATGTCGCATGTGGAGCTAAGCGCAGTGTGCCCAGCAATTCTACAAAATAAACTACCATGTGAGCTCACATTTCGTGTAAGTGACGAAACGATCACTCTTCAGGTTCTTGACACGGCTAGGACATCGAGTATTAAAGGTGGAACCAATCACTTCAAAGTTGGGGACCAGGTACTGTCAGATACAACCGACCCTTGAATAGCCACTTCAGAGCTTAAAACAAACGGTGCGACTCCTTTTACGGTACTTAAGGTTTTTCCATACGGAACGGTCGAGGTAACTCATTCTAATTTCGGCACTTTTAAGATAAATATTACCCGACTCAAATCATATATTGATAGAATTGATAGTAAGAAAAAGGAGTTTCGAATCCGTAAACCACCATGGCCGTACGAATAAATGGTAAGTCTAGCTCAATACTTTAAACGAGCACTTCTCGGGAGGCATCCTGAGCACTAACCCCACTAACGTCCATATTTTCGAATTTTAGCATCTAACTAAAAACTAACCAAATTTTTAGGCGTAGGTTTCCATACCACACGGCCTTGCACACGGGCGTGGCCGTGGCCGTGCAGACACCACGAGTATGCATATCGGCGTGGCAGATATCGTGCAGAAATAGGGCAAAATTTTTTCCCAAGACACGGGCTCCGACTAAATGCCACGATCGTGCAACGCGGCCGTGGTCGAAACTGCCTAAAAAACACGGGCTGAGATAAATCCACACGGCCGTGCGAGGCGACTGTGGTCAATATTATCAGCTTTTTCACATATCGCCGCCACCACCACCTCGAGATCACTCCGATGATGAGGACCTTTGAGTCCTTTTTATTTTCTTTATTCTTATTTTTATTTATTTATTTATTTTTATTTTAGTTCATTTTCCTTTATTATTAAACTCTTTAAATTTTTAAGTATAATTTAATTTCTTTTATCTCTGGCTGTTTAGCTCTCGAGTAACTATAACAAACGTCCATTAAATAAGAACTCCTAAAAACTTTCTCGATGACTTCGCAGGTTTAAAAAGGTTCAAGGTGCCACTCAAGGAACGAACACACCACCAGAGTATTCTCCACCACCTTCACCTATGCCTAGTCATCATGTTCATCATTGATCATCCTCCAAGGATTTCATCCATAATTGAGGAAGTTTCACTTCACCCTCTCTTTTGATTTTCTTAAAATATTGTTCATATATATCTTTGTACATTGAGGACAATGTACATCTTAAGTGTGGGGGGTGAATTTTATTGTGAAAAAGTGCCTAACTTTTTGCATTATTCTCAAATCCCTGAATTAGGTCTTGTTCTTAGGTAAAATTTCTCATATTACTGTTAAAATGGAATTTCCTTTGATTTATGATTTTTATTGATATGTTTTGGATTAAGTCATAGTTAATTATGCAGTGATGATTTAAACTCTAGGAGACTAGAGAATCAAGCATGATAAGTCTATTTTTCATGAAATTAAAAATTTGTTAGGTTGTCTACCTGAATCTAATTATTACCTTTAAGTTTGAAATTTACAATGTTGATATCAAAAACCCATAATTTTTGTGAGATTTTGAGCCTTTTAGAGCATACATTCCTTTTCGTGCTCACTTTATTGATTATGAGTGTGTCAACATTGATTTGTTATTCTAGAACTTGCGTCGATTATACATGTCGAGACCACACCTTTGATTTGATATACTAAGATGATAAAGGCACCTAGTGTAACATCCCAAATATGGGGTTATTTGGAATTTGATTATTTTCTTGTTATGAACTGCTGTGATATTATTAATGGAATAATAGAGCTTAATTTAAGGCTTTGAGTGTGCCCGGTTTGATAGAAAAAAAATTTCAGTTTTTAATTTTAAAAGAAGGGAGCCTTAGCAAGTGGGTGTTATAAGAATAAATGTGGGTAATTTAACACTAATTAGGCCTTGGATAAGTGGCAAAGCAAGCCCACTTAAGAGCTAGCATGTGACGCCACATCAAGAGGAAGGGAGAGCCTTGGTTGAGTCACAAGGATCCTCTTTTGCATTATGGATGGACGGCACATGTGGAGAGTTTTCTCTCCTTTAATTCTTTTTATTTTGGATAATAAAGGGATTATTATTATAATGATAATAAGAGGATAAAGAAGATATTAGTTGGTTTATTATTGGATTAAGAGGGGATTAATTCAATTAAGTTTGAATTAAATTGAATGGGTGGCTTGGAGCAAAATAAGGTAATGGCCGAATTTTAAACTCCTTGGTGGAGTAGTGTGGACGGCAATGCTACTAGAAGGGGTGCCGAATGTCTATAAAAGGAGCAACCTAGCACCATTCTTTTCTTTTTCTTCATTTTGCTAATTGCCGAAATCTCTTAAGCCCTCCTCATTCTTCTTTTATTTTTTTTCCAGCCTCCCAAACCCCTTTAGCCGAAACTTCTATTCCCTCTCATCTCCATTATTTTCCTTCCTTCAATAAGCCGAATACACCCCCCTTGAAGTGCCGAATCTCACACTCCTCCTTGGCAGCGTGGTTAGCCGAATACTAAAGGAAGTATAAGACCCTGCGAAAGTTAGCTCTCAATCGGTTTGAGGAAGGTAAGAAGGGACATAGCCGAATGGTTTTGTTATTCTCTTTTATGATTCTGTCGATTTAAGCATGGGGAAAACAGGAGTCCGGCACAAGACTGATAGTTGGCTTATCTTTTGTCTAAACCGAAATGTTGTAGGGACTCTGAGATATTTGGAATCAGGCGATCAAGGCTCCATCTTCTACCAACCGAATTTGGTAAGTGTAGGTAAGGCTTATATTGGTATTTAAAAGCCGAAGGCTATGGTTATTAGTGCTATTAATTGACTAAGTGAAGTTTGTAACCAGATTCGCAAGTCGGACGCTAAGACTAGTATTCAAAGCGAGTAGGTAAGGATTCGGGTTCAAGCAATAACCCTAAAAGGATTATTTGGTTTGGCCGAATGGCCCATATCACTAACACTATCTTGGCCGAATATAGGGGCTAGTGGATCTAGGGTGGCCAACGTTCCTTTTCGGGATTTAGACTTCTCATCAACATCAGGTGTGTACATACACACTTATAGCAGTTAATGTTGTGTTATATATATTTTGTATGTAAATCTGCTTGATGTAGATGCGGATTGGTACCTTAACGGTACAAGTGAGGATCCCGGTAAGTCTCTGTTGATATGAGATTACTTTAATGCTTTTGGGAAGCATGGTTTATTGATACATGTGATGAATGCATGAGATCTGTTGTTAACTGTTTACCTACTATGGGCTATATGAGAGGAGGGGGCAGTGATGTTTCGTGCTGACGAGCACCAGTGTTTTGGTAACACACTGTGACTATATGTCACCAGAGGTTTGGTACCTCCAGAGGTTTAGCACCTCATAGCGACTTGTCCCTGTGGTTAACACCACCGTGGGTTGGCCCCACTTGAGATATGGGATCGTCTGCCAGTGATTTGGTATCACACGATGGGTTGGCCCCATCACCCGATTTGTGTCTACGGACACCAGTGCTTTGGTAGCACATTGTGACTATATGTCACCAGTGGTTTGGCACCACCAGTGTTTTGGTAACACATTGTGACTACGGTCACCAGTGGTTTGGTACCACATGGGGTAGACAAAGGCGTTTGGTTGGCTAGGTTGGGCACACGATACTCTGCATAATTAACTGTTATATGTTGTGTATGAAATGTTGTATTAACTGGGGAAGGGTTACATATCGAGTCTTGGTGACTCACCTTCTCCTTTAACATTTTTCAGGTGACTCGTAGATGGCGGTTGAGGAGCCGGTTGGACTCGAGGTGGCCATGCAGTGGATTTAAATTTATAGAACTTTAAATTTGGTTATTTTTTTTACTTTGGTTGTAATAAGGCCTCCATAAACTTTATTTGTGTTTTTTTTGGATGTTGGATATTTGCTTTAAACTGTATTATTAAATTGAACTAAAATCACATGTTTTCTTAAGTTAACACGGAAAAGTTTAATCGTGCCATCGGGCACACTTGAACTGGTATAATAATCGGACTTAATTAAACTTCCAAATTAAATCCAAGTATAGTTTTGGCAAGATAACCAAAAACAAGAAGTTTTCAATAAAAATTAAATAGGTATCGAAATGGTGGTCACAAGGTTCTTCTCCGTAACAAATCAAATTCGGTCGTAATGTTTGGGCCGGGTTTGGGTTGTTCTGACTGGTATCGAGCCCAGTTCAAAGCTCATTTGTGGGGCCCAAGGCCCAAAAATGTTTTAGTAGGCCTTTTGAATTGTTTTTGGGTTTTAAGCGGCATGGCCCGAGTCTCCTGCACCGATCCGCCTGTAAGTACATCTAAACCTCTTTGTGAATTATATTCTGTAGAAGGGTAGGAAGCATGGAACGTAGATAGACTTATAGGACTTGGACCCTAGGTTTAGACTACTCAAACACACAAACAAGACATAAGACTTAAAGAACTAAACCAACCTATGACTTAGTCAATGAGCTAGGGTGTGGTAACCCACATGCGCATGTCTAGGATTGGATCCGGAAGAGCACAGTATTTAAGCGATCCTCGTGACTCACCTCCTCTTCGCAGTATCCTGCAGTGCGTAGCCGGTTCACCCTAACTCGAGGGCTCTGGTGGTGTGGTAACCTCGTGCGCATGTCTAGAAAGGTTCGTGAGAGCTTGGTATTTAAGCGGTCCGCGTGACCCACCTCCTCTTCACTCGACTCTGCACTGTGCGTAGCTTTGGTTCACCCCGACCAGGAGGGCTCGGTCATGGGCTAAACACAATGATTAAAACCGAAAAGGGAATTAGCCTTGTTTTTCAAAATAGAACGAAACAACAAGCCCTAATGTTTTCAAAACTTGTCCAATAACTCTCTTAAACCCTAGAACATTACGTTTACAACGTTTTTCTCGGAAAACTTGACTTGTGAAAAATTACAGAAATACCCTTAGGAGTAAAATTACCAAAATGCCCCTGACCCATAAAATATTAATTCGACGGTTTTGCCCAAAAATTTCAATTATTTTACAAATATTCAATAACTTAGCTTTGGAAATCATCAAGAAAATATTTTGGTTCTGGAAAATTACGAAAATACCCACAGGGAAAAAGACAAAAATACCCTCAGGTTAGAAATGGCGAAATGTCCGATGAGCGAATAGGTGTGGAAAGTATTAAGGAATGGATGCATGAACTTCTTTGTGTGAACTAGGATAGGAAACTAAAACATTGTTTGCTCGAAAGAATCTCTGATTAAACCTTATTCATAAAATTTCTTCGCGAGTAATTAAGTGAAACAAATGCTAACGCATAAAATTTTTCTAAATCAGATTAAAAGCGCGGTAGATAAAATGAGCTCTAGAGGACGTGGGCGCCGTGGGCGTGGTAGGGGTAGGATGACGGTGTCCGAACCCGTCAGTCGGGACAAGGTTCGAAAATGAGGTACCATCGCCACCACCACCTCCTACTTTTAGAGTGAGGAGCCGGAGCGGGCCGGTGGCGAGTCGGTATCGCAAGCCGTGTTGCGAGTCTTGGAGATGGTGGTGAAATTTGGTGGAAATGTAGGAGCTCGAAATCTATCCCGGCGACTCGATCTAACGGAGCGGAGGTATTCCGAGGTGTGTCGAGTGGCACCCAGCAAATGGAATCTCGGCTAGAGTCAACCCAAAGAATCATGGATGACCTTGACTTTGACCGAGAAGAGAAGTCCCAAAGAGCGTGTCGCTTCTAAAGGATGAAGCGTATCGATGGTGGCTTACGGTTCGAGATGGGGCTACGAGATGATTTGACTTGGGAGTATTTCGTAACCGCCTATCGAGAAAAGTATGTGGGCATCACCTACACCGACGCCTTGAAAAAGGCTTTTAAGGATTAGTGCAAGGAACCAAGTCCGTGTCGGAATATGAGGCGTAATTTCTAAGGCCGAGTAGATATGCGAGAGGCATCGTGTCTCACGAACATGAGCGCCGTGTCCGCTTTGAGGACGGACTCGAGATGATTTAAGGTTCTTGATTGCCCCACAGCAGAGTTCGTGAGTTCTCATCTCTAGTGGAGAAGGCTAAGGTAGCCGAAGGAATCAAAAGAGGCCGTGAGGCGAACTATAGTAAGAACAATCGTAAGAGAAGTTTTGGGTCACCGGATCAAGCGGAAGTGCTCGAGAAAAGGCTAGGCCAAGTGGGCCCAATCGGCGACAAGGCCCACGATCGCTAATCGAGGCCGACTCGTGTAATCGTCATTGTGGAAAGACCCACCGGGAGGTTGTTGGACCGGTGACAAAGGATGTTTTGAGTGTGGGTCTTTGGAGCATCGCGTCGAGATTGTCCCCGAAACTAGCTAAGAAGCGACGGAGGCGTAACCGTGCTCGGGATAGAAATGTAGGACCACGGAGGGTCGTGGTAATGGCAGAGGAAACAACGGTCCTAACCGAGGTCGTGGAACTCAAGGCGAGGTTCAGGCAACACGAGGCTAGGCGGCTGGCTTTAGTTTACGCAGCAAAGGTGTCGCGAAGAAGGTGACGCACCGGATGTCATAACCGACGCGTTTCTAATTTTCGGTTTTCCTTATGTTGCATTGATTGATGTGGGCTCGACGCACTTTTCGTACATTGCTTGTAGTGTGGTAGGAACTATGGACCTAAACTCAAACCGCTTCTAGGGAGATGACCGTAGTTAGCCCCTTAGGTCACTCCGTAGTCGTAGATAGACTTTATAGAGGCGTACTCCCAGAACTTCAAGGGGTAGTATTTGTAGCTGATCTAATGGAACTACCGTTTGGGGAGTTCGATTTGATCCTTGGTATGGATTGGTTGGTTAAGTACCAAGCGAGTTTGGATTATGCGGCTAAGCGCATGGTCCTAAGGCAGGAAGGTGATGAAGTGGTTATGATAGGAGATAGAAGGAATTATATATCCAATGTAGTGATCGCCTTGAAGGCCGAAAAGATGGTCAAGAAGGGTTGTGAGGCGTATTTGGTTCAAATCAGTGCGCTCTGGAAGCTAAGGGTTAGTAGTTGGAAAGGTCCGAACGGTTGGGGAATTTGTTTGATGTATTCCCGGAAGAACTTCCGGGTTTGCCTCCCGGATCGAGAAGTCGAGTCGGTATAGACTTGCTACCCGAACGGCACTGTGTGTCCATAGCACCATACCGAATGGCACCAAAGGAATTGGTGGAGCTAAAGGCTCAAATTCGGGAGCTCTTGGATAGAGGGTTTATACGACCAAGTATATCTCCGTGAGGAGCACTGTGTTGTTTGTCAAGAAGAAGGACGGTTCTATGCGGATGTGCATCGACTACCGTCGGTTGAACAAGTTAACGATCAAGAACAAGTATCCGCTGCCTCGGATTGGCGACTTGTTTGATCAACTGAAGGGTGCCTCGGTGTTTTGAAGATTGACCTTAGGTCGAGATATCATCAATTAAAGGTGAAGGAGGCTGATGTTCACAAAGCGGCATTCCAACTCGGTATGGGCATTTCGAGTTCTTGGTGATGCCATTCGGTTGACTAATGCGCGGTGCATTTATGGACTTGATGAATAGAGTTTTCAAAGAAAGATACTTGGACCAGTTCGTCGTGGTGTTCATAGACGACATATTGGTTTATTCAAAGACGTAAGAGGAGCATGACAAGCATTTACGGATAGTTACGCAAGTATTGAGGGGGAAGCGATTATATGCCAAATTCGGTAAGTGTGAATTTTGGCTTAGGGAAGTGGCTTTCTTAGGTCATGTAGTGTCACCAAGGAATTAGAGTAGACCCTCGCAAGATTGAAGCAAGATTGGAGTGGAAACCACCTAGGACGGTGGGTGAAATACGAAGTTTTACGGGTTTAGCAGGTACTATCGGAGATTCGTGGAAGGATTCTCTCTAATAGCAAAATACGTTGACTAAGTTGCTAAGGAAAGGTGTCCCATTTGTATGGACGGAGAAGCGACAAGAAAGCTTTGATAAGTTAAGGAAGATTTTGACGGAAGCTCCGGTTTGGTGCGACTGAAGCAGAAAGTTATTCACGCTTTATTGTGATGCATCTCACACCGGTTTGGGATGTGTGTTGATGCAGATGGGAAGGTAGTAGCCTATGCATCCCGTCAATTAAGACCGCATGAGGTTAACTACCCAACTCACGACTTAGAGTTAGCGGCGATCGTCTTCGCTCAAAGATATGGAGACATTACTCGTATGGAGAGAAGTCGATGGTCTACACGATCACAAAAGCTTGAGGTACCTTCCGACTCGTAAGGATCTCGAATCTGACAGGCAGCGTCGGTGGATTGAACTACTAAAGGACTACGATTGTTCGATCGAGTACCATCCAGGTAAGGCTATTGTGGTAGCTGACGCATTGAGCCGGAAGGTTGTGACGGACTTAAGGGCAATGTTCGCTCGGTTGAGTCTGTATGATGATGGGAGTCTTTTGGCGGAACTCCAAGTAAAGCCGACTTGGATTGAGGAGATTAAAGCGAGCAAGCTTAGTGGATGAGGGCTTGAGCGCTAAGAGGGTATAAGTTCAAGACGGTGGTTTGGAAGGGTACAGTCTGTCTAGTGATGGAGTGCTTTGTTTTCAAGGACGGGTATGTATGCCAAAGGATACAGAATTAAGGCAGAAAATTCTCTAAGATGCACATAGCAGCCCATACGCTATGCATCCTGGGGAAGCAAGATGTATGGAGATTTGCGAAAACATACCGTGGCGGGGTTGAAGCGTGAGATAACGAGTTCGTAGGGAAGTGTCCGACGTGTCGCCAGTTTAGGCCGAACATCACCACCATCGGGACTACTTCAACCGATAAAGATCCTCAATGGAAATGGGAGAGGATCACCATGGATTTTGTTAGTGGGCTACCCTCACGCCCACCAAGAAGGATGCGATTTGGGTAATTGTGGATCGCTCGACTAAATCACTCACTTCATGCCTGAGAATGGATTACTCACTCCGAAGCTAAGCGAAGCCGTATGTATGTGGGTGAAATAGTGAGGTTGCATGGCGTGCGATGTCGATTATCTCGGATAGGGATCCCGATTCACGTCCAAGGTTTTTGAAAGCGTTGCATCAAGCTTTGGGTACACGGTTAGATTTCAAGATGCGGCTTTCCATCCACAATCGACGGCGGACGGTCGGAAAGGGTGATCTGATTTTAGAAGACATGTTAAGAGGTCATGTCTTGGATTTTAGTGGTAGTTGGGAGGAGTACCTACCATTATGGAATTCGCTTATAACAATAGTTATCAAGCGAGTATTCAAATGGCTCCATACGAGGCCCTATATGGACGAAAGTGTCGTACTCCTACATGTTGGACGGAGTTGGGAGAAAGACAAGTTCTGGGGCCGAATTGGTAACCGAGACGGAAGACAAAGTCAAGGTGATTCGGTCTCGTCTCAAGGAAGCATCGGATAGGCGTAAGTCTTATGCCGATCTTAAACGCAAGGAAATGGAGTATCTTTGTGGGAGATAAAGTCTTTACGAAAGTGTCGCCTTGGAAAAAGGTGTTGAGATTTGGACGGAAAGGAAGTTAAGCCCAAGGTTCATCGGGCCATATCTTTGTTGTGAAGCGAGTAGGACCGGTGGCTTATCACCTAGAGTGCCGCCGTGAGCCGAGTCGATTCATGGCGTATTTCATGTGTCAATCTTTGAGACGGTATCGGTCGAGATCCTTCGCACGTTGTGCGATGCGAGATTGAGGTGAACTCGGATTTATCTTTTGAAGAAGAACCGGTTCATTGTAGACCGAGATGTGAAAGTTCTACGAAGGAAGGCGGTGCCTTTAGTAAAAGTGTTATGGCGGAACCACGGAGTGGAAGAAGCTACGTGGGAGCCCGAGGAGGTGATGCGCAAAGAATACCCCATCTCTTTTGATCAAGGAATTTCGAGGACGAAATTTATTTTAAGGGGTAGAATCAGTAACATCCCAAATATGGGGTTATTTGGAATTTGATTATTTTCTTGTTATGAACTGCTGTGATATTATTAATGGAATAATAGAGCTTAATTTAAGGCTTTGAGTGTGCCCGGTTTGATAGAAAAAATTTCAGTTTTTAATTTTAAAAGAAGGGAGCCTTAGCAAGTGGGTGTTATAAGAATAAATGTGGGTAATTTAACACTAATTAGGCCTTGGATAAGTGGCAAAGCAAGCCCACTTAAGAGCTAGCATGTGACGCCACATCAAGAGGAAGGGAGAGCCTTGGTTCGAGTCACAAGGATCCCTCTTTTTGCATTATGGATGGACGGCACATGTGGAGAGTTTTTCTCTCCTTTAATTCTTTTTATTTTGGATAATAAAGGGATTATTATTATAATGATAATAAGAGGATAAAGAAGATATTAGTTGGTTTATTATTGGATTAAGAGGGGATTAATTCAATTAAGTTTGAATTAAATTGAATGGGTGGCTTGGAGCAAAATAAGGTAATGGCCGAATTTTAAACTCCTTGGTGGAGTAGTGTGGACGGCAATGCTACTAGAAGGGGTGCCGAATGTCTATAAAAGGAGCAACCTAGCACCATTCTTTTCTTTTTCTTCATTTTGCTAATTGCCGAAATCTCTTAAGCCCTCCTCATTCTTCTTTTATTTTTTTTCCAGCCTCCCAAACCCCTTTAGCCGAAACTTCTATTCCCTCTCATCTCCATTATTTTCCTTCCTTCAATAAGCCGAATACACCCCCTTGAAGTGCCGAATCTCACACTCCTCCTTGGCGCGTGGTTAGCCGAATACTAAAGGAAAGTATAAGACCTGCAGTTAGCTCTCAATCGGTTTGAGGAAGGTAAGAAGGGACATAGCCGAATGGTTTTGTTATTCTCTTTTATGATTCTGCGATTTAAGCATGGGGAAAGCAGAGTCCGCACAAGACCGATAGTTGGCTTATCTTTTGTCTAAACCGAAATGTTGTAGGGACTCTGAGATATTTGGAATCAAAGTGATCAAGGCTCCATCTTCTACCAACCGAATTTGGTAAGTGTAGGTAAGGCTTATATTGGTATTTAAAAGCCAAGAAGGCTATGGTTATTAGTGCTATTAATTGACTAAGTGAAGTTTGTAACCAGATTCGCAAGTCGGACGCTAAGACTAGTATTCAAAGCGAGTAGGTAAGGATTCAGTTCAAGCAATAACCCTAAAAGGATTATTTGGTTTGGCCGAATGGCCCATATCACTAACACTATCTTGGCCGAATATAGGGGCTAGTGGATCTAGGGTGGCCAACGTTCCTTTTTTGGGATTTAGACTTCTCATCAACATCGTGTGTGTACATACACACTTATAGCGATTAATGTTGTGTTATATATATTTTGTATGTAAATCAGCTTGATGTAGATGCGGATTGGTACCTTAACGGTACAAGTGAGGATCCCGTAAGTCTCTCGTTGATATGAGATTACTTTAATGCTTTTGGGAAGCATGGTTTATTGATACATGTGATGAATGCATGAGATCCATTGTTAATCTGTTTACCTACTATGGGCTATATGAGAGGAGGGGCGGTGATGTTTCGTCTTGCCGACGAGCACCGGTGTTTTGGTAACACACTGTGACTATATGTCACCGAGGTTTGGTACCTCCAGAGGTTTAGCACCTCATAGCGACTTGTCCCCGTGGTTAACACCACCGTGGGTTGGCCCCACTTGAGATATGGGATCGCCCGCGGTGATTTGGTATCACACGATGGGTTGGCCCCATCACCCGATTTGTGTCTACGGACACCAGTGCTTTGGTAGCACATTGTGACTATATGTCACCAGTGGTTTGGCACCACCAGTGTTTTGGTAACACATTGTGACTACGGTCACCAAAGTGTTTGGTACCACATGGGGTAGACAAAGGCGTTTGGTTGGCTAGGTTGGGCACACGATACTCGCATAATTAATCATTATATGTTGTGTATGAAATGTTGTATTAACTGGGGAAGGGTTACATATCGAGTCTTGGTGACTCACCTTCTCCTTTAACATTTTTCAGTGACTCGTAGATGGCGGTTGAGGAGCCGGTTGGACTCGAGGTGGCCATGCAGTGGATTTAAATTTATAGAACACTAAATTTGGTTATTTTTTTTACTTTGGTTGTAATAAGGCCTCCATAAACTTTATTTGTGTTTTTTTTGGATGTTGGATATTTGCTTTAAACTGTATTATTAAATTGAACTAAAATCACATGTTTTCTTAAGTTAACACGGAAAAGTTTAATCGTGCCTTCGGGCACACTTGAACTGGTATAATAATCGGACTTAATTAAACTTCCAAATTAAATCCAAGTATAGTTTTGGCAAGATAACCAAAAACAAGAAGTTTTCAATAAAAATTAAATAGGTATCGAAATGGTGGTCACAAGGTTCTTCTCCGTAACAAATCAAATTCGGTCGTAATGTTTGGGCCGGGTTTGGGTTGTTACACCTAGGTTTTAACCCACTTACTCCACTAAAAGCCTACCCTCATAATTAACCCCTAGTGAACCCCTTTGATCCTAACAACCCTTTAACTCACCATTAACATTAACCCAAAACCTACTTTGTATTTGTTATCACCATTTTTCTTGACTACCTCTATATCGTGATTTGATTTGATCGGTTACTTAACTATTTTCTTTATTTCAGTTATTAAATTCTATATTATTATTGTACTTGATTTGTTCTTAAAAAAAATGAAGTATATTCATTATTAGTTCTATGTTATTTGAGCTCAAACTGTTAATTTCATTATCTTTAAAAGAAGCTCATGTTATTAGTATTAAGTTTTCGTGATGTAATTATTAAGTACAACTTTTTAGTTAGGTAATTTATCAATTCAGTCTCGATTCTAACCCTCTAATTCAGCCTTTATCCACACCTTTAACCCAAGCCCCGTTACAACCCTTTTTAAATACCTTTTGATTTGTGTATCATATCATTTTACAGTGGTGGAGATTTGATTTTCATGCAAGCCTATGGGATTAAATTTTCATGTTCGACTTCTGAGTGCTTATTTTTGAACCTTAAACACTTCTAGTGATTTGAGTGAATCTTTAGTGAGGATGTCAATTTTTGTCGATTTTGAATCAGAGGTAATTATTTAGGTAAGGGGAAACACCTATTTTTCGTACTATAAAAAATATGACTTTGATTTTTTGCATCTTTAGGAACTTTCTGGTTAAGTTATCAATGTATGAATTACCTATGAATTATGATGAAACATTGTTGATGAAGGTTATGAATTGAGGAAGTTCGTTTTAATTGCAAGTTGAGAACTTTGCTTGAGGATAAGAAAAAGCTTAAGTGTGGGGGTATTTGATAAATCGTAATAGTAACATATTTTATCTCCACATTTAGCATGCTTTTGGATGATTTATCCCTTGAGTTATGCAATTTGGTGCTCTTAATCCTTTAATTTCATGTTTTATACTCAAGAGAGCATAAGAGAATGAAAAGAATAGAAAACGGGCTTAAAACGGGCCAAGTGGGCCAAAGTAGGAAATCAACACGACCTGGGCCCAAAGTACACGCCGTGCCCCTTTAGCAAGCCCGACCACAGCCTGGATTCGATTTACACGGGCGTGCCACACGGACGTGTCCCTGCCGTGACAAAGAGGAATTTCACTCGGATTAGGATACTTAGAGGCAAAGAAACACATTCCGAAGCCTATATAAACACCCTAAGTATGACCTAAAAAGGGGAGTCGACATAATCCTTCTGTCAGGGGCTTTTTTTAGGGGCATCAGCTAGGCCAAGGAGCCAAGCCAGAGAGGTCAGAATCGTGGGATTTACTCGAAGAAAGCCAGTTGATTCATCTCAAGAAGCCGAAATCATACTCAAGACGGCGGATCTCTCTTTTAATTCCTTCGAGGGTTTTAGGTTTTCTTATGTTTTGTTTTATCTTTTCTTACGAGATGTATTCTTTTATAATTATGAACTAAACCTCGGATACACGAGGGGATGAAACCTAAGACGGATCTTGTTATTGTTTTCAAACTATATGATAAATACTTGATTTGTTCTTAATTATGTGTTCTTAATTCTTTCTTTGATATTTCGAGTATCGATTCAAGTATTGATGTGCTTAGGCGGTGGAGCAAAAGTCCTGTCTAAGAGTAGATCTAGCATAGTTAAGCGGAGTTGATCATAACCTAGACATAGGATGACGAAAATCATGTCTTGATTAGGGTCAAACCTAATATGGGAGTCCATAGATCGAGTTAATGCAATTCTAGGGGTTTTAATTAGAAAGAGATTTCAATTAATCAACTTAGGGTTAGATGTTAGTAGCCTCGACGGAGGTATTAATATACATTAGGAATCCTACGGATCAAGTCAAGTGAATAAATAAATGCAGTTGAGTTAGATAACAAGTGAAGTCTAGGTGGATTCTTCCTTGGGTATTGTCTTAATCAATTGGTTTTTCCCACAAGTATTTCCCCAATTCATCCTCTTTGTCTTAGCGTCTTTAGCTTAGTAATTAGTTAATTTTAGATTAAACAATAATTCACTTCAATTCTTAGGCTAAATAAGAGAAAGAAAGTTAGTATTAGTACTTTTGGTTCCTTTGGGTTCGACAATTCGGTCTTTCCACTAAACTATACTACTGTTCGATAGGTGCGCTTGCCTCAATCGTTGTCACAGTTAGTTTCTAGGCTAGATCATTCATTATATAAATTTTAAGACTCTGACATAACGATCAGGAAATTAAAGAGTTAAGAAATAAACGTATGGCTTTAGTTAAAGTTCTCTAGAAATGTCATGGATTTGAGGAAGCTACCTGGGAACTAGAAGAAGCTTTGAAAGTGCAATACCCGAACTTATTTTCTGGTAAGATTTCTGGGGACGAAAATTCCTTTAGGGGGAGAGTTGTAACAACCCGTTTTCAGTGGTGTCAGAAATAGTGGTTTCAGGACCACAATTCTGACAAGTGAGTTATTATTTATTATTTATTTAATGTCTACGGGATTATATTAGTGTCTTATTAAAGTTTCGTTAAGAAACTTTGAAGTTTACATGGTTAATTAGGTAAAAAGGACTATATCGTAAAAGGTGCAAAAGTGAGTATCTATTAGTTTAAAAGGATAAAGGGCTATGAAAAGGAAATCTAAAGTATCTAGATAGTAATTATACCATCCTTAATGTTAGTGTACAAATATGGACATGATTTAGTTGTTTTAAAGTTAAGTTAGTAAGGGTAAATTAGTAATTAGTTTAATAAATACAAACTAATATCAAAATACTATCATCCTTAATGTTTAAAAGGATAAAGGGATATGAAAAGGAAATCTAAAGGATTTAGATAGTAATTATACCATCCTTAATGTTAGTGTACAAATATGGACATGATTTAGTTGTTTTAAAGTTAAGTTAGTAAGGGTAAATTAGTAATTAGTTTAATAAATACAAACTAATATCAAAATACTATCATCCTCTTCCTTTTATCATTTGTTTCAACAGAAATTCCATGGGAGGAGGAGCTTAAAGTTTTGGCTAGGGTTAATTCATTGCATGGTATGATTTTAAGCCCCATTTTTAATGATTTTTATGTTTTTGAGTTCGTTTTAGCTTAGTCTAACTAGCCCAAAGGTTAGTTTTCAAAAATGTTAAAGATTAAGGGACTTACCATGGATGTTCTTGAAGGTGTTTTGATGCTATTTGATAGATTATTAACTTTGGTTGTTAAATAAACATGTTTTATTACGTGAATTTTAGTGAAATTGCAATTAGGGATTAAATTGTTAAAAGTGTAAATCTATGGGTTTTATTGTGAAATTTTGGTAAAAATGGGTTGTTTCAAGGTCTCTTGTAACATTGGTTAATTTGGATTTAGGTTAAAATGGTTAGATTTTAAGTTATGAGCTTAAGGACTAAATTGTGAAAAGTCAAAGTATTAGGGGCAATTTTGTAATTTTGCATAAATATGAATTATGGATTAAATTGAATTCTAGAAATACTTAATTGAATGAAATTATTTATTTAGATCAAGATAAACCATAGTTGGACTTAAATCGAGAAAAAGCTAAAGCTTCGGATTAGTGTTCGATTCTACTTCTACGCCCTAGTTATCGAGGTAAGTTTGTATTAAATAAGATCGTTTTAATGTAAGCTAAATTGACTGTTTACTATGTTGTTTTAATATAAGTGAATTTGAATATAAATGTATCAATGTTATGATGAATTGACGGATAACGAATTCCGTTTGAACCTTAAGAATTCTTAGGATACGAATTACATGTCATTAGGGATTTCATGTTTCAGGTGCTAGTCTTGAATGTCCTACTGATGGCTGAGGTCCTGCATTTGTTGCAGATTCTCCACATCTCGTGTGACCAGCATCGTGTAGCTTACATTCCGACCCACAGCTCGTGTGAGCAGGCCCATTTCACAGCTCGTGTGAGCATTGATGTAAAGGAAAGGTTACAGTTATATGGAAAAACACAGCATTCTCGAGTATCTGATGTAATTCTAGATGGTTCAATGGGTAAGAAAAGGAAATGAAATGGTAAGTATGCAAATGGAATGAATCATTATCTTATGAAAAGATTTATGAGTTAAATGATGTGTTTATATATGGTAAATTACATATCTTATGGTTGATTTCATTTGTATCATGAACAAGTGTACTAACTTGTGAGTTTGATGATGTTGTATAGGCTTTTACCAAGCTTATGGCATTGGTAATGATTTATGATTAATCTATGAATTGTATAAATTAAATGGTAAGTTATGTTAAGTTTTTACGAGCTTACTAAGCTCTCGTTGCTTATGTAGTTACTTTCATTTGTTTTATAGATTATCAGAAGCTCGATCGATTGGAAGCTTGTCGAAGACCTATTACATTATCCAACAATCATTTTGGTAGTTTTTGTGTATTTTGGCCAAGGTTAATAATGACATGTATAGGATCTTTGTAATGTATGTTTTGGTATGTTTAAGTTTTTGAAGTTATGTTGGTTTGGTGCTCTTTAATGCATTACCAAGTTATGTCATATTGGCCACTTTTAAGTGCTTGTAAATAAGGTTATTTTGATATGTTTTGATGGCTTGCAAATGGTCATGTGTGGTAGTTAATTGAACTAGGTTATTATGCTTGGTAATATGCAATATTGACTTGTTTTGGTAGGTGATGTTTTGATAAAATTGTGGTGCCTTTGAATGGCATATTGGTTAGATGAATTAGGATGTTTGAAATGGAATGTTTATGTGCATTTGAATGATGTTTAAATCCCTTGAATGTGTTCCAAATGGTATGAATGGTTAGGTATGAATTGGACTTGAAATGGCTTGATTTTACGTAAATTTTTGGGTTCACACGGCTTGGGACATGAGCTGTCACACGGCCATGTGTGACAACTCAGAGAGTTACACAGCCTGGCACACGGCTTGTGACACGGCCGTGTGACCCTACTCAGTGAGTTACACGGGTGAGGACATAGGCTGGGACACAGCCGTGGGTCCCTTGTTCTAATGTTACACAGCCTGGCCACACGGTTGTGTGACACCTATTTTCCAATTTTTACAATTTTTTCTTAAAATTCTTGTTTTGTTTCAAATTAGTCCCGAATTACTTTTACGTTATTTTTAGGGCCTCGAAGGCTCGATTTAGGAACAAAACACATATAATTGAATGACTTATAATATGTTTAATTTATTTAAATGTTATGATGTTAAATGTTTTTCGATTGTACGATAGTGCTCTGTAACCCTAATTCGACAACGGAGACGGGTTAGGGATGTTACAATATAAGAAAGAAAGGTATGATAACATTGTGTAAAAAAAGGTCTTCTTAAAGACACCGGAGTCAGAAAGTTAGGTTTATGCGAACACTGTACTTACAAGAAGCAGACACGAGTAAGTTTCGATTTAACAGTGCATAGAAAAAAAATGGCTCTCAACTATATTCATTCTGATTTATGGGGCTCGACTCTTGACATCTCAAAAGGAGGAAATATAAGTTTGGGTTTGTTTTCTAAAACAGAAGAATGAAGTCTTTAGAATCTTTAAGCTGTGAAAAATGTTGCTAGAAAAACAAACCAGAAAGTCCGTGAAGCGATTGAGAATGAATAATGGTCTTGAGTTCTGTTCATCAGAGTTTAACGATTACTGCAAACGAGAAGAGATATATAGACACTGCACCGTTGTTCGTACTCCACAACAGAATGGAGTTGCTGAAAGGATGATCAAAACCTTGCTTGAAAAGGCTCAATGGATGCTTTCTAATGCAAGTTTAGGGAAGGAGTTTTGGGCTGGAGCCGTCAATTTGACAAGTCATTTGGTGAATCGATCTCCCCATCGAACATTGAACGGAAAAGTTCCAGAGGAGATGTAGTTAGGTAATCCTCCCAATTATTCTAACCTTAGAATTTTCGATTGTCTTGCTTATGCAAAAGTTAGCTAGGGAAAGCTTGAACCAAGGGCCGTGAAGTGCATATTTCTAGGATTCTCTACCGGTACGAAAGGTTTCAAATTGTGGTGCTCGAAAACCAACAAGATAATTGTCGGTAGAGATGCTACATTTGATGAATCTGCTACGATTCATCGAAAAAATGGTCGCCTGCATTTAAAGACACAAAAAACCAGAATGTCTTAAGCAAGATGGATTTGAAGGAAGAAATAATGGGTGATGTTGCAATGAGAGGAAGCACGACGTTGCAACTTTATGATGAATATGGCTGACATCTCGATGAGGAAGCATGAGACGTCGCGGCATCACGAAAAAATTCTATGATGCCCCAAACCCTATCGGGACGGTCCGACCCGAATTTGGAACATCACATTAGCCACCGAGGTGGCTCTACATTTAAAACTTTACGAACCATACCAACCAACCATACACACCACACAATTGCAGAATATTTCATATAGGAAATTAAACCTTAGTGCACGCTTTGCTAAATTAATCATATTATTCACACAATCAGAAGGTATAAAGCATACCTTAATACTCGGTTGTCCCCCTTAGCTACAAAAATTTATTAGTTCATTTAATTATCCTCACATTAAGCAAGTAATTAAAACCATTTGAACCAGCAATAAAGTAAGCAATTATAACGTTAAAAAATCCCTAAAAACACAAGCAATCCGTAATGTCTATTTACAACCCGTTGAAAATTTTATTTAAAAAGTCTAAGTCTAATTTTAGTACTAAACCCTTGGAATGACTCACATTGCCTTCACTTCAAAGCTTAAAAGCTCAACACACATAACCAAAGAAAATGCCTTACAATGGATCACCAATTTGACACCCTCATCGCTAACCCGGGAATAATTTATCTGTAAGGAAAAGTAAGGGGGTGAACTTGGGAAAGCTGAGTGAGTACACATGCATACAACACAAATATATACACACTAGACATGTTAGGATTTAAACATATGTTAACAATTCACATATAACACAATTTTCATACTTAACAGAATAATATATTGACAATTTGTGAATATGAAACATAGTCAAATTATATATTCATTGGATAAATAGATCTCCAAAACACACCATATGACTCATAAAGTCGTACACTATCTGTAGCATCCCGAAATTGGGCCTAGTAGAATTGGGCCTATTGGGCCCCGAGCGTAGAAGCATTTTAGAATTTTTGAGAATATGAGAATGGCATAATTGCGAGTTGGACTTAATAGGTAAGTCAATTAGGAAGGTTACGGGGCTTCTATGAAGTCCCGGGGTCAAGACTAAGCCATAGGCAAAATTTTGATTTTGGGCACTTTAGTGAGGTGAGCTAGTGGAGGCAAGACTTAAGTGTAATTGGTTGTATTTTGTTATCACAAGAAGCAAGGTGGCCTAGTGGGTGGCGTCACAATGGAGCATGGAGGGGGGAGAGTGTTCGAATCCCACCTATTGCAAATTTTTGGATTTATTTTTGTGCTTCTTTCCAAAGTGTCGGTCATGGCTTTAAATAAGGTAAGGAATACTTTTTATTGATGGAAAGAAGACTAAGAAAATAAGGTAAGGAGGAGAGTAAGGAAAGAAGTAAAGGAAAGGAGTAAGAAGGGGGATATGTTGGCCGAATATTTGGAAGGTGCTTGGGATAGAATTTTTGGTCAACTCTCATCTTTTGGTAAAGGTAGTACACGGTTTTGGTAGGGGGAATGAGGGAGCCGAATTTCCTATAGCTTTTTACAAGTTTTGAGCATGAGAGGTATTTTACTCTTTTTGGAACATTTTGAGTTTTCTCTTTTCCAATTTCTTCCCTCACTTACCGAAACTCTAAAGCCAAAATTGTGCACCTTTTTCCTTTGTTTTGCCGAAACACTCAAGCCACTTTGCTCTTCTTTTCTTGTTTTCTCATCTTTCCTCCTATCTTTCTCTCTTCTTTCTTTAGTCGACCATATTTGGAGGACGAATCTTCCTCGTTTCTTTCTCTCAAAGTAGCCAAATCCTCTTAGCCACTATCTCTCCTCCATTTTTGCGTGTTGGACATTTCTCCTTGGTTGAATCGGGTAAGGGGCTTCATTTTATTCCTTTCATCTTCTTTTCTTCCTAGCCGAATGTGTGTCTATCACTATTCGGTTGTTCTATTTTGTTTCTAAATCAAAATATCACTTTCTCCTACTCCCTCAAATCGTGATCATCTTTTTTTCATCGTGTTCTAGTGGGTGGCCGTATATCACATTCTTGTCGATTTATCTCTAGCCTTAAGTCAAACGGTGGAAGTCGGATTTATAATCGTTAAGGTAATGGATTTCTTCAAGGTTCATTTCGATATCTCTCAATACTTGGTTATTCCCCTAAAACGAATCAATGATTATGTTTAAACGTTTATTCTAGGGACTAATCGCTCGTTTTCTCTACTCGTTGGTTCTTCGGAAGTAGAGGTAAGCTGAATCCTATCCCTAAACAACTACTTTCTCTCATAGTAGTATTTTACTGACTGAGACTTTTTCAATGGAGGCAAGTGGTAACGATTTGAAAGGAAAAGCGTTAAGAGAACACAAAAGGAGTGGATTTGCAATTCCTACTCCTAAGTTCAAACGTAGGGCGGTATCGACAGTTCGAGATTTCCCACCGGGTTGTGGACCATCATCCGGTGAGAATAGACAAATCGTGGTCGTTCACGATACTAAGGGTAAGCATTTCATTAGATCGTCTGATTTAGATTAATAAAACCTCGTTTGTTGGTTAATCGAGTGTAATGGTGATTTAGGTACCGACGATCAAGATGGTTTAGTTCTTACCGTAATCAGGTGTGTAATCTCACATCGAAATTCGTAGATTCGAGATTCGATATTATGTTGGAAAAGTAGATCGTTATTATTTACAGAGTTAAAAATCGTAATATGACATAAATCGAGTAACTTGCTTAAATTAATATTATTTTCAAAGATCTGTCAAAATCGGTATTAAATTGCTAAATTACGAAAATGCCCCTAAGGGCCGATTTACCAAAATGCCCCTATGGGCCGATTTGCTAGAATGCCTTAGTGGGCGAATTATGAAAATGCTTTATTAAATTTGGATCACCAAAATTGTTCAATAGAATAATGGTTGTTATTTATATGTGAATACTTTATGTTATTATGTATGTTGCATTTTTTTTACATTTTGCATGGGATGGGAAAATTGTATGAAGAGCAGTGTAGCCTGGTGGCATTGCCACAAATTGTATATTATTGTGCCTAAATTATGATTTCAGTGGTTTGACCACAAAAATAAAATGCTATAGCAGTTTGACTGCAAATTTGGTGTGAGCGGCGGGGTGGGTTGACTTGATCCCCACAGGTGTGATTGGCTGGTCGGGGGTGTGATGGATGGATTGGGTTGGGTTGCATACATTTACTTCATTTAATTAGTGTTATGTAAATGGGCTTAGGCCCAAGATTATGCTATACGGGTTCAGGCCCAGTGGATGACGGTAAGGGGATTATACACTTAGTTCTAGTAACTCAGCCCATTCTCTTAATCCTTACAGGTAATGATTAGTAATGAGGACTTGGGCCCATGGATGACTCGGTGGAGGCCATACTTTGGAAATAATATTTTCGAACCTTAGTAAATTTTTTTTTCGCTTATTTCGTAACTTTTACTATTTTGAGTTTAAAGTTGTAATAAGGCCTCTGGGATTTTTATTTCGGTTTTATGTTTGGCGTATTTATTTTCCATAAATTGTTTTAAACGGGGATTTTTCTAAAATCATAAACAACGATTTTTCTTCAAATTTAACAACAAACGGATTTCATAATAAATATGTACAAATAATTTAACTTGGATTTTTCCTGCAAATTATCAATAATATTTTCAAAAGTCACGGTTTTAAAAGATCACTAGTTCGATTATCGATTCTTCAATCAACCTCTAGATATTAGTAGTATTTTATCGATTAATTATAACCGAACTTGTTTTCTTAACTATAACCAAATAATGTCAACTTTAGTTTTTTTTATACGTTTTCTTTATGTGACATACTAGATCCGGTCATATCGCATGGGCCGGGTTTGGGGTGTTGCATTTTATGGTATCAGAGCCGGTTGCAAAACTCGGCTGTGGTTTGGGTTCAAAAATGCTTTCTAAAACTGCTTGAAATTTGATTTATAAATACATGTTTTAGAGGAAGTATGGCACCACGGGTATCCGGCACCAAGTCAGTAAGTTTCTGTTTTCATTTTATGATTATTGTGGTATGACTGTAGTATGAAAACTTCACAAAAATAGAAATACTCTAGAACTTTTAGCTTTAGGAGATTAAAAACTATAGAGATTGAGACTTTAGGATACATTTTACGAAAACAACTTTACTTCCTGTACTCCATAAAACATTATTTAATAAACATTGAATAGCATGCTGATTCATAAGACTTATAATCAGATTAAATCGACTTAGCAAACATGAGCGCTAGAGGACGGGGACGAGGTACACGCGATCGTGGTAGAGGCCGAGGTGCTAGGGTTGGATCCTCAGCATCGGGGCTTATGCCCGAAAGGGAGACGCCGGTACCACCAGTGACCGAGACGGAGTCTTATGACCGAGTCAGAATTAATGAGCTGACTCAGCTAGTTAGGGAGGTTGTGGAGGAGGATAGAGAAATTGGTCGAACACTTCGAGTTGGGAGCGTGGACTGTAAGAAGAAATTAGATCGCGGTTCTCTTGGGCCGCAGTCTCATTCTGTGAAGCATGTTAAGGCACGCCCAAACTTTTCGGCTTGCGAATATTAGAAAAGGCGTCATCCGGGGGAATGTCGAAGAAGATCAGGAGCATGCTTGAGATGCGGGTCTAAGGAGCATAAGGCTCGGGATTGTTCCATCACCATTAAGTCAGGTATGTCTTGGTTGGATAGGGTGTTTGAATGTAGAAAATCTTATGTATGCGTGGTAAGTACCTGTTTGCTTCTGTGGTTGGATATCTGGTCGGGTGAAGAGATTTCTAGATTAGGTTAGAAGTTTATTAGTGTTTTGGGAATCAGAGTGCGCAGCGGTAGCGTGGTAGAGTAGTCTGTGTTAAACCATTGTTAGATAGCCGAAATTTCGAGAGACAAATTTCTTTAAGGGGTAGATTTGTAACATCCCGAAATTGGGCCTAGTAGAATTGGGCCTATTGGGCCCCGAGCGTAGAAGCATTTTAGAATTTTTGAGAATATGAGAATGGCATAATTGTGAGTTGGACTTAATGGGTAAGTCAATTAGGAAGGTTACGGGGCTTCTATGAAGTCCCGGGGTCAAGACTAAGCCATAGGCAAAATTTTGATTTTGGGCACTTTAGTGAGGTGAGCTAGTGGAGGCAAGACTTAAGCATAATTGGTTGTATTTTGTTATCACAAGAAGCAAGGTGGCCTAGTGGGTGGCGTCATAAGGGAGCATGGAGGGGGGAGAGTGTTTGAATCCCACCTATTGCAAATTTTTGGATTTATTTTTGTGCTTCTTTCCAAAGTGTCGGTCATGACTTTAAATAAGGTAAGGAATACTTTTTATTGATGGAAAGTGGACTAAGAAAATAAGGTAAGGAGGAGAGTAAGGAAAGAAGTAAAGGAAATGAGTAAGAAGGGGGATATGTTGGCCGAATATTTGGAAGGTGCTTGGGATAGAATTTTTTGTCAACTCTCATCTTTTGGTAAAGGTTGTACACGGTTTTGGTAGGGGGAATGAGGGAGCCGAATTTCCTATAGCTTTTTACAAGTTTTGAGCATGAGAGGTATTTTACTCTTTTTGGAACATTTTGAGTTTTCTCTTTTCCAATTTCTTCCCTCACTTGCCGAAACTCTAAAGCCAAAATTGTGCACCTTTTTCCTTTGTTTTGCCGAAACACTCAAGCCACTTTGCTCTTCTTTTCTTGTTTTCTCATCGTTCCTCCTATCTTTCTCTCTTCTTTCTTTAGTCGACCATATTTGGAGGACGAATCTTCCTCGTTTCTTTCTCTCAAAGTAGCCGAATCCTCTTAGCCACTATCTCTCCTCCATTTTTACGTGTTGGACATTTCTCCTTGGTTGAATCGGGTTTGGGGTGTTACACTATCTCCATGTAAGTGTAGCACGTATGCTCACGCTCTCCAAAGGCACCACACTATCTACGATGAATGGAGCTATACTCGACATTCTCTTATCTCTCCAACGCTATCTTTGGGCCACAATGTCCAACACATAATAAAAAGGGTGAGTACTCACAATCCTATGGCATGCCAATGATATCCAACGGTTTCAAGTGTTCACATTGCAACATATCTATTTAATCAAATTTTATTACACAATATAATTGGCTCGCACTACTGTTGAGCTCGCACTTAGCATTTCCCTATAATATCATTTTGCACTAATTAAAACTCGCAATATCATAAATCTCATAATTCACTTACGGGTTTGTGCATGCATAAATGCACATTATCAATAAAATTCACATGTTATGAAAATCCATATTATATTATTTATTTTTATATTCGTTCGCAAGCATTACATAACCATATGCGAATATATATTACATAAATATATACGTACCTATTCAGTAATCTTTGTCACATCAAATTTTAACATACGTTAAAAGCCCCATAATTTTATATATACTAAATAAAACAAAACCTATAAACATATATATTATATAATAAAACCCAAGCATAATATATATAACCCCACTCATATATATATTATGTAACACACATATATATGTATATTACCAGCTCCCCCATTTATATATTATATATAACACCCACTAATATATATATTGTATACAAAATAAAGTCCATGTATATATTATAAGTTCATGCATTTTGCACTATTAAAATCACTCAGTGTATATACTCAGCGATTCAACCAAAGTTGCAAGGATTTGCATAAGGAATAAGTTGAGGTTCGTATACCATAAGTGGGGGTTCGCAAGCCTCACTTCGACTCTCTAGATCTCATAGTTCATGCTAAAATACAACATACAAATGCAGTGACCTATAGGTCACCACGGCTCATCGAACTAGACAAATTTTTGCTTGCCTTTGCCCCTATTTGTTGAGGCTCCACCAACATTTTTAGCTTTGCACAAAAATATACATATTACTAAGCATTCAAAAAAAATATAGCTTACTCTCTTTATGTTCATACAACGACTCTCCACTCACACATACTTATTCGACTTATTTAGTACAATCTATTTCGCTTAATTTCTTCTTTTTAACTTAATTAAATCCTTAATTTCTACCTCCTAACCCCATAAATTGTGCCTAATTATATATCTAGATTTCTAATTTTGCTCAATTTCTTTAAATAATATTTTTTCGGAAAAAACATTGTTCATCCTTATTCTCAAAAGAAAACCATTTAATTCATGCAATTACTTAAAGATTTTGATAAATTGAATTTAAAAACCTCTTAATCTAATCAAAATATACTACAAATCATTTTAAAACATCTCTTAGCTCTTTATTATGAGATTTACCATTTTTATGCAAAAGATAACTTTAAAACCATGGATCTTTAATTTTCTTACTTAGATCTATGAAAATTCAAATTAAAAACACCTAATAAAAAATTAATACATAAGAAAATAATAGATTTACCTTTAACTCAAAAACGTCCATGAATTTGTTTCAATTGAACAAAAACGAGCTAAGTTTAGGTGAGAAATTGGAGAATAAAGAGTGATTTTCTTGCAAAATTGAAAGAATAGAGTGTTTGGATGCTAAGAAAATATAAAGAATGCAGAAATTTTTGAGAGAAAACTTTCAATCTTAGATCTAACAAAATTTTAAAATGAAAAAGGATAAAGGGAAACAAAACGAAACAAACAGACGATGGGTATGGCTTTTTATAGCCAACTAACCATTTTTAAAAAAATGAGCTATTTTCCTTATAAGTCCTCCCCTATTCTCCCTTGTTCTTATAGCTCCCCTTTTAACCACTAGTTTTTAATTTACACATTTAACCTCTACTTTAACCACTATTCCCAAATTAGTCTCTATTATTATTATTTTTACTAATGTCCCAATTATTAATACCATAATTATTTAAATTAATTATTACTATTATTACTATTATTAACTAATTATTTATTTTATCCTATTTTTGTAACACCCCAAAGTAGGGCCTAGGAGTTTTAGAGGCATTTTAGGAATTTTGGCTTAGACGAGCTTGAAATTTTGTAAGGTTGGAACTCAATAATGTTTTTGACTTTGGCATCCTAGCTGTTAAACCAGTTTATGAGAAAGCTTTCTAGAAACCCTTAATTTTAGAGAAAGGACTGATTTGTAACAGAGTTAAAATAGTGATCATTTATGTGGCAATAAAACTAGTTTTTAAAATTGAACCTAAAACCCACCCTTCACCTATAGTTTTCATGATTTCTTCATTCCCTTTCAAGCTTGTGCCGCCCCTTGCCATATCCCTAGCTATTCCATTGATTTTTTGTAACGCCCCAAAACTCAGCCTAGAAGTTTAGACTGAATCTCGGAGGTTACATTAATCACCGAAATGATCGTAGGTAAAATTTGAGTTTAACCAGCTAGAAAACATACAGTATGTAAGTTATGTAAAACTCTCCCTTGTAAAATTTCGATGTTACAAAAATTTTAGTCCAAAAGTCGCTTACGTACGTAAAACCCAAAATTCATACCACAGTATTCAAAATAAAACTTACAGTTCAAACAATTTATTTATAAATGCAGAATTTATGAAAATACTTTTAAAGTTGATTCTAAACGTGGCTGTCCAAGACCTCCGGTATGCCGAGTCCAGCTTCAGATTATGCGAGTACCAGAAAAAGGGAAACTGAGGGGGGTGAGCTACACGAGCTCAGTGTGAGTCCGAACCAAACTAACATCAGAATCGTAGAACAGGATGCCGGATAGCAGTTCAATAGCGAAGCGTACTTACAGAGATATATAGAACCAGAAGGTAAACATGGAACCAACGTTTCCACCGTACGCAACAATTCAAGCACACCATATCAGACACAAAAAATCAACTGAGAAACCCATCAACGGGTCGACACCTAAACACTTATCATCACAGACACAACGTTCCAAAGTGTAACTATGTTAACACCTCAATACACGCAAGATCAGTCAAAAATGTTAAGGCATACAGACAGATACATGTAAATGCACAAGTATTAAAAATCCACCAGTCCAGCCAAACACCTCTCCGTCCCCCAATCACACCACAAATGAGCTTTAAGAAGCCCAACCAACCATGCACACCCCATAGGACCTTGAAAGGACCATCTAACCCTACACACCACGTATGTGGAACTGAGCCACATAAATATCAGTATGCAGCTGAGCTACCAGAAGTATCATACTGTGTGGTAAATCGCTATACAGATGTTTTGTAGTGAAAACTGCCAAATTAGATCAGACTTCCTTCTCTTCATATCCCAAACCTGAAATCATAATGCAAATGCAAAAATGCACACCATACATTATCAACCACACTAACACAGAAGCTCGTAAATAGTCAGTCAATTACAGAATTGATGTACACAGTTTCCAGACAATCACACACCAGATAAACAGAACTGGAAGTATGCAAGTTCAATCTACCAAATTTAGAATTTTATATCACAATATTCAAAGATTAAGCAACACCACATTAACGAGTCACTTAACTAATGTAATGATTGCTTATAACAGATATGTCCGAGCCAAAATAGAGTCCTAACCACCCTTACTAAGGCCTAACAGAAGGTCGGAACACACAGGATCACAAACAAGTCCAAAAACAGACAGTACAAAAGTTGGCGACATAAGGCCACACGGCCGTGTGGAAAAAGCAAGCTGTGTGGGGTCTACACGCCCATGTGGAGACCACACACGCCCGAGTGAGCAGCCTGTGTAACTCACTATCCAAAAGTGCTAAAAATTAAGTGCAGAGGCAACACGGCCGTGTGTTGATCTCACACACCCGTATGGGGACACATGCCTGTGTGGCACCAAAAATAATCGAAAAACATAATTCCCAACTTCACATGACCGTGTGACCCGCGAAACCACACTGAAACAACTTGAGAAACACGTAATTCACCACCAAACCGACCCCCCAATTACCTAAACCCAAAAGTATACCAGAAATTACAAATTTTCCTATGATACATCATCAACTCAAAACAAAACAACACCTATATCAAACAATTGCGGAAACACACTGAAATTGTCGAATATTGCAAAACCCAAGCAAAAATTTGTTAAAGGAATAGAAAGGTTTTTGAACACACACCTGAATTCGCGATTCCAAACACCAACAAAGATCGGAACGCCTCCCCAACACGATTTCCCCTCGCTCGAATCATTGAATTACCCGAACACCAAAAATTAAAATGGAAAGGAAAAAGTCGAAGGAAAGACGAAAGTGCAAAGGGAAGTGGAGCACAATAGACATTAGTTTTTTTTAATGAGGGAGAAACCAATTCTCCTAAAAAAATCAAAATCAAAACAATTAATATCCCTCCCCAAGTCAAGGCATGATTTCCTACTAACCCGATCTCAACTACCCATTCTCTCACCCACTTACACAAACTTCCAAACCCATTCGAACTCTCTTTCAGATAGCCGTGAAAAAAATAAACATCCACACTCGCACGAGGATTCGAACACAAGACCCCAAGCTAAATTAACACATAACCAACCACCAGACCAGCAGGCCCATTCTGACACTAGAACGCAGAACCAAATACAATTGTTCATTCTAACCACTGACCCTACCTATAAATCACGGAACTTCTAACCCCAAAATTTGGGGCGTTACAACTCACCCCTCCTTAAAGAAATTTTGTCCCTGAAATTTCCAACTAACAGAACTGTCACTTAATCCAGGGTCGACCACTACGCTCCTGCTACGCACTCTAAACTCGAGAAGTACCATACCAAACTTAAGACCTCAACACACAATCAGAACACTTAACCACTGAAACAGATACATACTTGTGTTTCTAATACAGAAACGTTACGATTCTAAAATTAAAAACCCAATCTTACTTTTCCTCAAGTTCGCATGGACCGACATCGGAGTCTCGGACATTTTATCTCCTCAAAATCAGTGAAACATATATCGTTTCAAAATATTATGGTACGATTTATCAAAACTTTTTTTAGAACGAACACGCATGCATACGGATACGTAAAAATACAGGCCGAGTTTTTGCAAACCTGGCTCTGATACCACTAAATGTAACGCCCCAAAATTTGGCCTAGAAGTTTAGACCAAATCTCAGAGGTTACATTGATCACCGAAATGATCATAGGTAAAATTTGAGTTTAACCAGCTAGAAAACATACAATATTTAAGTTACGTAAAACTCTCCGTTGTAACCCGACCTAAAAGTTTAAACCGAATCTCAGAGGTTACATTGATCACCGAAATGATCATAGGTAAAATTTGAGTTTAACCAGCTAGAAAACATACAATATTTAAGTTACGTAAAACTCTCCGTTGTAACCCGGCCTAGAAGTTTAAACCGAATCTCAGAGGTTACATTGATCACCGAAATGATCGTAGGTAAAATTTGAGTTTAACTAGCTAGAAAACATATAGTATTTAAGTTACGTAAAACTCTCTGTTGTAAAATTTTGATATTACAAAAAATTTACTCCAAAAGTCACTTACGTGAATAAAACCCAAAATTCATACCATAGTATTCAAAATAAAACTTACAGTTCAAACCGTTTATTTATAAATGTGGAATTTATGAAAATATTTTTAAAGTTGATTCTAAACGTGGTTGTTCGAGACCTCCGGTATGCCGAGTCCAGCTTCAGATTGTGCGAGTACCTAAAAAAAGAAAACTGAGGGGGGGTGAGCTACACGAGCTCAGTGTGATTCCAAAACCAAAACTAACAACAGAATCATAGAACAGGATGCCGGATAGCAGTTCAATAGTAAAGCGTACTTACAGAGATATACAGAACCAGAAGGTAAACATGGAACCAATGTCCCCATCGTACGTAACAATTCAAGAACACCATATCAGACACGAAAACTCAACTGAAAAACCCATCAACGGGTCAACACCAAAACACTTATCATCACAGACACAACATTCCAAAGTGTCACTGTGCTAAAACCTCAATACACGCAAGATTAGTCACAAATGTTAAGGCATACAGACAGATACGTATGAATGCACAAGTATTAAAAACCCACCCATCCAGCCAAACACCTCTTTGTCCCCCAATCACACCACAAATGAGCTTTAAGAAGCCTAACCAACCATGCACACCCCATAGGACCTCGAAAGGCCCATCCAACCCTACACACCACTTATGTGGAACTGAGCCACATAAATATCAATATGCGACTAAAGCTGCGTAAGTATCGTCTTGTGCGATAAATCACTATATGAGATGTTTTACTGATTAAAATCGCCAAATTAGATCGAGACTTCCTCCTGTTCATATCCCAAACCCGAAATCATAATGCAAATGTAAAAATGCGCACCATACATTATCAGTCCACACCGACGCGTATAGCTTGTAAACAATCACCAATTGAGAATCGATGTACCGCGCTTTCTAGACAATCACACACCAGATAAATAGAATCGGAGGTACGCACATTCAATCTACCAAATCAGAATATTATATCATAATATTCAAAGATTAAGCAACATCATATTAACGAGTCACTTAACTAATGCAATGATTGCTTATAATAGATATGTCCGAGCCAAAATAGAGTCCTAACCACCTTTACTACGGCCTAACCGAGGGTCGAAACACACAGGATCACAAACAAGTCCAAAAACAGACATAATACAAAAGTTGGCGACATAAGGCCACACGGTCGTGTGGAAAATGTTGTAGGGGTCTACACACCCATGTGGAGGCTACACATGCCCGTGTGAAGGCCACACATGCCCGTGTGAGCAGCCCGTGTAACTCACTGTCCAAAAGTGCTAAAAATTAAGTGCAGAGGAGACACAGCCGTGTGGTGATCTCACACGCCCGTGTGGGGACACATGCCCGTGTGGCCAGGCCGTGTGGCACCAAAAATCATAGAAAACCCTAATTTTCAACTTTACACGACCGTGTGACCTGCTTGTGTGGGGCACACGCCCGTGTGGCCAGCCGTGTGGTCACAAAACCACACTGAAACAGCGTTAAAAACACGTAATTCACCACCAAACCGACCCCCTAATTACCTAAACCTAAAAGTATACCAGAAATTGCAGACTTTCCTATAATACATATCAAATCAAAACAAAACAATACCTATATCAAACAATTGCAGAAACACACCGAAATTGTCGAATATCGCAGAACCCGAGCAGCAACTCGTTAAAGAAATAGAAAGGTTTTCGAACACACACCTGAATTCGCGATTCCAAACACCAATGAAGATCAGAACTCCTCCCCAACACGATTTATCCTTGTTCAAATCCTTGAATTACCCAAACACTAAAAATAAAAATGAAAAGGAAAAAGTCGAAAGGAAGACGAAAGTGCAAAGGGAAGGGGAGCACAATAGACGTCAAATTTTTTTGAAAGAGGGAGAAACCAATTTTCCTAAAAGAAATAAAAATAAAAATAATTAATATCCCTCCCCAAGTCAAGGCATGATTTCCTACTAACCCGATCTCAACTACCCACTCTCTTATCCACTTACACAAACTTCTAAACCCATTCAAACTCTATTTCATACAGTCGTGACAAAAATAAACATCCACGCTCGCATGAGGATTCAAACACAATAGCCCAATTTAAACTAACACACAACCCACCACCAAACCAACATGCCCATTCTGACACTAGAACGCGGAACCAAATACAGTTCTTCATTCTAGCCACTGACCCTACCTACAAATCATAGAACTTCTAACCCCAAAATCTAAGGTGTTACATTTTTTTGTTCCTAAACCATAATAAATCGATTTACTATCATTCCTAAGTTATTTATCACCATAAATATTCAAGAAAAACACCCAAAACTCCATATATTTCACCATTTTCTTCAAACGTGGGGTTTTCAGATTTACGTTGAAACTCATACATTCTTTTAAAAAAAGGTAATAATTCATGTATCCATTGGTTTTTAATTTTATTTAGAATCTAAAACTGAATTATTAGCCCTGAAATCCCATGTTTTAAATAAAAGCCAAAAATCAAGCCATTAATGGTGGATTTCGGGATTTTGAGTCAAAACTTTGTTTCAAAGTGTTTTTCAACTTTTTTTAGAATGATTAGAAGGTTTTTAAACTTACCTTGAAGTTTCGTTAATGATTTCTCATGTTTTAATGAATTCTATGAAAATTGCCTAAAAGATGTCGAAAAATGTCAATACAATGAATTGAGTAGATTTGTCTAGTTTGAAGGTTTCAAATTAGGTGTAGATGATTAAGTAGATGAACAGAACTAATTTTACGCAAAAAGGTTGAGAATAGATCGAGATATTAGTATATAAAGTTTGTTATGTTAATAGTTTAAGTCACATGACAACTTAGCTTAAAGCTTGTGTTCTAGTTGGTTTGAGTGGATTCTTGGTTGATATTTGAGTATGGTTATTGTATGATTTATGTGTGTAAAGCTTCAGATTTGCTAGAGCTTTCTACGAGCTAGGAAAGAGTTAGTTGAGATTTCAGTTTTTCGACTAAAGCACAAAGTGGTGAGTGTATGGAATTGCTACTCGTAAACAAGAGTCATGTGTTATTTGGGAATTTAGATGTAGCCTAAACACCTACTCTAAGTTCTGAGTGTAAGTTTCCTTGAATCCATAATTATCTTGTGATTTTGTGGTTATGTATTATGCATGAAAAGTGGTATGCGAATATAGTGACTATTGTGTAAAGTGAAATCTTATACATGAAATGAATGTGTAAAATATATGCTATATGACTATGCTAGTGTTTTGCAATAGATGCTAATATGCAGCGATAGTGCACGGATAATCGGTAAGTAATATGTGTTATTTTCGGATATTTTGGCCTTGTGATCTTGGAACCATTGGATATAGTTGGCATGCCATAGGATTGTGAGTACTCACTAATATGCTTAGAGGTTTTGGGCATTGAGGCCCTGGGACATATTTGGAGGGATAAGGGAATGAGAGCTAAGCTCCATTCAACGGGACATGTGAAGGGTAATATGGAGAGTGTTAGCTAAATGCTTCACTTTTGGGACATGTTTGACTCTATGAGTCTATGTGGTGTAACGGAGATCTGTGTATCCGATGTATAATGATAGAGTTCACTATATATTTCATAATCCAAGAGCAATATTATCATTATTTATCATATTTTATGTGATTCTGTGGAATATGTTCTGTGCTTGAATGAGTATGTATGCGTTATGAGAATGACCTATTAGACGATGCATGAGTTAAAACTATATGATGCTAGACTAAGAATGAGATACTCATAAGTAAATGTTTGGTTGTGTTGCATGATGACATGTTTGTGTTGTGGAAATTCTTGCATTCACTGAACTTGTTGAAGCTCACCTACTCATTTCAACATATACAGATTAGTGACGTCACAGTGTGGGTGGTGTGGTTTCCGAGGGAGTGATCCAAGGAAGTCTGGTTTGTAACATCTCGATTTAGGGCCTTCTCGGAATAGTGGTGCGAGACCACAAATCCGAGGTATATGAATGAGTTTTTGTGGTTTATGCTATGTATGCATGCTAGTGTGAAAGTTTCATGAAGCAATTTTGTGAAATTGCGGTTGAATTGTCCAAAAGGACTAAAATGCAAAAGTTGCAAAATGTAAGATTCTAGAAGCTATTTGTGTGAAATAGCTTTAGAATATTAATTAGAGGCCCTTAAATAGCAATTTTCCCAATTTCTAATTTTTGGACAAATTTGGGCATGGATGAGTTAAAATAGAAAGTTTATCAAAAAGGGCATTTTGATCATTTAACAATTAAGTGATTAAAATAGGAGAAAAGATGACAAAATTCATTCATCTTCTTCTCCAAGGCTGCCGAAAATTTCAAGAGCCATTGTTTGGGTTCTTCAAATTTTTCAAGCTTGCTAGTAAGTGCATCTAGCCTCGTTTTTTATATTCTTTGTATTTTTGAAGTCCTTGTAGCATGAGTAAACTATTTTTAGCTATTTGATGAGCTATGATGGATGTTCAAAAATATGGCCATGTATGACATGCATGTATTTTGATGTTTTATGGAAGATTATGAAAGCTTGATGTAGTAGAAACATCTTTTGCTAAGTGAGTTTCCATAGAAAATGCATGTAGGGACTAGTTTGTGAAAATCTTGAGTTTGGTCATACATGTGTGTTGTGATGAGAATTGATGATTGCTTTAGTTGAGTAAGTGATTCGGATAAGCATGAAAGGCTAGAAAGTTGAATAAAAATCACTTTACGAGCCTTGGGGGCAATAGTGTAATTATGAGAAAGATTTGGGGCAAAAGAGTAATTTTGCCAAAGTATGAGATGTGGGTCAATTTGGTCAATGTGTGTATTGAATAAGCTAATTTATTCATTATAGATCAAGAAAGACAAAGCCCGGATCGAAACCGAGGCAAGAGCAAAGTGGTGGACTAAATTGCACGTTTCTATACTTTTGAGTATCGAGGTAAGTCTATGCATAAACAATGCATTCATACTTACAATTTGTTAATGCTAGATAGTGTATAGCATGGTTGAGAATGATTGAGAACCTATGTGCTTCAAGTGAAATGAATGGATGAATGATTAAGTAAATAGATTTATTAATGTGTTGTGGTAATGCTAAATGGTGGGCTAAGTGCGATACCATCCTAATGCATATTGACGATGAGCTGGCTATGTGCGATGCTATCGTTAGGTATATTATCTAGTGGGCTATGTGCGAAACCACTATGAATACCTTGTTGGTAGGCTAAGTGCGATACTACCTTATTAATTGATTGTGGTGGGCTCAGTGCGGAACCACCAAGAGATTTGCTGCGTGGATGTGATAGTGAGTAGCATAGCTGCGTGGATGTGTTATTGAGAAATAATGATGTGTTGTATATTGTGTAAATGTGATATTGAATGCAGGGGTGCATGTCAATGGTTATGAGTAAGTGACTCATGATGTGTTGAAAATGTGGTAAGGGATAGAAAGAGTAAGCATAGTTGTACATTATATGTTAGTATAATGCTAATTGTTGTTTAGCTTATACTATGTTGCTTAATTGTTTATGTGTAAATTTACTAAGCTCAAAGCTTACTCTCTTTCTTTTCCCTTGTCTAATAGAGTAAAGTGTTGAATCGAGATACGAGGATCAATTAGAAGATCGCCCACACTATCAGCACACTCTGGTACATTAGACTCAATGTTTTGTATATGGCATGTATAGGGGCTAGACAAGTTAGTGAATTTTATTGTATATGGCTATGATGAGTTAGCCTTTGAATGGGTAATCTATTTTGTATTATGCCATAGTTGTTGGCTACTTTATTATATGAGAAGATGTAGTTATCTTTGTGAGATTGTAATAATTTGAGTTGATTATGGATGTGTTGTATGAGTGCATGATTGTGTATGCTAGTAGGGTGAAAAGAACTTGGCAAATAAGGCGTGTGTCTAGGCCATGTGTGACACACGGCCAGCCCACGGGTGATCACTGTGAAGTCAGAGTTTTAAAATTTATAAAGAGAATGATCGAACCTGGAAACTAACTATGACAATGATTGAGGCAAGTGCACCTATCGAACAGTAGTATAGCTTAGGCAAGACCGGATTGTCGAACCCAAAGGAACTAAAAGTACTAATACTAACTTTCTTTCTATTATTTAGCCTAAAATAAGTGAAGTTGTTTATCTAGTCTAAATTAATTAACTATTAAACTAAAAATTCTAAGACAAAGAAGAATGAAATTGGGAGAATCACTTGGGAAAAACTCAGTTGATTAAGACGACACCCAAGGAAGAATCCACCTAGACTTCACTTGTTATCTAACTCTCACGAACTGCACGATGTATTCACTTGACTTGATCCGTAAGACTCCTAACGTGTATTAAACCCTCTCTCGAGGCGAATAACGTCTAATCCTAGGTTAATTAATTGAAATCTCTTTCCCATTAATAACCCCTAGAATAGCGATAAATCGATCTATGGATTCCCATATTAGGTTTCACCCTAATCCAAAGAAAATCTCGTCACCCTATCTCTAGGCGCGCGATCAACTCTGTTTAATTATGCTAGATCTACTCTTAAGCAGGGACTTTTGCTCCACCACCTAAGCACATTCGACTTGAATTAATATCCGAGAAATATCAACACAAGAATTAAGCACACATAATTAAGAACAAATCAAGTATTTATCATATAGTTCAGAAAACAATAACAAGATTCATCTAGGTTTCATCCTCCTCAGGCATCTGAAGGGTTTAGTTCATAACAATAAAGAAAAAAATCTCAGAAGAAAAGATAACACAAAACATAAGAAATCCCTAAAACCCCCTGAAGGAATTAAAGAGGAGATCCTCCGTCTTGAGTAGAATTCTGGCTTCTAGAGATGGATCAACTGGCTATCCCTGAGTGAATTCCCACAAATCTGCCATCTCTGGCCTAGCAAGACGCCCCTAAATGATGGCTTTGGGCCCCCCTTTTAGGTCATACTTAGGGTGTATTTATAGGCTTTTGAAATAGGTTTCTTTGCCCCTAAGTATCCTTTCCCGAATGAAATTGCTCTTCTCCACGGTAGAGGCACGGCCATGGCACACGCCCGTGTGAATCGTGGCCAGGCCGTGTTCGAACTTCTAATGAGGACACGTCCGTGTAGGTCGTGATTAGGCCATGTTCTAGTATTTTGAAGAGGCACGGCCGTGTGGGCTTTAGTTCAGGTCGTGTCGATTTCATGCTTTGGCCCATTTATCCCGTTTTAAGCCCGTTCTGCGTTCTTTTCATCCCCTGGTGGTTTCCTGAGTATATATCATGAAAAGAAAGGATTAAGAGCACCATATTACATAATATAAGGGATAATTCATCCAAAAGAATACTAAATGTGGGATTGAAATATGTTATTATTTCGGTTTATCAAATACCCCCACACTTAAGCTTTTGCTTGTCCTCAAGCAAAATTCTCAACTTACAATTAAAACAAACTTTCTATAATTCATAATAGTCATTGATAATGTTTCATCATAATTCAGAGATAATTCATACATGGATAATTCAACTCAAAGAGTCCTAAAAATTCAAACAGTCTAAGTCATACATTTGTAGCATAAAACATAGGTGTTTCCCTTCATCTAAACAATTACCTCTGATTTAAAATCGACAAGGACTGACATCCTCACTTAAAGATTCACTCAAATCACTCAAAGTATTTAAGGTTCAAAATTAGGCACTCAAAAGTCAAACATGAAGAGTTAATCCCATAGGCTTGCATGAGAATCAAATCTCCACCACTAAAATATGAGATGAAACACAAATCAAAAGATCTTTGAAAGGGTTGTAACGGGCTTGGGTTAAAGGTGTGGAATAAGGTCAATTAGAGGTTAAAATCAAGATCGAATCGATAAATTACCTAACCGAAAACAATGAACTGAATAATAAGTAATTACATTAATTGAAAATTAATAATTCTAATACTACGAGCTTTTTCTTCAATATTTGGAATTTAAATGTGTAAGCTCATTTAATCACAAAGCTAATAATGAATATATTTCGATTTTTTTATGAGTACATAATAAGTACATAATAAAGGATAAATTATCAAGTAAAAATCATAGTTAGGCAACTAATCAAAATCAACTCTCGATATAAGGGTAGTTAAAGAGGATGGTGAAAACAAATAAAAAGGGTTTTGGGTTAATATTAGCGGGTAAGTCAATAAATGGGTTGTTAGGATTAAACGGGGTTCACTAGGGGTTAATTATGAAGGTAGGCTTTTTAATGGAGTAAGTGGGTTAGATCCTAGGTGCCTTTATCATCTCTGTGTATCAAATCAAAAAGTGTGGTCTCGACATGTATAATCGATGCAAGTTCTAGAATAACAAATCAGTGTTGACATACTCATAATCAATAAAGTGAGCAAGAAAACGAATTTATGCTCTATAAGGCTCAAAATCTCACAAAAATTATGGGTATTTTTATGTCAACCTCGTAAATTTCAAATTTCAAAGTAATATTTAAATTCAGGTAGACAGCCTAGAAAACTTTTAATTCTGAAAAATAGACTTATCATGCTTGATTCTCTAGTATTCTTAGAATTTAATTATCAATGCACAATTATCAATGACTTAATCTAAAACATATCAATAAAAATCATAAATCATTAGAAATTTCATCCTAATTGGTAATATGAGGAATTTACTTAAAAATAAGACTAAATTCAGGGTTTTGAGAACAATGCAAAAAGTTTGGCACCTAATTTCAGAAATTTGAGAATAATGAAAAAAGTTAGCCACCTTTTTAGGTTGTTCACCCCCCACACTTAAGATGTACATTGCCCTCAATATACAAAGTTAGATATATCGAAAATAATCCTAAAATCATAAGATATGGAGAGAAGTGAAACTCCCTGAATTTTGGATGGATTTCTTGAGTCGGAGGTGAACGATATGTTGGAGGGGTCTGTCTGGGTGACGATCCTGCGCTAGATGAAGAAATTGTGTAGCTCATGCAGGATTAGCCAGGGATTATTAAGACGAAATTAAAATAAACTAAATATATAATTAAGGACAAGGAAGATAAAGAGAAAGTAAACAGAAAGTAAAATAAATTAAAAATAAAAGATGAACGGACCGAGGGGTCCTTATTGTTGGATGGTTTGCGAGGTGGGTGTGACCACTAAGGCTGCAGAGGTGCTGGTGGTGGCGGAATTGGCGTGATTCCCTAGCAGCCTTTAGAACCTAAAATTAAGAAATTAAGATAAAATAAACTAAATTAAGCATAAGAGTGTTAAAGAGAAGGAAAATAAAGCAAAAGAGAAAAATGAAATAAAAACTAAATGGCCTCAAATATCCTTGGCTCGTCGAATGATTGAAGCGGCTGGCATGAACTTATATGTATCGGTCTCCATGAGGGAGACTGTGCTTTGCTTCTTCCGCTTCTTTGGCATTGTTTTGGTGTAGCTCAAGGGTATAGAGAAAAGGGGTAGGAAAGAAAATGAAAAGTTGAAGGTTGAAAGTTAGTAGGAGAAGAAGGAAGGGAGGGGGGGATTAAATAGATTTTCAAACCTGGTACCATCCCACGCCCGTGCTCCTTAGGCCTGTCGATTCACACGGCCGCCTCGGACGGCCGTGTGTATAGGTGTGTTGGTTCACCCACGCCCGTTTTACAGATTTCCACGCTCGTTGGTGATAAGTCAGTGTCGTCCACGGCCGCGTCGCACGACCGTGGCATTCTGTTGGTGCCCGTGGGGCGGTTGTTAGAGTCCGTGACTTCAAAGATTTGATTCTCTCTGACTCGTACCACATCTGCCATGTCAGTACGACAATTTGAGGTATCCACACGGCCACGGCCACAGCCGTGTGCTAGGCCGTGTGGCCTGGAAATCTGCACTTTTTGGTTATTTTAAAGCTATATACTATAAAGGAAGGGTAAAATAGAATAAATAAGAAAAATAAAAATGTAAAAGTTAATGGGGTTAGTGCTCGGGTTCCCTCCCGAGAAGCGCTCGTTTATAGTCTTAAGCTAGACTTTCCTCTTGTTTGCATCATTAGGGTGGTTTGAGGAGTTGGAAGTCCTTCCTCATGCTATCAGTTTTATCCTCGTGAAAAAGTTTAAGTCGAGATGTGTTTATAGTAAAAGTACCAAAAATAGGATTACTTACCTCGACTGCTCCATATGGAAAAACACTGGTTACCCTAAAAGGTATTTCTTTGTTTGTGTTAGGGTCTGGAGGAGATATTCAAGGATCTGCCTTATCTAACAGTACCTGGTCTCCTATTTTGAGTTTGTTTGCTTCGTGGAGTGGTTCTGGTTCTGCTCCGTGTATTCCTAATTTCTCCTTGAAATGCGTCTCCCACTCGTCTAGATCATCAAATTGAATCCCTCGTTCCTCATGAGTTATTTCTTTGTTAACACTGGGTCTAGGATTGGGTTCAGTTGTATTCTTTTGTGGTGCTTCCTGAAAAGAAGGGTTAACCGAATGGTTATTAGTAGAATTTATGTTCTCACCTTGATTACTCGATGTTCTGGCTGAGTCGAGAGCCTTGAGGGTGACTATCTCGTTACCTACACGAAGTATGAGTTCTCCTGCATCAATATCAATTTTAGTCCTGGCAGTTGCTAAAAATGGTCTTCCTAATATTAAGGGAATCGAATTATCGTCATCCATGTCTAAGACAATAAAATCTACTGGGAAAACGAATTTGTCAATTTTTACAAGAACATCTTCGATAATACCCCTAGGAATTCTAACAGTTTTATCAGCTAATTGAATGCTCATCCTAGTTTGCTTGGGTTTCCCTAGACCTAATTGTTTAAACAATTTATAAGGCATGACATTTATGCTTGCCCCTAAATCAGCTAACGCATTATCAACAGTTAGTCTACCAATTAAACATGGAATTTTAAAAATCCCTGGATCTTTTAGCTTTTGTGGTAGTCTATTCTGTAACATTGCTGAGCATACTGCGTTTAATTCTACATGTGGATCCTCGTCTAATTTGCGTTTGTTCGTTAAGAGATGTTTTAAAAATTTCCTCGAATCTGGCATCTGTGAAAGAGCTTCAAGTAGCGGTAAGTTAATATGTAATTTCTTTAAAAGTTTAAGAAACTTACTGAACTGTTCCTCTGTGTCGTCTCTCGTTAATGCTTCAGGATATGGTATGCGAGGTTGGTACTCCTTGATTACCGGTTTTGGTTTTTCTTGTGTTACCTCAACTTTACCTTTTTCTACCTTGTTTCTTTGTATTGGACTGGGTTCGTCTAATCCTTCACTTTCTTGAGCTATTATGGCTTGGATTTGCTCCTTTGGATTAATCTCAGTGTTGCTTGGTAGACGCCCTTGCGATCGTTCAGACATTAGCTTCGCGAGTTGTCCAACTAACTTAGAAACTTCCTCAACTGACTTAGTAACTTCCCTAACTTGGCTCTCGATCCCTTTGATCGATGCTTGTTGGGTCTTAAGGGTCGTTTCAGTGTCTTGGAGACGGTTTTCTATGGATGCCATGAATCTTGTCAGCATCTCTTCAAGGTTTGGCTTCTTCTCCTGTGGATAGGGCTGATTTTGGTAATTTTGAGGAGGTTGTTGTCTTTGATTTCCTTGACCTCCCCACGAAAAATTTGGGTGGTTCCTCCAACCTGGGTTATAATTATTACTATATGGGTTATTATTAGATCTGAAATTGTTACCTATATAGTTCATTTGTTCGCTCTCTTTGCCTGGTTGGTAGGGTGGGTACTCAGGATTCGCCACCGTTCCACTTGCGTCGTACTGCATTACTGGATGTACCTGCGAAGAACACAAACTATCAAGCTTTTTATTCATCATCTCTACCTGTGTTGATAGCATGGTTACTGCATCTATGTTGAAAACTCCAGTTGATTTTGTTGGTTTGGTCCTTGTAACCTGCCACTGATAGTTATTCAGTGACATCTCTTCAATAAACTCGTAGGCTACTTCAGGAGTTCTATTGTTCAGGGTTCCACCTGCGACTGAATCAATTAGTTGCCTCATTGAGGGGTTTACACCGTTATAGAAAGTTTGGACTTGGAGCCATAAGGGTAAACCATGGTGCAGACACCTTCTCAAGAGATCCTTATATCTCTCCCATGCGTCGTATAATGTCTCTAAATCCATCTGCACAAAAGAAGAGATATCATTCCGTAATTTAGCCGTTTTGGCCGGTGGGAAATATTTTAATAAAAAAATTTCGGTCATTTGATCCCATGTGGTGATTGACCCTCGTGGTAACGAGTTTAACCACTGTTTGGCTTTATTCCTTAATGAAAAGGGAAATAACCGAAGCCTTATGGCATCATCAGAAATGCCATTTATTTTGAAGGTATCACAGAGCTCTAAAAATTAGCTATATGAGTATTTGGATCTTAAATCCGCAAACCATCAAATTGAAAAAATTGTTGAATCATTTGTATAGTGTTAGGCTTTAATTCAAAATTATTAGCAGCTATAGCAGGCCTAACAATACTTGATTCTGCTCCTGTTAAATGAGGTTTAGCATAATCATACATAGTACGCGGAGCATTATTTTCTGCCACATCTTGTGGTGGTAGATTATTTTCGTCCATCCCTTCAGTAGGATTGGATCTGTCTTCTTGCTCTTCTTCTTGGTAATTTAGGACTTGCCTAATTTCTCTGCGATTTCTTTGAGCGGTAGCTTCAATATCACTGTCGTATACTAGTGGTCCTTGCGGGTTCCTTCTAGTCATAAACTAGAGGTACCTGGAAGGAAGAATTAATAAAAGAAGAAAAATTAGCAAATAAAATAAGAAATAAAATTAAATTGAAAAAAATAAAAATGGCTAAAGTAATAAAAATAGTGTGTTCTTAATATTTTAGTTCCCTGGCAACGGCGCCAAAAACTTGATCGCTGTGAAGTCAGAGTTTTAAAATTTATAAAGAGAATGATCGAACCTGGAAACTAACTATGACAACGATTGAGGCAAGTGCACCTATCGAACAGTAGTATAGCTTAGGCAAGACCGGATTGTCGAACCCAAAGGAACTAAAAGTACTAATACTAACTTTCTTTCTATTATTTAGCCTAAAATAAGTGAAGTTGTTTATCTAGTCTAAATTAATTAACTATTAAACTAGAAATTCTAAGACAAAGAAGAATGAAATTGGGAGAATAACTTGGGAAAAACTCAGTTGATTAAGACGACGCCCAAGGAAGAATCCACCTAGACTTCACTTGTTATCTAACTCTGAACCAGACGATGTATTCACTTGACTTGATACGTAAGTGTAACACCCCTTACCCGGGTTCTACGCTGGGAACCGGGCCCGAGGCGTTACCGACCTCAAACCACTTGATCGCCACATATGCTCAACGTAATTACTCTCTATAACCTTATTCTCGACTTACGAGGCCTCACTCATACACACGAGGGCTCTCGAGACTAATCCGGAACTTTTTCCAACCTTAAAAATTTTCTCTTCAAAACAGGTCTTACACGCCCGTGCAAGATTAGACACGCTCGTGCATAGGCACACACGCCCATGTCCCCAGACCGTGCCTAAAAACCCAAGCATTCTGCCAAATGCCCCACGGTTAAGGCACACGCCCATGCGGTTTGGGAACACGCCCGTGTACCCTATTACATGTCCGTGCCTTCCACCTGTGGTTGACACTGACTAAATCCACACGGCCTGGACACACCCGTGGCCCTGGCCCGTGTGACAATTAAATTTCTAAGTGTCAAGTGCAGACTTCACACGGCCTTGGCACACGCCCATGTGCCAACCGTGTGTACCACACGGCCTAGACAAACGACCGTGTGACCAGCCCGTGGTCTATTCTGACTTAAGACACTAAGGTGCAGGAGACACACGTCCTAGACACACACCCGTGTGTCTACCCGTGTGGGCACTTAGAGGCTATCTTACCAAGCCTTTTACTACTTATGTTTGCATACATTCATATATTTCTTCAAAACATTCTCAAATCATTAAGGAGATAGAATCATTCATCCCATACAGTAGGGAGAACTATTCTGATATAATTACAAACAACATAAGCCATCATCTATGTCTATATACAATTGTCCCACAATTCATTTAGGCCACCACATTTGGCACATTAACAATGACTTAATCAACCTTATGTACTAGCCCTATACATGCCATGACTCATAAAGACTTGATACCTTATACCAAGTGTCTGCTCGATAGTGTGAAAACATCTCCGGCAGTCTCCAACCCGAGCTAGCTAAATTAACCTATAAGAGATGAGAAAAGAAGAGGAGTAAGCAATAATGCTTAGTAAGTTCATATGCAAATAAGAATCAACTACTAATATCCATATGATTATACTCACTCACAAGGTATTAAAATGAGTTTTACTCTTGAACTCACAGTTACCTATTCAATCATTCATAATGCTTCCTCATTTCGTCTCTTACCACTTCTAACCATGTCTCAGGCTTAATGCTCAAGTTCATTAACTTACCGTGCCACAAGCCAATTCGCTCGTTTAATTAGCCTACATTCCTGCACTGATCATTACAAGATCATATAAAACAACACATCACGCATTCTCAATAAACCACTCATACTACCAATCTCTCAGTGGTTACGCACTTAGCCCACCATTGAATCTCTTATAGGCTGGTATCGCACACAGCCCACCAATCATTTATACTAATGGTGATTTCACACTTAGCTCACCAATCATTTATAAGCGATGGTTTCGCACACAGCCCATCGATTACTAATTTATCAGGTGGTAACGCACACAGCCCACCGATAATAATATAGTTGATGGTATCGCACACAGCCCATCAATTAATAATATATCAGGTGGTAACGCACACAGCCCACCGATATTATACATTCGCAGATACTTATCCACACACATTTTCTCTAATTCAAACGTTCATCCGTAAACATCCTCACTCATTATCATTCTCACTTAACTTTCTACGATTCTCATTCGCGTTCACACAATACATTAACAAATCTATCTCATGCAAATAAGGTGCAATAATAACACATATCCCACTAGGGGTTCGTCAGATATTGAATTCATCTCAATCCAGTTCTAACACTCACTGCATTTCTCGTGGTACAACCACCTACATTCAAATTGTTAACTAACTCTCTTGAGTCTCATACACATAGTTCTCATTGACATCATACCCCAATAGGGTCTTACACATATTAACATATTGATGCCAAGTCCTTGACATGGTCTTATACGAACTCTTACACCGAGGCCATAATCAAATATGGTCCTACTCGAGACCTTAACCATCATCATGTCATTCTATATACATTTTCCTTTACTCTTAGATCCAATTCTCTTGACATCTCATCAAGGATATTTCATACGTTTCATAGTGTAAATCTAATTTCCATACAACATTGGAATATTAAATTAACTCGTACATAGTTGCAACAATCGCACATGAACTTACCTCGATGTTCAAAGAGCCTAAAAGAGACTTTTGCCCACCTTTCTCTTTTCACCCGTTCTAGGTCCAAAACTCGATTTCTTTAATCTAGAACAACGGAATTTACCGGTTTAATCACTTGTAAATTGTAATATATCATAATCTACACTCTAGGCAAAAATGACTATTTTGCCCCTACACTTTGGCAAAATTACGATTTTACCCCTAGGCTCGTAAATAAATTTTTATCACATTTTCTCGATAAAAAAGTCTAGCTGAACATTTAATCCTCTTACAACTATCCAAAATTCCAACTATTTCATGCCTAAATGAACAAATTACCACATTCGCATCTTAAACCATTTTAGGTATTTTTCATGAAAATCCTTTCACAAAAGTTGTTTATCAAACAACTAGGATTCATTTTATTTCATAAAAACTCATCAAACAACATAAAATCTCTCATGGAAAGTCCCTATACTTTCAACCATATTGCAAACTAGTCCCCTCTTTAGAAAGCTTAAGCTTTGGGGACTCCAAAAGTATAATTTTTATCAAGAAAAATCATCAAAATCACTTACTTGTGAGGAGAAATGTTTGCTGAAATTTTTGAGCTCCATAGCCCTTGTTTCTCTTCAATTTTCGGTGGAAGAGGGTGAAGGAATAGTGAAAAGATGATAACATCTTTATTCATCTTATTTTATTCATTTAAAACACCTAACATCACCAAATTTTTTACCATCATTTAATGTCTTTGTCCCCCTTGGCCGGCCATCATATCCTAGATGGTCTAATTGTCCTTTAAATACCTCCACATTATGCTCCATAACTATTTGGCACCTCTAGCAAATAAAATAGAACTTTCGCACTTTATGCGATTTAGTCCTTTTTCACAATTTAGCTAGAAATCGCTAAAATTAAGGCACCAAAATTTTCATGCATCCTTAAAAACATGTTATAACACATAAAATAACATGAAAATAATTTTTCTCTAACCTCAAATTATTGATTCCAATATCACTTTTCTGACTAGCCCCTAAATCGGGCTGTTACAGTAAGACTCCGTAACGTATATTAAACCCTCTCTCGAGGCGAATAACGTCTAATCCTAGGTTAATTAATTGAAATCTCTTTCCCATTAATAACCCCCTAGAATAGCAGTAAATTGATCTATGGATTCCCATATTAGGTTTCACCCTAATCCAGCAAAATCTCGTCACCCTATCTCTAGGCGCGTGATCAACTCCGCTTAATTATGCTAGATCTACTCTTAAGTAGGGACTTTTGCTCCACCACCTAAGCACATTCGACTTGAATTAATATCTGCAAAATATCAACACAAGAATTAAGCACACATAATTAAGAACAAATCAAGTATTTATCATATAGTTCAGAAAACAATAACAAGATTCATCTAGGTTTCATCCCCCTCAGGCATCTGAAGGGTTTAGTTCATAACAATAAAGAAAAACATCTCAGAAGAAAAGATAACACAAAACATAAGAAATCCCTAAAACCCCCTGAAGGAATTGAAGAGGAGATCCTCCGTCTTGAGTAGAATTCTGGCGTTTAGAGATGGATCAACTGGCTATCCCCGAGTGAATCCCCACGGATCTACCTTCTCTGGCCTAGCAAGACGCCCCTAAACGATGGCTTTGGGCCCCCCTTTTTAAGTCATACTTAGGGTGTATTTATAGGCTTTTGAAATAGGTTTCTTTGCCCCTAAGTATCCTTTCCCGAATGAAATTGCTCTTCTCCACGGCAGACGCACGGCCATGGCACACGCCCGTGTGAATCATGGCCAGGCCGTGTTCGGACTTCTAATGAGGACACGTCCGTGTAGATCATTATTAGGCCGTGTTCTAGTATTTTGAGGAGGCACGGCCGTGTGTGTAACACCCCTTACCCGGGTTCTACACCGGGAATCAGGCCCGAGGCATTACCGAACTCAAACCGCTTAATCGCCACTTAGGCTCAACGTCATTGCTCTCTATAACCTCATTCTCGACTTACGAGGCCTCACTCATACACACGAGGGCTCTCGAGACTAATCCAGAACTTTTACGGTCCTTAAAATTTTTCTCTTTTATACAGGTCTCACACGCCCGTGCTAGATTAGACACGCCCGTGCATGGACACACACGCCCATGTCCCCAAACCGTGCCTAAAAACCCAACATTCTGCCAATGCCCCACGGCCAAGGTACACGCCCGTGCTTACCACCCGTGGTGCACACTGACTTCGCACACACGGCCTCAAAGCCTAGTCACACGCCCGTGTGGCTAGCCCGTGGACTATCTTGATTTAAAATGTTAATGTGCAGGGGACACACGGCCACAGCACACGCCCGTGGGCTAACCGTGTGTCACACATGGTCTAGACACACGCCAGTGTGTCTGACCACATGGTCAAGAACAAAGCTATGTGCCAAGCTCTTTTCACCCCTCTAGCATACACAACATATACTCATCTAACACCATCATAATCAACTCAAATTGAAGTGCATTCTCACATAGAAAACTACATCTTTCTTTCATATAATGTAATAGCCAACAACCATGGCATTATACAAAATAAGCTATCCATCTAAAGGCCAACACATCTTAGCCATTTACAACAAAATCCACTAACTTGTCTAGCCCGTATACATGCCATATACAAAACATAAAGTTTCATGTACCAAAGTGTGCTGATATGTGGGCTATCTTCTGATGATCCTCGTATCTTGATTCAACACTTTTAATCTATAAGACAAGGGAAAAGAAAGAGAGTAAGCTTTGAGCTTAGTAAGTTTACACATAAACAATTAAGCAACATAGTATAAGCTAAGCAACCATTAGCATTATACCAACAAGTAATTCACAACTATGCTTACTCTTTCTATCCCTTACCACATTTCCAACACATCATGAGTCACATACTCATAACCATCGAAATGCACCCCTGCATTCAATGTCACATTTACACAATATACAACACATCATTATTTCTCGTAATACATCCACACAGTTTATCCACATAACTTATCCACACAGCCTATTCACACAGCTAGTTCACATAACTAATCCACACATCTATTACACACGGCTAATTCACGTAATTAATCCATACAGCTATTACACACAGCTAATACACACAGTTAATCCACAAAGCCAATATCTCAGTGGTTTCGCACTTAGCACACCACAATTGATTAATAAGGTGGTATCGCACTTAGCCTACCACAAAGGTATTCATAGTAGTTCAGCACATAGCCTACTAGATGATATACCTCACGATAGCATCGCACATAGCTAGCTCATCATCAATATGCGTTAGAATGGTATCGCACTTAGCCCACCATCTAGCATTATCACAACACATGCACAAGTATACTTACTTAATCATTCTCGGTCATACATTCATTCCACATTTTCTACTACATTCATCCCACATAGGTTCTCAAATATGCTACACACTAGCTAACATTAACAAATTGTAAGTATGAATGCATTATTTATGCATAGACTTACCTCGATACTCAAAAGTATGGAAATATGCAATTTAGTCCACCTGTAACATCCAGGAATTAGGGGTTATGCATTTAATGCATAACTCATAAGCTAGTAGGCTTTGAGTGTGTATGGAGGGGTTTTAGGGGTTTTGAGAACCCTGGGATGTAGGAGAGTGCCTTAAGAAATTATGAGATTTCAAGCTTAAGAAGGGAAGCTAGGCTAAGGAGGCCTGAAAGGAATAAGTGGAGGAGTTTATGACACAAAGAGTGCCTTGGTAAAGTGGCTTGAAGGCGCCACTTAGGGCCTTGGTGAATGACGCCTCAAGCAAGGGGGAAGGGAGGAGGTTCGAGTCTTGATGGCAGCGTTAAGTGTGTTTTATTTTTACATGTTGGCGTTAAGGAGAGGGGAGTTGGAAGGCATGGGGGCTTTGAAAGATAAGGATAAGGCTTCATTTTTCTTTTTAAAAATATTCATTAGGATATATGATAAAGGTTGATTTATTTTAAGTTGGAAGATAGAAGATAATTGTAGATTTATTTGTTTATTTTTGAATGGGTGTTAAAGAGATAAAATAGGAGATTATCAAGGGATTTGATATGGGAAGAGCTAGTGGCCGAATATAGGACTCCTTGGGGTGGCATTTTCGGCTTTGATGTTTAGTAAAGAGTGTGTTCCGAAATTCCTTTTAATTAAGCATTCATCTTTTTCTCCCTTTTAGTTGCTTTGCCGAATTTGCACCTTATTTTCTCTTTGACAAAAGCCGAAAGTTGAAACTTTTGATACATTTATTTTCTTCCTTTCACATCTTTTTCTTCTTCACACCTCCTTGAATCCGAATTCTCCTAAGCCTTCTCCATCCTTCTATTTCTTCTTTTCTCCAACTCCAAACATGTTCTTTGTGTTAGCCGAATGTGCAATCACCATTTGTTGAGCCATAGCCGAATATTTATTTGGAACCCCTTATCACTTCTTTTCTTCTTTTGTTCTCTTCAAAGCCGAAAGTTGGAGAGATAACTCTATTTCTTGGTTGTGGCCGAACCTAGGAGGGTGATTCGGGAAGTTGTTCATAAGTGGTAAGCAACGTGTGTAGTGGTAAGTGTATTCACCCTTAGCAATCGATTTGGGTTCCTATCCTTTTAGTGTGCCGAAATCAAGGGTAGGCCTTGACTTCTAATGTTGGTCGAATGTGTATAGTGGCATAACTTTGTGTTTCTTTTGTATGTGATAACATCAAGGAGCGTTAAAGGAGGTTTTTTTGGGATTTGAAGTGATCAAGGGATTTCGACAAAGGTAAGTGATAGGTGCTATTCGGCCAAAGGCCATCTTCATGGATTTATTGTGTATAGCCGATTCTAACAATGGCATATAGGATTTCGACAATCTCAAGGAGCAAGCAAGTATTTCGGGATTTAGTTAAACAAGGTAAGGTGACTTGTAATATTCAGCCATGAGGCCGTTTTGTCTATTAGTGATGACCGATTGTGTACTATGGTTCTTAGCAGCAAATCGACAGTAGTAAGCAAGGCTTCCGAGATTTCGATTCGTTGGTAAGAATATTCAGTAAGTATGGTTTAGATTTGGTATTTAGATTATGATGTTATCGGTTAACCATTTGGTTCTGATTAAGATATCATTAATGGACATGGATGCCGGTCAAGAAGGTAAAGGGATAGTCCCTATCCCGAAGTTTAAGAAGAGATCAGTTTCTGCCGTTCGGGATTGGCCACCGGGGTGTAGGCCAGCAGCAGAGCAGGAAAATAGGTAGATAGCTGTAGTTTCGTTTAGCGATAGTATCGGGATCGAGAGCGTAGTGCTTCAAGTGATAATGTGTGTAGTTAGCCTACCGTTTTCCGGGATTTATGTGATACTTGCATGTGTTGTATATGTGTTATATATGTGCTAATAAGTGCAGTGGCAATTATGTAATGGATGCCCTTAAAGGGGTATGTCAATAATCAGGTTAGTACCAAATCTGATGAAATGTGGATTATGAATGTGAATACGATTGAATGCTTGGATAACATGTACATGCATTATTTATCATGACATTATTATATGTTGCATGTGCATGGGATGGGTTATGAATATGAAAGAAGGTACGGGTGTACTTCGAGTACGTGGTTTGATGTTAGCCATGAGCTACATCGTGATTGGCGCCGATCGAGGTCGCGTTGTGGATTACTTGTGATTAAGTTCACGTGGATTGATGAGTGGCTCTGTGCCTCATCGTGGTTGATATCGGCTGTGTGCCATATCATGGTTGATGAGTAGCTATGTGCCTCATCGTGGTTTGATGTTAGCTACGAGCTACATCGTGGACGGCATTAATTGCCGAAATGGTGTGTAGCGGTTGGAGGGTGATTTAGTAATCCCCGTGTGTGGTGGCCGGATACGGGGTGTGTAGAGGATGGACCCTAGGTTTGGGTTGGGTGCATTTGCATAATTACATCGGATATGTGTATCTAATGGGATTACGGGCCAAGCCCTATATGTGAATGTGGATCAGTGTGGAAATGGGCTAAGCCCATTATGTGGAAACAAGTGGTTAATTATCAGATATTATCGATAAGTGGTATGAATATGGGCCAAGCCCAAAATGTGATATTATAAGAATAAGTCCTTGTTAATCGTTATGCGGGTTGATATATGGTTTAATTTGTGGGTGGAATTCATGGTCTAATTGCACACTTTGAGTCCGTGACTCACCCAAATATTTATCAACATCGCAGATGATCGTGATTCTTGGACCGGGCCGAGTGGATACAAAAGGTGGCCATGCAGGTTATTTGTTTACGTACTTTTATATTTTCAGTATTTTGATCAATCATTTATTGTAATAAGGGCCGCTTTAAGTATTCGGGAAATTGTTATTATGTTTATGTTGGTTTGACGATTAAATTATTATTTGGGGAAATGTTTTTAATTTCGGCAATTTACACATTCCAGACTTATATTAAAGTTCTCAACTCGGATACTTTGTAACATCAAAGTTTTACTTAGAATTTTAAATACACAATGTTTTACAAATGACAATAGATTTTAACGATTTTACCTTTAAGTCAAATTCTTTATAACCGTTTTCCGTAGTAACATACCAGATCCGGTCAAGGCTCGTGGGCCAGGTTTGGGGGTGTTACACCACCACCTTACTTTTTCCTCGGTTTCGATCCGGGCTTCGTCTTTCTTGATCTATAATGAATAATTCAGCTTATTCAATACACACATTGACTAAATTGACCCACATTTCATACTTTAGCAAAATTACTATTTTACCCCTAAACTTCCTCATATTTACACTTTAGCCCCAAGGCTCGTAAAGTGATTTTTATTCAAGTTTCTATCCTTTCATGCTTACCCGAACCACTTACTCAACTAAAGCATTCATCAAATCTCACTAAATCACACATGTATGACCAAACTAAAGTTTTTCACAATCAAGTCCTTACATGCATTTTCATGGAAAATCACTTAACAAAAGATGTTTCTACTACATCATCACTTAACAAAAGATGTTTCTACTACATCAAGCTTTCATAATCTTCCATAAAACATCAAAATACATGCATGTCATTCATGACCACATTTTTGAACATCCATTATAGCTCATCAAATAGCTAAAAATAGCTTACTCATGCTACCAGGACTTCAAAAATACAAAGAATATCAAAACCGGGCTTAAGAGAATTTACTAGCAAGCTTGAAAAATTGAAAGAACCCTAACAATGGCTTCTCAAATTTTCGGCAGCTAAAGGGGAAGAAGATGAATGAATTTGTCATCTTTTCACCTATTTGATAAATGACCAAAATGCCCTTTTTGATAAACTTCAAATTTTGACTCACCCATGCCCATTTTTGTCCAAAAATTAGAATTTGGGTAAATTGATATTTAAGGACCTCTAATTAATAATCTAAAGCTATTTCACACAAATAGCTTCTAGAAAAACACATTTTGCAAATTTTCCAATTTAGTCCTTTTGGACAATTCAACCACAATTTCACAAAATTGCTTCATGAAACTTTCACACTAGCATGCATACAAGGCATAAACCTCAATAACTCATTTATAACCCTCGAATTTGTGGTCTCGCACCACTACTCCGACTAGGCCCTAAACCGAGATGTTACAACTCTCCCCCCTTTAGAGATTTTCGCCCCCAAAAATCTTACCAGAAAAGAGGTTTGGATATTTCTCTCTCATAGCTTCTTCCGTTTCCCACGTATCCTCTTCCACGCCATGTTTCTGCCATAACACTTTCACTAGTGCTATGCTCTTATTTCTCAACTATTTCACTTCTCGAGCCAAGATCTTAATCGGCTCCTCTTCATAAGACATATCCGGTCTTATCTCAATTTTCGTTGAAGGAATCACATGTGAAGGATCGGAGCGATACCGTCGCAACATCGACACATGGAACATATTATGAATCTTTTCCAACTCTACCGGCAAAGCCAACCAGTAAGCTACAGGCCCAATTCTGTCTGTAATCTCATACGACCCTATGAACCTTGGACTCAATTTCCCTTTTCGTCCAAATCTCATAATCTTCTTCCACGACGATACTTTCAAAAATACTTTGTCGCCTACCTCAAACTCAATTTCTTTTCTTTTCAAATCCGCATATAACTTCTGTCGGTCCGAAGCAGCTTTCAGACTGTTACGGATTACTTTCACTTTCTCTTCGGTTTCTTTCACTAGATCGACCCCATGCATCCGCTTCTCACTAAGCTCGGTCCAATACAAAGGAGTCCGACACTTACGGCCATACAAAGCCTCACACGGTGCCATCTGTATACTCGACTGATAACTATTGTTATAGGCGAATTCGACCAAAGGTAGATATCTCTCCCAACTACCTTCAAATTCTAACACACAACATCGAAGCATATCTTCAAGAACTTGAATCACTCTTTCAGACTGACCATCGGATTGCGGATGGAACGCAGTACTAAAATTCAATCTCACTACCATGGCCTCTTGCAACTTCTTCCAAAATCTCAAGTAAACCTCGGATCTCTATCTCGATATAATAGACACGTGTACACCATGTAATCTTACTATCTCTCGCCACGTACAACTCAACTAACTTATCCAAAGGAATAATCAACACGCATCGGAATAAAGTGAGCCGACTTTGTCAATCTATCCACAACAACCCACACAAAGATCTCTCTTTCTGAGTCATCGGCAACCCGTTACATAAAATCCATGGTAACCCGATCCCATTTCCATTCGGGTACCATTCATCGGTCAAGCAATTCTCGAAGGCACTTGATGCTCAGCTTTCACTTGTTGGCAAATCGGACACTTTGCCACAAACTCAAAATATCTCTTTTCATACCCGACCACCAATACAACTTCCTCAAGTCGTTGTACATTTTGCATCGCTTTCGGATGTACTTGACAAGCATCCACTCGTGGGCTTCATGCAAAACCTTTCGAATCAACTCCTCATATTTAGGAACACAAATTTCGCCGCGATACATCGCACAACCATTCAAATTCACTCGAAAATCGAATCACATTCCGCCCGCACTTAGCTATCTTAGCTTGCATCTCGCTATCATTTCTCTGAGCTTCACATATTTGTTGAACAAATAGTGGCCTAGCTCTCAACTCTGCCAAAATAGCACCATCATCAGACAATGATAAACTCGCTCTCATAACTCTTAGAGCATACAGGGATTTCCTATTCAAGGCATCCGCAACCACATTCGCTTTTCCCGAGTGGTAATCAATGACTAACTCATAGTCTTTCAACAACTCAAGCCACCGTCTCTGTCTCAGATTCAGATCCTTCTGATCCATCAAATACTTTAAACTCTTATGATCTGTAAAGATTCAGCACTTTTCACCATACAAATAATGTCGCCAAATCTTTAACGCAAACACAATTGCAGCCAACTCCAAATCGTGAGTCGGATAATTCTTCTCGTGCGGTTTTAACTACCTCGAGGCGTAAGCAATTACCTTACCCTCTTGCATCAACATGCAACCGAGACCATTAAACGATGCATCACTGTAGACCACAAACTCCTTCTCTGATTCTAGTTGAACCAAAACTGGCGCCTCAGTCAACATTTTTTTCAGTCTCTCGAAGCTCTGTTGACATGTCTCAGTCCATTCAAACTTGACATCCTTGTGCAATAGCTTTGTCATCGGGGTAGCAATCACAGAGAACCCCTTTACGAAACTTCTGTAATATCCCACTAATCCCAAGAAACTTCTGATTTTTGACACGTTCCTCGACGGTTTCCAATCCATAACAGCCGATATCTTACTCGGCTCAACTCTGACACCACCACCTGACACCATGTGTCCTAGGAATCTGACCTCTTGGAGCCAAAACTCACTCTTGCTAAACTTAGCATACAACTGCTTATCTCTCAAAGTTTGCAAGACAATTCTCAAGTGCTCGTCATGATCGTTCTCATCTCGAGAATAGATCAATATGTCGTCAATAAAGACAACCACAAACTTGTCCACATATGGTCTGAAAACACGGTTCATCAGATCCATAAAAATCGCAGGTGCATTCGTCAAACCAAATGGCATAACCAAAAACTCATAATGGCCATACCTTTTCCGAAATGCAGTTTTCAACACATCTTGCTCTTTCACTCTGAGCTGATAATAACCAGACCTCAAGTCTATCTTGGAGAACATCAGAGCTCCTTCAGCTTGATCAAAAGATCATCAATCCTTGGTAAAGGATACTTATTCTTAACCGTCACTTTGTTAAGCTGCCTATAGTCTATACACAATCTCATAGACCCATCTTTCTTCTTCATCAACAATACCGGAGCACCCCACGGCGAGTAGCTCGGTCTTGCAAAACCCTTATCTGTCAACTCTTGCAACTGAACCTTCAGTTCCTTCAACTCTACAGGTGCCATTCTATACGGAGCAATGTAATAGGTGCCGTTCCTGGAACAAACTCAATTCCAAACTCAACCTCTCTCACTGGAGGTAATCCGGGTAACTCTTCCGAAAATACATCTGGGTACTAACATACCACTGGCACTGTTTTAAACTCTACTCCAACCTCTTGAGTATTCAACACAAACGCAAGATAGGACTCACATCCTTTCCTCAAACATTTCTCAGCCACTAAGGAAGAAATCATCACGGGAAGATTGTCCAATCCACCTGATTCAACCCGAACCATATCTCCACTCTCACATTTCAGTTCAATAAACTTACTACCACAGTTCACTAAGACATTATGGGTAGTCAACCAATCCATGCCTAGGATTAAATCAAACTCATCAAGCGGCAACAACATAAGGTTTGCCGAAAAATAATGATTCTCAATCAATAAAGGACAATTCTTACACACTCTGTCCACTAACACATGCTTCCCTAACGGGTTTGACACCTTAACCACTATGTCCGTAGACTCAACAGTCATACTCAAACAAGATGCTAACCTCATGCAAATATAAGAATGAGTAGACCCTGGATCTATTAAAACAATAACGAAGGTGTCATAGAGAGAAAAAGTACCCGTTATCACATCAAAGGAGGATGCCTCTTCGCGAGCGCGAATGGCATACATCCTCGCAGGTGGCCGACCCTCTGGTCTCACAGTAGGATCTCTGGGCGCACCTCTATCACTAGCCCCACCTCTTGGGTTCCTTGGTGTTCTACCCCTCGTAGACACATCACTAGGTCTCACTTCCTGCTTCTCTTCCTTATCATCCCTATCGGGACAGCTACGGATAAAGTGGTCAGGGGAACCACACTTATAACATTTCCGACTATTTCCCCAACACTCTCTGGTGTGATACCTACCACAACTAGGACACTCCGATTTACTCTTTGTATTGCCCACACTTTCCATCGAGGGGGCTTCGACTCTTGAACCCGAACGAGTATTGCCCAAGTCTCGATGCGAATAACCCACTGGTGCTATCGTTCGAGGATTCACTTCCTTGGATCTTTTCGACTGGGCTTGATACGACTTGCCCATCAGCCTCTTTCTCGCATCTCGGGCTTCACTCACAGCCCTTCTATTTTCTGAACTTAATTCCTCGGCCTTACTTGGCCTCTCAACTAATACCACAAATTCTTTCAACTCCAAAATGCCCACTAGGAGTTTGATATCCTCATTCAGCCCATCTTCGAACCTCTTGCACAAGATGGTCTCTGTCGACACACATTCTTGAGCGTATTTGCTAAGCCTAACAAACTCACGCTTGTATTCTGCTACTGTCATCCTTCCTTTCTTCAGCTCAAGGAATTCTTTCCTTTTTCGGTCAGTAAACCTCTGGCTTATATACTTCTTTCGAAACTCTTCCAGAAAGAAGTCCCACGTCACCCGCTCTTTCGGGACTACCAACGTCAGTGTCTTCCACCAATGGTATGCCGAATCTCTCAGCAACGATATGGCACACTTCAAACTCTCCTCAAGTGTACATGAGAGCTCATCGAACACCCTCATCGAGTTCTCCAACCAGAACTCCGCCCTCTCTGGGTCATCATCTACCTTAGCTCTAAACTCCTCAGCCCCGTGTTTCCTAATCTTATCCACCGGGGGTTTCGATATCCTCACCACATCCATACCTTGGGGAGCCACAGGATTTGGCTGAGGTATAGGAGGAGGTGGAAGAGGTTGAGCATTAGGGTTCGCTCGAACATAATCTGAGTACCAATTACTCATTATTTGGAGAAAGGCTTCCCATGCCTCTTCCCCTTGACTCCTGACCTCGGGTCCACTCTCAACGGGCGCGGTCCTTTGTGCAGGAGCCGGTGCGTTACTCGCTGCTTCATCAGCAGTCAATGGATCGGAATCCATATACTATAATAAACAAGATTTAAATCATCAGAAACCACTACATTATCATTGTACACTTATGGCGTGTATAGCTAGACTCTTACACCCGCTACGGTAGTCCTAGAAACGGCTAAACCATAGCTCTGATACCACTAAATGTAACACCCCTTACCCGATTTCTACACCGGGAACCGGGCCCGAGGCATTACCGAACTCAAACCACTTAATCGCCACTTAGGCTCAACGTCATTACTCTCTATAACCTCATTCTTGACTTACGAGGCCTCACTCATACACACGACGGCTCTCGAGACTAATCCAGAACTTTTACGGTCCTTAAAATTTTTCTCTTTTATACAGGTCTCACACGCCCGTGCAAGATTAGACACGCCCGTGCATGGACACACACGCCCATGTCCCCAAACCGTGCCTAAAAACCCAACATTCTGCCAATGCCCCACGGCCAAGGCACACGCCCGTGCTTACCACCCGTGGTGCACACTGACTTTACACACACGGCCTCAAAGCCTAGTCACACGCCCGTGTGGCTAGCCCGTGGACTATCCTAATTTAAAATGTTAACGTGCAGGGGACGCACGGCCACAGCACACGCCCGTGGGCTGACCGTGTGTCACACATGGTCTAGACACACGCCCGTGTGTCTGACCACATGGTCAAGAACAAAGCTATGTGCCAAGCTCTTTTCACCCCTCTAGCATACACAACATATACTAATCTAACACCATCATAATCAACTCAAATTGAAGTGCATTCTCACATAGAAAACTACATCTTTCTTTCATATAATGTAATAGCCAACAACCATGGTATTATACAAAATAAGCTATCCATCTAAAGGCCAACACATCTTAGCCGTTTACAACAAAATCCACTAACTTGTCTAGCCCCTATACATGCCATATACAAAACATAAAGTTTCATGTACCAAAGTGTGTTGATATGTGGGCTATCTTCTGATGATCCTCGTATCTCGATTCAACGCTTTTAATCTATAAGACATGGGAAAAGAAAGAGAGTAAGCTTTGAGCTTAGTAAGTTTACACATAAACAATTCAGCAACATAGTATAAGCTAAGCAACCATTAGCATTATACCAACAAGTAATTCACAACTATGCTTACTCTTTCTATCCCTTACCACATTTCCAACACATCATGAGTCACATACTCATAACCATCGAAATGCACTCCTGCATTCAATGTCACATTTACACAATATACAACACATCATTATTTCTCGTAATACATCCACACAGTTTATCCACATAACTTATCCATACAGCCTATTCACCCAGCTAGTTCACATAACTAATCTATACAGCTATTACACACGGCTAATTCACGTAATTAATCCATACAGCTATTACACACAGCTAATACAGACAGTTAATCCACAAATCCAATATCTCAGTGGTTTCGCACTTAGCACACCACAATTGATTAATAAGGTGGTATCGTACTTAGCCCACCACAAAGGTATTCATAGTAGTTCAGCACATAGCCCACTAGATGATATACCTCACGATAGCATCGCACATAGCTAGCTCATCATGAATATGCATTAGAATGGTATCGCACTTAGCCCACCATCTAGCATTATCACAACACATGCACAAGTCTACTTACTTAATCATTCTCGATCATACATTCATTCCACATTTTCTACTACATTCATCCCACATAGGTTCTCAAATATGCTACACACTAGCTAACATTAACAAATTGTAAGTATGAATGCATTATTTATGCATAGACTTACCTCGATACTCAAAAGTATGGAAATATGCAATTTAGTCCACCACCTTACTTTTGCCTCGGTTTCGATCCGGGCTTCGTCTTTCTTGATCTATAATGAATAATTCAGCTTATTCAATACACACAATGACCAAATTGACCCACATTTCATACTTTAGTAAAATTACTATTTTGCCCCTAAACTTCCTCATATTTACACTTTAGCCCCAAGGCTCGTAAAGTGATTTTTATTCAACTTTCTATCCTTTCATGCTTAGCCGAACCACTTACTCAACTAAAACATTCATCAAATCTCATTAAATCACACATGTATGACCAAACTAAAGTTTTTCACAATCAAGTCCCTACATGCATTTTCATGGAAAATCACTTAACAAAAGATGTTTCTACTACATCAAGCTTTCATAATCTTCCATAAAACATCAAAATACATGCATGTCATTCATGACCACATTTTTGAACATCCATTATAGCTCATCAAATAGCTAAAAATAGCTTACTCATGCTACCGGGACTTCAAAAATAAAAAGAATATCAAAATCGGGCTTAAGAGTACTTACTAGCAAGCTTGAAAAATTGAAAGAACCCTAACAATGGCTTCTCAATTTTTTGGCAGCTAAAGGGGAAGAAGATGAATGAATTTGTCATCTTTTCACCTATTTTAATCACTTATTTGATAAATGACCAAAATGCCCTTTTTGATAAACTTCAAATTTTGACTCATCCATGCCCATTTTTGTCCAAAAATTAGAATTTGGGTAAATTGCTATTTAAGGACCTCTAATTAATAATCTAAATCTATTTCACACAAATAGCTTCTAGAAAAACACATTTTGCAACTTTTACAATTCAGTCCTTTTGGACAATTCAACCACAATTTCACAAAATTGCTTCATGAAACTTTCACACTAGCATGCATACAAGGCATAAACCTCAATAACTCATTTATAACCCTCAGATTTGTGGTCTCGCACCACTATTCTGACTAGGCCCTAATTCGGGGTGTTACAGTGTGGGCTTTAGCTCAGGTCGTGTCAATTTCATGCTTTAACCCATTTATCTCGTTTTAAGCCTGTTTTGCGTTCTTTTCATCCCCTGGTGCTTTCTTGAGTATATATCATGAAAAGAAAGGATTAAAATCACCAAATTACATAATATAAGGGATAATTCATCCAAAAGCATACTAAATGTGGGATTAAAATATGTTACTATTTCAGTTTATCAACGGGCGTGTGACTCAGCCGTGTGTCCCCTGCATGTTAGTATTTTAAATCAGAATAGACCACGGACTAGCCACACGGGCGTGTGTCTAGGGCGTGTGGGATTAATCAGTGTTGGCCACGGGCTAGCCACACGGGTGTGTGTCTAGACTCTAGGCCGTGTTAAGGTAGTCAGTGTGTACCACGGGTGGAAGGCACGGGCGTGTGCCCTAACCGTGGGGCATTGGCAGAATGCTTGAGTTTTCATGCATGGGTAGTGACCATGGGCGTGTGTGACATCCACGGGCGTGCCAAATCTTACACGGGCGTGTAAGCCTTGTATAGATGGAAAAAAGTTATGATCGTAAGAGTTTTCGATATGGTCTCGAGAGCCCTCGTGTGTTTGAGAGAGGCCTCGTAGGTCAGGATTGAGGTTGTTGTGATGGACAAAGAGAGTGGTCATGTTGTGCCTAAGTGGTGATCTTGAGGTCTTTAATTCGGTAACGCCTCGTGCCCAGTTCCGGCGTTGAATACGGGTAAGGGGTGTTACATTTAATGGTATCAGAGTTATGGTTTAGTCAGTTCTAGGACTACCGCAGCGTGTGTAAGAGTCTAGCTATACATGCCATAAGTGTACAATGATAGTGTGGTGGCTTCTGATGATTTTAAATCTTGTTTTATATAGAATATGGATTCCGATACATTGACTGCTAATGAAGCAGCTAGTAATGCACCGCTCCTGCGTAAGGAACCGTGCCTGTTCAAAGTGGACCCGAGGCTAGGGGTCAAGGGGAAGGGGCTCGGGAAGCCTTTGTCCAGATGATGAGCAATTGGTACTCAAATTATGTTCGAGTGAACCCTAATGCTCAACCTCCTCCACCTCCTCCTCTTATACCTCAGCCAATTCCTGTGGCTCCTCAAGGTATTGATGTAGTGAGTATATCGAAACCCCCGGTAGATAAGATTAGAAAACACGGGGCTGAGGAGTTTAGAGCTAAGGTTGATGATGACCCTGAGAGGGCAGAGTTCTGGTTAGAGAACTCGATGAGAGTATTCGATGAACTCTCTTGTACTTTTGAAGAGAGCTTGAAGTGTGTCGTATCCTTACTGAGGGACTCAGCATACGATTGGTGGAAGCCGTTGACGTCAGTGGTCCCAAGAGAGCGGGTGACGTGGGACTTTTTTCTGGAAGAGTTCCAGAAGAAGTATATAAGCCAGAGGTTTACTGATCGGAAAAGGAAGGAATTCCATGAGTTGAAGCAAGGAAGAATGCCAGTAGTGGATTATGAGCGTGAGTTTGTTAGGCTTAGCAAATACGCTCAAGAATGTGTATCGTCAGAGACCATGTTGTGTAAGAGATTCGAAGACGGACTGAATGAGGACATCAAACTCCTAGTGGGTATATTAGAGTTGAAATAATTTGTGGTGTTGGTCGAAAGGGCAAGTAAGGCCGAAGAGTTGAGTACATAAAAGAGAAGGGCTATGAGTGAAGCCCGAGATGCTAGAAAGAGGCCAATAGGCAAGTCGTATCAAGCCCAGTCGAAAAGGTCCAAGGAAGTGAGTCCTAGGACGTCAGCACCAGTGGGTTATTTACATCGAGACTTGGGCAATACTCGTTCGGGTTCGAGAGTCCAAGCCACCTCGATGGAAAGTGTGCCAATCCGAAGAGTAAACTGGAGTGTCCAAGTCGTGGTAGATATCACACCGAAAAGTGTTGGGGTAACAAATCGAAATCATTATAAGTGTGGTTCCCCGACCATTTTATCTCAAATTGCCCCGAGAGGGATGATAAGGAAGAGAAGCAAGAGATGAGATCCAATGATGTGTCTGCAAGGGGTAGACCACCAAGGAACCCGAGAGGCAGGAATAGTTGTAGAGGTGCATCTAGAGACTCTGCCGTGAGACCGGAGGGTCGGGCACCTGTGAGGACGTATGCCATTCACGCTCGCGAAGAGGCATCCTCCCCTAATGTAATAACGGGTACTGTTTCTCTCTTTAACACCCTTGTTATTGCTTTAATTGATCCAGGGTCTACTCATTCTTATATTTACATGAGATTGGCATCTAGTTTGAGTATGACTGTTGAGTCTACGGACTTTGTGGTTAAGGTGTCAAACCCGTTAGGTAAGCATGTGTTAGTGGACAAGGTGTGTAAAAATTGTCCTTTGATGATTGAGAGTCATTGTTTTTCGGCAAACCTAATATTGTTGTCGTTTCATGAGTTTGATTTAATCCTAGGCATGGATTGGTTGACTACCCATAGTGTCTTAGTGAACTGTGGTAATAAGTTTATTGATTTGAAATGTGAGAGTGGAGATGTGGTTCGGGTTGAATCAGGTGGATCAGATAGTCTACCAGTGATGATTTCTTCCTTAGTGGCTGATAAATGCTTGAGAAAAGGGTGTGAGTCCTATCTTGCTTTTGTGTTGAATACTCGAGAGGCTGGAGTAGATTTTGAAACAGTGCCAGTGGTATGTGAGTATCCGAATGTATTCCCGGAAGAGTTACCCGGATTACCTCTAGTAAGAGAGGTTGAGTTTAGGATTGAGTTAGTTCCGGGAACGGCACCTATCTCGATTGCTCCGTATAGGATGGCACCTTTAGAGTTGAAAGAACTGAAGGTTCAGTTGCAAGAGTTGACATATAAAAGTTTTGCAAGACAGAGCTACTCACCGTGGGGTGCTCCGGTATTGTTTGTGAAGAAGAAAGATGGGTCTATGAGGTTGTGTATAGACTATAGACAGCTTAACAAAGTGACGATTAAGAATAAGTATCCTTTACCGAGGAGTGATGATCTTTTTGATCAACTGAAGGGAGCTACAATGTTCTCCAAGATAGACCTGAGGTCTGGTTATTATCAGTTGAGAGTGAAAGAGCAGGATGTGTTGAAAACTGCATTTCAGACGAGTTATGGCCATTATGAGTTTTTGGTTATACCGTTTGGTTTGACGAATGCACCGACGATTTTTATGGATCTGATGAACTGTGTTTTCAGACCATATGTGGACAAGTTTGTAGTTGTCTTCATTGACGACATATTGATCTATTCTCGGGATGAGAACGATCATGAAGAATATTTGAAGATTGTCTTACAAACTTTAAGAGATAAGTAGTTGTACGCTAAGTTTAGCAAGAGTGAGTTTTGGCTCCGTGAGGTCAGATTCCTAGGACACATTGTGTCGGGTGATGGTGTTGGAGTTGACCCGAGTAAGATATCGGCTGTTGTGGATCGGAAATCACCGAGGAACGTGTCGAAAATCAAAAGTTTCTTGGGATTAGCAGGATACTACAGACGTTTCGTAAAAGGGTTCTCTGTGATTGCTACCCCGATGATGAAACTATTGCACAAAGATGTCAAGTTTGAATGGACTGAGACATATCAACAGAGTTTTGAGAGAGTGAAGACATTATTGACTGAGGCGCCGATTTTGGTTCAACCTGAATCGGGAAAAGAGTTCGTGGTTTATAGTGACGCGTTGTTTAATGGTCTCGGTTGCGTGTTGATGCAAGAGGGTAAGGTAGTCGCTTACGCCTCGAGACAGTTGAAACCGCACGAGAAGAATTATCCGACTCATGATTTGGAGTTGGCTGCGATTGTTTTCGCGTTAAAGATTTGGCGACATTACTTATATGGTGAGAAGTGCCGAATCTTTACGGATCACAAGAGTTTGAGATATTTGATGGATCAGAAGGATCTGAATTTGCAACAAAGACGGTGGCTTGAGTTGTTGAAAGACTATGAGTTAGTCATTGATTACCACCCGAGAAAAGCGAATGTGGTTACGGATGCCCTGAGTAGGAAATCCTTGTATGCTCTAAGAGTTATGAGGGCGAGCTTAACATTGTCTGATGATGGTGCTATTCTGGCAGAGTTGCAAGTTAAGCCACTATTTGTTCAACAGATATGCGAGGCTCAGAGAAATGACAGTGAGATGCTAGCTAAAAGAGCTAAGTGTGGATCTGAAAGTGATTCCGATCTTCGAGTGGGCTCGAATGGTTGTTTGATGTACCGTGACAGAATTTGTGTACCTAGAGATGAGGAGCTAATCCAAAAGGTTTTGCATGAGGCCCACAGTGGATGTTTGTCAGTACATCCGGGCAGTACGAAAATGTATAATGACTTGAAAAGTCTTATTGGTGGCCGGGTATGAAAAGAGATATTTCAGAGTTCGTGACAAAGTGTCCGATTTGTCAACAAGTGAAATCCCCGAGCATCAAGTGCCTTCGAGGATTGCGTCGACCCGGTGATGGTACCCGAATGGAAGTGGGATCGGGTTACCATGGATTTTGTGACGGGGTTGCCGATGACTCCAAAAAAGAGAGATGCTGTGTGGGTGGTTGTGGATAGACTAACGAAGTCGGCTCACTTTATTCCAGTACGTGTTGATTATTCACTGGATAAGTTAGCTGAGTTGTATGTTGCAGAGATAGTGAGGTTACATGGTGTACCTGTGTCTATAATATCGGATAGGGATCCGAGGTTCACTTCAAGGTTTTGGAAGAGGTTGCAAGAGGCTTTGGGAACAAAGTTAAATTTCAATACTGCGTTCCATCCGCAAACCGATGGCCAGTCTGAAAGAGTGATTCAAGTTCTCGAGGATATGCTTCGATACTGTGTGTTAGAATTCGATGGCAGTTGGGAGAGATATCTACCTTTAGTCGAATTCACTTACAACAACAGTTATCAATCAAGTATACGGATGGCTCCGTATGAGGCCCTGTATGGTCGTAAGTGTCAGACTCCTTTGTATTGGACCGAGCTTAGTGAGAAGCGGATCCATGGGGTCGATCTAGTAAAAGAGACCGAGGAGAAAGTGAAAATAATCTGTAATAGTCTGAAAGTTGCTTCGGACCGACAGAAGTCGTACGCGAATCTGAAAAGAAAAGAAATTGAGTTTGAGGTGGGAGATAAAGTGTTTTTGAAAGTGTCCCCATGGAAGAAGATTATGAGATTTGGACAAAAAGGAAAATTGAGTCCAAGATTCATAGGGCTGTATGAGATTACAGATAGAGTTGGACCAGTAGCATACCGGTTAGCTTTGCCGGTAGAGTTGGAAAATATTCATAATGTGTTCCATGTGTCGATCTTGCGACGGTATCACTCCGATCCTTCACATGTGATTCCTTCGATGGAAATTGAGATAAGACCGGATATGTCTTATGATGAAGAACCGATTAAGATCTTGGCTCGAGAAGTGAAACAGTTGAGAAATAAGAGCATAGCACTAGTGAAAGTGTTGTGGCAAAAACACGGTATGGAAGAGGCTACGTGGGAAACGGAAGAAGCTATGAGAGAGCAGCATCCAAACCTCTTTACTGGTAAGATTTTCGGGGTCGAAAATCTCTAAAGAGGGCGAGAGTTGTAACATCCTGATTTAGGGCCTAGTCGGAATAGTGGTGCGAGACCACAAATCCGAGGTATATGAATGAGTTTTTGAGGTTTATGCTATGTATGCATGTTAGTGTGAAAGTTTCATGAAGCAATTTTGTGAAATTGCGGTTGAATTATCCAAAAGGACTAAAATGCAAAAGTTGCAAAATGTAAGATTCTAGAAGCTATTTGTGTGAAATAGCTTTAGAATATTAATTAGAGGTCCTTAAAGAGCAATTTTCCCAATTTCTAATTTTTGGACAAATTTGGGCATGGCTGAGTTAAAATAGAAAGTTTATCAAAAAGGCATTTTGGTCATTTAACAATTAAGTGATTAAAATAGGAGAAAAGATGACAAAATTCATTCATCTTCTTCTCCAAGGCTGCCGAAAATTTCAAGAGCCATTGTTAGGGTTCTTCAAAACTTTCAAGCTTGCTAGTAAGTGCATCTAGCCTCGTTTTTGATATTCTTTGTATTTTTGAAGTCCTTGTAGCATGAGTAAGCTATTTTTAGCTATTTGATGAGCTATGATGGATGTTCAAAAATGTGGCCATGTATGACATGCATGTATTTTGATGTTTTATGGAAGATTATGAAAGCTTGATGTAGTAGAAACATCTTTTGCTAAGTGAGTTTCCATAGAAAATGCACGTAGGGACTAGTTTGTGAAAATCTTGAGTTTGGTCATACATGTGTGTTGTGATGAGAATTGATGATTGCTTTAGTTGAGTAAGTGATTCGGCTAAGCATGAAAGGCTAGAAAGTTGAATAAAAATCACTTTACGAGCCTTGGGGGCAATAGTGTAATTATGAGAAAGATTTGGGGCAAAAGAGTAATTTTACCAAAGTATGAGATGTCGGTCAATTTGGTCAATAAGTGTTTTGAATAAGCTGATTTATTCATTATAGATCAAGAAAGACAAAGCCCGGATCGAAATCGAGGTAAGAGCAAAGTGGTGGACTAAATTACACGTTTCTATACTTTTGAGTATCGAGGTAAGTCTATGCATAAACAATGCATTCATACTTACAATTTTTTAATGCTAGATAGTGTATAGCATGGTTGAGAATGATTGAGAACCTATGTGGTTCAAGTGAAATGAATGGATGAATGATTAAGTAAATAGATTTGTGAATGTGTTGTGATAATGCTAAATGGTGGGCTAAGTACGATACCATCCTAATGCATATTGACGATGAGCTGGCTATGTGCGATGCTATCGTTAGGTATATTATCTAGTGGGCTATGTGCGAAACCACTATGAATACCTTGTTGGTAGGCTAAGTGCGATACTACTTTATTAATTGATTGTGGTGGGCTTAGTGCGGAACCACCGAGAGATTTGCTGCGTGGATGTGATAGTGAGTAGCATAGCTGTGTGGATGTATTATTGAGAAATAATGATGTGTTGTATATTGTGTAAATGTGATATTGAATGCAGGGGTGCATGTCAATGGTTATGAGTAAGTGACTCATGATGTGTTGAAAATGTGGTAAGGGATAGAAAGAGTAAGCATAGTTGTACATTATATGTTAGTATAATGCTAATTGTTGTTTAGCTTATACTATGTTGCTTAATTGTTTGTGTGTAAACTTACTAAGCTCAAAGCTTACTCTCTTTCTTTTCCCTTGTCTTATAGAGTAAAGTGTTGAATCGAGATACGAGGATCAATTGGAAGATCGCCCACACTATCAGCACACTCTGGTACATTAGACTCAATGTTTTGTATATGGCATGTATAGGGGCTAGACAAGTTAGTGAATTTTGTTGTATATGGCTATGATGAGTTAGCCTTTGAATGGGTAATCTATTTTGTATTATGCCATAGTTGTTGGCTACTTTATTATATGAGAAGATGTAGTTATCTATGTGAGATTGTAAGATTTTGAGTTGATTATGGATGTGTTGTATGAGTGCATGATTGTGTACGCTAGAAGGGTGAAAAGAACTTGGCAAATATCTTTGTTCTTGTCCATGTGGATAGACACACAGGCGTGTGTCTAGGCCATGTGTGACACACGGCCAGCCCATGGGTGTGTGACTCAGCCGTGTGTCCCCTGCATGTTAGTATTTTAAATCAGAATAGACCACGGACTAGCCACACGGGCGTGTGTCTAGGGCGTGTGGGATTAATCAGTGTTGGCCATGGGCTAGCCACACGGGCGTGTGTCTAGACTCTAGGCCGTGTTAAGGTAGTCAGTGTGTACCACGGGTGGAAGGCACGGACCTGTGCCCTAACCGTGGGGCATTGGCAGAATGCTTGAGTTTTCGTGCACAGGTAGTGACCATGGGCGTGTGTGACATCCACGGGCGTGCCAAATCTTACACGGGCGTGTAAGCCCTGTATAGATGGAAAAAATTTATGATCGTAAGAGTTTTCGATATGGTCTCGAGAGCCCTCGTGTGTTTGATAGAGGCCTCGTAGGTCGGGATTGAGGTTGTTGTGATGGCCAAAGAGAGTGGTCATGTTGTGCCTAAGTGGCGATCTTGAGGTCTTTAATTCGGTAACGCCTCGTGCCCGGTTCCGACGTTGAATACGAGTAAGGGGTGTTACATGGTTATTCTTCGTAGGTGCTTTATTATTTTTATTTGTTTTGGGGAAATAGGAAATTTGGTATACTTATTATAGTTATGTTGATTTCTAAACAATTGACTTGGATTCTAAGAATATCATGTTATTACTATTGCTTAGTATTGTAGACATTAAAGTTGGCATGATGATATTTTTTTTTAGACTCGTTTTTTGTATTTTGTACTATTGATTAAGTCGTATGATTAGTTATTTAACTTAGTACCTGATGCATGTTGTTTAGAAACTATTTGAGATGAATTATTTACTCTACTATGCTGCATTTTTAGCTCCAGCAGCAGAGGTATCGATATTGGGCTTTGAAAATCGATACCTCTATGAATTAAAATGTATAGGAAACAGAATAGAGATCTAGTATCGATACCTTTGCTCGAGTATCAATACTCGGGGAATAAATATCGATACTTTGTTCAATGGTACTGATATTTTCTGATAGTTAGGTTTTTAATCGAGAAACAATATGCTCATTTGGTATCTTTTTTCCAAGTGGTATTGATACCACTCAAGGGAAATATCGATACCTGGATATCAGTTTCGATACTTATGGACATTTTTATGTAATCTTGCTAATTAGCCCTTATGCATAATTCTGGCTGAATGTATGATCGATTAACGAATGATTTGCATGTAATGATGTTAAATAACTATTAGGACGTCTTAAAACTTATATGAGTTAGCAAAAGATGACCGGTTTGCTTGAATCTAGCTTCCTATTTAATGTACACGAGAAAAGACGGTGGTGTGGCATCCCATATCTGGGCTTAGCTACCAGGCCGGGTATAGGGTGTTACAATTTTAATTCCTATGACACAAAATTTGATTTTTCTCTCAAACCCATAATCTAATGTCCAATTCTACTAACCCAATTTTTGGGATGCGACAAATTCTAGTGTTCGTGATCAGAATGTTGTTTTGGATCAGTTTGGGACTTCATCTAACTCATAGGTACCCTTACCATCTTAATTAACAAATTATTAGTTGGCTCGTGACATAAAAAGTCGAGATATTCGACCATCAAAAAAATACTATGAAGGAAACCTAGTGGCATGCTCTCTAAGTGTTGTAAAGAGAATTGATTCAATCAAACCTTCATGTTATTTCGAGGTAGTTTAGGCCTCCAATTCTAGCAAATAGCTCGTTTCTATGGAAGGAGAAATGGAATCACTCCAAAAGAATGAGACTTGGCAGCTAGCTAAACCACCCATTAGAAATAAAATAGTTGGTTGCAAATGGGTGTTCAAGGAGGGTTCAGGTTTGAGCGACACTAAGTATAAGGAAAGGTTGGTCACAAAGGGCTACATTCAAGTGGAGGGATTTGATTTTCATGATGTTTTCTCTCCAGTTTTAAAATATACGCTTATTCGACCTCTTTTGGCTCTTGTTGCATCAAATAATCTTGAGTTAGATTAGTTAGATGTAAAGATTGTTTTCCTCCATTATGACCTTGAGGAAGACATCTGCATGCAACAACTAAAAGGCATTAGAATTGAAGGTAAGAAGGATCATGTTTGCCTTCTACAAAAATCATTATGTGGTCTAAAGTAGTCTCCTCGACAGTGGTACAAAAAGTTTGACTCTTTCATGTTAAGTATTGGTTTTGCACGAAGTAAGTATGAAAGTTGTGTGTATTTACAATATTTAGATGATAATTCATTCATATATTTGCTACTTTATGTTGATGATATGTTGATAGCGGCTAAGGATCCATTATAAATTGAAAGACTTAAAACCATGCTTAACTCCAAATTTGAGATGAAGGATCTAGGTGAAACAAAGAAAATTTTGAGGATGGAAATTTCAAGGGATAGACATTCCGGGAAATTATTCTTATCACAACAGAGGTACATTAAGAAGATCCTTGAGCAATTTGAGATGCAAGACTCAAAACTGGTAAGTACTCCCTTAGCTGCACATTTCAAACTTTCAATTTTAGATTCCCCTCAAATCGAAGATGAATAAAGGTACGTGTTAAAGGTACCTTACTCAAGCGTAGTTGGAAGTCTAATGTATGCAACGATATGCACTCATCTCGATATTTCACATGCTGTTAGTGTTATTAGTAGATACCTGGCCAAACCCGACAAATTACATTGGCATGCAGTTAAGTGGACTTTCAGATATTTACGAGGTACTTCAAATATGTGCTTAGAGTTCGAAAGAAACCAAAAGGGTTTAGTCGGTTATAATGATTCGGATTATGTAGGAGAATTAGATCGAAAAAGGTCTCTCACAGGTAATCTATTTTCTTTCGGAGGTTGTGCCATTAGTTGGAAAACAACACTTTAAGCCACAGTGGCCTTATCGATTAATAAAGCGGAATACATGACAATCAATGAAGTTGTGAAGGAAACAATTTGGTTAAGAGGCCTGTTTAGCGAACTGGTTAATGAGAAAGAGACAACTATTGTATATTGTGATAGTCAAAGTGCCATACATCTCACCAAAGATCAGATGCACCATGAAATGACAAAGCACATAGACATTCGTTATCACTTTGTTTGAGAGGTGATCATTTAAGGAAATGTTCAAATTCATAAAATTGGCATCAAACACAATCCGACTGACATGTTGACAAAAGTATTCCAATTTCAAATTTTGAGCATTGCTTGGACTTGGTAAGTATCCGATTAAGATCCAATTAGACCCGTGATAGGGCTTGGCAAATGAGTTAAGTGAAATACGAGTCAAGGTGAAGATTTGTGGAGTATGCCTTGCATTTCAGAAAAAAAATAGTAAGTGATGTCCCAACGAGATAAAGCTTGATGTCGTGACGAGTAGCTGTCGTCACAACGAGAAGAAAGCCTTCGTCTTAATGACATGACACCTCATTGTCACAACGACATGAATTCCATGTCACGACGTGGCGACGTGTTCCTCAAGTTTCTCAGTTTTTTTTTTCTCTCAATTAAACTCTATTTTGGTTTCTCACTTAAACTTTGATTAACCTAGGGAAATTCTAGTCATAAAACCTATGAATTTCATCCTATAAATAGGTCATAGTTACCCTAGGTTTAAAGAATAGAAAAGACCACAATTGAGAGAGAATTCTGTGTTTCCGTTTGAAAGGGTTTTTCTTCCAAGGTTTCGGGTTTTCTTTGTATTGACTCTCTCCATCTTGTACTTTTCTCTTATTAGTGAAATCTCCTTTTGCCCGTGGTTTTTTATTCTCTTCAGAGGAGTTTTTTCATATAAAATATTTTTTGCCGATCTTTTCAATTTCTTCATTATTATTCTTGTTTGTTCCTTACACGAGTTTTTCCCTTACAAAAAAATATTTATAAATATCAAATAAATCAGAATAAATAAAATTTAAATATAAATATTCATCCATGAATTTTGTAAATACAATCTATCATTCAACAAATCTTAAAAAAGTCATATCATACAATAAACAATAAGATTATCTCATAAATTATTATGCTAATTCATTTTATTAAATAAAAATAATTATATGTTAGCCTTTTATTAATATTTATATTATAATTGATTTTAATTAAAATATTGCATGAAATTAAGTTTAAAATAACATATATTTAATTTTATTAAAAAATATTCATTATGTACCAGCCACTTCGCATTATTTCGGCTAACAAGGAGAAAGCAAGGTGATACGACTCAATATGACTTCCACAAGCTAATTTTTTTTAACAATTTTATTATAGGTTTTAATCATATCTGTTCTTTTCTACACAATGTCTAAAACTACCAATAGCCCCTCTCCAACCGATAAATAGAAGGATAATGCGCTTCAGTGCACTCAAACCCACGTCCTCCTGTATTGGCAACAATGTCCATGCCAATCGAACTAAGACTCAATCAACCACAAGCTAAAAATTTTTAAAGAATAAAAATATGAATTATAATTTATTATCAAAATGAAATCTACCAATATTAGCGATTGATTCAAATTAACTACTATGTATTAAAGTGTCAAAGTACTTTCAAAGGAATATAAACAAGCAATTTAATCAATAATTTACTCACGCTTTCACGTTGGGTTGATTATTTATTTTTATTAAATTATTGAGTAAAAATTTGTATATTAAAATATATTGTAAATCCTATACATTTCATACACTTGAAATTTAATCCATTATATTTATTTTCAAGAATTTAGCCTCTATACTTATCAGATCTAAAATTTGCTTTCAAATTATATATAACCACGAAACATATTAATTGAAAAGTTAATGACATTAACTATTTAGACTAATTAATAACATTATAAAATTATAGATAGCAAATTATGCTAGAAATTAAAGTATAAGGATTAGATCTCAGATTTAAACATAATAGAGGGACAAAACTGAAATTTAATCATTTTTCTATAATTTAAAGAAAAAAAAAAGAAAACATATACAAATTTGAAAGTTAAAATATGCTTTAATTTTATATACAATTTTTACATTTGGAATTTAATCCCCTACTTTTATTTTCAAGAATTTAGCCCCTCAACTTTTCTGATTTAAAAATTTAGGTCTAGTTGTTATCGTCGTTAAAATCCTTCTATTAAATCCACTATTGTGACATTTTGAAATTAAAAAAAAAATAAGTCATGTAACAATAAAAATAACATTGAAAATCATTATGGAAAGATATGAATATTATGAGATAATTTATTTTAGGAATAATTTATATTATAGGAAGTAGAGGGCGACTAGGAGTAGTTTTCCTATTTCGATTCTGAGTGCGATATGCCATGTGTATATATTCTTTTATGTTGATGAATGATAATTGGGACTTTACCCTAATATTTTTATGGTATAACAACCAAACCCTAAAATATCACAAACCAAGTTAAGATGACCACACCACCACCACCGTCGTCAAAGCCAGAAGCTAAGGGCGCAAGTAGTGCTTGTGGAAATATGCCTACCTCTCACGCTTCTCCTACTACTCTTCGGGGTCGAGGGGGGATCCATGCAAAGGCTACTGCTGCAACGGGGGTTGATGGCTCGACAGATGTGTCTCCTACCCCTACGATGCTACTTGGTTTTAATGTTGTGTAGTGGCAAGCATTGGTAGCAACATTTGGTAATCCTCAAACTCAAATAAATTGCTTGAATGGTGAGTTTGGTAATATTTTTTGGATAATTTACATTGATGCTTCTAATCACGTAACGAGAAATCTTTATTTTTTTGACTGATATTCGTGACTTGAATGCTTGCCCTGTCGATTTACTAGATGGACAAAGTGTTGTAGCAACTAAGGAGGGGAATTTGCTGATTATGTTTTGGGGGGAGTGTACTTCATAATAGAACTCCCTATGACATTATTTTTGGCTCTCCACCCTCACATGATGGCTTGCGTGTTTTTGGTTATTTGTGTTTTGCTCATAATCAACGAGCAAAAGGTGACAAATTTGCGATTTACTGTCGAAAATGTGTATTTGTTGGGTATCCTTTTGGAAAAAAAAGTTGGATGTTATATGATTTGAAGATGAAGGTTTTTTCACATCTAAGGATGTTCGATTTTATGAAGATATTTTCCCATACTTGGATATTGGCACTGCTAATATTGAACCTATACATAACTTAAATGCGAATATTTTATGGACGATTTTTGTTTTGTGGATGAAGGTGGGGAACCAGAGGGAATGACAGAGGCTAGTGGTGAGCCTCATCCCTCTTCGTCGCCACAAATGCAGCCATCTCTTGTCTCAATGGAGGATGTGCTGATTGAGGTGGCTGCCCAATCGGGTAATGGTTCGCAAGGCTCAACTTCTGGTTCGAATGCTTCTCTTGATTCCTCTATGGATTCAGGTATGAGAACAAAAATCCCCTCATCCAAATTGAAGGATTTTGTCACACATAAAATGATTAAGAAAAGTCTATCTCCCCTATCACCCACCTCATCTCTTTCTTCAGGTACGTATTTTCCTATAGCACATTACATTAATTGTGACAAATTTACCATGAAACATAGAATTTTTTTGCAGTAGTAACTGTAAGGGTGGGGCCACAGTCTTTTAAAGAGGCTGTGAAAGATGCAGTGTGGCGTAGTGCTATGTAAAAGGAGGTTCGAGCTTTGGAGGCTAATGACACATGGACTATGGAGTCTCTTACTCCTGGAAAGAAAGCTCTGGGTAGCAAATGAGTGTACAAGATAAAATACAACTCCGATGGTACCATTGAGAGATTAAAGGCCCATTTAGTTGTCCTCAAAAATCATTAGATTGAAGAAATAAATTATAATGAGACTTTTGCTCTGATGGAAAAAGTGGTGACTGTTCGAACCTTCTTGGCAATCGTTGCACCAAAGAATTAGGAGCTTCATCAAATAGATGTTCACAATGCCTCTCTGCATGGTGATCTTGATGAGTTGGTTATATGAAACTTTCACATGGGTTTAACACTTCGAATCTGGGTACGATGTGTAGGCTTCGAAAATCTTTGTACGATTTTAAACAGACACCTCGCTATTGGTTTGCCAAGATTGTTACGACTTTAAAGGGATATGGCTTCCTACAATCTTACTTCGATTATTCCCTTTTTACATATACTAAGTGTGCTGTGCAGATTAATGTGCTTGTGTATGTCGATGATTTGATCAATTCTGGTAACAATTGTGCTGCATTGAAGTTTTTTAAGGCCTATCTCAGTAATTGTTTTCATATGAAGGATCTTGGAGTATTGAAATATTTTTTTGGGTATTGAGGTTGCTTATAGTGCTCAAGGTTTGTTATTATATCAACATAAGTATGCACTTGATATTATTTCTGATACAGGATTATTGGGAGCCAAACCAGTTGGCTCTTCGATTGAACAAAACCACAGACTTGCACATGCTACAGGAGACTTGATTACAAATCTTGAATCCTATCGTGATTGATGGGTTGCCTTATATATTTGGCTGTTATGCGTCCAGATTTAGCATACTCTGTGCATGCTTTATCTCAATTTATGCAACATCCTAAGCAAGAGCGTTGTGACGCTTCGAGCAGTTCGTTATTTAAAAGGTGCTCTAGGCCAAGGTATCTTCCTCCATGCAGATAGTGAGTTGTCTTTATAAGGCTGGTGTGACTCAGATTGGGCCACATATCCCATCACTCGACGGTCTCTAATTGGTTGGATTGTGTTTGTAACATCCCGAAATTGGGCCTAGTAGGATTGGGCCCAATGGGCCTTGTTTTTAAAATTTTTGAGAACGGCATTAATGCAAGTTAGACTTATTAGGTAAGTTATTTTGGAAGGTTAGAGGGCTTCTATGAAGTCCCGGGATCAAATATTAGCTTTGGGGAAATTTTGGTTTTAGGTGAAAAAACCTGGAAGTTGGCGAGTAGGCCTTAAGAATAAAATGTGGGAAAAATGACACAAGTGAAGTGTGTGGTGTAGTGGCAAAGTGACGCCACATAAGAGACAAGGGGTGACGCCATAAGGAAGGAAGGAGGTCCAAGGTTCAAGTCTTGGCTTTTGCATTTTGGTTTTCTTTTTACTTGGACCTCGAAATTTGGCTATAGATTTATATTTAGTTGCGCATGGTTTAAGACACAAGAGGAGCTTGTGGCCAAGTGGCTAGCAGCGTGGATTATGTTGCAAGGAGCACAGGTTCGAATCTCATGAGAAGTAAGGGAGTATTTATTTTGTAGTCTGGACGGGAAGAGTTTCAGTTGAATTTAAACTCTACTGACGAAGGGATCCCACATCGGGAAGATACAAAGAAGGAAGGTGAAGAGCTAGCTATATAAAGAGCATTCCAGAGGAGGGTTGACACACCTTGGAAGGCGTTTGGGCACGAGTGGTCGGGCGCGGATTAACACGAGTCCTATCGGTGTGTAACTCTCTCTACTCTAGTTGTAGGCGGCAAATGCCGGCGTCTTGGTCCACGGCAATAGTAGCCACACGAGCGTGCGAGCGCACGTGTGGGGCTTCGATGCGATAGTTGAGGCCATAGTAGTATTCTTGTGGGTTGGGGCTGCTTGGGCCGCGATGGGCCGAAGTGGGCCCAATGGGCCCGTGGGCCCTTATGAGTAAATTGTGCGATTGTGTAGTATATAGTGAACTAGACTAGATGGAACTTATATACATGGCTAGATTTGTGTTAGGTGGGCGCGCGAGCGTGTGGACTCGAATGGGCCAGAATCGGGTTTTAGGCCCAATAGTCCGGTACGACCGGAAATGGTAGTTGAGTCGCTCGAGGCGACATTAGGCCTTTGGAAAGGCCATTGCAGTGCAAAATTACCAAAATACCCACTGAAGGGTATATTACGAAAATACCCTTAGTGGGTAAATTCATCAAATACCACTGAAGGGTAAATTATGAAAATGCCCTTGGTGGGTAAATTACCGATATACCCTTGGTGGGTAAATTACCGAAAATGCCCTTGGTAGGTAAAATTACAGTTATACCCTTAGAGGTTTATTAGGGTGATTATGTTGTTTTATGTCTATCCGATTATGATGGTAATTCATGTTATACTTATATTTGATATATGTCTAGCATACATGACATACTGCATACACGAATTATTATGTCATATTGCATGGGTATGATGAGAGGAGGGGAAGATTGATATCCGTGTCTTTGGGACACGGTGGTTTGGCACCACCAGGTGGTTTGGTACCATAGATTGATTATTGTGACTTTGGGTCACGGAGGTTTGGCACCTCGGCGTCTCGTCCCGATGGCTTAGCACCACGGTGGGTTGGCCCACGATTGATTATACTGGGATTGACGCCGGTGATTTGGTATCACACGATGGGTTGGCCCCATCATTGGATTAAGTGACTTCGGTCACGATCATTTGGTATCACATTCGTGTCTTTGGGACACCGGAGGTTTGGCACCTCATAGCGTCTCGTCCTAGTGGCTTAGCACCACGGTGGGTTGGCCCCACAGCTGATTATCGTGATTGACGCCGGTGATTTGGTATCACACGATGGGTTGGCCCCATCATTGGATTCATGACTTGGTCACCAAAGTGATTTGGTATCACATTCGTGTCTTTGGGACACCAGAGGTTTGGCACCTCATAGCGTCTTGTCCCAAAGGCCTTTACCACGATGGGGTTGGCCCCACAGATGATGATATCTGGATTGACGCCGGTGATTTGGTATCACACGATGGGTTGGCCCCATCATTGGATTATTCGTGACTTTGGGTCACCAAAGGGTTTGGCACCACAATTATGGATATCGTGACTTTGGGTCACTAGTGGTTTGGCACCACCGGTGCTTTGGTACCACACTGGGTAGAGAAAGGAGCATTGGATGGCTAGGTTTGGGTGCATGATATGCATATTTTCATATGAAATTGTGTAAGGGCACATTGGATGGGGATTTACACACTTTGAGTCTCGATGACTCACCCTTAGTTAAATTTTGCGGGTAATCATTAGATCGCGGATTTGGGAGGCTGAGGTGGACTCGTGGAGGCCATACATATGTTCACTCGTAAATTCGTTTCTTTTATTTGGACTTATTTTTATTTGAGTTTTTGTTATGTAATAAGGCCTTGGGTATTTTATTTGGTTTCACTTTCAATTTGTTTATTGCTTGTTATTAAATGATCAATATGGGATTTTCCTAAAATGATAATAAACCATTTCTTATTCAAAATTACTTAAACTCGATTTCTCACCACAACTATAAAGAATATGAGCTTTTAACGAATGCACAGCTTTTAGACATTCCTTTCATGTGACATGCCGATTCGATTAACGTAACGTTTAGGCCGGTTTGGGGTGTTACAATTATGGTATCGAGCCTAGGTTCAAAAACTCGATTGTGGGTTTGGGTTCAAAAAATGTTTTCAAAAGTTGGTTTGGAAAATGGTTTAGAAAATATATCTGTTTTCTTGAAGTATGGCACCCGAGTCCCCTGCACCAAATCTGTAAGTTCTCTTATTTTATGATTGTTGATATGATGATGTTATAAGCTGTACTTTTGGTATTTGCTCTGTGTGTGTTTTGATGTTCGGATATAGAGTTGATTGCGTCTGAAATATTTATGCCTTTAATGGTTAGGTTTTTTTTTGTATGTGTAGGATTTCTAAATTCTAGTTAAAAGTACATTAGGGTTATTGGAATCGAGTGCGCGCCGCGAGCACAAAGTTTGTAGGTTAGGTGGTACGAATGTTCTGTAGTTGGAAATTTGAGGACGAAATTTCTTTAAGGAGGGTAGATTTGTAACATCCAGAAATTGGGCCTAGTAGGATTGGGCCCAATGGGCCTTATTTTTAAAATTTTTGAGAACGGCATTAATGCAAGTTAGACTTATTAGGTAAGTTATTTTGGAAGGTTAGAGGGCTTCTATGAAGTCCCGGATAAAATATTAGCTTTGGGGAAATTTTGGTTTTAGGTGAAAAAACCTGGAAGTTGGCGGTAGGCCTTAAGAATAAAATGTGGGAAAAATGACACAAGTGGAGTGTGTGGTGTAGTGGCAAAGTGACGCCACATAAGAGACAAGGGGTGACGCCATAAGGAAGGAAGGAGGTCCAAGGTTCAAGTCTTGGCTTTTGCATTTTGGTTTTCTTTTACTTGGACCTCGAAATTTGGCTATAGATTTATATTTAGTTGCGCATGGTTTAAGACACAAGAGGAGCTTGTGGCCAAGTGGCTAGCAGGCGTGGATTATGTTGCAAGGGAGCACAGGTTCGAATCTCATGAGAAGCAAGGGAGTATTTATTTTGCGATGCAGACGGGAAGAGTTTCATTGAATTTAAACTCTACTGACGTAAGGGATCCCACATCGAGAAGATACAAAGAAGGAAGGTGAAGAGCTAGCTATATAAAGAGCATTCCGGGAGGAGGTTGACACACCTTGGAAGGCGTTTGGGCACGAGGAGTGGTCGGGCGCGGATTAACACGAGTCCTATCGGTGTGTAACTCTCTCTACTCTAGTTGTAGAGCGGCAAATGCCGAAGTCTTGGAGTCCACGACAATAGTAGCCACACGAGCGTCACGGCGCGCGTGTGGGGCTTCGACGCGATAGTTGAGGCCATAGTAGTATTCTTGTGGGTTGGGGCTGCTTGGGCGCGATGGGCGAAGTGGGCCCAATGGGCCCGTGGGCCCTTATGAGTAAATTGTGCGATTGTGTAGTATATAGTGAACTAGACTAGATGGAACTTATATACATGGCTAGATTTGTGTTAGGTGGGCCACACGAGCGTGTGGACTCGAATGGGCCAGAATCGAGTTTTAGGCCCAATAGTCCTGGCATCGACCGGAAATGGTAGTTGAGTCGCTCGAGCGACATTAGGCCTTTGGAAAGGCCATTGCGGTGCAAAATTACCAAAATACCCACGAAGGGTATATTACGAAAATACCCTTAGTGGGTAAATTCTCAAATACCACTTGAAGGGTAAATTATGAAAATGCCCTTGGTGGGTAAATTACCGATATACCCTTGGTGGGTAAATTACCGAAAATGCCCTTGGTAGGTAAAATTACAGTTATACCCTTAGAGGTTTATTAGGGTGATTATGTTGTTTTATGTCTATCGATTATGATGGTAATTCATGTTATACTTATATTTGATATATGTCTAGCATACATGACATCTTGCATACACGAATTATTATGTCATATTGCATGGGTATGATGAGAGGAGGGGGAAGATTGATATCCGTGTCTTTGGGACACGGTGGTTTAGCACCACCGGTGGTTTGGTACCATAGATTGATTATTGTGACTTTGGGTCACGAGAGGTTTAGCACCTCAAATGTCTCGTCCCAGTGGCTTAGCACCACAATGGGGTTGGCCCACACGATTGATTATACGGGATTGACGCCAGGTGATTTGGTATCACACGATGGGTTGGCCCCATCATTGGATTCGTGACTTGGTCACGGTCATTTGGTATCACATTCGTGTCTTTGGGACACGGAGGTTTGGCACCTCATAGCGTCTCGTCCCTAGTGGCTTAGCACCACATGGGGTTGGCCCCACGATTGATTATACGTGATTGACGCCCGGTGATTTGGTATCACCACGATGGGTTGGCCCCATCATTGGATTCATGACTTCTGGTCACGGTGATTTGGTATCACATTCGTGTCTTTGGGACACCGGAGGTTTGGTACCTCATAGCGTCTCGTCCCAGTGGCCGTACCCACGATGGGTTGGCCCCACGGATGATAATCTGGGATTGACGCCGGTGATTTGGTATCACACGATGGGTTGGCCCCATCATTGGATTATTCGTGACTTTGGGTCACCAGTGGTTTGGCACCACAATTATGGATATCGTGACTTTGGGTCACCAATGGTTTGGCACCACCAAAGGTTTAGGTACCACACGGGTAGAGAAAGGAGCATTGGATGGCTAGGTTTGGGTGCATGATATGCATATTTTCATATGAAATTGTGTAAGGGCACATTGGATGGGGATTTACACACTTTGAGTCTCGATGACTCACCCCTTAGTTAAATTTTGCGGGTAATCATTAGATCGCGGATTTGGGAGCTGAGGTGGACTCGTGGAGGCCATACATATGTTCACTAAATAAATTCGTTTCTTTTATTTGGACTTATTTTTATTTGAGTTTTTGTTATGTAATAAGGCCTTGGGTATTTTATTTGGTTTTAGCTTTCAATTTGTTTATTGCTTGTTATTAAATGATCAATATGGGATTTTCCTAAAATGATAATAAACCATTTCTTATTCAAAATTACTTAAACTCGATTTCTCACCACAACTATAAAGAATATGAGCTTTTTAACGAATGCACAGTTTTTAGGCATTCCTTTCATGTGACATGCCAGATTCGATCGTAACGTTTAGGCCGGGTTTGGGGTGTTACAGTGTTTCTTGGGAAGTCGCCTATCTCTTGGAAAACTAAAAAGTGGCACATTTTCTCTCGATCCTCAACTAAAGCAGAGTATCATTCTATGGCCTCTGTTACTTGTGAATTGAAATGGTTAAAGGCTCTGCTACTCAGTCTCAGGGTACACCATCCTAAAGCTATTCCGTTGTTTAGTTATAGTTAGTCTACTCTGCATATTGCTCGTAATCCTATTAATCATGAATGTACAAAGCATATTGAGGTGGATTGTCATTTTATTCGGGATGCAATTCAGGAGGGTCTTATTTCTCCTTCATATGTCTCTACTGAAAATCAGCTAGTAGATGTATTTACAAAGGCTTTGGGAAAGAAACAATTTGATTATTTTCTTAGTAAGTTCGGCATTTACAATTTGCATACTCCAACTTGAGTGTGGTATTAAGGAAAGATATGAATATTATGAGATAATTTATTTTAGGAATAATTTAGTTTATAGGAAGTAGAGAGTGACTAGGAGTAGTTTTCCTATTTCGATTCTAAGTGCGATATGACATGTATATATATTCTCTTATGTTGATGAATGATAATTGGGACTTTACCCTACTATTTTCAAAAATACTAATGTGATTTCTTTTAAAACACTCATTTGAACTTGTCATGATAAAATAATTTTTTTGTTGGAATATTGTGCTTAAAAAATTTGACATCAACATTTTGATTGAAATAGTTTACAATGTTAACTCTTTAAACTAACTAACGAGATTATCAAAGTAAATGGACCAAATTATGTCAAAAAATAAAGTATATAGATTAAATCTCAAGTTTTAACATAGTATAGGGACTAGAACTAAAATTTGACCATTTTCTTATTATGTAAAAAAAAAAAAAAAAAAAAAGAAGTAAGGCAAACCCAAAAGAAATGGGAGCCATGTGTTAATCTTTATAACTCTTAGGGCATTCAGATTGTATATAATCATGTAACATTTTAATAAAAAAAATTAACGATATTAACTATTTAAATTAATTAATAACATTGTAAAAATATATAATGATTAAATATCAAATTTAAACATAGTAAAGAGACCAAAACTGAAATTTAACAATTTTTGTATAATGTAAAAGAAATAAAATAAAAAAACATCGACAGTGTAGCCTTCCTTTTAGACATAGTTATATGGAATATAATATAGGAACCAAAATTATAAATTGATGATTATCATGTAATATTAAAAAGATGGTATGAAATTGAGGGCACCTGCCAACTAGAGAATATGTTGGACATATATAGATTTAAATTTTGAGCATATTTTAAGGGTTAAAACTGAAATTATATCATCGGTTTAAAATCTAAAAAAAAAAAAAAACCTTTGATTGTTTAGTTGGACAGGTGTTAAAAGATGAAGGGTTTAGACATTATTTTTATATAGTGTATAATTACAAAAAAGAAAAAAGAAAAGAAAAGAACAAGTACTAATTATATTGAAGATATATAAATGTCGGGAAAACATGTAGGAGAAACCAACAAAATTTTAGCAACGATTTCTTATATCTTAGTTGATCTTGCTTTAACTTAAATCATTACTTATGAGTTAAAAAGTAGATTAGACTTGGAGGTCACTTTTTGTTACAAGGAATTCATAATAAAATCGTATGAATGTGCACAAAAACAGAAGAAATCAAGAAGAAAAAGAACAAATAAGAACAAAAGAAAGAAGAAATGAGAGAAAAGAATTGGAAATTAGGGATTTGAAAAAAAAAAGTAATATTTACTATACCTTTTTTTCTAATTAGTGGGTGTTATTTATATGCTTATCATTTTCATACACATCAAAGAATCAATTACACTAATTACAACTAACTCAACGGTTAACAAAATTAGTTTTCCCTCTTTTTGCAACTCATCTCAACTAATTAAAACCGAATTAATTAACTCGTAACAATACCCCTCCTTTACTCAATCCTTATCTTCAAGGATTAAAAATAGATATTTTAATCATAAGAGTTAGGTGAGATAAAAATAGTCTCTCTTACATTAATCAGTGGTTGAGGGTTCGGTCCTCGTCCTGTGTATGGAGTAACTTTAAAACTCGTAATTAACATCTATCCTTTTAATGGGTCTACCGAACACGAATGGTTAGTCATTGAACTCGCTCCCAGTAGATACTTTAAGTAACAATATATATATATATATATATATATATATATATATATATTTTCCTTACAAATCATTAGGGATGAGCAAAATTAGATGGAAATAGACTAAACTAACTGAACCGACTCAACTCAAATTTTTGGTTCAATTTGGTTAGCTTCGAATTTAGTACGGTTGCAATAGTTGATTAAATCATGTGATGTTGATTCGATTTCGGTTTTGAATTTTCAAATTGTTTTAATCAATGAAATCGACTTTAATTTACATATTAAATATAACATATATACTAAGCTCAAATCCAACAATATTACCCAACCAATCCAAAACCCAAAATAGAGATTTCACTTATCCAAACCCAAATAAAATAAAAATAACACAACCCAAACCCATTTAATACAAATTACAAAATATTAAAAATTGAAAAATTAAAAATTAAATCTAAACTAAGCCCTAAAAAACCTCTCATGCTTGCTTTCTCCATCAATTTCTCATAATTTCCCCTGTAACATGTCGAATTTTTGGAAGTTCGGTTTTGGATCAAAATTTTTTAAATCAAGCGGTTTTGAAAAGTTAAACCGAGAGGTTTCCAAGAACAAACAAAGTAGTAGATTAGTGATCCATTAGTGAGCTATTAATCAATTAGATGCGTTAATTAGTTACAATTTAGAATTTAAGGCTTATGGATTAGATTATAAATTTAACAAAATTGTTGGGGTCAATGTGAGAAAACCAAGAAATAGGATTTTGAGGAGGTGAGGTCCTTCATTGGTAATTTTCCCAAGCCCACTTCAGTAAATGACCCATTTTGAGAATCTATTTTCAAAAATACCAAAAATCCTCTTGAATTCTCTTTGCATTTCTCTTCTCCAAATATTTCAACTTATCCATTTAGAATTGAAAGCTTATTTTTCTTAAAATCTTTTATTGACCAAGATTTGAAGAATAAATTTCAACATTGTACTTATTCTTTCTTTTCGTCTTACACGTTAGATTGGTGGAGAAGAAGAAAGATTTAGAGTTTTCTTTTTTATTTCTTCTTTCAATCTTCGAGTTTTCTAGTAAGGTAATGAAGTTTCTAAATTTGATTTATAATTTCTAAGTATTGAAAACTTATATTTTTTATTTTCTTACATTTTCTATCATTTTTGAATTTTTTTTTATGGTAGAGTGAAAAAGATTTGATCTAGGGTTTTTTGATGTTTTTTTTTTAAATTAAGTTTTTGTTAGATTTAAGTTTAGAGTCAAGTTAGATGAAAGTTTAGAGTTTGTTCTCTTAAGTTGGAACTATTGAGAGCTTGAAGAGTTTGAGAGAGAGAGAGAGAATGCTTACGAGCTGGTATTGTTAGTGTTTTTTAAGAGTTTAAGAGTTCCTAATTGTAAAAATTGAATGTCGATAATGGCAATAGATCGATCGCAAAACAATAAGAAAAGAAAAAGAAAAAACAAATTTTTACGTGGAAACCCTTTTGGGAAAAAACCACGGACAGAGGAGAAGAAAATTCACTAATATCGAATTTGAATGATGCAAGAGGAGTTTCAACTACTTCTATTTATAGGTTGAAAAACCTTATTCTAATCAATGTCAAATAGAATGAGAGAAGTTCTATATGGATTCTACTTGTACAATCAATATCAAATAGAAGAAGTGTACTTCTATATGAATTCCACTTGTGCAACCTGTACTGTACCGCGGGGGTTATGGTTAATGTTCGACCTTCGCCCCTACAGATCCCCTTATTTTGCCCCTGTATTTTATTTTTTGAATTTTTTTAACAGGAATTTAGGTCACACAACTCTAACAATCTCCACATTGACACAAATTCTCAACAACCAATTTCTTCACCACGAACTCTCAACGAACAAGTTCTCCACCTCTTCCACGAAACCCCTTTAAGGGGTATTCTTCAACAATGAACACCAACCAAATCCAAGGAATGCTCAAACTTGACTATAGGAAGTGACTTAGTCATCATATCTGCAGGATTATCATGAGTACTAACTTTACTCACAATAATATCACCATGAGCAATAATATCAAGCACAAAATGATACTGAACATTGTAAACTCAAAATTGTATAGGTTTTTTGTAGCAGTTTTTACCACCTTTTTACTTAAAAATAGTACTAATCCCGAGTATTTGTTAATTAATTAAGTGAATTTTGTTTGTATTTCGATGATGGGCATGAATTTATAAAAAAAAATGCAAATATGAGCTTAATTGTATTATTTTGGTGCATAAATTATATTATTTCATTTTATTTATTAATGTGTTATATTTTATAATGCAGGGAACCATGAAGTTGATTTGATAAAGAGCCTATTATAATGTTGCATGAACATGAGCTATTATCTTCCTATGTTGGATGACAAAACTATGTTAAATGGGTCATCAAGATGTTACTTTGACCCAGAATAAAGATGATACATTATGGACAAGTTTAACAAGTTCAGTGGGTCGTGAAACTGTCCAACCCAAGAGAAGATAGGCCCAAATTCGACAAAGGTAATTGGGCAGCCAAAAATAAACTTGGGACATTTATTTAGAAGTCCCTACATTTGGAGAATCATTGGAAATCAGCACATAAATATTTCCCTTGAAACCGTCTAACCCATTTCAAAATTTAGCATGATTCTATGCTCAAATAAATGAACCATCATCCACCTTCTTCCACAAAATGTGGCCGACCAAGCAATGGAGAAAATGGAGGGATTTCAATCCCTATTTTTAGTAAACTCTACCATCTACTTCAAGTATAAATACCCCTACTCATTCCTTATATCAAACATCCCTTACGCATTTCCCTCATCTCTCATTTCATAAGCATTCTTCCTCTCATTCTTTCCTCCTTTCATTCCCACGCATAGCATCCCATATTTCCATTCTCCCTTAGACAGCAAAACCTTGAGAAAATCATCTCTTGGCCGGCCACCTTGAGGAGCCATTAGCAAAGGAGCAACACAAGGATCAGAAGAGAACATCTTCAATCAGAGCCACGAGACTACTGATTCGACATAATTTAATCTTCCTTTACTTTGTTATTTTAATTTGATCATGTTTGCAATGTGCTGTGTTGTCTTGTCATCAACAATGGTAGCTTAAATCTGTTTAGCTAGGATGATTTCATTAATTCAATGAAGTTTGTTTAAATCATGTGTATTGTGTTTGTGCCTTAGTCGATCATGTTTTGAATTAAACTCAAGTATGTATATCATTCATACGTGATTGGTTGCATTAGAATTAGTTGAGCGGTCCAAACCAGACGACGGCTAATAGACACAGTAATTCAAATGTGCATGCTTAATTTATGTCTGACCCAGAATAAATTAAGGTTCATAATAACTTGACTGAGCTTTATTACCTTGCATGGCTCTTAGGTTTATGTGATTAAATTGTTTCAAACCGACCCAGTCCCTGTTACTTCACATGAATACTAAGAAACCCTTAGTTTAATATGAACAGTAAAATGCATGTTTTACTAAGTAAAATATTTTGAAAGGACTTAATTTGGTTTCAAGCCTATGAAAGATCGATTTTCCATGAAATATTTTCTGAACATTGTTAAGCATGAGAAAAATGAATTAATTTGAATGATGTAATTATCCTAGCCTATTCATGTTATTGATTGTGGAATTCTGTGTTTTTGTTGTTAAACTCATTTCATAAATTTCATCTCTTACTTTGCATTTAGATTAAAATTGCATTAGGGATCATATTACATTTAGTAATTACTTTTACATCATACCATTCAGAAATATTGTGTTTTTTTCACCGTATTGTTAACTCTAGTTTTACAATTAATTGATTAACATACACAGTCCTTATGGAGACGATAATCTTTTACTTATTACTTGATAACGACTGTGTACACTTGCACAAATTGAGCGTTACAAGTTTTTGACGCCGTTGCCGGGGATTGTTGCCTTAATCATTTTTGTGAAATTATTCTTTTCAATTTGGTTTTTGTTTTATTTTTATCTAACTTCTATCCTTACTAATTTATTATTTATTCTTTATTTTTTGTGATTTATTTTTCAGGTGTTTATGAGCATAGATCGAATTATCAATTTATTACTTGTAGACCCTGAAATCGAGCGAACAATTAGATATAGAAGACGCGAAAGATGAACTTAAGGACAAGCCAAGATGGACCTTGGAAATCAAAATGATGGACAAGGAAATGGAGCTAATCTTGTTCACAATCCATGTAACACCCCAAACTCGGCCTGAAAGTTAGGCTCGAATCTGACGTGTCACAATGAAGTGTTTTAGCGAAAACCTTGTTTTCATTGAAAACCCTTCATAAAGTAAAATGTTGAGTACAAACCCCTTTTTAGTTGCGGAAGTTTTATTTAAAAACAAACAATTTATAAAACTTGGTATTTAATAATGGAGTTGTGGAAACGTAATAATTGAAAACAACAATAGCTTAGGAAAAACTTGTTAAGTTATGATGAAAGCCCATGTTTTAAGAAAACGTCCATATGTTATAGTTATTTCGAAAACCATGTTAAACTTTAGAAATTTATTTAAGTTTAATAATTCGACAGTTGAAACAATAATAAAACCCAAATATAAAGTCAAATTGGAGATACAAGGCCCTTTTTACAATCCAAACCAAAATAATTTCAAAGTACTAGGAATTTTAAAGAAAATCCAAATAATAATATCTTGCTAGCTGGCCACCTCTAAGTCCCACAATTCGTCGAACCGCCTACTGAGGGTCACCTGAAAAGTTTGAAAAGGAGGGGGTGAGTTTCGAAAAACTCAGTGTGTACAACCCTCAACGAGTATAAAGCAATCAGTTGGGCCGAAGCCCTTGTCATAATATCAACATCTTAAACATATCACATATGCAATGCAGTAAAAAAACCCTCCCCAATAATCCATCCGCTACACAACATTTCCCTTCCAACCTTATACACCTGTGGGGATTTCTAAATCGACCCACCTATCCGCTACACAGCAATGGTAGCCCGGTTGCGGTACTACCTAACGTTGCAGCAAAACTGCTAGTCATATATTGGGCTTTAAAAGCCAACGATGGATCCACGGTCGTCTAGCAACCATGCGATCCTCAAATTCTTCCTCCGTACCATAATTCCCACCCCATATGCAACCTAAAAAGAATATCATATGAATGCAGCAAATGTACATGTAACATCCATAAATCTTACATTCAACAGATATGGGTATTTTAGTCATTTCACAAATCAAGGGTATTTCGGTAATTCTACCCTACAGGGGTATTTCAATAATTCTTAACAGTATGGGTTTTAAAATTTTGAACTTTTGGCCTGTCAACATGTCCTCGTTGGCTAAAGTGAACAGACACTATGCACCAGGTAGGATTCCGGAGAAGAGGAGGTGGGTCATTAAGACCGCTTAAATACAAAGCTCTCCCTAGATCCAATCCTAGACATGTATATGCCCATTGCCACACTCTAACCTTATGACTTGTCCACAGACAAATTTGATAAATTAATAAGTTTTATGCTGTTTAGAACTAGGCCTAAAAGTCCATTATAAAACCCTAGCAAGTCTACAGGCTTTCACACACTCATATAGCCCATCAGACCCAATCACATTTTTTTTACGGCCCATTAGGCTCAGTCACACTCATATGGCCCATTAGACCCGAATCCATTCCAAATCATTCAATAAACTTAATTAGCTCATCACATATTACCAAGTTATCAACATTTGCTTATTTAGGCACATGGGCCCGTCGGGCCCATTTGGCCCATTCTGGCCAGTTGGCCAAAACGTGACCCAAGTCCATGAGATCGCTCATGGGGTCTCTGGTATCGTATCGAATACCCTCTTACGAGTGTTTGCGCACTCACAAGACTACCGTAGCCAAACTTTCAGCTTTTCGACATTTCGGGATTTGCCGATCTATTGTGTGTGTAATGTATGTACACCCCTTCGGCTTTATATTAAACTATCGAATCATAGGGTAGAAGTACACACCTGACCACCTGGAGTACTAAATACTCATAATCGTCAGAACATATATTCAAACATTACACTCCATTAGTCACTTACTTAATAAATTAAAATAACTCCACTACAACCACTCACCGAAGGACAACCTATACTTGCCTTGATCGACTGCGATTTGCCTATTTAATCCGAGGTCCATTGTAGTCCCCCTTCTGCATCTAGGTGGAAAGTCCCGAACCACAGACACCTTACGTCGCTTAAATTTGGGAGTAGTGGTCACCCGCTCACACTCAGTCGGCTTCTTTACTAACACTTTACTAGATCCCCCTTTGCTCATCGTAAATTCCTTATCAATCGGCCAAATGAATGCAATAGCTAGTCCCAGAAGATTTAGCCAACGCGAGGAGAATAAAAGATTTGAAAGAGGGAGAGAATGAATATTCGGTTAAGTAACTAAAAAAAAGGATTGCTTTGATCAAATTGTGGAAGAAAAAGGGTGGCACACAAGGGATTCGGCAAAAAGGAATAATGGACTTTAGGGACCAAGAATATTCGGCACAAAAGAAATAGACTAGAAGCAAAGGAAAGAAAAGAGTTTGATGAGAAGGAAGGGAAGAAATCGGCGTAAAATAGGAGAGGAAGAATAAGGGATTTCGGCTTTCAGGTATTTGGAGAGAAAAGTAGTTTTCGGCAAAATAAAAAGAAAGAATTTGGCATTAGCCTAGAACCCCAAAATCGACACCTATTTATAGCCTATAGCCGAATTTTCTATCCCCAAATTCTAAATTCGGCTCAACTTCTTCCACATATCTCATCTCCTAATTTTTCTCCACGATAACTCCCCAATCCTTTTCCTAAATTTTCTCTTCTGATCACTCTCCTTAGAGTCCATCATCACACCACTTCCAACCTTCTAGAAGGCCAAAATTAAACTCCAAAAAAAATAGTAAGCTAGGATTCGAACCTAGGATCTCTTTTCTGGCCCATAACGCCACCTTCCTATACCCTAAGTGGCGTCACTTAGCCACTCCACCACAAGGCTCTTTGATGCCATTTTTCCCTATTTTTATCTAAAATCCCAACTACTCACCGCCCTGGTTCCTTTAATAATTAATTAAAATTCCTTCTCCTCAAAGTTTGAACCCAGCACTTCTCCAATACCCCTAGACACTCCAATTTTATTAAACCCTTAAAGCCAACATGTCATTTGTCATTTTCTTACTCACTTAAAAAAATTTTCTGAGACCCAAAGCCCAAAGCCCAATTCATCTAGGCCCAAAAATTCAGGGCATTACAATCCAATATTTATTGCTGATGATAGGGATCGTGCCATAAGTTAGTACGCTATGCCACTCTTCAATGAACTAAATTTGGGAATTAGGAGACTGAAGATTAAGGCACCGCAGTTCAAGTTGAAGCCAATAATGTTTCAAATGCTTCAAACTGTGGGCCAGTTTAGTGGAATGCCGACGGAAGATCCACACCTTCACCTTCAATTAATCATAGAGGTGAGAGATTCATTTAAAATAGCCGATGTGACTGAATAAGCATTCAATTTGAAGTTGTTTCAATACTCATTGCGAGATCGAGCACGAACATGGCTTAATTTGTTGCCACTAAGTTCAATATCTACATGGGAAGAATTAGTAGAAAGATTTTTGGTTAAGTATTTCCCACCAAGCAAAAACGCTAAGTTGCGAAATGAGATAACCACTTTTCAACAATTGGATGACGAATCCTTGTACGAGGCATGAGAGATATCTAAAGAATTACTTCATAAGTGCCCTCATTATGGGATTCCACACTGCATCCAGTTGGAGATGTTTTATAATGGTCTCAACGCACACACAAGGTTGATGGGAGATGCTTCTACGAATGGTGCATTTTTTTCTAAGTCTTATAATGAGGCTTAAGAGATCATGAGAGGATTCCTAGTAACAACTATTAATGGCCAACAAATCAAGTAACTTCAGGAATACGAGTAGCCGGAGCGCACGAAGTGGACGCACCTACATCACTTTTAGCTCAGGTATCTTCTATTTCTTCAATGTTGAAACAGTTTACCGCTAATGGTTTGAATAATTTTGTAGCTCAATCGTCAAGTCAGTTTGATGTAGTTTGCTACGTATATTGTGGGGATGGTCATTCTTTTGAGGATTACCCCTCAAATCCTGAGTCAGTTTATTACGTAGGGAATCGACACCAAAATAGAAGTGGACATGGACCACAGTCCAACTTCTATAATCCTTCATGGTGCAACCATCCAAACTTTTCTTGGAGTAACCAAGGAAATGGACAGAACAACACTTACATGCAGCATAAACCCAACCAATCCCAATAGTTCAATCAATAAGCTCCAAAACCACAACAAGTTGAGTCATCCAACAACTTGGAGAACTTGTTGAAGGCGTACATGGTGAAGAATGACACTTTAATCCAAAGCCAAGAAACAACATTGAAAAGTTTGGAGAACCAAATGGGTCAATTAGCTACGGAGCTTCGTAACTGACCGCAAGGAACCTTGCCAAGCTATACAGAAAATCCAAGGAAATTGAGTAAGGAACATTGTAAGGTAGTGGCTTTACGAAGTGGTAAGACTTTGGAGCCCAAGATAGTTGCGATTGAAGATGAACCTATTGAGAAGGAGGAAAATGAACCATTAGTTGAAATTCCTACACTAGAAGAGCCAGAACTTACAAAGTCTAATGAGGTAAAATCTAACCTAGTGAATTTTGATAAGCTAACATCTTCTATAGATGCAGAATTATCTCTAGAAAAAAGTTGTCCAGTCCAACCCAAAGTTCTATCCCCTTCATATCCTCAAAATTTCCAACCAAATAAGCAAAAATAAGAGGTGAAATTTAAGAAGTTTTTGGACATTCTAAAGCAATTTCACATCAACATCCTGTTGGTGGAGGCTTTAGAGCAAATGCGCAATTATGTGAAGTTCATGAAGGACATCATGTCCAAGAAGAAGAGACTTAGTGAGTATGAGACTGTAGCCTTAACGAAGGAGTGTAGTACGTTCCCATAGAACAAGCTTCCTTTGAAACTGAAGGACCATGGAAGCTTTACTATACCCTGTAATATTGGATAATCTTATTGTGGTAAAGCTTTGTGCGACTTAGGAGCGAGCATCAACTTGATGCCCAAGTCTATTTTCAAACTGTTGGGAATAAGCGAAGTAAGACCCACGACTATGACACTTCAACTCTTTAACTGGAGGATCATTTTTTGAGCATACCTTGAAGGAAAGATCGAGGATGTTTTGGAAAGAGTCGATAAATTCATTTTTCCTGTTGATTTCATTGTTTTAGGTTTTGAAGCAGATAAGGAAGTGCCAATCATCCTAAGGAGACCTTTCCTAGCCATGGGAAGAACATTGATAGACATACAAAAAGGAGAACTCACGATGAGAGTTCAGGATGATCAAGTAACGTTTAATGTTCTTAAAGCTATGAAGTTTTCTAATCTGGCAAATGAATGTTCAGTGATAGAAGAGTTAAAAACCATAGTTTCTATTGAATGGGAGAATGATTTTGTGAAGAACCCATTAAAAAACACCTTAGGGTCTGAGCCATTGGAAGATGAAAAAAGTAATGAAAATATGGCTTTGATGGAAGCCAATCTAAGGGACTATGTCCAACCAGCACGATTTGAACCGTTAGAATTGGAAGTTTGGGAGTTTGTGCAACCCAAGTTGTCAATTGAGGAACCACCCAAATTCAAACTTAAGGTACTTCCTTCCCATTTAAAATACGTTTATTTAGGTTACAGTTGTAATTTGCCTGTGATTATTTCAACAGAACTAACAAAACAAGAAGATGATAAACTAATTGTTGTTTTAAAGAAATTTAAAAAGGCGATTGATTGGACTATAGATGATATTCGAGGTATAAGCCCTTCTTTCTTTATGCATAAAATTATCCTAGAGGAGGGTGAAAGAGCTAGGATTGATGGGCAAAGGAGACTCAACCCTATCATGAAAGAGGTAGTTCAAAAGAAAGTGATCAAATGGTTAGATGCGGGAATTATCTACCCCATCTCAGATAGTTCATGGGTAAGTCTGGTACAATGTGTAACGAAGAAAGGTGGAATCAAAATTGTCGAGAATGAACGTAATGAGTTAATCCCGACAAGGACAGTCACGATTTGAAGAATCTGTATAGACTACAGAAAATTTAACAAAACAACTTAGAAGGACCATTTTTCGCTGCCTTTTATGGATTAGATGTTAGATCGACTGGTAGGTAATGAATTTTATTGTTTCTTAGATGGATATTCGGGATACAATGAAATAGTTTTAGCCCCGGAAGATCAACACAAAACCACTTTTACTTGCCTGTAAGGTACATTTGCTTTTAGGTGAATGCCTTTTAGTTTATGTAATGCACCTGCCACATTTTAGTGATGCATGATAACAATATTTACTGATGTGGTAGAAAATTTTGTTGAGGTTTTCATGGATGATTTTTTTTGTTTTTGGTAATATTTACGATGTTTGTTTGAGTAATTTAGCTAAGGTACTTAAAAGATGCTAGGAGACAAATCTTGTCATTAACTGGGAGAAATGCCATTTTATGGTTAAGGAAGGAATTGTCTTAAGGCATAAAATTTTCAAAAGAGGAATTGAAGTTGATAAAGCAAAGGTGGATGTGATTGAGAAATTACCACCATCAGTTAGTGTAAAAGGAGTTAGGAGTTTTTTAGGCTATGCCAGATTTTACCAAAGGTTTATAAATGATTTTTCAAAAATTTCTAAGCCTTTGTGTATGTTGTTAGAGAAATATACTATTTTTTATTTTAACAAGGCATGCTTGGAAGCTTTTGAAGAGTTGAAAAGTCGGTTAATCTCAGCCCCAATAATTGTTACACCTAATTGGAACTCACCTTTTGAGTTGATGTGTGACTCAACTAATTTCGCTGTTGGAGCTGTGATGGGTCAAAGAAGAAACAAAGTGTTTCATCCGATCTACTATGGAAGCAGAACTTTGATAGGAGCCCATAGGAGCCCAACTTAATTACACGGTAACTGAAAAAGAACTCTTTACTATAGTTTTTGCTTTTGACAAGTTCCATTCAAATCTTATAGGTACCAAAGTTACAGCTTTTATAGATCATGCGACCATTAAATACTTACTCACAAAAAAAGATGCTAAACCGAGGCTAATTTGATAGTGTACGACTTTATAAGTCATGTGGTGTGTTTTGGAGATCCGTTTATACATTGAGTATATATAGTTTGACTATGTTTAATATTCACGAATTGCCAATATATCATTGTGTTAAGTATGAAAATTGTGTTATATGTGAATTGTTAAAATATGTTTAAATCCTAACATGTCAAGTGTGTATATATTTGTGTTGTCTGCATGTGTACTCACTGAGCTTTCCTAAGCTCACCCCCTTACTTTACCTTGCAAATAAATAGTTCTCGGGTTAGCGAGGATGGTAGCTAATCGGTGATCCATCTCAAGGCATTTTCTTTAAGTATGTGTATTGAGCTTTTAAGCTCCGAAGTGAAGGCAATATGGGTTGTTCCAAGGGTTTAATACTAGAGTTAGACTTAAACTTTTTAAACAAAATTTTCAACGGGTTGTAAACGGACATTACAAACTTTTTTTTTGGGATTTTTGAACGCTATAATTGCTTGCTTGATTACTGATTTAGATGGTTTTAATTACTTGCTTAATGTGATGATAACTGAATGAACTAACAAATTTTTGCAGTTAAGGTAGACTGCCGAGTATTATGGTACGCCTTATACCTTCTGATTGTGTGAATGAAATGATTAATTTAGAAAAGCATGCACTTAGGTATATTTTCCTATATGAAATATTTTGCAATTGTATGGTGTGTACGGTTGGTTGGTGTGGTTTGTAAAGTTTTAAATGGAGAGTCACCTCGGTGGCTAATGTGATGTTCCAAATTTGGGTCAGATTTTCATTCTCAGATTGTGTTGAAGCTTTTGGCTTTGTGGGTGGAATATGAATATGTTGGGAAGATTCTATATTTATGGAAATTGTGTATAATCATTGATAAACTATTGATTCTTAAATTTGGAAAAGAATACTTTAATGAAGGGAGATATGCAAATTAGGTCTAGATATTCAGATTTGGAATGGTGATAAGGTGGCAAAGGAAGTAAGTTCCTTTCTGTTTCAGACAATACCTATCTTTGAACAAGAAAATAAGAGGATTGTTAATCTTATACATCCAAGTGGCCAAGTATGGAGATCATCTTTTTTACAAGAACAATTAAGGGATAATTGGTCAAATGAGTTAACTTCTCACAGTTTTTCAATCTTTAATGGGGTGGATAGATTGGTATGGAAATACCATTTTTATGGATCTTTCTCTATGAAGAGTTCTTATGAGCTTATTTGGACACAAAATGCATAGTGCAACAATTCCTTCGTACGATCTTTCAATTGGAAATCCTTATGGAGAATTAAAGTTCCTTTTAAGATAATTTTTTTCCTTTGGAACCTATGCTATTAGATTTTTCCCTTTAAAGTTGAGCCACAGACAAGAGGTATGTCAATTGATGACACTTGTCTAATTTGTAGTTTATATACTAAATTTTTGGATCATTTTTTTTTGCACTTGTACCTTTTCTGGAGTTAAGGGTCTAAATTAGTACTGGTCTTTGCAAGCTATTCGATTTTCACTAATAGAAATCAAACTCGATTAAGTAATTATCAAGCCGAGCTCAAACTTAAACAACTTGAGCTATCAGTCAAGCTAGATTCGAGTTTTGTAACACCCCAAACCCACCCAAGATGTTATGACTGAATCTGGAGGAATTACATTAGTTTGTTTAAAAACCTAGAATTTTGAAATCGAGCTTTAGAAATCGTTTGATTCAAAAATACTACTTTTGGCAATACTCTCACAAGTTATTTAGAAAATCACACGCGCATAACTTATTTATTTTACGGAAAAGCACTTAATTTGACACTTAATTTTGTAGCAAAAATTTCGGAGTTGATATGTTGTAAATCGTGTTTTCAATAAATGAAAACATATAATTTTTCTGATTGAGCATATTTAAAAACTTTCGTTATTAACCTTCGTAAAAATCATTTCATATTTGCAGCGGAAAAACCTTATCTCGTTTAATTTTGAAAATTAAACATTTATTTAGATTGGCAGAAATCGTGCAGAAACATAAACTAAATAAAAAATCCAAAATTAAAACCGAAAATTTATCCAAAAATTTAGAAGTCCAAAAAAGTTCAATTATTGATAAATCAAACCATCTTATGCGAGAAAACCAGTCTGCGTTTCCAGAAGCCGCCCACTCATAATTTTGTTGATTACCTGAAAAGTCAGAATAATTAAGTGAGCTTACAAGCTCAGTGTGTAATTGAACCCAAACAAACAGAATAAAATCAAATACAGTAACAGTTTCATCGTTGCTCGAAACTAACTATGACAACGAATAAGGCAAGCGCACCTATCGTTCGGTAGTATAGCTATGGCAAGACAGGAAATATCGTATTCTCAAGGACCAAGAGTACTAGTAGTTACTATCTTTTTATTATCTAGCCTAAGTATTAAGGGAATTGATGTTTATCTAACTAATTACTAAACTAAGGATGCTAAGACAAATAGAGTGAATTTGGAAAATACTTTTGGGAAAAACCAGTTGATTAAGACAATACCCGAGGAAGAATCCACCTAGACTTCACTTGTTATTTAACTCTGAACTAGACGATTTAATCACTTGACTTCATCCATAGGATTCCCTAATTTATATTGATACCTCTTTTGAGGCTACTAACGTCTAACCCTAGGTTGATTAATTGAAATCTCTTTCTAATTAAAACCCCTAGTGTTGCATTAACTCGATCTATGGACTCCCATATTAGGTTTGACCCTAATCCGGCAGATTTTCGTCATCCTATCTCTAGGGTTGTGATCAACTCCGCTTAACTATGCTAGATCTACTCTTAAACAGGGACTTTTGCTCCACTTTCTAAGCACATCAATACTTCAATCAATATCCTGAAATATTAAAACAAGAATTAAGAACACATAATTAAGAACAAATCAAGTATTTATCATACAGTTCAGAAAACAATAACAAGATCCGACTTAGGTTTCATCCCCCTCAGGTATTTGAGGGGTTTAGTTCATGAATAATAAAGAATACATCTCAGAAGAAAGTAAATAACAAAACATAAGAAAAACCCTAAAACCCCTTGAAGGAAATTGAAAGGAAGATCTTCCGTCTTGATCGTGATTCCGGCTTCTAAGATGGATCAACTGGCTTTCTTGGAGTAATCCCCCGTGTTCAGCCCTCTCTGGCTTTGCCCCCGATCAAAGACCACTTTTTAGGTTATACTTAGAGCGTTTATATAGGCTTCGGAATGTCTTTCTTAGCCCACAAGTATCCTATTCCAAATGAAACTCATCTTGGCTATAGCAGGGACACGCCCGTGTGCAACGCCTGTGGTCGACTCTCTCGGCCGTGGTCGATCCTGTTTGCCACACACGACCGTGTGATCTGGCCGTGTATGATGTTCTAGGCCGGGTCTTGGTTGTTACTCAAAATGCACGGTCGTGGGTGATAGTCCAAGCCATGTGAGTCTCTAAGGTAAGCCCATTTTCTCCGTTTTCGGCCCATTTCTCGCTTCTTTCGACCTCCAATGCTCTCCTAAGTATAAAACATGAAATTAAAGGATTATGAGCATCAAATTCCACAATTCAAGAGATAAATCATCCAAAAGTATGCTAAATGCGGGATTAAAATATGTATATATTACGGTTTATCAAATACCCCCACACTTAACCATTTACTTGTCCTCAAGTAAAATTCTCAGTTCACAATTAAAATTAACTCCCCTCAATTCATAATCTTCATCAATAATGTTTCATCATAATTCATAGGTAATTCATACGTTGATAATTTAACCAGAAGGTTCCTAAAGATTCAAACAATCAAAGTCATAGTTTTTATAGTACGAAAAATAGGTGTTTCCCCTTACCTAAATAATTACCTTTAATTCAAAATCGACAAAAATTGACATCCTCACTAAAGGTTCACTCAAATCACTCAAAGTGTTTAAAGCTCAAAAATAAGCACTCAAAAGTCGAACATGAAAAGTTAATCCCATAGGCTTGCATGAAAATCAAATCTCCACCACTGTAAAATGATATGATACACAAATCAAAAGGTCTTTAAAAAGGGTTGTAACGGGGCTTGGGTTAAAGGTATGGATAAAGGCTGAATTAGAGGGTTAGTATCGAGACTGAATTGATAAATTACCTAACTAGAAGAGAAACTAAACCTTAAATAATTACATCAATTGAAAACTTAATACTAATAACATGAGCTTCTTCTCAAAATATAAAATTAACTGCTTAAGCTCTAATAACAAAGAAGTAATAATGAATAGATATATATATATATATATATATTTAAGAACAAGTCAAGTCAAGTACAATAATTATATAGAATTTAATAACTGAAATAAAGAAAATAGTTAAGTAACCGATCAAATCAAATCTCGATATAAGGGTAGTCAAGAGAAATGGTGATAACAAATACAAAGTGGGTTTTGGGTTAATATTAATAGGTGAGTCAAGAAATGGTTTGTTAGTCTCAAAGGGGTTCACTAGGGGTTAATTATGAAGGTAGGCTTTTATGGAGTAAGTGGGTTAAAACCTAGGTGTCTTTATCATCTCAGTATATCAAATCATAGGTGTGGTCTCGACATGTATAATCGAAGCAAGTTCTAGAATAATAAATCAATGTTGACATACTCATAATCAATAAAGTGAGCACGAAAAGGAATGTATGCTCTAAAAGGCTCAAGATCTCACAAAAAATTCTGGGCTTTTGATGTCAACCTTGTAAATTTCAAACTTCAAGGCAATAATTAGATTCAAGTAGACAACCTAGCAAATTTTAATTCTGAAAATAAACTCATCATGCTTGATTCTCTAGTTTCCTAAAGTTTAAATCATCACTGCACAATTAACTATGACTTAATCCAAAGCATATCAATGAAAATCATAAATCAAAGGAAATTTCATTCTAACAGTCATATGAGAACATTTACTTAAGAACAAGATGTAATTCAGGATTTGAGAAAAATGCAAAAAGTTAGGCAATTTTCACGATAAAATTTACCCCCCACACTTAAGATGTACATTGCCCTCAATGTACAAAGAAAGATAGTAACCATGTAGTAATAGATCATAAGAGAGGGAGAGAGGTGAAACTTCCTGGATTTCGGATGGATTTCTTGAGTTGGGAGTGTGGAAACTTGATTCGGAGGTGAAATATAAGTTGGAGAAGGCGTTTCTGGTGGTGGTATGGTGGCCGCCAACAATCACTGCGCTAGATGAAGAAATTGGGGAACTTGTGAAGAAATAGCCAGGAAATAATAAGAAAAATTCTAAATATACTAAATATGTATTTAAAGATAAGAAAAATAAAGAAAAGGAAAATAAAGGAGAAGAGAAAAGACATAGGTAGAATAAATGGACTCAAATGTCCTTGGCTTGTTGGGTCGATGAAGCGGTCGGCATGAACTTATGTAGATCGGTCTCGCACGGGGAGACTGTGCTAGGGTCCTTCCACTTCTTCGGCATGGGGATGGTGGTGAGGATGGTGAAAGAAAAGGAATGAGGAGAAGAGGAAGGGGAAAATGAAGGGAGAGGATAGTGAGGAGGGAAAAGGGTGTGGGGGCTGAGGGTTGGTTGAAGAAGAATTTCGGGAGAAAGTGAGAAGAAGGGGGGTCTTAAATAAGAAACAAAAACCTGATTGTTGCCCACGCCCGTGTGATGTGGGCGTGCTCGGTCACACGGCCGTATCGTACGGCCGTGTGGTGGTTCGTTCATTTCTCCCACGCCTGTGTAGAGGTCTCCACGCCCATGTCTCTTTCTCAGTGTCGGCCACGGCCTCAAAGCACGGGCGTGGCTTATACCCGTGTGGCTTCCTCAGTGTCGGCCACGGCAATATCACACGGTCGTGGCAATTTATAGCCGTCCGTGATGTGGGGACTTTCTGTCCTTGGTTTGTACGACCTCTGCCATGCCAGTGTGCAAATCTGTGATGTCCACACGGCCACGGCCACGCCCGTGTGCAAGGCCGTGTGGTATGGAAACCTATGCTTTATTTAACTTGGTTAGTCTTTAGTTAGGTGCTAAAAATCAAATTTATGAAAATTAAGGGGGGGTTAGTGCTCGGGTTGCCTCCCGAGAAGCGCTTGTTTAAAGTCCTAAGCTAGACTTACCTTTCATTCGCACGATCATGGTGGTTTGAGGAGTTGAAACTCCTCTTTCTTGCTATAAATTATAACAATATATGGTTTGAGTCGAGTAGTGTTTACTTTAAAAGTGCGGAACTTAGGATTAGTTACCTCGACTGTTCCGTATGGGAAGACATTCAGTACCGTAAAAGGGGTCTCTTCTTTAAGGTCTGGAATGGTTATTCGAGGGTCTGTCTTTTCCAACAATACCTGATCTCCTATTTTAAAGTGATTTGCCGTTCCTATAAGATCGTTTGGGGGTTCCCTCGGTTTTGCTTCGTATGTTCCTAGTTTCTCCTTGAAATGTGTCTTCCAATCGTGTAGTTCCTCGACCTGAAGCCTTCGTTCCTCATGAATTACTTCTTTGTTTGCATGAGATCTAGGATCTGGCTTAGATGTGTACTTCCGAGGTGCTTCTTGAAAAGAAGATTGAACCAATTCGTTATCAATAGAATTTATGTTCTCACCTTTTTCACTTGACGTCCTAGCCGAGTCAAGCGCCTGAAAAGTGATCGTTTCGTCACCTACACAAAGTGTGAGTTCACCTGTACCAACGTCAATTTTAGTTCTAGCAATTGCTAAAAAGGGTCTTCCTAAAATTAAAGGAACATTGTTTTCCTCATCCATGTCTAAAACGACAAAGTCTACTGGGAATTTAAATTTATCAACTTTTACTAGCACATCTTCGATTATACCCCTAGGAACTCTAATGGTTTTATCAGCTAATTGAATGCTCATCCTAGTTTGTTTGGATTTCCCTAGACCTAGTTGTTTAAACATTTTGTAAGGCATAACGTTGATGCTTACCCCTAGATCTTCTAAAGCATTATTAATAGATAAACTACCAATTAAACAAGGAATCATGAAACTCCCTGGATCTTTAAATTTTCGTGGTAGTTTGTTTTGTAGAATTGCTGAGCACACTGTGTTTAGCTCCACATGCGACGCCTCGTCTAACCTCCGTTTGTTTGTCAGAAGCTCTTTTAAAAATTTCCTTGAATCTGGCATCTATGAGAGAGCTTCAAGAAACGGTAAGTTAATATGTAATTTCTTTAAAAGTTTAAGAAATTTACCAAATTGTTCCTTTGTGTGGTCTTTCTTCATCGCATTGGGATATGGCACTCAAAGTGTATACTTTTTAATGACAGGTTTCTGTGTATCGTGGCTCACCTCAACCTTACCTATATTTACCACGGGTTCTTGCCTTGGCTCAGATTCGGGTTCTATTAACCCTTCACTATTGTGATCAGTAATGGCATGAATTTGCTCCTTAGGGTTAGTTTCAGTGTTGCTTGGCAAGCACCCTTGCGGTCGTTCTGAGATTAGCTTGGCTAGCTGACCTAACTGGTTCTCGATCCCTTGGATCGATGCCTGCTGATTTTTGAGCATTGTCTCATTGTTTTGAAAATGGGTTTCTGACATCGCGATAAATTTTGTCAGCATCTCCTCAAGGTTCGGCTTTTTCTCTTGTGGATAGGGTTGCTGTTGAAAGCCTGGAGGGGGTTGTTGTCTTTGATTTCCTTGACCACCCCATGAGAAGTTTGGGTGGTTCCCCCAACCTGGATTATAATTGTTACTATAGGGGTTATTTTGAGATCTAAAATTATTACCCATATAGTTTATCTGCTCGCTTTCTACGCCAGGGTTGTAGGGTGGGTATTCTGTATTGTTCGTCCCTCCTCCATTTGTATCGTACTGCATCACTGGATGTACCTGTGAAGAACCACATAAACCATCATTTTTTTTTACTTAAAAGCTCTACCTGGTTTGATAGCATTGTCACTGCGTCGAGGTTGAAAAATCCAGCGGCTTTTGTTGGCTTTGTTCTCATAACTTTCCACTGATAATTATTTAGTGACATTTCTTCAATGAATTCATAAGCCACTTCAGGGGTTTTGTTATTTAGGGTTCCACCGGCGGCTGCATCAATAAGCTGCCTAGTTGAGGGGTTAACACCGTTATAGAAGGTTTGAACCTGTAGCCATAATTGTAACCCATGATGAGGGCACCTTCTCAATAAATCCTTGTATCTCTCCCATGCATCGTAAAGTGTCTCTAAATCCATCTACACAAAAGAAGAGATATCATTCCTCAACTTAGCCGTTTTAAGCCGTGGAAAATATTTTAACAAAAATTTTTCTCATTTTGCTCCCATGTAGTGATTGATCCTCGTGGAAGAGAATTCAACCACTGTTTGGCTTTATTCCTTAAAGAAAAGGGAAATAACTGAAGGCAAATGGCATCATCAGAAACGCCATTAATTTTAAACGTATCACATAACTCCAAAAAGTTCGCTAAGTGTGTGTTAGGATCCTCGTCCTGCAAACCATCAAACTGAACAAACTGTTGTATCATCTGCATAGTGTTAGGTTTCAGTTCAAAATTATTTGCAGCGATAGCAGGTCTAACAATACTTGATTCTGTTCCTGTTAAATTAGGTTTAGCATAATCATACATAATTCGAGGAGGAGGGTTTTCGGCAACCACCGGAGGAAGTGGATTATTCTGGGGATCAGCCATCACTTCCGTGTAATTAGTATCGTCCTCTTGCTCTTCTTGTGTGTATTGTAGGCTTCGCCTAATTTCTCTTCGGTTTCTGCGAATGGTTCCTTCTGTATCACTATTGTAAAGTAGAGGTCCTGTTGGGTTTCTTCTAGTCATAAACTAGAATACCTGCCAGAAGCAAGGAAAAAGAAAAATTAGCAAAGTAGAAATAAAAATAAAAAGTTAATTGCAAAAATAAAAATGGCTAAAGTAATAAAAATCAAGTGTTCCTAATATCTTAGTCGCCGAAAACGGCGCCAAAAACTTGATCGTTGCTCGAAACTAACTATGACAACGAATAAGGCAAGCGCACCTATCGTTCGGTAGTATAGCTATGGCAAGGCCGAAAATATCGTATCCTCAAGGACCAAGAGTACTAGTAGTTACTATCTTTTTATTATCTAGCCTAAGTAATAAGGGAATTGATGTTTATCTAACTAATTACTAAACTAAGGATGCTAAGACAAAGAGAGTGAGTTGGGAAAATACTTTTGGGAAAAACTAGTTGATTAAGACAATACCCGAGGAAGAATCCACCTAGACTTCACTTGTTATTTAACTCAAACTGAACGATTTATTTATTCACTTGACTTGATCCGTAGGATTCCCTAATTTATATTAATACCTCTTTCGAAGATACTAACGTCTAACCCTAGGTTGATTAATTGAAATCTCTTTCTAATTAAAACCCCTAGTGTTGCATTATTCGATCTATGGACTCCCATATTAGGTTTGACCCTAATTCGGCAGATTTTCGTCATCCTATCTCTGGGGTTGCGATCAACTCCACTTAACTATGCTAGATCTACTCTTAAACAGGGACTTTTGCTCCACTGTCTAAGTACATCAATACTTGAATCAATATCCTAAAATATTAAAACAAGAATTAAGAACACATAATTAAGAACAAATCAAGTATTTATCATATAGTTCAGAAAACAATAACAAGATTCGTCTTAGGTTTCATCCCCCTCAGGTATTTGAGGGGTTTAGTTCATGAATAATAAAGAATACATCTCGGAAGAAAGTAAATAACAAAACATAAGAAAAACCCTAAAACCCCACGGAAGGAAATTGAAGGGAAGATCTTCCGTCTTGAGCGTGATTAAAACCGAGATGGATCAACCGGCTTTCTTGGAGTAATCCCCCGTGTTCAGCCCTCTCTGGCTTTGCCCCCGATCAAAGACCACTTTTTAGGTTATACTTAGAGCGTTTATATAGGCTTCGGAATGTCTTTCTTGGCCCACAAGTATCCTATTCCGAATGAAACTCATCTTGGCTATAGCAGGGACACGCCCGTGTGCAACGCCCATGGTCGACTCTCTTGGCCGTGGTCGATCATGTTTGCCACACACAGCCGTGTGATCTGGTCGTGTACGATGTTCTAGGCCGTGTCTCGGTTGTTACTCGAAAGGCACGACCGTGGGTGATAGTCCAGGCCGTGTAAGTCTCTAAGGTAAGCCTATTTTCTCCTTTTTTGGCCCGTTTCTCGTTTCTTTTGACCTCCAATGCTCTCCTAAGTATAAAACATGAAATTAAAGGATTAGGAGCATCAAATTCCAAAATTCAAGAGATAAATCATCCAAAAGTATGCTAAATGTTGGTTAAAATATGTATGTATTACGGTTTATCACAGTTACAGAAACATATGCAATTTATATTCAGATACAATCTAAGTTTCAGATACGGGTCCAATTTCATATACAGAATCGGATGCAAATATAGTTACAGATGCAAATACCGACACAGAAATAGATCATACCCCCATCTACTACACACCATATCTGTCCCACCAATCACACGAAATAGGGTAACGAGTACCCATCCAATCCCACACACCTATAAGTGAGCGTATGTCACATTTCAGAATAGCAGAGTCAAGCTACCCAAATAATGCGGTAATCCGCCTGAATCAAATAGTGTAGACAAGCCACCAGATTAGATATGTGGTTATACCACGAATTAATTCATCATGGGTCACCCAAAAATGATGACTTGCAACCTGGGTTGCCCAAGAATGATGGTTTACTAATATCAGAATGCAGTTAAACTCCTAGAACACTTCCTCCCTCATATCAATATCCCATCGCAATGTACATGTAAGAACATATTACATAATCAGATGCACATAAATGAGTCATGCTTAAACAAATTCTCAAATTACAGATACGAAATAGAAATTATACCACAATCATGCTCTCGAATGTTACACATACAATACCAGTTTTTAATATCATGTTTTCAGAAATCACATTAACATAGGCAGAATATCATATTCCGTATTTATAATACATACATAACATATTTCAAAACCTACAAAATGACTAATTTTGAATCGTACTTCAAATATGACCCTGACAAAATTTTACAGAAAATGGGCCCAAACGCCCGTGTGGCTCACACGGCCTGGCACACGATTGTGTGATGTCAACAGTAAGCTTTTCAGCATGATGGCGTTCACTGTTGTTTGAGGTTTCCGTTACACATTTGATCATTTTTTATGCCAACACATCAATAGCAAATCCAGCACCTTTGGAAAGAAAATTGTCGAGCTCAACTCGTTGGAGAGATCTACGTCACGCAACCTTCACCAACTCCCTTGTCTCGCACAACCAACAACGAATCAAGAAGAGGCGACAACACTGGTCAGAATAGTAATAGAATAGAAGACAAGAAGGGATGGAAAAAAGAAAAATCAAAGGGACTAACATGAAAAATTCAAAGAAAATTCTAAGTAACCATAAAAAGAAATTGACGTGAAAGAAGATGGAGAAAGAGGGGGAGAGAGTAGGACATTTACTTGAATAGTTTTAGGATATTATCTCTCCTTTTTTTATTCAAAAAAAAAACCCACTAACTTCTACTAAATCTGATTACTTATCCTTATCAGATTTTCCCCGGAGTTTAAAAGAAAAAAGTTTCCACTTTGCACACACAAGATTCAAACACGGGACTTCTGGGTAAGCTGACGCCTTACCACTGAACCAGTAAGCTCATTCTTTCATCAATTGAGCAAAAATAATTTTTAAACTAGACATTCAAGGTTAGGGTTGGGACAAAAATAAAAAAAAATTAAATGGAATGGATTCAAACCCAGAACCTCTTACGCACAAGCACACCACCTATCTATTGAACTAGATTAACTCAATTGGCAAAATTTTCACAACCTCAACTCAAAAACTAAACATGACCACTCTTCGTTTCATTAACCAATTTCTACTAACCCAGTTTTCGGGATGTGACAACTCTCCCCTCATTCCAAAAAAAATCTGTAACTCCTCATTCCAAGCTGACCACCATGCTACCACTACGCAACTCAAATTTCATTGCACTCTAGATAATATATTTAATGGACTTCCTGTTCACTATCTTGGATTGTCTCCAGAAACTTTCTACAGAAATATCACTGATGATCCCTTAGCCCTAGATTCTTAAAAACACCATTGAAAACAAACACTTGAGTACTAACAATTCTTAATCAATGCAAGGTACAATTGAAAATGGATCGCAAATGTAACTATATTTCTTTCAGATGTGTCTCCATCCTCTCAATGCCTAATTGCATTGACGAGTCTCTGATTTTCTCTCTGAGCCGAAGCTCATATCCAACTAAGAGAATATCGTGTACAATCCCTAACACGATGCTCAATGGACCTACATCTAAAACACCCCATCATTCTCCTCCAACACTCACTTGGGTGGTGCCTTCCAAAAAATGCACAAGTCAAAAGTTGATCACTACCCATATTTGCCTCAATACGTTGAGGTCTATCTATTCTGGCCCGCTTCCACGGTCATGAATTGAAACAAGTAGGATCAGAACTCCTCTTATTTCGTACCTTATTCTTGCCCTCCAAGCGATTACTCTCTTTCGCTAACTTGGTCTTATTCGTCTGAAGTCGCTCATTCATAGACCCTCGACCAGCAGATCATAAACAAAAATTATACCACAGACATGCTTTTGAATGTTACACATACAATACCAATATTTAATATCATGTTTTCAAAAATCACATTAATAGAGATAGAATATCAAATTTCGTATTCATAATACATACATAACATATTTTGAAACCTAAGAAATGACTGACTTTGAATTGTACTTCCAATATGGCCCTAACAAAATTTTACAAAAAAAAAATGGGGCCACATGCTCGTGTGGCCCACACGACCTAATTGGCCTAACCTGTGTGGCCAAACGGCCTGACACATAGCCTAATACATGTTCGTGTGTCCTACACGGCCCAACTAACCCAGCCTGTGTTACCCACACGGCCTGGCACACGTTCGTGTGACGTCGACAATAAGATTTTCGGTATCGCGCCATTCGCTATTTTTTGAGGTCTCTGTTACACACCAGATCATTTTTTGATGGTGGTACAACCACAACAAATCCAGTACCTTAGGAAAGAAAATTGTCAAGTTGAACTCGTTGGAGAGATATGCATCACACAACCTTCACCAAATCCCTTGTCTCACACACCCAACAACGAATCAAAAAGAGGTGACAGATCCTGTCAGAATAGTAATAGAATGGAAGACAAGAAGGGACGGCAAAAAGAAAAATCAAAGGGACTAACATGAAAAATTCAAAGAAAAACATGAGAGAGATGGAGAAGCAAAAAGAAACAGCAATAAGAAAATTCCTAGTAACTACAAAAAGAAACTAACATGAAAGCAAATGGAGAAAGAGGGGGAGAGAGTAGGACGTTTACTTGAGAAATTTTACGATATAATCTCTCTTTTTCTTTTTTCAAAAAACACCCACTAACTCCTACTAAATCTGATTAGTTATCCTTATTAGATTTTCCATGGAGTTTAAAAGAAACAAAATTTCCACTTTGCACACACAAGATTCAAACGCAGGACCTATAGGTAAGCTGAAGCCTTAGCACTGAACCAACACGCTCATTTTTCAATTGTTAAATGAAAATAATTTTTAAACCAGGCATTCAAGGATAGGGGTTGGGAAAAAAATAACAAAAATTGAAGGGACAGGATTCAAACCCGGAACCTCTCACACCTAAGCACCACACCTATCCATTGAACCAAATTAATTGACTTGGAAAAATTTTCAAAACCTTAATTCAAAAACTGAACGTGATCACTCTTGGTTTCACTAACCCAATTTCTACTAGCTCTTTTTTCGGGATGTGACATGTTTATTAATACTTGACTCAAACGACTTGCGAGCCTTATCGAGCTTTTCATATTTTTATATTATTAAGTTGTGATATTAATCCTAATATATATTATTAACCCTAAGCTTAATTATTGAGCTGAACTTGAGTTTGAGTACGAAAATCAGTAAACAAGTTTAATCGAGCTTTAGTTACTCGATCTTGAACCAAGCTTAAGCTTAAAAATAGATGCTCGATTGAGCTCGAGCCAAGTATCGAGCTCAAAATATCGAGTCGAGCTCGAGCTTGATAATATTTAAGCACGACTCAGCTCAATTACACCTCTAGCTTGAGTTATGTGGATTAAATGTAACTTATCCTCTAGATGGAATGATTCTGATATGCCTGATATTTCTAACTGGATCAAACAAAAAATTAAGGTACAAGAATTATAGGGTATAGAGAGATAATAATGGAAACATTGAAACAATGGACCTTCAAAATGAAGAGACTAATCCCATACAAATCGTGCATCATATCAATCATTTGGCTGCAAATGAATTTGTGGAGCAACCCATGCTTCTGTCTCGATAATTACAAGTGTGCCAAGTAGATGAATGTTAGCGTTAGGGATTGAATTTAATCGGAGATCCAATGTCACACCCCAAAATAGGACCTAGGAGTTTTAAGGGTATTTTAGGGATTTTGGCCTATATGAGCTCAGAATTTTGTAAGGTTGGTACTCGATAATGTTTTCGACAATGGATTTCATTAAGTTAAGTTAATTTTTGGAAATGAGTATTAAATGTCTTTAACTTTAGAAAAGGGACTAATTTTTAAAAGGGTCAAAATTGTGAGCATTTATGTAGCAATTTAACAAGATTTTAAAATTGAACCTAATAAACCCCTATTCCTAGCATAATTCACGATAGTTTCTTCTCCTCTCTTTAAAGTTGTCTTCCCTTGCTTTTTCCTCACTAATCCATTGATTTTTTGTTCCTAAACTATAATATTTTGATTTCTTATGATTCTTAAGTTAATTACCTCAGAATCTCTTTAAAACACTCAAAAACTTCATAGATTTCATCATCTTCTCCAAACTTGAGTTTTTCGAAGTTGCATCAAAACTCGTCTAATATTCTATCAAAGGTAATGTTTCAAATTCCTATGAGTTTCTCATGATATATAGTCCTTCTAAATGAATTATTAGCCCTCAAGTTGCATGTTTTAAATAAAAGCCGAAAATCGAGCCATTAATGGTGGATTTCGGAATTTTGCATAAAAGCGTGGTTTCAATGTGTTTTTGAACTTGTTTCAGCATGATTAGAAGGTTTTTAAACTTACCTTGAAGTTTCATTAATGATTTATGATCGTGTCCAAACTAACTATGACAACGAATAAGGCAAGCGAACCTATCGTTCGGTAGTATAGCTATGGCAAGATCGGAAATATTGTATCCTCAAGGACCAAGAGTACTAGTAGTTACTATCTTTTTTATTATCTAGCCTAAGTATTAAGGGAATCAATGTTTAATTAACTAATTACTAAACTAAGGATGCTAAGACACAGAGTGAATTGGGAAAATACTTGTGGGAAAACCAGTTTATTAAGACAATACCAGGAAGAATCCACCTAGACTTCACTTGTTATTTAACTCAACTGAACAGACGATTTATTCACTTGACTTGATCCGTAGGATTCCTAATTTATATTAATACCTCTTTTGAGGCTACTAACGTCTAACCCTAGGTTGATTAATTGAAATCTCTTTCTAATTAAAACCCCTAGTGTTGCATTAACTCGATCTATGGACTCCCATATCAGGTTTGACCCTAATCCGGCAAATTTTCGTCATCCTATCTCTAGGGTTACGATCAACTCCGCTTAACTATGCTAGATCTACTCTTAAACATGGAATTTTGGTCCAATGCCTAAGCACATCAATACTTGAATCAATATCCTGGATTATAATTATTACTATATGTGTTATTATTAGATCTGAAATTGTTACCTATATAGTTCATCTGTTCACTCTCTGTGCCTGGTTGGTAGGGTGGGTACTCAGGATTCGCTACAGTTCCACTTACGTCGCACTGCATTGCTGCATGTACCTGGGAAGAACACAAACTATCAATCTTCTTATTCATCAACTCTATCTGATTTGATAGCATGGTTCTTTAACGTCGAGGTTGTAAACTCATTTGTTTTGTTGGCCTTGTTCTTGTAACTTGCCACCGATAGTTATTCAAATGACATCTCTTCAATAAACTCGTAGGTGCCTCAAGAGTTCTATTATTCAAGGTTACACCGGCGGCTAAATCAATTAGTTGTCTTGTTGAGGGGTTTACACCGTTATAGAAAGTCTGGACTTGGAGCCACAAGGGTAAACCATGGTGTGGACACCTTCTCAAGAGATCTTTATATCTTTCCCATGCATCGTATAATGTCTCTAAATCCATCTGCACAAAAGAAGATATATCATTACGTAATTTGGCCGTTTTGACCGGTGGGAAATATTTTAATAAAAATTTTCAGGTCATTTGTTCCCATGTAGTGATTGACCCTCGTGGTAACGAAGTTTAACCAACGCTTTAGCTTTATTCTTTAATGAAAAGGAAATAACAGAAGATGTATGGCATCATCGAAACGCCATTTATTTTGAAGGTATCACGAACTCTAAAAATTAGCTATATGAGTGTTTGGATCTTCGATCCGCAAACCATCAAATTGAACAAACTGTTGAATCATTTGTATAGTGTTAGGCTTTAATTCAAAATTATTAGCAGCTATAGCAGGCCTAACAATACTCGATTCCGCTCCTGTTAAATGAGGTTTAGCATAATCATACATAGTACGAGGAGCATTCTGATCCGCCACATCATTTTGTGGTGGTGGATTATTCTCGTCCATCCCTTCAGTAGGATTGGATCTGTCTTCTCGCTCTTCTTCTGTGTAGTTTAGGGCTCGCCTAATTTCTCTACGATTTCTTCGAGCGGTAGCTTCAATGTCACTGTCGTATACTAATGCTCCTGTTGGGTTCCTTCTAGTCATAAACTAGAGGCACCTGCTAAGAAAAGAAAGAAATAAAATTAGCAAAATTGAAAACTAAACTATAAACCAAAAATAAAGTGCGGAAAATAAAAAATAATGGCTAAAGTAATAAAAATAAAACTTTCTTAATATTTTAGTTCCCAAACACGGCGCCAAAAAAACTTGATCATTGTAAATCAGAGTTTTAAAATTTATAAAAGAATGATCGAACCTGGAAACTAACTCTTACAACGATTAAAGGCAAGTGCACCTATCGAACAGTAGTATAGTTTAGGCAAGACCGGATTGTCGAACCCAAAGGAACTAAAAGTACTAATACTCACCGTCTTTTTATTATTTATCCTTAATATAAAGTGATGGTTGTTTAAAATAAAACTAATCTACTTACTAAGCTAAGACGCAAAGACAAAAAGAATGAATTCGGGAAATAACTTTTGGGAAAACTCAGTTGACTCAAGCGATACCCTTAGGAAGAATCCATGTAACATCCTAAAAATTTGAGTATTGTTATGATGCATGTTTTGGTGTTTAGCTTGTGTAGGATTAAATTTTTGCATGCTTAATATAGTCTTGAGAAGGCTCGGGATTATTCGGAACTAGAATAAATTTTAGTAGTGAGTATTTTGTTGAAGTGGATCAAGTGATTATGTTGCTTGAGTTAATTTAAGTGACGAAAGCTAGCATAACATGAGCTAGTAGCAAGGTGGTGTTGGCGCATGAGTGATTGCTTGAGGGGAGAGGTTCGAATCCCATGGATAGCATTTAGGTGACTTTTATTTTTGTACTTGTATGGCATGTGTCGGTCAAGCTTTACTTATGGTAAGGTTGGACAAATTCTTTTATGGGAAGTAGACTAAGGGAAAAAGGAAAGCTTGAATTAAGGGATAGAATTAACTTGATTTTGGGGATAGGATTCTAAAGCTTTGGAAAGTGGAGGAACACAAGGCATGATACAAGGAAGTTGTCTTGGAAACTTTTACATGGCCATTTTGACTATGTATTTGGACGGCATTATGGACAAAAGGAGGGAGCCGAAATTTGGTGGTTAGTTTGGGGTAGGATGGTAGCTTGTTAGAATTCTTTTGGTCATAATTTTTGCTCATCCAAAACATCTTTCCTATCATTTCCTTTCTCTCATAGCCGAATGTGTCTTTAGCTTGGAAAACAACTTTGTTGAGTTTCATTTAGGCATTTCTTTTTGACCATTTGGTCATTTTTGCTTATCACTCTAGTATCCCATTGTGTGTCTTTCTCCTAGTGTCGAAACTACCAACACAAAAAGCCATTCCTTTTTCCTTCTCCTTCCCCATTGCCGAATGCATATTGTTCCTAAACTCATCTCTTTTCTCCTTCTCTTTTCTTCTTTTTGAAAACCGAATTATAACACCTTCTCTCCATTCTCTTTTCTTCCTCATTTTTATTTATCATTCAAATATTTTCTTCATTATTTTTCTCTCATGGCGAATGATACTAATCCCATTTTCTTCAATTTTCCCTTCAAAGCCGAATCTTCTATTCATCTATATTGTCTTGTTGATTATTCTTTCAACCCTCGTTTAAACAATAGGTAAGAGCTTTCTTTTGGTTCTTATGTTGGTTTATGGGTTGTTTTGGCCAACCTTAAGTGTGGTAAAGGAGAGCCTTTTGATCAAACCATTGTTCATTTCTCTTAGATAATTTCTTTCGTTATTTTGTTATAGTGAGATAGTGGTGGGTCGAATCATCACATTTTCAAGACTTCGTAAAGCCATTCGAGTTGGAACATATTTGTCAAGGAATCCTTTGGAAATCACTCGGGATTTTAAGGTAAGCCGAGTTCGCTCTTTTAAGCCATTAGTATTAAATTTCCGATATATGGTAGGACTAATAATCTTTTGTCAATAGAGACAAATAAGATAGGGACGAAAAGGGTTTTTAATAGTGTTCGGAAGAGGGGCGGTTCCGCTATTCCCCCTAAATTCAAACAAAGGACTGTTTCAGCAATCCGAGATTTTCCACCGGGTTGTGGACCTTCATCCGGAAAAAATCAATTATTTGAAGTCATTCGTACTCCTGAGCCATTGTTTGTTCGTGGTTCTTCATCGGGTTATGAACTATCAATCGGGGAGAAATCGCAAATAGTTGTCATTCGAGATTCCGAGGGTAAGGATCTAGATCGTTAATCATTAGAATAGTTTTATATTAAATATTAGTGTTCTAATCAAGAGTGACATATATTTAGGTATCGATGAGCGGGAAAGTATAGTTCTCACCGTAATCAGGTGTGTAACTTCACACGTATCTCATGGGTTATATTACCGTAAGCGATAGAATAAAATTCGTAAAGTCGGTAAAATTTGAAAATACGGTATATTAGCACTTTTTGTGTGAATGCATGAAACCGGTATTAAGATTGTGGAAAAATTATGGTTTTGCCCTCAATGGGCTATATCGTAGAAAAAAATGATATTTTGGGCCACATGATTATTTGATAAATCGGCCAAAGTGTGAAAATTGTGGAAAAAAGCCACATGTGTATAATGGGCCAAGAAATCGCTAGATCGTAAATGGGCCAAGGTTGGCTAGTTCGTTAAAAAGGCCAAATTGCTGTTTTTGGACTAATGGGCCAAATTGATAATTTGTAATATGGGATTTTTGTTGAAATTTATCTCATGAATATATTGTTATGCATTATATATATACATGACTGCATGGGTTGGGATAAATGACGAAGAGAAGAAAGGCCTGTTGCCAAATATCTAGTTCGGTGGCTCTGCCACAAATATTATAAATGGCCTAGTTGCCAAATATCTAGTTCGGTGGCTCTGCCACAAATATTATAAATGGCTGTTGCCACAAATATTATATCTGGCTTAATACATGCTATTGGTGTGTTGGCGGGGTGGGTTGACTTGATCCCCACAGGTGTGTTGGTTGGTACGGGGGTGTGTAGTGGATGGAAATTAGGCTTGGTTGGGAATTGCATAACACATGCATTAATTTTTATACTTAATTTATATATATGCATTGTACATTTGTAAATGGGCTCAAGCCCATCTAATTGCTTAAAAGGTATTGGCCCAGTGAACACGGTAAGTGGGTTACACATTGAGTTCTAAGTAACTCACCCCGGTTTTTACCCTTCGGTGTAATGATAATTTATGGAGGCTTGGGCCGGGGATGACTTCGTGTGGAGGCCATACTACGAATGATGAGTTATAAAAACTTTGAACTTCTTTTAAGTATTTTTATTTAAGTACTATTTCAATTGTGATGTAATAAGGCCTCTGGTATTATTTTTATGGATTTTTATGCGTGGATGGATTTTAATATGTTTTAGCTACTTTAATGGGGTTGTTAATCTTTTATAAATGTTTTTCTTAAACTTGCGTATAAAAAGAGGATTTTTTTTATATCACTTACTCGTAAAATTTTGTGAAAACTCTTTTATAAATTTATTTCAACCAATTATTAAAGTTTTTAACCAATTATTTCTCTGAAAATTAATTTGTAAATTCTTATGTTTTAAAAAAAAACATGGTGTTCAAATAAATCTCGATTTTTGATAAACTCCAACTTCAAATCGTTTTCAAGAATTGTTTTCATTAAAAACATTGATTCTTAAGTGTAAGTTCGTTTTATGTGGCATGCCAAGTCTGGTCTTAACGCGTAGGCCGGGGTTGGGGTGTTACAATCCACCTAGACTTCACTTGTTATCTAACCTTGAACCATATGATTTATTTACTTAGTTTGATCCGTGAGACTCCCTAATGTATATTAAACCCACTGTCAAAGCGAATAACATCTAACCCTAGGTTAGCTAGTGGAAATCTCTTTCTCTTATAGTAACCCCCTAGAATAGCAGTAAATCGATCTGTGGACTCTCATATTAGGTTTCACCATAATCCGGCAAAATCTCGTCACCCTATCTCTAGGCGTGCGATCAACTCTGCTTAATTATGTTGGATCTACTCTTAGGCAGGGTCTATTCCTCCTCCACCTAAGCACATTAGATTTGGATTAAGTTCACACAATTAAGAACAAACTAACTTATTATCATATAATTCAAAAAATCAAATAACAAGATTCATTATAGGTTTAATCCCCTTTGGGTATCTGAAGGTTTAGTTCATACTAATAAAAGAAAACATCTCAAGAGAAAAGATAAAACAAAACATAAGGAAGCCCTAAAACTCCCTGAAGGAATTGAAGGAGAGATCCGCCGTCTTGAGTAGAATTTCGGCTTCTTGAGATGGATCAACTGGCTATCTTCGAGTGATTCCCACAAATCTGACCTTTTCGGCTTGGCTCCTTGGCCTAGCTCCCCGCCCCCTTTCAGCTGGTACCTAGGGTGTTTATATAGGCTCTTGGAATGTGTTTCTTCGTCCCTAAGTATCAAAATCTGACTGAAACTCTTCTTTGCCACGATAGGGGCACGGCCTTGGCACACGCCCGTGTGGATGTCTTCAAACCATGTTCGGATTTCTTTAGTGAGGGACGGCCCTGTGAATCGAGGTCAGGCCGTGTTCTAGAAGGAAAGGTGGCACGACCGTGTGGCTGGAAGTCCAGGCCGTGCTAATTTCGGGGTTTGGCCTGATTTGGTCCATTTTAAGCCCGTTTCTCGTTCTTTTCGTCATCGGGTGCTTTCCTGAGTATAAGTCATGAAAAGAAAGGATTAAGAGCACCTTTTTTTTTTACATAAATTGGGGCTTAAATCATACAAAATCATACTAAATGTGGGCTTAGAATATGTTACTTTTACGGTTTATCAGTCATTGCGAATCGCAGCTTTACTACGATTTTTCAGTTTTGCTACAGTTTTTAGTTTACACTACCTAAAGTGTTTCCAGTACAGTATACTACCTAAGGCTGTTTCAAGCATACAAGTAGTATTTTCAGACATATTTAAACAGAATTCAGAAAACTTATAGAATCGGCGCCGGAAGCTCGGTGTACCACATACTCAGTCAAAAATATTTTAAATCACAAAATAAATTTATTTCGGAAAACCCAATTTTAAAACCCAAAATCCACAGCCGAGTTTTGCAACCTGACTCTGATACCACTAAATGTAACACCCCCAAACCCGGCTTAGACGTTATGGCAGAAACTGGCGATGTCACATGATAGTGCTTTGGAAAACGTAATTACAATAAGGACATTTTCGATATCTTAGGTTACCGTAAAAACGTGTCATTTATTCATTCATTATCCATTTTCAAAACATTATACGTTGCGGAAGCTTTTAAAATAATTTACAAATTCGTGTGTATTTGAGAAAACATTTGTTTATTTTGAAAACTCGCGTCTTATCCTACTGCTGGCAGTTTATAAAATAAAAATCTCAACTTTAAAGAAAAATCCGTAAAGGCCATATTACATAAACTTTTTCCCAAATATAATTAAAACCATGAGTAAAATTAAAACCGTGAAGGTCCAGAATCATGGTCACCGTCGAGTCCTCCGCTGTGCCGACCCGTCTACTGCCGGGGATTACCCGAACAGATTAAATGAGAAGGGGTGAGTTTTACGCAAACTCGATGTGTAATCCCCACGAAAACATACACACACAGTCATATTAGAAAATGGACATAAATTCATAGTTCAGTCAGGCCCATTACACGAAAACGGTGTGGACCTTAGCCCACTCGGATCTGAGAATCAGATATATTCTAGGGCCTTAGCCCATTTCAGACATAACATGCAGATCAGAACAAAATAGCAGAATCCTACCCACCAGCCTCTACACACCAACTCCGTCTAACCCTACACACCATGTGGGGATAAAATCAACCCACCCATCCCTACACACCATGCTGTATTGAATGCGACACATAATCAGAAGTTTGCAGCTGAGCTGCGAGATAACAGGCTTAAGAGCCTTTCAGATACTTTCTCCAATCATAATCAACCCACCCCGATGCAATGCAACTTAGAAGAATGACATGCTGTTATGCAATTAAAAATCATATATTCAGATCAGTACACATGCTTAGTACAGAAATCAGACAGATAGATCATTCATTTAGGGGTCTAAGTATTGCTTATCGACCCTACGGTAGGTCCACAGTCGACTTGGGCACCCGTGCAACCTTACATAGTTTTTCAGAAAACTGGGCTCTCACGCCCATGTGGCCCGCCCGTGTGGGCCCACACGGCCCAAATTGGCCTTGGCCGTGTGGATCACACGGCCTGGCCCTGAATCCCACACGCTCGTGTGGCCCACACGGCCCAATTGGTTGAGCCCGTGTGTCGTACACGGCCGTGTCACTCGCGCACGGCCTGGCTCGTCGATCACACGACCGTGTGGTGACTTACAGTCTTGCACACGGCCTACCACACAGGCAACCACACGCCCGTGTGGCGTCGACAATAAGGTTTTTGGCTTTCACTGAAACCTTGTTTTCTGCGTTTCCGGGTACACACCTATATCGTTTTTAATGCGTTAGCACTCCTAAGCCCTCCAAAGCCTACAAATCAGTATACACAGCCTCGATTTAGCAATTTAGAGACTAAAACTAACGAATTCGTCATTAAGGAATTTCCCCAAACTCGACTTACAGCTAACAAATCGATCACTACTTCGAGTCAAATCGATGCAATGCTAATTCCAGCCTTTCAAATAACTCCTACATGCAACAAAAACCCTTTAGAAAAACTTAACCATTCAAAGGAGCGGCTAAGGTTAATCCAACCCACAACTTATCGAACGCGTGTCTCAAATCTGAATAACAGAAACTATTGGAGAAAAAGAACCAGAATACGAAGGGAAAACAACAGAATTTTGACATGAAAAGAGGAAAATGGAAGGGGAATTCGGCAGCAACTAGAGAGGAAGAAAAAGAAAAGGCTAGCCGAATTTTTCAAAAAGAGAGGCAGTACTGAACAGAAACTGTTAAGCCCCAACCTTTTCCCCTTAATTCTCTCCCTTCTATCAGATTTTTAGTCCAACACAAACACTCTGGACGTGACAGGCAAAAAAATAATGTTCACGCAGATATTCGAACTCCAGACCTCCACCAACCTCAACACTCCATTTAGCCACTAGACCAGTAGGCTCATTCTGTTAATTACTTACACACTTTTACTTATAAGCCTACTAACCAGAGTTTGGGTTTTATTCATAAAAATACCAAAATTTGCCCAAGTCAAGGCTTGAACTTGGGACCTCTCACACACACCCAGAACACTTAACCACTAAAGCAGATACACATCTTGTGTCAAAATTACAAAAGCCGAAATTAAAGAAAATCGGGGCGTTACAAATTAAGTATAAGTAATAAATTACATAACTATATTGTAAACATACAAGTAGAAATTCAATTACGTATAGAAATACTATGAACTTACCTTGACAATTAGGACGAAGAAATATGATCAAGCTAATCTGTGACTGTCGCCTTTCCTCGGTTTAAATCTGGCTGAGATTTATCTTGATCTAAATAAATAATTATATTCAATTAAGTGTTTCAATAAATCTCAAACATTCAATTCAATCTATAATCCACATTTATGCATAATTACAATTTTGCCCTTAACATTTTAACTTTTCACAATTTAGTCCTTAAGCTCGTAAAATGACATTTATGCAGCTAGCCAAAATAACTAGGGACTTATACAACCTCATAAAAATCAACATTTCACAAGGTATTTTACTACTTTTACAAATAAGTCCCTAAATGATAATTTCATCAAAAAACACTTTACAAAAGTTGTTTATTTAACAAGGACTCATAATCTTTCCTTAAACATCAAAAACCATACAAACATGTTCATGGAAAAACCCTAATCCTTTAACAATTTTACAAATTAGTCCCTGTGCTAGATAGATTAAGCTACAACAATCCTGAAAACATAAAAATCATTAAAAATGAGACAAAATAACATTACATGCTAGCACTTGTAATAGTTGAATGTCAAAGCCCTAAAAATGTCATTGTTGCCTTAGAGAATCGGTGGAGAAGATGAAGAAATGGAGAAATATTTTTTTATTTAATTTTTAAGCTTTATTTACCTAATTACCAAAATAACCTTTAAAAACATTCAAAATTTTAATAAAACCAATCCATGAATATCCACTAACTATATAAACGGTCTATTTACCATCTAAGTCCTCTTACATTAAATTTTCATAGCTATTTGATACCTTTAACTTATAGAACTCAAATTTTGCACCTTTTACGATTTAGTCCTTTTTGCTTAATTAGGCATGCAAACGTCAAAATTTCTTAACAAAATTTTTATACGACTTTACTAACATACCATAGACATTACAATAATAATAAAATATTAATTTACTCGTCAAATTTGTGGTCTTAAAACCACTATTCTGATTTCACTGAAAGCGAGCTATTACAAACCCTATTGGCATGCAAATCGTATCCTAGTGATTACTACGTTCAACCAGACATTTTATGTAATCCAATACCTTTAAACACATTTATCAATCAAGGGCACTTCATTGTTTCGGTACACATAATATGATATCAATATATATTCATACTGTCAATGTGCCATCACAAGGATTGTCACCGTTCATTAATCACTTTCATATGAATTTAATTACAATATTTAAAATACTATAATAACATATAAAATTTCACATGTATTTATACAATTTACCAGCAATAATAACTTATTTTCAAGAAACTTACAATTTATACATCAAACAATATGAACTTACCTCAATCCAAGTAACATTTAAATAGACAATCTATAATTCATAATTACCAAATACATTAGCAATAATTCACATATCCTTTCATTTGGTTAATTCCTCTAATTGATCCATAATAATAATTTATCACATCAATATCAGTTAGTTTAACCATAACATAAATAACTATTTAAATTCATCCAAAATGGAAAATAATAATTTCTATCCATATACGAACTTACCTCGACAAAAAACAATCGTAAAAACGAAGCCGACGACTAATCCAACACCTTAGCTTTTCCACTGTTTAGATTCATTTGATTCGTTTCTTGATCTAATAAAAATTTTAATTCAATTAATAGTCCAATTAACTTAATACCATTAATTCTAGCTTATAACCTACTTAATGTGAAATTACAAAATTACCCTTAATATTTTGACTTTTGTGCAATTTAATCCCTAAACTCAAATTTCCAAATTTATCAAAATTTCTGAAATACCCAATTCTAGCCGAACTTATCTATATTTTGATTCAATCTAGAATTATTCACAGTTCACAAAAATTCTATGTAAGTTTTAATATTTTATCAAATTAATCCTTTAACTAAAATTAAATAAAATCCCTTTAAAAAAAATAGTCCTAAACAGAAATCAAGACTACAAAATCATCATTTAACACAAAAATAACTAAGATTCATCAATGGCAAAATCCAAAATATTTAACAGTTTCAAAAATGGAGATACAAGTTAGCTAGACCTAATTACAATTATCTCAAAAATATAAAAATTACAAGAAATGGGGTAACAAATCATACCATGCAAGAGTAAAAAGGGATGGCCGAAGCTCCCAACTTGTTTATCCATGGTTTTCGGTGAAGAACTTAAAGGTAAAGAAGATGACATTGTTGTATGTTTCTTTTATTATTATTAACTTTATTAAATTAGCATATTTTATCAAAAAAAATATAATTTAATACATAGTTTACTTAAAAAAATCACCCATGTGCGGTACACCATAATTTAAATTATGGTTTATTTACAACATAAGTCCTTCGATCTTAACTAATTAGACCATTGAACTAAGAAAATTAATAGCAAGCAACTTTTACAACTTTTATAGTTTAATCCTTTTTCTTTAATTAACCATTTAAACGTCAAAATTTCTTAACCAAACTTTAATACGACCTTAATAACACTCCATAAATATTTAATAAAATGTTTAGGACTCGTTTTATAGAAACAAGGTCCCGATACCTCATTTTCAAAAACCACTTGAACCTAATTATTCGATCAAATAACATAAATTACCATATCAAAATCAAATATAATACAAATTTGACTTGTAAATATTAAATAATAATATTTACGGACTTACTCATAAGATTCGTGGCCCCGAAACCACTATTTTGATACTATTGAAAAACGATTTGTTACAGGTTTGAGTAAATTTTTTGTTGTTATTTGATTGTGGTTATTGTATGATTTTTGTGTGTAAAGCCTCAGATTAGTTAGAGCTTGCTACGAGCTAGGGAAGAGTTAATTGAGCTTTTAGCTTTTCGACAAAAGCATAAAGCGGTGAGTGTATGGAATTGCTACTCGTAGACACGAGTCATGTGTTATTTGAGAATTTAGATGTAGCCTAAACCCCTATTCTAAGTTCCGAACCTAAGTTTTCTTGAATCTATAATTATCTTGTGGTTATGTATTGTGCATGAAATGTGATAAGTGAGTATGGTGATTATTGTGTAAAGTGCAATTATATACATGAAATAAATGTGTAATGTATATGTTATATGACTATGCTAGTGTTTTGCAAAAGATGCTAATATGCAGTGATAGTGCACAGATAATCAGTAAGTAATATGTGTTATTTTCGGATATTTTGGCCTTGTGATCTTGGAGCTATTGGATATAATTGGCATGCCATAGGATTGTGAGTACTCACTTATATGTATAGTGGTTTTGGGTGTTGAGGCACTGGGACATGTTTGGAGGGATAAGGGAATGAGAGCTAAGCTCCATTCAATGGGACATGTAAGGGGAAATAAGGAGTGCGTTAGCTATATGCTTCACTTTTGGGACATGTTTGACTCTATGAGTCTATGTGGTGTAATGGAGATCCGTGTATCCGATGTGTGATGATAGAGCTCACTATATGTTTCATAATCCAAGTGCCATCTTATCATATTTTATGTAATCGTGTGGAATATGTTCTATGCTTGAATGAGTATGTATGCATTGTGAGAATGAACTATTAGATGATGCATGATTTAATACTATATGATGTTAGACTTAAGAATAAGGTACTTGTGAGTAAATGATTGGTTGTGTTGTATAATGTTATGTTTGCGTTGTGGAAATTCTTTGCATTCACTAAGCTTGTTGAAGCTCACCCACTCATTTTTACATACGTAGATTAGTGATGTCATGATGTGGGCAATGTGGTTAATGAGGGAGTGATCCAAGGAAGACTGGTTATTTATCATAGATGCTCTATTATTTATATTCATATTGGGGAAATGGGCAATGTGGTAGAACTATTTTGGATTATTGATTTTTAAACATTTTGATTTGGCTTATAAGAATTTCATGTTATTTTTATTTTAGAATTTTTAAACATTGATGTTGGCATAACAATTCTTGCTTGGATGATTGGACACTTTGGACTAATAAACTTAGCCATAGCATGATGAAATAAACAAAGTACTTGATGTATGTTCCTTAGGAACTATTTGGAATTAATTATTTGCTCTTCTATGCTACATTTTTAGCTTTAGTAGCAGAGATATCGATAGTTGCCTTTGAAAATCAATTCCTCTGTGAACTAAAATATACAAGAAAATAGAATAGGGATTTGGTATCGATACTTTATCTCGAGTATTGATACACGGGACTAAAGTATCGATAATTTGTAGCAAGTACAGATAATTTTTGATAATTTAGATTTTTGGCCAAAAAATAATAAGCTACTTTGGTATCATTTTTCCAAGTGGTATCGATACCACTCAAAGAAAATATTGATACCTTAATGTCAGTATCGATACTGTAATAGCCCATTTATGCCCGGGCTTAAAACAAACCAGAATTAAGAAAAATAAAAAAACATAAATGTCCATTTTTTAAAACAGTCCATTTACAATCATAAAGCCCAAAACCAAAACAGAACCCAACACCTAAACTAAACCCGTGGCCCGTTACACTTAGCCCAGATCCTAACTACCCTACCCAGACCCAAGCTCGCACGACCCAAAAGGCCCAAAAATTAAGCAGCTTCAAAGACCTAGGGTTTCTGGGAAACCCTAGGTGCCAGAATAGCCCCTATTTTTGCGCCGCAATCAGCTCTCGTACCGACGCAAAGCCCCGGTCGCACCATGATCCGCGCCCGAATCACTCCATCGTCGCCAGATTCTCCGTCGCTCCTGACCTGCACAGATAAGGAAAAATAGCAACAAATATGGACAAGATTTTCTTTCTTTTTTTATTTTTCATTTCAAGGGTTATAAAAACCCTATGATAATCTGTAACGAAAAGATACACAGAGATACAGAGATACACGAATACACAAAGAGAAATACAACCATACAAAAGAAATACAAAGAAATAAAATACCATATTTCGTTCACAGAGGTGATTTCCCATTTTATTTCGTTTATTTTTTTTCTTTATTAATCTATTTTTTTATGTAAACATACTGTTTTTTTTAAATAATAAAACGAAAAGGGTTTACCCTCGCAAAAAATTGAGGTTTCCAGCCTCTGGCCGCCGGCCACAGAGGTGCGTGAGGCGCGTGGCGGTGGCCCAAAGGATCGACAGTCGGAACCCAGGCGAGGGCTTGAGAGAGAGTTTTCGAACTTTTTTTTTGAAAACAGAGTGTAAATGAATTTTTTTTTTGCCTAAATTGAGTTATATAGCAGTAATAAAACGGCGCCGTTTTTGCCTAAACCAATAGGCATTAAAACGATGTTGTTTAAAAGGCTGAGATCCGCGTGTTGACCCGAAAACCCGGGGAGGATCCGCGCGTTTTATAAAAAAGGGAAATTTACCATTTTAGCCCCTCCGCTATTTCATTAAATTCAATTTCGTCCAATTCAATTTTTTTATTTATTTTAAATTAGCCCAAAAACTTATACTCTATTTCAATCTGATCCTCGGGCTCCTTAAAGGCTAATAAGCAGAACAACGTCTGTAACATCCTGAATTTTTGGGCCTATGCATTTAATGGGTGGATATGTTTAATGTGTTAATTTAAGTGTTAGGGGTCCAAATTGGGCTCAGGCTTAGGTAGAGGCCTTGATTAAAATTATGTGTTTGGGCATTATAGGGTTTAAAAGGTAGTATCTATGTTTAAAATACCAAAGTGGGCTTGTGGCCCAATCTTAGGAGGTGACGCCACACAAGGGAGTAAGGGGCCCAAATTTAAGTTTCATGGAGCCCAATTCTTTTAATTTAAGTTAGCTAAATTTTGGGCACTAGGATTAGGTGGAGTGGATGGCAACAAGGCTAAAATTTAGGGGTTTTAATGTTTAAAATATGTGGATAATAAGCAGATAAAGGCTATTATTTAGGAATTTATTTTATGTGGATAATAAGCAGATAAAGGCTAAAATTTAGGATTTTAATGACTAAAATATATGGATAATATGCTGATAAAGGATGGAGGAGTTAGAGATAATTAAGTCACTTTTAGATGAGCTAGTAGATTAAGATAAAGGAGAAAAGATAGGATTTATCTGCAAGGTTAGGTAAGTGCCGAAATTTCTATAAATAGGGGGAATATCTCTTCAATTTCGGCATTTGGGTCTTTCTCTCATTCTTTTCTCTTCTTCTCTAAGTAAAAGCCGAAAACTCCTAAAGTTCTATCTTCTTCTTCATTCTCTGCAAAAGCCGAAATCTCTAAGCCTATTCCCTCATCTGCACTTTGATTCAAAAGCCGAAACTCTTTCCATTCTTTTTCTTCCTAGCCGAAATCTTCATGTCTCTTCCTTGTTTTCTTTTCTTCTTCTCTTTTCCTGTCAGAAACCGAAAATCTTCACTCAAGTATATCAAAAGCCAAAGACACATCAGCCTTCTCTTGTTCATACTTTTTTTGGGATTTTCCTAAAAGCTGAAATCCCTAGATCTCATCTCCTGTGATTGCCGAATTACTTCTGTGGTGCCTACTTGTGCCGAAATCTGAAGGGAACTTTAGTGGAGTCAATCGCATAGATCTCTAAGTTATAGAATCGTGTTACTTTTGGGATTTTAAGGTAAGGGATCTATTAGTTTTAACGTATAATTTGGGATTTATTAACCTTGGCCGATTGTTGAAGGGGCTAAATCTTTGTGTGTTTTTCCGGCTTTTGAGCAAGGCTTTACATTGAGGATAATAGATCCAGATAGCAAGGACATTGACTAAGAATATTGGATTTCGCGATATCAGGTGTGTAATACTTCCCCACCATCTAGATCTGATTGTTAATGTATGCTCATAAGTTTATATGTTGCGATAAATACCGATATCTTGGTTTAATGTTGGAAACCCGAAAGGGTGAAGCAAATCACCAGTCGTTGAATGTTTGACTTTATATGATAAAAGCATATTGATTTTATGACCGCATGGGTTGGGTTGATGAAAGGAGGAAGTTATACGTTATATGTGTAGCGGTTTATACCGTGATCTCATTATATGTTATAGCAACTAATGTCGTGATGATCATTATAAGGGCTTGACCATAATATGTTGATGAGCACAGATGACCGCCATCTTGGCGTGTAGCGGTGTGGGTCGATTGTAGAAATCCCCAATGGTGTGAATGGTGAGTGCGGGGCGTGTGTAGCGGATGGAAACCTAGGAAAATGGGTTGGGCCTTGCATATTATTTGTTATTTTTTTAAAATGGAATTATTAATCTGCTTTATGGGCCTAAGGCCAAAATCTAGTGGTGCATGAGGTTTGCACATCGAGTCTCGTGACTCACCCTATTAATTAACCTTTCGGTGATACCTAGTGCTTGACCGGCCGAGAGAGAACGCAAGGTGGCCATGCAAAAGACCAACTGGATCCAGCAAAAAGTCTCAAGTTAATACTTTATATTTTTAATTAATGGATTTTAAATCTCGTTGTAATAAGGCTATGGGCCACTAGTTTATGTTTTGTTTTATTTTGGGCTTTAATTACTTTTAGTTATTTAAATTCTTATTGAACTAATGTATCTATTTAAATTTGGGTTTTTAATTTATAAAGGCATATTTTATTTAAGCTATCAACTATTAAATTTCTCTCGAATAAAAAGATAAACTTTAGAAAAAAATATTTTTCTGAAAATACGACATGTTCTTCCAAAATTTTCGTAGTGACATACCAGATCCGGTCGTGGTGTTTGGGCCGGGTTTAGGGTGTTACAAATTAGTATCAGAGCCCGATTCAAAACTCGGCTTTGGGTTTTGGGTTCAAAACATTTTCAAAAAAAAAGGGTTTTTAAAACATGAATGTTTTTAAACGATAACAGGTCTGTTAGCTCAAAGATGGCACTGCGTCTCGGCCCAAGTCCGCCAGGTAAGTATTCTGAACCATTGTATGATCTTTGTATATGTGGGCTTAATGGGACTAGTGGGACGTAGATTAGTTAGATTAGAACTTGATGGACTTTAGGCCTAGCTGAAACAACTCCTAAAATCTCATAAGACTTAACTTCACTAAACAAACCCCGTGAACGAGTCGCAAGACTAGGTGTGTAACAACAGCATGCGCATGTCTCAGGATTGATCCCGGAAGAGCCTGGTACTTAAGCAGTCCTAGTGACTCACCTCCTCTTCGCTGGAATCCTACATGGTGCGTAGTGACTATTCACCCTAGCCGCGAGGATTTATTGACGGGCCAAAATTAATAATTTAAAACCCGAAAGGGACCAGCCATCCTATTTTGCAAAATGACTAAAATACCCTCGATTTATAAAATGACTAAAATACCTCTGATTTGTAAAATTACCAAAATGTCCCCGATTGTAAAACTACCAATATACCCTGGATTGTAAAATTACCAATAAACCCCTGATTGAAAAAAATACCAAAATACCCTTCTTTCACAAAATCACCAAGGAACCCTATTTGAGAAAATTACAAAAATACCCTCAGAGGATAAATTACGAAAATACCCTGGATAGTGAAATGACGAAAAAATACCCTTAGGTGATGAATGTAAGTTCTATTTGTATGATTGATGATTGCATGTATGTGTATATGGAACTAGGAGACAAACTTGAGACTGAAACTTGTAGATGTAATTCAATTGAAAGAACTACTCTTAAACTATCACTCATAAGACTGTTCGTGGTTAAACAAATGGAAGAAACTTATTAATTCATAAAATTCTTAATCGGATAAACGCGAACCAATAGCATGAGTACAAGGGGACGAGGGCGCTTTAGATGCGAATACCGTGCGTACCCTACCATAGTATACTAAGTGTTTATTTTGACTTTAGAATTAGAGTGCGCAAATGAAAGCATAGTGGTGAGACTTGGGTAGTACGATTAATAGTTAGTTGGAAATTTCGAGGAGAAATTTCTTTAAGAAAGTAGAAGCGTAACATCCTGAATTTTTGGGCCTATGCGTTTAATGGGTGGATATGTTTAATGTGTTAATTTAAGTGTTAGGGGTCCAAATTGGGCTCAGGAGCTTAGGTAGAGGCCTTGATTAAAATTATGTGTTTGGGCATTATAGGGTTTAAAAGGTAGTATCTATGTTTAAAATACCAAAGTGGGCTTGTGGCCCAATCTTAGGAGGTGACGCCACACAAGGGAGTAAGGGCCCAAATTTAAGTTTCATGGAGCCCAATTCTTTTAATTTAAGTTAGCTAAATTTTGGGCATTAGGATTAGGTGGAGTGGATGGCAACAAGGCTAAAATTTAGGGGTTTTAATGTTTAAAATATGTGGATAATAAGCAGATAAAGGCTATTATTTAGGAATTTATTTTATGTGGATAATAAGCAGATAAAGGCTAAAATTTAGGATTTTAATGATTAAAATATGTGGATAATATGCTGATAAAGGAGGGAGGAGTTAGAGATAATTAGGTCTCTTTTAGATGAGCTAGTAGATTAAGATAAAGGAGAAAAGATAGGATTTATCTGCAAGGTTAGGTAAGTGCCGAAATTTCTATAAATAGGGGGAATATCTCTTCAATTTCGGCATTTGGGTCTTTCTCTCATTCTTTTCTCTTCTTCTCTGAGTAAAAGCTGAAAACTCCTAAAGTTCCATCTTCTTCTTCATTCTCTGCAAAAGCCGAAATCTCTAAGCCTATTCCCTCATCTTCACTTTGATTCAAAAGCCGAAACTCTTTCCATTCTTTTTCTTCCTAGTCGAAATCTTCATGTCTCTTCCTTGTTTTCTTTTCTTCTTCTCTTTTCCTGTCAGAAATCGAAAATCTTCACTCAAGTATTTTAAAAGCCAAAGACACATCAGCCTTCTCTTGTTCATACTTTTTCTGGGATTTTCCTAAAAGTGAAATCCCTAGATCTCATCTCCTGTGATTGCCGAATTACTTCGGTCGTGGTGCCTACTTGTGCCAAATCAAGGGAACTTTAGTGGAGTCAATCGCATAGATCTCTAAGTTATAGAATCGTGTTACTTTCGGGATTTCAAGGTAAGGGATCTATTAGTTTTAACGTATAATTTGGGATTTATTAACCTTGGCTGATTGTTGAAGGGGCTAAATCTTTGTGTGTTTTTCCAACTTTTGAGCAAGGCTTTACATTGAGGATAATAGATCCTGGATAGCAAGGACATCGACTAAGAATATTGGATTTAGCGATATCGGTGTGTAATACTTCCCCACCATCTAGATCTGATTGTTAATGTATGCTCATAAGTTTATATGTTATGATAAATACCGATATCTCGGTTTAATGTTGGAAACCCGAAAAGGGTGAAGCAAATCACCAGGTCAGTGAATGTTTGACTTTATATGATAAAAGCATATTGATTTTATGACTGCATGGGTTGGGTTGATGAAAGGAGGAATTTATACGTTATATGTGTAGCGGTTTATACCGTGATCTCATTATATGTTGTAGCGGCTAATCACGTGATCTCATTATAAGGGCTTCGGCCATAATATGTTGATGAGCAGCATGACTGCCATCTTGGCGTGTAGCGGTGTGGGTCAATTGTAGAAATCCCCAATGGTGTGAATGGCTAGTACGGGGGCGTGTAGTGGATGGAAATCCAGGCAAATGGGTTGGGCCTTGCGTATTATTTGTTATTTTTTTAAAATGGAATTATTAATCAGTTTTATGGGCCTAAGGCCAAAATCTAGTGGTGCATGAGGGTTGCACACTCGAGTCTCGTGACTCACCCTATTAATTAACCTTTCAGTGATACCTAGTGCTTCAACCGGGTGGAGAGGAACGCAAGGTGGCCATGCAAAAGACCAACTGGATCCAGCAAAAAGTCTCAAGTTAATACTTTATATTTTTAATTAATGGATTTTAAATCTCGTTGTAATAAGGCTATGGGCCACTAGTTTATGTTTTGTTTTATTTTGGGCTTTAATTACTTTTAGTTATTTAAATTCTTATTGAACTAATGTATCTATTTAAATTTGGGTTTTTAATTTATAAAGGCATATTTTATTTAAACTATCAACTATTAAATTTCTCTCGAATAAGAAGATAAACTTTAGAAAAAAAATATTTTTCTGAAAATACGAGATGTTCTTCCAAAATTTTCTTAGTGACATACCAGATCCGGTCGTGATGTTTGGGCCGGGTTTGGGGTGTTACAACGTCGTTTTGGAAAGAAGGCATAATTGCCTAATGAGTCCCTACAGCATGACGCACGTTATAAATTAGTCCTTTTATACCTATTTTAATTTCTTTTTAATCCTTATTTTTTAAAACCTTTTTATTTTATTTCATTTTAAATTATTTTAACATTATATTAAAATTGTTTTATTTTATTAAAATCATATTATTTTTTTAAAAAAATTAATTTATTAATAAATTTTTTACGTATTATTTTTTCTTAAATACTTAGTATTCTTAAATATTACATTATTACTTTTTATTATGTTATTTAATTATTTTTTATATTGCATATTATTTTATAACTTTTATGTTTGTTATTGTATTATATATATTTTTAATTTTGTATATATAGTATTATATTATATTATTTTCTAAAAATCTTACTTGGTATAAAATTTATTTATAACACATATTTATTTTTATTGTTTTTATAAAATATATATGTATTAGATTATTATATTATAAATGTAATTTTATTTAAAGTTATATATTATTTATTCCTTTAACAATATATTTTTTTTATAATGTATATATATTATTTTTTATTACTCCGCATCATTTTTATCATTAATTCATTTTTTTCATTTTATTATTCCACGTCATTTTTATTTGAAGCCATATGTCTTTATTTGCAATATCTATAATAATTCATTTTGTGTCGTTATGCATGTATAGCTTTATATTTATTTGTTATTTATTGCCTTATATTTTATATTTGTTTATCTTTTGTTTATGTTATTCATCTATCAATTTTATATATTTTTTAATATATTTATTTTATTGTTTACATCACTTATTACTCCGTATTATTCTTTAATTAATCATTATTAGTAATTGTTAATATAATTATAGTTATGATAAACTGATATTTGGTATATATGTTGTAATGTATGACTTACTCAAACCATTTTTTATAAAAATACCTTTTGAATTAAAGCATTTTATTCAAATATTTTAAAAATACGGTGATATGTGATATTTGGGGACTTCGAGAAGAATTGTGCCCTAACTTACTGGGTTTCGATTTTTCTCGTAGAACTTAAGGTATTAGATATCCCTTCTCTTTTAAAAACTGAAACTTACCAATTTCAAATCAAAAGCCTATTCTTGGGAATTCAAAACGTTGTGTCCTAACTTACTGGATATGACGTTTTGTGTCTCGAGGAAGGAATTTTCTAAAATAAAGACGTGCCTAGTTTCGAAGTTATGAGATGTTGTATCCTAACTTACTGGGTATAGTATTTTATTTCTTTGAGATAGGCAAGTCTTGGTTTTTCTTCTAATAAAAGGATCTTATTTTAAAAATTTTCAAATTTGCAACATTAGGGCATGATTTTATCGATTAGGTACCAATTTTTGGGCGTCATGAGGGTGCTAACCCTTCCTCACACGTAACCGACTCCCGAACCCATTTTTATTGTTTTTCGTAGACCAAAATCAGTATTTTGAAATAAAATGATTTTCAAGGTGATCCAATCACACCTAAGTAAAAAGAGATTGGTGGTGACTCCCATTTTCGTTTTTAAAAGTCGATCCCCGTTTTTAAAATCAACCTTTAAAATGGTTTCGACAGCTTGGCGACTCCGCTGGGGACAATAAGAGAGTCAAGCCGTAAAATCGATAACTTCATGTCCTTTTGTCCAAATTTGAACTTCTGATTTGAAAAATTATCATCCTTTTTATTGCATGTGGTTCTAATTTTTAATACATATCTCTGCATTGCATTGCATGACCGTTATGGTCACACCTTTAAGTGGGAGCGAGAAGCTATGCCTTCTTGAGGTTTTCACCTCCGCATGGGCTAGTGGATTGCTTCCGGGATACATCTGTACCTATGTCTCCGTAAAGTTTTCACTTCTGCATGGCCATAGGGAAATGTATTCCCCTGAACCAAACTCGGTCCGTATGAGCCTATAATGGGTGAGTCTCGAGGAATCTGCTGGTTCGGGTACCTCAACTTTAGAGCTAAAACACACGTAGAAAACCTAAGGACTTACCCTAAGTAGAACTGTGTCCAAACCTTAGCAGTTACCCAGATAGGTGTTGGTTTATTTTACTTGCTTTATATTTCATTCTGCGGTACTAACTTGTTATGTTTTATTTTTGTGCATGTCATTTCATATTTAAAGAGGTATCGATTCACGGTCAGTTTCTAAGTTAGAAAGCTGGTTATGGAGAATGAATTCCTTGATAAAGTGGAGGACAATGCTGCCGTCCGCACATGGTCAAGAGCAAACGCAATTGGAGAAAGGGAATAGCTTAGTTGACTGGTACGTATCTGAACTATGGGATTTTACTCGTATTAGTATTACACAAAATGAGTTCCAAGAGTTGAAAGAAATATGGGCTCAATGGGATGATGAGGCTAAGCAGCTATTTTATCGTAATTATGGAGATCTACCCTATTTACTCGACATCAAGGTAGATAAGCATCTGTTCCGGGCCATGACTCAGTTTTTTAAACGCATGTCAGAGAGCAGGTGAAGGTAGATTCATTGGATGTGTACAGTTGCTGTTAGCTTAGTTTCATAGTCATTTCTGGAAGGTTGAGAAAGTATCCTATCGGGTTTTTTCTAAGAACTATTATCCGTTAAAAGAGATAGTAGCTACACCGAGGAGAGAAGACGTGTCCGAGGAAAGTTGGATGGCGCTTCTTCAAAACCTTTAAGAAGAAGACATCGAGTGGAGGGCTCCTTGGATGATTCCTGACGAAATCCTTTATCGATGTAGGAGTTTTGACTGGGTTCCTTTACTTGGAAATTGGGGAGCCGTTGGATATGTCCCTTTGCTCGTACTGAGGCAATATGGGTCGAGACAGTTCGTACCAACGTCATATGGGCTGGCTCAGTGTGAGTTCTCCTACAGAGAGGAAAATTATAAGAAGAGGGTTAAGGAGATTTCTGGTGCTTGGAATGTAACACCCCAAACCCGGCCCATACGTTACGACCAGATCTGACATGTCACATAAGGAAGACGTGTAAAAACCTTGTAATTCGTACTAAAATAGGTATTTTTTGGTTATGGTTAAGAAAACAAGTTTGGATATAAATTCTTGATAAAATGCAACTATTTATGAGAGGTTGATTGATGAATCAGAAATCGAGGTAGTGAACTTTAAAACCGTGACTTTTGAAAATATCGTTGGTAATTTGAAAAAGAATTCGAGTTAAATTATTTGTACAAGTGTGTTTATGAAATCCATTTTGTTAATCCATTTTGGAAAACCTTTCTTAATGATTTTAGAAAATCCCCATTTAAAATAATTTAAGTAAAAATAATAATTACGTCCAAGCATAAAGCAAATTAAAAATAGTCCAGAGGCCTTATTACAACATTAAAATCCAAAATAGTAAAAGCAACGAAATAAATGGAAAAGGAAATTTACTAAAGTTCGAAACACCATTTCTAAAGTATGGCCTCCACCGAGTCATCCATGGCCCAAGTCCACATTACTGAGCATTACCTGCAAGGGTTAAGGAAAAAAGGGGTGAGTTACTAGAACTCAGTGTATAATCCCCTTACCGTCATCCACTAGGCCTGAACCCTTATAGCAATAACTTGGGCCTGAGCCCATATAGCATAAACTTGGGCCGAAGCCCATTTACATAGTAATAATTCAAAATGATATGAATGCAACCCAACCCATCCATCCATCACACCCCCGACCAGCCAATCACACCTGTGGGGATCAAGTCAACCCACCCCGCCGCTCACACTAATTCGCAGGCAAGTTGCCATTTATAATATATTTGTGGCAGAGCCACCGGAGTATCGCTGCAGTCAAGCTGCTTTCATATAGTATTTTCGTGGTCAAGCCACTGAAATCATAAGTAAACATTATAATGAATATTTTGTGGCAATGCCACCAGGCTACACTGCTCTTCATACATTTTTCCCAACCCATGCGATATGTAACATGCAAAATACATAATAAAGCATAATCTCCACATATATGTACAACAATCATTAACCCAATAATTTATTACGGTGAATCGGCACATCATAGAACTTTGTAATTAGGCCCATTAAGGCATTCTATTAAATCGGCCCATAAGGGCATTTTCTTAAATCGACACTTTAAAGGCATTTAAGAAATTTGGCCCGTTAAGGCATTTTGATAAAAACGGCCCATTGAGGGTATTTTCGTAATTCGGCCCATAAGGGCATTTTCGTAATTCTACAAACTAACTCCGTTTTTGTCAAATCTTAGTATTAATGATGTTTAAGTAAATCACTCGATTTATACCATAATACCGTTATTAAGTTCATAAGCACATCGATCGATTTTTCTAACATGATGATAAATCACAGATTTACGGGATTTCGGTGTGAGATTACACACCTGATTACGGTAAGGACTAAACCTTCTTGATCGTCGGCACCTAAATCACCATTACACTCGATTAATCCAACAAACGAGATTTTATTAATCTAAATCTAAATCAAACGATCGATTGAAACGCTTACCCTTAGTATCGTGAACGACCACGATTTGTCTATTTTCACCGGATGATGGTCCACAACCCGGTGGAAAATCCCGAACCGCCGATACCGCCCTTCGTTTGAACTTAGGAGTAGGAATTGCAAGTCCACTCCTTTTGTCTCCTACTAACGCCTTTCCTTTCAAATCGGTTCCACTTGCCTCCATAGGAAAAATCTCTATTAGAAAACTACTATGAGAGAAAGTAGTTGTTTTAGTGATAGGAGTAGGCTTACCACTATTTCCGAAGGATCCACGAGTGAATAAGAACGAACGATCTAGTCCCTATAATAATCAATTAGCCAAACTTTTAATCCGATTAACAAAATAACCGAATAGCGAAATAGATCAAAATGAACCATAACGAACTTCTCACCTTAACCTTGATAGATTCGATTTCCACCGTTTGAACTTATGACTACGGATGAATTATAAAGGATGTAAGATTCGGCTTCCCACTATAATACTACAACAAGAAGATAACGATTAAGATATGAGGGAGTATAGAAAACACCATTTCGGTTTAGAAACAATATGAAACAACCAAATGATGAGGAACACTCATTCGGCTAGAGAGAAAAGAGAATGAAAAGATTAGAATAAAGTCATTTACCCAATTTAATCAAGGAAGAAATGTCCAACTTGCAAGATGAAGAAGAGAAGATGATCAAGATTCGGTTAATGGAGAGAAAGGGACCAAAGAGTTTCGGCCACAAAGAAATGTCGGTATAAGAGAAAAGGAGAAAGATTGAAGAAAAGGTGAAAAAAAGAAAAGAGATACTGGACAAAGAGGTATTAGGGTGTTTCAGCTATCACCAAAAGAAAAAATGAACCAAAAGGATTTAGTGATTCAGCAAAACAACACAAAAAGAAGAAAATGCACAATTTGCTTGAGTGTTTCGGCCAAAACAAAGGAAAATGGTGCACAATATTGGCTTTAGGGTTTCGGTAAGTGAGGGAAAAATTTGAAGAGAAGACACTAAAATGCTAAGAAGAAAACAACCTCTCATGCACCAAAAACTTACCAAATGCCTAAAGAATTTCGGCTCCCCCTCTTTACCCCACAAAACCGTGTATCACTTTTGCTAAGAGGATGAATGTTGACCAAAATAATCTTTCCAAAACATCACCCACATAATAGGCCAACATGTTCCCTTCTCTTGCCTTTTTCTTTTTATTCTTTTCTTCATTTTCCCTTGCTTTCCTCCATACCATATTTCTTTAGCCATCTTTCCATAATTAAAAAGTCTCCCTTACCATAATTACCACCATGGCCGACACTTTGGGAATAAGCACAAAAATTAATCAAAATAATTTGCACTAGGTGGGATTCGAACCTCTTCCCTCCATGCTCTTCACTTAACGCCACAACCTCCTTGCCATATGCTCACTTATGCTAGCAAATTTCTCACTTATTTCCATAAGCATTGCTGCCACTTACCTTCTCTCCTTAAAGTGCTTAAACATAAAAATTTTGCTAAGGCCCAATTCCCTCTCGAGCCTTCTTAGGACCCCTAAACATACACAATTAACATTTAAACTAACCTATCGCATGATATGATGCAAAGCATAAAATTCTAAATTTCAGGATGTAACACCGTACGCTTCCAAATTGACTTTCCCACTAAGTCCAACTCGCAATTATGCTATTCCTTATTCTCAAAAATTCTAAAAGGCTTCTACGCTCAGGCCCAATAGGCCAAATTTTGCTAGGCCCAATTTCAGGATGTTACATGGAATCAGATTCGTAGGATGAAGAGGTTATCCGCAGGCCCAATGATGACCCCAGAATACATTGAATGGAGGAATAGAAGGATTAATGATAACGTCCCCAAGCCGAATCCAAAAGATGCCCGATCAAGAGAAGAATGCCTGCAAGTGGTCCCATTAGAGTTAGAAATTGTGAAGCAAGATTTTGAAAAGAAGAGTTCACAGCTTGGAAAGAGGATAGAAGAGTTAGAAGAAGAAAAGATGTACTTGAGGCTAGATATGGATGTTCAGAAATCAGAGGCCGAGAAATTAAGGAAGGAAAAGAGGAAGATAGAAGAAGATCGAGATAGTTTGAAGATAGAGTATAAGAAGATACGTCTGACGATGAAGAACACTGGATTGGGAAAGACTTCGGAACAATGGCAACAGGAGATTCAAGAGGAAAAGGCCAAAGCTAACTATTGGGAGAGGAAGTTTTGAGAAATGCAAGCGCGAAACGAGGCCTTAGAGAAAAACTTGGCAGAAAGTTTAAACGAAAAGGGAGAATTAAAAGCTAGAGTAGCTGAACTTGGACGATCCCTTCATCACCATCGAAGCCGTAATTCCGTAATCGAGCTAAAGTCAAGTCTGAACAAGATCGAGGAAATGAAGGGTAAGATTGAAGAGCTAGAGTCAGCATTGCACAGTTGTCAACTTCGGATCGAGCTTCTTGAAACAAGATAGGAGCGTTGGAAGGAAGAGCTTCATCATTCTCATGATCAAGTTAGGAGTCGGGATTACCTCATGAGTGAAGCAATAGTTCAGATTCGAAAGGTAACGGATCTTCTACAGACTTTGGCATCACAGGCTGATACGTTGAGTATGAAGTATGAGCTACAGTCTGATCGTAGTCAAGAGCTAGCTTCATTGCTTGGGAAAATCAAAACTTTAGGACTTAGGGCGAAAGCATATTTGTAATCCGTTTTATGTAAAGGATTTTGTTTTCTAATAAAGTTTTCTAAAATGAAGTTGAATCAGAATCAATGCCTCTTTGCATTCATGCATTTGCATTACATAACATCATATACATTCCAATCCATAGAGAGAGTCTAATTAGTTGAAATTATTTAAAGAGAGAGAGAGAAGGGAAATCTGGAAGCTGAACACCACTACGGTACACGTGCAAAGACAAGAAAAATGGATCAAAGACTTGAACAATTCCAGAGGGACATGCAAGACCAGATGCAAGAGCAAATGGCAAAGCTCCAACAAGAGATGAGAGACCAAATGTTGGAGGCTCAGAGGAACATGATGGCCTAAATGGCCCAAATGCTGAACGGGGCAATGGACAAAGGAAAAGGTCCCATGGCTATCACTGGAGAAGAGAACGAAGGCATTCCTCTAGGTTTTACCCCACCACATGCGCCAGCACAGCTTAAAGAATATCCCCAAAGGCCATCTGTCACGATTAGGCCTCAACAGGGGCAAGCTAATCACAGACCGTCCATGAACTTCCAAGTTGGTTCAGGATCCAACCCAAGAGATAACCCAGCAAATCCTCTTATCCCTGATTTGGATATAGCAGACAGAGAAGGGATAAGAACTGAATCCTCGAGGCAGTTCGAGGATCGCTGTAGATGGTTAGAGGAAAAATTCAAGGCTTTGGAAAATGCCGATCATCACCATGGCATTGACGCAAAGGATTTGAGTTTGGTTCCGGATTTGGTGCTTCCTCATAAATTCAAGATGCCAGAATTTGAGAAGTACAATGGGACTAGTTGCCCTGAAGCCCACGTCACCATGTTCTGTAGATGCATGACTAGTTACGTGAATAATGATCAACTTTTGATTTATTGTTTCCAAGACAGTTTAGTGGGGGCAGCGTCCAGGTGGTACAATCAACTCAGCCGCACTAATATTAGCTCCTGGAGAGACTTAGCCCAAGCCTTCATGAAGCAGTACAATCATGTTACAGACATGACGCTTGATAGAATCATGTTGCAAAACATGGAAAAGAAATCGAATGAAAGCTTCAAGCAATACGCACAAAGATGGAGGGAAGTTTCCATGCAAGTTCAACCACCTCTCCTAGAGAAGGAAACCACCATGTTGTTTATCAACACTTTAAAGGCACCATTTATCACTCATATGATAGGAAGCACCACTAAGAACTTCGCGGATATAGTGATGGCAGGGGAAATGATAGAAAATGCCATAAGGGGTGGTAAGATTGAAGCGGGAGAAACCACTAAAAGGTCTGCTCCCAAAAAAAGGACAATGAGGTGAACAATACGAGTACATACAATAAAGGGTACTCAAAGCGATTCTTGTCACCAACCACCGAAAATGGTTACCGGGCAACAACAAGGGTCGACAAGACAAGAATCAGGCCCCAGACAAAATTCTGAAAAGCTCCAATTTACGCCAATCCCAATGACGTATAAGGAGCTATATCAAAGTTTGTTTGATGCACGCGTAGTGTTCCCATATTATCTACAGCTGTTACAACCCCCATATCCTAAATGGTATGACTCAAACGTCCAATGTGATTACCATGCAGGGATAGCGGGGCATTTGATAGAAAATTGCATTGCCTTCAAAAAGGTAGTTGAGAGGCTCATCAAGATGGGGATTGTCAAGTTTGATGATACACCCAGTGCGGAAAATCCATTACCCAATCATGGAGATAAGGGGATAAATGTGATTGGGGAAAATGTCGTGAGAAAGGTTAAAGGGGATATCTTGGAGGTAAAAACCCCATTGAGAATGGTGTGGAAGGAAATGGTAAGAAGAGGAATGATATTATTCGATTCTTTAGAAGGAGGTGAAGAACCAAGGAACTACTGTGAGTTCCACAAAGCTGAAGGACATGAGATCCAGGAATGTGCTGAGTTTAGGGTATTGGTACAGAGCCTTATGGACAATAAGGAACTGGAGTTTTACGAAGAAGGCTCAGAGGGAGGAAACATACATGCAACCGAAGGAGAGTTGACAAATCAAAAAGTCAATTATTCGAGGGTCATTATTTCCCGACTGAGAAACACAGAAGGCGGAGCACAAATCGTGCCTAAAGTTGTAATCTAGAAACCTGTGCCCTTTCCTTACAAGGATAACAAGATGGTACCATGGGATTACAATTGTAACGTGACGACGTCGAGAGTGGAAAACTCAGCTAGCACTTCTAAGGAGGTCCAAAGTAAGGGATTCTACACGCGAAGTGGGAGGCGTTACGACTCGGTAAACGTCAAAACAGAACCCGCAAGATCAAAGACTATGATAATTGAACCAGGGAAAGGACCTGGTGCCCTTATCAACGAACCTGTGAAGGAGGAAGAGGCTAAAGAATTTTTAAAATTCTTAAAGCATAGTGAATACAGCGTGGTAGAGCAGCTGCGCAAGCAATCGGCTCGTATATCGGTGCTAGCCTTACTCTTAAGTTCGGAAGTACATCGTGAGGCATTGATGAAAGTGCTGAATGAGACTTACGTTACTAAGGATATATCTACTAATAAACTTGACCGATTAGTTAGTAACATAAGTGCTGATAACTTTATTTCCTTTAGTGACGATGAAATTCCACTTGGGGGTATGGGATCAACCAAGGCCCTACACATAACTACTCGTTGTAAGGGATATACTTTACCAAGCGTGCTAATTGACAATGGATCAGCCTTGAATGTCTTACCGTTGTCGACACTAAAGAGGTTACCGATAGACAGTTCTCACATGAAGACATGCCAGAACATAGTGAGAGCGTTTGATGGCACCGAGAGAAGAGTGATGGGAAGAATTGATATACCGTTGCAGATTGGGCTAAAGACGTATGAAGTGGATTTTTTGGTGATGGATATCAAGCCCTCGTACAATTGCTTGCTGGGAAGGCCCTGGATTCATTCGGCAGGGGCAGTGCCCTCATCCCTTCATCAAAAACTAAAACTGGTGACGGATGGTCGACTGGTCACTATAAATGCGGAGAAAGATATCATAGTGACTGTTACCAATGACGCGCCATATGTAGAGACAAATGAGGAGGCCATTGAGTGTTCTTTTAGATCTTTAGAGTTCGTCAACGTAACATTCATTTTGGAAGGAAATGAAGTTCCGGTGCCTAAGATATCCAAGACCACGAAGATGGGCTTACAAATGATGGTGGGGAAAGGAGCCTTACCAGGAAAAGGACTGGGCAGACATCTCCAAGGGGAAGTTCAAGTGCCATTGCTGAAAGAAAAGAGAGACCGTTTTGGCTTGGGTTTCAGGCCGGATGCCAAGCAAAGGAAGAAGGAAATCGAGAAAAACAAGAAAGAAGGAGAGCATGGTTGAATGCGGAAGAAGTCCAGTGGGAATCGATGACATTCCCCCACATATCCCAGACCTTTGTATCCGGAGGGATAATTCACCCTGAGAGATGATTATTGGAAAGTCCTCACATCAATGCCATACATGGGGAAGAATTTGAGCAAAAAAACCTGTTGGGCATTCGCCCTTATGAATATGGAAGCGTTTTGAACAATTGGACTGCAGAGGAACTTCCTGTAGTTTTTAGAGATTATACAGAGTAATATTCAGAACGCTCTTGTTTTTTTTTAGCCTAGGAACATTAAGATTTCTTTTGTGAAATAGGCTCGTGTTCAGAAATTGTTATTTCAATAAAATATATTTTTGATAATTAACTTGAGCAAATATTCTTTCATTTCATTCTTTTGACTTTCTAATTTCATTCCAAATTTTATATTTTCCATTCATATCATGTGAATAGTTGTCCTCGAATTCATTCGTTCTTTGCACATTCTTTGGTACCCATCATAGGTCCCTAGATATCAATGATGTGAGCAACGATAATACAGATCCAGAGGTCCACTTTGAGCAAGACATGTGTTTAGAGGAATCTCAGGATTTTGAAGGTGACCGAGATTGTGATTTATCTCCAGATTTGTTAAGAATGGTAAAGCAAGAGGAGAAAAAGATCTTACTCCATGAGGAGGAGGTAGAGAATATAGCCTTGGAGGAAGGAAAGGTTGTGAAAATTGGGACGCGCATAGCCGAGGAGACAAAACAAGACCTTGTTGAGTTACTACAGGAATTCAAAGATGTCTTTGCATGGTCGTACCAAGATATGCCCGGCTAAGTAATCGACATTGTAGTTCATCGTCTTCCCATAAGAGAGGAGTGCAAGCCGCTTCAAAGAAAAGCTACGAAGGATGAGGCCTGATGTAGTGTTGAAAATAAAAGAAGAGGTCCGTAAACAGCTTTGATCTTTGGTTTTCTACAAGTGGTCAAGTACTCAGAGTGGGTTGCCAACATTGTTCCTGCCCCTAAGAAGGACGGAAAGGTCCGGATGGGTGTGGACTATAGGGACTTAAATAAAGCTAGCCCAAAGGACAATTTCCCTTTGCCGCATATCGACACATTGGTGGATAATACGGCGAGATACTCACTGTTTTCTTTCATGGACGAATTTTTGGGATATAATTAGATCAAGATGCACCCTGAGGATATGGGGAAAACTACCTTCATAACATTGTGGGGTACTTTTTGTTATAAGGTGATGCCATTTGGGCTAAAGAATGCAGGAGCAACATATCAGAGGGCCATGGTAACCTTATTCCATGACATGATGCACAAAGAGATTGAAGTATATGTTGATGATATGATTGCCAAATCTCGAACGGAAAAAGAACACATTGAGGTTTTAAAGAAATTGTTTTTGAGGTTGAGGAAATTTCAATTGAAGCTCAACTCGGCAAAGTGTACTTTTGGAGCTCGGTCAGGGAAATTATTAGGTTTTGTGGTCAGTGAGAGAGGAATTGAAGTTGACTCAAACAAGGTCAAAGCAATACAAGAATTGCCTCCACCGTGCACTCAGAAAGAAGTCCGAGGTTTTCTTGGAAGGTTAAATTACATTGCTCGGTTTATTTCACAATTAATTGAGAAATGTGATCCCATATTTCGTCTTCTCAAGAAACACAACCAAGGTGTATGGGACGATGAATGCTAGAGAGCTTTTAACAAAGTCAAACAATATCTCTCAAATGCACCAGTACTATCTCCGCCTAATCCAGATAGACCATTGATACTGTATTTGTCAGTATTAAATAACTCTATGGGATGTGTGCTTGGACAACACGATGAGTTAGGAAGAAAAGAAAAAGCGATATACTATCTCAGTAAAAAGTTCACTTATTGTGAAATGAGATATTCGTCGATTGAGAAATTGTGTTGCGCCTTGATTTGGACAACTAGGAGGTTGAGGAAGTACATGTTATATCATACTCCCTGGTTAATTTCGAAGCTTGATCCGTTAAATTATATGATGGAGTCCACTGCTTTGAATGGAAGGATGGCTAGGTGGCAGATTCTGCTGTCTGAATTTGATATAGTCTATGTGAACCAAAAGTCTATAAAAGGGATCGCAGTAGCAGAATTTTTGGAGGATTATGAACCTTTGAGCTTTGATTTCCCAAATGAGGAGCTGATGTATGTGGCAAATACTGAAGATTGTCCGTGGAAGCTAAACTTTGATGGAGCATCAAATGCTGTGGGAAATGGAATTGGGGCAGTCTTGGTATCCCCTAGTGGTGATTATTATCCATTCACATGCAAATTGGATTTTGATTGCACGAATAATATGGCGGAATATGAAGCCTGCATTATGGGAATTCGAGCAGCCTTAAAACTTAAGATCAGAGTGCTAGAAGTATATGGAGATTCTGCCTTAGTAATCTACCAGCTTAAAGGGGAGTGGGAGACAAGAGATCCCAAACTAATTGATTACCGAAAAATAGTTCTGGGATTGATTGAGGAGTTTGATGACATTAATTTTAATTATCTCCCACGCGATGATAACCAGATGGCAGATGCTTTGGCGACCCTAGCTTCTATGATCAAAATAAACAGACCAGAGGATATGAGACCTATTCAGATAAGTATCTTTGAAGTTCCAGCTCATTGTTATAATGTGGAAGAGGAGGAAAAAGATGATCACCCTTGGTATCAGGATGTATTACGATACATAAAAAATCATGAATACCCGGAGCATGCCACTGAGAATAAGAAAAGGACTTTAAGAAGATTGGCCTCTGACTATGTTTTAGATGGGGATATCTTGTACAAAAAGAGAAAAGATCAAGTACTATTGAGATGCGTTGATGCTGTTGAAGCTAGGAAGATCCTAGAGGAAGTACATGAGGGCGTTTATGGAACCCATGCTACTGGATTCACAATGGCCAGACAGATAATGAGATTTGGATATTATTGGTCCACCATGGAAGGTGATTGTATCAACTATGCTAAGAGATGTCATAAATGCCAGATTTACGGAGATAAAATTCATGTGCCTCCATCACCTTTGCACGTTATGACTTCCCCATGGCCATTTTCCATGTGGAGCATGGATGTTATTGGACCAATTTCACCAAAAGCTTCGAATGGACATCGATTCATCTTCGTGGTAATTGACTACTTCACGAAATGGGTAGAGGCTGCTTCATATGCTAGTGTCACTAAGTCAACAGTTAGTCATTTCTTGAAAAAGGAGATCATTTGTCGATATAGAATGCCCAAGAGGATCATATCAGACAATGCACTGAATTTAAACAACAGCACAATAGCAGAAATTTGTAGTCAATTCGGGATCAAGCACCACAACTCGTCTCCATATCATCCAAAAATGAATGGGGCAGTGGAAGCGGCCAACAAAAATATCATGAAGATAGTAGGGAAGATGACTGAGACTTATAAGGATTGGCATGAGAAACTACCGTTTTCACTCTATGCTTATCGGATGTCCGTCAGAACCTCTACTGGGGCAACGCCTTTCTCATTGGTCTATGGGATGGAGGCAGTTTTACCTATTGAAGTAGAGATACCCTCTCTTCGAGTTTTGTCAGAAATAAAGCTGGATGAGGCTGAATGGATTCAAGCTCGGTTTGATCAGTTGAACTTAATTGAAGAAAAGAGGCTAAGGGCTATTCGTCACGGTCAGATGTACCAAAAATGAATGATGCGAGCCTATAATAAGAAAGTTTGCCCAAGAGAGTTTCATGAGGGGGACCTTGTATTGAAAAAGATCATTCCCATACAAAAGGATTCCAGAGGAAAATGGATGCCGAATTGGGAAGGACCATATGTGGTGAAGAAGGCCTTCTCTGGAGGAGCACTGATCTTGACTGAAATGGATGGGAAAAGTTTACCCAACCCTGTGAACTCTAACTCAATCAAAAAGTATTTTGCTTGAAAAGGAGAAGAGGCCAAAGTGAAAACCCGCAAAGGGCGCTTTGGGTTTCTAAAAAAAAATAAAAAAAATAGAGAGGCTAAGGCGAAAACCCGCAAAGGGCGCCTTGAGACCAAAAGGGTTTTGAGTTGAAAACCCAAAAAGGGCGGCTCAAATTCTGAATGGACACGCAGTCATCTTGCTACACTTGAATCAACAATGAAATGAAGAATGTTGCATATCGGGGCATCAACAAAGTACTTTGGGTCTTCTAAACACGTGTTGAGCTCAAGGCAGTCTTCATAAAGTTTGTATATAGAAGCTCAATCGGCGATATCTAGGGCATCTGATTTTTGTCCTATTCATTTTACTATCTTGGGATTCTTTTTCTTCTCATAGATATGTTCTCAGTTAATTTTCTTTGTAATTCATTTAACTCTTTTTGAGATCAATTTATTTGTTACCCATTATTCATAAATGTGTTGCATTGAAATAATGATTGACGAACTAATAATTTCACAAAAAGAAGTTCTACATATTACTTTGGAAATTTCTAGATAAGACAAGGAACCGAAACAGGACAATTGTTTAGAATTTCCATGCGCATAGAAATATTTGAGAAAGAAGAGTCTGGATAGAGACTATTTCTCTGAATTCTTTGTCTAGTTAATAATTGGACAAAGTAAATGACTCGATGTGATGGAAGTAAGTGATGACATCAGGTCATAACATTCGGGGGTGGTGTGATGAACTAAGAAACCCTGAATTGTGGTGGAATGGGTTGAATTCGAAATAAACCCTATATCCTGGAAATTAGAGATGGGTCGGATTGAAAGAGTTTCGATTCCCATTGTGGTAGGATGGTACAAGCCTTGTGTTCTCAAGATACAAGCGGAGTTGACTCTGAAATTACATTAGGACAAGCTTGTTGAGCAGAACATGACTGATGAACAAGAATGAAGAACAAATGAGTGATAACACCTAGAGTAGGAATCATACTCATAACATTTTTGCATCATAGCAAGTCTCATTAGGAGCATTTGATTCATTCCAATCATTGCATCCTAATCCTTTAAAAGGAATCATTTTCGTGACATGTTACATTCGTGTCACTCATAACACATGTAGCTAGAAGCATTTGATTCATTCTGATCATAGCATCTTAGTCATGTGACATAAACATATGGAACCGAGTCTACAGGACATGTCCCACTAAAGGACGGTGTAGCAATATCGGTGGATTTGCAGATCTTAACTTCCTAAAGTTGCAGGAAGCAGATCAAAAGCACTTTTAGTCTTATCTCCCTGAAGTTGCAGTGGAGTAGACTGAAGACAGAAGATCTTATCCTCCTGAAGTTGCAGGAAGCAGGTCAAAAGCACTTTCAGCCTTATCTCCCTGAAGTTGCAGTGGAGTAGACTGAAGACAGAAGATCTTATCTTCCTGAAGTTACAGGAAGTAGGTCAAAAGCACTTTTAGTCTTATCTTCCTGAAGTTGTAGTGGAGCAGACTGAAGAAAGAAGATCTTATCTTCCTGAAGTTACAGGAAGCAGATCGAAGACATTTTCAGCCTTATCTCCCTGAAGTTGCAATGGAGTAGACTGAAGACAGAAAATCTTATCTTCCTAAAGTTGTAGGAAGCAGATCGAAGACACTTTCAGTCTTATCTCCCTGAAGTTGCAGTGGAGTAGACTGAAGAAAGAAGATCTTATCTTCCTGAAGTTGCAGGAAGCAGATCGAAGACATTTTCAGCCTTATCTCCCTGAAGTTGCAGTGGAGTAGACTAAAGACAGAAGATCTCATCTTTCTGAAGTTGCAGGAAGTAGATTGAAGACACTTTTAGTCTTATCTCCTTGAAGTTGCAGCGGAGTAGACTAAAGACAGAAGATCTCATCTTCTTGAAGTTGCAGGAAGCAGATCGAAAACATTTTCAGTCTTATCTCCCTGAAGTTGCAGCGGAGTAGACTAAAAATAGAAGATCTTATCTTCCTGAAGTTGCAGGAAGCAGATCGAAGGAAGCAGATCGAGGATACTTTCAGTTTTGTCTCCCTGAAGTTGCAGTGGAGTAGACTGAAGATAGCAGATCCTATCTTCTTGAAGTTGCAAGAAGAAGATCGAAGATAGCAGATCTCATCTTCCTGAAGTTGCAGGAAGCAGATCGAAGACACTTTCAGTTTTGTCTCCATGTATCGACAATGGAGCGGACTAAAAATAGCAGATCTTATCTCCACTGAGCAGGAGTGGAGCAGATTGAAGATACCAGTCATTCGACAAGACCGAGCAAAATGGGTCTGTTTATCGTCTTTGCTCTATTCTCGTTACACGACAATGAGCAAAGAGGGGCAGCTGTAATAGCCCATTTATGCCCGGGCTTAAAATAAACCAGAATTAAGAAAAATAAAAAACATAAATGTCCATTTTTTAAAACAGTCCATTTACAATCATAAAGACCAAAACCAAAACAGAACCCAACACCTAAACTAAACCCGTGGCCCTTTACAGTTAGCCCAGATCCTAACTACCCTACCCAGACCCAAGCTCGCACGACCCAAAAAGGCCCAAAAATTAAGCAGCCTCAAAGACCTAGGGTTTCTGGGAAACCCTAGGCGCCGCAAGCAGCCCCTAACTTTGTGCCGCAATCAGCTCTCGTACCCACGCAAGGCCCTAGGTCACGCCACAATTCGCGCCCGAATCACTCCATCGTCGCCAGATTCTCCGTCGCTCCTGACCTGCACAGACAAGGAAAAACAGCAGCAAATATGGACAAGATTTTCTTTCTTTTTTTTATTTTTCATTTCGAGGGTTATAAAAACCCTATGATAATCTGTAACGAAAAGATACACAGAGATACAGAGATACACGAATACACAGAGAGAAATACAACCATACAAAAGAAATACAAAGAAATAAAATACCACAGTTCGTTCACAGAGGTGATTTCCCATTTTATTTCGTTTATTTTTTTCTTTATTAATCTATTTTTTTTATGTAAACATACTGTTTTTTTTAAATAATAAAAGGAAAAGGGTTTACTTGCGCAAAAAATCGAGGTTTCCAGCCTCCGGCCGCCGGCCATGGAGGCGCGTGAGGCGCGTGGCAGTGGCCCAAAGGATCGACAGTCAGAACCCAGGCGAGGGCTTGAGAGAGAGTTTTTGAACTTTTTTTTTTGAAAAAAGAGTGTAAATGATTTTTTTTTTGCCTAAATTGAGTTATATAGAAATAATAAAACGGTGCCGTTTTTGCCTAAACCAATAGCATTAAAACGAAGTCGTTTAAAAGGCCAGGATCCGCGCGTTGACCCGAAAACCCGGGGAGGATCCGCGCGTTTTATAAAAAAGGGAAACTTACCCTTTTAGCCCCTCCGCTATTTCATTAAATTCAATTTCGTCCAATTCAAATTTTTTATTTATTTTAAATTAGCCCAAAAACTTATACTTTGTTTCAATCTGATCCTCGGGCTCCTTAAAGGCTAATAAGCAGAACGACATCGTTTTGGAAAGAAGGTATAATTGCCTAATGAGTCCCTACAGCATGACGCACGTTATAAATTAGTCCTTTTATACCTATTTTAATTGCTATTTAATCCTTATTTTTAAAACCTTTTTATTTTATTTCATTTTAAATTATTTTAACATTATATTAAAAAAAATTTTATATTAAAATCATATTAGTTTAAAAAAAATATTAATTTATTAATAAAAGTTTTACGTATTATTTTTTCTTAAATACTTAGTATTCTTAAATATTACATTATTACTATTTATTATGTTATTTAATTATTTTTTATATTGCATATTATTTTATAACTTTTATGTTTGTTATTGTATTATATATATTTTTAATTTTGTATATATAGTATTATATTATATTATTTTCTAAAAATCTTACTTGGTATAAAATTTATTTATAACACATATTTATTTTTATTGTTTTTATAAAATATATATGTATTAGATTATTATATTATAAATGTAATTTTATTTAAAGTTATATATTATTTATTCCTTTAACAATATATATTTTTTTATAATGTATATATATTATTTTTGATTACTCCGCATCATTTTTATCATTAATTCATTTTTTTTCATTTTATTATTCCACGTCATTTTTATTTGAAGCCATATGTCTTAATTTGCAATATCTATAATAATTCATTTTGTGTCGTTATGCATGTATAGCTTTATATTTATTTGTTATTTATTGCCTTATATTTTATATTTGTTTATCTTTTGTTTATGTTATTCATCTATCAATTTTATATTTTTGTTTTAATATATTTATTTTATTGTTTACATCACTTATTACTTCGTATTATTCTTTAATTAATCATTAGTAGTAATTGTTAATATAATTATAGTTATGATAAACTGATATTTGGTATATGTTGTAATGTATGACTTACTCAAACCAATTTTTATAAAAATACATTTTGAATTAAAGCATTTTATTCAAATATTTTAAAAATACGGTGATATGTGATATTTGGGGACTTCGAGAAGAATTGTGCCCTAACTTACTGGGTTTCGATTTTTCTCGTAGAACTTAAGGTATTAGATATCCCTTCTCTTTTAAAAACTGAAACTTACCAATTTCAAATCAAAAACCTATTCTTGGGAATTCAAAACGTTGTGTCCTAACTTACTGGATATGACGTTTTGTGTCTCGAGGTAGGAATTTTCTAACATAAAGACGTGCCTAGTTTCGAAGTTATGAGATGCTGTATCCTAACTTACTGGGTATAGTATTTTATTTCTTTGAGATAGGCAAGTCTTGCTTTTTCTTCTAATAAAAGGATCTTATTTTAAAATTTTTTAAAATTGCAACATTAGGGCATGATTTTATCGATTAGGTACCAATTTTTGGGCGTCATGAGGGTGCTAACCCTTCCTCATACGTAACCGACTCCCGAACCCATTTTTATTGTTTTTCGTAGACCAAAATCAATATTTTGAAATAAAATGATTTTCAAGGTGATCCAATTACACCTAAGTAAAAAGAGATTGGTGGCGACTCCCATTTTCGTTTTTAAAAGTTGATCCCTGTTTTTAAAATCAACCTTTAAAATGGTTTCGACAGATACCTACGAGTAGTTTTATGAAATTTTGCTAAATAATCCTTATGCATGATTCTAGCTGTATGTAAGACAAATTAATGAATGATTTGCATGTAACAATGTTAATTAACTAATTGGATAACTTAAAACTTATACGGTTTAACAAAAGAAGATCGGTTTGCTTGGATCTAGTTTCCTATTTGATGTACACGAGACAAGACAGTGGTGTTGCATCCTGTATTTGGGCTTGGCAACCAGGCCAGGTATAGGGTGTTACATCTAAGTTTCTTGGTGGTACGACATTAGCAGAAGATAAATGATTGCAGAATCTCTCTTCTTCCAACAGTTACCTCACCCTCTACACAACTTGGCTATCCATATAGCAAAAAAAGCTGTTATACTTAATCTAGCTGGCATTCTTATGATCTTTCTGTCATTATTGTCATAACATTAAAATATTGACTAAATTTACAAAAAAAGTACAACTCATTATTACATTCCTTAGTTAACAATTTACACTACTTAAATACCAAACACTCTAACATGGTAATTATATAACTTCTACATATCACTTATGTATTATAATATTATTTTGTGCCTTTTTTTAATTTTCCAAAATAATGTTATTCATATTTTTTTTGAACAAATAAATATTTTTTTTGTTTATATATGCTTTATTTCCATCAATAACTAAATATTGCCATGGTGCACATGCATGTATGGGATGTCTGAACACTTGCCCTTTATATACTTACATATATATTATTTTTATCTGGAATTACCATTTATAAATTAATATATAAAATGTATATAATTTTTTTAAATATGGATAAAATCCTAGTCCTTGTACTTATTTGGATTTAAGGATTTAGCCCCCGTACTTCAAAAGCTAAAAATTCAATCCTTGTTCTATTTACATTTAAAAATCCTAGTCCCATCAATATCATTGTTCGTAGTTTTCGTTAAAATTTATGAACTTAACAGGATTATTTTCTGTCAATCATATACCACGTCAAATGAGGACAACTTAATCAACCTGGCAAATTGATAAAATTTTGATGGAAAATACTTGCAATTTTAATTATTAGACTGATATTTTTAAATAAAAGAGTTGGAGGACTTAATTTTTAACTTGATAAGTACAAAGGCTAAATCTCAATTTTTTTTGTACAAAGGACTAGCAACATATTTTTTACTTTACCAAATTGATAAATTTTGTATTGAATTATAGTCATCTCTTCTATATTCTAAAATTATTTGCTATTATTGTGTAACACCCCAAACCAGGTCTATGCGTTAAGACGAGATTTGGTTTGTCACACCGAACGAACATCCAAAATTCTCTAATGATTTAAGTAAAACAGTAATGCAAAACCTTTAGAAATAAGGTTTAATAAAAACTAAGTACAATGATTAAAAATTTATGAATTAAGAAAAATACTTGTTTGAAATCTTATATATATTAGTCAAAACCTTAACGTAGTTTTAAAAGAATTTGAAAGAAATTGAAAAGTAATTTAGGTGTCCAAAATTGTTATAAAACACAATTTTTTTTTTAAGAAAACTTTATAGATTTAACATAAGCCCATATTAAGAGTCTTAAAATAAAATTAAATCCATCCACACATTAAAATCCATAAAAACATAATTAGAGGCCTTATTACATCATACCCAAAATAGTAATTAAAATAAGTAACTTAAATAAAGTTCATAGTTTATAAAACCCAAGCTCGTAGTATGGCCTCCACCAAGTCATCCCCGGCCTAAGTCCACATCAATTTCCATTACCTGGGATGGATAATAAAACGGGGTGAGTTACAAAGAACTCAGTGTGTAACTCACTTACCACCATTATTGGGCCAGACCATCAAGGCATTAATTTGGGCTAGAGCCCAATTACAAATTTTAACAATATAAAATGAAATAAAATATATAAAATGCATGTAAAATAAATTTCCCAACCAAGCCTAATTTCCATCCGCTACACACCCCGCACTCAACCAAAGCACACCTGTGGGGATCAAGTCAACCCACCCCGCCAAACACACCAATCGTAGGCATTTAGCCTTTTAAATAATATTGTAGTGCACTACCAAACTAGATTGTGACATAGTCACCGAACTAGAGGCATTAAGCCAAATTTGTGGCGAGCCACCGAACTAGATTCATGGCCACGGGCCTTACTTCTCTTCATCATGTATCCCATCCCATGCAATTATGTATGAATAACAAACTTTAATCATAAATAATTTATCAAGTAATCCATAATACAAATGAGTTTTTAATTAAACTTTTCATTTGGGTCCATTAAACAAAATAGTATTTAGCCCATTTAGCAATCTAGCGAACTTAGGCCCAAATGTCGAACTAGAAGGTTTTTGGCCCATTTAGCGATCTAGCAGTCTTTTGACCCAATTTATCGATCTAGCAGTTTTTCGGCCCAATTTAACAATCTAGCAGTTTTTCGGCCCAATTTAACAATCTAGCAGTTTTTCGGCTCAATTTATCGATCTAGCAATTTTTCCGACTTTAACCGTTTTCATGCATTTACACAAAAGTGTTAATTATCACATAATTTTCGATTTTGCCATTTTTACGATTTATCAAATACTTACTGCTTAGTATCTAACCCGAAAGATAAGTGTGAAGTTACACACCGGTTATAGTGAGAACTAGACTTTCCCGCTCACAACACCTATACGTATCACGATAAATTAGAATCACTATATTTTATTAACGAAATCAATCTTAGAAATTAACGATCTAACTTTTACCCTCGGATTTTTGAACTACTTCTACTTGCGGTTTCTCCCGAATGATGGTTCGTTAACCGAATCAAATCCACGAACAAATAATGGTTCGGAGTACGAACTACTTCAAACAATTGATTCTCCTCGGATGAACGTCCACAACCCGGTGGAAATCCCAAATTGTCTTTGAAACAAATCCTTTGTTTATACTTAGGGGAATAACGGAACCACCCCTCTTCCGAACACTATTCACCGCCTTTTTCTTCCTATTACGATTGTCTTCAAAGACAAAAGATCGTTAATCCAATCTAATATTACATCGAAATATGACTAAGGGTTAAAGGGTGAAATTAAACTACCACAAAGATCCTTGTTCCAAAATAAGAGAATCGAGCAAATCGTTCTATGATACTCACGAACACTTGAGTTCCTGGTCTTCTACTATCGCACTAAAGTATAACAAATAAAAACGTTAATAGAATGAACGTTTATTTCGATCTAAGAAAGCCTTTATACCACTATCAAGATTCGGCCATGACAACTATTAACTAACATGAACTAAAAAGAATTCTTACCTATTGTCCACTGTTGAAAAGAGACGATTGAGAAAGATGTTTATGAATAGAGAAAGATTCGGCTATGATTAACCAAAGAAAAGAGAAAATGGTTCGGCTATGGCTCACTAACATTCGGCCATGAGAAAATTAATGGAGAAGGTATGAGTGAAAAGAAATAAAATATAAGAGAAGAGATGATGATGATGTTTCGGTTTTCAAAGATGAGAAAAGAGAAAGAAAAATATGTGCTTAGGAGCAAAGTACATTCGGCAATGGAGAAAGAAAACAAAAAGAAAGGAAAGACCTTTTTGGTACTAGCAATTTCGGCACTATGAAGAGGCACAAAAAGAATACTAAAGTGATGAGCAAAAATGACCAAATGGTCAAAAGAATTAGGCTTACCAAAAGATCAAATTCGGCCAAAGGAAAAGAGGTTGAAAAGAGAATTGCAAACCTTTGCACAAAATGCTAGGAATGACCAAAACAAACTCTAAAACCTTGCCAAACTACTAGCATATTCGGCCAACCTTCCCCCTAGCCATATTGCCGTCCAAATTCATGGTCAAAAGGCCATGAATGAGTTTCCAAAACCTTTTCCTTGATACATGCCTTATGTCCCCTTATCTTTCCAAATTTTCTTGATTCCCTACCATAAATTCACTCTTACCTTATTCCTTTGATATACTAACCAAAAATAACAAGGTCAACACTTACCATAAATAAGCTTGGCGACACTTACCATAGAAGAGCAAAATAAAAGTTGTCCAAATGTTATACAAGGGATTCGAACCACTCCCCTCATGCAATACCTCATGCGCCAACACCACATTGCCATTTACTCATCTTATGCTACTTTTTAACACTTAATTTAACTTAAGTGTCAATGCCACTTGCTCCACTTCAATAAATTCTCAAACTAACAATTATTCCATACCCGAATAATTCTATACTCTTCTTCAGGACTATAATAGGCACGAAAAAGAAATAAGAAAATTTTCCTTCATAATCTAATCACCAAAACATGCAATATATCAAGACTCGGATTTTTAGGGTGTTACGACTCTACCCTCCTTAAAGAAAATTTCGTCCCTCGAAATTTACACTCGTTGAAAGAGGTGAGGGTATTGTTGCCGAATTGCATCCTCGAGCTCCCACGTAGCTTCCTCCACTCGTGATTACGCCATAAAACCTTGACCAACGGCACGGTTTTCTTTCTTAGCACCTTAACATCTCGGTCTAAGATTTCCACCGGTTCCTCCTCAAAAGACAAGTCCAACTCAACTCCACTTCTTCTACCGGTACTATGTGCGAAGGATCCGATCTATAGCGCCTCGGCATGGAAACATGAAAAACATTATGAATCGACTCAACTCCGAGGTAATTCGATCGATAGGCCACTGGACCAACACGCTTCACCACACGATATGGTCCAATGTATCTAGGACTCAACTTGCCCTTCTTCCCAAACACGAAAATCTTCTTCCAAGGTGAGACCTTCAAGAAAACTTGATCCCCACAAAGATACTCGATACTTCTACGCTTGGATCTGCATACAACTTTTGTCTATCCAAGCTTCCTTTAACCGTGCTCGAATAGCTTTTACTTTTCTTCCGTTTGAGGTCACCGGGACCTAACATCCGTCATTCGCCCAATTCAGGTCCAACAACTAGGAGAACGACACCTCGACCATATAATGCCTCGTAGGGTGCCATCCGAATGCTAGACGATAGCTATTGTTGTAAGCAAACTCGCCAGCGGTAGAAAATCCTCCCAACTACCTTTGAAGTCGATTACACATCCCCAACATGTCTTCCAGAATCAATTACTCTTTCGATTGACCATCCGATCGAGGATGAAAAGCCGTCTCAAGTTTAGCTTTGTTCCCAAAGCTTTATGCAAAGCTTTCCAAAACCGTGGCGTAAACCTAGGATCCCTATCTGATATAATAGACACAGTACCCCATGCAACCTCACGATTTCGGATACGCATACCTTAGCCAACTTCGTGAACGAGTAATCCGTACGAACTGGTAGAAAATGAGCAGTCTTCGTCAAACGATCAATAATTACCCAAACGGAATTTTTCTTAGTAGGTGTTAAAGGTAACCCACTAACAAAATCCATTGTTATCCGCTCCCATTTCCAAAGAGGAATCTTTACCGGTTGTAATAATCCTGACGGCAATTGATGCTCCGCCTTCACTTGCTGACAAGTTAAACATTTTCCCACAAATTCAGAAATCTCACGCTTCAACCCTGGCCACCAATATTGTTCACGAAGATCCCGATACATCTTATTTCCTCTGGGGTGCATAGCATAAGGGCTACTATGCGCCTCCCGTAGAATCATTTGTCTCAGATCTGAGTCCTTAGGCATACAAACTCTCCCACGAAAACATAACACACCTTCCGCGTTTATGCTAAAATCCTCTATTCCGCCATTTTCAACTTGTTGAATTAAAAGTCCCAACTTCTTATCTCGATATATGTTTTTCCTTGATTTGCTCTAACCACGCAGGCTTCACTCAAGTTCCGCTATCGGACTACCATCCCCGTACAAACTCAAATGGGCAAACATTGTTCTCAAATCGAGATACCACCTTTACGACTTAACGCGCGTCACTACCACATTAGCTTTTCCAGATGATACTCGATTGAGAAATCATAGTCCTTTAACAGCTCCACCCATCTTCGTTGTCTCAAGTTTAATTCCTTCTGAGTAATAAGATACTTAAGACTCTTGTGATCCATATAGATGATAGACTTTTCACCGTAGAGGTAATGCCTCAAGATCTTTAGAGCAAACACTACTGCAGCCTAACTCCAAGTCATGAGTAGGGTAGTTTACTTCGTGCGGTCTCGGTGACGAGAAGCATAAGCCACCACTTTCCCACTTTGCATCAATACACATCCTAAGCCCGTGTGTGACGCATCGCAGTAAACTATAAACTCCTTTCCACCTCAAAGTTGAATCAAGATCGGCGCTTAGTTAAATCTTCTTCAATTTCTCGAAACTTTCTTGCTGCTTATCGGTCCATATATATGGTACTCCCTTCCGCAATAGCTTAGTTAAGGGTGCAAAGAATCAACGAAAACCCTCAACAAAGCGTCTATAGTAACCAGCCAAACCCAAGAAACTCCGAATCTCGACTCATCGACTTTGGTGGTTTCCAATCCAATACACCTCAATCTTTCGAGGATCCACCCTTATTCCTTGGTACGATACCACATGACCCAAGAAAGTCACTTCCCTTAACTGAATTCACATTTATGAATTTGGCATACAGCTTGATTATTTCAAGTAACTGCAATACAATTCGCAAATGCGAGTCATGCTCATCTTCATTCCTTGAATATACCAAAATGTCATCTATGAATACCACCACAAATCGGTCTAAATATGGTTGAAAGACCCGGTTCATCATATCCATAAATGCAGCTGGTGCATTGGTCAACCCAAACGGCATCACCAAAAACTCATAATGTCCATAACGAGTTCGGAAAGCCGTCTTGTGAATATCCGCTTCTTTCACCTTAAGCTGGTGATAACCCGATCTCAAATCAATTTTGGAGAAAATAGAAGCTCCCTTCATTTGATCAAACAGGTCATCAATTCTTGGCAGAGGATACCTATTTTTGATCGTCAATTTATTTAATTGCCTGTAGTCAATACACATACGCATTGACCCATCTTTCTTCTTAACAAACAAAACCGGTGCTCCCCACGGAGACACACTCGGTCGAATAAAACCCCGATCCAACAATTCTTGAATTTGAGCTTTAAGCTCCGCCAACTCCTTCGGTGCCATTCTATAAGGAGTAATGGACACCGGAGCTGCCCGGCAAGAGCTCAATACCAAATTCCACTTCCCGATCTGGAGGTATGCCGGAAGTTCTTCAGGAAATACATCTGGAAATTCCTTCACTGTTCTCACATCTTCCACTGACAACTCTTTGGCATCTAAAGCACTAATAAAAGCTAGAAATGCTCCATACCCTTCCGCATCAACTTTTCTACCTTTAACGCAGATACCACATTTGCCAAGTAATTCCTTCGTTCGCTATCATAACTATTTCTTTATCCTCCACCGTCCTTATTGACATCCGCTTTTCAAAGACAATCCAATTTTGCCCGGTGCTTAACTAACCAATCCATGCCCAAAATGATATCGAACTCACGCCGAAAGGCAATTCCATCAAATTCGCCAAAAATATTTCTCCTTGAATTTCTAAGGGCACATCTCTAAACAGTTTATTTACCAATACCGATCGTCCTAAAGGACTAATTACCTTCATCTCACTATCGAAAATTTCTGAGTCTAAATTTAAGTTTCCGGATATATAGTGCTAGCAACATACGAATGGGTAGAACCAATATCTATCAAAGTAATAATAGGTACATCAAAGATGAAGAACGTGCAGCTTATTACATCGGGTGCATTGCCATCCTCACGGCGTCTAACCGCATATACCAATCTGGGCGCCTTGCATCCGTGTTGCCTCTAGGACCATTGCCTCGACCACGCGCACCTTGACCACGCCCACCCCCCCATTACCACCACGACTGGTCCACGACCTCTCGGTGGTTGCTTTGAATTCCTCTTGCCGATGGTGCATCAAGATTACGAGCTTCCCGAGTTGTATCCATTCGACGAGGGCAATTCCTATATTGATGATCCATCGACCGCATTTATAGCAAGCACCCGCTTTCTTCCAAAGACTCTCCGAATGCCTTTTCCCACAATCAAAGACAATCTCGACTTTGATTCACGATTCTGGTGTTCTACCTTGAGTCGGTTCATCATTCCGAGGCCTCTTCGAAACCTTCTTGAAGAACACGAATACTTCATATCTCTCTTGCCTCTAGCTTGCTCCCGATTCTCGCTGCTCGAGTTCTTAGCCTCTTCGGCTATCTTGGCCTTTTCCGAAGCGTGGCAAAAGTTCTAACTTGTTGTGGGGCTATTAAAACCCGCAATTCATCGTTCAAGCCATCCTCAAAGCGCATACAAACGCTCATGATCCGTTGCCACTATTGTTTGAGCATAGCGACTCAAGCGCAAAAACTCGACTTCATATCTCGCCATCGTCTTATTCCTTGGACCAGATTCGAAATTCCTTCCTTCCGGCATCAACATAACTCGTTCCTACATATTTCCCTTGGAAGGAAACTTTAAAGAATTCCCAATTAACTAATGCACGACTTGATTGCCTTCTCTGACAATAAAGCCACCATTGGTATGCTTCGTCCCTTAACAAGGACACCGCTCCCCTTAGTTTTTTATTCCATCGCACACTCAAGATCGCCCATAATTCGCTCCACTACCTCAAGCCAATATTCAGCGACATTTGGAGCTACACCGAGACACCTCTCGAAAACCTCGGTACCACTTGATTTCAATCGTTTCGATATCGACCCACGAGCCGTTGGCCCGCCTAGCTCCAAAGACCTTTCGAAGGACTCGCAGCATTGCTCGTGTCACCGCATTATCTTCTTCCATATGATCATGTGATCCCGTCTCACTTTCGAGTGATGCAGTGCATCCATTTCCGGCATATGATCCGCGCCGTTGTGCCTCTAACACCTCGTCCTCTACCACGGCCACGTCTACCGCGTCCACGACCACGTCCTCTAGTGCTCATAGTGACTAATTCAATTTAATCTGATTAAGAGTTTTATGAATCAGAATACAATTTTAGTGTTTATTAACGATATTTTATGATATGAAAGAGATAAAGTTGTTTTCGCAACCATATCCTATTGTCTCAATCTCTACGATTTTCAACACCTAAAACTAGAAGTTCTAGTGTGTTTCTTATGATCATTTCACAATAATAATAAACAATCGACATACAGATACTTACTTGATTTGGCGCGGGATGCTCATGGTGCCATACTACCTTTAAATCAAAAAGTCTAGAAATTTGAGTTGTTTCTCAAACAAATATCTTTGTTGAACCCAAACCACAGCCGAGTTTTGAAACTTGCTCTGATACCATTAAATGTAACACCCCAAACCAGGTCTATGTGTTAAGACGAGATTTGGTTTGTCACACCGAACGAACATCCAAAATTCTCTAATGATTTAAGTAAAACAGTAATGCAAAACCTTTAGAAATAAGGTTTAATAAAAACTAAGTACAATGATTAAAAATTTATGAATTAAGAAAAATACTTGTTTGAAATCTTATATATATTAGTCAAAACCTTAACGTAGTTTTAAAAGAATTTGAAAGAAATTGAAAAGTAATTTAGGTGTCCAAAATTGTTATAAAACACAATATATATATATTTTTTTAAGAAAACTTTATAGATTTAACATAAGCCCATATTAAGAGTCTTAAAATAAAATTAAATCCATCCACACATAAAAATCCATAAAAACATAATTAGAGGCCTTATTACATCATACCCAAAATAGTAATTAAAATAAGTAACTTAAATAAAGTTCATAGTTTATAAAACCCAAGCTCGTAGTATGGCCTCCACCAAGTCATCCCCGGCCCAAGTCCACATCAATTTCCATTACCGGGATGGATAATAAAACGGGGTGAGTTACAAAGAACTCCAGTGTGTAACTCACTTACCACCATTATTGGGCCAGACCATCAAGGCATTAATTTGGGCTTGAGCCCAATTACAAATTTTAACAATATAAAATGAAATAAAATATATAAAATGCATGTAAAATGAATTTCCCAACCAAGCCTAATTTCCATCCGCTACACACCCCCGTACCAACTAGCACACCTGTGGGGATCAAGTCAACCCACCCTGCCAAACACACCAATCATAGGCATTTAGCATTTTAAATAATATTGTAGTGCACTACCGAACTAGATTGTGACATAGTCACCGAACTAGAGGCATAAAGCCAAATTTGTGGCAGAGCCACCGAACTAGATTCATGGCCACGGGCCTTACTTCTCTTCATCATGTATCCCATCCCATGCAATTATGTATGAATAACAAACTTTAATCATAAATAATTTATCAAGTAATCCATAATACAAATGAGTTTTTAATTAAACTTTTCATTTGGGTCCATTAAACAAAATAGTATTTAGCCCATTTAGCAATCTAGCGAACTTAGGCCCAAATGTCGAACTAGAAGGTTTTTGGCCCATTTAGCGATCTAGCGCCTCTTTTGACCCAATTTATCGATCTAGCGCTTTTTCGCCCAATTTAACAATCTAGCGATTTTTCCGCCCAATTTAACAATCTAGCGCTTTTTCGCCCAATTTAACAATCTAGCGCTTTTTCTACTCAATTTATCGATCTAGCAATTTTTCCGACTTTAACCGTTTTCATGCATTTACACAAAAGTGTTAATTATCACATAATTTTTGATTTTGTCATTTTTACGATTTATCAAATACTTACTGTTTAGTATCTAACCCGAAAGATAAGTGTGAAGTTACACACCTGGTTATAGTGAGAACTAGACTTTCCCGCCGTCAACACCTATACGTATCACGATAAATTAGAATCACTATATTTTATTAACGAAATCAATCTTAGAAATTAACGATCTAACTTTTACCCTCGAATTTTTGAACTACTTCTACTTGCGGTTTCTCCCCGATTAATGGTTCGTTAACCGAATCAAATCCACGAACAAATAATGGTTCGGGAGTACGAACTACTTCAAACAATTGATTCTCCTCGGATGAACGTCCACAACCCGATGGGAAATCCCGGATTGCTGAAACAGTCCTTTGTTTATACTTAGGGGGAATAACGGAACCACCCCTCTTCCAAACACTATTCACCGCCCTTTTCTTCCCTATTTTGATTGTCTTCAAAGACAAAAGATCGTTAATCCAATCTAATATTACATCGAAATATGACTAAGGGTTAAAGGGTGAAATTCGCTTACCACAAAGATCCTTGTTCCAAAATAAGAGAATCGAGCAAATCGTTCTATGATACTCACGAACACTTGAGTTTCGGTCTTCTACTATCGCACTAAAGTATAACAAATAAAAACGTTAATAGAATGAACGTTTATTTTGATCTAAGAAAGCCTTTATACCACTATCAAGATTCGGCCATGACAACTATTAACTAACATGAACTAAAAAGAATTCTTACCTATTGTCCACGGTTGAAAAGAGACGATTGAGAAAGATGTTTATGAATAGAGAAAGATTCGGCTATGGCTCACTAACATTCGGCCATGAGAAAATTAATGGAGAAGGTATGAGTGAAAAGAAATAAAATATAAGAGAAGAGATGATGATGATGTTTCGATTTTCAAAGATGAGAAAAGAGAAAGAAAAAGATGTGCTTAGGAGCAAAGTACATTCGGCAATGGAGAAAGAAAACAAAAAGAAAGGAAAGACCTTTTTGGTACTAGCAATTTCGGCACTATGAAGAGGCACAAAAAGAATACTAAAGTGATGAGCAAAAATGACCAAATGGTCAAAAGAATTAGGCTTACCAAAAGATCAAATTCGGCCAAAGGAAAAGAGGTTGAAAAGAGAATTGCAAACCTTTGCACAAAATGCTAGGAATGACCAAAACAAACTCTAAAACCTTGCCAAACTACTAGCATATTCGGCCAACCTTCCCCCTAGCCATATTGCCGTCCAAATTCATGGTCAAAAGGCCATGAATGAGTTTCCAAAACCTTTTCCTTGATACATGCCTTATGTCCCCTTATCTTTCCAAATTTTCTTGATTCCCTACCATAAATTCACTCTTACCTTATTCTTTTGATATACTAACCAAAAATAACAAGGTCAACACTTACCATAAATAAGCTTGGCCGACACTTACCATAGAAGAGCAAAATAAAAGTTGTCCAAATGTTATACAAGGGATTCGAACCACTCCCCTCATGCAATACCTCATGCGCCAACACCACATTGCCATTTACTCATCTTATGCTACTTTTTAACACTTAATTTAACTTAAGTGTCAATGCCACTTGCTCCACTTCAATAAATTCTCAAACTAACAATTATTCCATACCCGAATAATTCTATACTCTTCTTCAGGACTATAATAGGCACGAAAAGAAATAAGAAAATTTTCCTTCATAATCTAATCACCAAAACATGCAATATATCAAGACTCGGATTTTTAGGGTGTTACATATTGTCATTTAATTTGAGATGATTTTCACTCCCTTCACCTCTATATAAAGCGTCCATTTGTTGTTTGGGTAAGTAATACATAAGAAAAAGAAAAAGAAAAACCATTCAAATATCCCCTTTTGATTTGCAAGCCATGATAAGGAAGAAGGTTAAGCTTGCTTATATCACCAATGATTCATCAAGGAAAGCCACCTATAAGAAAAGAAAACAGGGTTTGATGAAAAAGATGAGTGAGTTGAGTACCCTTGCTTCGCAATGAAGCTTATCAGTGGTGGTTGACTATTAAGTAGGGCACCCAGCCTGAGCAATTGACTTGAGCTTATTTTTGAAGTGCCTTCCAGGATAAGTATGTGTGGGAGAGTTATGTTGAGACTCGTTGATGCATTTTTATAGGGCTAACTCAACGGGATAGATCAATGGTCGAGTGTGAGACCAAATTTTTGAGGCTAAGCAACTATGGTCACGATTTGGTTGAGACTGATTATGATAAGAGCATCTGGTTTGAGGAGAGATTGAGGTACGACATTAAGGTTCTAGTAGCTCCCTAGTAGGAGCGAGTCTTCAAAAATTTGGTGGAGAAGGCGAAGATTATCGAGGAAATTAAGCATGCAGAGTGCAAGAAAAGGGATAAGGAAAAGAGTCAGAATAAGAACAAGAGGGATTCGGGTCCTTCTAGTTTTTCTTAGCGGCCTATGAAATGAGCCAAGTTTGAGAGACCTCAACAATTAGAGCCAGCTACAAAAGTTGAGCCTGTTGCTAGGGTTGAACAGGTTCTGGTATGTGAGTACTATAATAGAATCTATTCAGGCGAGTGTTGGAGGAGGATCCGGGCTTGCTATAGATGTGGGTCTACTGAGCATAAGATCAATGAGTGTCCTCACATGGTTGAGCCGGTACAAGCTCTGATTCAGGATCAGGTTCAGCCTCAGAGGGTTCTTCAGCAGCCTGCTAGGGGTGGTAGTCAGATTAAGAGAGGTAATGGTGGTGGTCGTGGTCATGGTCAGAGGGCACTGGACAGAGGTGCGGTTCAGACTGAGGCTAGACAACCAGCTTTGGTTTACGCGGTGAGGCACTGTGAGGATAGAGATGCGACCGATGTGACAATCGGTATGTTTTTGATGCATTCACTTCCTTATTTTACATTGATTGATTGTGTTTACATGCATTCTTACATTTACAGTAGTGTATTGGGTAATCTAGGGATTTTGGCTGAGGAAACTAGTAGTCTATTTTTGGTTCAGGGGTTTGTATTCCCGATTGATTTGATGGAGTTTTCGTTCAGAGAGTTTGATATGATAATGGGTATGGATTGGTTGGTGGAGCATCGGGTTGGATTAGATCATGAATCTAAGAGGGTGAATTTTATGGTTGGGGATGGTGTGGAGGTTGTGATGGTCGACGAGCGTCAAGATTACCTCTCTAATGTGATCTTTGCTCTGGTAGCTGAAAAGTTACTTCGTAAAGGGTGTGATGCGTATTTAGCTTATGTATATGACACTATTATTATGTAATATGTTGTGGAGGGGATTTAAACTGTTAAGGATTTTTTGGACGTCTTTCTCGAGGAGTTATCAGGGTTACCACAGAATAGGGGGTTGAGTTTAGAATTGAGGTTCTGCCTGGGACAGCTTCGATGTCTATTACCCATATCGTATGGCACCGAAGGAGCTGAAGGAGTTAAAGTTGCAACTTTAGGAACTTCTGGATAGAGGGTTTATTCGGCCTAGTGTGTCCCTGTGGGGAGCACCGGTTCTCTTTGTTAAAAAGAAGGGCAGTTCTGTGAGAATGTGTGTGGATGATCGCCAGTTGAACAAATTGACAGTGAAGAATAAGTACCCACTTCCAAGGATTGATGATCTGTTTGATCAGTTTCATGGGGCATCAACGTTTTCTAAGATTTATCTTTATTCCAGATATCATCAATTGAAGGTAAAAGAGGTTGATGTGCATAAGACTCCCTTTAGGACTCGCTATGGGCATTATGAAATCCTTACCATGCCATTCGGTTTGACTACTGCTCCAGCTGCGTTCGTAGATCTCATGAACCATGTTTTTCAGTCATATCTGGATCAATTCATCATAGTGTTTATCGACGATATTATGGTAAACTCTAAGACCGAAGATGAGCATGATGAGCATCTTAGAGTAGTTCTTCAGATTCTCCGTGAGAAGGAACTTTATACCAAGTTGAGTAAATGCGAATTATGGTTGAGTGAGGTTATGTTTTTGGGGTATGTGGTTTCTGTCGAGGGTATTCGAGTGGACCCTAAAAAGATAGAAGCTATCCTGGATTGAAAACAACTTAGAAATGTGACTGAGATTCAGAGTTTCCTTGGTTTAGCAAGATACTATCGAAGGTTTTTCAAGAGGCTTTCATTGATAGCAGCTCGTTTGACTAAGTTATTATGTAAGAATGCTTCGTTTGTGTAGGTCAATGAGTAGCAATTGAGCTTCGAGAAGCTCAATCTGATTTTGACTCTATTACACCCCAAAATTGGGCCTAGAAGTTTTGAGGGTAAATTAAGATTTTTGGCTCGGAATAGATTCGAAAAATTCTAAATTGTGGTAACCTGAAATTATTTTTTATAATAGCTTTTGAAACACCCCAAACTCGGCCCACGAGATTTGCCCAGATTTGGTATGTTCCTCAAGTAAACCGGTTTCAAAATTCTTTCATTACCTAGAGAAAACTTGTGTGATTTTGAAAAAAAATTATTTTGGGTTGGGCTTGTGTTGAAAACGAATTCAATTCTTTATATTAAAAATTTTACTTAAACTTTAATAGGTAAAACTCATAATCATAATAAATAGAAATAAATGGAAAACAATCCAACTATGGCCTTATGGCCTTATTACATCAAATAATTTCCAAGTAATTCAAGTACTTAAATAGAAATAGTAGTTCATAAAATAAAAACTTCATGTTGAGCATGGCCACCACAAGTTCTGCTGTCCCGGTCCATCACCGATCATCACCTAAAAATATTCCCCAACGGGTGAGTCAAACAGACTCAATGTGTACACAAACACTAAATCAAAATAGAATCAGGCATACAAATGTTACGCATTCATATCATAGCATACAAATTATGATGCATTCCCAAACCCAAACCTAATAAGCCATCCGCTACACTCCCCGTACTCAACCTCAGTACAATCGTGGGGACTACTAAGTCGACCCTCCTTCCGCTACACTCCATATCGCAGCCTTAGGTCACCGCATTTGTGGTCTTAGGTCACCACATTCAGATATCGCGCGTCTTAGGTCACCGCATTCAGATTCATCGTGGTCTTAGGTCACCACATTCAGATTCTCGTGGTCTTAGGTCACCACATTCGGATACCATGGTCTTAGGTCACCGTGTTCGTGGTCTTAGGTCACCACATTCACTTCCCTTTCAAACAAACCCATATGCCCCATATAATGATGATATGCATAAATATGCCAGAGTTCACATTCTTATCATATTCTCATGTTACTAATGACCTTTTTCATATTCTTTGTAGAAGTAGGAAACATACCTGAGTACTTAGTACCATAACATGGTACCCTAGCCACTTTCATATTCTTAATATCACATATTTTAATAAAATAGGCCATGAAACATATTAAGAAGTAGTGTAGGGTACACACCTGATTTGCTTAACCACTTCACTGAAATCCCAAATCGATCTATCGCCTTAGATCTCAAGTTCCTACAATTGATTAATCACTTACTATTTAGCACAAAGCCTATTCGGCTAGAAAACCAAATCCTAGTAGGATTTGTATTCTTAAAGCTTACCTTGGTGTCGATTTGATGATTTAATCAAATCCCAGAAACTTGTATTTTTCCCCTTTGAAATCGGCTAGTCACTAAATCCCTTAAATTGGTTAGTTTTCGGCTTAAAACACATAATAATAGATCTACTACTAAAATAGGCCTTGGCCGAATATACCTTTGTTCTTACCTTCCAAATCTTAACTCCCGAATTGGATCCTTGCTTCTTTATTGCTGTCGAAATCCCTATGTACCCATGTTAGATCCAATCTAACATTAAATCATAATAATATAGCTTATGGCCGAATGGTATTCATAACTTACCTTAGATCTTAGAAGTTCCGAAAGATACCTTCTTGTAGTTGACAATTTCTTAAATCCCAAAAACACCCTTCCATAACTTGGCCAAAATCCATAATAGAGATTAGTCCCTAAATTTTAGATAGGTTTAAAATATAAAAGAATTGAAATCAAACTTTGGATCTTACCCTTTTTAAGAAATCGGTAGCACCCTTGTTAAAAGCCCCTTAAAGAATCGGCCTTGATGACTAGATGATAAAGTTTCGGCTTTTGGGATTTAATGGAGAAGTCGACTAGAGGTTCTCTTGGGGTATTTGGTTTCCACGAAAATAAGGAAAATAAACTTGAGAATTTTGGCAATGGTGGACTATAGATTCAAATTTGACAAAAGAAAAAGAGAAGAGAAGAGAGGAGAGCACTCGAGAAATTCGGCAGAGAGAGGAGGAGGAAGAAAAATTGATGAGTAGCCCTATTTCCTTCCTTTTATAGCCGAAACTACTCCTCAGAATCCCTTACTTGGCCACCACTCTTCTTTCTTTGATAGCTTTATCTCATAATTTAAAATAATTAGAGAATAATCCTTTATTATCTCTTCAAAAATAATCCAAATTAAATCCCTTATTTATCACCTTATTAATCGAATATTAAAGAGAATAAAACTCTTCCTTTCTAGAAGGCTTGTGCCGTCCACCTCGAGCTTCGGAAGCAAAAATAAAACTTTTTTATTTGCTTCCCAAGTGACTCAAGCCAGCCCAACACCTTGCATGTGGCGCCATTTCCAGAGGCCCTAAGTAGCATCTTGTGCCACTTTTCCAAGCCTGTTGTGTGTCAAATTTCACAAACTTTTTCTTTTAAGGCCACCTTGCCTTAATTTCCTCTTTTAAACTTTAAAACTCGACATTTCTAAGTCATTTCTAAGTTTCCAAAAATTTTCGTTCGGCTATGTAAACTTGACATTTTCTTACATTTCCAAGTTTCCAGAAATGTGCACTTTCCTATTTTGAATCATTTCCAAATCATTTCCATCCATTTCCAAGTTTCCAAAAAATGTTCACTTTCCATTTTTTTTAACTTAACATTTCCATACATTTTCGTGTTTCCAAAATTGTTCAAAATTTATTCTTAGTACATAAAACATGTTACTTCGCATAATTAAACCGAAAATGCATAGGCCCTTTCCGAGGATGTTACGCTTCTACCCCCTTAAAATAATTTCGTCCTCGAAATTTTCTAACTAAAATAATTGAGGGTATTATTGTCGCATTGCCTCTTCTCGGTTCCCACGAAGCTTTCTTCCGATCCATGATTGCGCCATAACACCTTGACTAGAGGAACCGACTTCTTCCGTAGCACTTTCACATCACATTCCAATATCCGAATTGGCTCTTCCTCGTAGGATAAGTCTAGCCTTAGCTCTACTTCTTCGACAATGTACCACATGAGACGGATCCGATCGGTATGACGTAGCATGGATACATGGAATACGTCGTGCATCTGCCGCAACTCGTGGTGGCAACTCCAATTGGTATGCCACTGCTCCAACTCGCTTCGCATTGATAAGGCCCTATAAACCTTGGGCTTAACTTCCTTGCGCACCAACCTCATTACCTTTTTCCAAGGCGAGACTTTCGAAACACTTGGTCTCCCACTTCAAACTCTATTTCCTTCCGCTTAAGGTCTCATGCGTGACGACTTCGCCTATCGGAGGCTTCCTTTAACCGTGCTCGAATCATCTCAACCTTCTCTTCGCCGCCACTAACTCGACCCAAAACTCGACGTTCTCCTAACTCACCAACAAGTAGGAGTTCTACACTTCCGACCATACAATGCTTCATATGGTGCCATCCGAATGCTAGCCTCGATCTGTTGTTGTAGGCGAACTCAAATAAAGGCAAATAGTCTTCCCAACTTCCTCGAAATCCATCACACACCTCTCTCACATATCCTCCAACACTTGTATAACTCGCTCGCATCGCCTGCCCGATTGTTGATGAAAAGCCGTAGTGAATTCCAACTTAGTGCCTAAAGCTTGATGAAGTGCCCTCCGTAACCGAGACGTAAACCTTGGGTCTCTCGCCGGAGATGATCGATCATCGGTACACCATGTAACCTCACAATTTCGCCACATATAACTTAGCCACACGAAGAGAATAGTCAACTCTTATCGGGATGAAATGCGCGGACTTAGTCAAACGGTCCACTATCACCCATACCGAGTCCTTCTTAGTAGGCGTAAGGGGAAGCCCACTAACGAAATCCATGGTAATTCTGTAACATCCTGGAAAGGGCCTATGCATTTTTGGTTTAATTGTACGAAATGACATATCTTATGTGTTATGAATATATTTTGAACACTTTTGGAAACCTGGAAATGTATGGAAATGTTAAGTTTAAAAGAGGAAAGCGAACATTTTTAGAACCTTGGAAATGTAAGGAAATGTCTTGTAAGGAAATGTCATGGAAATGTAAGGAAATGTCTTGGAAATGTAAGGAAATGTCTTGTAAGGAAATGTCATGGAAATGTAAGAAAATGTCAAGTTACAGAGCCGAACGAAAATTTTTGGAAACTTAGAAATGACCTAGAAATAACGAGTTTTAAGGTTTAAAAGGGGAAATTAAGGCAAGGTGGCCTTAAAAGAAAAAGTTTGTGGAATTTGACACACAAACAGGCTTGGAAAAGTGGTCTGAAGATGCCACTTAGGGCCTATGGAAATGGCGCCATATGCAAGAGGAATGGGCCTGAGTTCGAGTCACTTGGGAAGCAAATAAAGGAGGTTTTATTTTTGCTTCCGTAAGACCGAGGTGGACGGCACATGGCTATAAATTAGAGCTTTTATTATTTTATAAATAGTGGATAAATAAGGGATTTATTTATCATTATTTTCAAGAGATAATTGTTGGATTAAATTCTTTTAATTTGAATAAAGAGATAAAGAGGAAAATAAGGGAGAAGTGATGGCCAAGTAAGGGACTTTGAGTTTAATAATTTCGGCTAAGTAAGGATAGTTGCTGAATTATCTTTTATTTTAAGTGATAATTAAAGGATAAAGTTATCAGATAGAGGAGTGGTGGCCAAGTAAGGGACTCCTTAGATGATAATTTCGGCTATAAAAGGAAGGAAGGAGGGCTACTTATCAATTTGTGCTTCCTCCTTTCTCTGCCGAATTCTTAGTGCTCTCTTCTCTTCTTTTCTTTCTTTTGTTTTGTCAAGTCGAGATTAAGTAATTGTTGGAGCCTAGCCGAATATTTTCCTCTCCATTAGAAGCCATAGCCAAATCTCCCTGTGAATCTAAGCAAGGAAGTAGTCGATCAAGTATTAAGGGGATCTCTCGGGTTTCTACAACCATTTGACTACAAGGAGGAATATTTCGGGATCTAAGGTAAGAAACTATAAGATCCAAAGGTCTTGTTTTAAGTTTTAATGTTAGATTAAACCTAACATGTGATTATAGGAATTTCGACATCCCTACGAAAGCAAGGATACTTTTCGGGATTTGAGATCACAAAGGAATACAACAAAGTTTTGGGACTTGATTCTTAAGTCAATCGGCAACAAGGTAGGTTTTTTGTATACAAATCCTACTAGGATTTGGTTTTAAAGACAAAAAGGTTTATTAATGTGTTTAAATGATTGGTGAATATAGGAGTTAAGGATCTAAATCAAGAGATCGGTTCTTCGAGATTTCAAGGACTTCGTTAAACGAATCAGGTGTAATTCCCCACTAACTTTTAATAAGATTGATGGTAATATGTAAAATATGCATGTTTATAAGAATATGGCTAAGGTACCATAATATGGTACAAAGTACTCATGTACGTTTCTTACTTCCACTAGGATTATGAAATATGTTATTTATAACATGTGAAAATTTATAAGAATGTGAATTTAAATATGATATGCATGATATGAATAATATGGGTCATTCGGGATATATGAAAAGGGGAAGTGAATGTGATGACTACGGTCTCACTATCTTGAATGTGGTGACTTCAGTCACATTATCTGAATGTGGTGACTTCGGTCACATTATCTGAATATGGTAACTTCGGTGACATTATCTGAATGTGGTGTCTCATGACACAATTATCTGGTGGCTATGCCACAAAATTTTATATGGGTGATGAGCACGTCGATTGCAAATGATCGCTTTCGATGGTGTGTAGCGGATGGAGGGTTGACTTAGTAGTCCCCACTGGTGTGCAAAAGTTGGTACGGGGATGTGTAGCGGATGGCACCTAGGTTTGGGTTTGGGTTGTATCAACATTTTTATCTCATTATATGAATAAGTATTGGATATGAAAAATGTATGCCCGATCTATTGAATTTTAGTGTTGTGTACACATTGAGTCTCATGACTCACCCTGCTGTGGGACTATTTTTCGTGTGACGATCAATAATGGACCTGGTTTTGGCGGAAGCTTAGTGATGGCCATGCTCAGTTTGAAGTTTTATTCAATATGGATATTTAAATTTATTTAAGTATTTTAGAATTTTATTTTGGGATTCTACTTGATGTAATAAGGCCATAAGTTACACTTCTTTACTTTTATTTTTAATTACTATGTTACGAATTATTTTCAATTAAAGTTAAGTTTAAAATTTATTTCCTTTAAAATAAACCCTAAATCGTTTTGTCACCTTATTTAATGGATTTCAATATAAGATGAATTGGTTTTCAACACAAGCCCAACCCAAACAATATTTTTTAAAATCGCACAAGTTTTTCCTAAGGAACAAAAGAATTTGAAACCGGTTTACTTAAGGAACATACCGTATTCGTTCTGTGCTCGTGGGTCGCGTTCGGGTGTTTCATTTGGTATCGAGCCCGCTTTAAACTCTGCACTGTGGGCTAAGGCCCAAAATGTTTTCAAATCGAGCCCAAATGAGTTTTATGAAAGTATTTTTGAAAATGAGCGGTTTTTCCGGCATGGCACCTAAGTCTCCGACCATGCATCCACTGTATGTACCCCTAACCATTTGTGTGATTATGTGGTTTATGTTATGAATTATGGAAGGGTAGAAGAGGAATGGAACGTAGAATAGCATGATAGGAACTTGAACCCTAGGACTAGTTTACTCAAACACAAACACATAAGACTTAATTCCATTAAACAAACCTATGACTAAGACACCGAGTTAGGGTGTGGTAACCATTGTGCGCATGTCTAGGATTGATCCTAAGAGCCTCGGTACTTAAGCAGCCCTAGTAACTCACCTCCTCTTCGCCTAATCCCCTGCAAAGTGTGTAGCTTCTGCTTCACCCTAACCAAGAGGACTCCTACATAGGCTAAACACAATGACTAAAACCCGAAAGGGAACTAGCCGTGTTTTTATAAACCCTAGTTTTAAAACTCTTAAAATTACCTTTTAATTTGTGAGAACTATTTTTACAAAATTCTTTCAAAAAATTTTTGATTTATAAAATTACAAAAATACCCCTAGGGGTAAATTACAAAAATACCTTTGGTTTATGAAATTCCCAAAATACCCATAGTTCTTATCAAAATTTTCATTACTTTATAAAATGTTCAAAAACCCTAATTTGCAAATTATCAAAAATACCTTGATTTGGAGAAAAAATTACGAAATTGCCCTTAACTCACAAAATTACCAAAATGACCCTGATTTTCAAAATTTTTGCAACATCACTGTTTTGGAAAGTAAAATTCTCAAAAAGAACCCTCAAAGTTTTGCAAATTTTGAAATATCCCTGATTTATTAAACTTTACAAATTTACCCTGGTTAATTACTAAAATACCCCCGAGTTCCAAAATTTCCGAAATACCCCCGAATTTTAAAATTTTTCAAAATACCCCGGAATTTAAAAATACCAAAATACTTAAAATCACCAAGGAACTTTTTCCTTTTGAAAAATTACGAAAATACCCCTGTGAGGACGATCACGAAAAATACCCACGGGTAGTGGAAAAATAATAACAATGAAAACTACAACCTTTCTCCGAATGAACGAAAGTTCATAATTGTTTGATGGATGTACGAATGAATGGAAAGACTGTGTGCATGTATGAATACGAAAGAACCACTCCTAAATTCTTTTTCATAAAACTTCTTTGCGGGTAAACAAGTGAAAGAAAGACTAATTCATAAAACTTTTTAATTAGATTAAATCGCGACGTTAGAAATGAGTTCTAGGGGACGTGAAATTAGAGACTCGTGCCTAGGAAGTATGATGGTTCTATTAAGATCGAGTGCGCAAAGATAAGCGTAGTGCGGTGAGTTAAGATGTACGATTATTCGTTAATAAGTAATTTCGAGGACTAAATTATTTTTAAGGAGGGTAGAACTGTAACATCATGAAAAGGGCCTATGCATTTTTGGTTTAATTGTACGAAATGACATATCTTATGTGTTATGAATATATTTTGAACACTTTTGGAAACCTGGAAATGTATGGAAATGTTAAGTTTAAAAGAGGAAAGCGAACATTTTTAGAACCTTGGAAATGTAAGGAAATGTCTTGTAAGGAAATGTCATGGAAATGTAAGGAAATGTCTTGGAAATGTAAGGAAATGTCTTGTAAGGAAATTTCATGGAAATGTAAGAAAATGTCAAGTTACAGAGCCGAACGAAAATTTTTGGAAACTTAGAAATGACCTAGAAATGATGAGTTTTAAGGTTTAAAAGGGGAAATTAAGGCAAGGTGGCCTTAAAAGAAAAAGTTTGTGGAATTTGACACACAAACAGGCTTGGAAAAGTGGTCTGAAGATGCCACTTAGGGCCTATGGAAATGGCGCCATATGCAAGAGGAATGGGCCTGAGTTCGAGTCACTTGGGAAGCAAATAAAGGAGGTTTTATTTTTGCTTCTAGAAGACTGAGGTGGACGGCACATGGCTATAAATTAGGAGCTTTTATTATTTTATAAATAGTGGATAAATAAGGGATTTATTTATCATTATTTTCAAGAGATAATTGTTGGATTAAATTCTTTTAATTTGAATAAAGAGATAAAGAGGAAAATAAGGGAGAAGTGATGGCCAAGTAAGGGACTTTGAGTTTAATAATTTCGGCTAAGTAAGGATAGTTGCTGAATTATCTTTTATTTTAAGTGATAATTAAAGGATAAAGTTATCAGATAGAGGAGTGGTGGCCAAGTAAGGGACTCCTTAGATGATAATTTCGGCTATAAAAGGAAGGAAGGAGGGCTACTCATCAATTTGTGCTTCCTCCTTTCTCTGCAGAATTCTTAGTGCTCTCTTCTCTTCTTTTCTTTCTTTTCTTTTGTCAATTCAAGATTAAGTAATTGTTGGAACCTAGCCGAATATTTTCCTCTCCATTAGAAGCCATAGCCGAATCTCCCTGTGAATCTAAGCAAGGAAGTAGTCGACTGAAGTATTAAGGGGATCTCTCGGGTTTCTACAATTGTCGACTACAAGGAGGAATATTTTGGTATCTAAGGTAAGAAACTATAAGATCCAAAGGTCTTGTTTTAAGTTTTAATGTTAGATTAAACCTAACATGTGATTATAGGAATTTCGACATCCCTAGGAAAGCAAGGATACTTTTCGGGATTTGAGATAACAAAGGAATACAACAAAGTTTTGGGACTTGATTCTTAAGTCAATCGGCAACAAGGTATGTTTTCAGTATAAAAATCCTACTAGGATTTGGTTTTAAAGCCAAAAAGGTTTATTAATGTGTTTAAATGATTGGCCGAATATAGGAGTTAAGGATCTAAATCGTGAGATCGGTTCTTCTGGATTTCAAGGACTTCATTAAGGAATCAGGTGTGTACCCCACACTAACTTTTAATAAGATTGATGGTAATATGTAAAATATGCATGTTTATAAGAATATGGCTAAGGTACCATAATATGGTACAAAGTACTCAGGTACGTTTCCTACTTCCACTAGGATTATGAAATATGTTATTTATAACATGTGAAAATTTATAAGAATGTGAATTTAAATATGATATGCATGATATGAATAATATGGGTCATTCGGGATATATGAAAAAGGGGAAGTGAATGTGATGACTACGGTCTCACTATCTGAATGTGGTGACTTCGGTGACATTATCTGAATGTGGTGACTTCGGTCACATTATCTGAATATGGTAACTTCGGTTACATTATCTGAATGTGGTGTCTCATGACACAATTATCTGGTGGCTATGCCACAAAATTTTATATGGGCGATGAGCACGCCGATCGCAAATGATCGCTTTCGATGGTGTGTAGCGGATGGAGGGTTGACTTAGTAGTCCCCACGGTCTGCAGGTTGGTACGAGGATGTGTAGCGGATGGCACCTAGGTTTGGGTTTGGGTTGCATCAACATTTTTATCTCATTATATGAATAAGTATTGGATATGAAAAATGTATGCCCGATCTATTGAATTTTAGTGTTGTGTACACATTGAGTCTCATTGACTCACCCTGCTGTGGGACTATTTTTCAGTGACGATCAATAATGGACCGGGTTGGCGGAAGCTTAGGGATGGCCATGCTCACTTTTAAAGTTTTATTCAATATGGATATTTAAATTTATTTAAGTATTTTAGAATTTTATTTTGGGATTCTACTTGATGTAATAAGGCCATAAGTTACACTTCTTTACTTTTATTTTTAATTACTATGTTACGAATTATTTTCAATTAAAGTTAAGTTTAAAATTTATTTCCTTTAAAATAAACCCTAAATCGTTTTGTCACCTTATTTAATGGATTTCAATATAAGATGAATTGGTTTTCAACACAAGCCCAACCCAAACAATATTTTTTTAAAATCGCACAAGTTTTTCCTAAGGAACAAAAGAATTTGAAACCGGTTTACTTAAGGAACATACCAAATTTGGTTCAGGCTCGTGGGCCGGGTTTGGGGTGTTTCAAATTCTCTCCCACTTCCATTGCGGAATCTCGATTGGTTGAAGCAATCCTGATGGAACTTGGTGTTTAGCCTTAACTTGCTGACACGTCAAACATTTCCCCACAAATTTAGTCACTTCTTGCTTAAGATCGCACCACCAAAATTGTTCCCTTAGATCTCTCAGATGCAGCCTTAATGCCTCCAGGATGCATAGCATAAGGGCTACTATGCGCCTCCCAAGAATCCTTTGTCTTAACTCCTTGTCCTTAGGCATACATGTCTTTCCCTTGAAGCACAATACTCCTCATCATTAACACTATAATCCTCTAACTCTCCGCTCGCACTTGCTGAATAACTTAGCACTTAGATCCTTATCAACCAACTGTCCCTCTTTCACCTCCTTCACCCATGTGGGCTTGACTTGCAACTCTTCCAACAAAGCTTCCATCATCGTGACAAACTTAAGTGAGCGAACATAGCCCTTAGATCCGACACAACCTTCCCGACTTAGGGCATCGGCTACCACATTCGCCTTGCCCGATGATATTCTATCGAACAATCGTAGTCCTTCAACAACTCCACCCACCTTCGTTGCCTCAAGTTCAACTCCTTCGAGTCAACAGATACTTAAGGCTCTTGTGGTCCGTGTAGATCACCGACCTTTCTCCATAGAGGTAGTGCCTCCAAACCTTAAGGGCGAAAACCATCACGCTTTGCCCCAAGTCATGAGTTGGGTAGTTAACCTCATGAGGCCTTAGTTGTCGAGACGCATGTTTACTACATTTCCTTCTTGCATTAGCACACATCCTAATCTCGTATGCAAAGCATCACAAGACACCACAAAATCCTTCCCGACCTCCCATTGAATTAACACCGAGCCTCCGTCAACACCTTCTTAAGGTTGTCAAAGCTCTTCTCATTGCTTATCGCACCATTCAAAGGGTACTTCCTTCCTTAGTAACTTTGTCAAAGGCGCGGCTATTGACGAGAATCCTTCTACGAACCTTCTATAATAGCTCCTTAAACCTAAGAAGCTTCAATCTCACCACGGACCTAGGTGGTTTCCAATCCAACACCGCTTCGATCTTCCTAGGATCCACTCTTATTCCTTCTGCGGATACCACATGCCCTAAGAATGCCACTCCCTTAAGCCAAAATCCACACTTGCTGAATTTGGCATAGAGCTTCTTCTCCTTAACACTTGTAGCACCACTCGGAGATGTTCATCATGCTCCTCTTTAGACTTAGAATACACCAAAATATCATCGATGAACACAACGACGAACCTATCCAAGTAGGGTTGAAAAACTCGGTTCATCATATCCATGAACGCTACCGGAGCATTTGTCAATCCAAACGGCATCACCACAACCTCAAATGGCCATATCTTGTCCTAAAAGCGGTCTTATGGATATCCGACTCCTTCACCTTCAATCGGTGATATCCCGACCTTAAGTCTATCTTTGAGAATATCATGCGGCCTTCTTCAACGATCGAACAAGTCATCGATCCTTGGCAAAGGATACTTGTTCTTGATGGTCACTTATTCAATCGACGGTAAACTATGCACATACGCATAGTTCCGTCCCTTCTTCTTTACAAATGTAATCGGTGCTCCCCATGGAGACACACTGGGTCGTATGAACCCACGATCCAACAACTCTTGGATTTGAGCCTTGAGCTCAACTAACTCCTTTGGCGCCATTCGGTATGGAGTGATTGACACATGAGCTGCTCCTGTAGTAAGTCTATTCCAAACTCCACCTCCCTATCTGGGGGTATTCCCGGTAATTCCTCCAAAAATAAATCTTCAAAGTCTTTCACCATTCTAACTCCACTGACACCTTCTTCCTTTCCACCTAACGCACTTACGAAGGCTAAGAACACCTTGCACCCTTTCTTAACCATTTTCTCACCTTCAACGCCGAAAACTACGTTGGACGGTAGTTTCTTCTCTCTCCGATCATTACTACTACTTCATCCTCTGGGTCCTTAGTTCCATTCGCTTAGCCGCACAATCCAACACGGCTCGGTGCTCTACTAGCCACCCATTCCAAGTATAAGTTCAAACTCCCGAAAGGTAGTTCCATTAAGTCACCAAAAGTTCACTCCCAATCTCTAGGGGTACATTCCGAAAAATCTTATCCACCACTACGCTTAGGCCTAATGGGCTTACTACAGCTATCCGCCTATCGTAAGGTTCGTTGAGTCTAGGCCTAGTGTTTCCACTACACTACATGCAACATAGGAATGGGTCGAGCCCACATCAATTAGAGAAAAATAGGGCTTGTCAAAAATAAAGAACGTACTCGCTTATAACGTCCGCGCGTCTCCATCTTCTCCGCGAACCGCATAAACCAAACCTGGTTGCCTTGCCTCAAAGATTAGCAAGCACCTCTACCTTGTGTTCCACGGCCTCTGCCAGCACCATTACCTCATTACTCGAACCACGACCTCGTTGAGGTCAAGTGTCCTCCTCTACCACCGACTAACATTCCGAAATCGTTGGTCGGCTTTTATCCGATTGCTTAGGACAATCCTTGATCACATGGTCCTTGGACCCACATCTAAAACATCCTCCTGCTTTCTTCCAAAGACTCTCCTAAGTGCTTCTTTCCACACACATCACAAGGTCGATACCGCCTTCTAAACCAACTTGTCGACCTCGCAGCCCCATCAACTCTAGGCCTCTTATGAACCTTTCCGCACGCCCAAAACCTCTTTTGGGCCTATTCCTATCCATAGCCCGCTTTGTAGAATCCTTGATTCCTCACCCACCTTGGCCTTTTCTACCAAAGCGTAAAACTCCCGCCTCCCGATGCGGTGCTATCAACATCCTCGAGATCATCCCTTAGCCCGTCCTCAAAACGGACACAGCGCTCATGCGCTCGCTTGCCACTACTCCTCGAGCATATCGGCTCAACCTCGTGAATTCACCTCATACTCCGCCACGGACTTGTTCCTTGAACTAGCCCCAAAAATGCCATCCTTTGCTCATCAAGATACCCGGTTCCCACATACTTCTTCCGAAATGCTTCCTTAACATATTCCTGTGTCGATCCTCACCGTGGCACCATCCCGAACAATCAACCACCATCGATACGCTTCATCGCGTATACGAGTGCCACCATTCCTTTTGACTTCTCCTCGGGGTCAAGTCAAGCTCATCCATGATGCGCTCTGTTGCTTCCAACCAAGATTTCACGAACCGGGTGCCACACCGATACTCCATGAAACATTTCGGCTCCATTAGCTCGGAGCCGCTCGTGCACAAACTTACGGGTTCCCGAATTCTCCTCGCACGACCACCAACTCCAAAACTCACAAAGCCACGACTTGCGACACAAAGATCATCCCCGTCTCGAGCTTGCGCTCAACACCAACAGCTGAGGGTGGTGGTGGCGGTGGTATCTCATTGTCAGACCCTTGACCCGATCTAACGGGTTCTGACACCGTCATCCTTCCTCTACCTCATCCACAACGACCACATCCTCTAGAGCTCATTTCTAACGTCGTGATCCGATTAAGAAATTTTATGAATTAGTCTTTGTTTCACTTGATTACCCGCGAAGAAATTTTATGAAAAGAGTTTTAGGAGTGGTTCTTTTGTATGCACACGCTCTTTCCATTCATTCATCCATACATCCATCAAACAATCATGAACTCTCATTCATTCGGAGAAAGGTTGTAGTTTTCATTGTTATTGTTTTTTTCCTTCCACTACCCAGGGTATTTTCGTAATTCTGGCCCTACAGTGGGTATTTTCGTAATTTTTCAAAAGGAAAAAGTTCCTTGGTGATTTTGTCACAAATTATTTTGGTATTTTTAAATTCGGGTATTTTGAAAAATTTTGAAATCCAGGTATTTCGGTGATTTTGGACCTCTGGGGTATTTTGGTGATTTTTTTCCAAGTCGGGTAAATTTGTAAAATCTTATAAATCAGGGATATTTCAAAGGTTGCAAAACTTTGAGGGTTCTTTTTGAGAATTGTACTTTTCAAAACGGTGATGTTGCAAAAATTTTGGAAATCGTAATCATTTTGGTAATTTTATAAGTTAGGGGCAATTTTGAAATTTCCAAAATTCAAGGTATTTTTGATAATTTGCAAATTAGGGTTTTTGAACATTGATAAAATAATGAAATTTTGGCAAAATCATTGGGTAGTTGGTCATTTTATAAACCAAGGGTATTTTGGTAATTTTACCACTAGGGCATTTTTGTATAAATCTAAATCTTTCTAAAATTTTGTAAAGATGGTTTTCATGAATTTAGAAGAAAGTTTTAAGAGTTCTAAAACTAGGGTTTTATTATTTTTATAAAAACACGGCTAATTCCTTTCGGTTTTAGTTATTGTGTTTAGCCTATGACCGAGTCCTCTTGGTCGTAGAACTAAAGCTACGCACTGGCGCAGATTTGAGTGGAGAGGAGGTGATTCACGCGGATCGCTTAAATACCAAGCTCCCACCAAAACCATTCCTAGACATGCGCACGCAGGTTGCCACACCTCATCGAGCCCTCTGTGTTAGGGTGAACCCGAAGCTACGCACTGCAGGGATTCTCAAGAAGAGGAGGTGAGTCACTAGGATCGCTTAAATACCAGTGCTCTTCCTGATCCAATCCTAGACATGCGCATTGTGGGTTACCACACCCTAACTTAGTGACTTAGCCATGGGTTTGTTTAACGCTCCTTAAGTCTTATGTGTTTGTGTTTGAGTAGACTAGTCCTAGGGTTCAAGTTCCTATCATGCTATTCTACGCCCATTCCTTTTCTACCCTTCTAATATTCATTACACATAATCACACAAATAGTTAGGGTACTTACCCGTGGACTATGGGTCGGAGACTTTAGGTGCCATGCCGTAAAACCTCGCTTGTTTCATAAAATATTTTCAAAAAAAACTCATTTGGGCTCGCTTTGAAAATACTTTGGGCCTTGGCCCACAGGCCGAGAGTTTTAAAACTGGGCTTTGATACCAAACTGAAACACCCTAAACCCGGCCCACGAGATTTGCCCAGATTTGGTATGTTCCTCAAGTAAACCGGTTTCAAAATTCTTTCGTTACCTAGAGAAAACTTGTGCGATTTTGAAAAAAAATTGTTTTGGGTTGGGCTTGTGTTGAAAACAAATTCAATTCTTTATATTAAAAATTTTACTTAAACTTTAATAGGTAAAACTCATAATCATAATAAATAGAAATAAATGGAAAACAATCCAACTATGGCCTTATGGCCTTATTACATCAAATAATTTCCAAGTAATTCAAGTACTTAAATAGAAATAGTAGTTCATAAAATAAAACTTCATGTTGAGCATGGCCACCACAAGTTCTCGCTGTCCCGGTCCATCACCGATCATCACTGAAAAATATTCCCAACGGTGAGTCAAATAGACTCAATGTGTACACAAACACTAAATCAAAATAGAATCGTGCATACAAATGTTACGCATTCATATCATAGCATACAAATTATGATGCATTCCCAAACCCAAACCGAATAAGCCATCCGCTACACTCCCCGCACTCAACCTCGTACACCGTGGGGACTACTAAGTCGACCCTCCTTCCGCTACACTCCATATCGCGGTCTTAGGTCACCGCATTTGTGGTCTTAGGTCACCAAATTCGGATATCGCGGTCTTAGGTCACCGCATTCATATTACGTGGTCTTAGGTCACCACATTCAGACATCGTGGTCTTAGGTCACCACATTCGTGATACCACGGTCTTAGGTCACCGTGTTCGTGGTCTTAGGTCACCACATTCACTTCCCCTTTCAAACAAACCCATATGCCCCATATAATGATGATATGCATAAATATGCCGAGTTCACATTCTTATCATATTCTCATGTTACTAATGACCTTTTTATATTCTTTGTAGAAGTAGGAAACGTGCTGAGTACTTAGTACCATAACATGGTACCCTAGCCACTTTCATATTCTTAATATCACATATTTTAATAAAACAGCAATGAAACATATTAAGAAGTAGTGTGGGGTACACACCGATTTGCTTAACCACTCCACTAAAATCCCAAATCGATCTACACGCTTTAGATCTCAAGTTCCTACAATTGATTAATCACTTACTATTTAGCACAAAGCCTATTCGGCTAGAAAACCAAATCCTAGTAGGATTTGTATTCTTAAAGCTTACCTCGGTGTCGATTTGAGGATTTAATCAAATCCCAGAAACTCGTATTTTTCCCCTTTGAAATTGGCTAGTCACTAAATCCCTTGAATTGGTTAGTTTTCGGCTTAAAACACATAATAATAGATCTACTACTAAAATAGGCCTTGGCCGAATTTACCTTTGTTCTTACCTTCCAAATCTTAACTCCCGAATTGGATCCTTGCTTCTTTATTGCTGTCGAAATCCCTATGTACCCATGTTAGATCCAATCTAACATTAAATCATAATAATATAGCTTATGGCCAAATGGTATTCATAACTTACCTTAGATCTTAGAAGTTCCGAAAGATACCTTCTTGTAGTTGACAATTTCTTAAATCCCGAAAACACCCTTCCATAACTCGGTCAAAATCCATAATAGAGATTAGTCCCTAAATTTTAGATAGGTTTAAAATATAAAAGAATTGAAACCAAACTTTGGATCTTACCCTTTTTAAGAAATCGGTAGCACCCTTGTTAAAAGCCCCTTAAAGAATCGGCCTTGATGACTAGATGATAAAGTTTCGGCTTTTAGGATTTAATGGAGAAGTCGACTAGAGGTTCTCTTGGGGTATTTGGTTTCCACGAAAATAAGGAAAAGAAACTTGAGAATTTTGGCAATGGTGGACTATAGATTCGGCTTGACAAAAGAAAAAGAGAAGAGAAGAGAGGAGAGCACTCAGAAATTCGACAGAGAGAGGAGGAGGAAGAAAAATTATGAGTAGCCCTATTTCCTTCCTTTTATAGCCGAAACTACTCCTCAGAATCCCTTACTTGGCCACCACTCTTCTTTATTTGATAGTTTTATCTCATAATTTAAAATAATTAGAGAATAATCCTTTATTTTCTCTTCAAAAATAATCCAAATTAAATCCCTTATTTATCACCTTATTAATCGAATATTAAAGAGAATAAAACTCTTCCTTTCTAGAAGGCTTGTGCCGTCCACCTCAGAGCTTCTGGAAGCAAAAATAAAACTTCTTTTATTTGCTTCCCAAGTGACTCGAACCTGTGCCCAACACCTTGCATGTGGCGCCATTTCCAGAGGCCCCGAGTGGCATCTTGTGCCACTTTTCCAAGCCCTGTTTGTGTGTCAAATTTCACAAACTTTTTCTTTTAAGGCCACCTTGCCTTAATTTCCTCTTTTAAACTTTAAAACTCGACATTTCTAAGTCATTTCTAAGTTTCCAAAAATTTTCGTTCGGCTCAGAACTTGACATTTTCTTACATTTCCAAGTTTCCAAAATGTGTGCACTTTCCTATTTTGAATCATTTCCAAATCATTTCCATCCATTTCCAAGTTACCAAAAAAATGTTCACTTTCCATTTTTTTTAACTTAACATTTCCATACATTTTCAGGTTTCCAAAATTGTTCAAAATTTATTCTTAGTACATAAAACATGTTACTTCATACAATTAAACCGAAAATGCATAGGCCCTTTCCAGGATGTTACAACTTCTGAAAAGTTAAATCAATTTTTGAAAATAAGGTTGAAAATATCTTTAATTTAAAATAAGGATTGTTTTGTAAAAGGGTTTGAATTAGGAGTACAATTAAGGTAAATATCCTATTTCCCCTCATCCATTTACATTAAAGTCACGATACTTCTTCTCCATCTTTTTTTGTTTCCGTCAATTGTTTTTCCAAATCCTATTCCTTCAATTTTGATTCCCAAACTTCATTCCTTTGATTTCTATCAACACCCAATCAATAAACCTCCATAGAATTTCACGAAAAAACACTAAAAACACCATTGATTTTGTCATCTCTCAAGTTTGTGGGGTTTTCTAATTTTTTACTAAACCTTCAGTTTTCTTCCATCAAAGGTAACAATTTGTCTTTGTATTAGTTTTAGATGTTATCTGGTCTTTTAAAACTAAGTTTTTAGCCATTAAATCTTAAGTTTTGAATAAAAAGTCAAAAATTGGGTTGTTAATGGTGGATTTTGGGATTTTGAATAAAAAAAGGTTTCAAAGTGCTTTTCCATTATTTTTTATGTGATTAGAAGGTTTCTAAATATTCCTTAAAGTTTTGTTAAAGAATTCCAATGTTTTAATGAATTTTCATGAAAATTGTAAGTTTATGTCAAAATTTTGGATCCATGAATTGATATAGTTTTGAGTAGTTTGAAGGTTGAGAATTGTTCTTAAATGAATCATTAAAATTTTTTAATTGAATATAGGCAATGAGAATGAGTAAAGATTAAGATATTTGGGTTTCAAGTTTGTTAGTTAAAATTTTAGTTTCATGAGGAATATAACTTAAGCTTGCATTTTTGGTTGGTTTAAATGCGTCTTTGGCTGCTAATTGATTGTGTATATTGTATGGTTATTATGTGTGAAACATCGAAACCATTGGATCCTTCTACGAGCAAGGCGAAAGGTAAGGAAAAGCTAGTTTAAGCTTTCGACAATTAGGTGAAAGCGTGATCGGTGAGTGTTTGAAATCGCTGTTTGTAGACACGATTCATAGTGTTAGTTGGGATCTTAGGAGTAGCCTAAACCCCTATCCTAAGTTCCGAGTGTAAGCTTTCTATTTCTCTTGTTTTATTTTGGCAAATTATGTGATTATGTGAATAATTTTGGATTGATTATTATGATTTGATATTCTGACATGAAACATGTGTAATGACTATTGTGAGTTGTGTTGCATTGTGGGCATGATATACATACCAAATGACTATGATAATGATATGATAATAATGCTAATATGCAGCGGAAGTGAAAGAAATTTTGGTAAGTACATATGTGTTGAATTGTGATGTAAATTCATGAATATGAACAGAAATGATGTGCATTAAATTAGTAATTAAAATTGTGTGATATTGGATATTTTGGCTTGTGATCTCTTGAAACCATTGGATATAGTTGGCATGTCAAAGGATTGTGAGTACTCACCCTTGTGTTTTGTGATTTGGGTATTGAGGCCCCGAGACAGTTTGGAGAGATAAGGGAATGTGAGCCAAGCTCCATTCACCGGGATATGTTGGTGTGTTGGAGAGCATTAGCTAAACGCTACGCTTTTGGGATATGTTCGACTCTATGATTCATTTAGTGTGTTGGAGATCTGTGTATCCGATGTGTGGTGATAGAGCCCATTTTTATGTTTCATAGCCTTAAGTACCAAATTATCATTTAAATGTGATCTTATTTATTGTGATAATACGATGTGAGATGCATGCATAAACATGTAAAAAATATGCTAAATGAGTAGAGTTTCATGAAAATGTTAGTATGTTCTCATAGTATGTAATATCCCAAAATTGGGCCTAGTAGAATTGGACCTATTGGGCCTATTGGGCCTTGAGCGTAGAAGCGTTTTAAAAAATTTTGAGAACAAGAGAACGGCATTATTTCAAGTTGGACTTATTAAGAACGTAATTTTGGAAAGTTACGAGGTTTCTATGAAGTTTCGGGTTCAAGTTGGGCCTTAGTAAAATTTTATGTTTAAGCCTATTAAGGAGAGATAGTAAGTGGCATCAAGGCTTATGGAAATAAAAGAGTAAATTGCTAGCATAAGTGAGCAATTAGTAAAGGGGATATGGCGCCATATGTGTTACCTTGAGGGAGGGAGTTCGAATCCCTTTGAGTGCATGTGTGATTTTTATTTTTGCTTTCTTTCCTTATAGTGTCGGCCAAGCATGATTTTATGGTAAGTTGGACTTTTATTTTTATGGCAAGATGGCTAAGAGAAAAAGGCAAGATTGAAGTTAGGGAAAGGAATCAAATGAAAATGGCATGTAAGGGGGGCATAAGGCTTATTCCATGGGTGATGTTTTGGAAAGTTTGGTTGGCCAAACTTTTGACCAATTGGCTATGCATTTGGACGGTTTTTGGGGCTAAGGGGGATGGCCGAATTTTATTAGCATTTTGGTAAGGTTTAGGTGCTAGTTTTGGTCAATTCTATTAGCAACTAGTGTATCATTTTTCTTCTCCAAAAATCTATGCCCCTAGCCGAATGTGATCAATAGCAATAGGTAAATTTTTGTTTGTTTTGGCCATTTCTTTTTGACCAATTTGGTATCATCTTTCATACTCCCCAAACTCTTTTATTCTTTGTGCCGAAACCATGCAACCTTGAAGAGGCATTTTCATTTCTTTTCTTTCTCTTTGCCGAATGCATACCAACTTGAAGACCTTTTCCTTGTTCATTTTTCATCCTTGAAAACCGAAACTTAAACACCATAACTTCTACTTCTTTTTCTTCTTCTTTTCTTTTTGCAAAAACTTTCAAACATCACTCCTCCAATATTCTCACCATAGCCGAATATCATTGATCATCTCCCTATAGCCGAGTCTTCCATTCATACATATTTTCTTCTCAACTATATTTCTACTCACACTTTGATCAATCGGTAAGTGATCCATTTCAACATTTCTTTTTTTGTATTTTTATTTTATTCTTTCTCTTAGTGCCGAATCTATACCTTGGTGTGGGATGGCCATATTGATTGAGACCATCACCATACTTTCTCTCTTACGAAATCACTTTTCTCTGCCATAGAAATATAGTGGAAGGCCGAAACTTGGAGTTTTCGAAGTCATCGTTTAATCGCTAGAATTCGGTCCAATATCGATAAGGTAAGGAGTTCTTCATAGATTATTTGAAATCGTTCTTTATTCGTTTAAAGGATAATAGTGGTTGTGACTAATCGATTATGTTTTAGGGACGAAATCACTCGATATATTCTACCTTCGGACATAGTGGTAAGTGATTCAAGTGTAAGTGATACGAAATCTTTTGGAAATCCGATGCTAACTTTTGGTTGGTATTGTTCTAGGTCATCGACAAGTGGTTCTTTAGGAAATCAAAATCAGGTGTGTAATCCCGTACCTTCCGAATACATGTTTGATATGGTGTGTAATCTCACATCTCTCTGAAATTTTGTATGATATGTTCTGTGATTTGGTCAAAATACCGAAGAAAATTGAAAACCGGCATCCGTGATCACTCGGGCGTGCGTATGATCGTAATGGTAATCGTATGTCGTAATAAAACAGTTTCGGTTAGAAGCAGTGGCGTGTTTTTGAAAAATCACGAAAAATAGGAGAAAAGGAATTACAAAGTGAATAAGATATCAGATTAAAGCTTACTGTGTCTATTTTAATATGGAAGAAACGGAGAAGGAAAAGAATTTTTATATTCTGAGATATGTTAATTTGAGTGAGTCTGGTTCTAAATGACTTCTTGGTTCCCTGATCTGTCTTGGAAAAATCGTATAAAATTGTACAAAGTGAATTATAAGTTATAGTTTATATGTACAGATTACTTAGTAAGTCTATTTTCAATAGAAACAAGTGGGAGCAACATATGAAAACTGTACAGTTAGATATTTGAATTTTGGGTAAGAGAGGTCAGAATCGTTGGTCAGTGAAACAAGGAAAATTTTAATTAATAAACTGTACTAAATGGTTAAGCCAAAAATTCTGGAAAAATTATAGTAAGAAGATATATGAGTCTAGTCTCAAAGAAAATTTACGGAGTTAGATTTGGAGATTCTTAACTCAAGTTATAGTCAATTTAGTTAGTACGACGCAGATGGACAGTTTCGATTTTTATGCTCCACATTAGTAGTTAAGTCTAGGTTGCGAAATTTCCAAAATACCCTTAGGTTGCGAGATTACCGAATTACCCTTAGTGGGTAAATTATCGAAATTACGAAAATGCCCCTATGGGTCGAAATTACGAAAATGCCCCTAAAGGGCCGAATTACGAAATTGTTATATAGGCCAATCTGATATTTTGATAAATGGGCCGATCTGATATTTTGCTATATGGGCCAATCTGATATTTTGATAAATGGGCCGATCTGATATTTTGCTATATGGGCCAATCTGATATTTTGATAAATGGGCCGATCTGATATTTTGCTATATGGGCCAATCTGATATTTTGCTAAATGGGCCAAATCTGATATTTTGCTTAATGGGCCTTTTGATTAATTGTTGTAATGGGCCATAATTTTGTAATAAATATCTGAATAAATTGTTGTGAATGGCTATGCATTATATACATGATTTGCATGGGATGAGATAATGATGAAGAGAAGTTCTGGTAGCTCTGCTACATAGTGCGTGGCTCGCCACAAATATGAAAAAATGGCGATGCCATGTAAATTCTGTTAATCTGGTGGCTTGTCCACAAATTTGATATACTGACTTAATGCCTACTTTTGGTGTGTTGGCGGGTGGGTGACTAAAGCTCCCACACGGTGTGCTTTGGTTGGTACGGGTGGTGTGTAGCGGATGGAAAACTAGGTTTGGTTTGGGAATTGCATATCATATGCATATTATATTTGATACATTATTGTTGTTGTAAATGGGCTTAGGCCCAAAATATTGCTAATTGGGTTCCTACCCATCAATAACTAGTAAGGGGATTTCACACCGAGTTCTTGTAACTCACCCCCTTTTCTCTTAACCCTTGTAGGTAATGCTTGATGGTATGGACTTGGGCTATGGATGACTCGAGGAGGCCATACTTCGAAATGGTTTATTTGGACTTTAGACTTCTTTCTCGTTTATTTTATTACTTTACTATTTTGGGTTAAATGTTGTAATAAGGCCTCTGGACTATTTTTATTTTTGCTTTTTGTTGGGATGTTTTATTATTTTTCTTAAATTGTTTAAAAGGGGAATTTTCTAAAAACTTAAACAATGGTTTCCAAAATTGATTAACAAATGGATTTCAAAATAAATTTTACAAATATTTTTAACACGGATATTTTCTCTCGAACTATTAACGATATTTTCAAAAGACTTGGATTCTCTTTCGAATTTTCAACGTTGTTTTCAAAAGTCACGGTTTTGTAAGATCATTAGTTCAAATTTATTTATTTATCAATCAAATCTTTGAGGTTAGTAGTATTTTATCAAATCAAACTTGTTTTCTTGATTTTTAACAAAGCAATATTTTAGTACGAACAAAAAAGGGTTTAACATGTTTTGCTCGTGTGACATACCAAATCCACTCATAACGCATGGGCCGGGTTTGGGGTAAAATACAAATATTTTTGAGAGATTGATTGATGAGTCAACAATCAAGGTAGTGAACTTAAACAGTGACTTTTGAAAATATTGTTTGATAGTTCGAGAAAATAACTTCCGTGTGACACGCCAGATTCGGGCCTAACTTCTAGGCCGGGTTTGGGGTGTTACATAGTAAATTACTTTTGTAATTGTGGTTTGGGTCATTTTCATTTAACTTTTGAATTCATGTGAATATATCAGCTAGACTTGTGAGTTATTAAGGCATATATACGTTGTTAGTCTTGATGAATTATTGAAATTTGAATTATTTGAATATGAGTTTAGTGTAGTTATATGTGAGGATATATGTTAGTTTTATGATTTAATGAAGTGTGAATATGTTATTGTGACTTGTTTAGAATATTGTTGTGAATGTGTTGTAGCATGCTCTTGTTTAACCTTTGATATTGTGTATACATTATGGTTTTTTTCGACATTCACTGAGCTTGATTAAGCTCACCCACTCCTTTTAAAACCTTTACAGACTGTTAGTGCTGCGGTGTGAGCGGTGGGGGGATACCAAGGAAGTGATCCAAGTTAGTCTTTAGTTTTTGTGTAGGTGATATTATTATTATTCTTTGAACTATGGGAATAAGGCAATATGGTAGATTTTTAGCTGATTGATGCCATGATGTTTTAGATGCTTACATGACTTTATTGCTATTAGGATTTATGGATATCAAGCTTCATATGTTGATTCTTGCTCGGGCATATTTTCGCTGTTTGAACTGTTATTATAGTCATTTTGACAATTGTTTGATGTCGTAGAAGTTGCATGTTGAATGGATTTAAGTTAGGTTGGACTAATTACTTTAATATGATATATTTTTGTTGTCTAGAGTAGAGGTATCAATATTCGGGTTTTTAAAAGGATACCTCCTTGATATTTAGAAAGTGCAGGAAGTTAGTAACTCAATTTTGTATCGATACCATATCACGAGTATCAATACTCGGGGTAATAAAAGCAATACTTTATGAAAGGTACTGATAATTTCTGAGATTTTGATTTTAAACGAGAAACAAAATATATTTTTGGTATCGATTTTCCAAGCAGTATCGATACCATTTGAGAGAAATATCAATACCTTTGAATCAGTATCGATACCTACATGAATAATTCAGAATTTTTGTTTAGTGGTCTAAAAGCATGTCTAACTCTTGTTTTAAGTTTGCTTGTTGAATGTTTAGCATGTTTTAATGAGTATGATGTGTACGGTGGTGTGGCATCCTAATATTTGGGCTCGGTGACCGGGTCGGATATAGGGTGTTATAGACTCGGGCACCCGTTCTGGTTCAGCCCGAATCTGGGAAAGAGCTCGTTGTGTATAGTGATGCATCTCATACTGGTTTGGGTTGTGTTTTGATGCATGAGGGTAAGGTGGTAGCATATGCGTCTAGACAACTTAAGCAACATGACAATAATTATCCGGTATATGACCTCGAGCTTTTCGCGGTTGTCTTTGTTCTTAAGATTTGGAGACATTATCTGTACGGTGAGAGGTTTATCATCTACACTGATCACAAGAGCCTCAGTTACCTCCTTACTCAGAAGGAGTTGAATCTTAAGTAACGTCATTGGATCGAGTTGCTTAAAGACTATGATTGCACGATAGAGTATCATCCCAGTAAGGCCAATGCGGTGGTCGATGCTCTTAGTCGAAGATCTCTGTCTTAGTAGAGGGCAATGTTTGCTCGCCTAAGTTTGTTTGATGATGGTAGGATTCTAGCCGAGTTGCAAGTTAAGCAAACTTGGTTAATTGAGATTAAGAATAAGGAGCTTCTGATTGAGTCTCTAATTAGTAAAGTTTAGCAGATTGATGAGGGTAAGACTTCAGATTTTGGGTTCAATAGTTATGGTATTTTGTGTTTTCGAGGTCGGATCTATGTGCCTAGTGATGTGGATTTGAGGCAATCTATTCTGTGGGAAGCACATAGTAGCCCTTATGCTATGCATCTCGATGGTAATAAGATGTACCGTGACCTCCGAGAGTTGTATTGGTGGTCTAAGTTGAAACGTGAGGTAATCGACCTTGGATCCCATTGTTTAACATACCAGTAGGTTAAGGTTGAGCACCAACTTCTTCTGGTTTGCTGCAACCCGTTAAGATTCCATTGTGGAAATGAGAACGCGTAACTATGGACTTCGTTAGTGAGTTACCTTTAACACCTACTAAGAAGGATCATGTTTGGGATATTGTATATCGGTTGACTAAGTCTGCTCACTTCAATCCGGTAAGGATCGATTACTCTTTACAAAAGTTGGCAAAGCTTTATGTTTCTGAGATAGTTAGGCTCCATTGGGTTTCGGTATATATTATCTTAGATCAAGATCCTCATTTCACTTCTCATTTTTCGAAGAAATTACATGAGGCTTTGGGTACTCGATTGGACTTCAGTATAACATTTCATCTGCAGACTAATGGTCAGTCCGAGGGAGTAATTTAGATTTTAGAGGATATGCTTAAGAGTTGTTATTGACTTCCAAGGTAGTTGGAATGAGTTTCTGGCGCTAGCTGAATTTGCTTACAATAATAGTTTTCTGTCTAGCATTCATATGGCACCTTACGAGTCCTTGTATGGTTAGAAATGTCGCACTCTGCCTTGTTTGACTGAGTTAGGTGACAGGAAGGTTTTCGGTCTAAAATTGGTCGCTGAAACTGAGGATAAGGTCCAATTGATTTGAGATAGACTTAATGCCACTTCAAATAGACAGAAGTCTTATACGGACCTTAAGATGAAGGATATTGAGTTTGAGGTTGGGGACTGTGTTTTCCTTAAGGTATCTCCATGGAAGAAGTTTCTCAGATTTAGTCATAAGGGCAAGTTAAGGCCTTGATTCATCGGGCCGTATCGAATTCTGAGGCGTGTTGGGTCAGTTTCTTATCAGTTACATCTACCTCTGCAGTTGGATCGCATCCATGACGTCTTTCATGTGTCTATGTTGAGGCATTATTGATCTGATCCTTCTCATGTGGTTCTAGTGGAGGATATTTAGTTAAGACCGGATTTATCTTTTGAGGAGGAGCCAGTAAAGATTTTGGTTCATGAGGTTAAGTTCTTGAGGAGAAAGACTATTCTATTAGTTAAGGTCCTCTGGTGGAATCATGGTTCGGAGGAGGCCACTTGGAAGCCTGAGGACTTGATTTGTCAGCAGTATCCCCATCTCTTTGAATCAGGTAAATTTTGAAGCTGAAATTTCTTCAAGGAAGGGTGCGTTGTAACGCCCCAATTTTCTTATTTTTAAATCGCTTAAGTCATGCTAAATAATTTGATTTGGTTTGGTGGTTAAGTGTCTTGGATTCTTCCATAGGGTCTTGTATTCAAATCCCGTTGTGCACAAAAGTGAAATATCTTTTATGTTGACAATTTTTTGGTGGTAGAGTTCAAATTAAATTCCATACAATCTGGTGGGTTGGATTATTATTAGAATATCTTTTTCTTTATTTTTTAAAATACTTATCAAAATCCCTAAAATCACTCCTCCTAAGCACGTCCAACTACCCCCTCTCTTCTCACGTTTTTCTTTCTATTTCTTTTCTTTCTCTTTTTGAGTTTTCTTTTTCTTTTCTTTCATTTTAATTGGTTCTTACTTGCTGCCATTTTGTTTTTCCTTTGTGATTGTGCTCGGTGTTTTTTCATTCATCGTATTTCAACATGGTCTAAGTTTTGTCGAACTATTTCTGTTATTCTAATTTGACATTGTTTCTTGAATAAGGTAGGTGTTGTGCTAATGCTTAATCCTCGTTCTTAGTTAAGTTAATCGTTCCCCTCATTTTGGTTAGGTGAAGGGTGCGAGAATTGAAATCCTCCAGCAGGGTAGCGGCTGTTTTGGGCATTTTGTCTGTAAAGCAAGTGTTCAAACGTCGTTTAGGGTTTGATTTTTAGTTTAGAAGTGTTAATCTTGTTGTAACACCCCAAACCCGGCCTATGCGTTAAGACCAGACTTGGCATGCCACACAATTCAAACTTACATCTAGTCATCACTGCTTTTAATGAGAACAATTCTTCAAAACGATTTTGAAAAATAGAATTGATCATAAACCGAGATTTATGTGAAAACCATAATTTTAAAACATAAGAATTTACAATTTGATTTTCAGAGAAATAATTGGTGGAAATCTTAAACTTATAAAAGAGTTTTCACAAAATATTTTGGATTAAGTGATATTTAAGAAAATCCTTTTTTTATTTTTTTTATACGCAAGTTTAAGAAATCATTTATAAAATTTAAACAGCCCCATGAGTAACTAAAACATATTAAAATTCCATCCACGAATAAAAATCCATAAAATAATACCAGAGGCCTTATTACATCGCAATCAAAATAGTACTTAAATAAAAATAAAAATATTAAAAAGAAATTCAAGTTTATAAAAACCCATCATTCGTAGTATGGCCTCCACACGAAGTCATCCCCGGCCCAAGCCTCCATCAATTATTATTACCTGAGAAGGGTAAGAAAACAGGTGAGTTACTTAGAACTCAATGTGTAACCCACTTACCGTGTCCACTTGGGCCAAATCCATTTAAGCATTAAATTGGGCTTGAGCCCATTTACAAAAATACAATATATAAATCAAATATAAAAAAATGCATGTGATATGCAATTCCCAACCAAGCCTAATTTCCATCCGCTACACACCACCCGTACCAACCATCACACACTGTGGGGATCAAGTCAACCCACCCCGCCAACACACCAATCACGGGCATTAAGCCATTTAAAATATTTGTGGCAGAGCCACCGAGCTAGATTGTGACAGAGTCACCGAACTAGATTGTGACAGATTAATCACCGAACTAGATTTTGGCAATGTGCCTTTCTTCTCTTCGTCAATTATCCCAACCCATGCAATCATGTATATATAGAATGCATCACAATATATTCATAAGGTAAATTTCAACAAAAAAACCCGTATTACAAGTTATCAACTTGGCCCATTAGTCAAAATAACAATTTAACCCATTTAACGATCTAGCAATTTTGGCCCTTATATCGATCTAGCGCTTTTGGCCCATATATCAATCTAGCGCTTTGGCCCATATATACACATGAGGCCCTTTTCACAATTTTCTCACTTGGCCAATTTATCAAAAATAATTCATATGGCCCAAAATATCACTTTTTAACAATATAGCTTATTAAAGGCAAATTCGTAATTTTCACAACTTTAATACCGTTTTCATGCTTTCACACCAAAAGTGCTAATAAACCGTATTTTCCAATTTTACCGACTTTACAATTTTTAATCGAATACTTACGGCATAGTATTACCCATGAGATAAGTGTGAAGTTACACACCTGATTACGGTGAGTACTATACTTTCCCGCTCGTCGATACCTAAATATTTATCACGCTTAATTAGAACAATAATATTTAATATAAAGCTATTCTAATGATGAACGATCTAGATCTTTACCCTCGGAATCTCGAACAACAGCTATTTGTGATTTCTCCTCAATCGATAGTTCATAACCCGATGAAGAACCACGAACAGTCAAAGGCTCAGGAGTACGAATGACTTCAAATAATTGATTTTTGCCGGATGAGGGTCCACAACCCGGTAGAAAATCTCGGATTGCTGAAACAGTCCTTCGTTTGAATTTAGGGGGAATAGTGGAACCACCCCTCTTCCAAACGCTATTAACAAGCCTTTTTGTCCCTATCTTAATTGCCACGAAGTTCTTACGTTCACAGAAAGAGAGTCGATTAATAGGGTCCTTATGATAGAATCGATTAATCAATACCATCATAAGCCAAAAAAAAATAACATAGAACCCCCTTCGAAATAAAATGAATCCCTTACCTTGAATGATGAAACCCTTTTCCACACGTTCTTATGATGACTAAGATCGACTATCGATGAAGAAATGATCGACACTCCACTACGCCATGATTGATCAAGGTATGAATAAAAAGAATGATTGAGAAGTGAATAGATGTGGAGAGAAGGATTCGGCTAAGGAGATTGTCATCAACATTCGGCCATAGTGGAAAATTTTTGGAAGAGAGAAATGTTTGTGAGTCTTTTGTGAGAAGTAAAAAGAAAAGAAAAAATGGAGATGAGAGGTTTGTATTTCAGTTCTCAAGGATGGAAGATGAACCAAGAAGAAACTTTGAAACCAATATGCATTCAGCAATGAAGAGGAAAAAGAGAAGAAAAGAAATGGTCCTAGATGGTTATATGGTTTCGGTCACAAAGGGAAGAAAAAGATTTAGAGAATAATCAATCCTAAGACCGAAATGGTAAAAGAAAGAAATGGCCAAAAGAAACAATTGCTTCCCTAAAGCTTATGGCACATTCGGCTAGGGAGAGGGAAAAATGGAGAATTTTTTTTAAGAAAAGCACCCAAAATAACCAAATGAAAGATGTGCTCATTTAGCACCCAATCCTACCAAGCTAGCACCAAAAACCGGCCATCCCCCTTAGCCCCCTATGCCGTCCACATACATGGTCAAACTTGGCCATCATACCTTTCCAAAACACTCTCCCTTAAGAGGTGCCTTATGATCCTCCACCTTCCAAAAGTTTTGAAATCCTATCCCCAAAATCAAGCAAATTATATCCCTAAATTCATGTTTGCCATAACCTTTAGCCACCTTACCATAAAAGAATTAGTCCATCCTTACCAAGAATAGAGCTTGGCCGACACTTGCTAAGAAAGAGCAAAAATAAATGTCACCAAAATGTTATCCATGGGATTCGAACCTCTTCCCTCAAGCAACATTCATGGCGCCTATTCCACCTTGCTACTAGTTCATCTTATGCTAGTTTTTGCCATTTAATTACCTTAAGCATCAGGGTCACTTGTTCCACTTCAATAAAGTACTCATTACTAAAATTTATTCTAATTCCAAATAATCCCATGCCTTCTCCAGACTATATTAAGCACACAAATTTAATCATTCACAAGCTAAACACCAAAACATGCAACATATCGATACTCATATTTTTAGGATGTTACAATTCTACCCTCCTTAAAAAAAATTTCGTCCTCGAAATTTACCTGATTAAAAGAGATGAGGATATTGTTGCCGAATTGCGTCCTCAAGCTCCCACGTAGCTTCCTCCGCTTCGTGATTATGCCATAGAACCTTAACCAACGGCATAGTCTTCTTTCTTAGCACCTTAACATCAAGGTCTAAGATTTTCACTGGTTCCTCCTCGAAAGACAAGTCTAGCCTTAACTCCACTTCTTCTACCGGTACTATGTGAGATGGATCCAATCTATAACGCCTCAAAGATAGAAACATGGAAAACACTATGAATCGACTCAACTCGGAGGTAATTCAAGCCGATAGGCCACTGGTCCCTACACGCTTGAAAGACACGGCACGGTCCAATGAACCTAGGGCTCAACTTGCCCTTCCTTCCAAATCTGAAAATTTTCTTCCTAGGTGAGACTTTCAGAAAGACCTGATCTCCCACCGCAAACTCAATATCCTTAAGCCTCAGATCCGCATATGACTTTTGTCTATCCGAAGCTTCCTTTAACCGTGCTCGAATCACCTTTACCTTCTCTTCCGTCTCAGTTATCAACTCAGGACCCAACAACTGTCGTTCCCCCAATTCAGTCCAACAAGTAGGGGTACGACACTTACGACCGTATAACGCTTCATAGGACGCCATTTGAATACTGGATTGGTAACTGTTATTATACGCGAACTCTGCCACCGATAGAAAATCCTCCTAACTACCTCTGAAGTTAATAACGCAACCTCTTAACATGTCTTCCAAAATCTGAATTACTCTTTCTGACTGACCATCTGACTGAGGATGAAAAGTCGTACTGAAGTTTAACTTTGTTCCCAAAGCCTCATGCAAAGCTTTCCAAAACCGCGATGTAAACCTAGGATCCCTGTTCGATATGATAGACACTGGTACCCCATGCAACCTCACAAACTCAGATACATACAGCTTAGCCAACTTCTGCAGCGAGTAATCCGTACGAACACGTAGAAAATGAGCAGTCTTCGTTAATCGATCAACTACCACCCAAACGGAATCTTTCTTAGTAGGTGTTAAGGGTAACCCACTAACAAAATCCATCGTTATCCGCTCCCATTTCCATAGAGGAATCTTTACCGGTTGCAATAAACCCGATGGTAATTGATGTTCCGCCTTCACTTGTTGACACGTCAAACACTTTCCTACAAAATCAGTAACCTTCCACTTTAACCTTGGCCACCAATACTGCTCACAGAGATCCCGATACATCTTATTTCCTCTGGGGTGCATAGCATAAGGGCTACTATACGCCTCTCGTAGAATCATTTGTCTCAAATCCGAATCCATGGGCATACAAACTCTTCTACGAAAACACAGCACGCCATCCTTGTTTAATCCAAAATCCCCTATTATACCACTTTCAACTTGTTGCATTAAAGGACCCAACTTTTCATCTAATAACCTTTTCCTTGATCTCGTTTCTAACCACAATGGCTTCACTGAAGTTCCGCTAGCGATCGCCATCCTCATACAAACTGAGATGAGCAAACATTGCTCTTAACTCTGATACTACCTTACGACTCAACGCGTCTGACACCACGTTAGCCTTTCCAGGATGGTACTCGATTGAGAAGTCATAATCCTTTAATAACTCCACCCATCTCTGTTGTCTCAAGTTCAACTCCTTTTGGGTAAGGAGGTACTTAAAACTCTTATGGTCCATATAAATGATCGACTTCTCACCGTAGAGATAGTGCCTCCAAATCTTTAAAGCAAACACCACCGCAGCCAACTCCAAGTCATGAGTAGGGTAGTTGACTTCGTACGGCCTCAACTGATGAGAAGCATAAGCCACCACTTTTCCACCTTGCATCAGTACACTTCCTAAACCCATGTGTGACGCATCACAGTAAATGATAAACTCTTTTCCAGCCTCAGGCTGAATCAGTATTGGCGCTTTCGTCAAAATCTTCTTCAGTTTCTCGAAACTTTCTTGCTGTTTATCGGTCCACACATATGGTAGCCCCTTTCACAACAGCTTGGTTAGAGGTGCAGCAATCAACGAAAACCCCTCAACAAAGCTTCTATAGTAACCAGCCAAACCCAAGAAACTCTGGATCTCAGCCACTGACTTCGGCGGTTTCCAATCCAACACTGCCTCAACCTTCCGAGGATCAACTCTTATTCCTTCGGCTAACACCACATGACCCAAGAAAGTCACTTCCTTCAACCAAAATTCGCATTTACTGAATTTGGCATAAAGTTGCTTATCTCGCAAAATTTGCAACACAATGCGCAAATGTGAGTCATGCTTTTCTTCATTCCTCGAATATACCAAGATATCATCTATGAACACCGCTACGAACCGGTCTAGATAAGGTTGAAAGACTCGATTCATCATGTCCATAAATGTAGCTGGTGCATTGGTCAAACCAAATGGCATAACCAAAAACTCATAATGTCCATAATGAGTTCGGAATGCCGTCTTATGAATATCTGCCTCTTTCACCTTGAGTTGATGATAACCCGATTTAAATCAATCTTGGAGAAAAATGAAGCTCCTCTCAATTGATCAAACAGATCGTCAATTCTCGGCAATGGATACCTATTCTTGATCGTCAATTTATTCAACTGCCTATAATCAATGCACATACGCATCGACCCATCCTTCTTCTTGACAAACAAAACCGGTGCTCCCCACGGGGACACACTCGGTCGAATAAATCCCCGATCTAATAATTCTTGAACTTGAGCTTTAAGCTCCGCTAACTCATTCGACGCTATTCTATAAGGAATAATAGACACTGGAGCCGTTCCGGGCAAAAGCTCAATGCCAAATGCTACTTCCCGATCTGGAGGTAGACCCGGAAGTTCTTCGGGAAAGACATCTGAAAATTCTTTCACCGTTCTCACACCTTCCACCGATAGTTCCTTGGCATCCAAAGCACTAATGAAGGCTAGGAATGCTTAATACCCTTTCCGCACCAACTTCTCTGCCTTCAAAGCAGATACCATATTTGCCAAAAAGTTCCTTCGCTCGCCTATCATTACTACCTCCTCATCATCCATAGTCCTTATTGAAATCCGCTTTTCGGCACAATCCAATTACGCCCGGTGCTTCACCAACCAATCCATGCCCAAAATAAGATCAAACTCGCCGAAAGGCAATTCCATCAAATTTGCCAAAAATATTTCTCTTTGAATTTCCAAGGGCACGTCTCTAAACAATTTATTCACGATTATCGACTGTCTTAAAGGACTAATTACGGTCATCTCTCTATCGGTAATCTCAGATCTAATATTCAGGTTTCCAGATATGGCACTAGCAACATACGAGTGGGTAGACCCGATATCTATCAAAACAGTAACAGGTACATCAAAGATGAAGAACGTACCAGTTATCACATTAGGTGCATCGCCATCTTCCCGACGCCTAACCGTATAGACCAACCCCGACTGTCTTGCCTCCACGTTACCTCTGAAGCCATTACCTCAACCCGGTGTACCTTGACCACGTCCGTTACCATTACCACCGCGACCCGATCCACGACCTCTCTGGTGTTCTTGAGTACCTCTAGTTGGCCGAGCATCGAGGTTCTGAGCTTCCCCGATTCGTGTCGGTGTCGAGGGCAATTCTTATACTGATGATCCTTGGAACCATATTTATAGTAAGCACCAGTTTTCCTCCAACATTCCCCGGGGTGTCGCTTCCCACAGTCAGCACAGTCTCGACTTTGATTGGTAACCACAGGCGCTCTAGCTTGAGCTGGCTCATCATTTCGAGGCCTTTTCTGGAACCTTTTAGCAGAACCCGAATACTTAAAATCCCTCTTGCCTCTGACTCTTTCCCGGTTTTGACGTTCTAAATTCTTAGCCTCTTCGGCTATCTTGGCTTTTTCCACAAGCGAGGTAAAAATCCGTACTTGTTGTGGGGCTATCAGTACCCGCAACTCATCATTCAGTCCATCTTCAAAATGTACACAACGCTCATGATCCGTCGGGCAATATTATTGTGCGAGCATATCGCTCAAACGAAGAAATTCTCGCCTAAATAGCGCCATCGTCTTATTTCCTTTAACCAAATTCAGGAATTCCTTCCTCCGGGCATCTACATAACTTGTCCCGATATACTTCCCTTGAAAAGTAGCTTTGAAGAAATCCCAAGTAACCAATGCAGCCTCGGTGCCTTCTCGAACAGTAAGCCACCATTGATACGCCTCGTCCCTTAACAAGGACACAGCTCCTCTTAGTTTTTGCTCAGCGGTGCACTCCAAATCATCCACAATCTACTCTACAGACTCGAGCCAATATTTCGCAACATTCGGAGCTACACCGGAGACACCTCTAAAAACCTCGGCACCACTTGATTTAAGTCATTCCGAAATTGATCCACGAACTACTGGACCAGTTCTAATCCCAGCAACCCTTTCAAGGACTCGCAACATTGCTTGAGTCAAAGCATTGTCCTCTCTCGAATGGTCATGTGATCCAGTCTCACTCCCGGGTGAAGCAGGTGCATCCATTTTTGGCATATGACCCGGCGCTTCAGTTGCATCTCTAGCACCTCATTCTCTACCACGGCCACGTCTACCACGTCCACGACCACGTCCTCTAGTGCTCATAATGACTAATTCGATTTAATTTGATTACAAGTTTTATGAATCGAATACCATTTCAAAGGTTTATTAACGATATTTTATGAGATATAAGAGGTAAAGTTGTTTTTGCAATCACGTCCTATAGTCTCAATCTCTACCATTTTCGACACCTAAAACTAGAAGTTCTAGAGTGTTCCTATGTTCATATCACAATAATAAACATTTAATATACAAATACTTACTTGGCTTGGTGCCAGATGCTCGTGGTGCCATACTACCTTTAAAACATAAAGTCTAGAAATTAAAACAGTTTTAAACAAAAAAATTTTTGTTGAACCCAAACACAGCCGAGTTTTGAAACTGGCTCTGATACCATAAAATGTAACACCCCAAACCTGGCCTATGCGTTAAGACCAGACTTGGCATGCCACACAATTCAAACTTACATCTAGTCATTACTGCTTTTAATGAAAACAATTCTTCAAAACGATTTTGAAAAATGGAATTTATCATAAACCGAGATTTATGTAAAAACCATAATTTTAAAACATAAGAATTTACAATTTGATTTTCAGAGAAATAATTGGTGGAAATCTTAAACTTATAAAAGAGTTTTCACAAAATATTTTGGATTAAGTGATATTTAAGAAAATCCTTTTTTTATTTTTTTTCATACGCAAGTTTAAGAAATCATTTATAAAATTTAAACAGCCCCATGAGTAACTAAAACATATTAAAATTCCATCCACGAATAAAAATCCATAAAATAATACCAGAGGCCTTATTACATCACAATCAAAATAGTACTTAAATAAAAATAAAAATATTAAAAAGAAATTCAAGTTTATAAAAACCCATCATTCGTAGTATGGCCTCCACACGAAGTCATCCCCGGCCCAAGCCTCCATCAATTATTATTACCTGAGAAGGGTAAGAAAACAGGGTGAGTTACTTAGAACTCAATGTGTAACCCACTTACCGTGTCCACTGGGCCAAATCCATTTAAGCATTAAATTGGGCTTGAGCCCATTTGCAAAAATACAATATATAAATCAAATATAAAAAAAATGCATGTGATATGCAATTCCCAACCAAGCCTAATTTCCATCCGCTACACACCACCCGTACCAACCATCACACCTGTGGGGATCAAGTCAACCCACCCCACCAACACACCAATCACAGGCATTAAGCCATTTAAAATATTTGTGGCAGAGCCACCGAACTAGATTGTGACAGAGTCACCGAACTAGATCGTGACAGTGTCACCAAACTAGATTTTGGCAACAGGCCTTTCTTCTCTTCGTTAATTATCCCAACCCATGCAGTCATGTATATATAGAATGCATCACAATATATTCATAAGGTAAATTTCAACAAAAAAACCCGTATTACAAGTTATCAACTTGGCCCATTAGTCAAAATAACAATTTAACCCATTTAACGATCTAGCAATTTTGACCCTTATATCGATCTAGCAGTTTTGGCCAATAGATCGATCTAGCAGTTTTGGCCCATATATACACATGAGGCCCTTTTCACAATTTTCTCACTTGGCCAATTTTTCAAAAATAATTTATATGGCCCAAAATATCACTTTTTAACAATATAGCTTATTAAGGGCAAATTCGTAATTTTCACAACTTTAATACCGTTTTCATGCTTTCACACCAAAAGTGCTAATAAACCGTATTTTCTAATTTTATCGACTTTACGATTTTTAATCGAATACTTACGGCATAGTATAACCCATGAGATAAGTGTGAAGTTACACACCTGATTACGGTGAGTACTATACTTTCCCGCTCGTCGATACCTAAATATTTATCACGCTTAATTAGAACACTAATATTTAATATAAAGCTATTCTAATGATGAAAGATCTAGATCTTTACCCTCGGAATCTCGAACAACAACGCTATTTGTGATTTCTCCTCGATCGATAGTTCATAACCCGATGAAGAACCACGAGCAGTCAAAGGCTCAGAGTACGAATGACTTCAAATAATTGATTTTCACTTGGATGAGGGTCCACAACCCGGTGGAAAATCTCGGATTGCTGAAACAGTCCTTTGTTTGAATTTAGGGGGAATAGCGGAACCACCCCTCTTCCAAACGCTATTAACAACCCTTTTTGTCCCTATCTTGATTGCCACGAAGTTCTTACGTTCACAAAAAGAGAGTCGATTAATAGGGTCCTTATGATAGAATCGATTAATCAATACCATCATAAGCCAAAAAAATAACATAGAACCCCCTTCAAATAAAATGAATCCCTTACCTTGAATGATGAAATCCTTTTCCACACGTTCTTATGATGACTAAGATCGACTATCGATGAAGAAATGATCGACACTCCACTACGCCACGATTGATCAAGGTATGAATAAAAAGAATGATTGAGAAGTGAATAGATGTGGAGAGAAGGATTCGCTAAGGAGATTGTCATCAACATTCGGCCATAGTGGAAAATTTTTGGAAGAGAGAAATGTTTGTGGGTCTTTTGTGAGAAGTAAAAAGAAAAGAAAAAATGGAGATGAGAGGTTTGTATTTCGGTTCTCAAGGATGGAAGATGAACCAAGAAGAAACTTTGAAACCAATATGCATTCGGCAATGAAGAGGAAAAAGAGAAGAAAAGAAATGGTCCTAGATGGTTATATGGTTTCGGTCACAAAGGGAAGAAAAAGATTTGGAGAATAATCAATCCTAAGACCGAAATGGTAAAAGAAAGAAATGGCCAAAAGAAACAATTGCTTCCCTAAAGCTTATGGCACATTCGGCTAGGGAGAGGGAAAAATGGAGAAATTTTTTTAAGAAAAGCACCCAAAATAACCAAATGAAAGATGTGCTCATTTAGCACCTAATCCTACCAAGCTAGCACCAAAAACCGGCCATCCCCCTTAGCCCCCTATGCCGTCCACATACATGGTCAAACTTGGCCATCATACCTTTCCAAAACACTCTCCCTTAAGAGGTGCCTTATGATCCTCCACCTTCCAAAAGTTTTGAAATCCTATCCCCAAAATCAAGCAAATTCTATCCCTAAATTCATGTTTGCCATAACCTTTAGCCACCTTACCATAAAAGAATTAGTCCATCCTTACCAAGAATAGAGCTTGGCCGACACTTGTTAAGAAAGAGCAAAAATAAATGTCACCAAAATGCTATCCATGGGATTCGAACCTCTTCCCTCAAGCAACACTCATGGCGCCTATTCCACCTTGCTACTAGTTCATCTTATGCTAGTTTTTGCCATGTAATTACCTTAAGCATCAGGGTCACTTGTTCCACTTCAATAAAGTACTCATTACTAAAATTTATTCTAATTCCAAATAATCCCATGCCTTCTCCAGACTATATTAAGCACACAAATTTAATCATTCACAAGTTAAACAACAAAACATGCAACATATCGATACTCATATTTTTAGGATGTTACACTTGTGAAATCTTGGGTAATTAGTGTTTGTTAATCGATGCATTTTGGATGTCATATGTAGGATTCAGATTGCATTGTCATGTGATTTATCAGAAATATCACCAATTGTGTGAACTAACCCAAAAACCTTAACTAAAACTCAGAAAAACCCGAAAACAGAGGTTGTTTTCAAAAATGCCTAGCGTCACACAACTGTGTGTCAGGCCGTGTAACAGACCGTGTGCACCACACGACTGTGTGGTTGGCCCTGTGGAGCATAGGGATGTGTGTGATTACACGACCTGAACAGGTAGGCCGTGTAGACCACACGAGCTAGCTTATTGGGTTGTGTGGGCCACACGATCATGTGGGCCCTTTTTGGCCAATTTGAAAGCTTGATTAGGAACCGATTAAAGGACTCAAAAATTGGATCTGTGGGTATTTTGGTAGGCCTATAAAAGTGGAAAAATTCAGTATGTTACACATGAGTAAGCTTAGAAAGCATGTTAAGTAAGGTTCGCTTTGTATGTGTTATGTTATGCTATGTAAATATATGTTTAAATATGCATGCCATGCAACCTATATTATACGTATGTATATTAACATGATTATGCATATGCATTGGGGTGGGTACTGATATGATGGAGGAAGTGTAATCTGGTAGTTTTACTACAACTCTGGCGGTTAAACCGCAATTTCTGTCTGGCAGCTCAGCTGCACATTTATGAGTGACATACTGCCACGTACCAGTTTGATTAGATGGATGGACTCCTGAAGTCCTAATTGGTGTGATTGGTTGGACAGAGATGGTGTGTAGCGGATGGGGGTAAGATTTACTCTGATATGCTATATTTTCTGAAAATATGAAAATGATATATTTTTTGAAAATATGAAAATTCTAATCAGATATTTGCATATGAGAATTCTAAATGTAAAATTTTGCATGTGGGAAGCTCACTCGTTTGTTTTGTTTCATTCTAGGTGATTTTTAGACTTAAGATTGGGCGACGATTTTGGAGCTCCGTTCAAACATTTTGGTTTAAAGAATGTTTTGGGTCAAATTACAGACTTTTGGACTTTTAATTTTATTTTAGAACTTTAATTTTGATTTTGGTATTTATTTTACAAACGTGCTATTTATAATCGGGAATTTTAATCAAGACAACTTAACTAACAAGATACAATGGTTTTATAAGACAAAAATCCCAATATTTTTTCGACTGTAAAGTTTTTGAAATCTTATACGATGATATACCATGAAAGTGAACAAGCATTTGGGACTGCTTAAATAAAGTTAATAAAACGCGGTTTTTGTCAAAATACATGAATAATTTTCGGAATCCCTACGTTTTTGATAATCTAATTTTTTTTGGTTATATCTTTGAACTGAAAATGAGTTTTTCATAAAAACTAAGCGACAATGTTTTTACGTAATACTATAACCTTCACAATCCGACCGTAATGTCTAGGCCGAGTTTGAAGTGTTATAGGATCAAACAACAGATTAAGGTATAAGAATTATAAGGTACTGAGAGATAATTATGGAAACATTGAAACAATGGACTTTTAAAGTGAAGAGACTAATCCCACACAAATTGTTCATCATGCCAATCGTTTGGCTGCAAATATAGTGAAAGCTTATAAGAAATAATTCAACCAACATATACTACGTCAACATGGATCTGCGGAGCAACCCAATGCTTCCATTTCGATAATTGCAAGTATGCCAAGTAGATAAATTTTAGCATTAGGTAATGAATTTAATAGGAGATCCAAGCTTCTTGGTGGTGCGACATTAGCAGAAGATAAATGATTGTGGCATCTCTTTTCAACCAACAGTTACCTCACCCTCTACACGGCTTGCCTATTCATATAGCAAAAAAAAAAAAAGCTGTTATACTTTGTCTAGCTGGCATACCTATGATCTCTCTGTCATTATTTTCATAAAATTAAAATATTCACCAAATTTATAAATAAAAAAAAGTACAACACATTGTTACATTTCTTAGTTAACAATTTACAGTACTTAAATACCAAACACTCTAACATGGAAATTATATAACTTTTACATATCGCTTATGTATTATAATATTATTTTCTGCCTTTTTTTAGTTTTCCAAAATAATGTTATTCATCTTTTTTTAACAACAAAATAATTTTTTTTTGTTTTTATATTCTTTATTACCATCAATAACTAAACATTTCCATGGTGATATGCATGTATGGTATGTGTGAACACTTGCCTTTTATATACTTACGTATACGTTATTTTTATATGGAATTACCATTTATAAATTAATATAGAAAACGTATATGATTTTCACTCCCTTCACCTCTATATAAAGCATCCATTTGTTGTTTGGGTAAGTAATACATAAGTAAAAGAAAAAGAAAAAACCATTCAAATATCCCTCTTTGATTTGCAAGCCATGATAAGGAAGAAGGTTAAGCTTGCTTATATCACCAATGATTCATCAAGGAAAGCCACCTATAAGAAAAGAAATAAGGGTTTGATGAAAAAGATGAGTGAGTTGAGTACCCTTTGTGGGATCGACACTTGTGCTATCATGTACAGTCCTTATGAATCCAAACCCGAGGTTTGGCCATCCCTCAAAGGAGTCCAACAAGTGCTCTCCAAGTTCAAGATGATCCCTGAGATGGAACAAAGAAAGAATATGGTGAACCAAGAGAGTTTCCTCTCCCAAAGGACTATCAAAGTAGTGGAACATCTCAAGAAGCATTGCAAGGACAACCGAGAAAAAGAGATGACTCAGGTAATGTTCAATAACATTTGTGGTAAATGGGTCATCCATGGTTTTAACTTTGGGGACATAAATGATCTCAACTTGTTGCTCGATGAAAAAATGAGTAATATTGACAAGAGGATGGATGCATTTGCTATGACACCCCTTTATACTCAAGGGGCATCGTCATCATCGTCCTCGTCCATGGTTGCACTTCCACTGATGACAATGGTAATGCCCAAAGCGATGCCGAGGACAGGTACGGAGGACATCGTGCAATTAGATGTGAATAACATGGATCCAATGAAGAGGCAACAATGGATCATGGAGTTGATGAACAACAACAACAACAACAACAACAATCCTCAAACTCATGTGGGAGGTGATGAGATGATGTTCCAGTTTGCTGACAACATCAACCCCAACAATGGCCATTAAACCAATATTTTTTTCCCTTGGGAGAAATGAGAGATCATTTGAGTTATCTGTTTAATTCTATTATGGTCTTTGATCCAAAGGTATTGTATCAGTTTATGTTATGATGGTGTTGTGTTTTTGAACTTTGCTAACAGATCACAGTCATTTTCCTTGAACTAAAGCACCTATATCATGTTCCTTTTTAGCATTCAAACATTATGTTTGTTGTTTGAATTGAGAGTTATGTTATTCATATAATTTTTAGAGAGATTTTATTTTTATCTTTTAAATTTTTTATGCTTGAAGCTTATTTTCTTCAATGGAAAAAAATATTAAGTTCTTAAGTTAGATTAGATCTTACTTGATAATTTTTAGAATGAGATTTCTAGTAAAAATACATAAAAGCTATCTCTAACGCATGCTATAATTCAATCTAGGAATATGCTTTATTATTTTTGAGACAAGTCACTGAAGGGATTAAAACAATTGAGGGATAATTAGGGAATGGTAAAACTAGACTTGTTATGACTTTTTTTTTAAATTCTGTTGCATCAAAACTATATGTTTGATGTGTGTTGGTTGGTATTCATATTATTTTTCTATTCAACATAATATAAATTTGTATTAGTACATTTTAGTAATTCATTTTATGGTATTAATATATGTTTTCAATCATATATTTTTATTATGTTGTTTTCCTTCATGTTCGAGAGTTTATAAATATATATTGACAACTTGTATAAATATTAAAAATAGGATAAGAAATTGGATTTCATTGGACAAGTCAAATTTGTTTTAATTCGGTTAATTTGGATTGATTAATTCATGTTGTAAAACATTTTTTTTCCATTTGGTTTTGAGAGTTGGGATTGGATTATTAGGTGTTTAAATTATTTTAAATTTAGATAAGTATGGTTACTTATTTAGTCATTTCAAATTCATGTAAATTTAAGTTACGATTGGACGAGTTTAGATTCTTGACTTTTGGGGGGTCAAATCAAGTTAGGCCCTATTTAGATTTTGATTGACCTGGTTGGGTTTTCAAGTTTGGATTAGAATTTATAAGCATATATAAAATAGTATGAATATATGAATAATTTAAAACTTATATAATAAAAATTATTAAAATTATAAAATAAATTACAAAATTACACATGAGCCTTCATATTGATATGTGAATTTTATGGAATTGTAAAGATGAATTTTTCATTTTAATATATTGTATAAACCACTAGCATTTGTGATAAATGTAAAACTAATTTACATTTACTTACAATATAAAATTAGTCTTATTTATCAAAATATAAAATTAAATTAAAATCAAAGTTACATTTATACAATTAAATCAATATTAAACTTTGTTGTGTGTAATTGAACTAAGTTGTTTTTAATAAACTAATTGAAAAAAATTAAAGGATTAAAAATTAAATACTTAATTTTTACAATATATTTCAAAATCTGTTGAATTTGAATTGTAAAAGATGGTTTGGCATTTACCAAAAGTTCAGTCTTGAACATAAATATATTGTTTAATAAATATAAATTTTAAAAATAAAAATATCTAAATAAGTTAAATTTTAATTTAATTTAAAAGTAGAAAAATAAAATATATTTTTGATAGCAAATAACCTATAATAAAGTAGCTAATTTAAATTATTATCATTTTATTTAAAAGATAATATATTTTTAAGATAAAACAATAAATTAATTATTTAGTAAATGTATTCTTTACAAAGTGATATGTAACTTATAATTTTTTTGTTCATGCTTGCAATTAAATAAATTAGTTAAATGTTTTTCAACTTTTATTATCAAACCCATAAAAAATTAAATTATTTAAAACTTAATTTTGAATTGAAATTTTTGGAATCAATTTTTTTTACAATGCAAAAACAAGGAAATATTTAAGCGCAAAGAAAAAGATATGTTAGCTATAGATGTTGTAGATACTCAATTTTGGTTATAATGTTTTATCTTTTCTTTAAATAAAAAATATTATATTTTAAGAATTTTGTTACCAAGCGTATCTCTTTTGGAGCAACAACTCTTGTTCAGAATAGTTGTTGCTCGGAGAATAACTATGTCCAGAATAGCTATGTTCAAAATAGGGCTTTAGTTTAAACAATTGTCATCCAGTGTTATTGTTATTTGAGAACAACTCCTATTGAGAACAACTAAAGTTCAAAACAACTATTATTTAGAATAATGGCGTTTTAAGAATACTTATGTTTAGAACAACCATTTTTTGGAACAACTTGTATCTAGAACAATTTTATTTTTCCGGAACCAAGAAAAGCATCACTATAGTCTCACTCATTTCCAAATTGAGCACGTTTCCCATAGAGAAGGACTCAATTTAAGCCACATGACGATGACCACCAAACCTTTGCATACCATGACCATGTAAACCGCGTGAACTCATTTTACTTATCAACAGTTTAGAAGTCTAAAGTTTAGCTTAGGTTATTAGAAATCCTAAGTCTAATGTTTAGCAAAAGTGCATAGTTATCTTAAAGCAAAGAATGTTTTATTCTATAATTTCTAAAGTTTATCAGTCTAACTAAAGTAGCTAAAGTATAAGTAACCAGAGTATAAGTAACTTACTTGGATTGACGTCGGAGACTCGGATTCTGTTGTTTATAAGTTCAAGTATCAAAGTTTAATCAAAATTCCAAAATCTGAATTAAAACAATTTTGAACCCAAAAATCACAGCTCGAGTTTTGAACCTAGGCTCTTATTCCACTAAATGTAACACCCTAAACCTGGCCTAAATGTTATGATCTAATCTGGAGGAATTACATTAGTTTGTTTAAAAATCCAAAATTTGAAATCTAGCTTTAAAAATCATGTGATTAAAAAAATGCTACTTTTCACAATGATCTTACATGTTATTTAGAAAATCACATGTGCATAACTTATTTATTTTACAAAAAAGCACTTAATTTGACACTTAATTTTACAGCGGAAATTTCGAAGTTGATAACTTGTAAACCGTGTTTTCAATAAGTGAAAACATATAATTTTTCCGATTGAGCATATTCAAAAACTTTCATTATTAATCTTTGTAAAACTCATATCAAATTTGTAGCAAAAAAACCTTAGCTCGTTAATTTTGAAAATCAAACATTTATTTAAATTGGTAGAAATTGTGTGTAGAAACATAAATTGAATAACAAAATCCAAAATTAAACCCGAAAATTTATCCACAAATTCAAAAGTTCAAAAATTTTCAATTTTTAATAAATCAAGCCATCTTATGCGAGAAAACCAGTCCAAGTTTCCAGACGTTGCCCAATCCTAATACTGTCGATTAACTAAAAAGTTAGAATAATTGGGTGAGCTTATAAGCTCAGTGTGTAACTCAACCCAAACAAACAGAACAAAATCAAATACAATAACAGTTATAGAAACAAATGCAATTCAAATACAGATGCAATCTTTGTTTCAGATAGGGATACAATTTTATATACAGAACCGGATGCAGATATAATTACAGATGCAAATACTGACATAGAAACATATCCTAGCCCCATCCGTTACACACCAACTCCGTCCCACCAATCACACAAAATAGGGTAACGAGTACCCATCCAACCCTACACACCTATAAGTGAGTGTATGTCACTTTTCAGAATAACGCAGTCAAGCTGCCAGAATCAAACAGTATGGACAAGCCACCGGATCAGATATATGGTTATACCATGAAATAAGTCATCCTAGGTTGCCTTGCATGTAACACCTTATACTCGCCCCAGTAGCTGAGCCTGAGTAACAGGACGCTACACCAATGTCACACCATCACACGTTACACCACGTCTCATTAGCATAAGATCATCATCATAATTAATTAATTATAGGAATTTTAAGTCTAAAATACCCTAGGCAATGTTAAAATTACTAAATATACATTAAACAATATTATTAAAACTTAGAAGCCTGCTTAAAGACCACTTAACAAAAAATCCCAAACAAATCACGTAGGCATTGATACACACTCTCAGGTATCGATATTTCTTGTAACACCCCAAACCCGGTCTATGCGTTAAGACCAGATTTGATATGTCACGCAAAATGAATATACGTCTAGTCTTTTAAAGAAATCAGATTTAAAAAAAAAAAAACATTTTGACATGGAGTTATTAAAAACTAAGGTTGATTACTAAATCTAATAATTTGAGTCGTATAAATTGAAACTTAGGAAAAATTGGATTTAATATTTTGAGAAAATTTAAAGAGTTCGAAAGTAATTTGAAAACAAAGATTTAAAATATTGTTACTGAAAAAAATTTCCGAGTTAAAAATACATAAGAATAAAATCCTTTTAAATGCGTTTATTTAAGAAAACGTTTATTTTTATTTTTAGAAAAGAAATCCCACTTAAGTATTTTAAGCGTATTATAAAATCCATCCAAAAGTAAAACATCCATAAAAATATAACCGGAGGCCTTATTACAACTTAGCTTAAATAGCAAAAATTAATAAAAAGTACTTAAAAAGAAATCAGTAATGTAAATAACCCATTATTCGTAGTATGGCCTCCATCGAGTCGTCCTCGCCCAAGCCTCCATCATTGATCATTACACGAGAAGGGTAAGGAAAGCGGGGTGAGTTACTTAGAACTCGATGTGTAAACCACTTACCATCGTCCACGGGCCAAAATCCAATTTAGCATTTATTGGGCCAAAGCCCAATACAAATATAACATAATAACATGTATTAAAATGAATGTAATATGCAATTCCCAAACCAAACCTAATTTCCATCCGCTACACACCACCCGTACCAACCAGCACACCTGTGGGGAGCTTTAGTCACCCACCCCGCCAACACACCAAAATAGGCATTAAGCCATTTATCAATTTGTGGACAAGCCACCAGATTTACAGAGTTTTCATGGCATTTGCCATTTTTCAAATTTGTGGCAGAGCCACCAGAATTTTGTAGCAAAGCTACCAGAACTTCTCTTCGTCAATATCCCAACCCATGCAAATCATGTTTATATTATGCATATTCATTTACAACAATCCATTCATATAATTATTACGAACAATATGGCCCATTATAAAAATTTCCACAATCTGGCCCATATCACTCTTTTTGGCCCATATACCAAATATCACATTTGGCCCATATATCAAATATCACATTTGGCCCATATATCAAATATCACATTTGGCCCATATATCAAATATCACATTTGGCCCATTAAGGGTAATCTCGTAATTTTACAGTCTTAATACCGATTTCATAGTCTTTACCATTTTAGTAATAATTATGCCATTTTACCCGATGTCACTAACATGCGATTTAATCAAATGATTAACACGATATAATTATCTAACCCATGGAATACGGTGTGAGATTACACACCTGATTACGGTGAGCACTACACTATCTTGATCGTCAACATCTAGAATATTTTTAACGCTCGATTAGATCATTAACACTTATAATAATTTATTCTAAGATAAACGGTCTAGGATTTTTACCCTCGGAATCGTGAATAACTACTATTTGCCGGTTCTCCCCGGTTGACGGTTCACAACCTGTTGGAAAATCCCGAATAGCTAGTGGTTCAGAACTGCGAACAACCTCGAATAGTTGATTCTCACCGAATGAGGGTCCACAACCTGGTGGAAAATCCCAGATTGCCGAAACAGCCCTTCTGTAACACCCTGATTTAGGGGCTATGCAGGTTGGGTATAATTCGTGTTCTAGTAGGTTTTGGGTATGCTTGGATGTGTGTGAGAGGTGTTATGAATGCTCGGATTAAAGGGGAAGGCTTTGGAAAATTTTGGATTTTTAGGTGCTAAAAGGGGAGCTTGGCTATAGGTGTCTTAAGAGAATTATTTGGGAGATTATGACATAAGAATTGAGCTGGTGGAGTGGCAAGGGAGACGCCACTAAGAGCTTGGGGAGGTGACGTCTCAGGTGCAAGGGAAGGGGCCAGTGTTCGAGCTGCGAAGGCAGCACTTTGGCCTTTATTTTTGGCGTCAGTGAGGTAAGAAGTTGGGTGGCTTTTGGATGCTTAAAAGATGGAGAAAGACTTGGTCTTTTTTTTTTAAATTTTGGCTAGGAAGAGGTTTGACTCATTCAAACTTTTTGAATGAGTGTTGGGGAGGAATTGTAGGAGCAAATAATGGGATTTTTTTTGGGAGGTTGGAGCTAGGCCGTATAGTATAAATAGGGGGAGGGAGGTGCTCATTTTCATTCACCATTTGCTTTCTCCCTTACCAAAAAGTTCTTCCCTTTGTTTTTATTTATTTTCCCTTGTCCATTGCCGAAAGTTAGTCCAAGCAAACCCCTTTTTCATCTTATTTCTTTGTAGCCGAAAGTAGCAGAGGGCTTAACCTTTTATGAACCTATATCCCTCTCCCTTCTCACCTTTTTCTTTTAAACCTTGCTTAAACTGTAGCCATCCATAGAAAACTACCATTGCTGAATATCCCAAACCATCTAAGGAGCCTTGCCGAATCTTTTGTTCTCCTATTTTCTCCATTTTGGTTACAAGTCCCTGAAGCCGAATCATACTTCCTTGGTGGTGGCCGATTCTTGTTAGAGGAAGGGTAGTGGTTAGCAAGGTCGATTATAGGGGAGGAGAGCCTAGCGCAGGAGACCTTTCGGGATTTGTTTAGTCAGCAGTGCAGTGGTATAAGGTTGCGTTTCGAGGGTAGATCGTTTGTGCCTTAGCAGGTGCGTAATCAACGCACTATTTCTACGATTGTTGGTTTGTTAATGTGTTTACATATATGTGATGTGTGGTTGCCGAATGTGATGGCTTGTGTGGTGAATGGTTATTTTGGGTAACCATATGTCAGGTGAGTAAAGTCTTTTGTATGAAATTATTTATGATAAATACATGATTTGGTATTTAACATGAGATGCCTTCTCTTTTGTTATGATCTGACATATTACCTTTTTCATACATATATGGGAGGTGGATTGATTCGGTGGAGGAAGAAGTGTACACATGATGTACGTGGTCTAATGTTAGCTCAGGCTACATTAGCGCTTGAGGGTTAGCTTTGTGCTACCTCAAGGGAGGTGTTGGCTAGGTGCCCATCTCGGCGGTTGATTGCTATGTGCATCACCGTAGGCAGATTGCGATATTGTGATCACTTGGGTTGATCGGTGGCTCAGCCACGGCCTTGAGCAGCGAGCTTGCCAAGGTAAGATGTTATGGATCACAATGTGATCGGTGGGGAGTTTCCCACGGCCTTAGGCAGGGAGTCTGCTAAGGTTGGTGTACGGTTGGACAAAGGGTTGGGCTGAAATGCATTCTTGCATGATTTGTTACGAATATTGTGTGGGTATGGGCCAAGCCCATACGTGTGGAAATCGGTGTTTTGATTATGCACTGGAGTCGGTGGACTCACTCTTTATTTTCTAACTATTTCGGTGATGCGTAGATTGGGCCGGGATCGGAGAGGACACGTGGTGGCCCATGCAGAAAGAAGAGTTTAAATTTGTTTATATTAAGTACTAGATCTTTTAAACATTGATGTTATAAGGCCCTTTGATTTTTATTTACTTTGGGAGTTATTTAATTATTATTTTAAATTATGTTGGGATTATATTAAATTACTAAGTGAAGATAACTTTATTTTAGCAACTTATTTATTCAAAATTAGTCATATATATTCATTAAAGTTCACTTTTGGGGCATTTTATAATATTTATGTGATATCAAAGTTTTTCTCATACAATATTAAATGAACATGGATTTTCAGAAGTTAACAAGTTTTACTAAATTTTTCTCTAAGTTAAATAAATTTCACTAACATAACCAGATTCGGTCGTGGTGAATGGGCCGGGTTTGGGGATGTTACACCTTCATTTGAATCTAGAGGGGATCGCGAATCCGCTACTTTTTCGATCACTATTCACCACTCTTTTTTATTCAATCTTGTTTGCCTCCATTGACAAATGAATATTAGTCAAAACTAATACTTCGTAATTAAAATGATTGGTCTTAATAAGTGAAGTCGGCTTACCACAAAATCCTTTCGTTCAAAGGATGACAATCGATGTAACATCCTAAAATTTGAATTTTTATATGTTACATTACTTTGGTGCTCAGCTAGTTTATTTATCCTATGTGTGTGTTAAAATAGTCCTGAGAAGGTTCGGGATTTAATTGGATTTCGGAATAAATTTTGGTAAATAGAACTTTATTGAAGTGGAAAAAGTAACCTTGATGTTTAAGAAAATTAAGTGGCAAAAGTTAGCATAAGATGAGCTAGTAGTAAAGAGGAGTTGACGCCATAAGCATACTTAGAGGGAAGAGGTTCGAATCCCTTGTTATGCATGAGAAATTTTTTTAATTTTTGCACTCATCTAGCATGTGTCGGCCAAGCTTTATTTTTGGAAAGTTAGACTTTTAGTTTATGGTAAGGTGGCTAATGGATTAAGGCAAGAATTGAACTTAAGGTAGGGAATCATGAGATTATGGTATGTAGGGGGAACACAAGGCACATTTTAAGGAATGTGTTTTGGAAAGTTTGGAATGGCCAAACTTTGAATTTGGTGTCCATGTACTTGGACGGTTTTAGGGAGCTAAGGGGTGGCGAATTTTTGAAGACTTTTGAGTAAGGATAGGTGCTTGTTGGGCATATTTCTTTTTGGGTCATTTTGCTTTCTCTCAAAACATTTTCTCTTCATCTTTTCTCTCCCTAGCCGAATGCACATTGAGCATTAGGTAAGCATCTTTCGTTTTTCTTTTGGTCATTCCATTTTGACCATTTTGGTCTAAATTTGCCTATTCTCTCAAGTTATTTCCCCTAGTGCCGAAAACACCAAAACCTTGAAGGCCATTTTCTCTTTTCTTTTCTTCCTCCATTGCCGAATGCTCTCTAGTCTCAAACCTCTCTCTTTGTTCATCTTCTATTCTTGAAATGAACCAAAACCAAAACACCTAATTGTCTTATACCTTTATTTCATCTCCTTTTTCTTACAAAATTTATTCAACATTTTCTCCCTTTTCTTTTCCTCCATGGCCGAATGTTGCTAACACCATCTCCTTCAAAATTTTCTCTTCATAGTCGAATATTTTACAACACTTATCTTCTTCTCAAACCATTTCCTTCTTTTCTTCTCACACTTTAATCGCTCGGTAAGTGGCTAATATAATACTCTAGTATTCTTATTTTCCCTTTTTCCTTTGTGCCGAAATTTCATGTTGGTGTGGGATGGTCTTTTGGATCGATATCATCATCATACCATGACTCACTCGAATCTTTTCTCTATTTTAGAAACTTAGTGGAAGGCCAAAATTTGGAGTGTCTGAAATCATCGTGAATCGCTAGGATTCGGTCCAAAGTTTTAAGGTAAGGGTTTTTATCAAGGAATTCCATATTACTCATTATTTCGTTAATGATGGGGTTTACTAATCGATTTTATCTTAGGAACGCTATCACTTGATTTTCATCCTTTGAACGTAAGGATTTCATGGTAAGCCGATTTCGCCCCTTAAAATCAATCGTCTTAATTTTTGAAATAATAGTTGGACTAATATTCTTATGTCAATGGAGGCAAGCAAGATAGGGTCAAAAAGGGTGGTGAATAGTGATCGGAAGAGGGGCGGATTCGCTATTCCCACTAGATTCAAGCAAAGGGCTATTTCGGTAATCCGAGATTTTCCAACGGGTTGTGAACCGTTAACCGGGGAGAACCAACAAATAGTAGTTATTCGAGATTCCGAGGGTAAAAATCTTGACGGATTACATTAGCATAGATTTATTTTAAGTGTTAGTGTTCTAATCGAGCGTTATAACGTTTTTAGGTGTTGACGATCAGGAAAGTGTAGTGCTCACTGTGTGTCGGTGTGTGTAATCTCACACCATATCTCGCGGGTTAGATAACCACATCGTAATAATGTTAGATTAAAATCACAAAGTTGGTGAAATCGGGTAAAATGGTATATTTTAACACTTTAATAGTAAAAACTATGAAATTGGTATCGAGATTATGAAAATTACGAAATTTCCCTTAATGGGCTAAATCGATAAATGTTACTTATTGGGCCATATGTGATTTTGATAAATAGGCCATATGGGATTTTGATAGATGGGCCATATGTGATTTTGATAAATGGGCCATACGTGATGACTGCTAAATGGGCCAAATGTGATATGAGATTGTGTGGGCCAAAATGTGAAATGGGCCAGTTTGTGATAAATTTTATAATGAGCCTTATGTTGGAATAATTATAAGAATGGATTGTTATGCATATTATATACATGATTGCATGGGTTGGGCTTTTTGGATGAAGAGAAGTTCTGGTGGCTTTGCTACAAAATTCTGATGGCTTCGTGCCCAGTTTGAAATATGGCTTCGTGCCCAGTTTGATATATGGCTTAATGCCAGTTTGGTGTGTTGGCGGGGTGGGTGACTAAAGCTCCCCACAGGTGTGCTGGTTGGTACAGGTGGTGTGTAGCGGATGGAAACTTAGGATTGGTTTTGGGAAATTGCATATCACATGCATTCTATACATGTTAAATTGTTATATTTGTAATGGGCTCATGCCCAAATAAATGCTTAAATGGTTTTGGCCCAGTGGACTATAGTAAGTGAGTTACACATTGAGTTCTAAGTAACTCATCCCGTTTTCTTTACCCTTTCCAGGTAATGATCAATGACGGAGGCTTGGGCCGGGGACGACTCAGTGGAGGCCATACTATGATTAATGGGTTAATTAAACTTCGGATTCCTTTAAAGTACTTTTTAATATTTGCTTTTAAGTTTGTAATAAGGCCTCTGGTTAAATTTTTATGGATGTTTTACTTGTGGATGGATTTTATATTACGTTTTAAATACTTAAATGAGATTTCTTTTCTAAAAATAGAAACAAACGTTTTTTATAAATAAACGTACGAAAAGGATTTCATTCTTAGTAAATTTTAACTCGATAACATTTTTCTGTAACAACTTATTTTAAAATCTGTTTTCTACAAACCTTTAATAGACTTTACATATGATCATTTCGTATGACATGTCAAATCTGGTCTTAACGCACAGACCGGGTTTGGGGTGTTACATTTTATGGTATCAGAGCCCAGTTTCAAACCTCGATTGTGGTTGGGTTCAACAACAATTTTCGTTTAAAACTGTTTTGAATTTATAGAATTTATGTTTTAAAGGTAGTGTGGCACCACGAGTATCTGGCACCAAGTCAAGTAAGTATTCATATACTGAATGATTATTATTGTGATATGATCATAGGAACACTCTAGAACTTCTAGTTTTAGGTGTTAAAACTATAGAGATTAAGACTATAGGATGTGTATGCGAAAACAAACTCTATCTCTTATATTTCATAAAATATTGTTAATAAACACTGAAATAGTATTTTGATTCATAAAACTTGTAATCAAATTAAACCGAATTAGTCAATATGAGCACTAGAGGACGTGGACATGGTAGACGTGGCCATGGTAGAGGCTGAAGAGCTAGAGCCGTGTCTGAGGCATCGGGACATATGCCGAAAATAGATGCACCGGCATCACCTGTGTCGAAAAATGGATCCCATGACCATATGAGAGAGGACATTGCTTTGACCCAACCAATGTTGCAAGTCCTAGAAAGGGTTGCTGGGGCTAGAACTGAGCCAGTAGCTCATGGATCAATATCAGAACGACTTAAATCAAAATGTAGCGGAGTATTGGCTGGAGGCTGTGGAGCGGATCATGGATGATTTGGAATGCACCACCGAGCAGAAACTGAGAGGAGCTGTGTCCTTGTTGAGGGACGAGGCGTATCAATGGTGGCTTACTGTTCGAGAAGGCGCTCAGGCTGAACATGTTACTTGGGATTTCTTCAAAATTGAATTCCAAGGAAAGTATGTCGGGGCAAGTTATGTGGATGCCCGGAGGAAGGAATTCTTGAATCTGGTTCAAGGAAATAAGACGGTGGCAGCTTACGAGGAAGAATTTCTACGCTTGAGTCGTTATGCTCGGACGATAGTGCCAACTGATCATGAGCGCTGTGTACGTTTTGAGGATGGGCTAAATGATGAGTTGCGGGTACTGATAGCACCACAACTAGAAAGGACTTTTGCCAAGCTCATGGAGAAAGCCAAAATCGCTGAAGAGGCTAAGAACTTGGAACGTCAGAACCGAGAAAGAGGTGGAGACAAGAGGGACTTTAAGTATTCGGGTTCCGCTAAAAGGTTCCAAGAGAGGCCCAGGAATGATGAGCCAGCTCTAGTTAGAGCACCTGCGGCTACCAATCAGATTCAACTGTGTGCTGACTGTGGAAGATAACACCCCGGGGAATGCTGGAAGAGAACTGGTGGTTGTTTTAAATGTGGTTCTAAGGACCACCAGCTTAAGAATTGTCCTCGACGGACTGCTCCAACTCAAGAAGCTCGTAACCCTGATGCATAGTCAGCTAGAGGCACTCAGCAGCCACCGAGGGTGTCGTGGTGGTAATGGCGTTGGTCGAGGTCAAGGTGCACCGGGTAGAGGTAATGGCTTCAGAGGTAACGCGGAGGCGAGACAACCAGGGTTAGTCTATGCGGTCAGGCGTCGGGAGGATGGCGATGCACCTAATGTGATAACCGGTATGTTCTTCATCTTTGATGTACCTGTTACTGCTTTGATAGATATCGGATTTACCCACTCGTATGTTGCTAGTGCTATATCAGGAAATCTGAATATTAGATTTGAGATTACCGATAGAGAGATGACGGTAATTAGTCATTTAGGATAGTCTGTGATTTTGAATAAATTGTATAGAGACGTGCCTTTAGAAATTCAAAGAGAAGTATTTTTGGCAGATTTGATGGAACTGCCCTTCGGCGAGTTTGACCTTATTTTGGGCATGGATTGGTTGGTGAAGCACTGTGTGCATTTGGATTGTGTTGCAAAGAGGATGGCGATAAGGACCTTGGAAGATAAGGAAGTTGTGATGATAGGCGAACGGAGAAATTATTTAGCAAATGTGGTATCTGCTTTAAAGGCAGAAAAGTTGGTGCGAAAAGGGTATGGAGCGTTCCTAGCCTTCATTAGTGCTTTGGATGCCAAGGAATTATCTGTGGAAGGTGTTAGAACAGTGAAAGAATTTCCAGATGTCTTCCCCGAAGAACTTCCGGGTCTACCTCCGCATCGGGAAGTAGAGTTTGGCATTGAGCTTTTGTCTGGAACCGCTCCGGTGTCCATTGCTCCTTATAGAATGGCGTCGAAGCAGTTAGCGGAGCTTAAAGCTCAAATTCAAGAATTGTTGGATCGGGGATTTATTCGACCGAGTGTGTCTCCGTTGGGAGCACCAGTTTTGTTTGTCAAAAAGAAGGATGGGTCGATGCGTATGTGCATTGATTATAGGTAGTTGAATAAATTGACAATCAAGAATAGGTATCCATTACCGAGAATCAATGACCTATTTGATCAGTTGAGAGGAGCTTCAGTTTTCTCCAAGATAGATTTGAGATCGGGTTATCATCAACTCAAGGTTAAGGAGGCAGATATTCATAAAACGGCATTCCGAACTCGTTATGGACATTATGAGTTTTTGGTGATGCCGTTTGGTTTGACCAATGCACCAGCTGCATTTATGGGCATGATGAACCGAGTCTTTCAACCCTACTTAGACCGGTTTGTATTGGTGTTCATAGATGATATCTTAGTATACTCGAGGAATGAAGAAGAGCATGACTCACATTTGCGCATAGTATTGCAAATACTGCGAGAAAAGCAACTTTATGCCAAATTCAGTAAGTGTGAATTTTGGCTGAAAGAAGTGACTTTCTTGGGACATGTTGTATCGGCCGAAGGAATCAGAGTTGATCCTCGGAAGGTAGAGGCGGTGTTGGATTGGAAACCACCAATGTCTGTGGCTGAAATTCGGAGTTTCCTAGATTTGGCTGGCTATTATAGACACTTTGTTGAGGGGTTTTCGTTGATTGCTGCACCCCTAACTAAACTATTGCGAAAGGGAGTACCGTTTGTGTGGGCAGTTAAACAACAAGAGAGTTTCGAGAAATTGAAGAAGATTTTGACGGAAGCGCCAGTACTGATTCAACCTGAGGCTGGAAAAGAGTTCATTGTTTACAGCGATGCGTCACACACGGGCTTGGGATGTGTGTTGATGCAAGGTGGAAAAGTGGTAGCTTATGCATCTCGTCAGTTGAGGCTGTATGAAGTCAACTATCCTACCTATGATTTGGAGTTGGCTGCGGTGGTTTTTGCTTTAAAAATTTGGAGGCATTATCTCTATGGTGAGAAGTCGATCATTTATACGGATCATAAGTGTTTAAAGTACCTCATTACCCAAAAGGAGTTGAACTTAAGACAGCGGAGATGGATAGAGCTGTTAAAGGATTATGATCTCTCAATCGAGTATCATCCTGGAAAGGCTAACGTGGTAGCAGACGCGTTGAGTCGTAAGGTAATATCAGATTTGAGAGCGGTGTTCACTCATCTCAGTCTGTATGAAGATGGTAGTCTTCTAGCCGAACTTCAGGTGAAGCCTGTGTGGTTAGGTCAGATTAAGGAGAAGCAATTATCAGATGAAAAGTTGGGTCCCTTAGTTCAACAAGTTGAAAGTGGTGTAATAGGGGATTTTGGAATGAATAAGGATAGAGTGCTGTGTTTTCGCGGAAGAGTTTGTATGCCCATGGATTCAGATTTGAGGCAAATGATTCTGTGTGAGGCGCATAGTAGCCCTTATGCTATGCACCCCGGAGGAAGTAAGATGTATCGAGATCTACGGGAGCAGTATTGGTGGCCAGGATTGAAGCGAGAGGTTACGGATTTTGTGAGTAGGTGCTTGACTTGTCAACAAGTGAAGGCGGAACATCAATTGTCGTCGGGATTGCTACAACCAGTGAAGATTCCATTATGGAAGTGGGAACAGATAACGATGGATTTTGTTAGTGGGTTACCCTTATCACCTACTAAGAAGGATTTCGTCTGGGTAATAGTGGATCGATTGACGAAGACTGCCCAATTTCTACCAGTTCGTATGGATTACTCGATGCAGAAGTTGGCTAAGTTGTATGTATCAGAGATCGTGAGGTTGCATGGGGTACCAGTGTCTATTATTTCGGAAAGGGACCCTAGGTTTACATCACGGTTTTGGAAAGCTTTGCATGAGGCTCTGGGAACAAAGTTAAACTTCAGTACGGCTTTTCACCCTCAGTCAGATGGACAGTCGGAAAGAGTAATCCAGATTTTGGAAGACATGTTAAGAGGTTGTGTGATTGACTTCAGAGGTAGTTGGGAGGATTATCTACTGTTGGCAGAGTTTGCATATAACAATAACTATCAGTCCAGCATTTAGATGGCACCCTACGAGGCATTGTATGGTCGTAGGTGTCGTACTCCTACTTGTTGGACTGAATTGGGCGAACGACAGTTATTGGGTCCTGAGCTAATATCAGAAACGAAAGAAAAGGTAAAGGTAATTCGGGCTCGGTTAAAGGAAGCTTCAGATAGACAGAAATCGTATGCGGATCTGAAGCGTAAGGATATTGAGTTTTCGGTGGGAGATTAGGTCTTTCTAAAGGTCTCACCTTGGAAGAAGATCTTCAGGTTTGGAAGGAAGGGCAAGTTGAGCCCTAGGTTCATCGGACCGTATCGTGTGTTGAAGCGTGTAGGACCAGTGGCTTATCAGCTTGAATTACCTCCGGAACTGAGTCAGATTCATAGCATTTTTCACGTCTCAATGTTAAGGCGTTACCGATCGGATCCGTCTCATATAGTACCAGTAGAGGAGGTTGAGTTAAGGCCTGACTTGTCTTTCGAGGAGGAACCAATGAAAATTTTAGATCGTGTTGTTAAGGTGCTAAGAAAGAAGTCAGTACCGTTGGTTAAGGTTCTATGGCGTAATCACAGAGCGGAGGAAGCTACGTAGGAGCCTGAGGATGCAATTCGGCAACAATACCCTCACCTCTTTTAACCAGGTAAATTTCGAGGACGAAATTTTCTTTAAGGGGGTAGAATTGTAACATCCTAAAATTTGAATTTTTATATGTTATATTACTTAGGTGCTCAGCTAGTTTATTTATCCTATGTGTGTGTTAAAATAGTCCTGAGAAGGTTCGAGATTTAATTGGATTTTGGAATAAATTTTGGTAAATAGAACTTTATTGAAGTGGAACAAGTAACCTTCATGTTTAAGGAAATTAAGTGGCAAAAGTTAACATAAGATGAGCTAGTAGTAAAGAGGAGTTGACGCCATAAGCATACTTAGAGGGAAGAGGTTCGAATCCCTTGTTATGCATGAGAATTTTTTTTAATTTTTGCACTCATCTAGCATGTGTCGGCCAAGCTTTATTTTTGGAAAGTTGGACTTTTAGTTTATGGTAAGGTGGCTAATGGATTAAGGCAAGAATTGAACTTAAGGTAGGGAATCATGAGATTATGGTATGTAGGGGGAACACAAGGCACATTTTAAGGAATGTGTTTTGGAAAGTTTGGAATGGCCAAACTTTGACTTTGGTGTCCATGTACTTGGACGGTTTTAGGGGCTAAGGGGTGGCGAATTTTTGAAGACTTTTGAGTAAGGATAGGTGCTTGTTGGGCATATTTCTTTTTGGGTCATTTTTGCTTTCTCTCAAAACATTTTCTCTTCATCTTTTCTCTCCCTAGCCGAATGCACATTGAGCATTAGGTAAGCATCTTTCGTTTTTCTTTTGGTCATTCCATTTTGACCATTTTGGTCTAAATTTGCCTATTCTCTCAAGTCATTTCCCCTAGTGCTGAAAACACCAAAACCTTGAAGGCCATTTTCTCTTTTCTTTTCTTCCTCCATTGCCGAATGCTCTCTAGTCTCAAACCTCTCTCTTTGTTCATCTTCTATTCTTGAAATGAACAAAAACCGAAACACCTAATTGTCCTATACCTTTATTTCATCTCCTTCTTCTTACAAAATTTATTCAACATTTTCTCCTTTTTCTTTTCCTCCATGGCCGAATGTTGCTAACACCATCTCCTTCAAATTTTTCTCTTCATAGCCGAATATTTTACAACACTTATGTTCTTCTCAAACCATTTCCTTCTTTTCTTCTCACACTTTAATCGCTTTCATAAGTGGCTAATATAATACTCTAGTATTCTTATTTTCCCTTTTTCTTTTGTGCCGAAATTTCATGTTGGTGTGGGATGGTCTTTTGGATCGATATCATCATCATACCATGACTCACTCGAATCTTTTCTCTATTTTAGAAACTTAGTGGAAGGCCAAAATTTGGAGTGTCCGAAATCATCGTGAATCGCTAGGATTCGGTCCAAAGTTTTAAGGTAAGGGTTTTTATCAAGGAATTCCATATTACTCATTATTTCGTTAATGATGGGGTTTACTAATCGATTTTATCTTAGGAACGCTATCGCTTGATTTTCATCCTTTGAGCGTAAGGATTTCGTGGTAAGCCGATTTCGCCCCTTAAAATCAATCGTCTTAATTTTCGAAATAATAGTTGGACTAATATTCTTATGTCAATGGAGGCAAGCAATATAGTGTCAAAAAGGGTGGTGAATAGTAATCAGAAGAGGGGCGGATTCGCTATTCCCACTAGATTCAAGCGAAGGGCTGTTTCGGCAATCCGAGATTTTCCACCAGGTTGTGGACCCTCATCCGGTGAAAACCAGTTATTCGAGGTTGTTCGTAGTTCTGAGCCATTAGCTGTTCGGGATTTTCCAACGAGTTGTGAACCGTCAACTGGGGAGAACCGAAAAATAGTAGTTATTCGAGATTCCGAGGGTAAAAATCTTGACCACTTACATTAGCATAGATTTATTTTAAGTGTTAGTGTTCTAATCGAGCGTTATAACGTTTTTAGGTGTTGACAATCAGGAAAGTGTAGTGCTCCCCGTAATCAGGTGTGTAATCTCACACCATATCTCGCGAGTTAGATAACCACATCGTAATAATGTTAGATTAAAATCACAAAGTTGGTGAAATCAGGTAAAATGGTATATTTTAACACTTTAATAGTAAAAACTATGAAATTGGTATCGAGATTATGAAAATTATGAAATTGCCCTTAATGGGCTAAATCGATAAAAGTGACTTATTGGGCCATATGTGATTTTGATAGATGGGCCATATGTGATTTTGATAAATGGGCCATATGTGATGACTGCTAAATGGGCCAAATGTGATATGAGATTGTGTGGGCCAAAATGTGAAATGGGCCAGTTTGTGATAACTTTTATAATGAGCCTTATGTTGGAATAATTATAAGAATGGATTGTTATGCATATTTTATACAGGATTGCATGGGTTGGGCTTTTGGATGAAGAGAAGTTACGGTAGCTTTGCTACAAAATTGATAACTTCGCGCGCCCGATTTGAAATATGGCTTCGTGCCTAGTTTGATATATGGCTTAATGCCAGTTTGGTGTGTTGGCGGGGTGGGTGAGTAAAGCTCCCCACAGGTGTGCTGGTTGGTACGGGTGGTGTGTAGCGGATGGAAACCTAGGATTGGTTTTGGGAAATTGCATATCACATGCATTCTATACATGTTAAATTTTTATATTTGTAATGGGCTCAGGCCCAAATAAATGCTTAAATGGTTTTGGCCCAGTGGACTATGGTAAGTGAGTTACACATTGAGTTCTAAGTAACTCATCCCGCTTTTTTTTACCCTTTCCGGTAATGATCAATGACGGAGGCTTGGGCGGGGCGACTCGATGGAGGCCATACTACAATTAATGGGTTAATTAAACTTCGGATTTCTTTAAAGTACTTTTTAATATTTGCTTTTAAGTTGAGATGTAATAAGGCCTCTGGTTAAATTTTTATGGATGTTTTACTTGTGGATGGATTTTATATTACGTTTTAAATACTTAAATGGGATTTCTTTTCTAAAAATAGAAACAAACGCGTTTTTCATAAATAAACGTCATTTAAAAGGATTTCATTCTTAGTAAATTTTAACTCGGTAACATTTTTCTGTAACAGCTTATTTTAAAATCTGTTTTCTACAAACCTTTAAGAGACTTTACATATGATCATTTCGTGTGACATGTCAAATCTGGTCTTAACGCACAGACCAGGTTTGGGGTGTTACAATCGAGTAATAGAGTCCCTAAGATAAAAATCGGTTAATCGCCCTATCTTCAATAATAAGTAATATGAAATCCTAGAAAGTAATCCTTACTTAGGTTTTTGAACCGAATCCTAATGATAACACGATGACTTCAGACAATCCAAGTTTCGGCCTTCCACTAAGTTTCAATTGATCAAAGTGTGAGTAGAAGAAAAAACAGTTGAGAAGGAATTATGTGTGAAGTAAAAGGTTCGGCTATAGTGAAAAATTGGAGAGGATGATGCTTAATGATATTCGGCCATGGTGATTATTAAAGAGGGAATGATGTTGAGAGTTTTTGCAAGAAATAAAAGAAGAAGAAAATAAGGTGTTTAGATTTCGGTTCTTTTCAAGAATGGAAGATGAATAAAGAAAAGGTTTTGAGACTAATGTGCATTCGGCAAAGAAGAAAGAGAAGAAAAGAATAATGGCCCTTCAAGGTTATGTGGTTTCGGCACAAAGAGAAAATGGTTTGAAGAGAATGAACAAATAAGACCGAAATGGTCAAAAATGAAATGGCCAAAAGAAAGCAAAGTTTTACCTATTGTTCATGATACATTCGGCTATGGAGAGAAAATTAGAGAGAAAAACTTTGAAGAGAAACACCAAAATGCCAAAATGCCAAAGTGACCAACTAGCACCTAATCCTTACCAAAAGCCATCAAAAATTCGGCCACCCCCCCTAGCCCCTAAAACCGTCCAAGTGCATGGCCACAAGGTCAAAGTTTGGCCACCCCAAACTTTCCATAACATTTTCCTTGTTATAAGCCTTGTGTTCCCCCTTCATGCCTTTTCCATTTGATTCCCTTCCTTAAAATTAAAACTTGCCTTTTCTCTTAGCCACCTTATCATAAAAATAAAAGTCCAACTTACCATATATACTAGGCTTGGCCGACACTATGAGGAAGGAAAGCAAAAAAAATAACATTCTCATATGTACATCAAGGGATTCGAACTCCTTCCCCTCAAGGAACACATATGGCGCCATCTCCTCTTTACTACTAGCTCACTTATGCTAACTTTTACCACTTAATTACCTTAAGCTTTAAGGTCACTTGTTCCATTTCATTAAAGTACTAATTAGCAAAATTTATTCCAAATCCAAATAAATCCCGAGCCTTCTCGAGACTATAAAAACACACACATTGGATAGTTTAACTAGCTGAGCACCAAAATAATGCAACAATAAAAAATTCAATTTTTAGGACGTTACAATTGTACCCTCTTAAAGAAAATTTCATCCTCAAAATTTACCTGGTTAAAAGAGGTGAGGATATTGCTGCCGAATGGTGACCTCAGGCTCCCACGTAGCTTCCTCCGCTCTGTGATTACGCCATAGAACCTTAACCAACGGTACTGACTTCTTCCTTAGCACCTTAACATCTCGATCTAAAATTTTCACTGGTTCTTCCTCGAACGACAAGTCAGGCCTTAATTCAACTTCCTCTACCGGTACTATGTGAGACGGATCCGAACGATAACGCCTCAACATAGAGACATGTAAAACACTATGTATCTGGCTCAACTCCGGAGGTAATTCAAGCTGATAAGCCACTGGTCCTACACGCTTCAACACACGGTACGGTCCAATGAACCTAGGGCTCAACTTGCCCTTCCTTCCAAATCTGAAGATCTTCTTCCAAGGTGAGACCTTTAGAAAGACCTGATCTCCCACCGCAAACTCAATATCCTTACGCTTCAGATCCGCATACGACTTTTGTCTATCCGAAGCTTCCTTTAACCGTGCTCGAATCACCCTTACTTTTTCTTCCGTCTCTGATATCAATTCAGGACCCAATAACTGCCGTTCCCCCAATTCAGTCCAACAAGTAGGGGTATGACACCTATGAACATATAATGCTTTATAAGGTGCCATTTGGATACTGGATTGATAACTATTGTTATACGCAAACTCCGCCAACGGTAGAAAATCCTCCCAACTACCCTTGAAGTCAATCACACAACCCCTTAACATGTCTTCCAAAATCTGAATTACTCTTTCCGACTGACCATCAGACTGGGGATGAAAAGCCGTGATGAAGTTTAACTTTGTTCCCAAAGCCTCATGTAAAGCTTTCCAAAACCGTGATGTAAACCTAGGGTCCCTGTCCAATATAATAGATACTGGTACCCCATGCAACCTCACGATCTCCGATACATACAACCTAGCCAACTTCTACAGTGAGTAATTCGTACGAACTGGTAGAAAATGGGCAGTCTTCGTCAATCGATCCACTATTACCCAGACGGAATCTTTCTTAGTAGGTGTTAAGGGTAACCCACTAACAAAGTCCATCGATATCCGTTCCCATTTCCATATCCGTTCCCATTTCCATAATGGAATCTTTACCGGTTGCAACAATACCGGCGGTAATTGATGTTCCGCCTTAACTTGTTGACAAGTCAAGCACTTACCCACAAAATCAGTAACCTCCCGCTTCAACCTTGGCCACCAATACAGTTCACAGAGGTCTCGATACATCTTATTTCCTCCGGGGTGCATAGCATAGGGGCTACTATAGGCCTCTCGCAGAATCATTAGTCTCAAATCTGAATCCTTGGGCATACAAATTCTTCCGCGAAAACACAGTACTCCATCCTTATTCAATCAAAAATCCCCTATTACACCACTTTCAACTTGTTGAATTAAGGGACCCAACTTTTCGTCTGATAACTACTTCTCATTGATCTGTTCTAACCACATAGGCTTCACCTGAAGTTCCGCTAGCAAACTGCCATCTTCATATAAACTAAGATGAGCAAACATTGCTCTCAACTCCGATATCACCTTATGACTCAATGCGTCTGCCACCACATTAGCCTTTCCAGGATGATACTCGATTGAGAAGTCATAATCCTTCAACAGCTCTATCCATCTCCACTATCTTAAGTTCAGCTCCTTTTGGGTAAGGAGGTACTTAAGACTCTTATGGTCCGTATAAATGATCGACTTCTCACCGTAGAGATAGTGCCTCCAAATCTTTAAAGCAAAAACCACCGCAGCCAACTCCAAATCGTGGGTAGGATAGTTAACTTCGTGCAGCCTTAACTGATGAGATGCTTAAGCCACAACTTTTCCACCTTGCATCAACACACATCCCAAGCCCGTTTGTGACGCATCGCATTAAACAATAAACTCTTTTCCAACCTCAGGTTGAATTAGTACTGGCGCTTCCGTCAAAATCTTCTTCAATTTCTCAAAACTTTCTTGTTGTTTATCTGCCCACACAAACGGTACTCCCTTTCGCAACAATTTAGTTAGGGGTGCAGCAATCAATGAAAACCCCTCAACAAAACGTCTATAATAACCAGCCAATCCTAGGAAACTCCAAATTTCACTCATCGACTTGGTGGTTTCCAATCCAACACTGACCTCTACCTTCCGGGATCAACTTTGATTCCTTGGTAAATTCACACAACATGTCCCAAGAAAGTCACTTCTTTCAGCCAAAATTCACACTTACTGAATTTGGCATAAAGTTGCTTTTCTCGCAATATTTGCAATACTATGCGCAGATGTGAGTCATGCTCTTCTTCATTCCTCGAGTATACTAAGATATCATCTATGAACACCACCACGAACCAGTCTAAGTAGGGTTGAAAGACTCGGTTCATCATGTCCATAAATGCAGCTGGTGCATTGGTCAATCCAAACGGCATCACCAAAAACTCATAATGTCCATAACGAGTTCGAAATGCCGTCTTATGAATATCTGCCTCCTTAACTTTGAGTTGATGATAACCCGATCTCAAATATATCTTTGCGAAAATTGAAGCTCCTTTCAACTGATCAAACAGGTCATCGATTCTCGGCAATGGATACCTATTCTTGATCGTCAATTTATTCAACGCCTATAATCAATGCACATACGCATCGACCCATCCTTCTTCTTGATTTAACAAGACCGGTGCTCCCCACGGAGACACACTCGGTCGAATAAATCCCTGATCCAACAATTCTTGAATTTGAGCTTTAAGCTCCGCTAACTCCTTCGGCGCCATCCTATAAGGAGCAATGGACACCGGAGCCGTTTCGGGCAAAAGCTCAATGCCAAACTCTACTTCCGATGGCCCGAGGTAAACCGGAAGTTCCTTGGGAAAAACATCTGAAATTCTTTCACTTTGTTCTAACACTTTCCACCGATAAATCCTTGGCATCCAAAGCACTAATGAAGGCTAGGAATGCTCCACACCCTTTTCGCACCAACTTTTCTGCCTTTAAAGCAGATACCACATTTGCTAAATAGTTTCTCCGTTCGCCCATCATCACCACTTCCTTATCTTCCAAAGTCCTTATCGACATCCGCTGCAAAGACAATCCAAGTGTGCACGGTGCTTCACCAACCAGTCCATGCCCAAAATAAGGTCGAACTCTCCGAAAGGTAGTTCCATCAAATCCGCCAAAAATATTTCTCTTTGAATTTCTAGGGGCACGTCTCTAAACAATTTATCCACTATCACAGACTATCCTAAAGGACTAATTACCGTCATCTTTCTATCAGTAATCTTAGATCTAATGTTCAGGTTTCCAGATATAGCGCTAGCAACATACGAATGGGTAGATCCGATATCTATCAAAGCAGTAACAGGTACATCAAAAATGAAGAACGTACCAGTTATCACATCAGGTGCATCACCATCCTCACGGCGTCTGACCGCATAAACTAGCCCTGGCTGCCTCGCCTCCGCGTTACCCCTGAAGCCATTACCTCTACCCGATGCACCTTGACCTCGTCCTGTGCCATTACCACCACGACCCGGCCCACGGCCTCTCGGTGGCTATTGAGCGCCTCTAGCTGGCTGTGTATCAGGGTTACGTGCTTCTTGAGTCGGAGCAGTCCGTCGAGGACAATTCTTAAGCTGATGGTCCTTAGAACCACATTTGAAACACCCACCAGTTCTTTTCCAGCACTCACCAGGGTGTCGTCTTCCACAGTCAGCACATGGTTGAATCTGATGGGTAGTCGCAGGTGCTCTAGCTTGAGCTGGCTCATCATTTCTGGGCCTCTTCTGAAACCTTTTAGCGGAACCCGAGTACTTAAAGTCCCTCTTGCCTCTGCCTCTTTCTCGGTTCTGACGTTCTGAGTTCTTAGCCTCTTCAGCTATTTTGGCTTTCTCCACTAGCGTGGCAAAAGTCCTTTCTTGTTGTGGGGCTATCAGTACCCGCAACTCATCATTCAGTCCATCCTCAAAACGTACACAGCGCTCATGGTCAGTTGGCACTATAGTCCGAGCATAATGACTCAAACGTAGAAATTCGGCCTCGTAAGCTGCCACCGTCTTATTTCCTTGAACCAGATTCAGGAATTCCTTCCTCCGGGCATCCACATAACTTGCCCCGACATACTTTCCTTGCAATGCAGTTTTGAAGAAATCCCAAGTAACTCGTTCGGCCTAAGTGCCTTCTCGAACAGTAAGCCACCATTGATACCCCTCGTCCCTCAACAAGGACACAGCTCCTCTTAGTTTCTGCTCGGCAGTACACTCCAGATCGTCCATAATCTGTTCCACAGCCTCGAGCCAATATTCCGCGACATTTGGGGCTACTCCAGAGATACCCCTAAAAGTCTCAGCACCATTTGATCTGAGCCGCTCCGATATTGAACCACGAGCTACTGGCCTCGATCTAGCCCCAGCGACCCTTTCCAAAACTCGTAACATTGCTTGGGACAAAGCAATATCTTCCCTCATACGGTCGTGGGATCTTTTATCCGACACAGGTGACGCCGGTGTGTCCATTTCCGGCATATGTCCCGATGCCTCAGACACAACTCTAGCACCTCGGCCTCTACCACGGCCACGTCTACCACGTCTACGTCCTCTAGCACTCATTTGACTAATTCGGTTTAATCTGATTACAAGTTTTATGAATCAGTATACTATTTCAGTCTTTATTAACGATATTTATGAGATATAAGAGATAGAGTTGTTTTCATAAACGCATCCTATAGTCTCAATCTCTATAGCTTCAAACCTAAAACTAGATGTTCTAGAGTGTTCCTATAGTCATATCACAATAATAAGAATTATTCAATTCACTTACTTGACTTGGTGCCGAATACTCGTGGTGCGATACTACCTTTAAAAACATAAGTTCTGTAATTCAAAACAGTTTTGAACCATAAATGTTTTTGAACCCAAACCACAGCCGAGTTTTGAACCGGGCTCTCATACCATAAAATGTAACACCCCAAACCCGGTCTATGCGTTAAGACCAGATTTGACATGTCACACAAAATGAATATACATCTAGTCTTTTAAAGAAATCGAATTTAAAAAAAAAACATTTTGACATGGAGTTATTAAAAACTAAGGTTGATTACTAAATCTAATAATTTGAGTCGTATAAATTGTAACTTAGGAAAAATTGGATTTAATATTTTGAGAAAATTTAAAGAGTTCGAAAGTAATTTGAAAACAAAGATTTAAAATATTATTACAGAAAAATTTCCGAGTTAAAAATACATAAGAATAAAATCCTTTTCGTACGTTTATTTAAGAAAAATGTTTATTTTTATTTTTAGAAAAGAAATCCCACTTAAGTATTTTAAGCGTATTATAAAATCCATCCACAAGTAAAACATCCATAAAAATATAACCAGAGGCCTTATTACAACTTAGCTTAAATAGCAAAAATTAATAAAAAGTACTTAAAAAGAAATTCGTAATGTAAATAACCCATTATTCGTAGTATGGCCTCCACTGAGTCGTCCCCGGCCCAAGCCTCCATCATTGATCATTACCTGAGAAGAGTAAGGAAAACAGGGGTGAGTTACTTAGAACTCAGTGTGTAAACCACTTACCATCGTCCACGGGCCAAAATCCAATTTAGCATTTATTGGGCCAAAGCCCAATACAAATATAACATAATAACATGTATTAAAATGAATGTAATATGCAATTCCCAAACCAAACCTAATTTCCATTCGCTACACACCACCCGTACCAACCAGCACACCTGTGGGGAGCTTTAGTCACCCACCCCGCCAACACACCAAAATAGGCATTAAGCCATTTATCAATTTGTGGACAAGCCACCAGATTTACAGAGTTTTCATGGCATTTGCCATTTTTGATTTGTGGCGAGCCACTGAGAATTTTGTAGCAAAGCTACGAACTTCTCTTCGTCAATATCCCAACCTGCAAATCATGTATATATTATGCATATTCATTTACAACAATCCATTCATATAATTATTACGAACAATATGGCCCATTATAAAAATTTCCACAATCTGGCCCATATCACTCATTTTGGCCCATATACCAAATATCACATTTGGCCCATATATCAAATATCACATTTGGCTCATATATCAAATATCACATTTGGCCCATATATCAAATATCACATTTGGCCCATATATCAAATATCACATTTGGCCCATATATCAAATATCACATTTGGCCCATTAAGGGTAATCTCGTAATTTTACAGTCTTAATACCGATTTCATAGTCTTTACCATTTTAGTAATAATTATGCCATTTTACCCGATGTCACTAACATGCGATTTAATCAAACGATTAACACGATATAATTATCTAACCCATGGAATACGGTGTGAGATTACACACCTGATTACGGTGAGCACTACACTATCTTGATCATCAACACCTAGAATATTTTTAACGCTCGATTAGATCATTAACACTTATAATAATTTATTCTAAGATAAACGGTCTAGGATTTTTACCCTCGGAATCGTGAATAACTACTATTTGCCGGTTCTCCCTGGTTGACGGTTCACAACCCGTTGGAAAATCCCGAATAGCTAGTGGTTCAGAACTGCGAACAACCTCGAATAGTTGATTCTCACCGGATGAGGGTCCACAACCCGATGGAAAATCCCGGATTGCCGAAACAGCCCTTCGTTTGAATCTAGAGGGGATCGCGAATCCGCTCCTTTTTTGATCACTATTCACCACTCCTTTTGATTAAATCTTGTTTGCCTCCATTGACAAATAAATATTAGTCCAAACTAATACTTCGTAATTAAAATGATTGGTCTTAATGAGTGAAGTCGGCTTACCACAAAATCCTATCATTCAAAGGATGAGAATCGAGTGATAGAGTCCCTAAGATAAAAATCGGTTAATCGCCCTATCTTCAATAATAAGTAATACGAAATCCTAGAAAGTAATCCTTACCTTAGGTTTTTGAACCGAATCCTAATGATAACACGATGACTTCAGACAGTCCAAGTTTCGGCCTTCCACTAAGTTTCAATTGATCAAAGTGTGAGTAGAAGAAAAAACGGTTGAGAAGGAATTATGTGTGAAGTAAAAGGTTCGGCTATAGTGAAAAATTGGAGAGGATGATGCTTAATGATATTCGGCCATGGTGATTATTAAAGAGGGAATGATGTTGAGAGTTTTTGCAAGAAACAAAAGAAGAAGAAAATAAGGTGTTTAGATTTCGGTTCTTTTCAAGAATGGAAGATGAATAAAGAAAAGGTTTTGAGACTAATGTGCATTTGGCAAAGAAGAAAGAGAAGAAAAGAATAATGGCCCTTCAAGGTTATGTGGTTTCGGCACAAAGAGGAAATGGTTTGAAGAGAATGAACAAATAGGACCGAAATGGTCAAAAATGAAATGGCCAAAAGAAAGCAAAGTTTTACCTATTGTTCATGATACATTCGGCTAGGGAGAGAAAATTAGAGAGAAAAACTTTGAAGAGAAACACCAAAATGCCAAAATGCCAAAGTGACCAACTAGCACCTAATCCTTACCAAAAGCCATTAAAAATTTGGCCACCCCCCCTAGCCCCTAAAACCGTCCAAGTGCATGGCCACAAGGTCAAAGTTTGGCCACCCCAAACTTTCCATAACATTTTCCTTGTTATAAGTCTTGTGTTCCCCCTTCATGCCTTTTCCATTTGATTCCCTTCCTTAAAATTAAAACTTGCCTTTTCTCTTAGCCACCTTATCATAAAAATAAAAGTCCAACTTACCATATGTACTAGGCTTGGCCGACACTATGAGGAAGGAAAGCAAAAAAAATAATATTCTCATATGTACATCAAGGGATTCGAACTCCTTCCCCTCAAGGAACACATATGGCGCCATCTCCTCTTTACTACTAGCTCACTTATGCTAACTTTTACCACTTAATTACCTTAAGCTTTAAGGTCACTTGTTCCATTTCATTAAAGTACTAATTACCAAAATTTATTCCAAATCCAAATAAATCCCGAGCCTTCTCGAGACTATAAAAACACACACATTGGATAGTTTAACTAGCTGGGCACCAAAATAATGCAACAATAAAATATTCAATTTTTAGGATGTTACATTTCTCATACTGGTTATCGATACCTTTGCAAAAAAACACCAAAATTCACAGCAAAACAAGGCATTTAACGCAACCATACATATACCAATTCAACATGCATCTATAACCTCAAAATTCAACATAAAAAATATCTGAATTTACAGCTCAAAGCATCATCAATATTTCCAAACCAAGATAACCCAATAACATAATATCAAATCCTAAAAATCTAAGATCATATAAACTATTTAAGATAAAATAGAAATCAACCAAAAACGTCTAGCACATTGACTTATTCCTATAGTTTAAAGAATAATACGAGTTCACCTACTCAATCACTAAGCCTAACTTGGATCACTTTATTGGAATTTCCGCACCACTCACACCGTAATGCTAATAATCTGCAAGGTTTAAAAAGAGTAGGTAAGCTTAAACAAGCTCAGTGAATGATCGAAAAAACCCACCAAATAAACATGATATCATGCGTTAAAAGAAAATGATCAAAGCATTGTTGCTTACATAATTTACTACAATGACATACTAAATACTCATACAATGTCTACTGATTCATCTAGCTCTACAATCACATATTTAGTCATACATCACATTTTATTAATTCACATTTAATGATAATTTGGCACTTGAGGCTATGAAACAAAAATGTAGGCTCTATCACCACACATTGGATACACGGATCTCTAACACACCATTGATTTGATGAGTCGAACATATCCGAAAAGGTAGCATTTAGCTAATACTCTCCAACACACCAACATATCTCAGTGAATAAAGCCGAGCTCGTATTCTCTTATCTCTCCAAATCTGTCTTGGGCCTTAATGCCCTAAAAACACAACACAAGGGTGAGTACTTTCAAACCCTATGGCATGCCAACTATATCCAACAGTTTCAAAGATCATAAGGCCAAAATATCTACAGTTATACACATATTTTACTTATTGTTTTATACTTATTTTCACTGCATATTCACATTATAAGCACAACATTGTCACTATCATTCGGCATGTGTAACATACCTACAATTAAGACATTCACAATAGTCATTACAAGCATATATCACATGTTACATTATCACATCTTAATACTCAATCCAGAACACACAATCACATATTTTGCAATTTAAACGAGGGGTATAAGAAAGCTTACACTCAAAAATTAAGGATTTAAGCTACTTTTAAGCTCTCAATTAAAACTATGAATCGTGTCTACAAGCAATGATTCCAAACACTCACCGTTCGCGCTTTTGCCTAGACGCGAAAAGCCTAAATTAGCTTTTCCTTCCCTTTTACCCTGGTTGAAGAAGGTCCTAACAATTCTGAAGCTTCACCAAAGTAAATCACACCACAAACACAATTAATACTTAGCGATAGACACACCCAAAGCAAAAAAAAAAAAAAAATGTAGGCCTAAGCTAGTTCCTCTTGGAACTAAAATTTTGACTAGCTTAGCCAAAACGCAAAAATATCAACACCTACCCGTTCCTATTGCATAAAACTAATTGCAATCATATAATTATATTTCTAAGAATAATTCCCAACCTTCAAACTACTTAAAACTATACAGATTCATGGTTCCAAAATTTCGACAAAAAATGACCATTTTTGCGAAAACTCAATAAAACCTTATAATTCTTTAACAAAACTTTAGGGAAAGTTTAGAAACCTTCTAATCACATCAAAACAAGTTAAAACACACTTTGAAACATTGTTTTCATTTGAAATCCTGAATTCCACCATTAACGCCCCAAATTTCGATATTTATTCAAAACTTTTGATTCAATTGATAAAAACTCAATTTAAAAAAGGCTAGATATCACCAAAAACTAATATGAAAATGAAACATTACCTTCGTTGAGAGAAAAATGAATGTTTTGTTGAAAATGAGGAAACTACAATTTTGAATGATAGCAAAATATGTAACACCCCAAACCCGGCCTAGACGTTAGGGCCGAATCTGGCGTGTCACATTGAAGTGTTTTTCGAAAACCATGTTTTCATTGAAAACCCTTCTTAAAGAACTTTGAAACCATGTAAAACTTTTTAAAAAACCTCAGTTCGTGTTTGTTCATTTCATTCGTGGTTCATTAAAAAGTTATTCCCCTTTTTTTTTGAAAATTGTTATCACCCTTAAAACCTTATTTTTTGCGGAAGCTTAGAAATCATTGCGGAAACATAGTGTTTTGAAAATAGTTATTGTTTTGGGAACACTGCGTTCTACCCCTAACAAGTATAAATCATAATGACTAAAATCGCAGATCAAAAACTATAAAATTGGAGAGGCCTTATTACAAATATAAAAACCTAGACAAAAACTAATAGTAAACAAAAGCCAAGTAAACGAAAATAGGAGCAGTAATGTGGCCACCTCCGAGTCCCTCGCAGCACCGGTCCTCCTAACACTGGGGATTACCTGCACAGTTAAAAACGGGGTGAGTTTATGAAAACTCAGTGTGTAATCCCCTTACGAGTAACGATCGATATCTGAAAATAGAACTCAAAAAGCGATGCAGGCCAAAGCCCTTTAACAATAATGATGCAGTCCGATTCAGAGCATAAGTGGGCCAAAACCCACTACAATATCATTTGGGTCACAGCCCATAATAGAATCAATTGGGCGTAGCCCAAACCAATAACAGAACAAGTGGCCTAAGCCCAGTACAGTGACAGATCTCATAAATAGATATGCAACAGTATGAGGATGCATCCCACCCCGGTCCAGCCAACACACCACCCGTACTAACCCTACACTCCTGTGGGAATAAAATTGACCCACCCAGCCAACACACCAAGCTTAGCACCAGTTGCGGCACTAATTCAACAAAACGGCTCAGCGCCGTGGACAGAACGGCTAAAAGCCATAAACAGAATGGTTATAAACCATAATCAGGATGGCCTAGAGCCATAATCAGGATGGCACAAAGCTATCGGTAATTGTGATAAGTTTGGCACATAGCCATCAGCGACGGTAATATAACCGGCACATAGCCACGGGTAATTATGATCGACACAGAGTCATCAATATATATGTTAGGCACATAGCCACAGGTAAATACGATTGGCACAAAGCCATAATCAAGATGCCACTGAGCCATATTTAGGTTGGCACAGAGCCATAATCAGATTATGCGGCTTTAAGCCGTCCGTCGGTCCACGATGCGTCTCATGCGACCGTGCGACCTAATGAGATCAATACTTGATCCACGATCGTCTCATGCGACCCGTGCGACCCTATCAGAACTTCCTCCGTATCAATGTCCCAACCCCATGCAATATGTCGTGTATGTCATGCTCAATCATTACACGTGTATGCAAAATGGCCATGCTCAGTAACAATCATTTAGACATATATTAAAAGCATATCAGTCACACGACCACAGTCAGGTCAGTTAAAACACAATCATACGATCACAGTCAAATCAGTAAAATTCATAGTCTAAGTCAGTCATTCACCCATAAGGGAAAAATAGTCATTTTACCCTATAAGGGTATTTCGGTAATCCCACCCTTCAGGGGTATTTCAGTAATTCTACCCTACAGGGGTATTTTTGTAATTTCACAAATTGAGGGTATTTCGGTAATTTCACAAATCGAGGGTATTTCACTAATTTCACAAATTGAGCCTATTTCGTTAATTTCACAAATTGAGGGTATTTTGTTAATTTCACAAATCGAGGGTATTTTAGTAATTTCACAAATTGACAGTATTTCGGTAATTTTGCAAACTGGGGGTATTTCGGTAATTTTGCAAATCGGGGGTATTTCAATAATTTTACAAACCAGGAGTACTTCGGTAATTTTACAAACCGGGGGTATTTCGATAATTTTACAAACCGGGGCTTAATGACCCAACAGAAGGTCCAATGTCGCCTCGAGCGACTAAAGTAACCCAAATAAACACAACGGTGCAAATGGGCCTAAGGCCCATTATTTGGCCTAAGTAGGCCCACACGCTCGTGTGGCCCAATTAGCCCAAAATAGCCTCGGCTATACGAACAGCACAGTTCAAACCAATAGAAACCATATAACATGCATTTTATCCATGTAGGGCCCACAAGCCCAGTGGTCCCATACGGCCCATTGCCCAAAAATGACCCTAGCCATATGGACTACACGGCTCGGTGTAACATTTACCACAATATGCAAATTTAATCCGTGAGGGGCCCACAGGCCCATTGGCCCCACACAGCCCATTTCGCGGCCCAAAACGACTTAAGCCCATGAGAATGCTCATGGTGGGCTCGACCATCTTTCGTCCATATTCGTGGGCTCGATCCACCACACGTGCCATCGCACGCTCGTGTGGCATCATTCGCCGGTACTTTGACTTTTCGGCATTATGTCGATCTACTTGGAGTGGTGTGTGTGTACACACGCTTTTCGGCTCTTTTGCCGATTATCGGTCACAGGGTATTGCTACACACCTTCGGCTTATCAGCCGACTATCAAGTACATGGTAAAAATACACACCTGATTGCGAATGTGCGCGACTAACCCAATAGAACACCAACCTAACACAATATGAAACTTCAGTTAGTCGCTTATCAATCAATTGAAGAGAACCTTAACCCAAAACTCCTGTTCGGAGGCTTACCTATCACCCGCCTTAATCAATCTCACTCAGGCTGTCGCAGGAGATCACTTCACTTCAAGTCCTTAAAAAAAACTAGCTGCATCCCAGTCGCGACTCAATAACTAATATCATATACGCAAATAATTGAACCAGGAGTATCGCAACTTACCCAAACTGTGGAATTAAGACTGAGAGACAGAAGTATTCGGCCACCACCACAACACACCCATAAACCGAGGCACGAGAAGACACAATCGCACTCTCCTGAGACCAAGTATTCGACTAGCATAGAAGTTTAGAGGTTATTCGGCTCTAGCAAAAGAGGAGGGAAATGAGAAAAGCCGAAAGAAAGAAGAGAGGAGATAACAATGTGTTTGGCCAAAAACACATCAACCAATTGAGAGAGAAAAGAAATATCCGGCAAAACTATGAAGAGGTAGAGGAGAGAAAAAGAATCGGTTTGACAGGAGGTTTGCAGAGGAATGCAAAGTAGAGAATAGAAGAACCCGAAAGGTATTCGATATGACCAAAAACGAAAAGGTATTCGATATAACCAAATGTTTCAAGCTACCGAATTAGAGAGTAAAAGACTACTCAAAGCCGATTTCTGATAAGCCAAAATTCTCATTCGGCACACACCCCTCTTTCCTTTCAAAATCCCAAATTTTCCTCCCCAAATCACTCAAACCATCCAACACCCTTAAACCGCTCCTAAAATCCCTCCTCCAACCTCTCCACCATCCAATTCAAAATCCCCTTTTTCCTCCTACATTTTCTCCATGACCAATTCAAACTTCACCCTTTTACCAAGTCCACAACAACCTTCCAGAGTTTCAATCCAATTCAACCACTTACCATCCCCATGTAGCAAAATAATTGTATTTTGCTTGCAAGGGGATTCGAACCCAAGCCCCCCTCAGTAGCTCAACATGCCACTTGCCTCCTTTCCACAAGCTCTTTTGTGTCACAAAATATCCCTAATTAATAAAAAAAGGTCTATAGGCCAAAGTCCAGGTTCCTTTAAAAGAATAACCAAAATAAATTGCAAGAGCCAAGACTTGAACCCAGGCTCCCTTACAACCTTAATGACGCCACAACCACTAGACCACATGCTTCCTTCTGTCATTTTTTTCCCACATTTTATTCTTAAAGCCTACTTACTTACTCCCAGGGTTTTATTCAATTAAAACCAAAATTTTTGCTAAAGCCCAGGTTTGAACCCATGACTTTTCTAAATCCTTTCAGGACTCTTAACCACTTGATTAGACATTTAATTGTGTCATTTCCTTACACAATTAAATACCTATTTACAGCCTCCTTACGGACCCATACTCAAAGCCCAATACTTTTAGGCCCAAATTCGGGGCGTTACAAAATAAATGGTGTCTTTAGTGTTTTTGTTTGAATTTGGGAGGGATTTGGTGTTTAAAATTGGATGGAAATCAAATAATTAGAGTTTGGAAGATCAAAATAGATGAATGGGGTTTGGGAAAATCAAGGAACGACAACAAGATGTGAGGGGAAAATAGTTTTCGTGAGTTTAATGTAGGTGGGGGAAAGAAATAGGTCAATTTTAAACTTTGGTATATTACCCTTGTGGTACTCCTAATTTTAACCCTCTTTTCAAAGCAGTCCACATTTTAAAATTAAAGGTCTTTTCTACTTCATTTTCAAAAATTAATTTAACTTTCAAAAATCCATAGATGAAGACATTTTGAGTTTACCAAGCTTCGAATTTCTGAACATATTTTGAGCCAAAATCCCTAAATTACCCTCGAAACTACTAGGCCAAATTTTAGGGTGTGACACAGAAATGATGACCAAGTACCGCGGGTTGCCTGGCAACGATGGCTTACTAATATCAGTATGCAATTAAACTACCAGAATACTTCCTCCATCACATCAATATCAAACCCCTAATGCACATGTCAGAACATATTATGTAACAACCTATTTTTAGTAGTGTTAGAAACAGTGGTTTCGGGACCACGAATCGGAGGAAAGAGTAAATATTTTAATATTTATTTAATGTTTATAGGGTTAATTTAAAGTATTATTAAATTTTTGTTATGAAATTTTGAGGTTTAAATGGTTAATTAGGTAAAAAGGACTAAATTGAAAAAGGTTCAAAAGTTGAATTCTATTAGTTAAAAGGACTAGATGGCTATCGAAAGGAAAGCTAATGAACTTATATGGTAATTATACCATATAATATGTTGATCGTGTCCAAACTAACTATGACAACGAATAAGGCAAGCGCACCTATCGTTCGGTAGTATAGCTATGGCAAGACCGGAAATATCGTATCCTCAAGGACCAAGAGTACTAGTAGTTACTATCTTTTTATTATCTAGCCTAAGTATTAAGGGAATCGATGTTTAATTAACTAATTACTAAACTAAGGATGCTAAGACACAAAGAGTGAATTGGGAAAATACTTTTGGGAAAACCAGTTGATTAAGACAATACCCGAGGAAGAATCGCCTAGACTTCACTTGTTATTTAACTCACGAACTGCACGATTTATTCACTTGACTTGATCCGTAGGATTCCCTAATTTATATTAATACCTCTTTTGAGGCTACTAACGTCTAACCCTAGGTTGATTAATTGAAATCTCTTTCTAATTAAAACCCCTAGTGTTGCATTAACTCGATCTATGGACTCCCATATTAGGTTTGACCCTAATCCGTGATTTTAGTCATCCTATCTCTAGGGTTGCGATCAACTCCGCTTAACTATGCTAGATCTACTCTTAAACAGGGACTTTTGCTCCACTGCCTAAGCACATCAATACTTGAATCAATAACCTGAAATATTAAAGCAAGAATTAAGAACACATAATTAAGAACAAATCAAGTATTTATCATACAGTTCAGAAAACAAAAACAAGATCCGTCTTAGGTTTCATCCCCCTCAGGTATTTGAGGGGTTTAGTTCATGTTTAATAAAGAATACATCTCAGAAGAAAGTAAATAACAAAACATAAGAAAAACCCTAAAACCCCCTGAAGGAAATTGAAGGGAAGATCTTCCGTCTTGAGCGTGATTCCGGCTTCTGAGATGAATCAACTGGCTTTCTTGGAGTAATTCCCCTGTGTTAAGCCCTCTCTGACTTCGCCCCCTTTTTAGGTTATACTTAGGGTGTTGATATAGACTTCGGAATGTCTTTCTTTGCCCCTAAGTATCCTTTTCTGAGTAGAATTACAACGGGTCACGGCAGAGACACGCCCGTGGAGCACACCCGTGTGAATCGAGCCCAGGTCGTGTTTGGGCCTGCTAATGTGGCACGACCGTGTGGTGAACTCCAGGCCGTGTGAATTTCTTACTTTGGCCCATTTTCTCCATTTTCGGCCCGTTTCTCATTCTTTTCATCCTCCGATGCTCTCCTAAGTATAAAACATGAAATTAAAGGATTAGGAGCATCAAATTCCACAATTCAAGGGATTAAATCATCCAAAAGTATGCTAAATGTGGGATTAAAATATGTATATATTATGGTTTATCAAATACCCCCACACTTAAGCATTTGCTTGTCCTCAAGCAAAATTCTCAACTCACAATTAAAATAGAATTTCCTCAATTCATAATCTTCATCAAAATGTTTCATCATAATTCATAGGTAATTCATACATTGATAATTTAACCAGAAGGTTCCTAAAGATTCAAGCAATCAAAGTCATAGTTTTTATAGTACGAAAAATAGGTGTTTCCCCTTACCTAAATAATCACCTTTAATTCAAAATCAATAAAAATTGACATCCTTACTAAGGATTCACTCAAATCACTCAAAGTGTTTAAGGTTCAAATTAAGCACTCAGAAGTCGAACATGAAAAGTTAATCCCATAGGCTTGCATGAAAATCAAATCTCCACCACTATAAAATGAGATGATACATAAATCAAAAGGTCTTTAAAAAGGGTTGTAAAAGGGTTTGGGTTTAAGGTGTGGATAAAGGCTGAATTAGAGGGTTAAAAATCGAGATTGAATTGACAAATTACCTAACTAGAAAAATAAACTAAAACTTGAATAATTACATCAATTGAAACTTATCAATAATATCGAGCTTCTTTTCAAAATAAGATATTCTCCACTTAAGCTTAGATAACATGGAACTAATAGTAACATATATTTCAATTTTTTTTAAGAACAAGTACATCCAAATAATAATAAAGAACTTTTAACAACTGAAATAGAGAACATAGTTAGGCAACTACTCAAATCAAATCTCGACAAAAGGGGTTAAAACAAGAAGGAAAAATTCTCAATGAATAAAAAAGAATGGGTCTTGGGTTAATATTAATGGGTGAGTCAATAAACGGTTTATTAGTCTCAAAGGGGTTCACTAGGGGTTAATTATGAAGGTAGGCTTTTTATGGAGTAAGTGGGTTAGATCCGAGGTGCCTTTATCATCTCTGTATATCAAATCAAAAGTGTGGTCTCGACATGTATGATCGAAGCAAGTTCTAGAATAACAAATCAATGTTGACACACTCATAATTAATAAAGTGAGCAAGAAAGGAATATGCTCTAAAAGGCTCAAAATCTCACAAAAATTATGGTTTTTGATGTCAACCTTGCAAATTTCAAACTTCAAAGTAATATTTAAATTTAGGGAAACAACCTAGAAAATTTTTAATTTTGAAAAATAGACTTATCATGCTTGATTCTCTAATATCTTAAAGTTTAAATCATCAATGCACAATTAACTATGACTTAATCCAAAACATATCAATGATAATCATAAATTAATAGAAGTTTCATTCTAACAAGAATATGAGAAAATTACTTAAGAATAAGACATAATTCGAGGATTTTCAAATAATCACCGTAGTTAACCCCACACTTAAGATGTACATTGTCCTCAATGTACAAAGATAGATAATAGCGATATAGTAATAAAATCATAAGATAGGGAGAGAAGTGAAACTTCCTGAATTTTGGATGGAGTCAATGAAAAGAAACGGTAAAGTTGGAGAGAAGTGAAGATGGGGAGGATACTCTGGTGGTGGTGTGGTCGTTCGTTAACAGCCCCTTGAACCTAAATTAAAGGAATCAAAATATAATAATATAAATCAAAGACGAGAAATATAAAAGAAAAGACATTAAAAATGAAAATAAGAAAAAATAAATGGACTCAAAGGTCCACGGGCGTGTCGCACGCCTGTGTAGATTACTCAGTTTCCACCACGGCCGAATCGCACGGCCGTGGCATTTTATCGCAGCCCGTGTTTTGGGATCAGTTTTGTCCTATTTCCACATGGCCACGGCCACGCCAGTGTGCAAGGCCATGTGGTTAGGGAAACCTGCGCCTAAAAATTTGGTTAGTTTTTAATTAGATGCTAAAATTTGAAAATATGGCCATTAGTGGGGTTAGTCGTCAGGTTGCCTCCCGAGAAGTGCTTATTTAGAGTCTAAGCTTGACTTACCTCTTATTCGTATGATCATGGTGGTTTACAGAGTCGAAACTTATTTTTCTTACTATCAATTCTATCAACATATGGTTTGAGTCGGGTAATATTTACCTTAAAAGTGCCGAAATTAAAATGAGTTACCTCGACCGTTCCATATGGAAAGACCTTAAGTACCGTAAAAGGAATTTCTCCGTTCACTTTAAGCTCTGAGGTGATAATCCGAGGATCGGTTGAATCTAACAGTACCTTCTCTCCAACCTTGAAGTGATTTGTTCCTCCTTTAAGCTCGTCATGGAGCCGCTTTGGTTCATCGTGTATTTTTTATTTCCACTTGTCGTGTGTCCACCATTCATCTAGATCATCAATTTTTAGTCTTCTTTCTTCATGATTTGTGCTGTTTGTGTCATATAAACTAGACCGTGGTTCTATCACATTTTTTTGAGGTGTTTCCTGCAAAGAATGTTGAGCCACAAGGTCATTAACATTAACAGAACTCGTAATATCATCTTGATCACTAGATATCCTAACGGAGTCACGAGCTTGAAAAGTGATTGTTTCATCACCTACACGAAGTGTGAACTCACCTGTACCAACATCAATTCTAGTTTTAGCAGTTGCTAAAAAGGGTCACCCTAAACTTAAAGGTGCGTTACTGTCCTCATCCATGTCTAAGACAACGAAGTCAACTTGGAATATAAATTTATCGACTTTCACAAGCACATCCTCAACAATTCCCCTAGGAAATCTAATAGTTTTATCTGCTAGTTGAATGCTCATCCTAGTTTGTTTAGGTTTCCCAAGACCTAGTTGCTTAAACATTTTATAAGGCATGATGTTAATACTTGCCCCTAAATCAGCCAAGGCATTGTTAGCATCTAAAATACCAATTAAACAATGAATAGTAAAACTCCCTGGATCTTTTAATTTTTTGGGTAGTTTATTTTGTAAAAGGGCTGAGCAAACTGCGTTTAACTCCATGTGCGACGCATTGTCTAACTTTCGTTTGTTTGCGAGAAGCTCTTTTAAAAATTTCCTTGAATCTGGCATCTGCGAAAGAGCTTCAAGAAACGGTAAGTTAATATGTAATTTCTTTAGAAGTTTAAGAAACTTACCGAATTGTTTATCTATGTTGTCTTTCTTCATCGCATTAGGGTATGGCACACGAGGTTGGTACTCTGCAATTATCGGTTTTGGTTTATCATGGCTTACCTCAACCTTACCTTCCTCTACCACATTCTCTTGCCTCAGTTCTGGTTCGTCTAACCCTTCTCTATCGTGAACAGTAATGGCGTGAATTTGCCCCTTTGGGTTAGTTTCAATGTTGCTTGGCAAGTTTCTTTGTGGTCGTTCTGAGATCAGCTTAGCAAGCTAACCTATTTGGTTCTCGAGCCCTTGAATTGACGCTTGTTGATTTTTAAGTGCTATTTCGGTGTTTTGGAAATGGGTTTCTGACACCGCGATGAATTTTGTTAGCATCTTCTCAAGGTTCGGCTTCTTCTCTTGTTGGTAAGGTTGCTGTTGAAAGCTTGGATGGGGTTGTTGTCTTTGATTTCCTTGGCCACCCCACGAAAATTTTGGGTGGTTCTTCCAACCTGGATTGTAAGTATTACTAAAAGGGTTATTTTGAAGTCTAGAAGTATTACCCATATAGTTCATCTGTTAGCTTTCTATGCCAGGGTTGTAGGGTGGGTATTCTGTATTGTTCGTCCCTCCTCTATTTGTATCGCAATGCATCACTGGATGTACCTACGAAGAACCACATAAACCATCATTTTTTTACTTAAAAGCTCTACCTGGTTTGATAGCATTGTCACTGCGTCGAGGTTGAAAACTCCGGCAACTTTTGTTGGCTTCGTCCTCATCACTTGCCACTGATAGTTTTTCATCGACAGCTCTTCAATGAATTCTTAAGCCGCTTCAGGAGTTTTGTTATTCAGGGTTCCACCGGCGGCGTCATATATCAGTTGCCTAGTTGAGGGGTTCAAACCGTTGTAAAAGGTTTGAACTTGTAACCATAGAGGTAACCCATGGTGTGGGCACCTTCTCAACAAATCATTGTATCTCTCCCATGCGTCATAAAGTGTTTCTAAATCCATCTACACAAAATAAGAGATACCATTCCTCAACTTGGCCGTTTTAGCCGGCGAAAAATATTTTAACAAAAAAATTTCGGTCATTTGCTCCCATGTAGTGATTGATCCTCGTGGTAACGAGTTCAACCACTGTTTAGCTTTGTTCCTTAATGAAAAGGGAAACAACCGAAGACGAATGACATCATCAGAAACGCCATTTATTTTGAAAGTGTCGCAAAACTCAAGAAAATTTGCCAAGTGATTGTTTGGATCCTCATCCTGCAAATAATCAAACTGAACAAATTGCTGGATCATTTGTATAGTGTTAGGTTTCAGTTCAAAATTATTTACAGCAATAGCAGGTCTAACAATACTTTATTCAGTTCCTGTTAAACTAGGTTTAACATAATCATACATAGTTCGAGGAACAGGATTTTGATTCACCGGGTTTGCGGCAACCACAGGAGGTAGCGGATTATTATCAGCCATCTCTTCGGTAGTGTTGGTATCGTCCTCTTGCTCTTCTTCTATGTACTGTAGGCTTCACCTTATTTTCCTACGATTTCTGCGAACGATACCTTCTATATCACTGTCAAAAATCAAGGGTCCTGACAGGTTCCTCCTAGTCATAAACTATAATTACCTTCCAGAAGCAAATAAAAGAAAAATTAGCAAATTTAAAAATAAAATAAATATAAATTGCAAATAAATAAAATGGCTAAAGTAATAAATATTTAGTTTTCCTAATATCTTAGTCCCCGGCAACGACGCCAAAAACTTGATCGTGTCAAAACTAACTATGACAACGAATAAGGCAAGCGCACCTATCGTTCGGTAGTATAGCTATGGCAAGACCAGAAATATCGTATACTCAAGGACCAAGAGTACTAATAGTTACTATCTTTTTTATTATCTAGCCTAAGTATTAAGGGAATCGATGTTTAATTAACTAATTACTAAACTAAGGATGCTAAGACACAGAGAGTGAATTGGGAAAATACTTTTGGGAAAACCAGTTGATTGAGACAATACCCGAGGAAGAATCCACCTAGACTTCACTTGTTATTTAACTCTGAACCAGACGATTTATTCACTTGACTTGATCCGTTGGATTCCCTAATTTATATTAATACCTCTTTCGAGGCTACTAACGTCTAACCCTAGGTTGATTAATTGAAATCTCTTTCTAATTAAAACCCCTAGTGTTGCATTAACTCGATCTATGGACTCCCATATTAGGTTTGACCCTAATCCGGTAGATTTTCGTCATCCTATCTCTAGGGTTGCGATCAACTCCGCTTAACTATGCTAGATCTACTGTTAAACAGGGACTTTTTCTCCACTGCCTAAGCACATCAATACTTGAATCAATATCCTAAAATATTAAAGCAAGAATTAAGAACACATAATTAAGAACAAATCAAGTATTTATCATACAGTTCTGAAAACAATAACAAGATCTGTCTTAGTTTTCATCCCCCTCAGGTATTTGAGGGGTTTAGTTCATGTTTAATAAAGAATACATCTCAGAAGAAAGTAAATAACAAAACATAAGAAAAACCCTAAAACCCCTGAAGGAAATTGAAGGGAAGATCTTCCATCTTGAGCGTGATTCCGGCTTCTGAGATGAATCAACTGGCTTTCTTGGAGTAATTCCCCTGTGTTGAGCCCTCTCCGGCTTCACCCCCTTTTTAAGTTATACATAGGGTGTTTATATAGACTTCGGAATGTCTTTCTTCGCCCCTAAGTATCCTTTTTCGAGTAGAATTACAACAGGTCACGACAGAGACACGCCCGTTGAAACGACCTGAAAATGGGCCTAGGAGTGTTTAAAATTTTTGAGAAACAAGAGAACGGCATTATTTCAAGTTGGACTTATTAGGAGGGTGATTTTGGAAAGTTACGGGGTTTTAGGAAGTTTCGAGTTCAAATTGGGCCTTAGCAAAATTTTTATGGCTAAACACTTTAAGGAGAGAAGGTAAGTGGCATCAATGCTTAAGGAAATAAGTGTGCATTTTGCTAGTACAAGGAGTCTATTAGTAAAAGTGGAAAGTGGCGTGTGGAGTGTACTAATGATTTAAGGTTCAAATCCCATTTAGTGCAAATTTTGATTAATTTTTATGCTATTCATCCATAGTGTCGGCCATGGTGGTATTTAAGGCAAGGAAGACTTTTTAATTATGGTATGGTGGCTAAGGAAAAAGGAAAGGATGAAGGTAAGGAAATGAATCAAAAGAAAAAGGCAAGATAAGGGAGCATGTTGGCCTTTTTCATGGGTGATGTTTTGGCAAGATTTTTGTTGGTCAACATCCACCATTTTTGGCTAGAGTTCACACGGTTTTGTTAGGGGGAAAGGAAGAGCCGAATTTCTCTTTTCTCTTTAGATCATTTTGTTAGTTTTTGGGTGCATGAGAGGTACACTTTTCTCTTTGAACATTTGTGTCTTCTTTTCAAATCCATCTTCCTCTTAGCTTTGGCCGAAATCTCCCAACACATTTGTTCATTCTTTTCTTTTGTTTGGCCAAAACACTCACCTTGCTCATCTCCCCTTTGATAGCCGAAATTACCAAAGCACTTTTCTCCATTCATTTTTCTCTTTTGACCATTTCATCAACCTTTTCTTCTTCTTTAATCGACATCACTTTGTGATCACATTTCCTGTTCGATTTTCTCTATAGCCGAACCCCTTATCATCCTATTTCTTCATCATTTCGTTCCCCATCGTGTAGGGAAATCTCTTCTTAATTGAATCGGTAAGTGATCTTATATCCCTCTTTCTATTTTTATGTTCTTTTTCTTCCTAATCGAATATGAATGTTCATTGTTATTCGGTTAGTCAACTTTGTTTCTTATCAAAACGTCACTCTCTCCATCATTCTCATGTTGTGATCAATACTCTTTCGTAGTGATCTTAGTGGGTGGCCGAATATCATTCTAGCCATAAGTCAAGTGGTGGAAATTGCAACAAGGTAAGGAGTTCTTTATGGATTATTTGATATCGTTCATTATTCGATTGGTTGCTAAATGGATTAATAGTTTGGACTAATCGGTCACTATAGGAACCAAATCGCCCGATCACCTATCCCTCGTAATAAGAGACTCAGATTGTTGGTAAGTGATATAGATTGTTAATCAATCGCAATACTTGGTTGAAGTTGAAAATTTGGGCTGTGGACTAATTGTTAACCGATTGTACCTTTAGGTGCCACGGAGAGTATCGTGTTACGGATTCCGAATAAGGTGTGTAATCCCGTACCTGTAACACCCCAAACCCGGTCAATACACCACGACCGAATCTGGCATGTTACGGGGAAAATCGCGTTTGAAGGGTTAGGTTTCTGGTTAAAGATTCGATGAGAAACTCCTTGTCATATTTTATACTTTTCGAAATCTTGGCATGATTGCTTTGTCATATTTTAATGTTTTAGAGTGATACCCGATGGTAAAGTTTAAAACACATTGCGTTATAGTTTTGAAACCGTTGACCTTCCAAGTTTTTAGCAATTTTAACTCAATTAATTTGTTAAAGCATATTAGAAAGCTACTTTAAGCATAAACATAGTAAAACCTAATTTAAAGGCCATTTACAACCCAAAATAAAACCAAATAGTAATAAATAAGATAAAGTACCAAATTTTGTAAAGTCTGAGCAAATCTTTATTAAAGCATGGCATGAGCACCTCGAGTCATGTCCGCGTCTAAGTGTCACCTGAAATGTCAAAGGAGAGGGTGAGTCGCAAGACTCAGTGCATAAATCCCACTCCCGATAAAACAACATGCTAACACACATCATATCATAGCAACATTATCAATGCACCCCGATCCTAACCATCCATATCACCTTTCTCTACCCCGTGTGGTACCAAACCACTGGTGGTGCCAAACCACTGGTGACCCAAAGTCACGATATCCATAATTGTGGTGCCAAACCACTGGTGACCCAAAGTCACGAATAATCCAATGATGGGGCCAACCCATCGTGTGATACCAAATCACTAGCGAGGCGATCCCATATCTCAAAGTGGGGCCAACCCACGGTGGTGTTAACCACGAGGACGAGTCGCAATGAGGTGCCAAACCTCTGGTGTCCCAAAGACACGGTGTGATACCAAATCACCGGTGACCGCGATCCTAAATCCGATGATGGGGCCAACCCATCGTGTGATACCAAATCACCGGCGTCAATCCCGTATAATCAATCGTGGGGCCAACCCACTGTGGTGCTAAGCCACCGGGACGAGGCGCTATGAGGTGCCAAACCTCTAGTGTCCCAAAGACACAAATGTGATACCAAATCACCGTGACCAAAGTCACAAAATCAACTGTGGTACCAAACCACTTTGGAGGTGCCAAACCTCTCAGTGTCCCAAAGACACAGTGTCCCAAAGACACGGATATCATATTCCCCCTCTCTCATATCACCCACACATGTCATACTAATGCAAATGATATAAAACATGCAATCATGCTAACATGCTCAAATGACATCTCATGGTATTTACATCATAAAACATGTTATCACATATATCACTACAGATCTCGTAATGAAACGGACTTACCCGTATCCGTGCTTATACCCCATCGGGTACCAAATCCATCAATCATATTGTTTCACTTTAATAAGTAATTAGGTTATTAATCATATTACCAAACAGAAGTGTGTTAGTTTACACACCTGAAATAGCGAAGGTTTTAATCCTAAGAACCGGTCTAAGACCCTCGATCCTTTTGCTCCTAAAAACAATCGACCAACCATGGGTTAATCACTTAAACCATTCGGCCATAACCATATAAACCAAAGGGTATATCGATTAACCCTTACCTTGCAAACGTTTGGTTTCCTACCAAACCCGAACCAACAATGGTTCCTCTTTTAACAATCGGCACACCCTATTAAAAAGAAACGGTTAATCCCTTGTCACCCTTGACTTAATCGAAACCAAAAGATTGAACTAATAAAATAATACCAATCACTTACCCTTACTTACCAATCGATTAACAAAGGGGAAAGGCTCCAATGGATCGCTTTGAAATCTCGATTGCCCTAACATGAGATGTTTAAACGAATGGTTAACCCTCTTCCATAAACCAAAATCGACATAACACTTGAGAGAAAGAGGAATGGCCATTCGGCCAGAGCTTACCAACACCCAATATTCGGCCAAAATAGGACTCCTAGGAGAGAACCACAAGAGATTCGGCCAAGGCTTGCACCAAAGAAGAACAAAATATTCGGCCAAGGAGACTACTGGGAGAAGGGAAATATTCGGCTAAGTTGAAAGCAATAGAAAGAAGAAATCGGCACTAGGTGTTTAACACCTCTATTTTCTGTTTTGAGAAGAAAAGAAATGGAAGGGATGAATGGAGATTCGGTTTAGGCAAGGTAAATTTCGGCTTTAGCGTTTCAAAAGAAGAAAATGAGGTATGAGAAGAGGGAATACTAGTTTGGTTTACACACCAAGAAAGGGAGGGATAGGTATTCGGCTACCAAGATGTTTGAGAAAAACAACACGAGAGAAAATTCGGCAAGGCTGCTTGTGCTTTTCGGTTCCCGAAGAAAGTGTGAAGAAGCTTTGTTGAAGAAATTCGACTCACAAAAGACTAGAAGGAACTTTCTTTTTACTAAGTGTGACCAAAAACAACCAAAAGAATGCCAAAAATGCAAAAATGCATTTCGGCTACCAACTCCCACACCAAGCCGTCCACTCCCCACTCCAAACTCCCTCAAATTCGCCATAATCCCCCAATAGCTCCCAACCACACATTTCAAATGTGTTTACCAAGTCTTACTCCTACAATTACTCTCCACCCAACATTTGAACTTTTGACTTGGTCCAAAGTGGAATTTGAACTACATCCAACTCTTCCCTCCTATGCCGTCCAAAATGAAGCCAAAATGTGAGGTCTTTGCGGCTTGAACACAAGACCTCCACCTCATGCGATTGACGCCACACCTAGCTCCCAAGTAGCGCATGCCTTGCCACTTTGCCGACTCCTCACTTGTGCAACAAGCACCAAATAAAACACATATCCCTCGGCTCCATCGACTCCCTACACCTAAAGCTCAAAAACTAAATTTTTCCCATTCCCTCGGGCATACTCTAGCCTACAACTAAGCCCCTAAAACATAGAAATAGCAACATAGCACACCAACACATGCAATATCATGCAACAACAAAATAGCCCCCCAACCCGGGATATTACAGTTCTACCCCCTTAAAATAATTTCGGCCTCGAAATTACTTGATCAAAAGAGTTGCGAATGCTCTTTGTCTCATCATATCCTCGGGTTCCCACGTGGCTTCTTCCACGCCATGATTCCGCCAAAGAACCTTAACCAAAGGCACAGACTTTCTACGCAGAACCTTCACATCCCGATCAAGAATCTGCACAGGTTCTTCTTCCAAAGTCAAATCTGGATTTACCTCGATCTCTTCCATTTGCTACCACATGCGCGGATCCGAGCGATAACGTCGAAGCATCGAAGCGTGAAATATGTCGTGAATCGACTAAGCTCTGCGGCAACTCCAGTTGATCGCCACTGGTCCCTCGTCTCAAAACCTTATACGGCCCAATAAACCTCGGACTTAGCTTGCCTTTCTTTCCAACCTCAAAACCTTCTTCCATGGCGAGACCTTCGAAAAAACTTGATCCCCACGAAAACCCTATGTCTCTCCGCTTAAGATCGGCATAAGACTTCTGCCGTCCGAAGCTTCCTTCAACCGAGCACTGAATCAACTTAACCTTGTCTTGGTCTCGACCAACCAACTCGGGTCCCCAACAATCATGGCGTTCACCTAACTCCGTCCAACACGTAGGTGATCGACACTTCCTACCATACAATGCCTCATATGGTGCCATCTTGATGCTCGCTTGTAAATCGTTGTTGTAGGCAAACTCATTAATGGTAGAAACTCCTCCCAACTACCTCTGAAATCCAGAACACAACCCCTCAAAGATATCCTCCAAGATCTGAATAACCCTTTCCGATTGTCCGTCGATTTGCGGTGAAAAGCCGTCTTTGAAATCCAACCGCGAACCCGGGCTGATGCAACGCTTTCGAACCTTGACGTAAATCGGGATCCCTATCCGTGATGATCGATCACGGCACACCGTGCAACCTCACTATCTCACGAAACATACGGCCGCCAACCTCACGAAGTGAGTAGTCAACCCTCACCGGAATGAAATGAGCTGATTTAGTCGATCGATCCACAATTACCCAAACTGAATCCTTCTTGCTTGGCGTGGCGGTAACCCACCGACGAAATCCATGGTTATCCTTTCCCACTTCCATCGAGGAATCTTCACGGTGAAAGCAACCACGGCGGCAATCGATGTTCGACCTTGACCTGTGACATGTCGAGACACTTCCCAACAAACTCTGTCACTTCTTTCTTGAGACCGGGCCACCAAAATCGCTCTCTCGAGATCCCTATACATCTTACTACCTCCGGGATGCATAGCATAAGAACATGCTATGTGCGTCTGAAGAATCCTCTGCCTCGACTCAACATCCTTGGGCATACAAGCTTTACCTTGAAAACACAGCACCCCATCACTAGACAAGTTGTAACCTTCCAAACCACCACTCTGTACCTGCAACCTCCGCGCACTCAGAACCTCATCCTCTAACTGTTTCTCTCTGATCTGCTCAACCCAAGTAGGCTTAATCTGCAACTCTGCCAGAATACTCCCGTCGTCATACAAACTCAAATGGGCAAACATCGCTCTTAAGTCCGAAACAACCTTGCGGCTCAACGCGTCTGCCACCACGTTAGCCTTGCCCGGATGATACTCAATCGAACAGTCGTAATCCTTAAGCAACTCAACCCATCTACGCTGCCTCAAATTCAAATCCTTACGAGTCAAGAGGTACTTGGACTCTTATGATCGGTGTAGACTATTGATCTCTCTCTGTACAAGTAGTGCCTCCAAATCTTCAACGCAAAGACTACGACCGCTAACTCCAGATCGTGCGTCGGATAGTTGACCTCATGTGGCCTCAGCTGCCGAGATGCGTAAGCCACAACCTTACCTTCTGCATCGGCACACAACCCAACCCCGTATGTGATGCATCGCGATGGACCGTGAATTCCTTACCACCTCGAGTTGAATCAAACCGGAGCTTACGTTAGAATCTTCTTAAGCTTGTTGAAACTCTCCTGCTGTTTCTCGGATCCGGACAAACGGAACCTCTTTCCTTAACAACTTGGTCATTGGTGCTGCAATCAACGAAACCCTCTACAAACCTTCTGTAGTATCCTGCCAAACCAGAAAACTCCGAATCTCGACCATCGACTTAGGCGGTTTCCAATCCAAAATCGCCTCAATTTTCTCGAGGATCCACTCTAATCCCCTCACCGACACTACATGTCCCAAGAAAGTCACTTCTCTAAGCGAACTCGCACTTACGAACTTAGCGTAAAGTCGCTTCTCCTTAAAAATCTGCGATACCACACGCAAATGCGCATCATGCTCTTCTTCTCGTTCTTGAATACACCAGGATGTCGTCAATAAAAACTACCACGAGGCCGGTCCGAGATCTTTCTTTGAAACACCCTATTCATCATATCCATGAATCTTTCGCCGCGCGTTAGTCAACCCGAACGACATTACCAAAAATTCGTAGTGCCCATACCGAGTCCAAACGTTTGTCTTGTGAATATCCGCTTCTTTCACCTTTAATGGTGATACCTGACCTCGTGTCAATCTTAGAAAATACCGCTGCACCCTTGGTGATCAAACAAGTCATCTATCCGTGGCAGCGGATACTTGTTTTTGATCGTCGACTTATTCACCAAGCGGTAATCTATGCACATCCGTATTGTACCATCTTTCTTCTTAACAAAGAGTACCGGCGTACCCCACGGTGAAACACTTGGCCCGATAAAACCTCGGTCCAACAACTCTTGGATCCGAGCCTTAAGCTCCACCAATTCCTTTGGCGCCATCCTATACGGAGCAATAGACACTTTGCGCGATTTGGATATGATCTATCCCAAACTCTACCTCACGATCCGTGGCAAACCGGAAGTTCTTACGAAACACATCAAGCAAATTCCTTAAGCTGTTTCGGACTTTTCTCTGCCGAGACTCTTTAGCCTCCAAGGCATACACATGAACCACACTCAAAACAACCTTTTCCACCGGTCCAAAGAGCCTCCCCAATGATATCTCCCACAATGGTTACACCGCGGCGGTCCTCGACTAGCGGCAACAACCCTACCAGATCGATTCGGCCCACTGCTGTCTAGCCCTTTTACGAGGATTACCCGGCGATCCGAAGACCCAAAGCTCCTCTTATGCTGCTCCTGTCCATGCCACGCCTCACGGACTCCTTAACACCTCGGCTACCTTAGCCTTCTCAACCAGAGACAAAGCAAACTCACGCTCTCTGTTGAGGAGCAATCAGCGACCTCAACTCGTCTCTCAGACCATCCTCGAAACGAACACACCTCTCGTGTTCAGTAGCCACAATACCCCTAGCATACCGGCTCAGCTTCAAGAACTCAGCCTCATACTCGGAAACAGACTTACTCCCTTGGACTAGCCTCAAAAATGCTTTTACATTTGCAGCGTCGATGTAGCTAGCTCCAATGTACTTTTTCGAAATGCGACCACAAAATAATCCCATGTCGGATCCTCTGCACGCCACACCATCCCGAACCGTGAGCCACCACTGGTATGACTCATCCCGAAGAAGCGATACTATGCCCTTCGACTTCTCCTCGGCGATCAAGTCGGATCATCCATGATCCGCTCCGTTGCCTCCACCAATACTCAATGATCTTTGAGCAACAACACGAAACACCTCAAAAGAATTCAGCCCCATTTGCCCGAAGTCGCTCGAGCACCGATTTCCTAGCTCTGCACACTCACCACCTACTCAACTACCCTTTCCAACACTCGCGGCATCGCTGTGACCTTGCGTCATCCCCGATCGATCTTGAAACTCACCACCTCCACTGGTGGCGATGCCGGTATCTCATTTTCTAACCCGACGACGGACCTACGGGTTCGAAACCGTCATCCTACCACGACCTGCGTCCACGACCACGTCCACCTCTAGCGCTCATGACTATATTCTCTACGTATCCGATTTAGGAGTTTTATGCATCAGTATTTATTCCACTGTTTTAAAGCAAAGTCTTATGAATAGTAAAGAAGCTTTGTTTTCGCGAGTTCACAGAATCCTATCGATTTGATTTCTAAAGTAATCCACTCTTTGCAATCATCCAATCACATCAATAAATCACAAGAAATAGTAAGGGGTACTTACACAGGGATCTGGTGCCGGAGACTCGGTGTCATGCCTTTCAAACCATTTATTTCAACAAAACACTTAAAACAGACTTTTGAAAATATTTTGGGCCTCAGGCCCATAGCCGAGCCTTTGAACTTGGCTCTGATACCACAATTGTAACACCCCAAACCCGGTCAATACACCACGACCGAATCTGGCATGTTACGGGGAAAATCGCGTTTGAAGGGTTAGGTTTCTGGTTAAAGATTCGATGAGAAACTCCTTGTCATATTTTATACTTTTCGAAATCTTGGCATGATTGCTTTGTCATATTTTAATGTTTTAGAGTGATACCCGATGGTAAAGTTTAAAACACATTGCGTTATAGTTTTGAAACCGTTGACCTTCCAAGTTTTTAGCAATTTTAACTCAATTAATTTGTTAAAGCATATTAGAAAGCTACTTTAAGCATAAACATAGTAAAACCTAATTTAAAGGCCATTTACAACCCAAAATAAAACCAAATAGTAATAAATAAGCTAAAGTACCAAATTTTGTAAAGTCTGAGCAAATCTTTATTAAAGCATGGCATGAGCACCTCGAGTCCTTCCCGGCTCCATGTCGCGTCTAAGTGTCACTGAAATGTCAAAGGAGAGGGTGAGTCGCAAGACTCGGTGCATAAATCCCACTCCCGATAAAACAACATGCTAACACACATCATATCATAGCAACATTATCAATGCACCCCGATCCTAACCATCCATATCACCTTTCTCTACCCGTGTGGTACCAAACCACCGGTGGTGCCAAACCACCGGTGACCCAAAGTCACGATATCCATAATTGTGGTGCCAAACCACTTTGGTGACCCAAAGTCACGAATAATCCAATGATGGGGCCAACCCATCGTGTGATACCAAATCACTAGCGACGATCCCATATCTCAAAGTGGGGCCAACCCACGGTGGTGTTAACCACGGGGGCGAGTCGCAATGAGGTGCCAAACCTCTGGTGTCCCAAAGACACGGTGTGATACCAAATCACTTTGGTGACCGCGATCCACAAATCCGATGATGGGGCCAACCCATCGTGTGATACCAAATCACGGCGTCAATCGTATAATCAATCGTGGGGCCAACCCATTGTGGTGCTAAGCCAACGGGACGAGGCGCTATGAGGTGCCAAACCTCTAGTGTCCCAAAGACACAAATGTGATACCAAATCACGGTGACCGAAGTCACAAAATCAATCTGTGGTACCAAACCACTTTGGAGGTGCCAAACCTCACGTGTCCCAAAGACACAGTGTCCCAAAGACACGGATATCATATTCCCCCTCCTCTCATATCACCCACACATGTCATACTAATGCAAATGATATAAAACATGCAATCATGCTAACATGCTCAAATGACATCTCATGGTATTTACATCATAAAACATGTTATCACATATATCACTCTGAGATCTCGTAATGAAACGGACTTACCCGTATCCGTGCTTATACCCCATCGGTACCAAATCCATCAATCATATTGTTTCACTTTAATAAGTAATTAGGTTATTAATCATATTACCAAACGAAGTGTGTTAGTTTACACACGAAATAGCGAAGGTTTTAATCCTAAGAACCAGGTCTAAGACCCTCGATCCTTTGCTCCTAAAAACAATCGACCAACCATGGGTTAATCACTTAAACCATTCGGCCATAACCATATAAACCAAAGGGTATATCGATTAACCCTTACCTTGCAAGCGTTTGGTTTCCTACCAAACCCGAACCAACAATGGTTCCTCTTTTAACAATCGGCACACCCTATTAAAAAGAACGAGTTAATCCCTTGTCACCCTTGACTTAATCGAAACCAAAAGATTGAACTAATAAAATAATACCAATCACTTACCCCTTACTTACCAATCGGTTAACAAAGGGGAAAGGCTCCAATGATCGCTTTTGAAATCTCGGATTGCCCTAACATGAGATGTTTAAGCGAATGGTTAACCCTCTTCCATAAACCAAAATCGACATAACACTTGAGAGAAAAGAGGAATGGCCATTCGGCCAAGAGCTTACCAACACCCAATATTCGGCCAAAATAGGACTCCTAGGAGAACCACAAGAGATTCGGCCAAGGCTTGCACCAAAAGAAGAACAAAATATTCGGCCAAGGGAGACTACTGGGAGAAGGGAAATATTCGGCTAAGTTGAAAGCAATAGAAAGAAGAAATCGGCACTAGGTGTTTAACACCTCTATTTTCGGTTTTGAGAAGAAAAGAAATGGAAGGGATGAATGAAGATTCGGTTTAGGCAAGGTAAATTTCGGCTTTAGCGTTTCAAAAGAGAAGAAAATGAGGTATGAGAAGAGGAATACTAGTTTCGGTTTACACACAAAGAAAGGGAGGGATAGGTATTCGGCTACCAAGATGTTTGAGAAAAACAACACAGAGAAAAATTCGGCAAGGCTGCTTGTGCTTTTCGGTTCCAGAAGAAAGTGTGAAGAAGCTTTGTTGAAGAAATTCGGCTCACAAAAGACTAGAAGGGAACTTTCTCTTTTACCAAGTGTGACCGAGAACAACCAAAAGAATGCCAAAAATGCAAAAATGCATTTTGGCTACCAACTCCCACACCAAGCCGTCCACTCCCCACTCCAAACTCCCTCAAATTCGGCCATAATCCCCCAATAGCTCCCAACCACACATTTCAAATGTGTTTACCAAATCTTACTCCTACAATTACTCTCCACCCAACATTTGAACTTTTGACTTGGTCCAAAGTGGAATTTGAACTACATCCAACTCTTCCCTCCTATGCCGTCCAAAATGAAGCCAAAATGTGAGGTCTTTGCGGCTTGAACACAAGACCTCCACCTCATGCGATTGACGCCACACCTAGCTCCCAAGTAGCGCATGCCTTGCCACTTTGCCGCTCCTCACTTGTGCAACAAGCACCAAATAAAACACATATCCTCGGCTCCATCACTCCCTACACCTAAAGCTCAAAAACTAAATTTTTCCATTCCCTCAGGCATACTCTAGCCTACAACTAAGCCCCTAAAACATAGAAATAGCAACATAGCACACCAACACATGCAATATCATGCAACAACAAAATAGCCCCCCAACCCGGGATATTACAGTACCCTTCCGAATACCTATTTGAAATGGTGTGTAATCTCATACCTCTCTGAAAGTTTGCATAAAATGTTCTGTGATTCAGTCAAAATACCGAAGGAAAACCGGAAACCGGCATCCGTGACCACTCGGGCGTGCGTATATTCGTAGTGGTAACCATATTTTTGCAATGAAATAGTTTGGTCAGCAACAGCGACGTGATTTTGAAAAATCACGAAAAATAGGATAAAGGGAGTTAGAAAGTGAAAAAGATATTGAAATAAATCTTACTGTGTCTATTTTTATATGAAAGAAACAAAGGAGGAAGAGGAATTGTATATTCTGTGATATCTTAATTTTAGTGAGACTGGTTCTGATTGACTTCGTGGTTCCCTGTTCTGTCTTGGAAAAATCTTTTAAAATTGTACAAAGTGAATTATGAGTTATAATTTATATGTGTAGATTCCTTAGTGGGCCTATTTTCAATATAAACAAGTGGGAGCAACATATGAAAACTGTACAGTGAGATATTTGGATTTCGGGTAAAAGAGGTTAGAACTATTGGTTAGTGAAACAAGAGAAACTTTAAGGAATAAAATGTACTAAATGGTTAAGCCAAAAATTCTGGAAAAATTTTACTAAGAGTATATATGAGTCTAGTTTCAAGGAAAATTTGCAGATTTAAATTTCGAGTTTCCTAACTCGAGTTATAGTCAATTTAGTCAGTATGATGCAGATGGACAGTTTCAATTTTTATGCCCCAAATTAGTAGTTAAGTCCGGGGTTGCAAAATGACCATAATACCCTTAGAGGGTAAATTACCGAAATACCCCTGGGTTGCGAGATTACCAAATTACCCTTAGTGGGTAAGATTACCGAATTATGAAAATGCCCTTATGGGCCGGATTACGAAAATGCCCCTACGGGCGATTTGAAAAAATGCCCTATGGGCGAATTGCTAGAATGCTTTAGTGGGCGAATTACAAGTTCTATAATTGGCGATTTACCGTAATAAATTCTTTGGATTAATGATTTTTGTTTATATATGTGGATATTATGCTTTATTATGTATGTTGCATTTACATAATTTTGCATGGGATGGGAAAAATGTTGAAGAGATGTGTAGTCTGGTGGCTTTGCCACAAATATTATGAAAAGCAGTTTATTGCTGTGATATATTCGATTTGGTGGCTCTGCCACAAATTGCGATAATGGCTATGTGCCAATTTAAATATGGCTTTGTGCCATCGTGATTAAAAAGGCGTGTCTGGATTATATTACCGTATATGATTACGGTGGCTCTGCCACAAATTTTGATAATGGCTATGTGCCTAACATATGAATCAATGACTGCTGTATCGATCATATCTACCCAGGTTTGTGTGCCAATTATATTACCGTCGATAGTGGCAATGCCACGTATATTACGATTCGGTGGCTCTGCCACAATTCATCTCGGTGGCTATGCCACGTATAATCTATTATTACGGTGGCCATGCCACAAATGCAATATATGGCGGCTTGCTGCGATTGGTGTGTTGGCGGGGTGGGTTGACTTGATCCCCACGGGTGTGATGGATGGTATGGGTGGTGTGTAGCGGATGGATTATTAGGTTGGGTTGGGAATTGCATTACATTCATATAATATATTTGATACATTATTATGTAAAAAGGGCTTAGGCCCATGATATTGCTTTATGGGTTCGGGCCAGTGGATGACGATAAGGGGATTTCACACGAGTTCTTGTAACTCACCCCCTTTTCTTAACCCTTGTAGGTAATGCTCCGTAATGAGGACTTGGGCCCATGGATGACTCGGTGGAGGCCATACTTGAAAATGGTGTTATTGAACTTTAAATTTCTATTTCGGTTTATTTTATTATTTTGCTATTTTGGTTTAAGTTGTAATAAGGCCTGCAGGATTTGTTTTAAATTGCTTTATGTTTAGTCGTACTTATTATATTGCTTGAATTATTTTAACGGGGATTTTCTAAAATCATAAATAATGGTTTTCCAAAATTGATTAATAAATGGATTTTATAACAAACTTTTACAAATATTTTAACTCAGAAATTTTCTCTCGAATTATCAACAATATTTTCAAAAGCCACGGTTTTAAAGCTCACTACCTCGATTTTTGACTCATCAAACGATCACTCAAAAATACTTGTATTTTATCTATGTTTCATAACGATTTCAAAATACTTCACTGCTCTATTTCTAAACATCACATTTTTGTAAATTGTTTATTTCAAATATGCTTTCGCCACCAAAAAGGTTTTTTTAAAGATAATTACGTTTTCAAGTAGTTAACAATTGCTTAAGTGTTTTGGGTTTTAACAAAGAGGCTGTAATTCTCAAACATGTTTTTCCATGTGACACACCAGACTCGGGCCTAACTTCTAGGCCGGGTTTGGGGTGTTACACCCGTGGAGCACGCCCGTGTGAATCGAGCCCAGGCCGTGTTTGGGCCTGCTAATGTGGCACGGTCGTGTGGTGAACTCCAGGCCGTGTGAATTTCTTACTTTGGCCCATTTTCTCCGTTTTCGGCCCGTTTCTTGTTCTTTTCATCCTCCGATGCTCTCCTAAGTATAAAACATGAAATTAAAGGATTAGGAGCATCAAATTCCACAATTCAATGGATTAAATCATCCAAAAGTATGCTAAATGTGGGATTAAAATATGTATATATTATGGTTTATCATATGTTAGTGGATAGTGGACAAGGTTTAATTGAAATTTTTAGTTATTAATAAGGGTAATATGGTAAATTAGTAAATAAACATAAAACTTATTAAGTTAAAATCATCTTCTTCTTCATTTGGATGTTTCAAAATCAATTCTCCATTGCTATCCATCTAATTTTTTTGCTAAAGCTTAGTTCTTATGCATGGTAAGTATTTGATACTCATTTTTATTGATTTTTATGTTTTTGAGCGCTTATTAGCTTAATCTAGCTAGCCCGGGGGTTAATTTGTAAAATTATTAAAGTTTGAGGGATATCCTATGAATGAAATTGATGAATTTGTGATGTTAATTGATAAATAATTAAAGTTAGATGTCAAATGAACATGTTTTGTTAAAGGCTTTTTAGTGAATTTAGGGTTTAGGGATTATTTTGTTTAAATGGTAAATTTCATGTATATTTTGTAAAATGAGGGTTGATATAGGTATAAGGAAAAATCGGCTAATATGGGTTTCCATTAAAAGTGGTTGAAACTTAAGTTTCAGGATTAAGGACTAAATTGTAAAAAGATTAAAACATTAAGGGTAATTTTATAATTTTATAATGAGATGGGTTAAAAGCTAGAATTTATGATATTAAGCTATTGGTATGATTTAATTGAATGAAAATTTTATTTAGATCAAGATAAACCACAACCGGATTTAAATTGAGGAAAGGCAAAAGCTTTGGATTAGTCTCCAACTCTACCTTTGCGACTATAGTTATCGAGGTAAGTTCGTATAAATTATAATCTTATTAATAATAGTTTGATTGATTATCAGTTATATTGTGTTAGTTATAAAATGACTTGAAAATGCATATATATCGATGCTTTAAGTAATTGATGGATAAATAATCTCATTTGAACCTAAAGAATTCTTAGGATACGAATGACATGTCATTAGGGATTTCATGTTTCGGGTGCTGGTCTTGAATGTCCTACCGATGGCTGAGGTCTTGCATTTGCTGTGGATTCTCCACAACTCGTGTGAGCATCATTATGTAGCTAACATTTTGACCCACAACTCTTGTGAGCAGGCCCATTTCACAGCTCGTGTGAGCACTATTGAAACGAAAAGCTTACGATTATATGGAAAGGCACACTATGTGTGAGCATTCCCGTGTATCTAATGAAATTATAGATGGTTCAATGATTAAGTAAAGATAAATGGTAAGGTATGTATTCAAATAGATAATTGTTCATAATCCTATGAAATATTATTTTGATGAATGCAAATGAATTGAAGGGAACTAAATGATCATGTAATAGATGGTATGTATATGGAAATTTACTTATGATATGGTTGAACTTATATGTATTATGTATGAACTTACTAACTTGTAAGTTTGATGGTGCTTTTAGGATTGTATTAAACTTATGATCATGGTAATGATGTTATGCGTATTTTCTAAATTGAGCTAAAGAAGGGTAAGTTATGTTTGAATTTATACAAGCTTACTAAGCACTAGTTACTTACATAGTTATTTTCCTTTGTTTTGTTGATTATCGGAAGCTAGACCGGTTAGAAGCTTGTCGGAGTACTATCACAGTATCCAACAATCACTTTGATAGTTTTTGAGTTATTTTGGCCAAGGTTATAAATGGCATGTATAGGACCTTTTTATAATGAATGTCTTTGAGTATGTTAATGAACATTTTGGTATAAGTATGTCTTTTATGTATTCACTTTGTTTGTGTGGACTTATAATGTTTTAGCAAAGTGTATGCCCTTGAGTTAAGTTTTAGGTATTTTGTAATATATGGTGTGGTTGATTGTTTATATATTAAAGTCATATGATTATGGTCATTTTGGTATGTTTAATATGAAAAGTGAATGGTTATAATTGATGTCATTAGGTAGTTAAATTGTCTATGATTTGTGCTTGAGATGTGGCATTATAGCCATGTTTTGATTGAAGTTTTTTTTGGTATAAATGTGGTGCCCTTGAATGGCATATTGGTTAGGTGAAATAAGTGGATGGAATTGGTTTGTTTATAAATGTTTGAAAGGTGTTTAGGTCTTTTGAATGTATGCACAAATGGAGTGTATGATTGGGCAAGTTTTGGTCTTAAAATGGCTTATTTTTAGGGTCAAATTACGGAGCACATGGCCTGGGACACGGGTTGTCACACAGCTGTGTGACACACACGGCCTGACTACACGGTCGTGTGACACACACAGCCTGACTACACGGTCGTGTGACACACACAGCCTGCGACATGGTCGTGTGTCATGATAAACCATAATTTACACATATTTTAACCCCATGCTTGGCTTAATTTTGGATGCATATTCAATAGATTTGATGAATTCGATGCTCCTAATCTATTGATTTCATGTTTTACACTCAGGAGAGCTTAGGAAATCAAAAAGAACGAGAAACGGGCCAAAAAGGGACAAAATAGGCCTACCTTAGAGACTCACATGGCCTGGGCTATCACCCACTGCCGTGTGTTTCGAGAAACAACCTAGACACGGCCTGGACTATCGACCACGGGCAGATCACACGGCCATGTGTGGCGAGTAGGATCGACCACGGCCAAGGGAGACTACCACGGGCGTGTCACACGGGTGTGTCCCTGCCGAAATCAAGATGAATTCTATTTGGAATGGGATACTCGTGGGCCAAGTAAGGCATCCCGAAAGCCTATATAAACACCCTAGAGGGCAACCTAAAGGGGGGAGTCGATAGAAGCCTTCTGTCAGGGCTTTTAACGAAGAGTGAAACCAGAGAGGGCTGAACACAGGAAATTACTCAAAGACAGCCAGTTGATTCATCCCAGAAGCCGAAATCACACTCAAGACGGAAGATCTTCCCTTCAATTTCCTTTAGGGGGTTTTAGGGTTTTTCTTATGTTTTGTTATTTACTTTCTTCTGAGATGTATTCTTTATTAAACATGAACTAAACCCCTCGAGATACAGAGGATGAAACCTAAGGCGGATCTTGTTATTGTTTTCTGAACTGTATGATAAATACTTGATTTGTTCTTAATTATGTGTTCTTAATTCTTGTTTTAATATTTCAGGATATTGATTCAAGTATTGATGTGCTTAGGCAGTGGAGCAAAAGTCCCTATTTAAGAGTAGATCTAGCATAGTTAAGCGGAGTTGATCGCAACCCTAGAGATAGGATGACGAAAATCTGCCAGATTAGGGTCAAACCTAATATGGGAGTCCATAGATTGAGTTAATGCAACAGTAGGGGTTTAATTAGAAAGATATTTCAATTAATCAACCAAGGGTTAGGCGTTATTAGTCTCGAAAGGGATAATAATATAAATTAGGGAATCCTACAGATCAATTCAAGTGAATAAATCGTCTGGTTTAGAGTTAAGTAACAAGTGAAGTCTAGGTGGATTCTTCCTCGAGTATTGTCTTAATCAACTGGTTTTCCCAAAAGTATTTCCCCAATTCATTCTCTGTGTCTTAGCATCCTTAGTTTAGTAATTAGTTAATTAAACATCGATTCCCTTAATACTTAGGCTAGATAATAAAAAGATAGTAACTACTAGTACTCTTGGTCCTTGAGGATACGATATTTTCAGTCTTGCCATAGCTATACTACCGAAAGATAGGTGCGCTTGCCTTATTCATTGTCATAGTTAGTTTGGACACGATCAAGTTTTTGGCGCCGTTGTCGGGGACTAAGATATTAGAAATGCTAAATTTTTATTACTTTAGCCATTTTTATATTTTTTTTGTAACTTTGCTGATTTTTCTCTTATTTGTTTCTGATAGGTATCTCTAGTTTATGACTAGAAGAAACCCGTCAGGACCCTTGATTTTTGACAGTGAAATAGAACATACCGCTCAAACCGAAGAGATGTCACTGAATAATTTTTAGTGGCAAGTCATGAGGACAAAACCTAATAAATCAGCCAGTGTTTTCAACCTAGACGCGGTCACCATGTTATCTAACCAGGTAGAGCTTTTAAATAAAAAAAATTGATGGTTTGTATGGTTCTACGCAGGTACACCCAATAATGCAATGTGACTCAAATCTAGGAGGGATGAGCAATATAGAATATCCACTTTACAACCCGAGCGCTGAAAATGAACAAGTTCACTATATGGGTAATAATCCTCGACCTCAAAATAATCCTTATAGTAACACTTACAATGCGAGTTGGAGGAATCATCCAAATTTCTCATGGGGAGGTCAAGGAAATCCGGAAATCAAAGACCACCACCCCTCAGGGATTTCGGCAACCACCTTACCGAACGGGAAAAGAAACCAAACCTTGAGGAGATATTGGAAAAATTCATCTCGGTGTCGAGACTCATTCCCGAGATACCAAAGCGGCATTGAAAACTCAACAAGAATCGATTCAAAGTTGAGAATCAAATTGGACAATTAGTCAAGATAGTTTTGAAAGGCAACGGGTAACTTACATAGTAACACCAACCCAAAAGAACATGTGAAAGCGGTTACACTAAGGAGTGGAAAGGGTTGGTTGAAGCTGAAAAAAAAGATGCCACAAGAAATTAATAAGGAAAAAGGTGAGGAAGTAAATGAGAATGTAATACCGGAACCTAAATAGTATAACCCACCGATCACATATCCAACAAAGTTGAAGAAAGACCGCATGGACGCATAATTCGGTAAGTTTCTCGAACTCTTTAAACAATTACATATTAACGTACCTTTTGTTGAAGCTATTTCACAGATGCCTACGTACGCAAAATTCTTAAAAGAGCTTTTAACAAATAAAAGGAAGTTTGAAGAGCTATCAATAGTGGAACGTAACGAGGAATGCTCAGCTATTCTCCAAAATAAGCTACCAATAAAATTGAAAGATCCAGGGAGTTTTACTATTCCTTGTTTAATTGGTAGTTTAAATGTTAACCATGCTTTGGCTGATTTAGGGGCAAGTATTAATGTCATGCCACGTAATATGCTCATCAAATAACCATTATGCAAATAACAGTAAAGTCTAGCTCAAGACTTTAAGCGAGCGCTTCTCGGGAGGCAACCCAGCACTAACCCCATTAATTTTCATATTTTTCGATTTTTAGCACCTAACTAAAAACTAACCAAATTTTTAGGTGCAGTTTCCCTAGCCACACGGCCTTGCACACAGGCGTGGCGTGGCGGTGTGGAAGCGAGGCAAAACTTTTCCCCAAAACACGGGGCTGCGATAAAACACCACGGCCGTGCGATTCGGCCAGTGGTGGGCGAAATCTACGGGCGTGCGACACGCCCGTGGGACCTTGAGTCCATTTATTTTTTTTCTCTCTTTTTCTCTTATTTTTATTTTTAATTTCTTTTCTTTTATCCTTCTCGTTTTTAATTTATATTATTATATTTTGATTTCTTTAATTTAGGTTCAAGGGGCTGTTAACGAACGACCACACCACCACCGGAGTATCCTCCCCACCTTCACCTCTCTCCAACTTTACCGTTTCTTTTCATTGACTCCATCCAAAATTCAGGAAGTTTCACTTCTCTCCCTATCTTATAATTTGATTACTATATTGCTATTACCTATCTTTGTACATTGAGGACAATGTACATCTTAAGTGTAGGGGGGTTAACTACAGTATTATTTGAAAATCCCTGAATTATGTCTTATTCTTAAGTAATTTTCTCATATTACTATTAGAATGAAACTTCTATTAATTTATGATTATCATTGATATGCTTCAGGTTAAGTCATAGGTAATTGTGCATTGATGGTTTAAACTTTAAGACATTAGAGAATCAAGCATGATAAGTCTATTTTCAGAATTAAAAATCTACTAGGTTGTTTCCCTAAATTTAAATATTACTTTGAAGTTTGAAATTTGCAAGGTTGACATCAAAAACCATAATTTTTGTGATATTTTGAGCCTTTGAGAGCATACTCTTTTCTTGCTCACTTTATTAATTATAAGTGTGTCAACATTGATTTTCTATTTTAGAACTTGCTTCGATCATACATGTTGAGACCACACCTATGATTTGATATACTGAGATGATAAAGGCACCTAGGTTTTAACCCACTTATTCCACTAAAAAGCCTACCCGTTTAATTAACCCCCAGTGACCCCTTTTGAAACCTAATCAACCATTTCTTGACTCACCCATTAATATTAACCCAAAACCCACTTTGTATTTGTTATCACCATTTCTCTTGACTACCCTTATATCAAGATTTGATTTGATCGGTTGCTTAACTATTTTCTTTATTTCAGTTGTTAAATTCTATCTTATTATTATTGTATGTGCTTATTCTTGAAAAAAAAATGAAGTATATTCATTATTATTTCTATGCTATTTGAGCTTATGCGTTAATTTCACATTTTGAAGAAGCTCGTGTTATTAGTGATCAATTCCTAATTGTTATAATTATTTAAGTTTTAGTTAGGTAATTTATTAATTCAATCTTGATACTTGATAAACCGCAATAGTAACATATTTTAAGCCCACATTTAGCATGCTATTGGATGATTTAAGCCCCGAATTATGTAATTTGGTGCTCTTAATCCTTTGTTTTCATGTTTTATACTCAGGAAAGCACCGGAGAATGAAAAGAACGAGAAACGGGCTTAAAATGGACCAAATAGGCCAAATCACGAAATCGACACGGCCTGGGCCCAAGATCACACGGCCGTGCCTTATTAATGGACTCAAACACGGCCTGCCCACGACTTACACGGGCGTGTGCCAAGGGCGTGTCCCTGCCGTGGCAAAGAGAAATTCTATTCGGATTAGGATACTTAGAGGCGAAGTAACACATTCCGAAGCCTATATAAACACCCTAAGTATGACCTAAGAGGGGGAGCCCAAGGCCTTTGTCAGGGGGCGTCCAGCTAGGCCAAAGAAGGCAGATTTGTGGGAATTTACTCGAAGAAAGCCAGTTGATTCATCTCAAGAAGCCGGAGTCATACTCAAGACGGAGGATCTCTCTTCAATTCCTTCAGGGGGTTTGTAACACCCCAAACCCGGTCAATACGCCACGACCGAATCTGGTATGTCACTAAGGAAAATATTTTTGAAGAATCGAATTAACAATTAAATTTTGTGAAAAACTCTTTGAAATTCTTTATTTGTCGAAAATAAGTTAAAACTGAGATTTACTTTGAATTACAAAAAAACTTTAAAACTTTAAAATAAGTGAATAAATCATAGATAAGAAAACATTTATATCATTTTAAGAAAATTTGAAATATCACTTTAAAAATCCATTTGCAATTGAGTATAGAAACTTGAATTTTGGAAATCACTTAATTTGTTGAAAACACTTAACTTGTAATTTTTTCTATCGAACTATTCATATTACCCGATGGTAAGATTTTTAAAACCATTATGAGTTTTAGTTTAGAAAACTTTGAGCTCAATTATTAGATTAACCAAGTGACATGCTTAAACATGTTTAGAATAAATCTCAAAGCATATAAATAATCCAAAACCATAATTAAAGGGCCTTATTACAAATCCATAAAATATGAAAACCCAAAATTAAAATATGGTACCCAAATGGAAGTTCGTGTAAAACCAAACTTTATTGCATGGCCTCCTCGAGTTCATCCTACTCCATATCCACGATCTCACGAATCACCTGAAAAGATAAGGGAGAAGGTGAGTCACCAAGACTCAGAGTGCATATTCCCTCTCCCGGGTAAATACCACATACTTACACAAATTATAACAAAGCAACATATATGTATAATGCACCCAACCTATCCATCCATAACTCCTTTTCTACCAGTGTGGTACCAAACCACCGGTGGTGCCAAACCACCGTGACCAAAGTCACGATATAAATGTGATACCAAATCACCGGTGACCAAAGTCACAAATAATCCATCTGTGGGGCCAACCCGTGTGATACCAAATCACCGCGCGACGATCCCATATCTCAAAGTGGGGCCAACCCACGGTGGAATTAACCACGGGGACAAGTCGCTATGAGGTACCAAACCTCGGTGTCCGAAGACACGAATGTGATACCAAATCACTGGTGGTGCCAAACCAGCGGTGTCCAAGACACGAATCATCAAGTTGTGGGGCCAACCCACGTGTGATACCAAATCACCGCGCGATCCCATATCTCAAAAGTGGGGCCAACCCACGGTGGAATTAACCACGAGGGACAAGTCGCTATGAGGTGCCAAACCTCGGTGTCCAAGACACGAATGTGATACCAAATCACCGGGTGGTGCCAAACCACTTTGGTGTCCGAAGACACGAATCATCAAGTTGTGGGGCCGACCCACGTGTGATACCAAATCAGCGCGATTTATCCCATATCTCAAAAGTGGGGCCAACCCGCGGTGGAATTAACCACGAGGACAAGTCGCTATGAGGTGCCAAACCTCGGTGTCCGAAGACACGAATGTGATACCAAATCACCGGTGGTGCCAAACCACTTTGGTGGTGCCAAACCACCGGTGTCAGAAGACACGAATCATCAATCTTCCCCACTCATATTGCCCATACCAATGCAATAGATAGACAAATCACGTCAATAAACTTTGATATGTATCTCATAACGAATATATCATAAATCGTAGATCATAATTTCAATCCACATGTATTAACAACATATTGAAACGGACTTACGGATCCTCATTCATACCATCATGGTATCATATCCGATCTCATCGATTTACCCACTTTCATAATATGATTAGTTATAACACACAAATATACATATATAAACCAAGTTATAAAGTGTGTAAGATACACACCTTTCACCAACGCAAGAACTAACTCCCGAATCCGATCTACTTTTCGAACACCTTGTCTTACAATCGGCCAATACTAAAATTATGAACAAAGGCCATTCGGCCATACTACTAAATCCCAAAGAGGTATCACTTGTAATACCAAATCTTACCTAAACTTACCCAAATCGATTGACAAAGAGACGAGGCTTAGATTGATTGCTTCCAACGTCCCGAAAACCCTAAAAGAGATCGGTTTCTACGAATGATTAGAACCTTGCAAACCAATGCCCATAGATTCGGCCTTAATCCACAAGAAAATAGCATAGAGACGAGAAAAGAATTGAAGGAGGAAAGGCCATGAACACTTACCCCTTTTATCAAAAATCGATTGAAGAAACCAAAGAGAGTCTACCCTTGAATATTCGGCCAAACTAAAACTTAAAGGAAGTAGAAGATTCGGCTATTTGGTTATGAGAAAAGAAAACAATTGATTTGAGTCTAATAGGATATGAAATACGAAAGTAGAAGAGAAGATAAAATGAGAGAGAGAATTCGGTTTTAGTAAACAATGGAAGAAAAATCAAGTAAAGATAGGGAAGAGAAGGTTCGGCCAAAAGAAAGAGAAAGGGAATGTGGTTGAGCAAGTATCAAAAGAAGAAAAGAAGAGGATGGGAGAAATGAGATTCGGTCAACACCTATTTTACCAAAGAAGAAAATGCACAAAATACAAAAATGTAGTTTTGGTTCAAAAGGACAAATGAAAGAAAGAAAGTGGTATTTGTTTCAAACAAAATGAGGCTAAAACCAAAAGCAATTTTGCACCAAAAGTACCATAGACATTCGGCCAAAGGTGGGAGTTTTTGGAGAGGAAAAACAAAATGCAAAAAGATGCACAAAAAGAAAAGTTGGCCAATTATTCCCCCAAGCTACCTATCAAAATTCGCCACCCCTAGCCTTCCATGCCGTCCACATACATGCTCTAAAGACCTTAGATTACTTTCCAAAACATCATCCTACAACCAAGCCTTATGTCTCCCCAACCTTCCATAACTTTAAGATTCTTATCCCCAATTTCATGCTTTCCTTAAACCAATATTAAACTTACCAAAAACTTAAGGTCCAACCTATCATAATTAGAGTTTGACCGTCCATCAATGCTAGGATACAAAATAAAGTCTTCAAAAATGCTTTCCATGATACTCGAACCTCTAACCTCAAGCCACCTTTCAAGCTCCTTAACCAACTTGCCACTTACTCCTCTTATGCTTTAATTAACACTTAAATTAACTTAAGTGCTAAGCTCACTTAATCCACTTTATTAAATAAACCATACTAAAAATTATTCTAACTTCCTAAATAAAATCAAGCCTTCACAAGACTATGCTAACACACAAAATTCATACCCGAGCCAACACAAATAATACTCAAATTTTTCCTAAAGCTCAAGGCCCAATCCTACTAGGCCCAATTTCGGGATGTTACAGGGTTTTAGGGTTTTTCTTATGTTTTGTTTTATCTTTTCTTCTGAGATGTTTTCTTTTATCATTATGAACTAAACTCCTCAGATACCTGAGGGGGATTAAACCTATGATGAATCTTGTTATTGTTTTCTAAACTATATGATAAATACTTGATTTGTTCTTAATTATGTGTTCTTAATTCTTGTTTTGATATTTCTGGGATACTGATTCAAGTTTGATGTGCTTAGGTGGAGGAGCAAAAGTCCCTGCCTAAGAGTAGATCTAGCATAATTAAGCGGAGTTGATCGCACGCCTAGACATAGGGTGACGAGATTTTGCCGGATTAGGGTGAAACCTAATATGGGAGTCCATAAATCGAGTTAATGCAATTCTAGGGGTTTTAATTAGAAAGAGATTTCAATTAATCAACCTAGGGTTAGACGTTAGTAGCCTCGACGGAGGTATTAATATAACTTAGGGAGTCCTACGGATCAAGTCAAGTGAATAAATCGTCTAGTTCAGTGTTAGATAACAAGTGAAATCTAGGTGGATTCTTCCTCGGGTATTGTCTTAATCAATTGGTCTTTCCCACAAGTATTTCCCCAAATTCATTCTTCTTTGTCTTAGAGTCTTTAGCTTAGTTAATTTAGATTAAACGACAATTCCCTTTATTTTAGGCTAGATAATAAAAAGAAAGTTAGTACTAGTACTTTTAGTTCCTTTGGGTTCGACAATTCGATCTTGCCTTAACTATACTACTGTTCGATAGGTGCGCTTGCCTCAAATCGTTGTCATAGTTAGTTTCTAGGTTCGATCATTCTCTTTATAAATTTTAAAACTTTGACAAATCACAGCGATCAAGTTTTTGGCGCCGTTGCCGGGGAACTAAAATATTAAGAAAGCTCAATTTTTATTACTTTAGCCATTTTTTTATTTATTTTTATTTTTTGCAATTTACTTTTATTTCTTATTTTGTTTTTAACTTTGCTAATTTTCTTTCTTTTATTCCTTTCAGGTACCTCTAGTTTATGACTAGAAGGAACCCGACAGGACCCCTACTTTACGACAGTGAAATTGAAAGCACAGTTCGAAAAAATCGTAGAGAAATAAGGCGAAGCTTAAACTACATAGAAGAAGAGCAAGAAGACAAAATTAATACTACCGAAGAGATGGCTGAGAACAATCCGCCACCTCCTGAGATGGCCGACAATCATGCTCCTCGAATTATGTATGATTATGCTAAACCTAGTTTAACAGGAACTGAGTCAAGTATTGTTAGACATGCTATTGCCGCAAATAATTTTGAACTAAAACCTAACACAATTCAGATGATACAGTAATTTGTTCAGTTTGATGGTTTGCAGGATGAAGATCCAAATAATCACTTGGCAAATTTCCTAAAATTTTGTGACACTTTCAAAATAAATGGCGTTATTGACGATGCCATCCGTCTTCGGTTATTTCCCTTCTCTTTGAGGAATAAAGCCAAACAGTGGTTGCATTCTCTTCCACAAGGGTCAATCACTACATGGGATCAAATGGCCGAAAAATTTTTATCGAAATATTTTCCACCGGCCAAAACGGCCAAGTTAAGGAATGATATCTCTTCTTTTGTGCATATGGATTTAGAGACACTTTACGGTGCATGGGAGAGATACAAGGATTTGTAGAGAAGATACCCACACCATGGATTACCCTTGTGGCTACAGGTCCAAACTTTTTACAATGGTGTGAACCCCTTAACAAGGCAATTAATCGATTCAGCCGCCGGTGGAACTTTGAATAACAAAACTCCTGAAGTGGCCTATGAGTTTATAGAAGAGATGTCATTGAATAACTACGGTGGCAAGTTACAAGGACAAGGCCAACAAAAGCAAACGAGTTTTCAACCTCACGCAGCGATAACCATGCTATCAAATCGGTAGAGGTGCTAAATAAAAAGATTGATGGTTTGTGTTCTTTGCGGGTACATCCGGTCATGCGGTCACGACGCAAGTGGGCGTGGTGAATCACGAGTACCCACCCTACCATCCGAGCATAGAGAGCGAACAGATGAACTATATGGGTAAGAACTTTAGATCTAACAATAACCCTTATAGTAATACTTATAATCCAGGTTAGAGGAACCACCCCAATTTTTCATGGGGTGGTCAAGGAAATCAAAGACAACAACCCCCTCCAAATTTTCAAAATCAACCCTACCCACAGGAAAAGAAGCTGAACCTTGAGGAGATGCTGACAAAATTCATAGCAGTCTCAGAAACCCGTCTTCAAAAAGCTGAGACAACACTTGAAAGTCAGCAAGCATCGATTTAAGAGATCAAGAATCAGGTAGGTCAACTTACCAAGATCATGTCAGAACAACCACAAGGTAGATTGCCAAGCAACACTGAAACTAACCCTAAGGAGCAAATTCAAGCCATATCAGCTCATGATAATGAAGGGTTAGATGAACCCAAATTGAGGCAAGAGGATGTGGTAGAAAAAGGTAAGGTTGAGGTAACCCAAGAAAAGCCAAAACCGGTAATCAAAGAGTACCAACCTCGCATACCATACCTCGAAGCAATGAGGAGAGACGACACAGAAGAATAGTTCGGTAAGTTTCTTAAACTTTTAAAGAAATTACATATTAACTTACCGTTTCTCGAAGCTCTTTCGCAGATGTCAGATTTAAGAAAATTTTTAAAAGAGATTTTGACAAACAAACGGAGGTTAGACGAGGCATCGCATGTGGAGCTAAACGCAGTGTGCTCAGCAATTCCACAAAATAAACTACCACAAAAATTAAAAGATCCAGGGAGTTTTACAATTCCATGTTTAATTGGTATTTTATCTATTAATAACGCTTTAGCTAATTTAGGGGCAAGCATAAATGTTATGCCTTATAAAATGTTTAAACAACTAGGTCCAGGGAAACCCAAACAAACTAGGATGAGCATTCAATTAGCTGATAAGACTATTCAAATTCCTAGGGGTATAATCGAAGATGTTCTAGTAAAGATTGATAAATTCATATTCACAGTAGACTTTGTAGTTTTAGACATGGATGAGGACAATAGTATCCCCTTAATTTTAGGAAAACCCTTTTTAGCAACGAAGTATGACCTAAGTATTACCTAAGCAACACATTTCGAAGCCTATATAAACACCGTAAGTATGACCTAAGAGGGGGAGCCCAAGGCCTTTGTCAGGGGGCATCCAGCTAGGCCAAAGAAGGCAGATTTGTGGGAATTTACTCGAAGAAAGCCTGTTGATTCATCTCAAGAAGCCAGAGTCATACTCAAGACGGAGGATCTCTCTTCAATTCCTTCAGGGGGTTTTAAGGTTTTTCTTATGTTTTGTTTTATCTTTTCTTCTGAGATGTTTTCTTTTATCATTATGAACTAAACTCCTCAGATACCTGAGGGGGATGAAACCTATGATGAATCTTGTTATTGTTTTCTGAACTATATGATAAATACTTGATTTGTTCTTAATTATGTGTTCTTAATTCTTGTTTTGATATTTCCAGGATATTGATTCAAGTTTGATGTGCTTAGGTGGAGGAGCAAAAGTCCCTGCCTAAGAGTAGATCTAGCATAATTAAGCGGAGTTGATCGCATGCCTAGACATAGGGTGACGAGATTTTGCCGGATTAGGGTGAAACCTAATATGGGAGTCCATAGATCGAGTTAATGCAATTCTAGGGGTTTTAATTAGAAAGAGATTTCAATTAATCAACCTAAGGTTAGACGCTAGTAGCCTCGACGGAGGTATTAATATAACTTAGGGAGTCCTACGGATCAAGTCAAGTGAATAAATCGTCTGGTTCAGTGTTAGATAACAAGTGAAGTATAGGTGGATTCTTCCTCGGGTATTGTCTTAATCAATTGGCCTTTCCCACAAGTATTTCCCCAAATTCATTCTTCTTTGTCTTAGAGTCTTTAGCTTAGTTAATTTAGATTAAATGACAATTCCCTTTATTTTAGGCTAGATAATAAAAAGAAAGTTAGTACTAGTACTTTTAGTTCCTTTGGGTTCGACAATCCGGTCTTGCCTTAACTATACTATTGTTAGATAGGTGCTCTTGTCTCAAATCGTTGTCATAGTTAGTTTCCAGGTTCGATCATTCTCTTTATCAATTTTAAAACTTTGACAAATCACAGCGATCAATACTAACCTTCTAATTCAGCCTTTATCCACACCCTTAACCCAAGCCCCATTACAACCATTTTAAAGACCTTTTGATTTGTGTATCATCTCATTTTACAGTGGTGGAGATTTGATTTTCAGGCAAGCCTATGGGATTAACTTTTCATGTTTGACTTTTTGAGTGCTTAATTTGAACCTTAAACACATTGAGTGATTTGAGTGAATCTTTAGTGAGGATGTCAATTCTTGTCGATTTTGGATCAAAGGTAATTTATTTAGATGATGGGAGACACCTATATTTTCGTGCTATAAAAATTTATGACTTAGATTGTTTGAATCTTTTGGACTCTTTTAGTTAAATTATCAATGTATGAATTATCTATGAATTATGATGAAACATTATTGATGAGGATTATGAATTGAGGAAGTTATTTTTTAATTGTGAGTTGAGAATTTTGCTTGAGGACAAGCAAAAGCTTAAGTGTGGGGGTATTTGATAAACCATAATTTACACATATTTTAAACCTATGCTCGGCTTAATTTTGGATGAATATTCATTAGATTTGATGAATCCGATGCTTCTAATCTATTGATTTCATGTTTTACACTCAGGAGATCTTAAGAAATCGAAAAGAACGAGAAACGAGCCAAAAAGGGACAAAATAGGCCTACCTTAGAGACTCACACGGCCTGGGCTATCACCCACGGCCGTGTGTTTCGAGCAACAACCTAGACACGGCCTGGACTATCGACCACGGGCAGATCACACTGCCGTGTGTGGCGAGCAGGATCGACCACGGCCAAGGGAGTCCACCACGGGCATGTCACACGGGCGTGTCCCTGCCGAAATCAAGATGAATTCTATTCGGAATGGGATACTTGTGAGCCAAGTAAGGCATCCCGAAAGCCTATATAAACACCCTAAAGGGCAACCTAAAGGGGGGATTCGAAAGAAGCCTTCTGTCAGGGCTTTTAACGAAGAGCGAAGCCAGAGAGGGCTGAACACATGAAATTACTCAAAGACAGCCAGTTGATTCATCCCAGAAGCCGAAATCACACTCAAGGCGGAAGATCTTCCCTTCAATTTCCTTTAGAGGGTTTTAGGGTTTTTCTTATGTTTTTTTATTTATTTCTTTTGAGATGTATTCTTTATTAAACATGAACTAAACCCATCAGATGCCTGAGGGGGATGAAACCTAAGGCGGATCTTGTTATTGTTTTCTGAACTGTATGATAAATACTTGATTTGTTCTTCATTATGTGTTCTTAATTCTTGTTTTAATATTTCAGGATATTGATTCAAGTATTGATGTGCTTAGGCAGCGGAGCAAAAGTCCCTGTTTAAGAGTAGATCTAGCATAGTTAAGCGGAGTTGATCGCAACCCTAAAGATAGGATGACAAAAATCTACCGGATTAGGGTCAAACCTAATATGGGAGTCCATAGATCGAGTTAATGCAACACTAGGGGTTTTAATTAGAAAGAGATTTCAATTAATCAACCTAGGGTTAGACGTTATTAGTCTCGAAAGGGATAATAATGTAAATTAGGGAATCCTACGGATCAAGTCAAGTGAATAAATCATCCGGTTTAGAGTTAAGTAACAAGTGAAGTCTAGGTGGATTCTTCCTCGGGTATTGTCTTAATCAACTGGTTTTCCCAAAAGTATTTTCCCAATTCATTCTCTGTGTCTTAGCATCCTTAGTTTAGTAATTAGTTAATTAAACATCGATACCCTTAATGCTTAGGCTAGATAATAAAAAGATAGTAACTACTAGTACTCTTGGTCCTTGAGGATGCGATATTTCTGGTCTTGCCATAGCTATACTACCGAACGATAGGTGCACTTGCCTTATTCATTGTCATAGTTAGTTTGGACATGATCATGTCACAAGTCAGTGAGTTACACGGTCTAGCACACGACTGTGTGTCACAGGTCAGAGAGTTACACGATCTAGCACACGACCTATAACACAGCCGTGTGACCTAACTCAGTGAGTTACACGGTTTAAGACACGGGCTGGGACACGGCCGTGTGTCCCTTTGTTCGAGTATCACACGGTCTAAGCTATGTCACAAAGCCTGGTGATGTGTCTAAAACTAACTATGACCACAATAAAGGCAGGTGCACCTATCATTTAATAGTATAGTTATGGTAAGACCGGTTATATCGTATCCACAAGGACCAAGAGTACTAGTTGTTACTATCTTCTTATTATTTAGCCTAAGTATTGGAGTGAATTATTTTAAACTAAAACTTAATTAAAAACATGACAACGAATGAAATAGGAAAATACTTTTAGACAACTTTATGAGATAGACAATACCCAAAGAAGAATCCAACTAGACTTCACTTATTACTTTTGATTCATATGATTTATTCACTTGACTTAATCCGTAGAAATCCCTGATTTATGTTAATATCTCTCTCGAGACTAAAAACAACTGACTCTAGGTTGATTAATTGAAATCTCTTTCTAATTAAAACCCCTATTGTCGCATTAACTCGATCTATGGATTCCCTTATTAGATTTGACTCTAATCCGGCAGATTTTTGTCGCCCTATGTCTAGGGTTGCAATCAACTCTGCTTAATTGTGTTGATATACTCTTAAACAGGGACTTTTGCTCCACTGAATAAGTTCGACTTGAATCGATAACCTGAATTATCAAAACAAGAATAAGAACTCGCAATTAAGAATAAGAACAAGTATTTATCTTATAAATCAAATAATAATAAGATTCGTTTTAGGTTTCATCCCCTTAGGTATCTAAGGGATTTAGTTCATACTGATAGAAGGAAACATCATAGAATAAGGAAAACTACAAAACATAAGAAAACCCAAAAACTTTTAAAGAACTTGATGGGAGATCTTCAGTCTTGGTGGAGATCCTTCCTCCGAGCTACTTCTGATGGTTGTCTTTGAGTATTTTCTGTGTTCTATTCCGCGTCCCCTTTTAGGTCACCCCCTAGTGTGTTTATATAGGCTTTGGAACGTGTTTCTTTGCCCACAAGTAACCTTTTTCAGATAGAATTAACCTTTGATACGACAGGGACACGCCCGTGCTCGATAGCCTTAGACCGTGCTCGCTCCTGCTCACCACACACGGCCAGTAATCCACCCGTGTACGTTGATCCAGGCCGTGGTTGATCCTGCTCGTAACACACGGCCGTGTCCAATGGTCCAGGCCGTGTTGATTTCTAAGATAGGCCCATTTTGCCCCTTTTTGGCCCATTTCTCATTCTTTTCAACTACCTAAGCTCTCCTGAGTGTAAAACATGAAATTAAAGGATTAGGAGCATCGAATTCATCAAATCTAATGAAAACTCATCCAAATATAAGCTAAGCATGGGGTTAAAATATGTATAAATTATGGTTTATCAAATATCCCCACACTTAAACCTTTGCTTTTCCTCAAGCAAAATCCTCAACTCACAATTAAAACTAACTTCCTTAATTTATAATTCTCATCAATAATGTCTCATCATAATTCATAGATAATTAATACATTGATAATTTAACTAGAAGAGTCCTAGAGATTCAAACAATCTAAGTCATAGATTTTTATAGCATGAAAACATAGGTGTTTCCCTTAACCTAAATAATTACCTTTGATCCAAAACCGACAAGAATTGACATCCTCACTAAAGATTCACTCAAATCACTCAAAGTGTTTAAGGTTCAAATTACGCACTCAAAAGTCAAACATGAAAAGTTAATCCCATAGGCTTGCCTAAAAATCAAATCTCCACCACTGTAAAATGAGCTGATACACAAATCAAAAGGTCTTTAAAAGGGTTGTAATGGGGCTTGGGTTAAAGGTGTGGATAAAGGTTGAATTGGAGGGTTAGAATTGAGATTGAATTGATAATTTACCTAACTAGAAAAATTGGACTAATACTGAATAATTACATCAATTGAAAACTAATAACACGAGCTTCTTCTAAAGATAATGAAATTAATAGTTTAAGCTCATAACACTAATAATGAATAAAATTCCACATTTTTTTTAAGAATAAGAACAAGTACATACGATAATAAGATAGAATTTAACAACTGAAATAAAGAATGTAGTTAGGCAACTGATCAAATCAAATCTCGACAAAAGGGTAGTCAAGAAAAATGGGGATAACAAATCAAAATGGGTTACAGGTTAATATTAATGGGTGAGCCAAGAAATGGTTGATTAGGCTTCAAAGGGGTCACTAGGGGTTAATTAAACGGGTAGGCTTTTTAGTGGAATAAGTGGGTTAAAACCTAGGTGCCTTTATCATCTCAGTATATCAAATCAAAGGTGTGGTCTCGACATGTATGATCGAAGAAAGTTCTAGAATAACAAATCAATGTTGACACACTCATAATTAATAAAGTGAGCAAGAAAAGAATATGCTCTAAAAGGCTCAAAATCTCACAAAAAAATATGGTTTTTGATGTCAACCTTGCAATTTTCAAACTTCAAAGTAATATTTAAATTTAGGGAAACGACCTAACAAAATTTTAATTCTGAAAATAGACTTATCATGCTTGATTCTCTAATATCTTAAAGTTTAAACCATCAATGCACAATTATCTATGAATTAATCCAAAACATATCAATGAATATCATAAATCAATAGAAGTTTCATTCTAATAGTATTATGAGAAAATTACTTAAGAACAAGGCATAACTCAGTATTGTTGACACCTCCCCACACTTAAGATGTACATTGTCCTCAATGTACAAAGATAAGTAATGGCAAAGTAGTGAGAAAATCATAAGATAGGGAAAGAAGTGAAACTTCTTGAATTTTGGATGGAGTAAAAAAAAAACGGTGTAAAGGTGGGCAGGGGTGGTGGATACTCTGGTGGTGGTGTGGTCGTTCCTTAATAGCCATTTGAACCTAAATTAAAGAAATCAAAATGTAATAATATAAATTAAGGACAAGAAAGGTAAACAGAAATAATTTAATAATGAAAGTAAAGGAAAAAGAAAAAATAAATGGACTCAAAGGTCCTTGATTTCTCGAGTCGATGAAGCGGCCGGCATGAACTTATGTAGAGTGGTCGTGCACGAGGATACCGTGCCAGAGTCCTTTCGCTTCTTCGACATGGAGATGGTGGCTTTGATCTTGCTTCTAGCATGGTGGCAAGGATGGTGGTTGGTGTGGTAGTGGTGTGAAGAAAAAATAAGGGAAGGGGGAAAGGGAAATGAAGGAAGAAGATAGTGGGAAAAGAGGGGTTTTTGGGCTGGAGAAAAGGTGGAAAAAATGGAGTAAGTGGAGTGAAGGGGCGGTAGCTAGTGGTGAAAGTGGAGAAAAGCTATGGTGGCTAGGGTTAGGTAGAAGAAGAATTAGAGATGAAGATGAACAGAAGAAGAGGGTTTAAATAGAAGAAGGGGGTTAGGTAGCTGCCCACGCCCGTGTGCTCTGGGAGTGTTAGGTCACACGGTCTAGTTGCACGGCCGTGTGATGCTTCGTTCGTTTCTCCTACGATCGTGTAGAGGTTTCCACACCCATGTTTGATTAATCAGTGTCGACCACGACCTAGGGACACGGGCGTGTCGCACACCCGTGTTACTTTCTCAGTGTCGACCACGGCAGTATCGCACGGTCGTGGCATTTTGTCACAGCCCGTGTTTTGGGAAAACTGTCGTCCTTGGTTCAGACTGTCTCTACCACACCGAGGTATGTATTAATGGTGTCCACACGGCCACAGCCACGCCCGTGTGTAAGGCCGTGTGGTAGGGAAACCTGCACTTTATTAATTTGGTTAGTTTTTAGTTAGGTGCTAAAAATCAAAAATATGAAACTTAAAGGGGTTAGTGCTCGGGTTGCCTCTCGAGAAGCACTCGTTTAAAGTCTTAAGCTAGACTTACCTCTCATTCGCATAATCATGGTGGTTTGAGGAGTTGAAACTCCTCATTCTTGCTATCAATTGTATTAAAATATTATTTTAGACGAGTACGATTTACTTTGAAGGTGCCGAATTGAGAATGAGTTACCTCGACTGTACCGTATGGGAAAGTATTGAGTACCGTGAAAGGAGTTATTCCATTAGGTTCAGAAGTGGAAACACGAGGATTTGTATTATCCATTAGAACTTGGTCTCCAACTTTGAAGTAGTTTGCTTCGTCTTTAGGTTCGTTATAGAGTTGCCTTGGTTTTGCTTCGTGTGTTCTTGGTTTCTCCTTAACATGTGGCTTCCACTCGTCTAGTTCATCGATCTGAAGCCTTCGCTCCTCATGAGTTATTTCATTGTTGGTATGAGATCTAGGATGTGGCTCAGTTGTGTAATTTCGTGGTGCTTCCTAAAAAGAAGGTTGAACCAAATGGTCATTAATAGAATTTATGTTCTCACCTTTATTACTTGATGTCCTAGCTGAGTCAAGAGCCTGAAGAGTGATCGTTTCATCACCTACACGAAGTGTGAGTTCACCTATACCAACATCAATTCTAGTTTTAGCAGTTGCTAAAAAGGGTCTTCCTAAAATTAAAGGAACATTATTGTCCTCATCCATGAATTTATCAATTTTTACTAGTACATCTTCGATTATACCCCTAGGAACTCTAATAGTTTTATCAGCCAATTGAATGCTCATCCTAGTTTGTTTAGGTTTCCCAACACCTAGCTGTTTAAACATTTTATAAGACGTAACATTTATGCTTGCCCCTAAATCTGCTAAAGCATTATTAACAGATAAACCACCAATTAAGCAAGGAATCATAAAAATCCCTGGATCTTTTAACTTGCGAGGTAGTTCATTCTATAGAATTGCTGAACACACTGCATTTAGCTCTACATGCGATGCTTCGTCTAGCTTCCGTTTGTTTGATAAGAGCTCTTTTAGAAATTTTGCTGAATTGGGCATCTGCGAAAGAGCTTCAATAAACGGTAAGTTAATATGTAATTTCTTTAGAAGTTTAAGAAATTTACCGAATTTTTCATCTGTGCGGTCTTTCTTCGTCGCGTTGGGGTATGTTACACGAGGTTTGTACTTTGTATTTACTGCTTTCAATTTATCATGGCTTACCTCAACCTTACCTTTATCTACCACGTACTCTTGCCTATGTTTTGGTTCGTCTAACCCTTCACTATCGTGAACAGTAAAGGCGTGAATTTTCTCCTTTGGGTTAGTTTCAGTGTTGCTAGGCAAGTTTCCTTGTGGTCGTTCTGAGATCAGCTCAGCAAGCTGACCTATTTGGTTCTCGAGCCCTTGAATTGACGCTTACTGATTTTTGAGTGCTATTTCGGTGTTTTGGAAACGGGTTTCTGACACCGCGATTAATTTTGTTAGCATCTCCTCAAGGTTCGACTTCTTCTCTTGTGGGTAAGGTTCTTTGTTGAAAGCACGGGAGGGGTTGTTGTCTCTGATTTCCTTGACCACCCCATGAGAAGTTTGGGTGATTCCTCCAACCTGGATTGTAAGTGTTACTATAAGGGTTATTATGAGGTCTAGAATTGTTACCCATATAGTTCATCTGTTCGCTTTTCTATGCCGGGGTTGTAGGGTGGGTATTACTGTATTGTTCGACCCTCCTCCATTTGTATCGCATTTGCATCACCAGATGTACTGCGAAGAACCACACAAACCATCAATCTTTTTATTTAACAGTTCTACCTGGTTTGATAGCATGGTCACTGCGTCGAGGTTGAAAACTCTGGCGGCTTTTGTTGGCTTTGTCCTCATAACTTGCCACTGATAGTTATTCAGTGTCATCTCCTCTATGAACTCATAAGCCGCTTCAGGGGTCTTGTTATTTAGGGTTCCACCGGTGGCTGAATCGATCAACTGCTGATAAACCGTAATATATAGATATTTTAATCCCACATTTAGCATACTTTTGGATGATTTATCCCTTGAATTGTGGAATTTGATGCTCCTAATCCTTTAATTTCATGTTTTACACTTAGAAGAGCATCGAGATTCGAAAGGAACGAGAAACGAGCCAAAAACGGAGCAAATGGGCTTACCTTAGAGACTCACACGGCCTGGACTATCACCTACGGCCGTGCGTTTCGAGTAACAATTGAGACACGGCCTAGTACATTGTACACGGCCAGATTACACGGTCGTGTGTGGCAAACAGGATTGACCACGGCCAAGAGAGTCGATCACTGGCGTGTCACACGGGCGTGTCCCTGCTATAGCCAAGATGAGTTTCATTCGGAATAGGATACTTGTGGGCCAAGAAAGACATTTCGAAGCCTATATAAACGCCCTAAGTATAACCTAAAAAGTGTCTTTGGTCAGGGGCGAAGACAGAGAGGGCTGAACACGGGGAATTACTCTAAGAAAGCCAGTTGATTCATCTCAGAAGCCAGATTCACGCTCAAGACGGAAGATCTTCCCTTCAATTTCCTTCAGGGGGCTTTAGGGTTTTTCTTATGTTTTGTTATTTACTTTCTTCTGAGATGTATTCTTTATTATTCATGAACTAAACCCCTCAAATACCTGAGGGGGATGAAACCTAAGACGGATCTTGTTATTGTTTTCTGAACCATATGATAAATACTTGATTTATTCTTAATTATGTGTTCTTAATTCTTGTTTTAATATTTTAGGATATTTTCAAGTATTGATGTGCTTAGACAGTGGAGCAAAAGTCCCTATTTAAGAGTAGATCTAGCATACTTAAGCGGAGTTGATCGCAACCCTAGAGATAGGATGACGAAAATTTGCCGGATTAGGGTGAAACCTAATATGGGAGTCCATAGATCGAGTTAATGCAACACTAGGGGTTTTAATTAGAAAGAGATTTCAATTAATCAACCTAGGGTTAGACGTTAGTAGCCTCGAAAGAGTATTAATATAAATTAAGGAATCCTACGGATCAAGTCAAGTGAATAAATCGTCTGGTTCAGAGTTAAATAACAAGTGAAGTCTAGGTGGATTCTTCCTCGGGTATTGTCTTATTCAACTGGTTTTCCCACAAGTATTTTCCCATTTCACTCTCTTTGTCTTAGCATCCTTAGTTTAGTAATTTGTTAGATAAACATCAATTCCCTTAATATTTAGGCTAAATAATAAAAAGATAGTAACTACTAGTACTCTTGGTCCTTGAGGATACGATATTTCCGGTCTTGCCATAGCTATACTACCGAATGATAGGTGCGCTTGCCTTATTCGTTGTCATAGTTAGTTTGGACATGACCAAGTTTTTGGTGCCGTTGCCGGGGACTAAGATATTAGGAACACTTGATTTCTTACTTTAGCCATTTTTATTTTTGCAATTTATTTTTATTTTATTTTAACTTTGCTAATTTTTCTTTTTCCTTGCTTCTGACAGGTATTCTAGTTTATGACTAGAAGAAACCCGTCAGGACCTCAACTTTATGATAGTGATATCGAAGAAACCGTTCACAGAAATCGAAGAGAAATTAGGCGAATCCTACAATATACACAAGAAGAGCAAGAGGACGATACTAATAGCACAGAAGAGATGGCTGATCCCCAGAATAATCCACTTCCTCCTGTGGTTGCCAAAAATCCTCCTCCTCGAACTATATATGATTATGCTAAACCTAATTTAGTAGGAATTGAATCAAGTATTTTTAGACCTACTGTCGCTGCAAATAATTTTGAACTGAAACCTAACACTATACAGATGATTCAACAGTTTGTTCAGTTTGATGGTTTGCAGGATGAGGATCCTAACACACACTTAGCGAACTTTTTGGAATTATGCGATACGTTTCAAATTAATGGCGTTTCTGATGATGCCATTCGCCTTCGGTTATTTCCCTTATCTTTAAGGAATAAAGCCAAACAGTGGTTGAATTCTCTTCCACGAGGATCAATCACTACATGGGAGCAAATGACCGAAAAAATTTTGTTAAAATATTTTCCGCCGTGTAACATCCGAGAATTTGGGGCTTTGCATTTGTCTTGTTTCTGTGTGTTTGGCATGTTTGTCTATTAATCTGGTATGTTTGGGGGCCCCGGGAAGGCTCGGGGTTAAGCTTGAGCCTTAGTGAAAATTTTGTTTTTTGGCACTTTAGGGGAGAGGTAGCTGAGGCAGGCCCTAAGGTTAATTACTTGTGTCTGTTGACACAAGAAAAGGTCTGGTAAGACGACAAGGAGACGCCACTTAAGTTGCAGGGAAGTGGCGTCACAAGAGAGTAACAGGAGGATGGAGGTTTGAGTCGCGTAGTTGCATTTTGGAATTTCTTTTTGACGCCAGGATGGATGAGAGGTGGATTCGGCTAGGAATTTGGAGTGTGGGAGTTGATTGAGTCAACATATTTGAAATGAGAGGAGGAGAGGAATTGGTGGAGTAAGAATCGGTCAACACTTTTGAATGAGGAGTGGAGAGTGAAAAGTGGAGAAAATCGGGGGATGTGGTGAGAGGGAGTGTGTGACCGAATTTGGGAAGTGTGGGGTATGTATGTGTGGACGGTTTAGCTTGGTAGGTGGGGGGCCGAATCTCTTTTGGATTTAGGGAGCCTAGTGTGTATTTTTCGGTCACAAGAGAAGGGAAGTGTCGTTTTTTTTAGGATGCCATTTTGAGAGTTGAGAGAACCGAAAATCACTTTAGAAGCTTGTGCACCTCTTTTGTTTTCTTCATTTCTTTTCTACCAAAACCGAAACTTCAACCCTCTTTAGGTACTCTCATTCTTTTTGTTCACTTTCTCTTTCTTTTGCTACATTTTTCTCCAAAGCCGAAACCATCATCTCTTCTTTTCATTTGGTATATTTCTTTCTATCAAAACCGAAACACCCTTACCCCATTTCTTTCCCATCTTATTTCTTTGGTGATAGCCGAATATTAGTTGGATCATTGGTGTTCTCTTCTTTCTTTTCCACCACTAGCAACTTGTTTTCTCTTTATAACCGAACCTCACGTGAAGACACCCTTTCCTCTGATTTTGTTAGTAGCCGAATATAGACTCTTCATTCGTCATACTCTTGTTCCGGTAAGGAGCATTCTTATCTTTTCTTTTCGTTCTTTTTCTTTTTCTCTGTGGTTTGGTTAAACTGAAGTTTCTGACTCATTTCTTTTGGTACTGACCGATTGTAGAGGGCTGTATCTCCAACATCTTGTTTTCGTGTGGCCAGTTCTCAAGAGGATCTTGGTAAGTAGTTGTTGGCCGAGTAGGTGGTAAGAGGTTCTTATCGACTTGTTGGCCAAAAGGCCACTCCCTTTTGATCTTTTTGGAGAACCGATTCTAACATGGTGATTATTTTAGGGACTCAATCGGTTTCTTAGGCAACCTTCTAGCATTCGGTTTCTGTTAACTAAGGTAAGGAACTTCTTTGATTTGAGCGTCTATCCTCTCTTTCATTTTTCAATACCTTAACCCAGTTTCCTGATCAAGATCTTTTCATGGAATTGAATGCCAGCCAAGTAGGGAAGGGGGTTGGACCCGTAGTCCCTACCCCTAAGTTCAAACGGCACGCAGTGTCAGTCGTTCGGGATTTTCCACCGGGTTGTGGGCCGGCTTCGGAGCGGGATAGACAGATTGCAGTTGTTCCCTCCCTTGAGAGTGTCGACAGCATTGAAAGTTTAGTTCTTTGTGTTTACAGGTGTGTAATTCCCACACCTTCTCTTGTCTGTATAAATAAGAATATGTGTTATTTGAAAGCCGAAAACGCATTAATAGCTAAGGCGTTACCCATTGAGGGTAAAAATCATAATACCAAGTGAGTTATTCTCGGGTTATGCCTTATAAATATTGTTATCAGCATGAGGACACGTATGTTTTGAATATTTTACGTATTTTGTTATATGTTGCATTCATAACACTATGATTATATGTTGCATGGACATAGGGATATGATAATGATGAAAGGGGCAGTGTTTTCGGTGGCTGCGCCACATACTCCGGTGACTTTGTCACATTAATTCGGTGGCTCTGCCACATACTCTGGTGACGTTGTCACATAACATCGGTGGCTATTCCACATATTTTGGTGATGAGCAGCTGACTGCAATGACTGCCATCGATGGTGTGTAGCGGTGAGGGTTGATTGTAGAAATCCCCACTGGTGTGATTGGCAGGAACGGGTGGTGTGTAGCGGATGGAAAATTAGGCTGGGTTGGGTTTGCATCATCTTGCATATGCTATCTGTTATCTTGTCTTTGTAGGGCTAAGGCCCGGTCCGATTTTGAAAGGGGCTTGGGCTCAATGATGGTGCTTGGCGATTGCACACTGAGTCTTTTGACTCACTCTTTTGCTAACTTTTTGCAGGTAATCCATAGTGCAGTGGATTTGGGTCGGAGAGGACTGCGAGGTGGCCATGCATGGTTTTAATAATTAGAACTTTACTTTACTTTTCTTTAATTTTTGGGATTCTGTTATGTAATAAGGCCACTATTAACTTGGTTTAATTTCGATTTAAACTTTAGATGTTTTGAATACAAAATAATCGATAAGATGTTTTTTTTTACAGAATGCAAATGAAAGTTTTTCTCATAACTTAGTTAACAATTTTATAAACAGGTTTTTTTTTTGCGACAAATTTTTAGTTTAGTCTGATGTAACAAACATGTGTTTTCAAACGTCACATAAACACAAAGATTGGGCTAGTTAAAAAGTTTCCTTAAATGATTATTGGGTTTTCAAGCTAACCACTGAACTTTTCAAAAAGGGACTTGAAACTTATTTAAAATTTGCGAAGTTTTATAAATTCTTCCCATGTGACATTCCAGATCCGGTCGTAGTGTTTGGGCTGAGTTTAGGGTGTTACAATTTGGTATCAGAGCCAAGTTTTAAAAACTCGGCCATGGGTTTTGGGTTCAAAACATTTTTCCAAAATAGGGTTCGAAAATGGTTTAGAAAATATATGTACCTATTTTTCTGGAAGCGTGGCACCCGAGTCTCCGGCACCAAGTCCGTACGGTAAGTTTTCTGACTGAATTGGGTGATTTGCATGAAGTAGATTGTGCTACGAAATTTAGAATTTGGAAAACTCTACTATAGAAATGGAAACCTTTAGGTATACATGTGTTTTGCGGAAAACTACTTATAACTCTACTCTCATAAAATTTCTTGTTAATAAATAGTGAAAAGAAATACTAATGCATAAAACTTTTAATCAGATTAAGACGGTACGATAGACATGAGTGCTAGAGGGTGTGGAAGTGGTACACGTGGTCGAGGTAGAGGCTGGGGTTTTGAGACTGAGTTCTCGGAAGTAAGATATGAGCCTGAAGGTGAAGCGCCAGCATCACCCACAGCAGAAGCGGGGTTTCAAGATAGAACTGGTGGAGATGATGCCCTGTCTCAAGCGATGTTAAGGGTTTTGGAGCGAGTTGCTAGGGCGAGCTCTGGGACAGTATCTCGGAAGTCTATTCCTGAGCGACTTCGAGCGAACGGAGCTGAGATGTTTAGGGGTATCTCTGGTGTGGCCCCAAATGTAGCTGAATATTGGCTGGAGGCAGTCGAGTGGATTATGGATGATATAGACTGCACGGTAGAGGAGAAGTTGAAAGGAGCGGTGTCTCTTCTCCGGGACGAGGCATACCAATGGTGGCTCACAGTAAGAGAAGGTACTTCAGCGGATCGAATTGACTGGGATTTCTTTAAAACGACATTTCAAGGGAAATACATTGGGGCAAGTTATGTGGATGCTCAGAGGAAAGCATTCCTGAATTTAGTACAAGGGGATAAATTCGTGGCTGAGTATAAGGCAGAATTTCTGCGCTTGAGCCGTTACGCCTGAGGAATAGTGGCGACTGACTATGAGCATTGCGTGCGGTTCGAAGATGGGCTGCGGGATTAGTTGAGGGTATTGATAGCTCCGCAGCGGGAGAGGGACTTTGTCGTGTTGGTTGACAAAGCTAAAATAGCCGAGGAGGTAAAGCAGACTGAGAGACAGAATAGGGATAAAGATCAAGGTAAAAACAAGAGAAGTTTTGGGTCGTCGGGATCATCTGAGGGTTTTAAGAAAAGGCCTAGGTTTGATGGGCCAGCTCGAGTTCTGATGTCTACTGCAGTGGGTCAGTTTCGACCATGTGCTCAGTGTGGGAAAATGCATTCGGGAGAATGTTGGAAAAGAACTGAGGGATGTTTCAAGTGTGGATCTAAGGATCATATGATTAGAGACTGTCCACAAGAGTTGGATAAGGTGCGGCCATTAGGTCAGGGTTTTACTCAGTTCAGGAAAAGTGGGCAGCAACCGCCGAGAGGTCGTGGTCCGGTTGGAAGAGGGAATGGTTTTGGTCGCGGTCAAGGAGCACCAGGCAGGGGTGTTGGTAATGCAGACGCAAGACAGCCCGGGTTGGTCTATGCAGCTAGACGCCGAGAGGAGGGTGATGCACCGGATGTCATAATCGGTACGTTCCTTATTTTTGGTTTACCCTTTACTGCACTGGTTGATATTGGGTCGACACATTCTTATGTTGCTAGTACTGTCTCTGGAACTCTGAACATAGACTTTGAGATTACTTCTAGGGAGATGACTGTACTTAGCCCTTTAGGACAATCGGTAGTAGTGAACAAACTCTTTAGGAATGTGCCTTTAGAAGTGCAAGGGATGGTTTTTCCTGCTGATTTGATGGAACTACCATTCGGTGAGTTCGATTTGATCTTAGGAATGGACTGGTTAGTGAAGTATCGAGCAAACTTGGATTGTGCTGCTAAGCGCATGGTGTTAAGGACTCTTGAGGATAATGAAGTTTTAGTGATAGGCGAAAGGAGGAACTCCTTGTCCAATGTAGTGTCTGCTTTAAAGGCGGAAAGAATGGTGAGAAAAGGGTGCGAGGCTTTCTTAGCTTTTGTCAGTGCTCTGGAGGCCAAGGAGTTGACTGTAAAGGATGTCAGAACAGTGAAGGAATTCTCTGATGTTTTTCCAGAAGAGCTTCCTGGATTGCCTCCTGATCGCAAGGTGGAATTTAATATTGAACTACTTCCTGGTACGGCTTCGGTGTCCATCGCTCCATAGAAGATAGCGCTGAATGAGCTAGTAGAACTTAAGGCTCAGATCCAGGAGCTGTTGGATCGCGGTTTTATTCGACCAAGTGTATCTCCGTGGGGAGCACCGGTGCTATTCGTGAAGAAAAAGGACGGATCGATGCGTATGTGCATCAACTATCGCCAGTTGAATAAGTTGACGATTAAGAACAAGTACCCGCTACCGAGGATCGATGATTTGTTCGATCAGCTTAAAGGGGCTTCAGTTTTCTCAAAGATAGACTTGAGATCAGGTTATCACCAGCTTAAGGTCAAGGCGGTGGACATTCATAAGACGGCGTTTCGAACTCGTTATGGTCACTATGAGTTTTTGGTGATGCCGTTCTGGTTGACGAATACACCAGCTGCGTTTATGGATATGATGAACTGGGTATTCCAACCCTATCTGGATCGATTTGTTGTAGTGTTCATAGACGATATCTTGGTTTATTCAAGGACAGAAGAAGAGCATGATGCGCATCTTCGGTTGTTCTACAAGTATTAAAGGAGAAGCGATCGTATGCCAAATTCGGCAAGTGTGAGTTTTGGCTTAGGAAGTGACCTTTTTGGGGCATTTAGTTTCATGAGGGGATTAGAGTGGATCCCCTAAAATCGGGTTATTCTGAATTGGAAGCCACCAAGTCGGTGGCAAAATTCAAAGTTTTCTTGGGTTAGCCGGATACGCAGAAGGTTTATTGAGGATTCTCTTTGATTGCGGCACCTTTAACTAAGTCACATTGCGGAAAGGGATACCATTTGTTTGACCGATAAGCAGCAGGAAAGCTTTGAGAAGTCAAGAGGATCTTGTGAGAGGCTCCTGTATTGATTCACCGAGGTCGGGAAGGAATTCGTTGTCTATTGTGATGCTTCGCACACGTGATTAGGTGTGTGCTAATACAAGAAGGGAAGGTAGTTGCGCGTATGCGTCTCGTGATTAAGACCGCATGAGATGAACTATCCCACGCATGATCCGGAGTTGGCTGCGGTAGTGTTCGCTCTGAAGATCTGGAGACATTACCTGTATGGGGAAAAGTCCATTATCTACACCGATCACAAGAGCCTGAAATATCTCCTTACCCAGAAGGAATTGAATTTAAGACAGCGGAGGTGGATTGAGCTATTGAAGGACTATGACTGCTCAATCGAGTATCACCCGGGTAAAGCTAACGTAGTGGCGGATGCGTTGAGTCGAAAGGTGATATCGGATTTAAGGGCAATGTTTGCTCATCTCAGTTTGTATGATGATGGAAGTTTGTTAGCTAAACTTCAAGTAAAGCCGACGTGGGTAAGTCAGATTAAAGAGAAGTAGTTATCGGATGATGTCTTGAGTGCTCGACTTCTGCAAGTACAGAATGGTGGGGTAGAGGATTATAGTCTGAACAGTGATGGGGTATTGTGTTTCTGTAAAAGGGTCTGCGTGCCGAAGGATGTTGAGTTGAGATAGATGATTCTTCAGGAGGCGTATAGCAGCCCATACGCTATGCATCCTGAGGGGAATAAGATGTATCGGGACCTGCGTGAACAGTTCTGGTGGCCTGGATTGAAGCAAGAAATTACCGACTTGGTGGGCAAGTGTAACACCCCAAACCCGGCCCATTCGATACGACCGAATTTGAAATGCCACTGCGAAAAACGTTTAAAAATATTCTTACTTAACAGTAAAAACCATTAAAAATTTGTTGCCCTTGATAAAACATTTAAAACATTCTAAATAAAATTAAGTGGTGATAAAAATACCGGATTCAAAACTTTAATATGACTTTTGAGATATAAATAGCTTTTAAAATTAAACTACCAAAATATTAACTTAATTACAAATCCAACTGAAACATAGCAAAAATTCAAATACTTTAAGGCCCTTATTACAACAAATAACTATTCAAAAAATACTTAAAATAATGAAGTTAATAAATTCTATTATATAATGAAAACAACTTCTTCTCGCATGGGCCACCTCGTATCCACTCCAACCCGGTCTCGATCATCATCCATCACCGCGATGTTGATAAAAATTTGGGTGAGTCATACAGACTCGGTGTGTAATTAATCCACCGAATTCCACCCACATGTTAACCACATATTAACCCATATATCGAGATAACAAGATAACATATTCACATAATAACACATTCTGGCTTGGCCCATATTCATGTCACTTATCGTAACAGGGGTAATTAACCGCATAATTTCCACATATCGGGCTTAGCCCATTTCCGCGACCGATCCACATTCATATACCGGGCTTGGCCCATTTTCACATTAATCCACATATCAATTGAAATGCAAAGTGCACCCAACCCAACCTAGGGTCCATCCTCTACACACCCCGTATCCGGCCTACCACACACCAGGATTAACAAATCACCCTCTCTTTTTACTCCAAAGGCAATCAATGCACCCACGTGCAATTAAGCACAATAATCCACAACGCGACCTCGATCGGCGCCAATCCACGATGTAGCCGTAGCTAACACCAAAACCACGATGGGACACATAGTCACTCATCAACCACGATATAGCACATAGCTTATATCAACCACGATGAGGCACAGAGCTACTCATCAAGCCACGCGCGAACTAAATCGCACTTAATCCACAACGTGACCTCGGTCAACGTCAATCCACGATGTAGCTCAAGGCTAACATCAAACCACGTACTCTAAGTACACCCGCATTCTTCTTTCATATCATATCCCACCCATGCACATGCAACATATAATAATGTCATGATAATAATGCATGTACAGGTTGTTCGACATACAATCTCATTCATATAGGCACATTCACATTCTTTCAATAATCAACACTAACTGGTATTCGATATACCCTCTAGGGTATCCATATCACATCACCATCACTTTTGCACTAGTTAACCCATAAACATAACACATACAAATATAGCATAAACCTCGAAACGGTGGGTTAATCACACACCGATCACTTGGAGAACTACGCTTTCGATCATCGATGCTATCACTAGGCGATACTACGGCTATTTGCCTACTTTCTTGTTCGACGCTGGTCCACAACCCGGTGGCCAATCCCGATCGCGAAAACGGATCTTCTCTTAAACTTCGTGGATAGGGGCTATCCCTTGTCCTCCTTGACTAGCATTCGCCTCCATAACGATACTTAATCGGATCAACCGGTTAATCACTACTACTTTAATATATCAAATCAAATCTACATTTACTAAATATCCTTACCGAAATAAATCTTGAATCCCAAGCTTGTCCTATACTTACGACTTGCCCCTAATTAACCATAATACCAATCGGTCACATTTAAACCTAAAGATGGCCCTTGGCCGAATGCCTTATTGGCCTACCTTGAAGAATCAAAAACGATTACAAAGGAGAATTCACTTACCACTATTACACGCTTGCTTTGAAGAGCCTAAAGTAAGTAGTCGACAACACCCTCCTTTAAAGATTCGGCTTAGAGCACAACAATGATGGTTTCGGTACTTAATGGTGAAGAGAAAATGCAATAATGGAGAGGGTTTTATGCCTGGAGATTTCGGCAACAAAGAACAACGACAGAGGGGTTTTAGCTTTTGTGACTTGCGGCAAAACAAAGAGAATAGGCACTTTAAGCTTCAGTTATGGCTTCAAAGAAATAGAAATAGATTTGGTGTTGGATGAAAGAAAAGAATGAGAGGTGTGAGTGGGAAGAAATTCGACACAAAGAAATTTAAAGAAAAAGATATCAAAGATGATTACTCCCCCCTTATAAGAATTCGGCTACTATATCCTTGCTATTATCAAACTCTTTGATAATATCCTCTATTATCTCCTTAACAAATAAAATAAATTAATCCAACATTAATCCCTTATCAAACTCCTATATTATCTCTTATCACCTATTTAAACCAAAATAAATAAAATAAATCCTTATTTATCTCTTCTTCATCTTGCACAAAATAATTAAATCAACAATTATCCTACTTGAATAAATAAAACAACAATTATCTATTATCTATCAACTTAAAATAAAATAAAATAATCATCAATTATCCTACCTTAGCCGAAATTAATAGGAGAATAAGCTGAATCCTCATCCAATTAAAAGTCCCTTGTGTCGTCCACTTTCTTCCAACTCTACCTTGACGAAAAAGAAAAATAAAACACTCCCCTTGCTGCTCACCAGCCTCGAACCCAAGACCTACTGGAGCCCTTGGACGCAAGCTGCAGATAACGCCCTAGGCCACTTTGCCAAGGCATTTTTTTGTGACATGATTCACCCATAATTTCTTTAAAGCCTCCTTAGCCCAGTTCCCCTTTTTGACGCAAAAATAAAAGTCTTTAATGCTTCCCACGATGCTCGAACCTTTTCCCTCCTGAACTCCCTTTTGACGCAACCTCCCAAGCACCTAAGGTAGCATCCCAAGCCACTTTACCAAGCCCACTTTCATGTCCATAAACTCCTAAAAATTTTCCTTAAGGCCTCCTTCACCTAACTTCTCCTTTAAAAATAAAATTCCAATATTTTTCCAAGACTTCCTCCTACATCCTTGGATTCTCAAAACCCTTAAAACATGCTCAACCACACTTAAAGCCTACTAACACTTGAGTTATGCTCCAAACGCATAACCCCTAATTTAGGATATTACAGCAAGTGTTTGACGTGTCACAGTGAAAGCGAACATCGCTTGCCTTCGGTCGTTGTGCAGCGGTGAAAAATTCCACAGTGGAAATGGGAGAGGATAACGATGGATTTTGTTAGTGGGCTACCTATTACGCCTACTAAGAAAGATTCGGTATGGGTGATTGTTGATCGGCTAACGAAGTTCGCTCATTTCATACCTGTTTGTATTGACTATTCATTACAGAAGTTAGCTAAGCTGTATGTGGCAGAGATTGTGAGGTTGCATGGGGTACCAGTGTCGATCATATCGGATAGAGACCCTAGGTTTACGTCGCGATTTTGGAAGGCGCTGCATCAAGCATTGGGTACAAGACTTGACTTCAGCACGGCATTTTACCCACAGACTGATGGTCAGTCTGAGAGGGTAATTCAGATCTTGGAAGATATGTTGAGAGGTTGTGTCATTGATTTCAGGGGTAGTTGGGAGGAGTTCTTACCATTGGCTGAATTCGCATACAATAGCAGCTACCAGTCTAGTATTCAGATGGCACCCTATGAAGCATTGTATGGACGGAGTTGTCGTACTCCTACTTGTTGGACCGAGTTGAGTGAGCGTCAGATGTTGGGTCCGAAATTGGTTTCAGAGACAGAGGAGAAAGTTAAGTTGATTCGAACTAGATTGAAGGAGGCTTAAATGACAGCGTAAATCCTATCTTTGATCCAAGCGTAAGGATATAGAATTTACAGTGGGTGATCAGGTGTTTCTGAAAGTTTCACCTTGGAAGAAAGTTTTGAGGTTTGGACGGAAGGGCAAGTTGAGCCCTAGGTTCATCGGGCCTTATCGAGTGTTGAAACGAGTGGGACCAGTGGCGTATCAGCTTGAGTTGCCTTTAGAATTGAGACAGGTACATGATGTGTTCCATGTCTCGATGTTGAGGTGCTATCGTTCGGATCCATCTCACATTGTGCCAGTGGAGGAAATTGAGGTAGGACCAGACTTGTCCTTTGAGGAGGAACCTGTACAGATCTTAGATCGAGACGTTAAGGTGCTGAGAAGGAAATTAGTCCCTTTGGTCAAAGTCTTGTGGCGGAATCATGGTGTGGAAGAAGCGACGTGAGAGCCAGAGGATGTGATGCGGCAGCAATATCCTCACCTCTTCTGACCAGGTAAATTTTGAGGCCAAAATTTCTTTAAGGGGGGTAGAACCAAACATCCGAGAATTTGGGGCTTTGCATTTTCATGTTTCGTGTGTTTGGCATGCTTTGTCTATTAACTGTATGTTTGGGGGCCCGGAAGGCTCTCTGGGGTTAAGCTTGAGCCTTAGTGAAAATTTTGTTTTTAGGCACTTTAGGGAGAGGTAGGCGAGGCGGCCTTATGTTAATTACTTGTGTGTCATGACACAAGAAAAGGTGTGGTAAGATGGCAAGGAGACCCCACTTAAGTTGCAGGAAGTGGCGTCACAAGAGAGTAGCAAGAGGAAGGAGGTTCGAGTCGCGTAGTTGCATTTTGGAATTTTTTTGACGCCAGGGATGGAGGAGAGGTGGATTCGGCTAGGACTTTGGAGTGTGGGAGTTGATTGAGTCAACATATTTGAAATGAGAGGAGGAGAGGAATTGGTGGAGTAAGAATCGGTCAACACTTTTGAATGAGGAGTGGAGAGTGAAAAGTGGAGAAAATCGGGGGATGTGGTGAGAGGGAGTGTGTGACCGAATTTGGGAAGTGTGAGGTGTGTATGTGTGGACGGTTTAGCTTGGTAGGTGGGGGGCTGAATCTCTTTTGGATTTAGGGAGCTTAGTGTGCATTTTTCAGTCACAAGAGAAGGGAAGTTTCGTTTTTTTAGGATGCCATTTTGAGAGTTGAGAGAACCAAAAATCACTTTAGAAGCTTGTGCACCTCTTTTGTTTTCTTCATTTCTTTTCTACCAAAACCGAAACTTCAACCCTCTTTAGGTACTCTCATTCTTTTTGTTCTCTTTCTCTTTCTTTTGCTACATTTTTCTCCAAAGCCGAAACCATCATCTCTTCTTTTCATTTGGTATATTTCTTTCTATCAAAACCGAAACACCCTTACCCCATTTCTTTCCCATCTTGTTTCTTTGGTGATAGCCGAATATTAGTGGGATCATTGGTGTTCTCTTCTTTCTTTTCCACCACTAGCAACTTGTTTTCTCTTCATAACCGAACCTCACGTGAAGACACCCTTTCCTATGATTTTGTTAGTAGCCGAATATAGACTCTTCATTCGTCATACTCTTGTTTCGGTAAGGAGCATTCTTCTCTTCTCTTTTCGTTCTTTTTCTTTTTCTATGTGGTTTGGTTAAACCAAAGTTTCTGACTCACTTCTTTAGGTACTGACCGATTGTAGAGGGCTGTATCTCCAACATCTCATTTTCGTGTAGCCAGTTCTCAAGAGGATCTTGGTAAGTAGTTGTTGGCCGAGTACGTGGTAAGAGGTTCTTATCGACTTTTTGGCTGAAAGGCCACTCCCTTTTGATCTTTTTGTAGAATCGATTCTAACATGGTGATTATTTTAGGGACTCAATCGGTTTCTTAGGTAACCTTTTAGCATTCGGTTTCTGTTAACTAAGGTAAGGAACTTCTTCGATTTGAGCGTCTATTCTCTCTTTCATTTTTCAATACCTTAACCCAGTTTCCTGATCAAGGTCTTTTCTTGGAATTGAATGCCCGCCAAGTAGGCAAGGGGGCTGGACCCGTATTCCCTCCCCCTAAGTTCAAACAGCGCGCAGTGTTAGCCGTTCGGGATTTTCCACTGGGTTGTGGGCCGGCTTCGGAGCGGGATAGACAGATTGCAGTTGTTCCCTCCTCTGAGAGTGTCAACAACATTGAAAGTTTAGTTCTTTGCGTTTACAGGTGTGTATTTCCCACACCTTCTCTTGTCTGTATAATAAGAATATATGTTATTTGAAAGCCGAAAACGCATTAATAGCTAAGGCATTACCCATAGAGGGTAAAAATCGTAATACCAGGTGAGTTATTCTCGGGTTATACCTTATAAATATTGTTATCAGCATGAGGACACGTATGTTTTGAATATTTTACGTATGCTATTATATTTTGCATTCATAGCACTATGATTAGATGTTGCATGGACATGGGGATATGATAATGATGAAAGGGGCAGTGTTTTCGGTGGTTGCGCCACATACTCTGGTGACTTTGTCATATTAATTCGGTGGCTCTGCCACATACTCTGGTGATGTTGTCACATAACATCGGTGGCTATGCCACATATTTTGGCGATGAGCAGCTGACTGCAGCGACTGCCATCGATGGTGTGTAGCGGTGAGGGTCGATTGTAGAAATCCCCACTGGTGTGATTAGCAGGAAAGGGTGGTGTGTAGTGGATGGAAAATTAGGCTGGGTTGGGTTTGCATCATCTTGCATATGCTATCTGTTATACTGTGCTGTAGGGCTAAGGCCCGGTCCGATTTTGAAAGTGGCTTGGGCCCAATGATGGTGCTTGGCGATTGCACACTGAGTCTTTTGACTCACTCTTTTGCTAACATTTTGCAGGTAATCCATAGTGCAGTGGATTTGGGCCGGAGAGGATTGCGAGGTGGCCATGCACGGTTTTAATAATTAGAACTTTACTTTACTTTTCTTTAATTTTCGGGATTTTGTTATGTAATAAGGCCACTATTAACTTGGTTTAATTCCGATTTAAACTTTAGACGTTTTGAATACAAAATAATCGATAAGATGTTTTTTTACAGAATGCAAATGAAAGTTTTTCTCATAACTTAGTTAACAATTTTATAAACAGGTTTTTTTTTTACGACAAATTTTTAGTTTAGTCTGATGTAACAAACATGTGTTTTCATGCGTCACCTAAACACAAAGATTGGGCTAGTTAAAAAGTTTCCTTAAATGATTATTGGGTTTTCAAGCTAACCACTAAACTTTTCAAAAAGGGACTTGAAACTTATCTAAAATTTGCGAAGTTTTATAAATTCTTTCCATGTGACATTCCAGATCCGGTCGTAGTGTTTGGGCCGAGTTTGGGGTGTTACACGCCGGCTAAAATGACTAAGTTTAGGAATGATATCTCTTCTTTTGTGCAGATGGACTTAGAGACACTTTACGATGCATGGGAGAGATACAAGGATTTATTGTGAAGGTGCCCTCATCATGGGCTACCATTATGGCTATAGGTTCAAACCTTCTATAACGGTGTGAACCCCTCAACTAGGCAGCTTATTGATGCAGCTACCGGTGGAACCCTAAATAACAAAACCCGTGAAGCGACTTACGAATTCATTGAAGAGATGTCACTGAATAATTATCAGTGGCAAGTTATGAGAACAAAGCCAACAAAAGCCGCCAGTGTTTTCAACCTCGACGCAATAACCATGCTATCAAATCAGGTAGAACTCTTAAGTAAAAAAATTGATGGTTTGTATGGTTCCTCGTAGGTACATCCAGTGATGCAGTGCGATACAAATGGAGAAGGGTCGAGCAATACAGAATACCCACCCTACAACCCTGGCATAGAAAACGAACAGATGAACTATATGGGTAACAATTCTAAACCTCAAAATAATCCTTATAGTAACATGTACAATGCATTTTGGAGGAATCATCCCAATTTTTCATGGGGAGGTCAAGGAAATCAAGGAAATCAGAGACAACAACCCCCTCCAGGCTTTCAACAACAGCCCTACCCACGGGAAAAGAAGCCGAACCTTGAGAAGATGCTGGAAAAGTTCATCTCGACATCAGAAACTCATTTCCAGAATACCAAAACAGCGTTGAAAACTCAACAAGAATCACTTCAAAGGATTGAGAATCAATTTGGACAGACTAATCAAGTTAGTTTCAAAAAGCAACCAGTAATTCACCTAATTCAAAAGAGCATGTGAAAGCAAAGCACACTAAGGAGTGGAAAGGAGTTGGTTAAAACTGAAAGAAAGATGCCAAAAGAAATTGCTAAAGAAAGAAAAGAAGAGAAGTAAACAAGAATGTAACACCTAAGACTTAAAGAACCACCAATTCCATATCCAAAGACAGTTGAAGAAAGACCGCATGGACGCACAATTTGGTAAGTTTCTTGAACTCTTTAAACAATTACATATTAACTTATCTTTTGTTGAAGCTATTTCGCAGATGCCTACATACGCAAAATTTCTAAAGAAGCTCTTAACGAATAAAAAGAAGCTTGAAGAACTGTCAATCGTAGAGCTTAACGAGGAATGCTCAGCTATTCTCCAGAATAAGTTGCCAACTAAATTAAAAGATCCAGGAAGTGTTACTATTCCTTGTTTAATTGGTAGTTTAAATATTGAGAAGGCACTAGCTGACTTAGGTGCCAGTATTAATTTAATGCCTTATAAAATGTTCAAGCACCTCGGTCTTGGGGAACAAAAACCCACTAGGATGAGTATCCAACTAGTCGATAGATCTATTAAATACCCTAGGGGAATTATTGAAGATGTTTTAGTTAAAGTTGATAAATTCATATTCCCTGTTGACTTTGTTGCGCTCGACATGGATGAGGATGTTGAAGTACCTTTAATTTTAGGACGCCCATTTTTAGCCACTGCTAGGGCTAATATTGATGTAGGTAATAGTAAGCTTGCGCTTAGGGTAGGTGATGAGGAGATTATCTTTAAAATCTATGATGCTATGGGATACTCTAAAGAGCAAGATGATTCCTGTTATTTTATTGACTCTATTGATCATTTTATTCAAGATACTTTTCAGGAAATAATACATAAAGACACGTTGAAACTGTGTCTTGTTCAAGGCGATGAGGCAGATGATGATGCCAATGAGATGGGGAGACAAAAATCGAAATAAATCCTAATAGTTCCTCCCTAAGACAAAAAGAGTATGAGGGCATTGAAGTAAACGACGAATCTAAACAAAGGCCCTCTATTGAAGAACCCCCCAAATTAGAATTAAAACAGTTACCAATACACTTAGAGTATGCATTCCTTGGGAGCAATTCTACACTACCGGTAATTATTTCTTCAGACCTAGAACCCAATGAGAAAGAAGAGTTATTACAGGTGTTAAAGGAGCATAAAAGAGCCATAGCCTGGAAAATCTCTGACATTAAAGGGATAAGCCCATCGTTTTGCACCCACAAAATCTTAATAGAAGATGAATATAAACCATGTGTGCAACCTCAAAGATGATTAAATCCCAATATGAAAGAAGTTGTCAAAACAGAGGTAATTAAACTTCTAGATGCTGGAATTATTTATCCTATTTCTGATAGTTCTTGCGTAAGTCCTGTGCAGGTTGTTCCAAAGGAAGAAGGCATGACTGTCATAGCTAACGAAAAGAATGAATTAATTCCAACAAGAACAGTCACAGGTTGGAGAGTTTGCATCGACTATAGGAAACTAAACGATGCTACAAGAAAAGACCACTTTCCTTTACCCTTCATTGATCAGATGCTAGAAAGATTATCTTGGCATATGTACTACTGCTTCCTAGACGGACTCTCTGGCTACTTACAAATCCCCATAACTCCTGAGGATTAAGAAAATACAACATTCACATGTCCATACGGTACGTTTGCTTATCGAAGAATGCCTTTTGGATTATGTAACGCTCCTGCTACTTTTCAGCGCTGCATGCTAGTCACCTTTAACGAACTTGTGGAAGATATCATAGAGGTATTTATGGACGACTTTTCAGTATTTGGTAATTCGTTCCAACTTTGCCTTAAAAATTTAAAACGAGTTTTAATGAGATGTGAGGAAACAAACCTTGTGCTTAATTGGGAAAAGTGTCACTTCATGGTTCGAGAAGGGATTGTGTTAGGTCATAAAATTTCTAGTAAAGGGATTGAGGTCGATAAAGTAAAAATTGAAACCATAGAAAAATTACCTCCTCCCAGTTTAGTTAAGGCTATTAGAAGTTTTTTAGGACATGTCGGTTTCTATAGAAGATTTATTAAGGATTTTTCTAAAATAGCTAAGCCTTTGACGAAATTACTAGAAAAATATGTACCTTTCAATTTTGATCAGGAATGTTTAGATGCATTTAATACTCTAAAAACTAAATTAACAAATGCCCCAATTATTATTGCACCTGATTGGAATTTACCCTTTGAACTAATGTGTGATGCGAGTGATTTTGTAGTAGGTGCAGTTTTGGTTCAGCGAAGAGAGAAGCATTTCCAACTGATTTATTATGCTAGCAAGACACTGACGACCGCACAAGAGAATTACACCACCACAGAAAAAGAATTACTAGCTGTGGTTTTTGCATTTGATAAATTTAGACAATATTTAATATTATCTAAAGTCGTCGCTTTACACTAACCATTCAAATTTCTTCGTTATCTTTTCACTAAATCTGATGCAAAACCTAGACTCATAAGATGGATTTTACTTTTACAGGAATTTGATTTGGAAATTCAGGATAAGAAAGGAGCTGAAAACCTGGCAGCAGACCATCTTTCTAGACTTGAAAATCAACATCTTAAAGAACTTGATGAAAGTGAGATTAATGATTCGTTTCCTGAAGAACAACTTTTGGCTATATCCGACGCCGAGGTACCCTGGTTTGCAGATATCGCAAATTATTTAGCTGCTAACGTCTTACCAAAAGGGTTGACCCTTTTCTTTTTCGTATATGTGCAGATCAAGTAATTCAGAGATGTTTCGTGAAGGAAGAAGCAAGCAAAATCCTAGAACATTGTCATTTAAGACCAACAGGAGGACATTACAGTGGGACGAAAACAACACATAAAACACTCGAATCAGGTTTTTATTGGCCCATTCTGTTCAAGGACGCTAACAGGTATGTTAATTCATGTGATAAATGTCAGAGAACAGGTAATATCTCTAAACGCGATGAAATGCCTCAAACATATATGCTATCATGTGAAATATTTGATGTATGGGGTATCGACTTTATGGGCCCATTCCCTAGCTCATTTGGGAATAAATACATCCTCGTAGCGGTTGATTACATGTCAAAATGGGTGGAAGCTCAAGCTTTACCCACTAAGGATGCAAGAGTGATAGTGCAATTTCTTAAGAAACTCTTCTCTCGATTTGGAACAACTAAAGCAATTATTAGTGATAGGGGTACTCATTTTTGTAACACTCAATTCGAGAAAATCTTAAAGAAATATGGAGTACACCACAGAACAGCTACCCCTTATCACCCTCAAACCAGCGGACAAGTCGAAGTATCCAATAGAGAACTTAAACGTATCCTAGAGAAAACTGTAGAATCAAACAGGAAAGATTGGGAAGCAAAAGTAGACGACGCTTTATGGGCCTATAGAACCGCCTTTAAAACTCCCATAGAAACATCCCCATACAAACTTGTTTATGGGAAGAGCTGTCATTTACCATTTGAACTCGAACATAAAGCATTTTGGGCTATAAAATTTTTAAACTACGATCTTAAACTTGCAGGCAAGAAAAGATTGATGCAGTTGAACGAGCTTGATGAGTGGCGAGCAAAAGCCTACGAGAGCTCACGATTATACAAAGAAGCAACAAAGCGACGCCACGATGCTCGTCTAAAGCAATCTAAACAATTTGAAGTTGGAGATCCCCTGTTACTTTATAATTTAAGACTCAAATTATTCCCTGGAAAGCTGAAATCAAGATGGTCAGGTCCATTCGTAATCAAAACTATTTTCTCCTACGGCACAATCGAGGTAACTCATCCGACTTATGGCACTTTCAAGGTAAATGGTCAATGACTGAAAATTTATAATCGTGAAGATTTTTGGGATATGAGAGAGGAGCTGCAGCTCCATGAACCTTCATATAGAAATGAAAACAGGGTAAGTCTAGCTTAAGACTTTAAACAAGTGCTTATCGGGAGGCAACCCGAGCACTAACCTCATTAACATTCATATTTTTTGATAGCATCTAACTAAGAACTAACTAATTTCATAAGCGCAAAATTTCCTTCCCACACGGCCTAAAACACGGGCGTGGCCGTGGCCGTGTGGACACCACAAGGAAGCATATGGGCGTGGCGGAGACCGTGTGGGCCAAGGAAGAGAAAAAAAATTTCCCAACACGGGCTACGATAAAACACCACGACCGTGTGATGAGGCCGTGGCCGAAACTGAGTAAACAACACGGGCTGCAATTAAAGGGCCACGGCCATGCGATGCAGCCATGGTCGATACTGAGTAAATGACACGGTCGTGAGACACACCCGTGCCTATAGGGCGTGGTCGACACTGACTAAATCAACACGGGCGTGGGACCTAAAATAGGGGCGTGGGAGAAGCGAACGAAGCTCAGCACGGCCGTGAGACATGGCCGTGTGGGACAACATGCCCACAGCACACGGACGTGGGACACAAAATAGGCGCGCCAAACCCCTAAACATTCGAAACACACGGGCTAAAACTGATCCACACGGGCGTGTGACACACCCGTGTGCCCTTATTTCTATATAAACCCCTCACTATTCATCATCTTTTTCCCCAAATTATTCTCCCCAAACCCTAGTTGTTTTCTCTTCTTCCCCTACTAAATTCGGCCACCACCATCAACACCCCCTCATCATGTCTCCTATCCCTTTTTCCTCATTCCCTTCTCTATTTTCCCTTCCCCCTCTCCACGCACACCAGACCACGCCTGTGTAAACGCTATACACGCCCGTACAAGGACGACACAGCCGTGTTCCATCACCTAACCGCAGCACACGCCCGTGCATTATCCCTCAACGACCGTGCGCCATCTCCACACCTCCGTCGGTCCATTCTACACCCTCCACTCTCTACTTTAATCTTTAATCCTATATATTCCATACTTGTTTTTTTTTATCTTAGATTTATTCCCCTAAATTCTTTGTTTTCTTCTTTAGCATTCATTCTTGTTAATTATTTTCAGTACTAATGATCACTTAAGCATTATGGATAGTTAAACTATGATTTTTGAATGCCTTGAACCCTTAGTATTAAGAGAATAGTTAGAAAAAATTGCCATTGTTAATATCATAAGATTACAATTTTGGACTCATAGGTACTGTCATTATGGGATGATGTTTTTCATTCTATTCTACAGGAACATAATGTCGTTTTCCCGAGGTAAGAAAATCGTAGTCCCTGTTTCAAAAAAAATGAAAGAGACCCGGTTCATCATCAACACGTGCATCTGTCGAAGTACGACACCCATTCTTACAGTTCCCTCCGGGATCACAGGAGGACCTTTTTCAGATACTTCAGGCGCGACCCCTCGGCATAGGGAGGCACATTGATTGGACCACCTTGGAGCAGGTCCAACTAGCCCACGACGTCTGGGCCCTCCTGACTACCGACCCATGGGGGCAATTCTTCGAGATCATTGAGCCCACATACCTAGAGCTCACTTTGGAGCTCTGTTCCATATTCCACCCCCAGACGATGATGACGAACCACGATGACCCCGGCACAGTCCAATTCCGTCTCGGAGGCATTGTACGTGAACTGAGTGTCCCATAGTTCGGGGTCGCCTTAGGGCTCTACACTGACGAATTCATGGCAGACAATGATCTCGAGAAACTCCATCGCCACATCCATAAATCCCCTTCTAGATGTTGGAATAACATAGCCCCCGCTTCGGCCTCCTATGACCCTAGTCGCTCCAAGGCGACAGCTCTCGCCCCATCCCTGAGGTACTTACATGCCATCTTAGCTCATACATTGACAGGTAGGCAAGAGAGCACCGGCATCGTCAACACTCACGACGCCTACTTCCTATGGTGCATGGCGAATGGGCACATCTTCGACTTTGCCTACTTCATAGCTCGCGACATTCAACATCAGACGGAGCAGCATAGGAGAGGGGTCATCTCCATGGGTCCCTACATCACATGTCTGGCTCGGTATTTTGGGCTCCTTAACACTGCCGCTCAGTCCTCTCACTCACACTGATAGGACAGATGCCCCCACAGGGCATCCAAACGATGATCCACATGAGAATGATTGAGCGCCGCCGTGGGTTCGTTCCTCCCCAGTATAAGCTATCACAAGCTACCATCGACCCAAAGGACATTACTGATGATGTCCCTCCACAGCACGAGGAGCCACCTTCGACACCACACCCCCCTCGCCGACCAGTTCATGCGGCTGCTTCAAGTCCAGACATATCTGAGCGCCTAACACAATTCGAGTAGCAATGCTTCCAGTGTTTCGATCACATCGACGCCACCCTCCACCAGATATGTCAGCACCTTCACATTTCATCGCCGCCCCCACCTCGCGACCCAGCAGATGACGAGGACTTTTGAGTCCTTTTATTTTCTTTATTTTTATTGTTATTGTTATTTTTATTTTTATTTTTATTTTTATTTTTCTTTTAATTTTAGTTTATTTTCTTTTATAATTAAACTATTTACCTTTTTTATTTTAAAACTTTCATTAGTATAGTTGAATTTCCTTTATCACTGGCTGTCTAACTCTGAGTATCTATAACAACATTCATTAACTAGTAATCCCTAAAATTTAACTGATGACTTCGCAGTGTAAAAAGGTTCAATATGCCACTCAAGGAACGAACACATCACCTATACCTAGTCATCCTATTCATCATTGATCATCCCCCAAGGATTTCATCCATAATTCAGGAAGTTTCACCTCTCTCCCTCTCTTATTACTTCCTTACTAATCATTATCTATCTTTGTACATTGAGGGCAATGTACATCTTAAGTGTGGGGGTGAATTTTATAGTGAAAAGTGCCTCACTTTTTGCATTATTCTCAAATCCCTGAATTATATCTTGTTCTTAAATAATCTTCTCATATTATTGTTAGAATGAAATTTCCTTTGATTTATGATTTTCATTGATATGTTTTGGATTAAGTCATAGCTAATTGTGCAGTGATGATTTAAACTTTAGGAGACTAGAGAATCAAGCATGATGAGTCTATTTTCAAAATTAAAAATTGTTAGGTTGTCTACCTGGATCTAATTATTACTTTCAAGTTTGAAATTTACAAGGTTGACATCAAAAGCCCATAATTTTTGTGAGATTTTGAGCCTTTTAGAGCATATCCTTTTTCGTGCTCACTTTATTGATTATGAGTATGTCAACATTGATTTGTTATTCTAGAACTTGCTTCAATTATACATGTCGAGACCACACATTTGATTTGATATACTAAGATGATAAAGGCACCTAGGTTTTAACACACTTACTCCATAAAAAGCCTACCTTCATAATTAACCCCTAGTGAACCCCTTTGAGACTAGCAAACGATTTCTTAACTCACCCATTAATATTAGCCCAAAACCCACTTTGTATTTGTTATCACCATTTCTCTTTACTACCCTTATATCGAGATTTGATTTGATCAGTTACTTAACTATTTTCTTTATTTCAGTGGTTAAATTCTATATTATTATTGTATGATTTGTTCTTTAAAAAAAAGAAAAAAAAAGAAATATATATATAAATATTTTAGGAATCTATTCATTATTACTTCTTTGTTATTGGAGCGTAAGCAGTTAATCTTATATTTTGAGAAGAAGCTCATGTTATTAGTATTATGATGTAATTATTTAAGCTTTAGTTACTCTTCTAGTTAGGTAATTTATCAATTCAGTCTCGATACTAACCCTCTGATTCAACCTTTATCCACACCTTTAACCCAAGCCCCGTTACAACCCTTTTTAAAGACCTTTTGATTTGTGTATCATATCATTTTACAGTGGTAGAGATTTGATTTTCATGCAAGCCTATGGGATTAACTTTTCATGTTTGACTCTTGAGTGCTTATTTTTGAACCTTAAACACTTTGAGTGATTTGAGTGGACCTTTAGTGAGGATTTTAATTTTTTTTCAATTTTTAATTAAAGGTAATTATTTAGGTAAGGGGAAACACCTATTTTTCGTACTATAAAAAACTATGACTTTGATTGTTTGAATCTTTAGGAACCTTCTGGTTAAATTATCAATGTATGAATTACCTATGAATTATGATGAAACATTATTGATGAAGGTTATGAATTGAGGAAATTCTATTTTAATTGTGAGTTGAGAATTTTGCTTGAGGACAAGCAAATGCTTAAGTGTGGGGGTATTTGATAAACCATATTATATACATATTTTAATCCCACATTTAGCAGACTTTTGGATGATTTATCCCTTTAATTGTGAAATTTGATGCTTCTAATCCTTTAATTTCATGTTTTACACTTAGGAGAGCATCGGGATTCGAAAGGAACGAGAAACGGGCCGAAAACAGAGCAAATGGGCTTACCTTAGAGACTCACACGGCCTAGACTATCACCCGCGGCCGTGCGTTTCGAGTAACAACCGAGATACGTCCTAGAACATCATACACGGCCAGATTACACGGCCGTGTATGGCAAGCAGGATCGACCACGGCCAAGAGAGTCGACCACGGGCGTGTCCCTGCTATAGCCAAGATGAGTTTCATTCAGAATAGGATACTTGTGGGCCAAGAAAGACATTCCGAAGCCTATATAAATGCCCTAAGTATAACCTAAAAAGTTTCTTTGGTCAGGGGCGAAGCCAGAGAGGGCTGAACACGGGGAATTGCTCTAAGAAAGCCAGTTGATTCATCTCAAAAGCCGGATTCACGCTCAAGACGGAAGATCTTCCCTTCAATTTCCTTCAAGGGGTTTTAGGGTTTTTCTTATGTTTTGTTATTTACTTTCTTCTGAGATGTATTCTTTATTATTCATGAACTAAACCCCTCAAATACCTGAGGGGGATAAAACCTAAGACGGATCTTGTTATTGTTTTCTGAACTGTATGATAAATACTTGATTTGTTCTTAATTATGTGTTCTTAATTCTTGTTTTAATATTTCAGGATATTGAGTCAAGTATTGATGTGCTTAGACAAAGGAGCAAAAGTCCTGCTTTTAAGAGTAGATCTAGCATAGTTAAGCGGAGTTGATCACAACCCTAGAGATAGGATGACGAAAAATCACTTGGATTAGGGTCAAACCTAATATGGGAGTCCATAGATCGAGTTAATGCAACACTAGGGGTTTTAATTAGAAAGAGATTTTAATTAATCAACCTAGGGTTAGACGTTAGTAGCCTCGAAAGAGGTATTAATATAAATTAGGGAATCCTATGGATCAAGTCAAGTGAATAAATCGTCTAGTTCAGAGTTAAATAACAAGTGAAGTCTAGGTGGATTCTTCCTCGGGTATTGTCTTAATCAACTGGTTTTCCCACAAGTATTTTCCCAATTCACTCTTTTTGTCTTAGCATCCTTAGTTTAGTAATTAGTTAGATAAACATCAATTCCCTTAATATTTAGGCTAAATAATAAAAAGATAGTAACTACTAGTACTCTTGGTCCTTGAGGATATGATATTTTCGGTCTTTCCATAGCTATGCTAACGAACGATAGGTGTGCTTGCCTTATTCGTTGTTATAGTTAGTTTGGACACGACCAACTGCCTAGTTGAGGGGTTCACACCATTGTAAAAGGTTTGAACCTGAAGCCACAAAGGTAACCCATGGTGAGGGCACCTTCTTAGTAAATCATTGTATCTCTCCCATGCATCATAAAGTGTTTCTAAATCCATCTGCACAAAAGAAGAAATATCATTCCTCAACTTAGTCGTTTTAGCTGGCGGAAAGTATTTAAGTAAAAAAATTTCGGTCATTTGATCCCATGTAGTGATTGATCCTCGTGGCAACGAGTTCAACCACTGTTTAGCCTTGTTTCTCAACGAGAAGGGAAAAAACCGAAGGTGAATGGCATCATCAAAAATGCCATTAATTTTGAAAGTGTCACAGAATTCCAGAAAATTCGCCAAGTGATTGTTTGGATCCTCATCCTGCAAACCATCAAACTGAACAAACTGTTGAATCATCTGTATAGTGTTAGGTTTCAATTCAAAATTATTTGTAGCAATAGCAGGTCTAACAATACTCGACTCGGTTCCTGTTAAATTAGGTTTAGCATAATCATACATAGTACGAGGAGCAGGATTTTGATTCACCGGGTTTGCGGCAACTACAGGAGGTAGCGGATTATTATCAGCCATCTCTTCTGCAGTATTAGTTTCGTCTTCTTGCTCTTCTTCTATGTATTGTAGACTTCGCCTTATTTCTCTTCGGTTTTTGCGAGCTGTACTTTCAATCTCACTGTCAAAAAGTAATGGTCTCGACGGTTCCTTCTAGTCATAAACTAAAAGTTCTGCGCTGCAAAATAAAGAAAAATTAGAAAAGTAGAAAAGAAATTAAATTGCAATAAAAATAAAAATAATGGCTAAAGTAATAAAAATTTAGTGTTCCTAATATCTTAGTCCCCGGCAACGGCGCCAAAAACTTGATGTGTCTAAAACTAACTATGACCACAATAAAGGCAAGCGCACCTATCGTTTAATAGTATAGTTATGGTAAGACCGGTTATATCGTATCCACAAGGACCAAGAGTACTAGTAGTTACTATCTTCTTATTATTTAGCCTAAGTATTGGAGTGAATTATTTTAAACTAAAATTTAATTAAAAACACGACAACAAAAGAATTAGGAAAATACTTTTAGACAACTTTATGAGATAGACAATACCTAAGGAAGAATCCACCTAGACTTCACTTATTACTTTTGATTCATATGATTTATTCACTTGACTTAATCCGTAGAAATCCCTGATTTATGTTAATATCTCTCTCGAGACAAAAAACAACTGACTCTAGGTTGATTAATTGAAATCTCTTTCTAATTAAAACCCCTATTGTCGCATTAACTCGATCTATGGATTCCCTTATTAGATTTGACTCTAATCTGGTAGATTTTTGTCACCCTATGTCTAGGGTTGCAATCAACTCCACTTAATTGTGTTGATCTACTCTTAAACAAGGACTTTTGCTCCACTGAATAAGCACATTCGACTTGAATCGATATACTGAATTATCAAAACAAGAATAAGAACTCACAATTAAGAATAAGAACAAGTATTTATCTTATAAATCAAATAATAATAAGATTCGCCTTAGGTTTCATCCCCTTAGGTATCTAAGGGATTTAGTTCATACTGATAGAAGGAAACATCATAGAATAAGGAAAACTACAAAACATAAGAAAACCCAAAAACTTCTAAAGAACTTGATGGGAGATCTTCAGTCTTGGTGGAGATCCTTCCTCCGAGCTACTTCCGACGGCTGTCTTCGAGTATTTTCTGTGTTCTATTCCGCGTCCCCTTTTAGGTCACCCCCTAGGGTGTTTATATAGGCTTTGGAACGTCTTTCTTTGCCCACAAGTAACCTTTTCCGGATAGAATTAACCTTTGATACGGCAGGGACACGCCCGTGTAACACGCCCGTGCTCGATAGCCTTAGGTCGTGCTCGCTCCTGCTCACCACACACGGCCGTGTAATCCACCCGTGTACGTTGATCCAGGCTGTGGTTGATCCTGCTCGTAACACGCGGTCGTGTCCAATGGTCCAAGCCGTGTTGATTTCTAAGATAGGCCCATTTTGCCCCTTTTTGGCACGTTTCTCGTTCTTTTCGACTACCTAAGCTCTCTTGAGTGTAAAACATGAAATTAAAGGATTAGGAGCATTGAATTCATCAAATCTAATGAAAACTCATCCAAAAATAAGCTAATCATGGGGGATAAAATATGTATAAATTATGGTTTATCGCATGGCCACACGGCTGTGTGACCCCTATTTACAAATTTTTCAACTTTTTCTTATTTTTTTTTGATTTGTTTCGATTTTGTCCCAAATTGTTTCCAAATTATTTTTCAGGCCTCGAAGGCTCGATTTAATGGCCAAATGTATATGTTTGCTAGGTTTTTACTAATTTTTAGTTAATTAATGTTAAATTACATTATTTATATGTTTTGATGTTAATTATTCAAATTTGTATGGTAATGCTTTGTAACCCTAATCTGACGACGAAGACGGGTTAGGGGTGTTACATATTACATACTCAGATGTACATAAATGAATCATGCTTAAATAGATTCTCAAATTACAAATTAGAAACAAAAATTATACGACAGACATGCTCTTGAATGTTAGACATGCAATACTAGTATTTAATATCATGTTTTTAGAAATCACGTTAACGAAGGCAAAATATTAGATTTCGTATTCATAATACATACATAACATATTTCAGAACCTATGAAATGACTAATTTTGAATCGCACTCCAAATATAGGCCTAACAAGATTTTACAGAAAATGGGCCCACACGACGTAATTGGCCCAAGTTGTGTGGCCCACACAGCCTGACACAAAATAATACACGTCCGTGTGGCCCACACAGGCCAGCTAACCCAGTCTGTGTTACCCACACGGCCTGGCATGTAGCAGCCCATTTTTATTGATATCGGAACAATGGTTTTGGGACCACAATTCCAATGAGTAAATTATTATTTTATTATTTATTTAGTGTCAACGAGATTTTATTAAGGTTTTATTAAAGTTTCGTTAAGAAATTTTAATGTTTAAATGCTTAACTAAGTAAAAAGGACTAAATTGTAAAAGGTGAAAAAGTTGAGTTCTAATAGTTAATAGAGTCAAATGGATTTATAAATGAAATTTAATGGACTTGAATGGTAATTATACCATATAAGTTGATAGTGGATGTACATGGATTTGGTATTATTGAAATTTTGATAAATTTTAAAGGGAAAAAAGGTAAATTAGTAAATAAAACTAAAATAACCTAAGAAATCATGTTCATCTTCTTCAATTCATCCTATCTCCATTAAAAATCACCATTGAAAGAATCTAGGGTATTCGGTTAAGCTCATTTCATTAAATGTAAGTGTATTCAAGCCCGTTTTTAATGATTTTTTATGTTTTTGAGATCGTTACAACTAGGTCCAGCTAGCTCGTACCTTCATTTTTGAATCTGTTAAAAATTTTGGTCGTTATAAAAGGTTTAGGTTTGGACGGAACTAAGATATAAAGTTGTATCTAGTAGCACAATTTGCTGAGGTCTTTGATGAGTTGGTTGAGAAGGCCCGAGCTTTAGAGGAGACCTTAGGTGAGAAGCCCAAAGCTGTTACAACTAGGACCATTAGGAGGTCATCAGAATTTGCTAGTGGTTTTTTCTGGAAGGCCAAGAGAGGTTGTTTTGGGAGGTCTACATGACGAGTTACTTCAGGCCATGGTCCGGTTAGGCAGGCCACAAGAGTTGAGACTGGCATGGGTGATCAGGGACGTGCTATATTGTCGTTGTGTGAGCATTGTAATCGTAGACACCCTGGAGAGTGTTAAAGGGTGACTGGTGCCTGTATTGTTTGCGGATCGAAGGACCACCATATTAAAGATTGCCCTGGAGGGTAGTTATGACTATAAACCAGCCTGTTGCTGCTGTTGCTATCATTGTTGTTGCACCTGCTCCGGCTCGAGGGAGAGGCTATGGCAGAGGTGATGTTGGTAAAGGGTTTCGTTCGAGAGGAGCTACTCAAGTTGGGACTAGAGGTCCAACTAGAGTATATACAGTTAGAGAGCCCCAGACTAGAGAGGCCACTGACGTCATCGCAAGTACATTCACACTACAATTTTTTCCTCTTCTAGCTTTAGTAGATTCTGGTGCTACGAGATCGTTTATTCTGAGATATGTAGCTAGAGAGTTGGAGATTTCTGTAGAGACATCTAGGTTAGGTGTTACTGTGAGGAGTCTGCTGGGTGATAGTGTAGTAGTTGATTGGGTTTATCGATGTTGTCTTCTGATGGTTCAGGGATAAGTGTTTCCTGTAGATCTTTTAGAGTTGTCATTCTAGGGATATGATGTTATCCTTGGGATGGATTGGTTGACCGAGCATCGAGCGAAGGTCGACTGTGAGGCGAAGTTGGTGATTTTATGTTGTGCTAATGGCTCTGAGATTGTTGTTATTGGAGAGAGGTCTGAGTTGCTCTCCAATGTGTTTTTGTGCCTGGAGCCAAGAAGCTAATCCATAAAGGTTGCGAAGCTTATCTAGCATATGTCCTGAATGTTAATAGCAGGGAGTTGAGGTTTGATGAGATTCGTACAGTCTGTGATTTTTCGGATGTTTTTCTTGAGGAGTTGCCTGGTATTCTGTCGAATAGGGAAGTTGAGTTTGGTATTAACCTCTATCTTGGTATAGCTCCGGTGTCAATTATGTCTTACCGTATGACACCTAGGGAGTTGAAGCTCCAATTGCAGGAGTTGTTGGACCAAGGTTTCATTCGACCGAGTGTGTTGTCGTGGGGAGCGACAGTTCTGTTTGTAAAGAAGAAGGGTGGGACTTTAAGGCTATGTATTGATTATCGCCAGTTGAATAAGTTGACCGTTAAGAATAAGTAACCACTTATGGAAATTATCAGTTGAAGGTAAAGGATGTGGATGTTATGAAGACGACGTTTAGGACTTGTTATGGGCATTTTGAGTTTCTTGTCATACCATTCGTGTTGGAGAATGCACCTGCCGCGTTTATGGACATGATGAATTGTGTATTCCATTCCTATCTGGATTGGTTCATTGTGGGTTTTATAGATGATATATTGGTGTACTCTCGATCGCGGGATGAGCACGACTAGCATTTAAGGGTGATTCTTCAGATCTTGAGGGATAAACAATTGTATGCCAAGTTGAGCAAATGTGAGTTCTGGCTTCGGAAGGTGATTTTTCTTGGACATGTCATTTCAGTAGAGGGTATTCGAGTTGATCTGAAGAAGGTTGAGGTGATCTTGGATTGAAGCCGCTGAGGTCTGTATCTGAGGTCAGTAGTTTCTTGGGCTTAGTTGGTTATTATCGTCGTTTTTTCGAGGGGTTTTCGTGTATTGCTGCTCCTTTGACGAAGTTGCTACAGAAGAATATTACCTTCGAGTGGAATGACGAGAGGTAAAGGAGTTTTGAGAAGCTGAATTTGGTTCTGACTTAACACCTATACTGACATAGCCAAATCCTGGTAAGGAGTATGTTGTTTTTAGTGATGCTTCTTACACGGGATTGGGTTGTGTGCTGATGCAGAAGGGAAAGGTAGTTGCTTATGCATCGAGGCAGTTGAAACCGCATGAGTGTAACTATCTGACCCATGATCTGGAGTTGGCTGCTGTAGTTTTTGCACTCAAGATTTGGCGTCATTATTTTTATGGTGAAAGGTGTGTGATCTACACTGATCACAAGAGTCTTAAGTATCTCCTTACCAAGAAGGAGTTGAACTTGAGATAGAGGCGTTGGATTGAGCTACTGAAGGACTACAATTGTGTGATTGAGTATCATCCGGGAAAGGTGAATGTTGTTGCTGATGCCTTGAGTCAGAAGTCCCTAGTTGACTTAAGGCCAATGTTCCAAAGTTGTTGGTTTCCGAGGATGGTGGTTTGTTGGCTGAGCTTCAGGTGAAGTAGATCCTTGCACAACAAATTCGAGAGAGACAGTCATTCGACGAGAGTTTGGCGCGTTGTATCCGTCAGGTTGAGTTAGGTGTTCTTGGAGATTTTGGTATTAATGTCGATGGTGTCTTTTGCTTCAGAGGTCAGATGTATGTTCTGATGGACGGGGATCTGAGACATATGATCCTTACCGAGGTTCATAGTAGTCCATATGCTATGCATCCCGGTGGGAACAAGATATATTAGGATCTTCGAGTTTTTTATTGGTGGCCATGGTTGAAAAAGGACGTAGCTGATTTTATTGGTAGATGCTTAGTTTGCCAGAGGGTTAAAGCTGAGTATCAACATCCGTCTAGGTTACTTCAGCCGATCAAGATTCCAGAGTGGAAATGGAAGCGGATCACGAAAGATTTTGTTTCTAGATTTCCATTGACTCCATCTCGGGAGGATTCAGTTTAGGTGATAGTGGATCAGTTTATGAAATGTGTGCATTTCTTGCCTTTGCGTATGACTTTCAGTTTTTAGAAGCCGGCTGAGCGTTACGTCAAGGAGATTTTCAAATTGCATGGAGTTTCAATTTTTATCATATCGAACAGAGATCCACAACTCACGTCGAGGTTCTGGAAGATGTTGCATGAGGCTTTGGGTTCGAAGCTTCACTTCAGTACAGTGTATCATCTGCAATTAGATGGTCAGTCTGAGAGGGTGATCCAGATTCTCGAGGATATGCTTCAAAGTTGTGCTATTGATTTTAGTGGTGGCTGGGAGTGACATTTTTCGTTGGCTGAGTTTACGTACAACAACAATTATCAGAGGAGTATTTAGATGGCTCCGTTTGAGGCACTTTATGGTAGGAAGTGTAGGACTCCACTTTGTTGGTTTGACATGGAGGAGAAGAGGAATTTGGGTCCAGATTTGGCTCGTGAGATCAAGGATAAGGCAAAACTTATCTGTGAGCGGTTGAAGTCTGCTTCAAACAGGCATAAATCTTATGCTGACTTGAGACATCAAGATATCAAGTATCAGGTTGGTGATAAGGTGTTTCTAAAGGTCTCACCTTGGAAGAAGGTTTTAAGGTTTCGGGGGGGAGGGTAAGCTTAGTCCGAGGTTCATTGGCCCTTATGAGGTGATTAAGTGGATTGGATCGATTGCTTATCGTCTTTTGTGGCCGCCTCAACTTGAGTGCATCCACGATGTCTTTCATGTTTCCATGCTTTGAAGGGATTGATCGGATCCTTCCCATGTTATTCCTATTGAGGAGATTGAGGTTCGATTTGACCTTTCATATGAGGAGGAACCGGTTGCATCTTAGATCGTGAGGCCAAGGAGTTGCGCAGTAAGACGGTTCCATTGGTGAATGTTTTGTAGCACAACCATAAGACTGAGGAAACCACTTGAGAGTTGGAAGATATCATGAGGCCCTAAAATTTTCTTTTAATAGGGGGACGAAATTTCGGGTAAATTTTGGGGACGAAATTTCGGTTAAGTTTATCGGGTTCCGAGTGAAAATTAGGAGTTAATCGGGTTTATTAGTAAAAAAATATTTATTATTAGTTAGCTAGCTTAATTTCATTTAAAAATCAGGAAATAATATTCCAGAAAATAAAAAAAATTAGAAAAATTAGTTTTATAGTTTTAAATAATTTTTGGGTAAAAAAATTTTTTTGGATCAAATTAGAATTTAAAAATAAATTAAAATGGGGGTTTAATTGGGAGAATTTAAAATATTAATTACATAGGACCATTTTGCAAAGCAAGGGAAATATTTGAGTGGTTCTATGGAAAATTACCCATATTTTAAGAATTTTGGAGGGAAATGATTATTTAGTAAAACAAGGGAATTGTGGGAGTGGCAATTTCCCCAATTTTTGGAAATCAAGTGGGGGTTCTTCAGTTCAAGAACGCTGCAGCCTCCTTACTTCACACGCAATTCTAACCCGATTTCTAAGCATTTTATCTCATTTTTCTTATTCATTTTCGAAATCTACACATCAAAGATTAGATCTCATCTTTTATTCTCTCAAAATTCTCCAGAAAAGATTTCCAAAGTTGAGAAAAAACTCATTCGGGTTCTTCAAAGATCTTGATCCAATCTTAAATATTGGTTATTCCAGATCGATTGAAGGTATTTTCTCAACTCTATATTTATTCTAACGTCGTTTTCAATCATTATTTTCGATCTAAATTGATTAAAATGGTTTTTCAAATCTTGATCTCTTAGCTCTTGAACATGAGACTCATCAATGGTGAATTCATGGTTATGAGTTTGAATCCAAGTTTAAATGGATATTTAAGCTCAAATCATGTTTACTAAGAGGTTTTTTTATCAGAAAAATAAAGTTCAAACTCGTTTGGTTGATCAATTTTGACAAAACCGTTTTTTTTAACTAAGAACATAAGTTGATTTTTTGGAAAATTATGAAATGGTTTGTTTGATGAAATTGATGCTTAGGTTTTGCGTTGATAGATTAGGAATGATGTTTAGAAATGATTTTTGGTGCAGAGGTCATTTGGGGGCTGAAATTTGTGTTTCAGCTAGATCGTGAGTTTTCGGTAAGGTAGATTAGAGAGGCATTTCAGATCTGTGTAGTTCATGAATAGCTTGTAAATTGTATTTTACCTTTGCTTAAGATCCACATCATGGAGAGGCTACTACTAATCAGAATTGAGGTCCAAACACAGCTACTTGATACACTTTGGATTGAGAAGTAAAGTGTGAAAGTGAGTGATTTTGAAAGGCAATTGGTAAACATGCCTGTTTACATTCTGAATTGAGGTTTTAAATTGTGTTTCTAATGATTCAATTGTATCTCAAATGGTTTAGATATCAAAATTGATTTTAATTTTATGAAAGCATATTTGTAAATGATTTATGAAAACTGTGAATAGAGTGTTTGATATAGTTGATTTGAATTGTATTCATTAATAATTGGAGCATGGATTACTGTATATTAGAGCACTTGATGATGGTTTTATAGTTGGTTTTAGATCCGTGGACAAAGACATTTATTAAGCTTATCTATGTTGATGTTAAAATTGCTAAGTGACATGCTTTAAATTAAATTTTTATATCCCGAATTAAGTGCTTAAATATTAGTCTTTATGCCCGGTGTGTTTGGTTATATTGGCAACATTGCATAGTGGATCCATCGGATATAGATGGCATGCCATAGAATAAGGGAGTACTCACCACTACATGTATTATTTGTGAGCATATGGCTCTAGGAGTATTGACTTTGCATGAGTGAATAAAGGAGTGTTGAGCCTTTTTCTCTACTCAATCATTGGCGATTTCGAGGTGACATAAGGGAGTGTGTGGCTACGCCCCACTCAACCGGAGTATTGTATTCGATATTTGGGAGATTGGAGATCTGTTTATCCAATGCGGGATCACATGTTTATATTTTCCATGGATGTCATTTGCCAATATAAGTGTGTGATTGTTAAATATATTATGTTTTCATATGACATAATAAATGTGATTTTACTCATGGAATAACAAGTGGAATTATGATGTTATGATGTTGCATTGCTACTAGCAATTTCAGTCAATTGAATGATATATTTGAGTGTGAAAATATAATTGAAACTATGGATCATATACCTAAAATTTGATACATGATTTGCCTTGTTTTAAGTATGTCTTTGGTGTGATTTACTTATTGAATTTATGGCCATTCACTGAGCTTTTTCAGCTCAGACCCTCACAGTTTTGTGCAGAGTTTTTCCAGCTTTGGGGAGTCGAGGAGCAAGGGCAAGGCTAGTCCAAGTTTAAGGCTACTTGGTAGTATAGATTAGGGACTTTTCTATAGATATATTAGAGGGCATTATGGCACTCAATTGGGATAATTTGATACACTTGTAATGGATGTTTGAGACTTACATTTGGATATTAATTGTAAGATGTTTTTTTTTCTTTTTATGTTTGGTTTTATGGTTAAATGTTGAGTGTGTTATTGTATGTTGCTAAGTGATAACATGGTGATTGAAAACATGGTGATTAAAGCATGAAATTTTACATTTTAATTATAGTTTGTCAAGGAGTGGATAGCTTTGGCACTAACGTAAGTCCATTGTATGTTTTAATTGTTGTTTTTTAAGCATGATTTTGAATATTTATGTAACAGCCCATTTTTCAGTGAAATTGGAACAGTGGTTTTGGGACCACAAATCCGACCCAAAAACAAAGTTTATTTTTATTTTATTATATGGTCTGTATTATGATAGACATGTCGTATGAAAATTTTGATACAAAAATTTTATCGATTTAGTGCTTAATTACGAAAAAGACTAAATTGCATAAAATGCAAAAGTTGAATTCTAGTAGCTATAAGGATTAAATTGCTATGGAATTCAAAACTAGAGGTCATTATATGGTAATTATACCATTAAGAAAAGTTTGTAGATTTTTCTTGGTGACTCATCCATGGAAATATAGAAAAAGGGAAAGGACTGAATTGGAAATAGCAAATACTGAATTAATTAAAAGATGAAAAGAAAATATATCATCTTATGTTCATCATCTTCAACCAAAAACACATGGAAACCTTAGGTGAGAGAAAAGAAACTTTCAAGCCTAATTGGGTAAGTTTCCTTGTCCCGTTTTTAGTAATTTTGATATTTTTGGAATTGGGATAGCTTAATCTCTCTATTTGGGGGATTAATCTGAAAAGTTATCAAGGTATGAAAAATGGGTCATGGATGTATATGCTAAAAATTAGAAATTTATGGTAGAAAATGAAAGATTATTGATAGATAAACAACTTTTACAAAGTGATTTTTGATGAAAACATGATTTAGGGACTAAAATGTAAACTTGTGAAATTGAAGGAAAAATTTTGAAATTTTATGAAAACATGTGCTGTAAATTTTGTAATGGGGCTTTGGTTAGGCTTGGAATAGGGAGTAATTTGCACAAGTTTCATTTTTCGGGCCTAGGGACGAAATTGGAATTTATGGAAAAGTTAGGGGCAAAATGGTAATTTTGCCTAGGACGTAAATTGAGTCCATTTAAATATGAAATGTGTGAAATTGATGGTTAAATTAATTTATATAGATCCTGAAAACACAAACTCGAGGCTAGATCGAGGAAAAGAAAAGATTTCGGATTAGTAGATTATTTACGCGAACAAGTGTCGAGGTAAGTTCGTGTAACTTAATCGAGCATGTAATTATGTTAATTGAATGTTGTGTTTGTATGTCATGTGATTCTTATTGATGTGCTTTACTTGTATGCTATGATGGAAAATTTGATACATGCTTGAAATGGTGAAAAAGGGTTAAGTCCCGATTGAACATCGAGTTCCGATGAGTAGATGCGCTTTCCTGAAATGGATGAGGTCCTACATTTGTTGCGGATGGGATTTAGCTCGGACGAGTAATCCTATTGACCTTGTTATAGAAAGGATTTAGCCCAGACGGGTAATCCTGAAATAATACCTCTCGAGTATACGTTACGATTAGGGTTTAGCCTTGACTGGTAATCCTAATCGAGCTCTTTGAGCATACACTATATAAAGGATTTAGCCTGGACTGGTATTCATGTTATACGATATATGACTTGAGAGCGTGTTCCTTGGCTAAGTGTCGTAATGGGTATCCTTGAATAAGAAATTGACGGATTATCGAATCGTTCACCACGATTGTACTACTTGAGCTTTCATCGGAATTTCAATGATTCAACAAACGTATAACTCTTGACATGGCATGAGAACTTTGAGATGAAATGATAATGACTTGAAAGAATAATGCATGATGAGCTCATCTACCCTTACTTAATGTATATGTAAACTTTGTGACTAACATGTTTGATTGGATGTATGTGTTTAAGCAAATTAGCCAAATTGATGGAAAACTTGTTATTGTTTGCTTAGATTTAATAAACGGGATTGGTAAGTTTAATTTCTGTTATACGAACTTACTAAGCATGTAATGCTTACTCCGTTTTATTTTCCATTATTTTATAATGCTCAGAAGCTCGTGAAGGTTGGAGATCATTGGAGCATCGTCACACTATCAACTAGTCATTTTGGGTATACTTAGTAAAATCATATTGGTATAATGGCATGTATAGGACAACTTGGCCATAGGCGGCTTGAAAATGATGTTTTGTAACCTAGCCATTGGAATGGCTAGTAATGGTTCATTTTTGTAACACCTCTTACCCTTATTCGACACCTGAACCGGGTACGAGGCATTACCGTACTTAACTTGCTCAAACATACGATATTGATCCATAAAAAATTCATGTCAAATTAAAAATTTTGATTCCATACCATAATATCCTTATTATGGGTCTACGAGGCCCTAAAATTACACACGGAATGGTTCAGAACTAAATCGGAAACTTTTGAACACTTAGAAAATTTTTACATAAAACAGGGCCACACGCCCGTGTGAAGGAAGGGACACGCCCGTGTGGCATATCACATGCCCGTGTTCCATACCCGTGTGGATTTATTTTTTAATTCGAACCTACAGGGGTTTTCACACGGCCTGACACACGCCCGTTTCCTTAGCCCGTGTCCCTCACAGGGCCATGACATGCCCGTGTCTTCACCCGTGTGTGAAAACCTTAACATTCTGTTTCTGACGTCATCACCCCATAAATTGTCACACGGCCAAGGCACACGCCCGTGTCCTTCGGCCGTGTGGTGAATTAAATTCCTAATTTCAGGTGCAGACTTCACATGGCCTGGGCACACGCCCATGTTTCTCCCACACGGTTGAGACACACGGCCGTGTCTCTCCCCGTGTGGTTACTATTGAGCATACTGACTTGCAAACTTAGCATGCATGGGGACACACGGCCTCTCCACATGCCCATGGGGCTGGCCGTGTTTCACACACGGCCTAGACACACGCCCGTGTGTCTACCCGTGTGGACAATTGTAAGGCTATCTACCAAGCCATTTGCCACCCTACAAAGCAACCACACTTATACCAAATCAATTCATCCACACAAGCATGCATTTCATGAATTTCATCATCATTGAATATATGAACTTGTCAAGTATTGGCCAATTTCCAATAACCATTTACAAAATGAATTGAACAACATTAATAGCCAACACTTTGGCTAACAAATATGACATAACAAAATGACCAAGTCCTATACATGCCATACTCAAAATAAATCTAACTTTGCTATACCAAAGAGAAGTTGATAGTGTGATTCTGAACTCCGACGTTCCACGAATACCCGAGCTAGCTTGGCAATACTACAAGGAAAAGGGAAAATAGGGGTAAGCATAAAGCTTAGTAAGTTTGCATGAAATAAATAGCAACATAAGGGCTCATAATGCCATCCATCCATTGCATTGAATAAGAACACAAAGTCTTAAGCACATTGCTATGACATACTCATGCTTACTCTTATCAAATACATGTCATGTCACATATCGTAAACATTTCTCGTGAATTATTCACATGTACCTGTATTACTTCATCACATAGCTTTAGCACTAATTTCATCTCTATTACAAACTTAACTATTTACCTCAATGACTCACTTGAATTATTCGAGGATACACAATCATCAACATACGCATAAACACAACGCCATTGCCACATCCCAGATATGGTCTTACGTGGGGTGACATCTCGATGCTGATGCCATATCCCAGATATGGTCTTATACGGGATCTCATATCGATGTCGATGCCATATCCCAAATATGGTCTTATACGATTTTTCATAATCGATGCTGATGCCATATCCCAGATATGGTCTTATATGGGATCTCAATTCGGTGCCGAGGCCATGTTCCAGACATGGTCTTACACGGGACCTTACCAATCTCAATGATGATATTCTTTCACTTCTTACAATCCAACCGGGACTTCAACATCATAAAGTCTCATCACTTTCTCATTCAACGTCATTACTCAATTTCTTAAAAATAATATACAACATCACTAATACCAGACATTTAAAAACTTAATAACATGATGTTGAATTTATTACACACAAACTTACCTCGATTTTAAAATAGGCCAAATTGCCGATCTAATCCGATACCTTGCCTTTTCCTCGGTCAAGGTTAATTCCTCGTTCTTCTTGATCTATAATAACAAATTATCTCATTTAATTTCCACCTTAATTAATGTATTTCAATAATCATACTTTGGCAAAATTACCATTTTGCCCTTAGACTTTCGCAAAATGACGATTTTACCCGTAGGCTCGTAAATCGATTCTATTCAAATTTCCTCCTTTTACAAGCCTAGATGAATATTTATTACTCTTATGGAAACCCTTTATACTAATTATTTCACACATTTAACACCTATTTTATAACCTTTACAAAAAGGTCCTTTTAGGTGTTTTCATGGTAACACCTTTCACAAAAGTTGTTTATCTAACAACTAAGACTCATATTCTTCCATAAAAATGCAGCAAACAACATAAATGCTCACATGGAAAAACCCTAGGTTTTCAAACATTTTGCAAAATAGTCCCCTCATTAGCTAGCTTAAGCTTTAAGGGTTCCAAAAGTACAAATATTATCAAGAAATAATCATCAAAACACTTACTTGTAAGGAGAAAAGCTTGCTGAAATTTTTGAGCTCTCAAACCCCTATTTTGCTGCTAATTTTTGGTGGAGAAGAAGAAAAGAAAAGATGATATCTTCCCTTTCCTTATTTTATTATAAAACATCAATTTAGTCCACCTAATTTCAAAAACTTTGACCAAATTTTGACATGGTTTGTCCCCTATGGCCGGCCACCCTATCTTTAAGGGTACAATTGCACTTTAAAGGCCTCCAATTAATATTCTATGGCTTTTATACACCTTTAGCTTGTAAAATGGAACTTTCGCACTTTATGCGATTTAGTCCTTTTTCGCAATTAAGCATGCAATCGCTAAAATTAAAGCACCAAAATTTTCATGCACCTATATAAACATGCTTTAACTCATAAAATAATATGAAAATAATTTTATCCGACCTCATATTAGTGGTTCCGAAACCACTTTTTCGACTAGCCCCTAAATCGGGCTATTACAATTTTGGTGTGGCTAAGTAAGTTATTATGATGATATATATACACAAGTGTTATGTTAAGTATATGTGATCAAATGTTGTTATTGCATTAGTTAAACCAAGGTAAGTTTATAAACACTTGTGCTTGAAATGATATGTCATGTTGAATGGTGGAATTGCTTATTTTGAATACTTGAATTGGTTGGTATTGGATGTGTGTTTCAAGTGCAGGTATTGGGTGTGATCTTGGGTGAAAAATGAAGCTAGAAATGGCTTTATTTTGTCCATACGGGCATTTGTCTAGACCGTGTGTGACACACGACCGAGTACATGGGCATGTAGCCAGGCCGTGTGTCCCATGCACCTTAATTTTAAGAAACAGAATGCTCAGAATTGAGCACACGGGCATGTGTGTCAGCCGTGTGTGCTACACGGCCTAGAACACGGGTGTGTGTCTTGGCCTGTGAAACCTGCACATAATTCGAATTAAATTAATTAACCATACAGCCTAGCACACGGGCATGTGGCTTGGCCGTGTGGCGCAAGTCAGAGAGCAACCTAAATCGAACACGACCTATAGCACAGGCGTGTCCCAGGGTCAAATTGGCGTGTCTCTTGGACCACACTTGCGAGTGAGCCCTACACCTTAGAAAAATTTTATAATTTTGCCAAAAATTCTTAGAGGTTTCGATTAAGTCCCAACTCGTTTCTAATGCTTGTATTGGGCCTCAAGGGTCCATTTAAGGGACGTTATGAATAATCTCAGTTAATGAATAGTAACTTGCATGAATTATTTGTATATGTTTCTAAATGTTCCGATAATGTTCAGTAATCCTGTTCCGGTGACGGACACGGGTTAGGGGTATTACATTTAGTGGTATCAGAGCTACGATTTAGTCGATTCTCAAATTTAACGTAGCAAACACGAGTTTAGCTATACATGCCATTATATAAATTATGATAGTGTGATGACTCCTGATCATTTTTAAATATGTTTTTCATCTAATAATGTCATCCAATTGAGCTAGAGTTGAATCTGAGGAAGCTGAGAGCAATGCTTCAGCTTCAGTTCAAAGAGTTGCGTCTGTACCTGCTAGTGAAAGGCCCGTGTCTGAGGGCCGAGGTGAGGAGGCAAAACAATCCTTCTTTCAATTAATGAATGAGTGGTTTACCGAGTACTTAAGAACAAACCCTGCTGTACAACGACCTCCCCCACCTGCTCCTCAACCGATTCCTAAGGTACCACAGGGTGCTGAACATGTTAGAATTGGTAAGCCTCCGATAGATAAAATCTGCAAGCATGGGGCGGAAGAATTTAGAGCTACCACAGATGATGATCCGGAAAGGGCTGAATTTTGGTTGGAAAATACCATCCGGGTTTTTGATGAATTATCCTGCACACCTGCTGAATGTTTGAAATGTGCAGTGTCTTTACTAAAAGATACATCTTACCATTGGTGGAATACCATAACTTCAGTTGTACCGAGAGAGAACGTTACATGGGAATTCTTCCAAGCTGAATTCAGGAAGAAATATGTTAGTCAGAGATTCATGGATCAAAAGAAGAAAGAATTTTTAGAACTCAAACAGGGAAACATGACTGTATCCGAATATGAACGGTAATTTGTCCGGTTGAGTAAATATGCCAGAGAGTGGGTTCTAACCGAGGCTGAAATGTGTAAATGCTTTAAAGAGGGTTTAAATGAAGACATCAAATTGTTGATTGGAATTATCAAAATAAGGGAATTTGCGGTGTTAGCCGATCGAGCACACAAAGCTGAGGAATTGAGTAAAGAAAAGAAACAAGCTGAAAGAGAGGCTCGGGTTTCTGGAAAAAGAAATATGACCAAGTCACAATCATTTGCTTCTAAGAAATTAAAGAAGTATTATGATCGTGTGACCGCCTCTACGGGATATTCTGGAAGAGAGTAGGGCTCTCAACGTTCTAACCCGAGGTCTTCATCTCCATCTGTGACCAGTGTGGGTAGTGTTGGTAATCCCAAAACGAAATGTAAACATTGTAATAAATTTCATCACGGGGAATGTCGGTCTAGAAGTAGAGCTTGCTTTGGATTTGGTTCACTTGACCATTTTCTCAGGGATTTTCCCGAAAGAGTTGAAAAAGAGATAGAACCTGCTCCAAAGCCTTGTAATCCTGCCTCGAGAGATAGAACACCTCGTCATCCCAGCAATATTGGTAGTAGTCGAGGTACTACCAAGGATACAGTAGTTAGATCTGAGGCACGAGCACCCACAAGAACATATGCCTTTCGTGCTAGAGAAGATGCCTCTGCACCAGACGTCATTACTGGTACATTTTCTCGACTTGATACTGATATTACTATTTTGATTTATCCTGGTTCCACATATTCATACATATGCACGAACTTAGTGACTGTTAAAAATTTAACTGTTGAATTCACTGAAATTGTGGTTAAAGTTTCAAACCCCCTGGGCCAGTGTGTTATGGTGGATAAAGTCTGTAAGAATTTTCCATTGATGGTAAAAGGTTATTGCTTTTCAAATGATTTGATGTTATTGCCATTTGATGAATTTGATGTGATTTTGGGAATGGATTGGTTAACCCAATATGATACAATGATGAATTGTAAGCAGAAATATATTGTATTGAAATGTGAAAATGGTGAATTACTTCATGTTGAATCTGATAAACTGGATGGATTAACTAATGTGATTTCAGCAATATCAACACAGAAATATGTCAGAAAAGGCTATGACACTTATCTCGCATATGTGTTGAATACTAAAGTGTTTGAGTCAAAGATTCAGTCAGTACCGGTTGTATGTGAATTTCCTGATGTATTCCCAGAAGAATCACCTGGTTTACCACCGGATAGGGAAGTAGAATTCTCCATAGATCTTGTTTCGGGTATGACACCTATATCTATAGCATATTATAGGATGGCTCCTACTGAATTGAAAGAGCTGAAAGCACAGTTGCAAGAATTGATCGACAGAGGTTTTGCTCGACCTAGTTTCTCGCCTTGGGGTGCTCCAGTTTTATTTGTAAAGAAGAATGATGGGTTATTGAGGTTGTGTATTGATTACAGACAACTCAATAAGGTTACAATAAAGAACAAGTATCCATTCCCTCATATTGATGACTTGTTTGACCAGTTAAAATGTGCCACTGTATTTTCGAAGATTGATCTCTGTTCTGGATACTATCAACTACGGGTAAAAGAATCGGATGTGCCAAAGACAGCTTTTAGAACCAGGTATGGACAATATGAGTTTCTTGTGATGCCATTCGGCTTGACAAATGCACCTACAGTGTTTTTGGATCTGATGAACAAAATTTTTAGCCCATATTTAGACAGGTTTGTGGTGGTATTTATCGATGATATTTTGGTTTACTCTCGAGATGAAAATGAACATGCTGAGCATTTGAGAATAGTGTTGCAAACTTTGCGAGAGAAACAACTGTACACCAAATTCAGTATATGTGAATTTTGGCTACGGAAGTCGGTTTTCTTGGGCATATAGTATCTGCTGAAGGCGTCAGGGTAGACCCGAATAAAGTTTCAGCAATTTTTAATTGGAAGCCATCGAGGAATGTGTCTGAAGTCTGAAGTTTTCTAGGACTAGCTGGTTATTATCGGAGGTTTGTAAAAAAAATTTCAATGATGTCTTCTCCGATGACTCGTCTACTGCAAAAAGATGTGGAATTTGAATGGACTGATAAATGTCAGCAGAGTTTTGACAGATTAAATGTAACAGCCCATTTTTGGTCAAATTAGAATAGTGGTTTCAGGACCACAAATCCGAAGTCAAAATATTTATTTAATTATTATTTTAATGTTTACAGCATGATAATATGTTAGCGTGAAAATTTCGTAAAGAAATTTTAGCGTTTGAATGCTTAATTTGATAGAAAGGACTAAATCGCGTAAGGTGCAAAACTAGAGTTCTATATGTTAAAGGTATTAAATGGCCATGGAATTAATTAGTTGAGGGATGTATATGGTAATTATACCATTTGTTTTAGTAAGTAGACAATTATGGGCTTAAAATGGATGATATTCATGGTTTTTAATTAAGGTTAAATTTGTAATTCAATAAAAAAATTAAAGTAAAATAACCTAAACTAAGCTATCATCTTCTTCATGCTATATTCCACCGAAAATTAGAACAAAGAAATCCATTAAAGACTCTTCAAGCTTTCGGCCTTGTATTCTTGATCATGTAAGTCCATTTTTTACTCGGTTTTTAATGATTTCTATGTTTTTGTGATCGTTGCTTCGTATTCTAGCTAGCCCGTACCCTAGATTTCAAAACTGTTAAAGATTTATCATGTTGCCATTGTTGAATGCTTGAGTAATTTGATGATTTATGATAGATTTGGAAGGTTTAATGTTAGATTAATAGCTTTTGTAAAGTGATTTTTGAAAAAAATGTCAAAAATGGATTAAATTGAGAAAATGTGAAATGTGGTGGTTAAAGGTGTGAATAAATTGAAAATATGGGCTGCTAGTAACATGTATTAAATTCGGCTAAGCATGGGTTTGTACTAAATTGCATGAATTTGCAATTTTATGTGATAAGGACTAAATTGTAAAAATGTGAAACATTAGGGGTAAATGTGTAAATTTGCCAAATTGTAAATTATAGGCTAAATTGAATAGGCCAAATGCTGAATGTGCTAAATTTGATAATATATAGATCAAGATAAGCCGAGATCGGGATTAGATCGGGGAAAAGGAAAAGTGGACGAATAGTCGATAATTTCCATCCGAGCAAGTCGAGGTAAGTTCATATAATTAGAATCAAATTTTTAAATACTTGTAAATTATTTGAAATGAAAGTATAATTGAGTAAATGGTATTACTGAGTTCGAATGCCTAATTGATGAGAATTATTGAATACCGAGTCCCGTTTGAACTGTAGAAAGTCATAGGATACGAATGACATGTCACTAGGGTTACCGTTTTGGTCGAGATCCTGCATGTGTTGTGGACTCACCACAACTCGTATGAGCTTACCGATATATCAGATCGTAAGAGCTTACTGTTTTTAGCTCGTCAGAGCTTACCGTTTCAGCTCAATAGAGCTTACTATCCATCAGCTCAGGAGGAGCTTACTGATCATAGCTCGAAAGAGCGGAAATGATAATGAATTGATGGATTACTGATTTATACACGTAATGTATATCAACCAAGTATTCCTCGATATTCTAATAGGTTCAACGGGCATAAATTCTGTTATCGGTTATGTGAAAAAGCTATGTGTTTATACGGATGAATTACTGTTTATATAGATGAAGTACTGTTTATACAGATGAGTTATTGTTATCGAATGAATTATTGTTTATATGATTGAGAGTGAAATGTTACAAATGATGTACGTGATATATGAATTTGATATGATACAATGTATTGAGTATTAAATTGAGATAATGGATGATTACATGCACTTATGTGACTAACTTGTTGATGAAAGCTTGTGTTTAGGCATTTGGTAATTGAATTGAGTATACCTTATTTATTGTTTTGATTATGTATAAATGGTAAGTTTAATTCTGAATTATATGGGCTTACTAAGCTATAAAGCTTACTCTGTTTCTTTTCCGTGTTTTATAGAGGTTCGATAGCTCACTCGATTCGGATAAAGTCGGAGATACGCATCACACTATCCAGTTGCCGATTGGTACCTTTGAACTCATGGATATAAGTAAATATGGCATGTATAGGCTAGTTATAAAGATGATAGTTATGGTTACTTGAGCTAGTGATTTTGGTACATGTTGTGGTATAAGATAAAGCCATTTGAGTTGGCTTAACTTGGTATAATGCTTTGGTTACGAATAAGTATTCAAATATGTGTATGAAATGTTATGGATTAGATGTCTATTGAGTTATAAAATGTTGCAAATTATGCTTGTGCAGGTATGTAAAAATAGGGTGGCAAAATGGCTTTGCAAATAGCCTATTTTTGTCCACACGGGCGTGTGTCTCAGCCGTGTGTGACACACGGTCAAATTACATAGCCGTGTGTCACCTGGTGTTGAAATTGAAATGAAGTCAGTATCCTCCACACGGTCTCACACACGAGCGTGTGATCGGCCGTGTGGCACAAGTCAGTATACCCCCTAATTGGCACACGGCCTAGCATACGGGCGTGTGACTTGGCCGTGTTGCATAAGTCAGTATACCCTACAGGTTTGACACGGCCTGGCACACGGGCGTGTGTAGCCACTTCGAAGGGCACACGGGCTAGGCACACGGGCGTGTGGTTGGCCATGTGACCCAAGTCAGTAACCTCACTTGTTTGGACACGGGGTAGGACACGGGCTGAGACACGGCCATGTGCTCCCATTTCGAATGTCCACACGGCCTGTGACACATGCGTGTCTGATGGCCGTGTGAGACACACGGCCTGGTCACACGGGCATGTGTCCCCTGTTTTAGAGAAAAAATTTGTTAGTGTTGAAAAAAATTTCCCGAGTTATTGGTTTAGTCCAAACAACTCCGAATGCATGTGTAAGGCCTCGTAGGCTCGTATTAGGGACAAATTGTATGTATTGATTAAATGTATGAGAAAAGTTTATTTAATTGTGTTGTAAGTCCGGTAATGCTCCGTAACCCTATTCAAGCGTTGAATACAGGTGAGGAGTATTACATTTATTGGTATCAGAGCTACGATTTAGTCGATTCTAGGACTAACGTAGCGTGTGTGAGAGTCTAGCTATACATGTCATATATAAACTGTGATAGTGTGATTACTCCTGACATTTTAAAATGTGTTTTCATATAGCAAATGGATCCCAATCGAGCTATAGCTGATGAGGTTGAAAGTAATGTGCCTGCTCCCGTGCAAGGGACAGCGTCGTCTGATTCTAGACCCATAATGGGCAATCAGGGAAGAGAGGCTAAAGAAGCTTTTTTCCAAATGATGAGTGAATGGTTCACTAAGTACGTTTGAGCTAATCCGGCTACACAATAACCTCCACCCCACCTATTCCCCAACCGATCCCTATAGTTCCTCAAGCTATGGATCCTTTGCGATTGAATAAACCACCTGTTGATAAGATATGAAAACACGGGGTTGAGGAATTCAAAGCCACTGTTAGCGGTGACCCTGAAAGAGCCGAGTTTTGGCTTGAAAACACGATTCGGGTATTTGGTAAACTTTCTTGCACACCTGAAGAATGTTTAAAATGTGTTGTATCACTGTTGAGAAACACTATGTTTCAGTGGTGGAAAACCTTGATATCCGTAGTTCCGCGAGAAAGAGTTACTTGGGAATTCTTTCAAGTTGAATTTAGAAAAAAATACATCATCCAACGGTTCATTGATCAGAAACGAAAGGAATTTCTTGAACTAAAATAGGGTCGTATGTCGGTAACAGAATATGAAAGAGAGTTTGTACGACTCAGCAAATATGCTCGTGAATGTGTTTCTTCCGAGGCTATAATGTGTAAAGGGTTCGAAGATGGATTAAATGAAGAAATCAAACTGTTAGTTGGGATTCTTGAGCTGAAAGAGTTTTTCGTTCTAGTTGACAGAGCTTGCAAAGCCGAAGAGCTTAGCAAAGAGAAAAGAAAAGCTAATTCTGAGGCTAGAGACTTTAGAAAGAGATTTGCAGCCAAATCATATCAGTCAGTATTAAAGAAATCTAGAGAATATCATCCGTGTTTTACTGATTCTGTGGGGATTTCGATCAAAGATAGAGATGCGAGACATTTCAGCTCTAAACCTCAGACGACATCTGTTACCAGTGTGGGTAGTGTTAGAAATGTTGGGCCTGAATGTAAGCACTGCAATAAGCGACATTACGGTGAATGTAGAATAATGAGCGGAGCTTGCTTTAGATGTGGATCTCTTGATCATTATCTCCGGGACTGTCCAGAAAAGTCTATAGATGAAAGAGATCAACCGGCGAAAGCAAGTAATACGGCTACTAGAGGGAGACCACCCCGAAACACTGGAAATATGAGTGGTAATCGAGGTGCTACGAGAGATTCTGCTGTGAGATCTGAGGCACAAATACCTGCCCAAGCTTATACTATCCGTGCACGGGAGGAGGCATCATTGCCAGACGTTATTACTGGTACTTTTTCTCTTTTCGATACTGATATAATTACGTTGATAGATCCTGGATCAACCCATTCATATATCTGTATGAATTTAGTGTTTAAAAAGAATTTACATGTCGAGTCTACAAAGCTTGTAATTAAAGTATCGAACCCCTAGGGCAAGTCTGTTTTAGTTGATAAAGTTTGTATGAATTGTCCTTTGATGACTCGGGGTTACTATTTTCTGGCTGACTTGATGCTTCTACCGTTCGATGAGTTTGATGCGATTCTAGGTATGGACTGGCTGACTATGCATGATGCAGTTGTGAATTATAGATGAAAGATTATCGAATTGAAATGTCAGAACGGTGAAATTCTTCGGATTGAGTCTGATGATTCGAGTGAATTACCTACTGTGATATTGTCTTTGTTAGCTCAGAAGTGTATGAAAATAGGCTATGATGCATATCTTGCATACGTACTTGACCGCTGTGAATCAGAGTTTTAAAATTTATAAAAAGAATGATCGAACCTGAAAACTAACTCTGACAACGATTGAGGCAAGTGCACCTATCGAACAGTAGTATAGCTTAGGCAAGACCGGATTATCGAACCCATAGGAACTAAAAGTACTAATACTAACTTTCTTTTTATTATCTAGCCTAAAAATAAAGAGAGATTGTTTATCTAATCTAAATTAATTAACTACTAAACTAAAGACTCTAAGACAAAGAAGAATGAATTTGGAAAATAACTTGGGAAAAACTCAGTTGATTTAGATGATACTCTAGGAAGAATCCACCTAGACATCACTTGTTATCTAACACTGAACCATACGATTTATTCACTTAGTTTGATCCGTAAGACTCCCTAACGTATATTAAACCCTCTCTCAAGGCAAATAACGTCTAACCCTAGGTTAATTAGTGGAACTCTCGTTCTCTTATAATAACCCCCTAGAATAGTAGTAAATCGATCTATGGATTCCCATATTAGGTTTCACCCTAACTGCAAAATCTCGTCACCCTATCTCTAGCGTGTGATCAACTCCGCTTAATTATGTTGGATCTACTCTTAGGCAAGGTCTATTCCTCCTCCACCTAAGCACATTAAATTTGGATTAAGCTCACATAATTAAGAACAAACTAAGTATTTATCATATAATTCAGAAAACAATAACAAGATTCATCATAGGTTTCATCCCCTTCGGGTATCCAAAGGGTTTAGTTCATAACAATAAAGGAAAACATCTCAAGAGAAAAGATAAAACAAAACATAAGAAATCCCTAAAACCCCCTGAAGGAATTGAAGGAGAGGTCCTCCATCTTGAGTATAATTCTGGCTTCTTGAGATGGATCAACTGGCTATCCCTGAGTGAATTCCCACAAATCTGCCTTCTCTGGCCTAGCACGACGCCCCTAGACGATGGCTTTGGGCTCCCCCTCTTAGGTCATACTTAGGGTGTATTTATAGGCTTTTGAAATACGTTTCTTTCTCCCTAAGAATCCTTTCTCGAATGAAATTGCTCTTCTCCACGGCAGAGGCACGGCCATGGCACACGCCCGTGTGAATCGTGGTCTGGCCGTGTTTGGATTTCTTTAATGAGACACGACCGTGTGAGTCGAGGTTAGACCGTGTTCTAGATGATTGACTTGGCACGGCCGTGTAGCTTGAAGTCCAGGCCGTGTCGATTTCGTGGTTTAGCCCAATTTGGTCCGTTTTAAGCCGTTTCTCGTTCTTTTTATCCTTGGGTGCTTTCCTGAGTATAAGACATGAAAAGAAAGGATTAAGAGCACCTTTTTACATAAATCAAGGGATAATTCATCCAAAAGCATACTAAATGTGGGATTAAAATATGTTACTATTTCGGTTTATCAAATACCCCCACACTTAAGCTTTTACTTGTCCTCAAGCAAAATTCTCAACTTACAATTAAAACGAACTTCCTATAATTCATAATAGTCATTGATAGTGTCTCATCATAATTCAGGGATAATTTATACATGGATAATTCAACTCAAAGTGTCCTAAAAATTCAAACACTATAAGCCTTATATTTTGTCGCACAAAACATAGGTGTTTCCCTTCATCTAAATAATTACCTCTAATTCGAAATTGTCAAGGATTGACATCCTCACTAAAGATTCACTCAAATCACTCAAAGTGTTTAAGGTTCAAATTTAGGCACTCAAAAGTCAAACATGAAGGGTTAATCCCATAGGCTTGCATGAAAATCAAATCTCCACCACTGAAATATGAGATGAAACACAAATCAAAAGGTCTTTGTTAGGGTTGTAACAGGGCTAGGGTTAAGGTGTGGAATAAGGCTGAATTAGAGGGTTAGAATCGAGATTGAATTGACAAATTACCTAACTAAGAACTAATGAACTAATAATAATAATTACATCAATTGAAAACTAATAATACTAATAATACGAGCTTCTTCTTCGATAATTGGGATTTAAATAAATGTATAAGCTCGTTTAATCACATAACTAATAATGAATATACTTCGTCATTTTTTTTAAGTACATAATAAATACATAATAAAGGATAAATTACTAAAATTCATAATTAGGCAACTAATCAGATCAAATCTCGATATAGGGGTAGTTAGAAAGAATGGTGATAACAATTACAAAGGGTTTTGGGTTAATATTAGTGGGTGAGTCAATAAATAGGGTTGTTAGGATTAAAAGGGGTTCACTAGGGGTTAATTTGTGAAGGTAGGCTTTTAATGGAGTTAGTGGGTTAAAACCTAGGTGCCTTTATCATCTCTGTATATCAAATCAAAAGTGTGGTCTCGACATGTATAATCGATGCAAGTTCTAGAATAACAAATCAATGTTGACACACTCATAATCAATAAAGTGAGCAAGAAAAAGAATATATGCTCTATAAGGCTCAAAAACTCACAAAAATTATGGGTATTTTTGACATCAACCTTGTAAATATCAAATTTCAAGGTAATATTTAAATTCAGGTAGACGACCTAGAAAATTTTTAATTCAGAAAAATAGACTTATTATGCTTGATTCTCTAGTATTCTTAGAATTTAATTATCATTGCACAATTATCAATGACTTAATCTAAAACATATCAATAAAAATCATAAATCATCAGAAATTTCATCCTAATTAGTAATATGAGGAAATTACTTAAAACAAGACTAAATTCAGGGATTTGAGAATAATGCAAAAAGTTAGGCACGTTTAAGATTTCACCCCCCACACTTAAGATGTACATTGCCCTCAATGTACAAAGATATGTAAATGTATTATAGCAAAATCAAAAGAAAAAGGTGTAAGTGAAACTCCCTGACTTTTTGGATGGTTTCCTTGAGATGGAGGATGTGGAAAATGACTTATGTAATAGTGAATTACTCCTAGTGATTTGTTTGGAGTGTGTTTTTGAAACTGCGAAATCATCGGTTAGATGTATCGGGGCCATAATTAAATAAATAAATGTGAAGCATGCTCGAAGATTAGATAGTCGATGATACCATAAAAATCTGAAATATAGACGGATAAAAAGTTTGAATTGCAACAAATAAAACTGATAATAATGGAAACTAAAAAAGAAAATAAGAGGACTCAAAGGTCCTCATTATCGGCTGGATCCTGCAGTGGTGTCGGTGAAGAGATGTGGAGATAATGGCATATCTGTTGGAGAGTGGCCTCGATCCTGTCAAAACGCCGAGTTGAATCGGTGAAATACTGCTCATACTGGTCGAGGCGTGCGGAGATATGCGATAGTGTAGCTACTGTATGGAATGGCTGTTGGCTTTGGGCTGGGACTTCCTGTGGGACATCATCAGTAATGTCCTCGGGTTCCTCCTCATCAGTGGTTTGTACTAATCGGTATTGGAGGGGTCAGTCCTACGACGGTGTTTAATCATCCTCATGTGTGACATCGTTTGGATGCCTTGAGGAACCATGTGGCCAATCAGTGTGAGGGATGAACTCTGGGCATCGGTATTGAGGAGGCCAAAATATCGAGCCAACCTTGTGATGTACGGGCCCATCGATAGAATTCCCTTCCTATGTGGCTCCGTTTGGTGCTGAATTGCACAGGCGATGAAGTATGCCAGGTCGTAAACGTGCCCTTCTGACATGCACGATAGGTAGTAGACATCGTGCTTATTCACCACACCCGTACTCTCACGTCGACCTGTGATAGTGTGAGCAAGAATGGCTTGGATATACCTTAAGGGTGGGCCAAGGGCTGTCGCCTTCGAGCGACTGGGATCGTAAACGCCTGTGTTGGGCCGTAAATTGTGCCAGCAGTTGAGGGGAGCGCAGTAGAGTTGACGGTCTAACTCAGAGAGTGAATTTTCTTCTATAAATTCCTCCGTATAGAGTCCGAGTGCCTTGCCAAATTGCGGTACGCTTAATCGACGTACCGTACCTCTTAAACGGAATTGCACTGTACCCGAGTCGTCGTACTGGGCCATCACTGTCTGTAATGTAAAAGTAATGCAGAACTCGAGGATGAGTTCCAAATAAGTTAGCTCAATGATAGACGAAAATTACTCCCACGGCTCGGTTGATATAAGGGCTCGAATATCGATTGCTAATCTGACCTGTTCCACCGCGTTCCAGTCAATGCATCTACCGGTTCCTAGAGGTCTTTCCCGGAATGCCTTGTATCATTCCTCCTGAGCTTCTTGAGAGAATTGGAGGAAGCGGTGTCTTAATTTGGAAGATGTGCTGGCTGAGGATGATCTGGACCCCTTTTTTTTCTTAGTTGGTGCGGCCGTGGTTCGTTTCCCTCGTGATGACGACATTGTACCTGAGAATAAAGAATATTCAAGTAACAGTTGTACCGAATTGTCACCTAGTCCCAAGATATTTAAATGTTAAACACAATTATTCACCTATAAGTAACCAATTCTAATTCTACATAGAAAGGTTTGTAAAAGATTTTAATCAACAGAGAATATGAAATCTATCTAACAATGATAAATAGCATACATAACTAATCATCAAGATTATGAACATTCAACAAGTTCTAAAATGAGTTCTAAAAGAAAATAAATCATGTTTAATATTAAAACTTTAAACAAAACAAAATAATATGAAATATATCAAACTTTGAGTGCCGAAAATTGAGTAATGGGAAAACCAGAGGTGGTGGTGTGGGTATCGGAAGGACACGGGCGGGGCACGGTGGTGCTACGATTTTTTGGGCTTGCACGGCTGTGGCGTGGGCGTGGTTGCGGGTTTTGTTTGATTTTTGAAGAAAAATGAATGGAGAAGAGTTTTGGGAAGGGTTGAGGGTGTGTGTGTGGTCGAATTTTGGGAGAAAAGGGCTGGAAAAAAAAATGGGGTTAGGGTTTATTTGGGGAAGGTGAGCGGTTGAGTTACTTAAATAGGGGTGGGCGCACGGGTAGGGGCCATGCCCATGCTCTATTCTAAAGAGTCCGTGTTGTTCGTGATTTTGAATTTTGGGCGAGTTCTGGGTGTTTGGGCACGGCCGTGGTTATAGTGACACGCCCGTGTTCTCCTTCACATGGTCATTCCGAACGGGCATGTTCCACCCGTGTTCGACAAGTCAGTAGCTTCACACGGTTGTGTAGCACGAGAGTGTCCAGCCCGTGTTTGGCAAGTCAGTATGTTGGCACGGTTGGGGGGCACGGGCGTGTCTAGCCAGTGTTCGACAAGTTAGTAGCTTCATACGTCCGGGGGGTACGCCCGTGTTCTGCCCGTGTTTAGAACAATCTTACCTCTTGTTGTGCACGTGTTTAGTACGCCCGTGTGTTATCTCGTGGGTCCTACACGGCAGTGGGCACGGCCGTGTGTAAGGCCGTGTGGTCTAAAACCTGCGCTTTATTGGATCAGTCAGTATGGAGTTAGATACTAAAGAATATAAAAGTATGATGTTAGTAAAATTACTGCTCGGGTTACCTCCCGAGAAGCGCTCGTTTAAAATCTTAAGCTAGACTTACCCGGTTTTCAGTTTTTAGGAAGGTTTACGGAGCTGAAGCTCCTCTCTCATATCCCTAAAATCTTCACCGTTATAAATTTTGAGTCGGTGACCGTTTACCTTAAATGTGCCTTTCGTGGGATGAGTTACCTCGATTGTGCCGTAGGGAAAGATCGTCTTAATCATGAATGGACCTGACCATCTTGATTTCAGTTTCCCAGGAAATAATTTCAGTCTCGAGTTGTATATTAGGACCAGGTCTCCTTCTCTGAATTGTTTTGATTTCTTTAGGCGAGCATCATGGCGTCGTTTTGTCACCTCTTTGTATAGTTTCGAGTTCTCATAGGCTTTGGCTCTCCATTCTTCTAGTTCATTCATCTGCATCATCCTTTTCTTCCCTGCAATTTTTAGGTCGTAATTTAAAAATTTTATAGCCCAAAAAGCTTTGTGTTCTAGCTCGAATGGTAGATGACAGCTCTTTCCGTAGACAAGTTTGTACGGGGATGTTCCTAAGGGAGTTTTAAACGCGGTTCTGTAGGCCCATAGAGCATCATCTACTTTCAATGCCCAATCTTTTCTGTTTGACTCAACTATTTTTTTCCAGGATGCGTTTAAGTTCTCGGTTTGCTACTTCAACTTGCCCACTAGTTTGAGGGTGATATGGGGTAGCTATCCTGTGGTGTACTCCATATTTCTTTAAGACTTTATCAAACTGAGTATTACAAAAATGAGTACCCCTATCACTGATGATAGCTCTAGGTGTTCCAAATCGAGAGAATAGTTTCTTAAGAAACTTGACTACTACTCTAGCATCGTTGGTGGGTAAAGCTTCGGCTTCCACCCATTTTGACATGTAATCAACTGCCACTAGGATGTATTTATTTCCAAATGAACTAGGGAATGGACCCATAAAATTAATACCCCATACATCAAATATTTCATAAGATAGCATATATGTTTGAGGCATTTCATCACGTTTAGAAACATTACCTGTTCTTTGGCATTTATCACATGAAGCGACATACCTGTTGGCATCTTTGAATAGAGTGGGCCAGTAAAAACCTGATTCGAGTATTTTATGTGTTTGTCTTAATGCCACCAGTAGTGTCCTCACAAAGGTCCTGAATGGCAATGTTGTAAGATTTTGCTTGCTTCTATCTTTGTAACGCATCTTCGAATTACCTGATCTGCACAAATGCAGAAAAGAAAGGGATCTTCCCAAAAATAGTTTTTTGCATCAGCAAAGAATCGCTTCTTTTGGTGATGTGTTAATCTTTTTGGTAAGATGTTAGCGGCTAAATAATTCAAAAAATATGCAAACCACGGTACTTCGAAATGAGTTATCGAAAAGAGTTGTTCCTCCGGAAATGAATCGTTTATTTCATCTTCATTTAGCTCTTCGATATGGGGGTTTTCAAGCCTAGAGAGGTGATCTGCTGCAAGGTTCTCAGCTCCTTTCTTATCCTGTATTTCCAAATCAAATTCCTGTAAAAGTAAAATCCATCTTATGAGTCATGGTTTTGCATCGGGTTTAGTTAGTAGGTAACGAAGGGCTGAGTGGTCAGTGTAAACGACAACTTTAGATAATAATAAATATTGTCTAAATTTGTCAAAAGCAAAGACTACAGCTAGCAGTTCTTTCTCCGTGGTGGTGTAATTTTCTTGTGCAGGTGTCAAAGTTCTGCTAGCATAATAGATTGGCTGAAAATGCTTGCCTCTTCGTTGTCCCGTAAATCGCACTCTCTCATAAATCACTTGCATCACACATTAGTTCAAATGGTAAATTCCAATCAGTGCAATTATAATCGGAGCATTTATTAGTTTATCCTTAAGGATATTGAATGCTTCTAAACATTCCTGATCAAAATTGAAAGGAACATCTTTTTCTAGTAATTTTGTTAAGGGCTTGGCTATTTTAGAAAAATCTTTAATGAACCTTCTATAAAATCCTGCGTGTCCTAAAAAGCTTCTAATAGTCTTAACTGAACTAGGGGGAGGTAATTTTTCTATAGTTTCAATCTTTGCTTTATCTACCTCGATCCCTTTACTAGAAATTTTATGTCCTAATACTATTCCCTCTTGTACCATAAAGTGACATTTTTCCCAATTTAAAACAAGGTTTGTTTCATCACATCTCATTAGAACTCGTTTTAAATTTTTAAGGCAAAGATGGAAAGAATTACCGTAAACTGAGAAATCATCCATAAATACCTCCATAATATCTTCCACGAGTTCATCAAAGATTGCTAGCATGCAACGCTGAAAAGTAGCAGGAGCATTACATAATCCAAAAGGCATTCTACGATAAGCAAACGTACCGTATGGGCATGTGAACGTTGTCTTCTCTTGATCTTCAGGTGCTATTGGGATTTGGAAATAGCCGGAGAGTCCATCTAGGAAGCAGTAGTACATATGCCCCGATAATCTTTCTAACATTTGATCAATGAAGGGCAGAGGAAAGTGATCTTTTCTAGTGGCGTCATTTAGTTTCCTGTAATCAATGCAGACTCTCCAACCTGTGATTGTCCTGGTAGGAATTAGTTCATTCCTTTCGTTAGCTACCACGGTCATGCCTCCTTTCTTTGGGACAACCTGTACAGGACTTACCCACTTGCTGTCAGAAATAGGATAATTATTCTAGCATCTAGAAGTTTAATTACCTCGGCTTTCACGACTTCTTTTACATTGGGATTCAGTCGTCTTTGTGGTTGCACACATGGCTTGTACTCATCTTCCATTAAAATTTTGTGGGTACAAAATGTTGGGCTTATTCCCTTAATGTTAGAGATTTTCCAAGCTATGGCTTTTTTATGTTCCCTTAGTACCTATATCAACTCCTCTTTTTCCTTAGGTTCTAACTCTGAAGAGATAATTACTGGTAACGTAGAATTTTCCCCAAGGAATGCATACTCTAAATGTTTTGGTAGTTGCTTTAATTCTAATTTAGGTGGTTCATCAACAGAGGGTTTTTGTTTTAAATCATCATCGAATTCAATGATTTCTTTTCCGTTTGTCTTGATGACGATATTTTTGAATTTAGCTCGTGGACTTCATCTTCTTCCCCCTCTTCTTGAGTGTGACACAGTTCCATCGTGTCATCATGTAGAATTTCCTGTAATGAGTTTTGAATGATATGATCAGTGGTGTCAATAAAATAACAGGAATCATCTTGTTCTCTAGAATATCTCATGGCATCATAAATTTGAAAAATAATTTCTTCATCGCCTATCCTTAATGCAAGTTTACCATCACCTACATCGATAATTGACCACAGCGGCAAAGAGCTAAAAAGGGCGCCCTAAAATTAAGGGAACCTCAATGTCCTCATCCATGTCAAGCACAACAAAATCAACGGGGAAAATAAATTTATCAATTTTTACCAAGACATCCTAGATAACTCCTCTAGGGTATTTAATAGATCTATCAACTAACTGAATACTCATCCTAGTGGGTTTTGGTTCCCCAAGATCTAGTCGTTTAAACATTTTATAAGGCATTAAATTAATACTGGCACCTAGATCAGCTAATGCTTTCTTAACATTTAAACTACCAATTAAACAAGGAATAGTAAAACTTCCTGGGTCTTTTAATTTGGTTGGTAGCTTGTTTTGGAGGATGGCTGAACATTCTTCATTAAGCTCCACCATGGATACTTCTTCAAGCTTCCTTTTATTTGTTAGGAGTTCCTTTAAGAATTTTGCGTACGTCGGCATCAGTGAAATGGCTTCAACAAAAGGTAAGTTAATATGTATCTATTTAAACAGTTCAAGAAACTTATCAGATTGGGCGTCTAATCGTTCTTTCTTTAATCTGCTACTGATATGGGATTGGTGGTTTACTTTCTTTGCGTATTGGAGTTACATCCCCAACTCTCATATCCTTTGCTTTGTCATCTTCATGTAGTATTTTTTTCTTTGGTTCAACTAACTCCTTTCCACTTCTCAGTGTAACTATCTTTACCTGTTCTGTTGCTTTAGAGAAAATCACTGATCGAATTTCAGAAACCATTTCAGTAAGTTGTCCAACTATCTTAGTGAGTTCTCCAACTTATTTCTCTATCACTTTGATCGATGTTTGTTGGTCATCAAGTGTTGTCTCAGTCTTTCGGAAACGGTTCTCTGTGGAAGCTATGAATTTGTTCAGCGTTTCTTCAAGATTCGGCTTCTTTTCCTGTGGATAGGGCTGATTTTGGAAATTTTGAGGAGGTTGTTGTCTTTGATTTCCTTGATTTCCTTGTCCTCCCCACGAAAAATTTAGGTGGTTCCTCCAACCTGGATTATAATTATTACTATATCGGTTATTATTAGATCTGAAATTGTTACCTATATAGTTCATCTGTTCGCTTTCTGTGCCCGGTTGGTAGGGTGGGTACTCAGGATTCGCCACAGTTCCACTTGTGTCGCACTACATGACTGGATGTACCTGCGAAGAACACAAACTATCAAGCTTCTTATTCATCAACTCTACCTGATTTGATAGCATGGTTACTGGGTCGAGGTTGTAAACTCCGGTTGTTTTTATTGGCCTTGTTCTTGTAACTTGCCACTGATAGTTATTCAGCCACATCTCTTCTATAAATTCGTAGGCTGCTTCAGGAGTTTTATTATTCAGAGTTCCACCGGCGGCTGAGTCGATTAGTTGCCTCGTTGAGGGGTTTACACCATTATAGAAAGTCTGGACTTGGAGCCACAAGGGTAAACCATGGTGCGGACACCTTCTCAAGAGATCCTTATATCTCTCCCATGCATCGTATAATGTCTCGAAATCCATCTGCACAAAAGAAGAGATATCATTCCGTAATTTGGCCATTTTGGCCGGTAGGAAATATTTTAATAAAAAATTCTCGGTCATTTGATCCCATGTAGTGATTGACCCTCGTGGTAGCGAGTTTAACCACTGTTTAGCTTTATTCCTTAATGAAAACGGAAATAACCGAAGTCATGTGGCATCATCAGAAACACCATTTATTTTGAAGGTATCACAGAACTCTAAAAAGTTAGTTATATGAGTATTTGGATCTTCGTCCTGTAAACCATCAAATTGAACAATCTGTTGAATCATTTGTATAGTGTTAGGCTTTAATTCAAAATTATTAGCAGCTATAGCAGGCCTAACAATACTTGATTCGGCTCCTGTTAAATGAGGTTTAGCATAATCAAATATAGTACGATGAGCATTTTTTTCTCCCACATCTTGTGGTGGTGGGTTATTTTCGTCCATCCCTTCAGTAGGATTGGATCTGTCTTCTCGCTCTTCTTCCGTGTAATTTAGGGCTCGCCTAATTTCTCTACGATTCCTATGAACGATAGCATCAATATCACTGTCGTATACTAAAGATCCTCTCGGGTTCCTTCTAGTCATAAACTAGAGGTACCTACTAGGAAAAGAAAGAAAGAAAGTTTAGCAAAATTTAAAATTAAAACTAAAAATAAAAATAAATTGCGAAAAATAAAAATAATGGCTAAAGTAATAAAAATAGAGCTTTCTTAATATTTTCGATCCCCGGCAACGGCGCCAAAAACTTGATCGCTGTGAATCAGAGTTTTAAAATTTATAAAAAGAATGATCGAACCGGAAAACTAACTCTGACAATGATTGAGGCAAGTGCACCTATCGAACAGTAGTATAGCTTAGGCAAGACCGGATTATCGAACCCAAAGGAACTAAAAGTACTAATACTAACTTTCTTTTTATTATCTAGCCTAAAAATAAAGAGAGATTGTTTATCTAATCTAAATTAATTAACTACTAAACTAAAGACTCTAAGACAAAGAAGAATGAATTTGGAAAATAACTTGGAAAAAACTCAGTTGATTTAGATGATACCCTAGGAAGAATCCACCTAGACTTCACTTGTTATCTAACACTGAACCATACGATTTATTCACTTAGTTTGATCCGTAAGACTCCCTAACGTATATTAAACCTCTCTCGAGGCGAATAACGTCTAACCCTAGGTTAATTAGTGGAACTCTCGTTCTCTTATAATAACCCCTAGAATAGCGATAAATCGATCTATGGATTCCCATATCGAGTTTCACCCTAATTCGGCAAAATCTCGTCACCCTATCTCTAGGCGTGCGATCAAATCCGCTTAATTATGTTGGATCTACTCTTAGGCGTGGTCTATTCCTCCTCCACCTAAGCACATTAAATTTGGATTAAGCTCACATAATTAAGAACAAACTAAGTATTTATCATATAATTCGAGAAAACAATAACAAGATTCATCATAGGTTTCATCCCTTCTGGTATCCGAAGGATTTAGTTCATAACAATAAAGGAAAACATCTCAAGAGAAAAGATAAAACAAAACATAAGAAATCCGTAAAACCCCTCAAGGAATTGAAGGAGAGATCCTCCGTCTTGAGTATAATTCGCTTCTTGAGATGGATCATCCGGCTATCCCCGAGTGAATCCCCACAAATCGCTTTTCTACGGCCTAGCACGACGCTGTGAGACGATGGCTTTGGGATCCCCTCTTAGGTCATACTTAGGGTGTATTTATAGGCTTTTGAAATTCGTTTCTTTCTCTCTAAGTATCCTTTCCCGAATGAAATTGCTCTTCTCCACGGCAGAGGCACGGCCATGGCACACGCCCGTGTGAATCGTGGCCAGGCCATGTTTGGATTTCTTTAATGAGACACGGCCGTGTGAGTCGGGGTTAGACCGTGTTCTAGATGATTGACTTGGCACGGCCGTGTGGCTTGAAGTCCAGGCCGTGTCGATTTCATGGTTTAGCCCAATTTGGTCTGTTTTGAGCCGTTTCTCGTTCTTTTTATCCTTGGGTGCTTTCCTGAGTATAAGACATGAAAAGAAAGGATTAAGAGCACCTTTTTACATAAATCAAGGGATAATTCATCCAAAAGCATACTAAATGTGGGATTAAAATATGTTACTATTTCGGTTTATCAGTACTGGATACAAAGGTGTCTGAATCAAAGATTGAATCTGTACCTATTGTTTGTGAGTTTTCGAATGTATTTCCAGAAGAATTACCGGGTTTGCCAATGATCAGAGATGTTGAATTTGGTATTGAATTAATACTGGGAACAACACCAATATCGATAGCTCTGTACAGAATAGCTCCAACAGAATTAAAAGAGTTGAAAGCTCAGTTGCAAGAATTGACACACAGAGGTTTTGTACGACCGAGTTATTCGCCCTGGGGTGCACCGGTATTGTTTGTAAAGAAGAAAGATGGCACGATGAGAATGTGTATCGATTACAGACAGCTAAATAAAGTGACTATAAAGAACAAATACCCTCTATCGCGGATTGATGATTTATTTGATCATTTGAAAGGGGCTACAATATTTTTAAAGATTGATTTGAGATCGGGTTATTATCAGTTGCGAGTTAAAGAGTCGGATGTGTCGAAAACCGCGTTCAGAATGAGGTACGGACATTATGAATTCCTTATTATGCCTTTCGGATTAACTAATGCTCCTGCAGTTTTTATGGACTTGATGAACAGGATATTCAGACCGTATCTAGACAGATTCGTTGTTGTATTCATTGACGACATTCTGATATATTTGCGAGATGAATCTGAACATACCGAGCATTTGAGAATTGTGTTACAAACTCTACGTGATAATCAATTATTTGCAAAGTTCAGCAAATGTGAATTTTGGCTCCGAGAGGTTGGATTTCTGGGGCATATTGTTTCAGTTGAAGGTATTAGAGTTGACACGAGTAAGATTTCTACTATTATTGACTAGAAACCTCCGAGAAATGTGTCTGAAGTCCGTAGTTTTTTGGGCTTAGCGGGCTATTACCGAAGATTCGTGAAAGGATTTTTGATGATTGCGACACAGATGACACGATAGCTTCAGAAAGATGTGAAATTTGAATGGTCAGAAAAATGCCAGCAGAATTTCAAACAGTTGAAAGTACTATTAACTGAAGCACCAGTTTTGGTTCAACCTGAATCGGGGAAAGAGTTTGTGATTTATAGTGACGAGTCATTACACGATCTGGGATGTGTTCTAATGCAAGAAGGAAAAGTTATAGCTAATGCTTCCCGACAATTGAAACCGCATGAAAAGAACTATCCAGCACACGACTTAGAGTTGGCTGCAATTGTGTTCGCATTGAAAATTTGGCGACACTACTTATACGGTGAAAAATGCCACATTTATACGGATCACAAAAGCTTAAAATATCTGATGTCACAGAAAGATTTTAATCTGCGACAATGAAGATGGCTCGAGTTATTGAAAGATTATGAATTTGTGATTGATTATCACCCGAGAAAAGCTAATGTTGTTGCTGATGCCCTGAGCCAAAAATCTTTGTTTACATTATGAGTAATGAATACTCAGTTGATGATTTGTGATGATTGGTCTATTTTAGCTAAATTAAAAGCTAAACCAGTATTTCTTCAACAAATCTGTGAAGCTCAGATAGATGACCGTGAATTGTAAGTTAAACGAATTCAATGTGAGACTATCCTTAATTCAGAGTTTCAGATTAGAGCCGATGATTGTTTAAGGTTTCGGAATAGAATTTGCATACAAAGAAATTCAGAACTCATTCAGAAGATTTTGCACGAAGCGCATAATAGCTGCTTATCTATTCATTCGGGGAGTACCAAAATGTACAACAATTTGAAACAGTTTTATTGGTGGAAAGGCATGAAACGAGCTATCTCAGAGTTTGCTTCTAAATGTTTGATTTGTCAGCAAGTCAAAGCTGAACATCAAGTACCATCGGGTTTACTGCAGCCTGTGATGATTCTCGAGTGGAAATGGGATAGAGTTACAATGGATTTTGTGTCGGGATTGCCCCTAACTCCGAAAAAGAAAGATGCTATCTGGGTTATCGTTGATCGAGTAACGAAATCTGCTCATTTCATACCGGTATGTACAGATTACTCACTTGATAGACTAGCTGAATTGTACATTTCTGAGATTGTTCGATTGCACGGGGTGCCACTATCTATTATTTCTGATAGAGATCCGAGATTTACATCGCGATTCTGGAAGAAACTGCAAGAATCTCTGGGAACACAGTTGAATTTCAGTACTACTTTCCATCATCAGACTGACAGTCAAACCGAGACCGAGAGAGTTATTCAGATTCTCGAAGACATGTTGAGATGTTGTATTTTAGAGTTTGAAGGCAGTTGGGAAAAATACTTACCGTTGATTGAGTTCGCGTATAACAATATTTTTCAGACGAGTATAAAGATGGCACCGTACGAAGCTTTATATGGTCGCAAATGTCGAACTCCATTATATTGGACTGAACTAAGTGAGAAAAAGATTCACGGGGTTTAATTGATCAGAGAAACTGAAGAAAAAGTGAAAATAATTCGCGACAGTTTAAAAGCAGCTTCAGATCGATAGAAATCATACACATATTTGAAACATAAAGAAATTGAGTTTCAAGTCGGGGACCGAGTGTTTCTAAAGGTGTCACCGTGGAAAAAGTTTCTTCGGTTTGGCCGTAAGGGAAAGCTGAGTCCGCAATTTATCGGACCGTATGAGATCTTTGAAAGAATAGGGCCTGTAGTGTATCGACTAGCTTTACCATCAGAACTTGAAAAGATTCATAATGTCTTTCACATTTCTATGCTACGTCGATACAGATCTGATCCATCACATGTGATTCCTCCTGTAGATGTTGAGATACAGACTGATTTGACGTATAGCAAAGAACCGATCAGGATTTTAGCTCGTGAAATCAAAGAATTGAGAAATAAACGCAAATCCCTAGTGAAGGTTCTTTGGCATAAACACGAGATCGAGGAAGCTACGTAAGAACACGGGGAAGCTATACGAAAACAGTACCCTAACCTATTTACCGGTAAGATTTTCGAGGACAAAAATCCCTAAGGGGGGAGAGTTGTAATAGCCCGTTTTTAGTCAAAACAGAACAGTGGTTTTCGGACCACAAATCTGAAGTCAAAATATTTATTTAATAATTATTTTAATGTTTACAGCATGATAATATGTTGGCGTGAAAATTTCGTAAAGAAATTTTAGCGTTTGAATGCTTAATTTGATAGAAAGGACTAAATCGCGTAAGGTGCAAAACTAGAGTTCTATATGTTAAAGGTATTAAATGGCCATGGAATTAATTATTTGAGGGATGTATATGGTAATTATACCATTTTTTTAGTAAGTGGACAATTATGGGCTTAAAATGGATGATATTCATGGTTTTTAATTAAGGTTAAATTTGTAATTCAATAAATAAATTAAAGTAAAATAACCTAAACTAAGCTATCATCTTCTTCATGTTATATTCCACCAAAAATTAGAACAAAGAAAGCCATTAAAGACTCTTCAAGCTTTTGGCCTTGTATTCTTGATCATGTAAGTCTATTTTTGACTCAGTTTTTAATGATTTCTATGTTTTTGTGATCGTTGCTTCGTATTCTAGCTAGCCCGTACCCTAGATTTCGAAAATGTTAAAGATTTATCATGTTTCCATTGTTGAATGCTTGAGTAATTTGATTATTTATGATAGATTTGGAAGGTTTAATGTTAGATTAATAGCTTTTGTAAAGTGATTTTTGACAAAAATGTCAAAAAGGGATTAAATTGAGAAAATGTGAAATGTGGTGGTTAAAAGTGTGAATAAATTGAAAATATGGGCTGCTAGTAGCATGTATTAAATTCGGCTAAGCATGGGTTTGAACTAAATTGCATGAATTTGCAATTTTATGTTATAAGGACTAAATTGTGAAAATGTGAAACATTAGGGACAAATGTGTAAATTTTCCAAATTGTAAATTATAGGCTAAATTGAATAGACCGAATGCTGAATGTGCTAAATTTGATAATATATAGATCAAGATAAGCCGAGATTGGGATTAGATCGGGGAAAAGGAAAGTGGACGAATAGTCGATAATTTTCATCCGAGCAAGTCGAGGTAAGTTCGTATAATTAGAATCAAATTTTTAAATACTTGTAAATTATTTGAAATGAAAGTATAATTGATTAAATGGTATTACTGAGTTCGAATGCCTAATTGATGAGAATTATTGAATACCGAGTCCCGTTTGAACTGTAGAAAGTCGTAGGATACGAGTGACATGTCACTAGGGTTACCATTTTGGTCGAGATCCTGCATGTGTTGCGGACTCACCACAACTCGTATGAGCTTACCGATATATCAGCTCGTAAAAGCTTACTGTTTTCAGCTCGTTAGAGCTTACCATTTCAGCTCAATAGAGCTTACTATCCATCAACTCAGGAGGAGCTTACTAATCATAGCTCAAAAGAGTGGAAATGATAATGAATTGATGGATTACTGATTTATACATGTAATGTATATCAACCGATTATTCCTCGATATTCTAATAGGTTCAACGGGCATAAATTCTTTTATTGGTTATGTGAAAAAGCTATGTGTTTATACGGATGAATTACTATTTATATGAATGAAGTATTGTTTATACGGATGAGTTACTATTATCGAATGAATTATTTTTTATATGATTGAGAGTGAAATGTTACAAATGATGTACGTGATATATGAATTTGATATGATACAATGTATTGAGTATTAAATTGAGATAATGGATGATTACAAGCACTTATGTGACTAACTTGTTGATGAAAGCTTGTGTTTAGGCATTTGGTAATTGAATTGAGTATACCTTATTTATTGTCTTGATTATGTATAAATGGTAAGTTTAATTCTGAATTATACGGGCTTACTAAGCTATAAAGCTTACTCTATTTCTTTTCCGTGTTTTATAGAGGTTCGATAGCTCGCTCGATTCGGATAAAGTCGGAGATACGCATCACACTATCCAGTTGCCGATTGGTACCTTTGAACTCATGGATATACGTAAGTATGGCGTGTATAGGCTAGTTATAAAGATGATAGTTATGGTTACTTGAGCTAGTGATTTTGGTACATGTTGTGGTCTAAGATAAAGCCATTTGAGTTGGCTTAACTTGGTATAATGCTTTGGTTACAGATAAGTATTCAAATATGTGTATGAAATGTTATGGATTAGATGTCTATTGAGTTATAAAATGTTTCAAATTATGCTTGTGCAGGTATGTAAAAATAGGGTGGCAAAATGGCTTTGCAAATAGCCTATTTTTGTCCACACGGGCAGAGACACGGGCGTGTGTCTCAGCCTTATGTGACACACGGTCAAATTACATGGCCGTGTGTCCCCTGGTGTTGAAATTAAAATGAAGTTAGTATACTCCACACGGTCTCACACACGGGCGTGTGATCAGCCATGTGGCACAAGTCAGTATACCCCCTAATTGGCACACGGCCTAGCACACGGGCGTGTGACTTGGCCGTGTTGTATAAGTTAGTATACCCTATAGGTTTGACACGGCCTAGCTCACGACCTGGCACACGGGCTTGTGTGGCCACTTCGAAGGGTACACGGGCTAGACACAAAGGTGTGTGGTTGGCCATGTGACCCAAGTCAGTAACCTCACTTGTTTGGACACGGGGTAGGACACGGGCTGAGACACGGCCATGTGCTCCCATTTCGAATGTCCACATGATCTGTGATACATGCGTGTCTAGTGGCCGTGTGAGACACACGGTCTGGTCACACGGGCGTGTGTCCCCTGTTTTAGAGAAAAAATTTATAAGTGCTGAAAAAATTTCCCGAATTATCAGTTTAGTCCCGAACCACTCCAAATGCATGTGTAAGGCCTCGTAGGCTCGTATTAGGGACAAATTGTATGTATTGATTAAATGTATGAGAAAAGTTTGTTAAAGTGTGTTATAAGTTTGGTAATGCTCCGTAACCCTATTCAGGCGTTGAATACGGGTGAGGGGTGTTACATTAAAAGCTTTATTGACAGAAGCACCAGTGTTAGTTCATCCTTAATCGGGTAAGGAATTTGTAATTTTCAGTGATGCATCATTGAATGGTTTAGGCTGTGTTTTGATGCAAGAAGGTAAAGTAGTAGCCTATGCTTCAAGACAGCTAAAACCACATGAAAGAAACTACCCGACACATGACCTAGAATTGGCAGCCATAGTGTTTGCATTGAAAATCTGGCGGCATTACTTGTTTGGTGAAAAATGTCACATATTCACTGATCATAAAAGTCTAAAATATTTGATGTCACAGAAAGATTTGAATTTAAGACAGTGCAAATGGCTTGAATTACTGAAAGATTATGATCTTGTCATTGATTATCATCCGGGAAAAGCTAATGTGGTTGTTGATGCTTTGAGCAGAAAATCCTTGTTTTCTTTGCAAGCTATGAATACTCGATTTTCATTATCTGATATGGTTCAATTATAGCTGAATTAAAAGCTAGACCAACGTTTTTGCAACAGATCCCTGAAGCTCAGAAAAATGATAATAAGTTGCAAGCAAAACGGATACAAAGTGAATCGCTTCCTAACTCAGAATTTCAGATCGGGACCGATGATTGTTTGTTATTCAGAGGCAGAGTATGTGTACTGAAAGGTTCAGAAATTGTACAGAAGATTTTGAATGAAGCTCATAATGGTAACATGTCTATTCATCCTGGTAGCAATAAAATGTATAATGATCTGAAAAAGATGTACTGGTGGCCAGGAATGAAACGTGATATTTTTGATTTTGTATCTAAATGTTTGATATGCGAGCAAGTAAAAGCTAAACATCAGTTGCCTTCTGGGCTACTACAGCCAGTTACGGTACCAGAATGGAAATGGGAAAGAATTACTATGGACTTTGTATCGGGGTTACCCCTATCTCCAAAGAAGAAAGATGCCATTTGGGTGATTTTTGATCGATTAACCAAGTCTGCACACTTTATTCCGGTACGTATGGATTTTTCCTTGGATAGATTGGTTGAATTATATGTCTCTGAGATTGTTAGATTGCATGGAGTGTCTATCTCCATTATTTCAGATAGACACCCTCGGTTTACATCTCGATTCTAGAGCAAATTGCAAGAAGCTCTGGGTACTCAATTACACTTTAGCACTGTATTTCATCCCCAAACAGATGGTCAATCTAAACGGGTAATATAGATCTTGGAAGATATGCTTCGATGTTGTGTACTTGATTTCAAAGGTAACTAGGAAAAGTATTTGCCTTTAGTTGAATTTGCTTATAATAACAGTTATCAGTCCGGTTTGGTTGTAAAGGGAAATTGAGTCCACAGTTCATTGGACCATATGAGATTACAGAAAGAATTGGACTGGTTGCATATCGATTAGCTTTACCACCAGAACTTGATCGGATTCATAATGTTTTTCATGTGTATATGTTACGACGGTACCGATTCGATCCTTCACATGTTATTTCACCGACAAAGGTAGAGATTCAGCCTGATATGACCTATAGTGAAGAACCAATCAAAATCTTAGCTCGGGAAACAAAAGAGTTAAGAAATAAAAATGTACCTTTAGTAAAATTTCTTTGGCAACGACACGGCATTGAAGAGGCTACCTCGAAACCAGAGGATACTATGAGGAAGCAATACCCGAACCTTTTTACTGGTAAGATTTTCGAGGATGAAAATCCTTAAGGGGGAAGAGTTGTAACATCTCATTTTTTAGTGAAATCGAAACAGTGGTTTTAGGACCACAAATTCGAACCAAAAATAAAGTTTGTTTTTATTTTATTATATGGTCTGTATTATGATAGACAAGTCTTATGAAAATTTTGATACAAAAATTTTATCGATTTAGTGCTTAATTACTAGAAGGACTAAATCACATAAAATGCGAAAGTTGAATTCTAGTAGCTATAAGGATTAAATAGCTATGGAATTCAAAACTAAAGGTCCTTATATGGTAATTAGACCATTAAGAAAAGTATGTAGATTTTTCTTCGTGACTCATCCATGGAAATATAGAAAAAGGGCAAGGACTAAGTTGGAAATAGCAAATACTTAATTAATTAAAAGATGAAAAGAAAATATATCATCTTATTTTCATCATCTTCAACCAAAAACACATGGAAACCCTAGATGAGAGAAAAGAAACTTTCAAGGCCTAATTGGGTAAGTTTCCTTGTCCCGTTTTTAGTAATTTTGATATTTTTGGAATCGGGATAACTTAATCTCTCTATTTGGGGGATTAATTTGAAAAGTTATCAAGGTATGAAAAATGGGTCATGGATGTATATGCTGGAAATTAGAAATTTATGGTAGAAAATGAAAGATTATTGATAGATAAACAACTTTTACAAAGTGATTTTTGATGAAAACATGATTTAGGGATTAAAATGTAAATTTATGAAATTGAAGGAAAAAATCTGAAATTTTATGAATACATGTGCTGTAAATTTTGTAATGGGGCTTTGGTTAGGCTTGGAATAGGGAGTAATTTGCACAAGTTTCATTTTCCGGGCCTAGGGATGAAATTAGAATTTATGGAAAAGTTAGGGGCAAAATGGTAATTTTGCCTAGTACGTAAATTGAGTCCATTTAAATATGAAATGTGTGGAATTGATGGTTAAATTAATTTATATAGATCCGAAAAACACAAACTCGAGGCTAGATCGAGGAAAAGAAAAGAATTCGGATTAGTAGATTATTTACGCGAACAAGTGTCGAGGTAAGTTCATGTAACTTAATCGAGCATGTAACTATGTTAATTGAATGTTTTGTTTGTTTGTAATGTGATTCATATTGATGTGCTTTACTTGTATGCTATGATGAAAATTTTGATACATGCTTGAAATGGTGAAAAAGGGTTAAGTCCCGATTGAACGTTGAGTTCCGATGAGTTGATGCGCTTTCCTGAAACGGATGAGGTCCTGCATTTGTTGCAGACGGGATTTAGCTCAGACGAGTAATCCTATTGGCCTTGTTACAGAAAGGATTTAGCCCGGACGGGTAATCCTAAAATAATACCTCTCGAGTATACGTTACGATTAGGGTTTAGCCTAGACTGGTAATCCTAATCGAGCTCTTTGAGCATACACTATATAAAGGATTTAGCCTGGACTGGTAATCCTGTTATACGATACGTGACTCGAGAGTGTGTTCCTTGGCTAAGTGCCCTAATGGGTATCCTTGAATAAGAAATTGACGGATTATCGAATCATTCACCACGATTGTACTACTTGAGCTTTCATCGGAATTTCAATGATTCAACGGACGTATAACTCTTGACATGGCATGAGAACTTTGAGATGAAATGATAATGACTTGAAAGAATAATGCATGATGAGCTCATCTACCCTTACTTAATGTATATGTAAACTTTGTGACTAACATGTTTGATTGGATGTATGTGTTTAAGCAAATTAGCCAAATTGATGGAAAACTTGTTATTGTTTGCTTAGATTTAATAAACGGGATTGGTAAGTTTAGTTTCTGTTATACGAACTTACTAAGCATGTAATGCTTACTCCGTTTTATTTTCCACTGTTTTATAGTGCTCAGAAGCTCGTGAAGGTTGGAGATCATTGGAGCATCGTCACACTATCAACTAGTCATTTTGGGTATACTTAGTAATATCATTTTGGTATAATGGCATGTATAGGACAACTTGGCCATAGGTGGGTTGAAAATGATGTTTTGTAACCTAGCCATTGGAATGGCTAGTAATGGTTCATTTTGGTATGACTAAGTAAGTTATTATGATGATATATATACACAAGTGTTATGTTAAGTATATGTGATCAAATGTTGTTATTGCATAAGTTAAACCAAGGTAAGTTTATAAACACTTGTGCTTGAAATGATATGCCATGTTGAATGATGGAATTGCTTATTTTGAATGCTTGAATATGTTGAAATCATTACTAACAACCTTAAACTCAAACAAAAAAAAAAAAGCAACAAAATCACCACTCTAAGCTCACTTTTCTCATACCAAAAATATAAATAGTTCTGCCGAAATAGGTGTTTAACCACTCAAAGTTTATCTCTAAGCCTTAATTTGGATTCTAATATTCCTAAATATCATCTAATTTCACTTTTAAAACTTTAATTCTACCTAATCTCACGAATTTAAAGTTTCCGGAAAAATCAAGCTTGTAAAAACACACAAAAGGGGAAATTCAAAATTCATTAAAATTCATTATCGATCTATCAAGTTGAGTCTAAATACCTTCTATATAGTTAAAAATAGATTAGAAATCAATCAAAAACTGTAAGTGTACTCGTTATTTTGGATTTCACCATTGTTGAACCGAAATTTGATTAAAAAGTTTTAAATCTTAAAAACTCTCCACACACTCGGTTAAATTCCGAATTAGAAAAAAAACTTTAATCTAATCATAATAAGTCAAGACATTAACTCAATTTGAAGAAATCAACAAATTGTGGACCTAATTTGAAGTTGAAAGTAAGAAGAACAATGACGAATTTGATAAGAATTTACTGATTTTTCTTTAAAATTGAAAGGTGTTGAGGTGTTTGGATAGCTAGGAAATCACCAAGGATGAGTTAATTTTGAGAGAAAATATTAAATTTGAATTTGGAAAAAAAAATTTGAATGTGAAACTAAATGGGAGGGAATGAGACGTGGGAGGTTTTAAAGAGGAAGAAGATGAGCAGTTTTTATTTTAAATTAAGGGGAAATTACCTTTTAAAAACTCTCTGCTTTCCCTTATTTTTCAAATCAGTCCCCAATTTAATTAAAACACATTTTTTCTCAATTATTTTCAAACCCGATTTTATTCTTAAAATCCGTTTTAAGTTATTTAATAATCGACCACTTAATCCAAATTTTCACTACCCAATTTTAGACCCAATAATTATTTTAATATTTTATTATTATCATTATTATTTAATTAATTATTTTATCCTATTTTAATTTCTATGATATTAAACCCAATTTTTTTCTCGAGTCCACAATCTAATACTCAATTCTACTAACCCGGTTTTTAGGATGTGACACAAAGTGAAGGGACTAGTCCCATACAAATCGCTCATCATACCAATCGTTTGGCTGCAAATATAGAGAGAGCTTATAATAAACAATTCAACCAACATATACTACGTCAACATGGATCTATCGAGCAACCCAATGCTTTCGTATTGATAATTGCAAGTATACCGAGTAAATAAATGTTAGCATTAAGGATTGAATTTCATCGAAGATCAAAGCTTCTTGGTGTTGCAGCATTAGCAGAAGATAAATGATTGTGGCATCTCTTTTCAACCAACAGTTACCTCACCCTCTACACAGCTTGGCTATTCGTATAACAAAAAAAAGATGTTATACTTAGTCTAACTAGCATACCTATGATATCTTTGTTCTTATTTTCATAAAATTAAAATATTCACCAAATTTATAAAAAAAAAAAAAGAAGAAAGTACAACACATTATTACATTTCTTAATTAACAATTTGCAGTACTTAAATACCAAACAATCTAACATGGTAATTATATAACTTCTACATATCAATTATGTATTATAATATTATTTTCTGCCCTTTTTTTAAATTTTCCAAAACAATTTTATTCATTTTTTTTAACAAATAATTTTTTTTTTGTTTTTATATGCTTTATTACCATTAATAACTAAACATTGTTGTGGTGCACATGCATGTATGGTATATGTGAACACTTGCCTTGTATATACTTATGTATATGTTATTTTTATTCGACATTATCATTTATAAATTAATATATAATATGTTTATGATTTTTTTTAAATATGGATAAAATATATTATTAGTCCTTTTACTTCGATCGATTTAAAGATTTAGCTCCCGTACTTAAAAAGCTAAAAATCCAATCCTTTTTCTTTTTCAATTTAAAAATCTTAGTCCCGTCAATATCATTGTCCGTAGTTTTCGTTAAAATTTATGAACTTAACATGATTATTTTCTGTACAATCATGTACCATGCCACATGAGAACAACTTAATCAACCTGCTAAATTAATAAATTTTGATGGAAAATACTTGTGATTTTAATTATTAGATAGATATTTTTTTTTTTTTGACAAAAAGACCTAAAAGGTCAAATTCCATTCATTGAATCACTAATAACAAAATCATGGATATCCTTAGGATAATTCATATCAAAAGTCCAATTACAACTATTTTTAATAACTTGTTTACAAAGAAGATCCGCAACCTTATTGCAGTTGCAGTTGGCCCAAATTACAACAACAGAATTAAAATTTTCCATATATTTGCAGGCCTTGCCAATGTGGTAGCCCATCATGGTTATATCCTTACCACGCTTCTTCACCCTGTTTACCAAGCTGGCACGGTCAGTTCCGAAAATCACTTTTGAAATATTAAAGGAGAAAGCAACCTTCAAACTCCCTTCAAAGGCAAATAGCTCTGCCCATTCAGCTGACATTTCTACATCTTTGAAGCCCCCACCTCCACCAAGCACGAAACCATCAGAATCACGTGCAATCACACCATATCCAATTTTATTATTAGACACAGTGGCGTCAAAGTTTATTTTCGCGAAACCGCAAAGAGGCTTCACCCAGTTTTTATTTGCAGGGGTAATAGGCAACAGCGACTTGTTAACCAAGTTGTGGATTCGGAAGTCATGGCATAGGGTTTTTGCTCTATCGTAGACGACTCTCGCATCATCCTCCTTGCCCCTAAAAACAAAGTTATTGCAGTTGTTCCAACTGTTCCACAGCGTCGTTATGAAGTCTGCAACAGCTTTCGTATCCAAAACACGCATGACGTCCTCGATCCAATCAATAAAACAAGAATACTCTCCAACAAGAAGCCTATTATCAAGGCCACCGAGAGCAAGAATAGTGCAAGTGGTACGGCAGTATTTGAGAGCATGGATAAGGGTTTCTGCCCTCGCACCGCACCTAGGGCACTCCTTAAAATCCTGATGAATAGAAGAAATCTTGCCATATGTAGGCAGAATATCATGACCCACACGCCAGCTAAAAACACGAATTTTAGGCAAAGTTTTCATGTTCCATATTGTTTTCCAGAAAAATCTGTGAGGACCAAAGCCCACCTGCTTGAGAAGAAGCCACGAGTAAGCTGACTTGGAGGTGTAGAAACCGAGAGGGTTATGGAACCAGACCCATCTATCATTCGGGCCATTGGCAAAAATTGGAATTTTACAAATTTGGTCCCCCATATTGCAACCATAAAGTTCATGTACCCTCTCTTTGTTCCAGCACGAGTGATTATTGTTCCATAAGTCTTTCATTTTTCTTTCATGGACAATCAGAAGAGTGGGGCACAACAAATCACCTTTTAAGCCCTCAAAACCCCAGTTGTCTTTGCAAATGTCGATGTTGTTGCCATCACCCACATGCCAGCCGAAACCATTTTCGAGGGTTTTAGCAGCAGTAGCGATATTGGTCCAAGTGTAAGATGGCTTATCAACAACTTTAGGGTGAAAGATATCTCCACTAGGGAAGTACTTTGAGATTAACACATGATAGCACAAAGTATCTTTACAGGTGAGGAGTCTCCAAACTTGTCTGCCAAGGAGAGCCAAGTTGAAAAGAAGAAGATCACGAAAGCCAAGCCCCTCATGCCCTTAGGAAGGCAAACTCTATCCCAAGCAAGCATCGACCAGCCCCTACCTTTTTCTTTACCAGCCCACCAGGTACGACTTATTTTGGATTGTATGTCTTCTAAGATGCCCCTGGGTGCAAGAAAGACCGAAAAAAGCGTAAGTTAAGAGGGATTGAAGTATAGACTTAATGAAAATTTCTTTACCACCATAGGATAGGAGCCTCTTTGACCAGCTATTTATCCTGTAAGAAATACGATTAGTAATGCTTTGAAAAGCCATAGTCTTTTTCTTCACAACGGGGAGGGGTAAACCAAGATAATTATCAAGCTTGTCGACCACTCTCATTCTAAACAAGTCACCATATTGTTGACATTGGTCCATAGGAGTATTCAGGCTGAAAAACACCATAGATTTGTCAAGATTAATGTTTTGGCCCGAAACTTGCGCAAACTCCCTAAGGATATTCAAAAAGGCCTCGACTTCAATTTTTTGTTCCTGACAAAGAGTAGGGGATCATCGACAAAGAAGAAGTGGTTAATATGAGGGCCGTTTTGGCTAGCCCGAATGCCCCTAATAACATTAGTTCTTTGAGCATGTAACAACATTCTAGAAAAGGCCTCCATGCAAAACAAAAAGAGATATGGGGAGAGGGGTCCCCTTGTCGAAGACCCCGCTCCAAAACAATAATCTCAGAAAGAACCATGTTACATTCAACTACGTATCTAACGGACCGAACAGATCGCAAGATCTTGTCAACCCAAGTATCCTCAAAACTTAACTTTTTCATAACTTTTTCGAGGAAATTCCACTCAACGCGGTCATAAGCCTTGCTCATATCAAGCTTTATAACAAAACTTTTGTTCGGGCCATTTTTCGAGCTCTGAAGATAATGTATCAACTTATGTGCAATTGGAATGTTGTTATGGATCATGTGGCCGGGGACGAACTTTGGTTCTGGCTAATGCAAAGAGGAAAGGCTGCCTTGAGACGGTTAGCAAGGACTTCGGATATAATTTTATAAATCACCCTGCACAAACTAATAGAACGAAAGTTAGTCATGTCATTAGGTTCCTTAGTCTTAGGAATAAGGATAATCATTGTATCGTTAAGGTAAGCAATGTCTTTGTTCCCATCCAGAACATCATATCAGAGCTTAAGAACCTCTTTACCCACCACCTCCCAATTCTCTTTAAAGAAACAGCCCGTAAGGCCATCGATCCCAGGGGCTTTGCAGAGGTCCATCTGACTGAAGGCATCAAGGATCTCGCCATTTGTAAAATCCCTAGCCAGCATGGTGTTAATTTCCTCAGTGACGCACTTATGGATGTTAAGTTGGGCTCACCATGAGCGGTAGTATCTGACTTAAAAAGACCATGGAAATACTCCCACGCAACTTTAAAAATATCAGTTTTATCATGCATCCAAATCCCATTAGAGTCCTTCAACCTTTCATGTTGTTCTTCTTTCAACCTACTAGTGGCAAGGACATGAAAAAAACGTGTGTTTCTATCCCCCTCTTTGAGCCACCTAATGCGCGATCTTTGAGCCCAGTAACAGTCATCCTTGGCATAAAGGTGCCCAAGCTTAAAACGGGCAGATTTAAACATGTTAGCATTACTCTCCCTATTGGGACCATCAATGAGCTTGTCGATCCTCGCCACCAACTCCCAAATTTGGTTTTTCATCTTTCTATACCGGCTATGTTGCCACGGGCCAAGCTTCAACTGCACTTTCTCAAGTTCTTCAAGGATGTTTGTTCATATTATTCCCACTCCAAACTCTCTTGATGATATCTTTAGCTTCCTTCTCCTTCACCCAACACGCATCATATTTAAAGAAAAGTCTCGGGTCCCTGAAGTTCTCACGAGGTTTCCGCCCCAACATATCCATCAATATGGCATCGTGATCTGAGTTTGATTGTCTAACCATGTTAGTCGCAAGAAAAGGGAGATTGTCAATAGCATTAGCCGAGATAAGAAACCTATCCAATCTTTGACCATGTTATTCCCCTCTCGATTGTTAACCTACATAAACCAACCCTTATCGATTTTGATATCGACAAGAGACAGCTCCTTCATCACATCATAAAACTCCTCCATTGTTACCCTGGACTTCCTACGGCCCCCCTCTTTTTCAGCATCACTAACGATGGCATTAAAATCCCCACCCACAACCCAATCCTCCCTAACCGATCTTCCCACCGTTCTAAGAATGTCCCAAGACCGATTCTTTAAATTTGGATCAGCATGACCGTAGAAACCAGTGGACCTAAAATTGTTATGATTCTCCATTAGAACAAGCGAATCTATGTGGTGACTGGAATAGTTTTGCACAGCCACATCGACCCCTTCTTTCCAAAGCATTGCTAAGCCCCCACTCCAACCTTCAGAGCTCACTGCCAAGCACCCATCCATCCTGCATAGATTACGAACGCGTGAGAAACTATTGGAGTGCATATTCGTTTCGCATAAAAAGATAACGTCAGGATTAGTAGCAACAAGAAGTTGCTTAAGTTCCCGAACTGTCGCAGGGTTCCCAAGCCCACGATAGTTCCAACAAAGAAACTTCATTACTCTTGGCGGGGCTGGTCACCAGCCACTGCCTTGCAAGGTGAAATATTATCCGCTAGCTTTCTTCGAACAAATCTGGAAGGACTCTCCTCATTGTTCTCTCCATTGCTTCCTTTTACTCTTTTTATTTTGCATTTCATTTTGCCTCCTCCATCGCGAGCTAATTTTGTTGGTCGTTTCTCCATAGGGGAGTAGGATTCTGATTCCTCTTCCCCAGCTTTGGCTTTTTCTTTTCCTTTAAGCAACGTGATATCGTTTTCTTCCCCACTTCTCTCCCTGGCACCTTTTATCTCTTCGCTAGGGTTTATCTTCTTTTCTAGTATTTCAATCCCATTTCTCCAGTTTCCTCTAGTTTGGGTTGTCCCTCCTAGCTGAACTTTAAGCCAACTCCCATACTGGAAACTGATGTTGCCCGTTACAAGATGTTCTTCTTTTCTGTTGCATTTTTGTGTAGTATGTCCAATGAGCCCACATATGTAACAGAAGGCAGGAAGCCTTTCGTACTTGATCGTACAAATGGTTTTGGATCCCTCACTTCCAACCAAATGAACCACCCTTCGAAGGGGTTTTAGCACATCTATTCTAACCCTAATTCTAATATGGTCAATCCAGCCCCCATCTCTATCACGCCAGTCGATAGCCACAACCTCCCCTATTGCCTTACCCACGTCGATAGCCACTTGTCTATCCATTTGCTCCATGGGAATATTGTAGATCCTTATCCAGAAAGGTATGATACTGAATACATAATTGTTAAGTTCTTGGCCCTTTACAAATGGTAAGTGGTAACATCGCAAACAAACAGTGAAAGAAGAGCCACGGGGTCAGGTTTAGGATTCTGGTTCTATCATCGATGTTACCAAATTTCACGAGTATTACTCCATCATTTAAAGCCACAAAGTTAACTTCTTCCTTAGTAAACCATAACGATTTGAGAACTCGGTACATAGCTTCTCTGTTAACTTTTTCCCCAGACATTATCTTACCCACGACCCACGCCTCATACCCCTGCATGTTTGATGGCTTCGTATTTGTGCTGATCACCCTCTTTGATTCTTCTTCAAAAGTTCAGTCTTTCTAGCAGCACATTTATATCCTCCACCATTCTTGAATTTTAGAGAAGCAAGCGAAACAAGGGAAGAAACAACCACTCGAGACCAAGCAGACCCTAAGTTTTCACCACGAGTAACTAAGAAGGCATCTACAAAACCACAAGGGAAAGGAGAAGCAGCAAGAACCTCCAGATAACCACAACAAGAAAGAAAAAACACAAAAAAGATACTACCTAAACAGCAATGACACCCAGCGATATTAAAGATAAGAAAGAAAACAAAGAACGAGCAGACAACACACAAAAACAACCAGAAGACGCGCAAAAACCTGCTTGGTGAACCACCAATCCAAACCAAACAGAATAGCACAAAACTCAGAAAGAAAAAGGAGCTAAAACGAAGCAAATGCAAAAGAAATATAAAAACCGTTTACCAGATTAAAAGCAGAAGAATAGATCAAAAAAGAAAAAAAAAAACTGACAGAAACCCTAATAGAAAAGACTAAGTACAAAATAGAGAAAGATATAGTCAAACAAAGAAAATAGGCTCAACGTAATAAATGCAGATTTGCAGAAACCAAGCCAAGGCTTTGGCGTGCAGGAAAATCGTAAGAAAAGTCAAAGCGTACCTTGCTTCGAAATCATGCAGATATACGGAAACCATGCAAGAAAATGTAAAATCATGCAAGAAAAGTAAAAGTAAGAAAAGATGAACATGTACAGCGAAAACGACAAAACACCGATCAAGAAGACCATCCTAATCCATCAATCAACCCCAGACGCAGGAGCCACCGTACAATTCTCGAGCAGTACGCCACTGAAAGCCTCGAAAACCCCACTGAAACAGGGACGCACAAGCAACACACCACCGTCCAATTATTCTTTAAAAAAGAATAAAGACGGACAACAAAGCAAAATGAAACAAGAAAGAAATCGTTGAAATCTTGGAGCAAAACGCGCCTTACCAGAAGACATTCCCCTACCGGTAGACATTTTATTAGACTGATATTTTTAAATAAAAGAGTTGGAGGATTTATGTTTAGTTTAGATGGGTGGTGTATTTATTTTCGATGAGATTAAAAATAGAGGTAGTTGTGAGATTAATTATTGTAGCGGTGAGATTGGATACTGTAGTAGTGAGATTAGAAACAGCGGTGGAGTGTGTTTTTGGATTCAAACGCAGTTGTAGCGGTGAGGTGAGAATAGAAAATAACTATTACGGACATCAAATTAAAAATGATATATAATAGAAGTTTTTTAAATTATTTTACTTTTACGAGATTATTAAAAATATATGAATTTTTAAATTCATTTAATAAAATATTAAAATGTATCTTTGATATTTTATTATAAATATTTTAATTAATTACATAATTATTTTTTTATAAAAATCCACTTAAAAATATTATTTATTATCATGAAAATACAAACAATATTTTTTATTGGACTTGAATAAGAACAAGAAGGTTATAGTGGGAAAATAGCTTTCCATTGCAGGTGCTTTCTTTCCCACTAGTACCTTTAGCTCCAGTCCAAAATAAAATCAACAGTGAGATAGAAATTTTTAACCGCAACCCACCATTAGATATCCAAACATCAAAACAATGCAGTGAAAAAGAATATTCTCTCAATATTCCATCTCACCATGGCTTATCGTGCATCCAAAGGGAGCCTTAATTTTTAATTTGATAAGTATAAAATTTAAATCTCAAATTTTGTTTGTACAAGGACTAGCAACATATTTTTTATTTTACCAAATTGATAAATTTTGTATTGCATTATAGTGATATCTTTTATATTCTAAAATTATTGGTTATTATTGTCATTTAATTTGAGAAGATTTTCACTCCCTTCACCTCTATATAAAGCATCCATTTGTTGTTTGGGTAAGTAATACATAAGAAAAAGGAAAAGGAAAAACCATTCAAATATCCTCTTTGATTTGTAAGCCATGACAAGGAAGAAGGTTAAGCTTGCTTATATCACCAATGATTTATTAAGGAAAGCCACCTATAAGAAAAGAAAGAAGGATTTACTAAAAAAGATGAGTGAGTTGATTACCCTTTGTTGGATTGACAATTGTGCTATCATGTATAGTCAGTATGAATCCCAACCCAAGGTTTGGCCATCCCCCATAGGAGTCCAACAAGTGCTCTTCAAGTTCAAGATGATCCCTGAGATGGAACAAAGAAAGAATATGGTGAACCAAGAGAGTTTCCTCTCCCAAAGGACCGTCAAAGAAGTTAAAAAACTCAAGAAGCATTGCAAGGACAACCGAGTAAAAAAGATGACTCAATTCATGTTCAATAACATTTGTGGTAAAGGGGTCGTCCATGGTTTGAACTTTTGGGACTTAAACGATCTCAACTTGTTGCTCGATGAAAAAATGAGTAATATCGACAAGAGGATGGATGCATTTGCTATTACACCCCTTAATGCTCAAGGGACATCGTCATCATCGTCCTTGTTCATGGTTGCACTACAACTGATGACGATGGTAATGCCCAAAGCGATGCCGAGGATAGGTACGGAGGACATCATGGAATCGGATGTGAATAACATGGATCCAATGAAGAGGATATGTGAGCAATTATACTAAATAAATTCATATTTCATTTCAATCTACCATATAGCCTAGCCAAATCATGTTTATATAATCCTATTAACCTTACTCAGATTTCAAGATGGATATATGAATTAACAAACCTACATCCCAATCTGGCATCGTAGTGCATCATCAGATAAACCGAAGGAAATATACTGACAGACGTACTGCATCATCGGATAAACTGAAGGAAATATACTGGCACACACAGTGCACCATCGAACAAGCTGAAGCAATAATACTGGCACACAAAGTGCATCATCGGATAAACCAAAGCATAACCTGTACATTTAATAGGCAACCAATTTCCAATGTCATTATATGTGTCATTCACAATCTATCAATCTCGATTCATCATCAATTCACCATTCTAGTACCGTATATAACATATCTCAACCCAATTTTATATCAATTTCATATATCTGATAAGCCATGTAACTTTCTATTCTATTCAATTTAGTCCTCTGTCTCGGCATACCATATCAAACATATCATCTTACCTCATAACTAAATCATGTAATTTAACATGAATAAGCAATAATTAAATTGAATCGGATCATAGAAAGAAAAACTGAAAGCTCACGTCACTCGTCGTCGGCTCTCGCCTTTCCTTTCCCTCTTAACGGTCCTGTGTTGTCTTTAGCTACGAATAATAATTCAATCATAAAATAGTATCAAATTAAATATCAAAACACATTCAATTTCAAAATCATACATATTTTTCAATTTATTCAATTTAGTCCCTCAAATCGAGACAAGTATAACTTTCAATTCAAAGCTCCAAATTGAAATCCGATTTCACTATTACCCATGAGGGACATCTTATTTCTTATTTCTATAGTAAATTTTAAATTTTATTTAGCTTGGTCCCTAATGTATGAAACTATCCACTAAATTTTACAATTTAGTCCTTTTTTACATCTAAGCTTAAAATCTATCAATTTAACACCTAAAATGTGGCGCCCTAAACCCGGTCGGGACGGTCTGACCTAAATTTTGAACGTCACATTAGCCACTGTGACTCTCCATTTAAACCACCACAAAACACACCAACCAACCAACCACACCACACAATTAATGATGGAATATTTAATAAAAACCTAATATCATACTTCCATTGCGCTACTCTGATCAACAATCAACAACAAGACTAATTCAGAATTTAATATTTATCAGACAATTGCCTCGAAAACTTTAGTTAAACAAACATGCATGCAGTAGGGTATTTTTAAAAAGGTTATATTTATAGGGACATGGAAAACTATTTAGTTTAAAAACGTACAATTAGATATACAATGTAATATATAGTAATATGTTGGGAAAAACTCCATTTCACAAAGTTTAACAATAGTATTGTAGGATTAAACGTATAAGTCTTATTTTAGAAAATTTATTAAAGCATCCCGCACAACCTCATAACATTATTAATTAATCAGTTAGCAGACATTTAACAGTTTACATGACTTGACCAAATTTTGTGCTACATGTCATGCATACCAAGCACATTTTTGTATCCAAATCACACATAAAACATCTAAGGCTTACCTCGATGATCAGCAACTCTTCAACCTGCACTTGCAAGTTAGTCGAACAGTTATTCAAACCAATTATCAAACAATCATAATCCATCATTCATCATCTATCTAACACAATGATAAAAGTTTTAAACCAAACAATTAAATAATTCCTAGTGTCCAATTAAAACTCGACAATTATAACTAAGTCTAATTCTAAATCCCATAATTTGGTCCCACATTGTCTTCCTCATTGGGTTTGGGAACACAATGACATACCCAGGTATAACCTCAATTTGGATCACTTGGATGACTCACCCCCACACCTCTTCACAAGCTAAGTCACTGCAATATTATAAAAAAGTGGGTAAGCTTGTGAAAACTCAGTGAGTGCTCAAACATACTACAAATAAACACATCAGTTAGGTTAAATGGTGACATGATATAACAGTTCACATATTATTGCAATATACACAAAATAGTAACTCACACGACACAACAATTCTCATAAAATAAGCATTGCACATATAATAAATAATTTGCATAAAATGAGCAGATCACATAAATTATCAATCCGCATAAAACATTTGTTCATATGAAATAACAGTTCTTACCAAATGACAGCTCATGCAAAATAATAGATCATATGAAATATCAGTTCATACCAAATAACAATTCATGCAAAATAACAATTCATGCTCCATCATAACTCGTATATCTCAAATAATGATAAATTGGCATTTTTGTGATTATGAAACATATAGGGGACTCTACCACCACCTGTAAGTGGACTCTATGACCACACATTGGATGAATGGATCTCCTTATAACACCTCACTTTTGGATTCAAACAGCCCTACGTTGTCTCTGATATGAGTGTAGCACGAATGCTCACACCCTCCAACACTCCCAACTCATAGAGCCCTGCGCTGTCTCCATTGAATGGAGCTATGCTCAACATTCCCTTATCTCTCCAACGCTATCTCCGAGCACAATGCCCATTGCAATAATGAGGGTGAGTACTCAGAATCCTATGGCATGCCAACTATATCCAATAGTTCTATAAGATCACAATGACAAAATATCTCTTTAACACATTCACAATATTCAGTATTCGCAATTAAGCAGAGCTCACACAATATAACATAGTTCATAATTCGCAATAGAGCATGGTTAGCAAATAATATATAATATATTATATATAATAAAATCCACATATATATATATTATATACAGCAAAACCACGCAGATATATTATACATATAACACCCATGCACCCAAATATATATTATATATAACACCCATGCACGCATATATATATTATAAACCCCACCTATATATATATTAAATATATAACACCAAAACCCATATGTATTATATATAAATAACAAAACTTCTATGCGTATCTATTATATATATACACATACCTTTTAGAACTTCAACTCACCTTTAATATTTAGTTCACACACAAACACAATAATTAGATGCACAATTCACACACACTTATCACTGTAAAAGCCCAATTTTGATCGGGCTTAGAAATAAAACCAAAATAAAAAAATAAATAATGTCCAGTGTCTTTTTTTTTTACAGAGCCCATTTCATTAATAAAACCAAACCACTTATACCCCAAAATTAAACCCAAACAGATCCTAAACTACCCATACCAATACCCATTACACCCGAGCCCAATTTTGAGACCCAAACTTAACTAGCCCCTAAACAGACCGGACACAAAGTTTATTCGGCCCAAAGGGGCCCAAAGCTGCAACAGTTTCAGGTCTAGGGTTTCAGAGGAAACCCTAGGTGCCGCATCACCCTTCTCCTCGCGCCGCCAGTACGCAGTCAACACAGCCCTCTTCGCGCCGTAATCCCTGCGATCCGCGCCCTCACCGCCGCACTCTCCGCCCTTGACCTGCACAAAAAAGGAAAAATCGAAGCAGAAAAGGAAAACGAAGTAAATATGGCAACAAGATTTTTTTTTACTTTTTATTTTTAAGGCTATAAAAGCCTTCCAAAACCTGTAACAAGGAAAAGAGGGGGGAGAGAACAGAAGAAAAAGAAAACACTGAAATAAAAACACCCAAACAGAGGTGATTTCCTTTTTTATTCGCATTATTCTTTTTATATTATTTTTTTCTACAAATAATAAGTACGCAGGTAATAAAGGAAAAGAAGGAGGGGTATTTTTTACCTTTTGACCGGCGTTCATAAAAGCGGATTCGTTGGCCTCGACCGCGTGTGTGCGATGGCGCGCGGAGAGTGAGGTGAGTGCGACGCCCCTCGTCGAGAGTCCCGGCCAAGGCCAGCGACGAAGAGTTCTCAAGGGAACTCAGTTTGTTTGTTTTTTTGGAATGATAAAAATGAAGTTTTTTTTTTAATTTCTGAATTTATATAGCACTGGCAAAACGACGTCGTTTATGCTTAAACCAATAAGCATCAATACGACGCCGTATAAAGCATCTGACCCGGCGTCGACCCGATGGGAAAAAAGGATCCGCGCGTTTTTTATGTTAATGGTCTAATTGCTTCAATAGTCCTTCCGCATTTTTTCAAAAATTCAATAAGGTCCGAATAATTAAAACCTTTTTATTTTATTTTTAAATTATTCTAATATATATTTAATTATTTTATTATATTAAATTTTATATTATTCTTATTATTTATATATTAATTTTGTAAAATAGTATAAAATTACATGTATTATTCTTATATATTTAATTATTATTATACGCTATTTATTTGGTTTAATATAATATATATTATTTTGTAATTCGTATATTATTTATTTTTTAAAAAAAAAACTTTTATATTATATCATATTTTTTTGTATAAATCTATTTATATTATGTAATATATTTTATTTATATTATCTATTATATGTGTACTTTTCATAATTAATAATTTATATATTATACATATATTACTTATTATAGTTACTTTGAATATTATTATTTATATGTATGTATATTATCTTATAACCTTTATCTTCAGTTATTTACTGTACTATATTGCATGTTCGTTTATTTTCATTCTTTAATTGCATGTTTCAGTATGATATTTCAATTGTTTTAATCATTTATTATTTCTTATTATTCATATTAAGTAGAAATTGTTAATATATTTTATAGTTATGATAAACTGATATTTGGCATATATGTTCTAATGTATGATTCACTCAAACCAGGTTTATAAAATACCTTTCGAATCGAAATATTTATTTCAAATGGTTTTCAAAATACGGTGATATGTGATATTTGAAGGATTTCGAGAAGAATTTTGCCCTAACTTATTGGGTTCGATTTTTCTCGTGAAACTTTAGGTATTACCTATCCCTTCTTTCTTAAAAAAAAACTAAGATTTACCAATTTCAAATAAAAAAAACATATTCTTGGGAATTCGGATCGTTGTGCCTTAACTTATTAGGTTCGACGTTTTGCGTCTCGAGGTAGGAATTTTCTAAAATAAAGACGTGCTTAGTTTCAAAGTCATGAATGCTATATCCTAACTTACTGGGTATAGTGTTTTATTTCTTTGAGATAGGTAAGTCTGGGTTTTTTCTTCAAAAAAAAGGTTCATTTTTTTAATTTTTTTTTTTAAAATTTCAACATTAGGACATGATTTTATCAATTAGGTACCAATTTCTGGGTGTTATGAGGGTGCTAACCCTTCCTCATACGTAACCGACCCCCGAACCCGTTTTCTCGTTTTTCGTAGACCAAAATCAATATGTTTTAAAATAAAACGTTTTACAAGGTGATCCAATCACGCCTAAAAAAATTAGTGGCGACTCCATTTTTCGTTTTTACAAGTCGATCCCCGTTTTTAAAATCAAACTTTTAAAATGGTTTCGACAGCTTGGCGACTCCACTGGGGACCAATAAGAGAGTCAAGCCATAAAGTCGATAAATTCATGTCCTATTGTTGCAAATTTAAAATTCTGATTTGAAAAGACATCCTTTTTATTGCATGTGTTTTTTTTATAAAATATCTTTGCATTGCATTCGCATGACCGTTGTGGTCGCACCCTTAAGTGGGAGCGAGAAGCTACTCCTTCGTGAGGTTTTCACCTCCGTGCAGGATAGTGAATCGCTTTCGGAATACATCCGTACCTATGTCTTCGTGAGATTTTCATCTCCGTGCAGCCATAGGGAAATGTATTCCCCAGAACTGAACTCGGTCCATATGAGCCTATAATGGGTGGGGATCAAGGAATTTGCTAGGTCAGGTACTTAAACTTTAGAGCTAAAACCACATATAGAAAACCTAAGTGCTTACCTTAGGTAGAATTATGTCAAACCTTAGTGGTCATCCAGATAGGTGTACTATTTTTATTTATTTATTTATTTATTTTTTCCTGTGCTAACGTTTTTTTATTTTGTTTTGGTTGCATCGCATTCACATCATAGAAAAGAGGTATTGATTCAAATTCGATTGCTAAATAGAAAAGTTTGTCATAAGGAAATGGATTTTTTGATAAAGAGGATTATAATACGGTTGTCCGAATATGTTTCAAGCAAACACAATGAGAGAAGACTGATAGTCCGTGAAGGAGTACAAGAAGTTTATTGCCCAAGGATTCAAGCTGACAAAGATTATTCGAGAATCATCGACAAGGCTTTCTTGAAGAGGCTAATAAGCATTGCAAGGATAAGTGAGCAGTGAGTCGCGGCCGAGATCAAGCAAAAAGGAGCTAATAGGAGGCATCTATTAGAAGTTTGCAAGATTTGACCTATGCGAAGAAGGGGATTGATGTTTTTGCTTGGAATATGAGGGCATGGTCGTATATGTGATCCGTTTTATGTAAATAAATCTACTTTCTAGAAAAGTTTTTCTAATGGAATTGATTTCAGAATCAACGCCTCTCTCTCTTTACATTCATGCATTTGCATTACATCATATCATATGCATTTAAGTTTATAGAGAGAGTTTAATTAGTTGAAATTAACAGAGAGAGAGAGAGAGAAAGAGAAGGGAAATCTGGAAGCTGAACACCCTTACGGTACACGTGCCAAGTCAAAGAAAATGGATCAGAGATTGGAATAATTCCAAAGAGACATACAAGACCAAATGCAAGAGCAAATGGCAAAACTTCAACAAGAGATGAGGGACCAGATGTTGGAGGCTCAAAAGAACATGATGGCTCAAATGGCCCAGATGATGAGTGGGATAATGGACAAAGGAAAGGGTCCCCTAGTTAATGCTGAAGACAATGAGGACTTTCCTAGGGGTTTCACCCCACCGAATGTACAACCTGAGGAGTATCCCCAAAGGCCACCTGTCACAATTAGGCCTCAACAGGGGCAAGCTGATACTAGACCACCTATGAACTTCCAGGTCGGCTCAGGATCTAACCTAGGAGATAACCCTGCCAATCCCGTTATCCCTGATTTGGACATAGCAGAGAGAGAGGGAATAAGAATTGAATCTTCAAGGAAGTTGGAGGATCGCTGTAGATGGTTGGAAGAAAAGTTCCAAGCTTTGGAAAATGCTGATCATCACCATGGTATTAACGCAAAAGACTTGAGTTTGGTCCCAGATTTGGTGCTTCCTCATAAATTCAAAATGCCAGAGTTTGAGAAGTACAACAGGACTAGCTGCCCTGAAGCCCACATTACCATGTTTTGCAGACGCATGACCGGCTATGTTAACAATGATCAACTCTTGATTCATTGTTTCCAAGATATCTTGGTGGGGGCAGCGTCTAGGTGGTACAATCAGCTCAGTCGCGCTAACATTAGCTCCTGGAGAGACTTAGCTCAAGCCTTCATGAAGCAATACAATCATGTCACGGATATGATGCCTGACAGAATCACTTTGCAAAACATTGAGAAGAAATCAAATGAAAGCTTCAGGTAGTATGCGCAAAGATGGAGAGAGGTCACCATGCAAGTTCAGCCACCACTCCTAGAAAAGGAGACTACAATGCTCTTCATCAATACCTTGAAGGCTCCATTCATCATTCATATGATAGGAAGTACTACCAAGAGCTTTGCGGATATAGTGATGGTAGGAGAAATGATTCAAAACGCCATAAGAGGTGGCAAGATTGAAGCAGGGGAAACCACTAGAAGGTCTACTCCTAGGAAAAAGGATGACGAGGTGAATAATATGAGTACATACAACAAAGGGTACTCAAAAGCAATTACTGTTAATCAGCCAAAGGTAATCACTGCTGGGCAACAAAGGTCGACAAGACAAGAATCAGGCACCAGGCAAAACTCTGAAAGGCTCCAATTTACGCCAATCCCAATAACGTACAAGGAGCTATATCAAAGTTTGTTTGACGCACACGTGGTGTCTCCATTTTATTTGGAACCATTGCAACCTCTGTTCCCAAAATGGTACAACGAGAATGCCCAATATGATTACCATGCAGGAATATCAGGGTATTCCATAGAAAACTGCACTGCCTTCAAAAAGGTAGTTGAGAGGCTCATCAAAATGGGAATTGTGAAGGTTGACGATTTATCAAAACTTGATCACTTTGACGAGGCAGTAAATGCGATAATTGAAGGAGGAGACAAGAAAGTTGTGATCCCTTGAAGAAATCGAAAGCAAAGAGGGAATCAGAGAACGAAGTTTCCAAGCTCTTGCGTACTGGGGAGTGTTTTGAAAAATAGGATTGTGAAATAGATCTCTATATTTTTAAAAGTTGCTCTATAGTAATATGCAAAACATGCTTGTTGCCTTAAGCCTACAGGCAATAAGAACTCTTTTTTGAAATAGGCTTGTGTCCGAAACTTTATTTTAATAAAATGCATTTTTAAAGCAAATATTCTTTTATTCTTTCCATTTCATATTGTACATGATCATACAAATAATCATTCTTTGATTCATTTATTCTTTTGAAATCTTCTTTCGACCCTACACTAGGTCCTCAGATATCAATGACATGAGCGACGTTGTTACTGACTCCCTTTTTGAATGAGATATGGGTCTAGGGGATCTTAAGACTTTGAAGATGACAGAGATTGTAACATGTCTTCTGATTTGTTAAGAATGGTATAGCAAGATGAAAAACAGATCTTACTCAACAAAAGGTCAGCAGATATTATGAGCTTAGGAATGGAGTGAAGATTGAAGCCTAGTTCATTACAGAAAAAAGACGAGATATTATTAAGTTATCTTCGAAAATTCAAAAATGTTTTTACACGATCATATCAGAATATGCTTGGGCTATTAAGACGCGGGCTTAATATAAAGATCGGGTACTGCAGATTTACATAGAAAGGGATGGTATCAGCTATGCTGTATCTAAGAAGACAAGATTCATGTGCTTACTCCAGTTCTTCACAAATTTTCCATATGTGAGGCATGGATGTGATAGGGCCAATCTCGTCAAAAGATTTTATTGATTTATCGACAAAGTCGTCGTTTACTTCACTAAGAGGGTGGAAACAGCTTCATATGCCAATGTTACAAAGTCGAAAGTCATCAAATTTGAAAAAAAAAATCAAATGTCAGCAAAGAATGCCATAAAGGATCACGTTTAATAATGCATAACTGTACAAAGTCAAAGTTTACAGTTTGTCCAAAGATCAGACAGCATATCACAGTGCAAGAAAAGTTGCCAAAAAAAATGTGGCTAAGACTTGTAAAGATTGGCATAAGAAGTAACTGTTTACCCTCTGTCTTATTGAACGTCGGCCAAAACCTTCGCTGGGGCAACACTTTACCCGTTGGTTTATAGAATTAAAGCATTTTGCCAATTGAACCTAATTGAAGAAAAGGTTAAAAGTTATCCATCACGGTCAGATGATGCGAGCTTACGACAAAGAGATTCATTCTAGAGAATTCCACAAGGGGAACCTGATGTTGAAACAGATGTTTCTCCTACAAAACAACTTCAGAGGAAAGCAGATGCCAAACTGGAAAGGGCTTTATGTTATAAAGAAGACTTGTTCTGGAGGAGTATTAATATTGACCAAGACGGATGGCGAAGACTTGCCCAATCCGGTGAATTCAGGTTTAGTCAAGAGGTATTTTACCTGAAAGAGGAAAGACCAAGGTGAAAACCCGTAAAGGGCACCTCGAAAAAAAAAAGAGGAGAGGCCAAGGTGAAAACCCGAAAAGGGCGCTTTGAGACCAAAGGGGATTTGAGTTGAAAACCCAAAAAGGGTGGCTCAAATTTTGACCAAAAGTGGAGCATACAGTAGTCTTGCTACGTCTGAATTAGCAATGAGGAAGTATGTTACGTCTTGGGGCATTGACAAGGTACTCCAGATCCCCTAAACACATATTGAGCTTAAAATGGTTCTCAAGAAGTTTGAACAAAGATGCTCAGGCTGCGACATCTGGGGCACCTAGCTTCCATCTTACCCATTTTTGAATTCGTTATCTTTGATTGCTTTATTCTTTTTAAGATACACCCAAATCAATTTTCTTTTATTGTCTGGGTTATCTTTGATTATTTTTCTGAGCTATGCTCCTGAATAATTTCTTTCTCGTCCATTTTTGTGACCTTTTTAGCATTTTATATTGAAGTAACGATTTATGGACTAGTAACATTTTCATAAAAGGAGTTTTGTATGTTACTCTAGAAGTTTCTAAATAATATGAGAAATCTGAAACATGACTATCGTTCAGAATTTACCAAGCCTAAAGGTTGGAAACATTGAAAAATGATTATCTCTTCAGATTCTTATTGGATAAGACAATTTCGTTGGTGATACCACATCGGCAAATGACGAACAAGGTCAATCCAAGTGAAAAAGGGGATCATTGTTGAGATACCCTGTATTCCTGAAAATTTCAGGACACATACGTTTGGTCATTACACCCAGGGAATGGTGTAACAGATCAAATTGATTGAAAGTAATACAAGTTCTGTACCTCTGAGTGGTAACAGAAGGATGAAGAAACCAAATGTTATTCCCCTGAAGTTGCAGTGGGAAGTACCAACTTAATGTCCTAAGGTGGAGAGGACTCGGAATTACCATGGGGCAAATTATTTAAGCAGAATATGATTGATACTTCGTAAGGAACGAAGAAGAAACTTTGGCAGATAAATGAGTGATGACGCTTTAAATAGGAAGCATTCTCATAACATTTTGCATTGCATATCTAATTAGGAGCATTTGATACATTTCGATCAAGGCATTCTAATTATTAGACATAAGCATATACCCATTCTACAGGTTATGTGTAACATCCTGAATTTTTGGGCCTATGCATTTAATGGGTGAATATGTGTAATGAGCTAATTTGAGCATTATGGGTCCAAATTGGGCTCAGGATTGGGCTGAAGCCTTAGTTAAATTTTTGTTTGGGCACTATAGGGTTTAAAAGGTGGTATCTGAGTTTAAAATATCAAAATGGGCTTGTGGCCCAGTGGTCAGTGGCGCCACTTAGGGAGCAAGGAGGTGACACCACACAAGGGAGTAAGGGGCCCAAATTTAAGTTACATGGAGGCCAACTCTTTTAATTTAAGTTAGCTAAATTTCGGCATTAGGGTTAGGTAGATTGGACGACAACAAGGCTCAAAAATAGGAGGATTTCTGTGAATGGGATAATGTAGATAATATAGTTGATAATATGGAAGAAAAAAAAGGAGAAAAGATAGGAGCTATCTACAAGGCTAGGAGTTGGCCGAAATTTCATCACCTAGAGAAGTGAAGAAATCGATTTCTTTATGGCAAAGGGGGTGCCGAATTTTCCCTTTTTATTTGATTAATTTTTAGTTATCAGGAAGGGCACTTTCGGTTTTTCATAGGTAAGTGTCGAAATTTCTATAAATAGGGAGGGTTCTCTTCTTTATTTTTCGGCATTTAGGGTTTCTACCTTTTCTTTCTCTTCTTTCTTCTAAAAGTCAAAAACTCCGTTATTCTCTTCTTTTCTTTCTTCTAAAAAGCCGAAAGCCGAAAACTCCATTATTCTTTTCTCTTCTTTCTTCTAAAAGTTGAAAACTCCATTATTCTCTTCTTTCTTCTAAAAGCTGAAAGCCGAAAACTCTATTATTCCTTTCTCTTATTTCTTCTAAAAGCCGAAAACTCCATTATTCTCTTCTTTCTTCTAAAAGCCGAAAACTCCATTATTCTATTCTCTTCTTTCTTCTAAAAAGCCGAAAGCCGAAAACTCCATTATTCTTTTCTCTTCTTTCAACTAAAATCCAAAACTACTTAGATTTCTTCCTATCATATTCTCTTCTGATCTTCTCAAAAAGCCGGAATCTCTAAGGGGTAGTCGAATTCTCTGCGTTAAGGTGAGTGCCGATTTTCCTATCTCTTCAATCTCTCTTTCAGTTTTTAAGAGACAAGGCCGAATGGCCACTTGGTTGTTACGGCTGCCGAATGAAGCTAATATTTCCTCTCTTTTGCGTTTGGGTGGCATTCTGGGATTTGAAGGAAACCTGATCATCTAGATTTAAAAGCCGAAAATCGCTAGTCTCCAATTTCGGGATTTTAAGGCAAAGGAGAGAATCCCTAAGTTTAAGAAACGAGCTGTGTCAGCAGTACGGAATTGGCCACCAGGTTATGGACCGACTTCTGAACAACACCTTACGCAAGTAGCGCTTGTATCGACTTCGATAGTGTCGATGCAGAGAGTCTCGTTCTAACGGTAATCGTGTGTGTAGATCTCTAAACACACTAGTAATCAGTACTAAATATATGTTATGGGCTAAAAGTCGAAAAAAGGTCAGATAGTAATCAGACTAAATATATGGTATGGGCTAAAAGCCTAAAAAAGGTCAGATAGTAATCAGATACTAAATATATGTTATGGGCTAAAAGCCGGAAAAAGGTCAGATAGACAGTTGGATTACCCAAAAAGGGTAGGCAAGGGATGCCAGTGCGTAATCATAGAAACTTCTCTATGTGTATCGATGTATGTGATAGATCGTGAACTTTTAGGTAGTATATTGTTTTGATTCTGCATGTATGTATGCATGGGATGGGATTGATATGATGAAGGGGAAGAAGGTTGCATAGCGATTGGTGGCTTTGCCACATAGGTCACATAGTGATCGGTCTTTATGACAGTACAACTGTGTCGAAATGCTACGATGTATTATTAAGGTCGCATGGCGATCGGTGGCTTTGCCACATAGGTCACACATGCTGGTCGGTCTTTAAGACAAAAAGACAAACTATCGATATGGTGTGTAGCGGTTGGAGGGTTGATTGTAGAAATCCCAAGGTGTGATGGTTGGTACGGGTTGGTGTGTAGAGGATGGATTTCTAGGTCGGGATGGGCCATGATGCATATATAGTTACCCTTGTATACGGGCCAAGGCCATAATGTGTTTATGGGCCAAGCCTTTGATGTGTTTTCGTGATTTACACACTGAGTCTTGGTGACTCACCCTATTATTTTTTCCTAACCTTTCAGATGAGCAGTAGATCGTGGACAAAGGAGCCGAGGTGGACTCGAGGGGCCAACAAGTCTTTTATTTATTAAATTTCCATTTTATTTTAAGTTTAAATTTTGGGATTATTTGATGTAATAAGGCCTCCATAGCTTAGGTTATAAGTTGATGTTTGTTAATGTTTATGTTTTTTTTCATGATCAAACACTTATGTTTAAAAGAGATAAAAATGGGATTTTCAAGCCTTATTTAAATAACACCTATTTTGGAAAGATAAATTACAAAGATTTTCTACAAGTGCCACCTATTTAAAGATTATCTACAAAAATGACTAAGTTTTTCAGAATCATTCCAAGTAAAGTTTTTAACCTTAAAACCGTAGCATACCAGATCTGGTCGTAACATTTGGGCCGGGTTTGGGGTGTTACATTTTGGTATCAGAGCCCAGTTCAAAACTCGGGCTGTGAAATGGGTCTAGTACTATTTTAAAGTTGATAAGAATTTGGAAAAGTTTGGGAAGAAGATATGGCCTTCGAGTCTACGGCACCCGATCCACGCAGGTAAGTATTCTGAACTTTTGGATGTGATATGTATGTTGGGCTTGATAGGCTTGATGGACGTAGGCTAGTATATTAGACATTGACGGACTTTAGGCTTAGTTTAAACAACTCTTTAAATTCATAAGACTTAATCTATCCAAACAAACCCGTGAACAAATCACTGGGTTAGGGTGTGGCAACAGGCATACGCATGTCTAGGATTGGATTCAGGGAGAGCTTGGTACTTAAGCAGTCCTAGTGACTCACCTCCTCTTCTGAATCCTACAGTGCGCAGCATGATGCTCACCTTAGCCACGAGGATTTGTTGACAGGCCAAAATCTATAATTAAAACCCGAAAGGGACCAGCCACCTGATTTTCACAAAATTACTGAGATGTCCCTAGTTTAAAAAAAATTCGAAATACCCCAGATTTTCAAATTACCAAAATACCCTTATTTCACAAAATCACCAAGGAACCCTATCTCAGAAAATTATGAAAATACCCTTGTAGGATGAATTACGAAAATACCCCTGGGTAGTGAAATGACGAACATACCCTTAGGTGATGAATGTAAGTTCGTGGATGCTATTTGTATGTTGATGTTAAATGATTGAATGTATGTGCTTCCTAGAACTAGATGATGCGGACTTGAGAATGAATGGTAGATATAATTGCAAATACCGGTGCGTACTCTATCATATTATCCTAAGTGTTTCTTTTGACTTTAGAATTAGAGTTCGCAGCGAAAGCATAGTGGTGAGACTTGGGTAGTATGATTAATAGTTAGTTGGAAATTTCGAGGACGAAATTTCTTTAAGGTGGGTAGAACTGTAACATCCTGAATTTTTGGGCCTAAGCATTTAATGGGTGAATATGTGTAATGAGTTAATTTGAGCATTAGGGGTCCAAATTGGGCTCAGGATTGGGCTGAAGCCTTAGCTAAATTTTTGTTTGGGCACTATAGGGTTTAAAAGGTGGTATCTGAGTTTAAAATATCAAAATGGGCTTGTGGCCCAGTGGTCAGTGGCGCCACTTAGGGAGCAAGGAGGTGACGCCACACAAGGGAGTAAGGGGCCCAAATTTAAGTTATATGGAGCCCAACTCTTATAATTTAAGTTAGCTAAATTTCGGCATTAGGGTTAGGTAGAGTGGATGACAACAAGGCTCAAAAATAGGAGGATTTATGTGAATGGGATAATGTAGATAATATAGTTGATAATATGGAAGAAAAAAAAAGGAGAAAGATAGGAGCTATCTACAAGGCTAGGAGTTGGCTAAAATTCCATCACCTAGAGAAGTGAAGAAATCGGTTTCTTTATGGCAAAGGGGGTGCCGAATTTTCCCTTTTTATTTGATTAATTTTTAGTTATCAGGAAGGGCACTTTCGGTTTTTCATAGGTAAGTGGCGAAATTTCTATAAATAGGGAGGGTTCTCTTTTTTATTTTTTGGTATTTAGGGTTTCCACCTTTTCTTTCTCTTCTTTCTTCTAAAAGCCAAAAACTCTATTATTCTCTTCTCTTCTTTCTTCTAAAAAGCCGAAAGCCGAAAACTCCATTATTCTTTTCTCTTCTTTCTTCTAAAAGCCGAAAACTCTATTATTCTCTTCTTTCTTCTAAAAGCCGAAAGCCTAAAACTCCATTATTCCTTTCTCTTCTTTCTTCTAAAAGCCGAAAACTCTATTATTCTCTTCTTTCTTCTAAAGCCGAAAAATCCATTATTCTCTTCTCTTCTTTCTTCTAAAAAGCCGAAAGCCGGAAACTCTATTATTCTTTTCTCTTCTTTCAACTAATAGCCGAAACGAATTAGATTTCTTCCTATCATCTTCTCATCTGATCTTCTCAAAAAGCCAGAATCTCTAAGGGGTAGTCGAATTCTCTGCGTTAAGGTGAGTGCCGATTTTCCTATCTCTTCAATCTCTCTTTCAGTTTTTAAGAGACAAGGCCGAATGGCCACTTGGTTGTTAAGGCTACCGAATGAAGCTAATATTTCCTCTCTTTTGCGTTTGGGCGGCATTCCGGGATTTGAAGGAAACCTGATCATCTAGATTTAAAAGCCGAAAATCGCTAGTCTCCAATTTCGAGATTTTAAGGCAAAGGAGAGAATCCTAAGTTTAAGAAACGAAATGTGTGTCAAGAAGACGTAAATTGGCCACCGTGTTGTGGATCGGCTTCAAACAACACCTTAGGCAAGTAGCGCTTGTATCGACTTCGATAGTGTCGACATAGAAAGTGTCGTTCTAACGGTGAATCGTGTGTGTAGATCTCTAACACACTAGTAATCAGTACTAAATATATGTTATGGGCTAAAAGCCGTAAATAGGCTATATAGTAATCTGTACTAAATATATGTTATGGGCTAGAAGTCAAAAAGGTCAGATAGTAATCAGTACTAAATATATGTTATAGGCTAAAAGCCGGAAAAATGCTATATAGATATCGGATTACCCAAAAAGGGTAGACAAGGGATGCCAGGTACGTAATCATAGAAACTTCTCTATGTGTATCGATGTATGTGATAGACTCGTGAACTTTTAGGTAGTATATTGTTTTGATTCTGCATGTATGTATGCATGGGATGGGATTGATATGATGAAGGGGAAGAAGGTCGCATAGCGATCGGTGGCTTTGCCACATAGGTCACATAGTGATCGGTCTTTATGACATGACAAATCACAAATTTGAAATGCTACGATGTATTATTAAGGTCGCATGGCGATCGGTGGCTTTGCCACATAGGTCACACAATGATCGGTCTTTAAGACAGCAAAGACACATTTGCCGATATGGTGTGTAGCGGTTGGAGGGTTGATTGTAGAAATCCCCAAGGTGTGATGGTTGGTACGGGTTGGTGTGTAGAGGATGGATTTCTAGGCTGAGATGGGCCATGATGCATATATAGTTACCCTTGTATACGGGCCAAGGCCATAATGTGTTTATGGGCCAAGCCTTTGATGTGTTTTCGGGATTTACACACTGAGTCTTGGTGACTCACCCTATTATTTTTTTCCTAACCTTTCAGATGAGCAGTAGAACATGGACAAGGGAGCCGAGGCGGACTCGAGGGGCCAACAAGTCTTTTATTTATTAAATTTCCATTTTATTTTAAGTTTAAATTTTAGGATTATTTGATGTAATAAGGCCTCCATAGCTTAGGTTATAAGTTGATATTTGTTAATGTTTATGTTTTTTTTTATGATCAAAGACTTATGTTTAAAAGAGATAAAAATGGGATTTTCAAACCTTATTTAAATAACACCTATTTTGGAAAGATAAATTACAAAGATTTTCTACAAGTGCCACCTATTTAAAGATTATCTACAAAAACGACTAAGTTTTTCAGAATCATTCCAAGTAAAGTTTTTAACCTTAAAACCGTAGCATACCAGATCTGGTCGTAACGTTTGGGCCGGGTTTGGGGTGTTACATTATGTAGCAAGGTAGAGGACATCAGTCTGGCAATCCCCGAGTTTGCAGAGAGCAGATTGAAGATAGCAGATCTTGCAATTCCTGAGTTTGCAGGAAGCAGATCGAAGATATCAGTCTGGCAATCCCTGAGTTTGCAGGGAGCAGATTGAAGATAACAGATTTGGCAATTCCTGAAGTTGCAGGAAGCAGATCGAAGACATCAGTCTGGCAATCCCTGAGTTTGTAGGGAGCAGATTGAAAATAGCAGATCTAGCGATTCCTGAAGTTGCAGGAAGCAGATCGAAGACATCAGTCTGGCGATCCCTGAGTTTGTAGGGAGCAGATTGAAGATAACAGATCTGGCATTCCTGAAATTGCAGGAAGCAGATCAAAGACATCAGTCTGGCGATCCCTGAGTTTGTAGGGAGCAGATTGAAAATAGTAGATCTGGCGATTCTTGAAGTTGCAGGAAGCAGATCGAAGACATCAGTCTGGCGATCCCTGAGTTTGTAGGGAGAAGATTGAAGATAACAGATCTGGCATTCCTGAAATTACAGGAAGCATATCAAAGACATCAGTCTGGCGATCCCTGAGTTTTTAGGGAGCAGATTGAAAATAGCAGATCTGGCGATTCCTGAAGTTGCAGGAAGCAGATCGAAGACATTAGTCTGGCGACCCTTGAGTTTGTAGGGAGCAGATTGAAGATAGCAGATCTGGCATTCCTGAAGTTGCAGGAAGCAGATCAAAGACATCAGTCTGGCATCCCTGAGTTTGTAAGGAGCAAATTGAAAATAGCAGATTTGGCATTCCTGAGGTTGCAGGAAGCAGATCGAAGACATTAGTTTGGCAATCCCTGAAGTTGCAGGGAGCAGATTAAAATAGCAGATTTGGCATTCTTGAAGTTGCAAGAAGTAGATCGAAAACATCAGATCTTGTCTCCCTGAAGTTGCAGTGGAGCAGATTAAAAGATATTGGATATCGCCTTCCTGAAGTCACAGTGAAGCAGATTGAAGCTATCAAACTTACTAAAATCAAGATGAAGTTTCAAGTACCCCTGAAGTTGCAGTGGAGTTGGAGTCATTTGAAGAAGACAAGGATCAAGAAGTCGAGGCTTGGCCAAGACCGGTCAAAATTGGTCCTTTTATAGTCTTTGCTCTATTCTCGTTACACGATAATGAGCAAAGAGGGGCAGCTGTAAAAGCCCAATTTTGACCGGGCTTAGAAATAAAACCAAAGCAAAAAAATAAATAGTGTCCAGTGTCTTTTTTTTTTTACAGAGCCCATTTCATTAATAAAACCAAACCACTTATACCCCAAAATTAAACCCAAACAGATCCTAAACTACCCATACCAATACCCATTACACCCGAGCCCAATTTTGAGACCCAAACTTAACTAGCCCCTAAACAGACCAGACCCAAAGTTTATTCGGCCCAAAGGGGCCCAAAGCTGCAACAGTTTCAGGTCTAGGGTTTCAGAGGAAACCCTAGGCGCCGCAGCACCCTTCTCCTCGCGCCGTAATCCCTGCGATCCACGCCCTCACCGCTGCACTCTTCGCCTTTGACCTGCACAAAAAAGGAAAAATCGACGCAGAAAAGGAAAACGAAGTAAATATGGCAACAAGATTTTTTTTTTTAGTTTTTATTTTTAAGGCTATAAAAGCCTTCCAAAACCTGTAACAAGGAAAAGAGGGGGGAGAGAACAGAAGAAAAAGAAAACACTGAAATAAAAACACCCAAACAGAGGTGATTTCCTCTTTTATTCGCATTATTCTTTTTATATTATTTTTTTCTACAAATAATAAGTACGCAGGTAATAAAGGAAATGAGGGAAGGGTATTTTTTTTACCTTTTGACCGGCTTTCATAAAAGCGGATTCGCTGGCCTCCGACCGTGGTACGCGGGCGGCGCGTCTGGAGGCGAAAGTCGACGGCCCCTCGTCGTAGTCCCGCGCCAAGGCCAGCGACGAGAGTTCTCAAGGGAACTCAGTTTGTTTTTTTTTTTGGAATGATAAAAATGAAGTTTTTTTTTTAATTTCTGAATTTATATAGCAATGGCAAAACGGCGTCGTTTATGCTTAAAACAATAAGCATCAATACGACGCCGTATAGAGCATCTGACCCGGCGCCGACCCGATGGGTAAAAAGGATCCGCGCATTTTTTATGTTAATGGTCTAATTGCTTCAATAGTCCTTCCGCATTTTTTCAAAAATTTAATAAGGTCCGAAAAATTAAAACCTTTTTATTTTATTTTTAAATTATTCTAATATATATTTAATTATTTTATTATATTAAATTTTATATTATTCTTATTATTTATATATTAATTTTGTAAAATAGTATAAAATTACATGTATTATTCTTATATATTTAATTATAATTATACGCTATTTATTTGGTTTAATATAATATATATTATTTTATAATTCGTATATTATTTTTTTTTAAAAAAACTTTTATATTATATCATATTTTTTTTGTATAAATCTATTTATATTATGTAATATATTTTATTTATATTATCTATTATATGTGTACTTTTCATAATTAATAATTTATATATTATACATATATTACTTATTATAATTACTTTGAATATTATTATTTATATGTATGTATATTATCTTATAACCTTTATCTTCAGTTATTTACTGTACTATATTGCATGTTCGTTTATTTTCATTCTTTAATTGCATGTTTCAGTATTATATTTCAATTGTTTTAATCATTTATTATTTCTTATTATTCATATTAAGTAGAAATTGTTAATATATTTTGTAGTTATGATAAACTGATATTTGGCATATATGTTGTAATGTATGATTCACTCAAACCAGGTTTATAAAATACCTTTTGAATCGAAATATTTATTTCAAATGGTTTTCAAAATACGGTGATATGTGATGTTTGAAGGATTTCGAGAAGAATTTTGCCCTAACTTATTGGGTTCATTTTTCTCGTGAAACTTTAGGTATTTCCTATCCCTTCTTTCTTAAAAAAAAAACTGAGATTTACCAATTTCAAATTAAAAAAAATCTATTCTTGGGAATTCGGATCGTTGTGCCTTAACTTATTAGGTTCGACATTTTGCGTCTCGAGGTAAGAATTTTCTAAAATAAAGACGTGCTTAGTTTCAAAGTCATGAGATGCTATATCCTAACTTACTGGGTATAGTGTTTTATTTCTTTGAGATAGGTAAGTCTGGGTTTTTTCTTCAAATAAAAGGTCCATTTTTTTTAATTTTTTTTAAATTTCAACATTAGGACATGATTTTATCGATTAGGTACCAATTTCTAGGCGTTATGAGGGTGCTAACCCTTCCTCATACGTAAATCGAATTCCCCAACCCGCTTTCGTTTTTCGTAGACCAAAATTAATATGTTTTAAAATAAAACGTTTTACAAGGTGATCCAATCACACCTAAAAAAATTGGTGGCGACTCCATTTTTCGTTTTTACAAGTCGATCCCCGTTTTTAAAATCAAACTTTTAAAATGGTTTCGACAGCTTGGCGACTCCACTGGGGACCAATAAGAGAGTCAAGCCGTAAAGCTGATAAATTCATGTTCTATTGTTGTAAATTTGAAATTCTGATTTGAAAAATAATCCTTTTTATTGCATGTGTTTTTTTTTATAAAATATCTTTGCATTGCATTCGCAAGACCGTTGTGGTCGCACCCTTAAGTGGGAGCGAAAAGCTACTCTTTCGTGAGGTTTTCACCTCCGTGCAGGATAGTGGATCGCTTTCGGAATACATCCGTACCTATGTCTTCGTGAGATTTTCATCTCCGTGCAGCCATAGGGAAATGTATTCCCCTGAACTGAACTCGGTCCATATGAGCCTATAATGGGTGGGGATCGAGGAATCTGCTAGTTCAGGTACTTAAAATTTAGAGCTAAAACCACATATAGAAAACCTAAGTGCTTACCTTAGGTAGAATTATGTCAAACCTTAGTGGTCATCCAGATATGTGTTCTATTTTTATTTATTTATTTATTTATTTTTTCCCGTGCTAACGTTTTTTATTTTGTTTTGATTGCATCGCGTTCACATCATAGAAAAAAGGTGTTGATTCAAATTCGATTGCTAAATAGAAAAGTTTGTCATAAGGAAATGGATTTTTTGATAAAGAGGATTATAATACGGTTGTCTGAATATGTTTCAAGCAAACACAACGAGAGAAGACTGATAGTCCGTGAAGGAGTACAAGAAGTTTATTGCCCAAGGATTCAAGCTGACAAATATTATTCGAGAATCATCGGCAAGACTTTCTTGAAGAGGCTAATAAGCATTGCAAGGATAAGTGAGTAGTGAGTCGCGGCCCAGATCAAGCAAAAAGGAGCTAATAGGAGGCATCTATTAAAAGTTTGTAAGATTTGACCTATGCGAAGAAGGGGATTGATGTTTTTGCTTGGAATATGAGGGCATGGTCGTATATGTGATCCGTTTTATGTAAAGAAATCTATTTTTCTAATGGAATTGATTTCAGAATCAACGCCTCTCTCTCTTTGCATTCATGCATTTGCATTACATCATATCATATGCATTTAAGTTTATAGAGAGAGTTTAATTAGTTGAAATTAACAGAGAGAGAGAGAGAGAGAAAGAGAAGGGAAATCTAGAAGCTGATCACCCTTACGGTACACGTGCCAAGTCAAAGAAAATAGATCAGAGATTGGAACAATTCCAAAGAGACATACAAGACCAAATGCAAGAGAAAATGGTAAAACTCCAACAAGAGATGAGAGACCAGATGTTGGAGGCTCAAAAGAACATGATGGCTCAAATGGCCCAGATGATGAGTGGGATAATGGACAAAGGAAAGGGTCCCCTAGTTAATGCTGAAGACAATGAGGACTTTTCTGGGGGTTTCACCCCACCGCATGTACAACCTGAGGAGTATCCCCAAAGGCCACCTGTCACAATTAGGCCTCAACAGGGGCAAGCTGATACTAGACCACCTATGAACTTCCGTGGGCTCGCCAGATCTAACCTAGGAGATAACCCCGCCAATCCCGTTATCCCCGATTTGGACATAGCAGAGAGAGAGGGAATAAGAATTGAATCTTCAAGGAAGTTGGAGGATCGCTGTAGATGGTTGGAAGAAAAGTTCCAAGCTTTGGAAAATGCTGATCATCACCATGGTATTAACGCAAAAGACTTGAGTTTGGTCCCAGATTTGGTGCTTCCTCATAAATTCAAAATGCCAGAGTTTGAGAAGTACAACGGGACTAGCTGCCCTGAAGCCCACATTACCATGTTTTGCAGACGCATGACCGGCTATGTTAACAATGATTAACTCTTGATTCATTGTTTCTAAGACAGCTTGGCGGGGGCAGCATCTAGGTGGTACAATCAGCTCAGCCGCACTAACATTAGCTCTTTGAGAGACTTAGCTCAAGCCTTCATGAAGCAATACAATCATGTCACGGATATGACGCCTGACAGAATCACTTTGCAAAACATGGAGAAGAAATCAAATGAAAGCTTCAGGCAGTATGCGCAAAGATGGAGAGAGGTCGCCATGCAAGTTCAGCCACCACTCCTAGAAAAGGAGACTACAATGCTCTTCATCAATACCTTGAAGGCTCCATTCATCACTCATATGATAGGAAGTACTACCAAGAGCTTTGCGGATATAGTGATGGCAGGAGAAATGATTGAAAACGCCATAAGAGGTGGCAAGATTGAAGCAGGGGAAACCACTAGAAGGTCTACTCCTAGGAAAAAGGATGACGAGGTGAATAATACGAGTACATAAAACAAAGGGTACTCAAAATCAATTACTGTTAATCAGCCAAAGGTAATCACTACTGGGCAACAAAGGTCGATAAGACAAGAATCAGGCACTAGACAAAACTCTGAAAGGCTTCAATTTACGCCAATCCCAATAATGGACAAGGAGCTATATCAAAGTTTGTTTGATGCACACGTGGTGTCTCCATTTTATTTGGAACCATTGCAACCTCCGTTCCCAAAATGGTATAACGAGAATGCCCAATGTGATTACCATGCAAGAATATCGGGGTATTCCATAGAAAACTGCACTGCCTTCAAAAAGGTAGTTGAGAGGCTCATCAAAATGGGAATTGTGAAGGTTGACGATTTATCAAAACCTGACCACTTTGACGAGGCAGTAAATGCGATAATTGAAGGAGGAGACAAGAAAGTTGTGATCCCTTGAAGAAATCGAAAGCAAAGAGGGAATCAGAGAATGAAGTTTCCAAGCTCTTGCGTACTTGGGAGTGTTTTGAAAAATAGGATTGTGGAAGAGATCTCTATATTTTTAAAAGCTGCTCTATAGTAATATGCAAAACATGCTTGTTGCCTTAAGCCTACAGGCAATAAGAACTCTTTTTTGAAATAGGCTTGTGTCCGAAACTTTATTTCAATAAAATGCATTTTTAAAGCAAATATTCTTTTATTCTTTCCATTTCATATTGTACATGATCATACAAATAATCATTCTTTGATTCATTTATTCTTTTGAAATCTTCTTTCGACCCTACACTAGGTCCTCAGATATCAATGACATGAGCGACGTTGTTACTGACTCCCTTTTTGAATGAGATATGGGTCTAGGGGATCTTAAGACTTTGAAGATGACAGAGATTGTAACATGTCTTCTAATTTGTTAAGAATGGTTTAGCAAGATGAAAAACAGACCTTACTCAACAAAAGGTCAGCAGATATTATGAGCTTAGGAAAGGAGTGAATATTGAAGCCTAGTTCATTACAGAAAAAAGGCGAGACATTATTGAGTTATCTTCAAAAATTCAAAGATGTTTTCGCACGATCATATCAGAATATGCCTGGGCTATTAAGACGCTAGCTTAATATAAAGATCGGGTACTGTCGATTTACATAGAAAGGGATAGTATCAGCTATGCTGTATCTAATAAGACAAGATTCATGTGCTTACTCCAGTTCTTCACAAATTTTTCATATGTGGGGCATGGATGTGATAGGGCCAATCTCGTCAAAAGCTTTTATTGATTTATCGGCATAGTCGTCATTTACTTCACTAAGAGGGTGGAAGCAGCTTCATATGCCAATGTTACAAAGTCGAAAGTCATCAAATTTCAAAAAAAAAAAAACAAATGTCAGCAAAGAATGCCATAAAGGATCACGTTTAATAATGCATAACTATACAAAGTCAAAGTTTACAGTCTGTCCAAAGATCAGGCAGCATATCACAGTGCAAGAAAAGTTGCCAAAAAAAAAAAGAAAAGGTGGCTAAGACTTGTAAAGATTGGCATAAGAAGTAACCATTTACCCTCTGTCTTATTGAACGTCGGCCAAAACCTTCGCTGGGGCAACACTTTACCCGTTGGTTTATGGAATTGAAGCATTTTTCCAATTGAACCTAATTGAAGAAAAGGTTAAAAGTCATCAATCACGGTCAGATGATGCGAGCTTACGAAAAAGAGATTCATTCTAGATAATTCCACAAGGGGAACCTGATGTTGAAACATATGTTTCTCCTACAAAACAACTTCAGAGGAAAGCAGATGCTAAACTGGAAAGGACTTTATGTTATAAAGAAGACCTATTCTGGAGGAGTATTAATATTGACTGAGACGGATGGTGAAGACTTGCCCAATCTGGTGAATTCAGGTTTAGTCAAGAGGTATTTTACTTGAAAGAGGAAAGACCAAGGTGAAAACCCGTAAAGGGCGCCTCGAAAAAAAATAAAAAGAGGAGAGGCCAAGACGAAAACCCGAAAAGGGCGCTTTGAGACCAAAGGGGATTTGAGTTGAAAACCCAAAAAGGGCGGCTCAAATTTTGACCAAAAGCGGAGCATACAGTAGTCTTGCTACGTCTGAATTAGCAATGAGGAAGTATGTTACGTCTTGGGGCATTGACAAGGTACTCCGGATCCCCTAAACACATATTGAGCTTAAAATCGTTCTCAAGAAGTTTGAACAAAGAAGCTCAGGCTGCGATATCTGGGGCACCTAGCTTCCATCTTACCCATTTTTGAATTCGTTATCTTTGATTTCTTTATTCTTTTTGAGATACACCCAAATCAATTTTCTTTTATTGCCTGGGTTATCTTTGATTATTATTCTGAGCTATGCTCCTGACTAATTTCTTTATCGTCCATTTTTGTGACCTTTTTAGCATTTTATATTGAAGTAACGATTTATGGACTAGTAACATTTTCATAAAAAGAGTTTTGTATATTACTCTAGAAGCTTCTAAATAATATGAGAAATCTGAAACATGACTATCGTTCAGAATTCACCAAGCCTAAAGGTTGGAAACACTGAAAAATGATTATCTCTTCAGATTCTTATTGGATAAGACAATTTCGTTGGTGATACCACATCGGCAAATGACGAACAAGGTCAATCCAAGTGAAAAAGGGGATCATTGTCGAGATACCCTGTATTCCTGAAAATTTCAGGACAAATACATTTGGTCATTACACCCAGGGAATGGTGTAACAGATCAAATTGATTGAAAGTAATACAAGTTCTGTACCTCTGAGTGGTAACAGAAGGATGAAGAAACCAAATGTTATTCCCCGGTTGCAAAAAAGTACCAACTTAATGTCCTAAGGTGGAGAGGACTCGGAATTACCATGGGGCAAATTATTTAAGCAGAATATGATTGATACTTCGTAAGGAACGAAGAAGAAACTTTGGCAGATAAATGAGTGATGATGCTTTAAGTAGGAAGCATTCTCATAACATTTTGCATTGCATATCTAATTAGGAGCATTTGATACATTTCGACCAAGGCATCCTAATTATTAGACATAAGCATATACCCATTCTACAGGTTATGTAGCAAGGTAGAAGACATCAGTCTGGCAATCCCCGAGTTTGCAGAGAGAAGATTGAAGATAGCAGATCTTGCAATTCCTGAGTTTGCAGGAAGCAGATCGAAGATATCAGTCTGGCAATCCCTGAGTTTGCAGGGAGCAGATTGAAGATAACAGATTTGGCAATTCCTCGGTTGCAGTTGAAGCGATCGAAGACATCGATCGAGCAATCCCGAGTTTGTAGGGAGCAGATTGAAAATAGCGATCCTGGCGATTCCTCGGTTGCAGGAAGAAGCGATCGAAGACATCACCTGGCGATCCCTGAGTTTGTAGGGAGCAGATTGAAGATAACAGATCTGGCATTCCTGAAATTGTAGAAGCAGATCAAAGATATCAGTCTGGCGATCCCTGAGTTTGTAGGTAGCAGATTGAAAATAGCAGATCCGGCGATTCCCGAAGTTGCGAAGCGGTCAAGACATCGACCGGTGATCCTCGAGTTTGTAGGGAGCAGATTGAAGATAACAGATCTGGCATTCCTGAAATTGCAGGAAGCAGATCAAAGACATCAGTCTGGAGATCCCTGAGTTTGTAGGGAGCAGGTTGAAAATAGCAGATCTGGCGATTCCTGAAGTTGCAGGAAGCAGATCGAAGACATCAGTCTGGCGACCCCTGAGTTTGTAGGGAGCAGATTGAAGATAGCAGATCTGGCATTCCTGAAGTTGCAGGAAGCAAATCAAAGAAATCAGTCTGGCGATCCCTGTGTTTGTAAGGAGCAGATTGAAAATAGCAGATTTGGCATTCCCGGTTGCGGGAAGCGGTCAAGACATTAGTTTGGCAATCCTCGGTTGCGGGGAGCGATTAAAATAGCGATCCGCATTTTTGAAGTTGCAAGAAGTAGATCGAAAACATCAGATCTTGTCTCCCTGAAGTTGCAGTGGAGCAGATTAAAAGATAGTGGATATCGCCTTCCTGAAGTCACAAGCATGAAGCGATTGAAGCTATCAAACTTATCAAATCAAGATGAAGTTTCAAGTACCCACTGTTGCAAAGTGGAGTTGAGTCATTTGAAGAAGACAAGGATCAAGAAGTCGAGGCTTGGCCAAGACCGGTCAAAATTGGTCCTTTTATAGTCTTTGCTCTATTCTCGTTACACGACAATGAGCAAAGAGGGGCAGCTGTAAAAGCCCAATTTTGACCGGGCTTAGAAATAAAACCAAAGCAAAACAATAAATAATGTCCAGTGTCTTTTTTTTTTACAGAGCCCATTTCATTAATAAAACCAAACCACTTATACCCCAAAATTAAACCCAAACAGATCCTAAACTACCCATACCAATACCCATTACACCCGAGCCCAATTTTGAGACCCAAACTTAACTAGCCCCTAAACAGACCAGACCCAAAGTTTATTCGGCCCAAAGGGGCCCAAAGCTGCAACAGTTTCAGGTCTCGGGTTTCAGAGGAAACCTAGGCGCCGCAGCACCCTTCTCCTCGCGCCGCCAGTACGCAGTCAACACAGCCCTCTTTGCGCCGTAATCCCTGCGATCCGCGCCCTCACCACCCCACTCTCCGCCTTTGACCTTCACAAAAAAGGAAAAATCGAAACAGAAAAGGAAAACGAAGTAAATATGGCAACAAGATTTTTTATTTTTTTTTACTTTTTATTTTTAAGGCTATAAAAGCCTTCCAAAACCTGTAACAAGGAAAAGAGGGGTTGGGCAAAAATATAGGCCCGAAAAATGGGCTTGGAAAAAAAAATAAGGCCCGTTTTAAAAATGGGCCGGGCTCGGGTAAGGTATTTTTGGCCTGGGCCCGGCCTGAATTCACTAAAGGAAAAAAAACTGTTTTTAATATTATTTTCTTATTATTTTTCTCCTTATTTTGCTACCATTTTACTATTATGTTTCTATTATTTTGTTGTTATTGTTTAGATATTATATAAAACTTATTTTATTGTTAATTTTGTTATTATTTTAAAGACATTTGTTAATTTTGTTATTATTTTAGAGGCATTTGCTTGTTAAGTTACATCAATTTTAGTGTTATTTAAGTATACATATTTTTTAAAATTTATTTTCAATTTGTTGAAAAATATTTATTTTGATTTTTTTAGTATTTTTGATGTATTTTATATATTTAAAAATTATATAAAATAATATAAAAAATTAATACGGGCGGGCCGGGCCGAGCCCGAGTTTTAGCATTTTTATATGGGCCGGGCTTGGGCAAAATTTTAGGCCCATTTTTTGGGCCCGACCTGGCCCGAGCCCAATGAACGGGCCTAAATTTTTAGTTGGGCCTGGCTCAAACCCGGCCCGACCCGGCCCATGTACACCTCTACTTTAAGCTCACTTTTCTCTTACTGAAAATGTAACTAGTTTTGTCGAAACAGGTGCTTAACCACTCAAACTTTATCTCCAACCTTAATTTCAATTATAATATTTCTAAATATCATCTAATTTCACTATTAAACCTTTATTTCTACCTAATCTCATGAATTTAAAGTTTTAGGAAAAATCAAGCTTGTATGAACACACAAAAGGGGGAAACTCGAAATTCATTAAAATTGGACACAAATCTATCAAATTGAGTTCAAAAACCTTCTATTTAGTTAAAAATAGATTAGAAATCAATAAAAAAATAGGTTTACTCATTATTTTGAATTTCACCATTGTTGAACCGAAATTTGATTAAAAAGCTTTAAATATTGAAAACTCTCAACACACTCGGTTAAATTCTAAAGTACAAAAACAATAACCTTGATCTAAACATAATAAGTCAAGACATTACCTCAATTTGAATAAAACAATAAGTTGTAGAGCTCATTCAAAGTTAAACGTGAGAAGAATAATGACAAATTTAATGATTTTTCTTAAAAATTTGAAGGTGTTGAGGAGTTTCGATAGCTAGGAAATAACCAAGGATGAGTAAATTTTGAGAAAAAAACATCATATTTGAATTTGAAATTTTTTTTGAATGTGATACTAAATGGGAGAGAATGGGACGTGGGGGTTTTTAAAGAGGAAGAAGAAGAGCAGTTTTTTTTTTAAATTAAGGAGAAATTGCTTTTTAAAAACTCCCAGTTTTCTTTTATTTTTCAGATCAGTCCTTAATTTAATTAAAACACATTTTTTCTCAATTATTTTCAAACCCGATTTTATTCTTAAAATCCGTTTTAATTTATTTAATAATCAACCACCTAGTCCAAAATTTTCACCACCCAATTTTAGACCCAATAATTATTTTAATATTTTATTATTACCATTATTATTTAATTAATCATTTTATCTTATTTTAATTTTTATGATATTAAACCCAATTTTTTCTCTCGAGCCCACAATCTAATATCCAATTCTACTAACCCGATTTTTGGGATGTTACATAAAACTTCAAGAAATCAACAATGAAAACTTTCAAAAACTTTAAAAGTTTTACAAACTAGTACATAAGTTAGATAAATCAAGCTCCCATTACTTTAAAAACATAAAAATTACAAGAAACAGACTTACTTGTACATACCAATTTGTTGTTGAAACTAGAAACCCTTGAAGCGGATTCTTGGTTTCTTTCCACTTGTTTTGTTTAATATATATGTTTTATACATTTTATAATTTAATTATAACTTTTAATAATAATAATACTTACACATTCACTGCCATGCACTATACTCATTTTTATAACGGTTTATTTGTTTAATTAGACTTAGGGTTAATAGCAATTTAAGTCCTTAAGCTTTTGTCCAATTAAAAATCTATAACGATAAACTTTTACAATTTAGTCTTTGTACCTACATTAAGTAATTAATAGGTAAAATTGAAGGACCAAAATTTAATATTCTATTATACAAACTCTGTAAATATTTTAATTTAATATTTATGAGTTTGGATTATGAAAACGAGGTCCTAAAACCGCGTTTTTTTACACCACTAACTTTCAGGTCATTACAACCATAAATTAATTCTCGGGTCATTTCCATACTTAGTGAGAAAACCACACTCGTTTCTGAATGTTCACATTTCTCTAGTTTTATCATTTCTATCTTTTTTTATTCATTTGATTCAACATGGAGCTCATTTTTGGTTTTAACAAGCTAGCGGAGGTATTGATTGGACATATGTGATTAGGGCTCAAATGATTTATAATTAAGTTTCAGCTTTTTGCCTATTAATTATAAACTCATTTAGTCACGAAGTCATTCCACTATAATGTCATGACTGAGCTCTCCCTAATGACACACCATTACAAAAGCAACTCGATCAGTACTCATCTAATGACCTTGTGGTAAGTGTGTTACCTTCACAGGATATCCTTAATCTCTTTGGAATAAATTTGCCCTCCTAAAATGATCTTATTTTATATCATGGTAATCATTACATGTTCCTTCATGAAAGTCAATTACTATCAAATAGTAATAAAGTCATTTATCACAAAGACGAATGACTCGTGGCCACGTTTACTTTTCATCTATCATGTAATGCAAAAGAGAGGATATCATTTACTCATGTCTTGGGCTATGAATTTCACTATTGTGAATAATGTTACATGTCACAAGTGAATAAATCCATAAACGGATTCAGGACCAATTTTTCTTGGGTCCAGTCTGATGTACTTCTAGTCCGGTCAGTCACATCTATGTCTCTATCTTCTAGGATTCATCCGCTCTGAAGCCCAAGACAAGGACATGTTTAGGTTCGTCTTGATAAATGGAATATTAGTTTATCAATCGGTTTGCTCCTTTCCAATTTGACTAAGGACATGTTTAGGTTCGTCTAGTAATATAATTTGAAACACCCCAAACCCGGCCCACAAGCCCCGACCGGATCTGGTATGCTTCTTGAGAAAAACTCGTTTTGTAAATCATGTGATTTCGTGGTAGGAAAAATGGATTTGAAGTACGATTTTATTGAAAAAAAAAAACCGTTTTTGTGATTTAAATTGTATCTTCTTAAATCATTAAACTTTATGATTTTGTAAATCAAAAGAAGAACCAAATTTAGAATTTATGATTAAGTTGAAAACCATAGTAATTAGGTGTCATAAAAATTTTAGGGCGTTACAAAAATATTTAATTATTTGGTTGAAATTAAGCGTTATGTAAATAAAATTTAGAACGTATAAATAAATCAGCTTTATGGCGGCCTTATTACAAAACATAATCCAAAATAAATAAAGATAATGTAATAAGTTTAATTATAAAGAAAACCGAATACTGAGTTGAGCAATGGCCACCACGTAGTCCTCGCCGATTCGGTCCAAATCAATATGTATCACCTGAAAAAGTTATCCCACGAAGGGTGAGTCAACAGACTCAATGTGTAACAATACACTAAAGGCCCAAACGATCGTGACAAATAAAGCCTGTTACATAACAAATCATATTATCTCATGTACATATAAAATGAAAATGCAATCCCGATCCCACCTAGATATCCATCCGCTACACATCACCAGTACCTGCCAATCACACCGTGAGGATTACTAAATCGACCCTCCATCCGCTACACACCATCGAAGGCAGTTGCTGCAGTCAACATGCACATCGCCCTTATAAATTGTGGCATAACCACCAAATAAGTGTGACAGAGTCACCGGATTCGATTATGTGACCGAAGTCACCGGATTCATAATATTGTGACCGGTCACTTGATATTGTGGTAAAACCACCGGAACACTTCCCTTTATCAATATCACCCATATGCCCATGCAATAAACATATTATTTCGATATCATGCCATATGCCCCAAAATCGTAATCGGAATCATACTTATTTCATATCCATGCTTATAGCATTATTAACGGTATTAGGGGTTTAACGTGCTTTGAAAATCATGTACCATTGAATGGTACCCGAGCCATAATCATTCATATTACTTATTAACACATGCTAACATTAATATTATTAATGCATCGTAAATTTAGTATAGGCTACACACCTTGTAAACACAAAGAACGATAGAATACTTAAGATTTCTCGACTTTGGCCTACAACGTCGATAAAGCACTCTACATAACACTATATGAGAAATCGATTATCACTAAAAGATATGGCCTTTGGCCGATTATCAAGCTTGCTTACCTTGGATCATTCAAATCCCGAATAATCTCCCCTAAACGTCGACTACTGAGAGAAACCTCAGAACTTTCCTTCAAGATTCGCCAAAGAAAATAGGGAATTAGAGTTTCGCTTTTCAACCGTCAGAAAAAGAAAGAGATAGAGAAATCAATCTAAAAGAGATTCTTACCGAAAAGCAATGACCAAAACGCAAATGGTCACTAAACTCCAAGGAATTGACAGGAAAAACTTGAAGTGGAGAAATCAATTTAGATGAGAAAGATGATAGGTTTTTGGTGCTTAGGAGCAATCGGTTTCAATGGTGTTAATGAAGTGAAACTTTTGGCTTAAGGAAAAGAATAGCAAGGGTTATAGTTTCGGCTTTAACAAAATAGAAAGAAAGGAAGAGAAAGAAAAAGAAGAAGAGAAATGATCAAAAGGCTATATGGTTTCGGTTATGGTAGAAATTGAACAAAGAAAAAGTTTTTAATATTGATGCACATACGGTCAAATAAGAAAAAGAATGAAAGAAAAATACCTTCAAAAGTAATAATATTTCGTACCAAAAGAAAGAAAAACTTGAGAGAGAAAAGAAGAAAAAGGGATACCAATATGGTCAAAGATGGTAGCCAAAACAAAACAAAATTTTCACCTAATGCCCATGACAAATTCAAGCAAGGAGAAAGATTTTGGAGAAAAGGGAAAAGATGCACAAAATGCCAAGAATTTGGCCAACTATCTTCCCCTAATCCCATACAATATTCGGCCAACCCCTAGCCCCTAAGCCGTCCCACATTCATGGTCAAAATGACCAAAAAAATTTCAAAACATCACCCATACATCAAGCCTTATGTCCCTTATCCTTCCATAACACCTTGATTCCATTCCTTAACTAATAACTTGCCTTTTTCCAATAGTCTACTATCCAAAAATGAAAGAAAATCCATCCATACCAAAAATAGAGTTTGACCGACACAATAGGAAAGAGAACAAGAAAAATAAAAATCCTTCCAATTGCTAACCAAGGGATTCGAACCTCTCCCTTCATGCATGCACCCAAGCGCCAACACCACTTTGCCAATAACTCTTCATGTGCTAATTTCAAACACTTAAATTAACTTAAGCATCATAATCACTTGATCCACTACACTAAATTCTTCATACTAACAATTATTCTAGCTTCGAATAATTCTAAGCCTTCACAAGATTATATTAGGCACACAATAAAATCATATCCAAGCTATCACAAGCAACAAGATGATACTCAAATTTTAGGATGTTACAACTCTACCCTCCTAAAAGAAAATTTCGTCCTCGAAATTACTCAGCTAGAACAAATGAGGGTATTATCGTCGCATTGCCTCTTCCTACTCCCCACGAAGCCTCTTCCGATCCATGATTACGCCATAACACTTTGACCAGAGGAACCGATTTCCTCTCGCAACACTTTCACATCCTGCCTCCAATCTGAATCGACTCTTCCTCGTAGGACAAATCGGGTCGTAGTTCCACTTCCTCAATCGGGTACTACATGAGATGGATCCGACCGTAACGTCGTAGCATCGAAACATGGAACACATCGTGCATTTGCTTCAACTCCAAAGGTAACTCTAATCGATATGCCACAGTCCAACCCTTTTAAAACTCGATAAGGTCCTATAAACACTCGACTTAACTTTCCCTTGCGACCAAATCTCATCACCTTATTCCAAGGTGAAACCTTTAGGAACACTTGATCCCCACAAAGAAATTCTATATCCTTCCGCTTAAGGTCCGCATACGACTTTTGCATATCGATGCCTCCTTCAACCGTGTCTCGAATTACCTTGACCTTTTCTTCGATTCTCGCCACAATCTCCGGACCCAAAACCTCGACGTTCCCTAATTACGTCCCAACATGTAGGAGTGCGACACTTCCGTCCCATATAGTGCTTCATATGGTGCCATCCGAATCATCGGCTTGATAATCGTTGTTGTACGCAAATTCCGCTAAAGGCAAAAACTCTTCCCGACTTCCTCTCAAATCTATCACACATCCTCAACATATCTTCTAACACTTGGATTACTCGCCGCATCGCCGTCCGATTGAGGATGAAATGCCGCATCAAATCCAACTTGGTGCCTAAAGCCCGATGTAATGCTTTCCAAAATTGAGACGTAAACCTCGGATCCCTATCCGAAATAATCGACACCGCACACTCCATGCAACCTCACAATCTCGCCACATACAACTTCGCCAACTTCGCAAAGAGTAATCAACTCGCACAGTATGAAATGTGCGAACTTCGTCGATGATCCACTATCACCCATACCGAGTCTTTCTTAGTAGGCGTAGGGGAAGCCCACTAACAAAGTCCATGGTGATTCGGTCCCACTTCCATCATGAATCTTAATCGGTGAAGCAATCCCGAAGGTACTTGATGTTCACCCTTAACTTGGCGACACGTTAAGCACTTCCCTACAAACTCCGTAACTTCCCGCTTAAGACCAAAGCCACCAAAATCGATCCCAAAATCTCGGTATAACTTGCTCCCTCCAGATGCATAGCATAAGGGCTACCATGCGATTCTGAAGAATCCTTTGCCTCGGCTCCTTATCCTTCTGGCATACTGGACCTTACCCTTAAAACACAATACTCCATCATTGTTAATACCATAATCTCTCAACTCCCACTCTTCACCGCCGCACTTAACACTTAAATCATCATCTACCAACCGTCTTTCTTTCACCGACTCAACCACGCCGGCTTTACTCCGCAATTCCGCCAACAAACTGTCGTCATAAAGACTAAGATGTACAAACATCGCCTTAACTCGACACTACTTTTCCGACTTAAGGCATCTCACACTACATTCGCCTTGCCCGGTGATACTATATAGAACAATTGTAGTCTTTCAACAACTCCACCCACCTTCATTGCCTCGAGATTCAGCTCCTTCGAGTCAACAGATACTTAAGACTCTTGTGATCCGTATAGATTATTGACTTTTCTCCATACGGATAATGCCTCCACACCTTAAGAGCAAAGACTACATTTGCTAACTCCAAGTCATGCGTCGGATAGTTAACCTCGTGTGGCCTAAATTGCCGAGACGCATATGCAACCACCTTCCCGCCTTGCATCAAAACACATCCCAATCCAAAGTGAGACGCATCACAATACACCACGAAATCCTTCCCCGCCTCAAAGCAAATCAAACCGAGCTTCACAAAACCCCTTTTAAGCTTCTCGAAGCTCTCCTGCTGCTATATCGCCCACAAGAAAGGTACCTCATTTCTCAACAATTTCACAAAGGTGCAAATATCGATGAAAATCCTTCGACGAACCTTCTATAATAGCCCGCTAAACCCAAGAAATCATGAACCTCACTCATGCACTTAGGTGGCTTCCAATCTAACACTTGCCTCAACCTTCCGAGGATCCACCCTTATCCCTTCCGCAGACACCACATGCCCTAAGAACGCATCTTCCTTCACCAAAATTCGCACTTGCTTTAATTTGGCATAAAGCTTCTTTTCCCTTAACACTTGCAACACTATCCGAAGATGTTCATCATGCTCTACCTCAGACTTGGAATACACTAGGATGTCGTCTATGAATACCACGATGAACTGATCCAAGTAGGGTTGAAAAACTCAATTCATTATATCCATGAACGCAGCTGGGGCATTCGTCAATTCGAACGGCATTACCAAGAACTCATAATGCCCATATCTTATTCGGAAAGCTGTCTTATGGATATCCACTTCTTTCACCTTAAGCTATGATATCCCGACCTTAGATCTATCTTTGAGAATACCGCAGCTCCCTTAAACTGATCGAACAATTCATCTATCCTCGGCAAAGGATACTTGTTCTTGATGGTCAGCTTATTCAACTACCGGTAATCTATACACATACGCATAGTCCCGTCCTTCTTCTTCACGAATAGGACCGATGCTCCCCATGGGGACACACTAGGTCAGATAAACCCACGATCAAGCAACTCTTGAATCTGAGCCTTAAGCTCAACCAACTCCTTTGGTGCCATTCTATACAGAGCGATAGATACCGGCGCCAACCTGCAACAAGTCAATCCCAAATTCCACTTCCGATCCGAGGCAATCCTCGGAAGTTCTTCCTGAAAGACATCCACGAATTCCCTTACAGTCGGACTCTCTTCAACAGTTGCCTCCTTAGCCTCTAAGGCACTGACCAACATAAGAAAATCCAAACAACCCTTCCTAACCATCTTCTCTGCCTTAAGAGCAGATACCACATTTGATAAATAGTTCCGTCTCTCGCCCATCACCACAACTTCCTTATCGTCAATAGTTCTTAATAACATCTGCTTAGCAGCACAATCCACATTTGCACGGTACTTCACTAGCCAATCCATGCCTAAGATCAGGTCAAATTCTCCGAATGGTAACTCCATTAAATCAGCCGGAAACTGCGTCCCTTGCACTTCTAAAGGCACTTCCTTAAAGAGCTTATCTACTACTACGATGCGCCTCTAAAGGACTAAGTACGAGTCATCTTCCTAGGTACACCTCGAGTTCACATGCAGAGTTCCGGATACTTCACTAGCGATGTAAGAATGAGTTGACCCTATATCTATCAAAGCAATAAAGGGCAACCTGAAATAATGAATGTACCCGTTATAACATCAAAAAGGCCACTATCTTCCCTCCGATGAACCGCATACACCAAACTCGCCGTCTCGCCTCGCTGCTACCACCGCCTCTACCCGGGGTCCCGCGACCTCTGCCAAAACCATTACCTCTGCCATTCGAACCACTACTCCTCATCGATCGTCCACCTCTGCGCGCTGATTAGAACCCCGACCTCATCGAACGGTTCCTCTCTGTATCCATCGGACAATCCCTAATCATATGATCCTTGGATCCACACTTAAAACATCCCCTGCCTTCTTCCAACATTCTCCCGGGTGCATCTTTCCACATCGAACACAAGTACGGTATTGTCCTCCCAGAGCAACTCTCACACCTCGCGCCCATCAACTCTAGGTTTCTTTTGGAAATTCCCGGATGACCACAAGACCCATAGCTCCTCTTATTCTTATTCGACCTTGGTCCTGCCTCGTCTCTCATCCGCTTAACTTCTTCACTATATCTCGCACTCCTATCCACTAAGACCGCAAAGTCCCTCTCTCGATGCGGGGTAATCAACACTCGCAGCTCATCCCTTAAACCATCCTCAAATTTGACACACCTCTCGTAATCAGTAGCTACAACCCTCTAGCATACCGACTTAACCGCAGAAACTCCGCTTCATACTCAGCTATCGACTTATTTCCTTGTACTAAATTCGTAAACGCCTTTCTCTCGAGAGTCAATGTAGCTAGCTCCGACGTATTTCCCTTCAAACTTGACCTTAAAATACCCCCAATCCACTCGATCCAGGGAATACTCTCCTTGACAAAGGAGCCACCACCGGTAGGCCTCCTCTCAAGCAAATGAAACAACACCTTTTAGCTTTTCCTCAAGAATCGCACCCAACTCGCCCATGATCCTCTCGATCGCCTCTAACCAAGATCGCTACATTAGGAGCTACCCCAGATACTCCCTAAAAACCTCGGCTCCGCTTGATCTAAGTCTTTCACCATCGACTTTCGAGCTCCATTACCCATACTTGCTCCCGCTACTCGCTCTAGAACTCGCAAAGATAGCTCGCACATCGCGTCATCTCCTCCGCTTTGCTCTTGAAATTCGCCTCTCTGTACTGGTGGCGGTGCCTCATATTCGTAACCCCGACTGACCTAATCGGTTCCGACATAGCCATTCTCGCTCTCTACCGCCCACGATGACCACGTCCCTTAGAACTCATGTCTACTTAGCGTCTTATCTCGATTTTACAAAAATTTTATGCATTAGAGTCTTTTCACTTCTTGTCTAAGGAAAGTCTTATGCAACAGGGATTTAATCAGTGGTTTTTTTTGTGGAAGTACACATATACCTAGGGTCCATGTCTCTAAAGTACAATTTCCTAGGCCTATCAACATACTGAAATCAATTTATCAACAAAAGAACTTACCTGACGGACCTGGGCCGAGAACTTGGGTGCCATGCTTCCATAAAAACCAGTTTAACCAAAAATTTTCAAAAAGTCATTTGGGCTTAAATTTTTTCTTAAAACGTTGTGGACTTCAAAACCCAAGGCCAAGTGTTTAAAATCGCTCGATACCAAGTTGAAACACCCCAAACTCAAACCACAAGCCCCGACCGATCTCGTATGCTTCTTGAGAAAAACTCATTTTGTCGGTTTGTAAATCATGTGATTTCGTGGTAGGAAAAATGGATTTGAAGTACGATTTTATTGAAAAAAAACCGTTTTGTGATTTAAATTGTATCTTATTAAATCATTAAAATTTATGATTTTGTAAATCAAAAGAAGAACCGAATTTAGAATTTATGATTAAGTTGAAAACCATAGTAATTAGGTGTAATAAAAATTTAAGGGCGTTTGTCAAAAATATTTAATTATTTGGTTGAAATCAAGCGTTGCAGAAATAAAATTTAGAACGTATAAATAAATCAGTTTATGTCGGCCTTATTACAAAACATAATCCAAAATAAATAAAGATAATGTAATAAGTTTAATTATAAAGAAAACCGAATATCGAGTTGAGCAATGGCTACCACGTAGTCCTCGCCGATCCGGTCCAAATCAATGTGTATCACCTGAAAAAGTTATCCCACGAAGGGTGACAAATAAAGCCCGTTACATAACAAATCATATTATCACATGTACATATAAAATGAAAATGCAATCCCGATCCCACCTAGATATCCATCCGCTACACACCACCCGTACACTCGCCAATCACACCGTGGGGATTACTAAATCGACCCTCCATCCGCTACACACCATCGAAGCGCGCTTGCTGCATCAACATGCACATCGCCTCTTATAAATTGTGGCATAACCACCAAATAAGTGTGACAGAGTCACCGGATTCGTAATATGTGACCGAAGTCACCGGATTCATAATATTGTGACCGGTCACTGATATTGTGGTAAACACCACCGAACACTTCCTTTATCAATATCACCCATATGCCCATGCAATAAATATATTATTTCGATATCATGCCATATACCCCAAAAATCGTGAATCTAATCATACTTATTTTATATCCATGCTTATAGCATTATTAACGGTATTAGGGGTTTAACATACTTGAAAATCATGTACCATTGAATGGTACCAAAGCCATAATCATTCATATTACTTATTAACACATGCTAACATTAATATTATTAATGCATCGTAAATTTAGTGTAGGGCTACACACCTTGTAAACACAAAGAACGATAGAATACTTAAGATTTCGACTTTGGCCTACAACGTCGATGCGGTACCTACATAACACTATATGAGAAATCGATTATCACTAAAAGATATGGCCTTTGGCCGATTATCAAGCTTGCTTACCTTGGATCATTCAAATCCCGAATAATCTCCCCTAAACGCCAACTACAGAGAAACCCCGTAACTTTCCTTCAAGATTCGGCCAAAGAAAATAGGGAATTAGAGTTTCGCTTTTCAACCGTCGAGAAAAGAAAGAGATAAAGAAATCAGTCTAAAAGAGATTCTTACCAAAAGTAATGACCAAAACGCAAATGGTCACTAAACTCCAAGGAATTGACAGAAAAACTTGAAGCGGAGAAATCAATTTAGATGAGAAAGATGATAGGTTTTTGGTGCTTAGGAGCAATCGGTTTCAATGGTGTTAATGAAGTGAAACTTTCGACTTAAGGAAAAGAATAGCAAGGGTTATAGTTTCGGCTTTAACAAAATAGAAAGAAAGGAAGAGAAAGAAAAGAAGAAGAGAAATAATCAAAAGGCTATATGGTTTCTAAGTTATGGTAGAAATTGAACAAAGAAAAAGTTTTTAATATTGATGCACATACGGTCAAATAAGAAAAAGAATGAAAGAAAAATGCCTTCAAAAGTGATAATATTTCGGTACCAAAAGAAAGAAAAACTTGAGAGGAAAAGAAGATAAAGGGATACCAATATGGTCAAAGATGGTAGCCAAAACAAAACAAAATTTTCACCTAATGCCCATGACAAATTCGGCTAAGGAGAAAGATTTTGGAGAAAAGGAAAAGATGCACAAAATGCCAAGAATTTGGCCAACTATCTTCCCCTAATCCCATACAATATTCGCCAACCCCTAGCCCCTAAGCCGTCCCACATTCATGGTCAAAATGACCAAAAAATTTCCAAAACATCACCCATACATCAAGCCTTATGTCCCTTATCCTTCCATAACACCTTGATTCCATTCCTTAACTAATAACTTGCCTTTTTCCAATAGTCTACTATCCAAAAATGAAAGAAAATCCATCCATACCAAAAATAGAGTTTGACCGACACAATAGGAAAGAGAACAAGAAAAATAAAAATCCTTCCAATTGCTAACCAAGGGATTCGAACCTCTCCCTTCATGCATCCACCCAAGCCCCAACACCACTTTGCCAATAACTCTTCATGTGCTAATTTCAAACACTTAAATTAACTTAAGCATCATAATCACTTGATCCACTTCACTAAATTCTTCATACTAACAATTATTCTAGCTTCGAATAATTCTAAGCCTTCACAAGATTATATTAGGCACACAATAAAATCATATCCAAGCTATCACAAGCAACAAGATGATACTCAAATTTTAGGATGTTACATAATTTGTCCTTCTGTATTACGATCTGACCACGTAATACTGCTCAGTATTAGTTTAAACATTAGACAACCAGGAAGCTAATATTTGCTTCTATTTTACTTTGCATACAAAAACCACATAAGGACATTATAAAAACAATATTAATGTAATTCATGAATCATTTTATTAACCAATCTATTTGAAAAAATTACAAGTTTACAAACGAATATACTACATTTAGGGCACCAAATCCAATAGAAAATTGGTAAACAAGTTTAATCGAGCTTACGTAGCTCAATTATATCTCGAACCAAGCTGAAGCTTAAAAATAGATGCTCGATCGAGCTTAAGCCAAGTATTGAGCTCAAAATATTGAGTCGAGCTTGAGCTAAGCTCGACTCGGCTCGACTACACCTCTAGCTTGGGTTATATGGATTGAATGTAACTTATCCTCTATGTAACAACCTATACCCGGCCTGGTCGCCTAGCCCGAATATCAGGATGCCACACCATCGTCTTATGTCATACTCATAGTAAATTGTCACATTATTACGAAATCATCCTCTCTATCAGTGATCTTATAAATTTTTAGTCAAACATATATCTATCATCATTAGAACATGTCAAACATACTTTAAATAAACTTATAATAATAATTAAACATGCATTAGGACCACTTAGCAAAATTTCCAAGATAATCACGTAGGTATCGATACTAGAACATGGGTATCGATATTTTCCTGGCATGGTATGAATATCGTTAGCAAAATTGGTACGAAATCAGTATTATGTTTCTCGTCTAAAATCAAAGTCTAAAAAAATATCGATAACTTTGCAAAAGTATCGATGAAATTACGTCGAGTATTGATACTTGTGATTTGGTATCGATACCAATTTACGTTATTGTCTCCCTGCACATTTCAAAATCACAAAGGTATCATTTTGCAACACGAATATCGATACATCTGCTCCAGACCAGAAAAATACAACATACTTGAGCATATAAATCATTCCAACATGTACCAAATCACCATGCTATCATATCATCAACAAATAAACATCAAAATGGCTGTAATATTAGTCTTAAACATCGAAAGTAAGTCCGAGCTATAATAAACATAATACGAAACAAATTTCATAAAATTAGGAGCATATAGTCTATGGAAGCATCCAAAACATCATGGAAAATATCAGTAAAAGTCTACCACATTGCCTTATTCCCAAAACGAAAACAAATAACAATAACCCCTACGAAATAACGGAAAAGGACTTGCTTGGATTACCCTAGGAACCATGCCGCTCACACTAACACACAACTAATCTGTAATTGTAACACCCCAAACCCGCCCCATGCGATATGATCGGATCTTGTAACACCCCAAACCCGGCCTATGCGGTATGACCGGATCTGACATGTCACATGAAGAAAACGAGTAAAATACTTGTGCTCTTACTAAAGATTAGAATTTAGTTTAAGAAAACAAATTTTGATCGGAAATATTTGATAGAAATACTACAATTCTTGAAAGGTTAATTGAAGAATCGATAATTGAATTAGTGATCTTTTAAATCCATAATTTTTGAAAATAATATTGATATTTCGAAGGAAAGTCCAAGTTAAATTATTCGAACATATTTGTTATGAAATCTGTTTGTTGATAAATTTTATGAAAAACCATTGTTTATGATTTTCTAAAAATCCCGCTTAAATCAAACCATGATAGAAAGTAAATAGTCAAACATAAAATCCAAATTTAAAATCCCGAGGCCTTATTACAACTTTAACCCAATATAGTAAAAGTAACTTGAAAATAAACGAAAAGGAATTTACTAAGTTCGAAACACCATTTCTAAAGTATGGCCTCCACCGAGTCATCCATGGCCCAAGTCCACATCACCGAGCATTACTGCAAGGGTTAAGGAAAAAAAAAGGGTGAGTTACTAGAACTCATTGCATAATCCATTTACCGTCATCCACTCGGGCCCGAATCCATATAGCAATAACTTGGGCCTAAGCCTATTTACATAATAGTGTTTAAAATGACATGTATGCAGCCCAACCCATCCATCCATCACACCCTCGACCACCCAATCACACCTGTGGGGATCAAGTCAACCCACCCCACCATTCTCACACTAAAAATTTGCAAAAGCCGCTATCATATTTTTATTGTGGCCATGCCACCAAAATCATATGTAAGCATAATAATGGACATTTTGTGGCAATGCCACCAGAGCTACATCGCTCTCCATACATTTTTTTCCCATCCCATGCAAGATATGGAAATGCAACATACATAATAAAGTGTTCACATATAAATAACAACCATTAATCTAGTAATTTATTACAGAGAATCGCCCATTAAAGCAATAATAATTCAGTCCACTAAGGCATTCTAGCAATTCGGCCCATAGAGGCATTTTAGTAAATCGGCCATAGGGCATTTTGTAAATCAACCCATAGGGGGCATTTTGGTAATTTTACAAATTTTATACCGATTTTAACAGATTTTAGAAATAATGTAATTTAAGCAAGTTACTCGATCTATGCCATATTACAATTTCTAGCCTTGTAAATAATAACAATCTATTTTCCAACATGACATCGAATCACAAATCTACGGGATTTCGGTGTGAGATTACACACCTGATTACGGTAAGGATTAAACCTTCTTGATCGTCGGCACCAAAATCACCATTACACTCGATTAACCAATAAATGAGATTTTATTAATCTAATATCTAAATCAGACGATCTAATGAAACGCTTACCCTTAATATCGTGAACGACCACAATTTGTCTATATTCACCGGATGATGGTCCACAACCCGGTGGAAAATCCCGAACTGCCGATACCGCTCTTCGTTTAAACTTAGGAGTAGGAATTGCAAATCCACTCCTTTTGTGTTCTCCTAACGCTTTTCCTTTCATATCGCTACCACTTGCCTCCATTGAAAAAGTCTCGGTTAGAAAGATACTATGATGAGTGCAAGTAGTTGTTTAGGGATAGGATTCGTCTTACCACTATTTTCGAAGGATTAACAAGTAGAGAATATCGAGTGATTTCATCCTAAAAAAAATAATCGATAAGTCGAAACTTCGATCCAATAGCAACATAACCGAATAGAGATATAACGAAAAAAATCCAAGAAGAAACCCCCTTACCTTAACGATGATGAATCCGATTTCCACCGATTGACTTATGGCTACAGATGAGACAAGGGTATGAGATTCGGTTTTCCACTATAACACTACATTAGAAGATGATCACGATATGAAAGATTATGAGAGAATGATATTTTGGTTTTGAACAAAAGTGAAACATCCGAATGTTAATAGACACACATTCGGCTAGGGAGAAAAGAAAATGAAAAAAGAAGAAGAATAAGACCACTTACCTATTCGATCAAAGAATTGAGTGCCAACACGAACGAGAAAGAAATAATGAAGAAGAAATGAAAGGTTAAGAAGTTCGGCTAAGGAGAGAAATGAGCAAGAAGATTCGGCCACAAGGTAATGTTGTTTTGAGTGAAAGAGAGAAAGTTGAAGAAATGGCAAAAAGAAAAGAAGAGATGGATGAGAGTACTAGATGGTTTCGGCTATCCAAGGAAAAAAATGAGCAAAGTGAATTGGACACAAAGAGTTGGGTGTTTCGGCAACAAAGGAGGAAGGTTGGAAAAGAGTACAAAAAATATGCTAAGAGAAAACAAGCCTTACAAGTACCAAAATTTGCCAAATGACTAATGCAAAATTCGGCTACCAAAACCCCCTCCCAAAACCGTGTATCACATTAGCCAAAAGGGTGAATGTTGACCAAAATTCTATCCCAAGCACCTTCCAAACATTCGGCCAACATATCCCCCTTCTTGCTCCTTTCCTTTAATTCTTTCCTTCATTTTCCCTTGTTTTCCTCCTTCCCTTATTTCTTAGCCATCTTTCCAAAAATAAAAAGTCTCCCATACCATAATTAGAACCATGGCCGACACTTGGAATAGGAACACAAAAATAAATCCAAAATTTTGCAATAGATGGGTTTCGAACCTCAGACCATTAGTACACTCCACACGCCACTTTCCACTTTTACCAATAGACTCCTTGTGCTAGCAAAATGCACACTTATTTCCTTAAGTCTTGATGCCACTAACATTCTCTCTTTAAAGTGCTTAAACACAAAAATTTTGCTAAGGCCCAACTCAACCCCGAGCCTTCTTAGAACACCTAAACATACACAATTAACATTCTTAACTAGTCTAACGCATGATGTGAAGTAAATTATAAAATCCCGATGTAACACCCCAAACCCGGCCCAAACGCTACGACCAGATCTGGTATGCTACGGGGTTTATTGTTAAAAACTTTGCTTTGATGATTTTTGGAAATCTCAGTTTCTTTATTTAGGCATTTGTTAAAAATAAGATATTTGATGGAAACCTTTGCTTTTTCGTTGAACATGTTTGGAAAACCCATTTTATTACTTTTTATGACTTAAGTCCTTGAACATAAATTTTTAAACTGTAAACATTAACAAATATAAAGCGATAACCTAAGCCATGAGGCCTTATTACATGTATAGTCCCAAAATTAAAACTTAAAGGAAAACCGAAAATAGTTTATGAAAATAAAAAAAACTTGATGGCCTTCGAGTCCGCCTCGGCTCCCATGTCCACGATCTCTACTCATTTGAAAAGTCGGGAAATTAAAGGGGTGAGTCACCAAGACTCGATGTGCAAATCCCGAAAACACATAAAAGGCTTTAGGCCCACAAACACATTATGGGCCTTGGCCCATACACAATGGCAAATGAATATTTACATGCAACATGGCCCAACCCAACCTAGAAATCCATCCTCTACACACCACTCATACCACCCAACACACCTTGGGGATTTCTACAATCAACCCACCAACCGCTACACACCATATCGACAATCATGCTTTTTATTCCTAACAATCGAAATAAATTTAACGTGGCTTAGCCACCGATCACTCTCATGACCTAATTTTACAGATTCGTGGTTTAACCACCGATCACCAAGTGACCTATTAACATGCTCTTCCCTTCATCGTATTAACCCTATCCCATGCATACATCCATGCAAATTCAAAACAAGATACTACCTAAAAGATCACAGGTTTTTACATACATCGATACACACATAGAGAAGTTTCTATGGTTACGTACCTGGCATCCTTTGCCTACCCTTTTTGGGTAATACGACTGTCCATATAGCCTTTTTCCGGCTTTTAGCCCACAACATATAGTACAGATTAACTAGTGTGATAGAGATCTACACACCTGATTACAGTCAATACGAGACCTTCTATGTCGACACTATCAGAAGCCGATACGACTGCTAACTGTCTAAGATTTTGTTCCGAAGGCGGTCCACAACCTGGCGGCCAATCTCGAACTACTGACACCGCTCGTTTCTTAAACTTAGGGATTGGTTTAATAGATCTAATCCCCTTCTTCGCCTAATCGATATTTGATTCCATCAAAAGACCTTATCAGTTGCTACCATCATAACATATGGTTGTTAATCCATAACATATGGTTAAGATCACAAATACAATAGCCGATCCTAACGAAAATCTAAAGAGAACCCCTTACCTTGAAATCCTGAAAAGAGGTATGGGACTTAGAGACTAGCGGTTTCCGGCTTTTGGAATCTAAATAATTCGATCTACTCCGATTTCCCAAAATGTCGCCCCAAGATGTGAACACAAGAACAATCAAAACGTTACTCAAGGGATAACCTTGCCATATCAATTAGCCTTTCGGCTTTGGCCTCCAAAAACCGAAAGAGAAGAAGTGAAGGAAGAATTCGGCACTTACCTTAACACAGGAAATTCGGCAACTCCTAGAGAATTTCAGCTTTTGAGAAGATCAAAAAGAAAAGATGATCTCAAGAGATCTATGAAGATTCGACTTTGATGAAGAAATTGACAAAGAGAAAGGACTAGACAAGGGTATTCGGCTATGGAGATGAAAGCAGAGAAAATAATGGAATTTCGTCTTTTGCCTAAAAGTGGAGATGAGAGAATAGGATTAGGGATTTTGGCTTAAGCAGAGAATGAGAGAAAAGAATGGAAGAATAAAACCCTAATACCGAATATAAAAAGGTATTCCCCTCACTTAAACAAAAAATTTCGGCACCTACTCCATAAAAATCGAAAATGCCCCTTTTTTAAAACTAAAACTAAGCTACTAATCAAGGGAAATTTCGGCACCCCTTAGCCATATTAAAACCGATTCCTCCTCCCCTATAGTGTTGGAATTTCGGCCACCACTGTGACCAGTAGATAAATCCTAAATTTGCTCCCTTATCTTTATCTGATCACATCTCCAAAAGAAGCCTAGATCACAGCACCTCTTCCTCCCTTTATCTGCCATATTATCTGCATTTCCCACTCAAATTAATCCTCCTAATTTCAAGCATCATTGCCGTCCCACTCTACCCACTTAAATGTCAAAAATTAACAAATCTTAATTAAAATAATTGGGCTTCATGTGACTCAAACTTGAGCCTCCTCAGCTGACGCCACCTCCCTGCTCTCTAAGTGGCGCCATTTTGCCACAAGGCCACAAGCCCATCTGTGTCTTATAATCACAGATAACATCTTTTAAGCCCTATCCTATCAGGCTTTCCACTAGAGTGTCCGAACAGAAAATTTGACTAAGGCCTCAGCCAAATTCCTGAGCCCAATCTGAACCCCTTAAACACCCTAATTACACATTAGAGATATCATAAACATCACAAAGACATTAAACGCAAAGGCCCATTAATTCGTGATGTTACGCTTCTACCTCTTAAAGAAATTTCGGCCTCGAAATTACCTGATCAGAAAAGATGCGGGTACTGTTGTCGCATCGTCTCCTCTGGTTCACAAGTAGCCTCCTCAAAACTGTGATTCCGCCATAGAACTTTAACCAACAGAACCGTCTTCCTTCACAGTACTTTGACATCACGATCTAAGATTTCCATGGGTTCCTCCTCAAAGGATAGGTCGGGTCTTACTTCGATTTCTTCCACAGGCACCACATGGAATGGATCCGAACGATAGAGTCTTAACATAGAGACGTGGAATACATTGTGAATCTGGCTTAGCTCAGAAGGTAGCTCTAGCTGATAAGCAACTGGTCCCACTCGTTTCAACACCCGATAAGGTCCGATAAATCTGGGACTTAATTTACCTTTCCGTCCGAACCTCAGTACTTTCTTCCATGGCGACACCTTCAAGAACACCTTGTCACCGACTGCAAATTCTATGTCCTTACTCTTCAGGTTAGCATAGGACTTCTGTCTGTCTGACGCTTCCTTCAGTCGAGCCCGAATTACCTCAACCTTCTCCTCTGTCTCGGTAACCAACTCTGGTCCCAAAATCCGATGTTCCCCTAATTTCGTCCAATAGGTAGGAGTACGACACTTTCGCCCGTACAATGTTTCATAGGGCGCCATCTGAATACTTGACTGGTAGCTATTGTTTTACGCAAACTCCGCCAACGGTAAGAACTCTTCCCAACTACCCCTGAAGTCAATGACACATCCTCTTAACATGTCCTCTAAGATCTGGATTACCCGCTTCGGGTCGCCCATCGGTCCGAGGATGAAACGCCGTCATCGAAATCCAACTTCGTACCCAACGCTTGATGCAATGCCTTCCAAAATCGTGAGGTGAACCTAGGGTCCCTGTCCGATATGATTGATACTGGTACCCCATGCAACCTCACTACCTCCGCTATGTATAGCTTAGCCAATTTCTACAGAGTAATCGACACGCATCGGTATGAAATGAGCGGACTTCGCAAGCGGTCAACAATCACCTGCATCGAATCTTTCTTAGTAGGCATGAGGGTAGCCCACTAACAAAGTCCATTGTGATCCTTTCCAACTTCCATTGTGGAATCTTCACCGGCTGCAACAACCCTGATGGTAACTGATGTTCCGCCTTTACCTGCTGACAGGTCAAACACTTCCCCACAAATTCGGTCACCTCTCATTTCAAACCCGGCCACCAGAACTGATCTCGCAAATCTCGATACATCTTAGTTCCTCCAGGATGCATAGCGTATGGACTACCATGCGCTTCCTTCAAAATCTTACGCCTCAACTCAGGATCTTTCGGCATACACACTCTCCCTTGAAAACATAATAGCCCTTCCTCATTCACACTAAATTTTGTTGATCCCTCACTTGATCCTACCTGAAACTTCCCCTTTAGCAACTCCTCAGCCTGCTGCTTCTCCTTAACCTGACTGACCCAAGAGGGTTTCACTTGGAGTTCAGCTAATAAACTCCAATCATCATATAGACTAAGGTGAGCAAACATTGCTCTCAAGTCAGAGATTACTTTACGACTCAAGGCATCCGCCACCACGTTAGCTTTACCCGGATGGTACTCGACCGAGCAGTCATAGTCCTTTAGCAACTCGATCCACCTCCTTTGCCTTAGATTCAACTCCTTCTGGGTCAAAAGGTATTTTAAGCTCTTATGATCGGTGTAAATAATAGATTTTTCCCCGTACAGATAATGCCTCCAGATATTCAGGGCAAAAACCACTGCCGCCAATTCCAAATCATGTGTGGGATAATTTGATTCATACGGTCTTAACTGTCGAGATGCGTACACAATAACCTTTCCACCTTGCATCAACACGCATCCTAGTCCCGTGTGTGAAGCATCACAGTAAATCACGAACTCTTTTCCAGCCTCCGGCTGAATCAACACCGGAGCCTCCGTCAAAATCCTTTTTAACTTCTCAAAACTCTCTTGCTTCTTATTAGACCAAACGAACGGAACCCCTTTCCGTAACAACTTAGTCAATGGTGCCGTAATTAAAGAAAATCCTTCAACAAACCTTCGGTAGTACCCGGCCAGACCAAGAAAACTCCAAATTTCTGCTACCGACTTAGGCGGCTTCCAATCCAACACCGCTTCGATTTTCTGAGGGTCAACCCTAATCCCCTCTGCCGACACAACGTGACCTAGAAAAGTAACTTCACTTAGCGACTCGCACTTCATCGAATTTGGCATATAATCGCTTCTCCTCGAATCTGCAGAACCACCCAAGATGTGAATCATGCTCCTCTTCCGATTTTGAATAAACCGAATATCATCTATAAATACCACGACAAACCGATCCAAGTAGGGTTGAAATACTCGGTTCATCATATCCATAAACGCTGCTGGTGCGTTAGTCAACCCAAATGACATCACCATGAATTCGTAGTGACCATAGCGAGTCCTAAAAGCCGTCTTATGAATATCCGCCTCTTTGACCTTAAGCTAATGGTACCCTAACCTCAGATCTATCTTTGAAAAGACTGAGGCTCCCTTCAACTGATCGAACAAGTCATCGATCCTTGGCAACGGGTATTTGTTCTTGATTGTTAACTTATTCAATAGACGATAGTCAATGCACATACGCATTGATCCATCCTTCTTCTTAACGAATAACACCGGCGCTCCCCAAGGTGACACACTTGGTCGAATAAACCCTCTATCCAGCAACTCCTGAATCTGCGCTTTCAATTCCACCAACTCCTTTGGCGCCATCCTATACGGAGCAATAGATACTGGCACTATTCCCAGAAGAAGATTGATAACAAACTCCACTTCACGATCCGAGGGTAATCCCGGGAGCTCTTCTGGGAAAACATCCAGAAATTCCATCACCGTCCTAACATCTCCGACAGTTAGTTCCTTGACTTTCAGAGCCCGAGCAAACATTAGAATTGCCTCGCATCCTTTCCTCACCATCCTTTCTGCCCTTAAGGCAGACACCACATTTGACCAACAGTTCCCCCTTTAACCTATCACCAACACTTCACCACCCTCGGAGTTTTTAACACCATACGCTTGGTCGCACACAAACCAAATTTGCTTGATACTTCACCAGCCAATCCATTCTTAAGATCAAATCGAACTCCCCAAACGACAGTTCCATCAGATCAGCCCAAAAAGCTACCCCTTGAACTTCCAGAGGTACATCCTTATAGAGTTTGTTCACCACTACAGTTTGTCCTAAAGGGCTCACTACAGTCCTTTCCCTAGAAGAAGTCTCATAATCTAAGTTCAAAGTTCCCGATATAGCACTAGCAACATAGGAGTGCGTTGAACCAATATCAACAAATACAGTGTAAGGCAAACAAAAAATTAAAAACGTACCGGTTATAACATCTGGTGCGTCAGCCTCCTCTCGACGTCTGGCAGCATAGACTAACCCCGGCTGTCTCGCTTCAGTGCTTCCTGCCCCTTGACCTGGCACTCCACGACCCTGACCGGAACCCACCTCTGGCTGGACCACGACCAATCTGTGGCTGCTGACCACCTCTTCCTGGCTGTGCATTCCCTTGACCCGTGGCCCCTTCACTGCCCCATTGTTGCGGACAATTTCTAACTTAGTGGTCCGTAGATCCACACCTAAAGCACTTCCCACTGCCCGCCCAACACTCACCTACATAGAATTTACCACATCGAGCACACTTCTGTGTCTGACTAACAGCAGCAGGTCTCTCCTCCCGCCTCGGCCCGTCTGACCTAGGCCTTTTCTACGTACGCCCAGCTGCCCATGACGATCCAAAATTCCTCTTACTTCCACCCCTATCTCTATCCCGATTTAGTTTTTCTGTCTGCTTCACCTCCTCAGCTATCTTAACTTTTTCCACAAGCACAGCAAATTCCCTCTCCCGCTGTGGAGCTATCAATACACGCAAATCATCCCTCAGACCATCTTTAAATTGAACACAACGTTCATGGTCTGTGGCCACCATTCCTCGAGCATAACGGCTAAGGCGTAAGAATTCCGCTTCGTACGTAGCCACCGACCTACTTCCTTACACCAGATTCAGAAATACTCTACGCTACGCATCCATATAACTTGTCCCAATGTATTTACTCTGAAGCACCGTTTTGAAGAGATCCCAAGTGATACGGTCAGCCACCGTACCATCCTTAACCGTAAGCTACCATTGATAAGCTTCGTCCCGCAGGAGAGATACAACCCCTTTCAGCTTTTCCTCCTCCGTGAAATCCAGATCATCCATTATACGCTCAACCGCCTCCAACCAAAGACTCACCAGTACTTCGGGCTATTCCAAAAATTCCCTAAACACTTTTGCCCCATTAGCTCTAAGTCGCTCCGACACAGATTTCCGGGCTCGCGCCCCATGCCCGCCTCCTAGCAACCCTCTCTAAAACCCTTAACATCGCTTGGATACCGCATCATCTCCTGGGCGTCTGGTCTTAAAATTCCACCTTCGCACCGGTGGTGCGGCATCTCGCTTCGGACCCATAACCAGATCCTCACTCGTTCGCACACACGACCATCTTACCCCTACCACGGCCACGCCGCAGATGTCCACGACCCTTGTACTCATTCTACCGATTCGCGTTTATCCGATTAGAAATTTTATGAATTATTAATTTCTTCCCATCGATTAACCACGAACAATCTTATGGATGATAGTTTTAAGAGTAGTTCTTTCAATTTCGAAATTATATCTACGGATTTCAGTCTCAAGTTCATATCTCCTAGTTCCACATATATTCAACCATCATACATCAACATACAAGTAGCATCCATGAACCCACATTCATCACATAAGGGTATTTTTGTCATTTCACTACCCAGGGGTATTTTCGTAGTTCTTTCCTACAGGGTATTTTTCGTAATTTTACAAAATAGGGTATCTTGGTGATTTTTCAAAATAGAGATATTTTGGTATATATATATTTTTTTAAAGCAGGGGTATTTTGGATTTTTTTATAAAAACGAGAATATTATGGTAATTTCTCAAATTTCGATGATTTCGTAAACTGGGTACTTTTGTAAATCTAGAGTTTTTTCGGGTAAATTTACAAAACATGAGTATTTTGGTAATTTTGCCAACCGGGGGTGTTTCGGTGATTTTACAAATTTTGGTAGTTTTACAAATGCAGGGTATTCTGGGAAATTTTCACAAATCAAGGGTATTTCGTAAATTTTACAAAACTAGGGGTATTTTTAGTAATTTTATAAATAGGGTGGCTGGTCCTTCCGGGTTTTAATTATAAATTTTGGCCCACAACAATTCCTCATGGCTAAAGTGAATAGTCACTACGCACTGTAGGATTCCAAATAAGAGGAGGTGAGTCACTAGGACCGCTTAAGTACTGTGCTCTCCCGAATCCAATCCTAGACATGCGCATGCTGTTGCCACACCCTAACCCAAATGATCGTTTACTGGACATGTTTAGTTAGATTAAGTTTTATGAATTTAAAGAGTTTGTTTAAACTAGGCCTAGAGTCCATTAATTCCTAACATGCTAGTCTACGTCCATAAAGCCCATCAACCCAACATGCAAATCACATCAAGAGTTAGAATACTTACCGCATGGATCGTCTGCCAGTAGACTCAAGGCCATATCTCAACCAAAGCATTTTCACCAACTTTATAACCTACTATCGGACCCATTTCACGGCCGAGTTTTGCAACTGGGCTCGATATCAAATGTAACACCCCAAACCCGCCCAAACGTTACGACCAGATCTGGTATGCTACGGGGTTTATTGTTAAAAACTTTGCTTTGATGATTTTTGGAAATCTCAGTTTCTTTATTTATGCATTTGTTAAAAATAAGATATTTGATGGAAACCTTTGCTTTTCCGTTGAACATGTTTGGAAAACCCATTTTATTACTTTTTATGACTTAAGTCCTTGAACATAAATTTTTAAATCAGAAACATTAACAAATATAAAGCGATAACCTAAGCCATGGGGCCTTATTACATAAATAGTCCCAAAATTAAAACTTAAAGGAAAACCGAAAATAGTTTATTAAAATAAAAAAAAACTTGATGGCCTCTCGAGTCCGCCTCGCTCCCCCATGTCCACGATCTACCGCTCATCCGAAAAGTCGGGGAAATTAAAGGGTGTGAGTCACCAAGACTCAGTGTGCAAATCCTGAAAACACATAAAAGGCTTTAGGCCCACAAACATATTATGGGCCTTGGCCCATACACAATGGCAACAGAATATTTACATGCAACATGGCCCAACCCAACCTAGAAATCCATCCTCTACACACCACCCGTGCATCACCAACACACCTTGGGGATTTCTACAATCAACCCACCAACCGCTACACACCATATCGACAAATCATGCTTGCCTATTCCTAACAATCGGAATAAATTTAACGTGGCTTAGCCTCCGATCACTATTGTGACCTAATTTTATAGTTTGTGGTTTAACCACCGATCACCAAGTGACCTATTAACATGCTCTTCCCCTTCATCGTATTAACCCTATCCCATGCATACATCCATGCAAATTCAAAACAAAGATACTACCTAAAAGATCACGGTTTTTACATACATCGATACACACATAGAGAAGTTTCTATGGTTACGTACCTGGAATTCTTTGCCTACCCTTTTTGGGTAATACGGCTGTCTATACAGCCTTTTTTCGGCTTTTAGCCCACAACATATATAGTACAGATTAATTAGTGTGATAGAGATCTACACACTGATTCTGATCAAGACGAGACCTTCTATGTCGACACTATCGAAGCCGATACGATCGCTAATCGTCTAAGATTTTGTTCAAAGTCGGTCCACAACTTTGGCGCGCCAATCCCGAATCTAGCGACACCGCTGTTTCTTAAACTTAGGGATTGGTTTAACAGATCCAATCCCCTCCTTCGCCTGATTGATATTTGATTCCATCAAAAGACCTTATCAGTTGCTACCATCATAACATATGGTTGTTAATCCATAACATATGGTTAAGATCACAAATACAATAGCCGATCCTAACGAAAATCTAAAGAGAACCCCTTACCTTGAAATCCCAAAAAGAGGTATGGGACTTAGAGACTAGCGGTTTCCGGCTTTTGGAATCTAAATGATTCGATCTACTCTGATTTCTCGAAATGTCGCCCCAAGATGTGAACACAAGAACAATCAAAATGTTACTCAAGGGATAACCTTTCCACATCAATTAGCCTTTCGGCTTTGGCCTCCAAAAACCGAAAGAGAAGAAGTGAAGGAAGAATTCGGCACTCACCTTAACACAGGGAATTCGACAACTCCTAGAGAATTTTGGCTTTTGAGAAGATCAAAAAGAAAAGATGATCTCAAGATATCTATGAAGATTCGGCTTTGATGAAGAAATAGGCAAAGAGAAAGGACTAGACAAGGGTATTCGGCTATGGAGATGAAAGCAGAGAAAATAATGGAATTTCATCTTTTGCCTAAAAGTGGAGATGAGAGAATAGGATTAGGGATTTTGGCTTAAGCAGAGAATGAGAGAAAATAATGGAAGAATAAAACCCTAATGCCGAAAATAAAAAGGTATTCCCCTCACATAAACACAAAATTTCGGCACCTACTCCCTAAAAACTAAAAATGCCCCTTTTTTAAAACTAAAACTAAGCTACTAATCAAGGGAAATTTCGGCACCCCTTAGCCATATTAAAACCGATTCCTCCTCCCCCTCAGTGTTGGAATTTCGGCTACCACTTTGACCAGGAGATAAATCCTAAATTTCCTCCCTTATCTTTATCTGATCACATCTCAAAAAGAAGCCTAGATCACACCACCTCTTCCTCCCTTTATCTGCCACATTATCTGCATTTTCCACTCAAATTAATCCTCCTAATTTCAAGCATCATTGCCGTCTCACTCTACCCACTTAAATGCCGAAAATTAACAAATCTTAATTAAAATAATTGGGCTTCATGTGACTCGAACTTGAGCCTCCTTAGCTGACGCCACCTCCCTGCTCTCTAAGTGGCGCCACTTTGCCACTGAGCCACAAGCCCATCTGTGTCTTATAATCACAGATAACATCTTTTAAGCCCTATCCTATCAGGCTTTCCACTAGAGTGTCCGAACAAAAAATTTGAATAAGGCCTCGGCCCAATTCCTGAGCCCAATCTGAACCCCTTAAACACCCTAATTACACATTAGAGATAACATAAACATCAAAGCACATTAAACGCAAAGGCCCATTAATTCAGTTTGTTACACCTGAATTTCAGGATGTTACAATTCTACCCCCTTAAAGAAATTTCGGCCTCGAAATTTACCTGATTAAAAGAGATGAGGATATTACTGCCGGATAATTTCTTCTAGCTCCCATGTAGCTTCCTTTGACCCGTGATTACGCCATAAAACTTTGACTAACGGAACCGACTTCCTTCTTAGCACCTTAATATCCCGATCTAAAATCTGTACTGGCTCCTCTTCAAAAGACAAGTCAGGTCTTATCTCAACTTCCTCTACTGGTACGATATGAGATGAATCCGAGCGATAATGCCTTAACATCGAGACATGGAATACACTATGTATCTGACTTAACTTCGGAGGTAACTCCAGCTGATAAGCCACTGGCCCAACACGCTTCAGTACACGGTATGGTCCGATGAACCTAGGGCTTAACTTGCCCTTCCGTCCAAATCTTAAGATCTTTTTCCAAGGTGAGACCTTCAAAAAGACCTGATCTCCCACTGAGAACTCTATCTCCTTACGCTTTAGGTCCGCATATGATTTCTGTCTGTTCGAAGCTTCTTTTAACCGGGCCCGAATTACTTTAACTTTTTCTTCCGTCACCGATATCAACTCAGGACCCAATAACTGTCGCCCCCCAGCTCAGTCCAACAAGTAGGAGTACGACACCTACGACCATACAATGCCTCATAGGGTGCCATCTGGATATTGGATTGATAGCTGTTGTTGTATGCAAACTCTGCCAATGGTAGAAAATCTTCCCAACCACCCCTGAAATCGATCACACAGCCTCTTAGCATGTCTTCTAGAATCTGGAATACTCTTTCCGACTGGCCATCAGTCTGCGGGTGAAATGCCGTGCTGAAATTTAGTCTTGTTCCCAAAGCTTCATGCAAAGCCTTCCAAAACCATGATGTAAACCTAGGATCCCTATCTGATATGATAGACACTGGTACCCTATGTAACCTCACGATCTCTGCTACATACAAATTGGCCAACTTCTGCAATGAATAATCCGTACGAACAGGTAGGAAATGAGCAGTCTTTGTTAACCGATCCACTATCACCCATACGAAATCTTTCTTAGTAGGCGTTAAGGGTAACCCACTAACAAAGTCCATCGTTATCCTTTCCCATTTCCATAATGGAATTTTCACCGGTTGTAGCAACCCTGACGGCAGTTGATGTTCCGCCTTTACCCGCTCACATGTCAAGCACTTGCTCACAAAGTCGGTAACCTCCCATTTCAACCCTGGCACCAATACTGCTCACGGAGATCTCGGTACATCTCATTTCCCCCGGGGTGCATAGCATATGGGCTACTGATAAACCGAAATAGTAACATATTTTAGGCCCACATTTAGTATGCTTTTGGATGAATTATCCCTTAATTTATGTAAAAAGGTGCTCTTAATACTTTCTTTTCATGTCTTATACTCAGGAAAGCACCTAAGGATGAAAAGAACTCAAAACGGGCTTAAAACGGGACAAATGGGCCAAAGAGGAAATCGACACGGCCTGGACCTTAGCCCACACGACCGTGCCTCACTGATTATCTAGAACACGATCTTCCCTCGATTCACACGACCGTGCCTCATTAAAGAAGTCCGAGCACGGCCCGGCCACGATCTACACGGGCGTGTGCCATGGCCGTGTCCTGTCCATTGGAAAGAGCAATTTCACTCGATTTGGATGCTTGGAGGCAAAGAAACACACTCCAAAGTCTAATTAAACCCCAATTAGGAATTGCACTCAAATTAGGATACTTGGAGGCCAAGTAACACATCTCAAAGCCTATATAAACACCCTAGGGGCAACTTAAGGAGGGAGTTGGGATGTAAACCTGCTGTCGAGGAGCCCAAAGCCATTGTCTAGGGGCGTCGTGCTAGGCCAGAGAAGGCAGATTTGTGAGGATTCACTATGGGATAGCCAGTTGATTCATCTCAAGAAGCCGGGATTCTACTCAAGACGGAGGATCTCCTCTTCAATTCCTTCAGGGGGTTTTAGGATTTCTTATGTTTTGTTTTATCTTTTCTCTTGAGATGTTTTCCTTTATTGTTATGAACTAAACCCTTCGGATACCCGAAGGGGATGAAACCTATGATGAATCTTGTTATTGTTTTCTGAATTATATGATAAATACTTAGTTTGTTCTTAATTATGTTAGCTTAATCCAAATTTAATGTGTTTAGGTGGAGGAGGAATAGACCCTGCCTAAGAGTAGATCCAACATAATTAAGCGGAGTTGATCGCACGCCTAGAGATAGGGTGACGAGATTTTACCGGATTAGGGTGAAACCTAATATGGGAATCCACAGATCGATTTACTACTATTCTAGGGGGTTATTATAAGAGAACGAGAGTTCCCCTAATTAACCTAGGGTTAGACGTTATTCACCTCGAGAGAGGGTTTAATATACGTTAGGAAGTCTTACAGATCAAACTAAGTGAATAAATCATATGGTTCAGTATTAGATTACAAGTGAAGTTTAGGTGGATTCTTCCTAGGGTATCGTCTAAATCAACTGAGTTTTTCCCAAGTTATTTTCCAAATTCATTCTTCTTTGTCTTAGAGTCTTTAGTTTAGTAGTTAGTTAATTTAGATTAATAAACAACTTCACTTATTTTAGGCTAAATAATAAAAAGAAAGTCAGTATTAGTACTTTTAGTTCCTTTGGGTTCGATAATCCGATCTTGCCTAAGCTATACTATCGCTCGATAGGTGCACTTGCCTCAATCGTTGTCGAGTTAGTTTCGTGTTCGATCATTCTTTTTATAAATTTTAAAGCTCGATTCACAAATGATCAAGTTTTTGGCGCCATTGTTGGAACTAAAATATTAAGAAAGCTCTATTTTTATTATTTTAGCCATTTTTATTTTTATTTTTTGCAATTTATTTTTATTTTTATTTTATTATTTTTACTTTGCTAATTTTTTCTTTATTTTGCTTTTGGCAGATAATTTTAGTCTATAGAGAAGATGGCACTGAACAATTATCGCTGGCAGCGATGAGGACAATTCCTACTAAAGCGACCAGGTGTCTTCAACCTCGACGTGGTCACCAAAGTTATCTAATCGATTAGAGATGATGAATAAAAAGTTAATGGCTTGAATAGTCTCTCGCAGGTACACCTAGAAATACATTATGATCCGAATTTAGGAGGCGTGGCGAATCCTGAGTACCCACTCTACGGATATGGCATGGAAAACGAGCAAGCTCAATATACGGGTAACTATTCTAGACCACAAAATAATTTTTATGATAACACTTATAATGCAAAGTTGGAAGTACCATCCCAATTTCTCGTGGATGATCAAAGTAGCCAAAGGCCTAACTTCCTCCAAACTTTCAACAACCATCTCACCAACAGAAGAGGAGTCGAACCTTGAAGAGATGCCGACAAAATTCATGGCGACTACAGATAACCGTCTCAAAAAAAATGAGACAACACTTAATGACCAACAAGCATCGATCAAAGGGATCGAGAGCCAAGTTGGGGAACTTACTGAGTCAGTTGGGGAACTTACTAAGTCAGTTATACAACTTGCTAAGCTAATCTCAGAACTACCACAAGGAAGCGTGCCAAGCAATATTGAAACTAACCCGAGTGAGCAAAATCAAGCCATTTACGATAGTGAAGGGTTAGACGAACCAAACTCAAGGGAAGAACCTGTGGTAAGTGAAGGTAAGGTTGAAGTGTGCCATGATATACCAAAACCAGCAATTACAGAGTACCAACCTCGTGTGCCATATCCCAATGCAATAAAGAAAGACCACACAAAGGAAGAATTTGGTGAACTCACACTTCGTGTAGACGATGAAACAATCACTCTTCAAGCTCTTGACTCAGCTAGGACATCGAGTAATAAAGGTACGAACGTTAATTCTATTGATAACCATTTGGTTCAACCTTCTTTACAGGAAGCATCACGAAATCACCTAGCTGAGCTAGATCTTAGACCTCGTACCGATAACGAAATAATTTATGAAGAACTAAGGCTTCAGGTCGATGAATTAGACAAGTGGAATACACACTTTAAAGAGAAACTAGGAATACACGAAGTGAAACCAAAGGAAACCCCAGACGAGCTGATAGGAACAACAAATCACTTCAAAATAGGGGATCAGGTATTGTTGAATAAGAAAGACCCTTGAATCGCCAATTCAGACCTCAAGACAAACAAAGAAATCACTTTTGAGGTACTTAATGTCTTTCTATACGGGCCAGTCGAGGTAAGCAATCCTAAATTCAGTACTTTTGAGGTAAACACTACTCGACTTAAATTTTATATCAAAAATCGAGTTGATCGCATGAGGAAGGATTTTCACCTCCTCAAACCACCATGACAATACGAGTGAAAGGTAAAGTCTAGCTTAAGACTATAAATGAGCGCTTCTCGGGAGGCAACCCGAGCACTAACCTCATTTAATTTTCATATTTTTACTTTCATATTTTGGTTTTTTTACTTTCAGCATCTAACTACAAACTAACCGAATAAGTGAAACATGATTCCCATACCACACGGCCTTACACACGGCCGTGGCCGTGGCCGTGTGGACACCACGGGTAGGCACATGGGCGTGGACCGTATCACAATTTACTTTTACTTTTATCTTTTTTATTTTCATTTTCATTTTTATTTTTATTTTTATTTTCATTTTTATTTATTTATTTTCATTTATTTTTCATTTTCATTTTTATTTTCTTTATTATTTTCTTCTTATTTTTCGTACCATTTAGATTTAGCTTAGGATACAATAAAATCAAGCCATGAAAGCTACTTCGAGGATTCAAATTCAAACTGCTCTCAAGGCGCTTCCCCACATTCACCTCCAATCCGATCCGGTTTCTTTTCATTAACTTCATCCAAAATTCAGGAAGTTTCACTTCTCTCCCTATCTTTTGCTTTTCTCACTATATTTCCATTTTATCTATCTTTGTACATTGAAGGCAATGTACATCTTAAGTGTGGGGGGGGTGAATCTTAGATATTTCAAACTTTTTGCATTATTCTCAAATCCCTGAATTTAGTCTTGTTTGAAAGTAAATTACTCATATTACTAATTAGGATGAAATTTCTGATGATTTATGATTTTTATTGATATGTTTTAGATTAAGTCATTGATAATTGTGCATTGATAATTAAATTTGAAGAATACTAGAGAATCAAGCATGATAAGTCTATTTTTTCAAAATTAAAATTTTCTAGGTTGTTGAACTAAATCTGAATATTATCTTGAAGTTTGAAATTTACGAGGTTGATGTCAAAAATACCCATAATTTTTGTGAGTTTTTGAGCCTTATAGAGCATATATTCTTTTTCTTGCTCACTATTGATTATGAGTGTGTCAACACTGATTTGTTATTCTAGAACTTGCATTGATTATACATGTCAAGACCACATTTTTTGATTTGATACACAAAGATGATAAAGGCACCTAGGATCTAACCCACTTACTCCATTAAAAGCCTACCTTTACAAATTAACCCCCAGTGAACCCCTTTTAATCCTAACAACCCTTTTTACTGACATAACCGCTAATATTAACCCAGAAACCCTTTGTTTTTGTTATCACCATTCCTTTTGACTACCCTTATATCGAGATTTGATTTGATTTGTTGCCTAATTATGAATTTTAGAAATTTATCCCTTATTATGTATTTAGTTTGTTCTTAAAAAAAAGTATATTCATTATTCATCATTAGTTGTGATTAAATGAGCTTATACGCTTAAATTCCAAGTATCGAAGAAGAAGCTCGTATTATTGGTATTCTTAGTTTTCAATTGATGTAATTATTATTATTAGTTCATTAGTTCTTAGTTAGGTAATTTGTCAATTCAAACTCGATTCTAACTCTCTAATTTAGCCTTATTCCACACCTTAACCCTAGCCCAAGTAACAACCTCATTAAAGACCTTCTGATTTGTGTTTCATCTCATATTTCAGTGGTGGAGATTTGATTTTCAAGCAAGCCTATGGGATTAACTCTTCATGTTTGACGTTTTGAGTGCCTAAATTTTGAACCTTAAACACTTTGAGTGATTTGAGTGAATCTTTTGTGAGGATGTCAATCCTTGTCGATTTCAAATCAGAGGTAATTATTTAGATGAAGGGAAACACCTATGTTTTGTGCTACAAAATATAAGGCTTATAATGTTTGAATTTTTAGGACTCCTTGAGTTGAATTATCCATGTATAAATTATCTCTGAATTATGATGAGACACTATTAATGACTATTGTGAATTGAGGGAAGTTCGTTTAGTTATGAGTTGAGAATTTTGCTTGAGGACAAGCAAAAGCTTAAGTGTGGGGGTATTTGATAAACCGAAATAGTAACATATTTTAGGCCCACATTTAGTATGCTTTTGGATGAATTATCCCTTAATTTATGTAAAAAGGTGCTCTTAATCCTTTCTTTTCATGTCTTATACTCAGGAAAGCACCCAAGGATGAAAAGAACGCAAAATGGGCTTAAAACGGGACAAATGGGCAAAAGAGGAAATCGACACGGCCTGGACCTTATCCCACACGGTCGTGCCTCACTGATCATCTAGAACATGGTCTTCCCTCGATTCACACGGCCATGCCTCATTAAAGAAGTCCGAGCACGGCCTGGCCACGATCCACACGGGCGTGTGCCATGGCCATGTCCCTGTCGCTGGAAAGAGCAATTTCACTCGGATTTGGATGCTTGGAGGCAAAGAAACACACTCCGAAGTCTAATTAAACCCCCAATTAGGAATTTCACTCAAATTAGGATACTTGGAGGCCAAGTAACACATCTCAAAGCCTATATAAACACCCTAGGGGGCAACTTAAGGAGGGAGTTGGACAGAAACCCTCTGTCAAGGGGAGCCCAAAGCCATCGTCTAGGGGCGTCGTGCTAGGCCAGAGAAGGTAGATTTGTGAGGATTCACTCAGGGATAGCCAGTTGGTTCATCTCAAGAAGCCGGAATTCTACTCAAGACGGAGGATCTCCTCTTCAATTCCTTCAGGGGGTTTTAGGGATTTCTTATGTTTTATTTTATCTTTTCTCTTGAGATGTTTTCCTTTATTGTTATGGACTAAACCCTTCGGATACCCAGAAGAGATGAAACCTATGATGAATCTTGTTATTGTTTTCTGAATTATATGATAAATACTTAGTTTATTCTTAATTATGTGAGCTTAATCCAAATTTAATGTGCTTAGGTGGAGGAGGAATAGACCCTGCCTAAGAGTAGATCCAACATAATTAAGCGGAGTTGATCGCACGCCTAGAGATAGGGTGACGAGATTTTGCCGGATTAGGGTGAAACCTAATATGGGAATCCACAGATCGATTTACTACTATTCTAGGGGGTTATTATAAGAGAACGAGAGTTCTACTAATTAACCTAGGGTTAGACGTTATTCGCCTCGAGAGAGGGTTTAATATACGTTAGGGAGTCTTACGGATCAAACTAAGTGAATAAATCGTATGGTTCAGTATTAGATAACAAGTGAAGTTTAGGTGGATTCTTCCTAGGGTATCGTCTAAATCAACTAAGTTTTTTCCAAGTTATTTTCCAAATTCATTCTTCTTTGTCTTAGAGTCTTTAGTTTAGTAGTTAATTAATTTAGATTAATAAACCACTTCACTTATTTTAGGCTAAATAATAAAAAGAAAGTGAGTATTAGTACTTTTAGTTCCTTTGGGTTCGATAATCCGATCTTGCCTAAGCTATACTACTGTTCGATAGGTGCACTTGCCTCAATCGTTGTCAGAGTTAGTTTCCAGGTTCGATCATTCTCTTTATAAATTTTAAAGCTCTGATTCACAGTTATCAGCTACTATGCACCTCACGCAGAATCATTTGCCTCAATTCTAAATTCTTGGGCATACAAACTCTTCCTCGGAAACTCAATACTCCATCACTATTCAACCCAAAATCCCCTATCTCACCACCTTCCACTTGTTGAAGCCGAGAACCCAACCTTTCATCTAACAATTGCTTTTCCTTAATTTGACTTACCCATGCCGGCTTCACCTGAAGTTCGGCTAGCAAGCTACCATCTTCATAAACGCTGAGATGAGCAAACATTGCTCTCAAATCCGATATCACCTTACGACTCAATGCATCAGCCACTACGTTAGCTTTACCTGGGTGATACTCGATTGAGAAGTCATAATCTTTCAACAGTTCTATCCACCTTCGCTGTCTTAAGTTCAACTCCTTCTGGGTAAGGAGGTACTTCAGACTCTTATGATCCGTATAGATAATCGACTTCTCCCCGTACAGATAGTGTCTCCAAATCTTCAGAGCAAACACCACTGTAGCTAACTCCAAATCATGAGTGGGATAACTTATCTCATGCAGCCTTAATTGACGAGATGCATAAGCCACCACTTCCCCCTTGCATCAGCACACAACCCAAGCCCGTGTGTGACGCATCACAATAAATGATAAACTCCTTACCAGCCTTAGGTTGAATCAATACTGGCGCTTCTATCAGAATCTTCTTCAATTTCTCAAAGCTCTCTTGCTGCTTATCTGACCACACAAACGGTACTCCCTTACGCAATAGTTTAGTTAGGGGTGCAGCAATCAACAAAAACCCCTCAACAAAACGTCTATAATACCCAGCCAAACCTAGAAAACTCTGAATTTCAGCCACTGACTTCGGTGGCTTCCAGTCCAACACAGCCTCGACCTTCCGGGGATCAACTCTAATTCCTTCGGCAGACACAACATGCCCCAAAAAGGTCACCTCTCTCAGTCAAAATTCACACTTACTGAATTTGGCATACAGCTGCTTCTCCCTTAATATCTGCAATACTACCCGTAGATACGAATCATGCTCTTCTTCAGTCTTTGAGTACACCAGGATGTCATCTATGAACACAACCACAAACCGGTCTAGATAGGGTTAGAAGACTCGGTTCATCATGTCCATAAATGCAACTGGTGCATTTGTCAACCCGAACGGCATCACTAAGAACTCGTAATGTCCATAACAAATTCGGAACGCAGTCTTATGAATATTTGCCTCCTTGACCTTTAACTGGTGATATCTCGATCTCAAATCTATCTTCGAAAAAACTGAAGCTCCATGCAGCTGATCGAACAGATCATCGATCCTTGGTAATGGGTACTTGTTCTTGATCGTCAACTTATTCAATTGTCTATAGTCGATGCACATACGCATCGACCCATCCTTTTTTTTAATGAACAAAACCGGTGCTCCCCATGGTGAAACACTTGGTCGAATAAATCCGCGATCCAACAACTCCTGAATTTGAGCTTTAAGCTCCGCTAACTCCTTCGGTGCCACTCTATACGGAGCAATAGACACCAGAGCCGTTCCTGGCAACAGCTCAACGCCAAATTCCAGTTCCCGATCCGGAGGCAATCCTGGAAGCTCCTCGGGAAAGACGTCTGAAAACTCATTCACCGTTCTAACACTCTCAACCGACAACTCTTTGGCCTCCAAAGCACTGATAAAGGCTAAGAACGCTCTACACCCCTTTCGCACCAACTTTTCTGCCTTTAAAGAAGATACCACATTAGACAGATAGTTTCTTCTTTCGCCTATCATCATTACTTCCTTATCCTCTAAAGTTCTTAGAACCATCAGTTTTGCAGCACAATCCAAATTCGCATGGTGTTTAACCAGCCAATCCATGCCCAAAGTAAGATCGAACTCGCCAAATGGCAGTTCCATCAAATCCGCCAGAAATACTTCCCCTTGAATTTCTAAGGGCACATCCCTAAACAACTTATTTATTACCACCGACTGTCTTAAAGGGCTAATCACAGTTGTTTCTCTAGCAGTAATCTCAGATCTAATATTCAAAGTTTCAGACACAACCCAAGCAACATACGAATGGGTGGATCCAATGTCTATCAAAGCGGTAAATGGTACATCAGATATGAAGAACATATCGGTTATGACATCCGGTGCATCGCCATCCTCTCGACGCCTGACCGCAGAGACCAACCCTGGCTATCTCGCCTCCGTGTTACCCCTGTTACCTGTACCTCTACCCGGTGCACCTTGACCTCGTCCAACACTATCACCACCTCGACCTGGCCCACGGCCTCTCGGCGACTGCTGAGCGCCTCCAGCCGGCTGTGCAAATCTGTTATGAACTGCCTGAGTTTGATCCGGCTTTTGAGGGAAATCCCTAAACCGATGGTCCTTGGATCCACATCTGAAACAACCACCAGTTCTCTTTCAGCATTCATTCGAGTGAAGTTTCCCACAATCTACGCAAGGCTGTAATTGATTAGTAGTAGCTTGAACTCTCACTCGAGCTGGCTCCTCATTTCTGGGCCTTTTCTGAAACCCTCTAGCAGGACCTGAGTACCCAGAGTCTCTCTTGTTCCTACCCCTATCCTTGTCTCAGTTTTGCCGCTCCGAGTGTTTAACATCCTCAGCAATCTTAGCTTTTTCCACAAGTGCGGCAAAATTCCTCTCCTTCTATGGGGCTATCAGTACCCGTAACTCATCAAGCAACCCGTCCTCAAAATGCACACAGCGTTCATAATCAGTCGGCACTATTCCTCGGGCATACCGACTCAGACGCAGAAATTCTGCCTCGTAAGCTACCACAGATTTACATCATTGGACCAAATTTAGAAATTCCTTCCTTCGGGCATCGACATAGCTAGTCCCGACATACTTTCCTTGGAATGCTGTCTTAAAGAATTCCCATGTAATACGATCAGCCTGAGTGCCTTTCCGAATAGTGAGCCACCACTGATACGCCTCGTCTCTCAGTAATGACACAACCCCCTTCAGTTTCTGCTCGGCGGTGCAATCCAGGTCATCCATAATCCACTCCACTGCCTCAAGCTAGTACTCTGCTACACTTAGGGCTACACCCGAAATGCCCCTAAAAACTTCAGCCCCATTCGATCAGAGTAGTTCCGATATCGACCCACGAGCTGCCGACCCAGTTCTCGCCCCAGCAACCCTTTCTAGGACTCACAACATCGCTTGTGACAGAGCGTCATCATCTCTCATTCGATCATGTGACCCAGCTTCAATCACTGGTGACGCAGGGGCGTCCATTTTCGGCATATGTCCCGATGCCTCAGATACAACTCTAGCACCTCGGCCTCTACCACAGCCACATCTACAGCGTCCACGTCCTCTAGCGCTCATGTTTACTAAATCGATTTAATTTGATTACAAGTCTTATGAATCAGTATATTATTCAATGTTTATTAAAAAATGTTTTATGAAGTATGGGAAGTAAAGTCGTTTTCGCAAAACGTATCCTAAGGTCTCAATCTCTATAGTTTCAGCTCCTAAAGCTAAAAGTTCTAGAGTATTTCTACAATCATACCACAATAATCATAAAATGAAAACATAAACTTACTTGACTTTGTGCCGGATACCCGTGGTGCCATACTTTCTTTAGATCATGCATTTATAAATTAAAATTTTAAACAGCTTTGGAAAATACTTTTGAACCCAAACCACAGTCGAGTTTTGCAACCGGCTCTGATACCATAAAATGTAACACCCCAAACTCGGCCTATGCGGTATGACCGGATCTGACATGTCACATGAAGAAAACGAGTAAAAAACTTGTGCTTCTTACTAAAGATTAGAATTTAGTTTAAGAAAACAAATTTTGATCGGAAATATTTGATAGAAATACTACAATTCTTGAAAGGTTAATTGAAGAATCGATAATTGAATTAGTGATCTTTTAAATTCGTAATTTTTGAAAATAATATTGATATTTCGAAGGAAAGTCCAAGTTAAATTATTCGAACATATTTGTTATGAAATCCGTTTGTTGATAAATTTTATGAAAAACCGTTGTTTATGATTTTCGAAAAATCCCCGCTTTAAATCAAACCATGATAGAAAGTAAATAGTCAAACATAAAATCCAAATTTAAAATCCCAGAGGCCTTATTACAACTTTAACCCAATATAGTAAAAGTAACGAAAATAAACGAAAAAGGAATTTACTAAGTTCAAAAACACCATTTCTAAAGTATGGCCTCCACCGAGTCATCCATGGCCCAAGTCCACATCACTGAGCATTACCTGCAAGGGTTAAGGAAAAAAAAAGGGGTGAGTTACTAGAACTCAGTGCATAATCCCTTTACCGTCATCCACTGGGCCTGAATCCATATAGCAATAACTTAGGCCTAAGCCCATTTACATAATAGTGTTTAAAATGACATGTATGCAACCCAACCCATCCATCCATCACACCTCCGACCAGCCAATCACACCTGTGGGGATCAAGTCAACCCACCCCGCCGCTCACACCAAAATTTGCAGTCAAGCTATCATCATATATTTTTATTGTGGCCATGCCACCAAATCATATGTAAGCATAATAATGGACATTTTGTGGCAATGCCACCAGGCTACACTGCTCTCCATACATTTTTTTCCCATCCCATGCAAGATATGGAAATGCAACATACATAATAAAGTGTTCACATATAAATAACAACCATTAATCTAGGAATTTATTACAGAGAATCAGCACATTAAAGCAATAATAATTCGGTCCACTAAGGCATTCTAGCAATTCGGCCCATAGGGGCATTTTAGTAAATTGGCCCATAGGGGCATTTTGGTAATTTTACAAATTTTATACCGATTTTAACAGATTTTAGAAATAATGTAATTTAAGCAAGTTACTCGATCTATGCCATATTACAATTTCTAGCCTTGTAAATAATAACGATATATTTTCCAACATGACATTGAATCACAAATCTACGGGATTTCGGTGTGAGATTACACACCTGATTACGGTAAGGATTAAACCTTCTTGATCATCGGCACCTAAATCACCATTACACTCGATTAACCATAAACGAGATTTTATTAATCTAATATCTAAATCAGACGATCTAATGAAACGCTTACCCTTAATATCGTGAATGACCACGATTTGTCTATTTTCACCGGATGATGGTCCACAACCCGGTGGAAAATCCCAAACTGCCGATACCGCTCTTCGTTTGAACTTAGGAGTAGGAATTGCAAATCCACTCCTTTTGTGTTCTCCTAACGCTTTTCCTTTCAAATCGCTACCACTTGCCTCCATTGAAAAAGTCTCAGTTAGAAAGATACTATGATGAGTGCAAGTAGTTGTTTAGGGATAGGATTCGTCTTACCACTATTTTCGAAGGATTAACAAGTAGAGAATATCGAGTGATTTCGTCCCAAAAAAATAATCGATAAGTCGAAACTTCGATCCGATAGCAACATAACTGAATAGAGATATAACGAAAAAAAATCCAAGAAGAAACCCCCTTACCTTAACGACGATGAATCCGATTTCCACCGATTGACTTATGGCTACGGATAAGACAAGGGTATGAGATTCGACTTTCCACTATAACACTACATTAGAAGATGATCACGATATGAAGGATTATGAGAGAATGATATTTCGATTTTGAACAAAAGTGAAACATCCGAATGTTAATAGACACACATTCAGCTAGGGAGAAAAGAAAATGAAAAAAAGAAGAAGAATAAGACCACTTACCTATTCGATCAAAGAATTGAGTGCCAACACGAATGAGAAAGAAATAATGAAGAAGAAATGAAAGGTTAAGAAGTTCGGCTAAGGAGAGAAATGAGCAAGAAGATTCGGCCACAAGGTAATGTTGTTTTGAGTGAAAGAGAGAAAGTTGAAGAAATGGAAAAAAGAAAAGAAGAGATGGAGGAGAGTACTAGATGGTTTCGGCTATCCAAGGAAAAAAATAAGCAAAGTGAATTGGACGCAAAGAGTTGGGTGTTTCGGCAACAAGGGAGGAAGGTTGGAAAAGAGTACAAAAAAAATGCTAAGAGAAAACAAGCCTTACAAGTACCAAAATTTGCCAAATGACTAATGCAAAATTCGGCTACCAAAACCCCCTCCCAAAACCGTGTATCACATTAGCCAAAAGGATGAATGTTGACCAAAATTCTATCCCAAGCACCTTCCAAACATTCGGCCAACATATCCCCCTTCTTGCTCCTTTCCTTTAATTCTTTCCTTCCTTTTCCCTTATTTTCCTCATTCCCTTATTTCTTAGCCACCTTTCCAAAAATAAAGTCTCCCATACCATAATTAGAACCATGGCCGACACTTGGAATAGGAACACAAAAATAAATCCAAAATTTTGCAATAGATGGGATTCAAACATCAGACCATTAGTACACTCCACACTCCACACGCCACTTTCCACTTTTACCAATAGACTCCTTGTGCTAGCAAAATGCACACTTATTTCCTTAAGTCTTGATGCCACTTACCTTCTCTCCTTAAAGTGCTTAAACACAAAAATTTTGCTAAGGCCCAACTCAACCCCGAGCCTTCTTAGAACCCCTAAACATACACAATTAACATTCTTAACTAGTCTAACGCATGATGTGAAGTAAATTATAAAATCCCGAATTTCAGGATGTTACAGATCTAGTATGTCACATAAAGAAAACGTATAAAGAACTAAAGTTTACATTATTTGGTTATAGTTAAGAAAACAAGTTCGGTTATAATTAATCGATAAAATACTACTAATATCTAGAGGTTGGTTGAAGAATCGATAATCGAACTAGTGATCTTTTAAAACCGTGACTTTTGAAAATATTATTTATAATTTGCAGGAAAAATCCAAGTTAAATTATTTGCACATATTTATTATGAAATCCGTTTGTTGTTAAATTTGAAGAAAAACCGTTGTTTATGATTTTAGAAAATCCCCGTTTAAAACAATTCATGGAAAATAAATACGTCAAACATAAAACCGAAATAAAAATCCCAGAGGCCTTATTACAACTTTAAACCCAAAATAGTAAAAGTAACGAAATAAGCGGGAAAGAAATTTACTAAGGTTCGAAAATATTATTTCCAAAGTATGGCCTCCACCGAGTCATCCATGGGCCCAAGTCCTCATTCATCGATCATTACCTGCAAGGATTAAGAGAATGGGGTGAGTTACTAGAACTCGGTGTATAATCCCCTTACTGGTCATCCACCATCGGGCCTCGAACCCATATAGCATAATCTTGGGCCTAAGCCCATTTACATAACAATAATTAAATGAAGTAAATGTATGCAACCCAACCCAATCCATCCATCACACCCCGACTCACCAATCACACCTGTGGGGATCAAGTCAACCCACCCCGCTCACACCAAATTTGCAAATAAACCGCTATAGCATTTTATTTTTGTGGTCGACCATCAAGTCATAATTTAGGCACGATAATATACAATTTGTGGCAATGCCACCAGTTACATCGCTCTTCATACAATTTTCCCATCCCATGCAAAATGTAAAATAAATGCAACATACATAATAACATAAAGTATTCACATATAAATAACAACCATTATTCTATTGAACAATTTTGGTGATCCAGCCCAATAAAGCATTTTAATAATTCGGCCCACTAAGGCATTTTGGTAAATCGGCCCTTAGGGGCATTTTGGTAAATCAGCCCTTAGGGGCATTTTGGTAAATCGGCCCTTAGGGGCATTTTCGTAATTTAGCAATTTAATACCAATTTTGACAGATCTTTAGAAAATAATATTAATTTAAGCAAGTTACTCGATTTATGCCATATTACGATTTTTAACTCTGTAAATAATAACGATTTACTTTTCCAACATAATATCGAATCTCGAATCTACGGATTTCGGTGTGAGATTACACACCTGATTACGGTAAGGACTAAACCTTCATGATCGTCGGTACCTAAATCACCATTACACTCGATTAACCAACAAACGAGGTTTTATTAATCTAAATCAGACGATCTAATGAAACGCTTACCCTTAGTATCGTGAACGACCACGATCTGTCTATTCTCACTGGATGATGGTCCACAACCCAATGGGAAATCCCGAACTGCCGATACCGCCCTACGTTTGAACTTAGGAGTAGGAATTGCAAATCCACTCCTTTTGTGTTCTCCTATCACTTTTCCTTTCAAATCGTTACCACTTGCCTCCATTGAAAAAGTCCCGGTCAGTAAAATACTACTATGAGAGAAAGTAGTTGTTTAGGGATAGGATTCGGCTTACCTCTACTTCCAAAGAACCAACGAGTAGAGAAAACGAGTGATTTAATCCCTATAACAATCGATTAGTCAAATCTATCATTCCGTTTTAACGGAATAACCAAATATTGAGAGATCGAAATGATCCATAGAGAAACTCCTTACCTTAATGATAATAGATCCGACTTCCACCGATTGACTTAAGACTAGAGATGAATCGGCAAGGATGTGATATTCAGCCAGCCACTAGAACACTACGAAAAGAAGATGATCAAGATATGAGGGAGTAAGAGAAAATGATATTTCGGTTTAGAAACAAGTAGAACAACCGAATAGTGATGAACACACATTCGGCTAGGAAGAAAGATAAGAATAGAATGAAGCCCCTTACCCGTTCAACCAAAGAGAAATGTCCAACACGCAAGAATGGAGACGAGATAGTGACTAAGAGGATTCGGCTATTGGGAGAAATGAACAAAGAAGATTCGGTCATATGGTAATGTCGATTTAGGAAAAGGTAGAAAGGTTGAAGAAATGGTAAAAGGAAAAGAAAAGATGGAAAAAGAAGTGTTAGATAATTCGGCTAACACAAAGGAAAAAGTGAGCAAAATGCTTTGAGTGTTTTGATCATTTTGTGTTTTGGCAACAAAGGAAAAAGGTTTGAAAAGAGTACCAAAAATGTTCAAAAGGGAAAATAGGCTTTTCATTCTCAAACTTGCAAATAGGCTAGGAAAATTCGGCTCCTCTTTTTCTCCCAACAAAACCGTGTATCCCAAGCACTAAAAGGATTAAGGTTGACCCAAAATTTCTTTCCATAATACCTCCCTAAGATTCGGCCGACATGTTCCCCCACCTTATCCCTTTCCTTTATTTCTTTCCTTCTTTTTCCCTTGCTTTCCTCCTTACCATATTTTCTTAGTCTTCTTTCCAACATTAGAAAAGTCTTCTTTTCCTTCTTTGATGCCATGGCCGACACTTACCATACAACACTTGAGAAGCTCAAAAATTTAAGTCCCAAAAGTTGCAATAGATGGGTTTCAAACCCCTTCCCTCAATGCTCTCCACTTGACGCCACCCCACTCTACCATGTGCTCCACTTGTGCTAGCAAAATACACATTTATTTCCTTAAGTCTTGATGCCATTTACCTTCTCTCCTTAAAGTGCTTAAACACAAAAAATTTACTAAGGCCCAACTCAACCCATAGCCTTCTTAGGGTCCCTAAACATACACAACTAACACTATTGACTAGCCTATCGCATGATATAATGTAAAACATAAATTCTCGAATTTCAGGATGTTACAATTCTACCCCCTTAAAGAAATTTCGGCCTCGAAATTTACCTGATTAGAAGAGATGAGGATATTGCTGCTGGATCGTGTTCTCTGGCTCCCATGTAGCTTCCTCTGACCCGTGATTACGCCATAATACTTTGACTAACGGAACTGACTTCTTTCTCAGCACCTTAATATCCCGATCTAAAATCAGACCGGCTCTTCTTTAAAGGACAAGTCGTCTTATCTCAATTTCTCCATCGGTAATAATATGAGACGGATCCGAACGATAACGCCTTAACATCGAGACATGGAATACGCTATGTATCTGACTTGATTCCGGAGGTAACTCAAGCTGATAAGCCACTAGTCCAACACGCTTCAGTACACGGTACGGTCCGATGAACCTAGGGCTCAACTTGCCTTTCCATCCAAATCTTAAAATATTTTTCCAAGGTGAGACCTTCAAAAAGACCTGATCTCCCTCAGAGAACTCTATATCCTTACACTTCAGATCCGCGTACGATTTCTGTCTCTCCGAAGCTTCTTTTAACCGAGCCCGATTTACCTTAACTTTTTCTTCCGTCTCCGAGATCAACTCTGGACCCAATAACCTGCCGCTTCCCAACTCACCCAACAAGTAGGAGTACGACACCTACGTCCATACAACGCCTCGTAGGGTGCCATCTGGATGTTGGATTGATAGCTGTTGTTGCATGCAAACTCTGCTAACGGTAGAAAATCTTCCCAACTACCCCTGAAGTCGATCACACAGCCTTTTAACATGTCTTCTAGAATCTGGATTACTCTCTCCGACTGACCATCTGTCTGCGGATGAAATGCCGTGCTGAAATTTAATCTTATACCCAAAGCTTCATGTAAAGCCTTCCAAAATCGTGATGTAAACCTAGGATCCCTGTCCGATATAATAGACACTGGTTCCCCATGTAACCTCACGACTTCTGCTACATACAACTTGGCTAACTTCTGCAACGAATAATCCGTACGAACAGGTAGGAAATGAGCAGTCTTTGTTAACCGATCCACTATAACCCATACTGAATCTTTCTTATTAGGCGTTAAGGGTAACCCACTAACAAAATCCATCGTTATCCTTTCCCATTTCCATAGTGGAATTTTCACCGGTTGCAATAACCACGAAGGCGCTTGATGCTCCGCCTTCACCACCGACATGTCAAGCCCTTGCTCACAAAGTCAGTAACCTCTCGTTTCAACCCTGGCCACCAATACCGCTCACTGAGGTCTCGATACATCTTATTTCCTCCGGGGTGCATAGCATATGGGCTACTTTGCGCCTCACATAGAATCATTTGTCTTAATTCTGAATCCCTGGGCATACAAACACTTCCACAGAAACACAATACTCCATCACTATTTAATCCAAAATCCCCTATCTCACCACTTTCCACTTGCTGAAGTCGAGAACCCAACCTTTCATCTAACAACTACTTTTCCTTAATCTGGCTTACCCATGCCGGCTTCACTTGAAGTTCGGCTAACAGACTACCATCTTCATAAAGGCTGAGATGAGCGAACATCGCTCTCAAATCCGATATCACCTTACGACTCAACGCATCTGCCACTACGTTAGCTTTACCTGGGTGATACTCGATTGAGAAGTCATAATCCTTCAACAATTCTATCCACCTCCGCTGTCTTAAGTTCAACTCCTTTTGGGTAAGGAGGTACTTCAGACTCTTATGATCCGTGTAGGTAATCAACTTATCCCCGTACAGATAGTGTCTCCAAATCTTCAGAGTAAACACCACTGCAGCTAACTCTAAATCATGAGTAGGATAGTTTACCTCATGCGGCCTTAATTGACGAGATACATAAGCTACCACTTTTCCCTCTTACATCAACACACATCCTAAGCCCGTGTGTGACGCATCACAATACACAATAAACTCTTTACCAGCCTCAGGTTGAATCAATACTGGCGCTTTTGTTAGAATCTTCTTCAGTTTCTCAAAGCTCTCTTGCTGCTTATATGACCACACAAACGGTACTCCTTTATGCAACAGCTTAGTTAGGGGTGCAGTAATCAACGAAAACCCCTCAACGAATCGCTTGTAATATCCAGCCAAACCTAAAAAACTCTGAATTTCTGCCACTGACTTCGGTGGCTTCCAATCCAACACATGCCTCAAAAAGGTCATCTCCTTCAACCAAAATTCACACTTACTGAATTTGGCATACAGCTACTTCTCCCTCAAAATCTGCAATACTACCCGTAGATGCGAATCATTCTCTTCTTCAGTCTTTGAGTACACTAGGATGTCATCTATTAACATAACCACAAACTGGTCTAGGTAAGGTTGGAAGACTCGGTTCATCATGTCCATAAATGCAACTGGTGCATTAGTCAACCTGAACGGTATCACTAAGAACTCGTAATGCCCATATCGGGTTCGGAACGCAGTCTTGTGAATATCCACCTCCTTGACCTTAAGCGGGTGATACCCCGATCTCAAGTCTATCTTCGAGAAAATCGAAGCTCCTCGCAAAATGATCGAATGATCATCGATCCTCAGAATCTGATACTTGTTCTTGATCGTCAACTTATTCAATTTTCTATAATCGATGCACATACGCATCGACCCATCCTTTTTCTTAATGAACAACACCGATGCTCCCCACGGTGACACACTTGGTCGAATAAATCCACGATCCAACAACTCCTGAATTTGAGCTTTAAGTTCCACGAGCTCCTTCAGTGCCATTCTGTAAGGAGCAATGGACACCGGAGCCGTTCCTGGCAATAGGTCAATACCAAATTCTACCTCCCGACCAGGAGGCAATCTTGGAAGCTCCTCGGAAAAGACGTCTGAAAACTCTTTCACCGTTCTAACACTCTCTACCGACAACTATTTGGCATCCAAAGCACTGATAAAGGCTATGAACGCTCCACACCCCTTTCGTATCAACCTTTCTTCCTTTAAAGCAGATACCACATTAGATAGATAATTTTTTCTTTCACCTATCATCACCACTTCCTTATCCTCTGAAGTTCTTAGTACCATCTGCTTTGTAGCACAGTCCAAGTTCGCACGATGCTTAACCAACCAGTCCATGCCCAAAATAAGATCGAACTCCCCGAACGGTAGTTCCATCAAATCCGCCAGAAATACTACCCCCTGAACCTCTAAGGGCACATCCCTAAACAACTTATTAACTACCACCGACTGTCCTAAAGGACTAATTACAGTAGTTTCTTAAGCAGTAATCTCAGATCTAATATTCAAAGTTCCAGACACGGCACATGCAACATACGAATGGGTGGATCCAATGTCTATCAAAGCGGTAAAAGGCACATCAGATGTAACATCCCAGTTTAGACCCTAGTCTGAACGGTGGTTCGAGACCACAAATTCGAGGTCGTATAAATATTTTAATGATATTTTCTATGTGAATATTATGTGACTTAGCCTGTGTAAAAATTCGGTGTGATAATTTGATTGTTTGTGTGTCGAATTTGCGATAAGGACTTAATTGTATAAGGTGTAAAAGCTATGTGCTGAATTATAAGTACTTAAATGTTGATGGCTTTTTAAGGAAGAGGCCTTATGTTGTTAATGAACCATTTTTAAGATAGTGGGGTGTTAAATGACAAACTAGCCTTAAAATGTATTTGTTTTATATGACTTATAAAAGGGCAAAGTTGGTATTTGATTATTATGTTAATTTATAATGAAACAAAAGGAAAAAGAGTACTCATATTTGTTTATATCAACCGAAAATGAGAAAATAAAAGAAGGAAGAAAAGCTTTGAAAATTTCGGCTAGGGTTAAGCTTGAATTAAAACCAAGAGAGAAGAGGTTCGGATCGAGATCGAGGCAAAGATAAAGTACTCGATTAATCAATCGTATCGATAGTCGACGTTCGAGGTAAGTTCGGATATAATACATGTTAATGAGATATGTTTTAGTACTATGAATTGAATAGGTATATGAGTATAAAATTGAGATGTTATGTGCAAGATTTAGCGATGGCACTAAGTGTGCGAAAATGTAAATCGAAACAGAAATGAAAGGCACTGTGTGTGCGATGATATGAAAGCTACGGCTTATAGTATTGACACTGTGTGTGCGTTACCGAGATAAGTCGATTAAAAGATTAGGCACTAAGTGTGCGATGACAAATATGCTACGAGCATGTATATAGCACTGAGTGTGCGATCAAATTGAATGAAAACTAAAGAATGATTGGCAAATAATATCGAGCATTGAATAGCTTGGATGTTTAATAACTATGTGTGGTTAAGGTATGTATTGAACCTTTGTGGTTGATGAGTATAATCGAGTTATGATTAGGGAAATAAGTATTTTAGCTATGGATGAGAAGGCAAGAATATGAGATAATAGACCTATGTGATTGTTTATTTTATACATTGGTTTAATTTGATATGATAATTGTATTATGTTATGAACTTACTAAGCTTTATAAAGCTTACTGTGTGATTTGTTTCTCTGCATTGCAGTGTCAGTAAAGCTAGCTCGGATCGGGGATCGTCAAGATCTCACCACACTATCGGCAAATCTATTTTGGGGTATTTTGGAACAATGTATATAGTTAAATATGGCATGTATAGGCTGGTCATTTGAATCATGTTTGATGTTTGTAAGTAGCCATGAGATATGGCTAGATATGTGCTAGTTTAGCTAGAATGAACTTGATATATATGATGCATCTTTTGGTATGGTTTGTGGGTTGAGGAGTTGACTTATGAATGGTAACTTTGTGTTGGTAAAATGCTAGTATGAGTTAATGAAATTGAGAAGGAATGATGTTTGATATTGAATGTTTTATGCTTGTGATGAGATAAGTTTTGGTATTGAATTTGTTATGGTTGGAATGGGAATTGAATGCATAAATTGAATGGTCATTTTGGTAAGTTTTTGGTTGCCTCATGTGCATGATATGTTTTGGTATGTATTGCTTGTAGGTTTGACCTAAGTGGGTGGCATGTTGGCCTTGCAAAATGGCCTATAATGTCACACGGTTGAGGCACACGGGCGTGCCTAAGACCGTAGGTGAATTGGCAGTATGTAGCTTAGTTATACACGACCATGGCACACGAGCGTGCCTAGTGACCGTGTTGAAATAGTCAGTATATAGACACGAACGGGCACACGAGCGTGCCTAGTGACTGTGTTAAAATAGACAGTATGTAGACACGGATGGACACATGGGGGTGTCTAGTAGCCGTGGATGACACACGGCCTCCTCCCACGGGCGTGTCTCCCCTGTATCTTAGAAAAGTTTTAAATTTCGGAGAAATTTATTATGTGTTTTAATTTAGTCTCGACCCCTCTATAGCATGTGAATTAGGTCGTGTAGACCTCGATAAGGGACACCATGATTGTAATTGAATGAGATTGAAGATGATTGACTTTGTGTCGTAAATTCTAGATGTTAAATGTTTTGATTGATCGGTAATACCTCTTAACCCTGTTCCGATGACAGTTTTGGGTTAGGGGTGTTACATTTCATTGGTATCAGAGCTACAGTTTAGTCGATTCTCAGACTAACGTAGCGCGTGTGAGTCTAGCTATACATGCCATATTTGAAATTTCGATAGTGTGATGAATGCTGGCAGTTGAAAATGTGTTTTCTTATAGTAATGGATCCCTATCGAGTAGTTACTGACGATGTAGAGAGTAATGCGCCTGCTTCCGCTCAAGGGACAGCGCCGGCCATATCTAGGCCGAATGAAGGTAGCGAGGGAGGAGAGGCTAAGCAAGCCTTCTTCTGTATGATGAGTGAGTGGTTTACGGAGTTCGTTCGAACGAATCGGACTACTCCACAACCTCCACCCCTGCAAGTACCTATTGTACCTCAAGTTGTAGATTCAAACAGATTGAATAAAACACCTGTAGACAAGATTCGAAAATACGGAGCTGAGAAGTTTAGGGCAACATCTGATGACGATGCTGAGCGAGCCGAGTTTTGGCTTGAGAATACAATCAGAGTATTCGATGAGATGACGTTGAACCCTGATGAGTGCATTAAGCGTGCAGTTTCCTTGTTGAGAGATACGGCTTACAACTGGTGGAAAACATTAATATCTGTAGTTCCGAGAGAGAGAGTCACCTGGGACTTCTTTCAAGTTGAGTTCAGAAAGAAATATATTAGTCAGCGTTTCATTGATCAGAAACGTAAAGAGTTTCTAGAGTTGAAACAGGGCCGTTTTTCTGTTACTAAGTACGAGCGAGAATTTGTAAGATTGAGTCAATATGCGAGAGAATGTGTCTCGACCGAAGCTACTATGTGAAAACGTTTCATAGAGGGATTGAATAAAGACATCAAGCTATTGGTTGGGATACTCGATATAAATGAATTTGTTGTGTTAGTTGAAAGAGCGTGTAAAGCTGAAGAGCTCAATAAGGAAAAGAAGAAAGTCGATTCAGAAGCTCGTGATGAAAGAAAGAGATTGATGAATAAATTTTCTCAACCTTCTACTAAGAGATACAGAGATACAAGTAACCGTTCAAATGCTACATTTGGACATCCAAGTAGAGATTGTTTGAAACAAAGTACTGGTCCACGAATTCAAGCTCCGAATGAATCAAGTGTTACCAGTGTTAAGAGTAACAAGCCTGAGTGCAGACAGTGTGGAAGGTGACATGTGGGAGAATGTTGGGGCAAGTACAACAATAGAGTTTGTTATAAATGTGGATCCCGAGATCATTTTATTCGGGATTGCCCAAAGATGGTCGAAGAAGAATATGTTCAAAATGGAAGACCGAGTAATGTGACAGCTAGGGGTAGACAACCCAGAAGTACCAAAAATGTGAGTGAAAGTCAGAGATGGACAAATGACACAGCTGTGAGATCAGAAGCGAGAGCACCTGCCCAAGCCTATGCTATACATACACGAGAGGAAGCATCATCTCAAGACGTCATCACCGGTACTTTCACTTTATTTGATATTGATGTCATTGCATTGATAGATCCTGGATCAACCCATTCCTATGTGTGTATGAACGTAGTATTGAATAAGACTCTACCTATTGAGTCTACTGAATTTGTGATTAGAGTATCGAACCCCTTAGGCAAGTGTGTTTTGGTGGATAAGGTGCGCAAGAATTGCCCATTGATGTTTCATGATATATGTTTTTCGGTTAATTTGATATTGCTTCCCTTTGATGAATTTGATATAATTCTGGGTATGGATTGACTTTCTCTGCATAATGCCATTGTGAATTGTAAAAGAAAGAGTATTGAATTGAGAAGTCAGAACGGTGAGCTAGTTCGAATTGAATCTAGTGATATGAAGGGATTACCAGCTGTTGTATCTGCGATGAAAGCTATGAACTATGTGAGAAAAGGTTGTGAAGCTTATTTGGCATACGTGATTGATACAAAGGTGTCGGAAAAGAAAGTGGAATCATGTGCATGGGTTTGTGAGTTTCAGGATGTATTTCCAAGAAGAGTTACCGTGGATTACCTCCACCCGAGAGGTGGAATTTGGTATTGAGTTAGTGCCGAATCGCTCCTATTTCGATAGCTCCATACTGAGAATGGCCCCAACCGAATTGAAAGAGTTGAAATCTCGGTTGCGAGAATTGGTGATAGAGGTTTTGCACGATCGAGTTTCTCACCCCGGGAGCTCTGTGTTGTTTGTGAAAAGAAAGATGGGACTATGAGAATGTGTATCGACACGACAATTGAACAAAGTGACGATAAAGAACAAATATCCATTGCCTCGTATCGATGATTTGTTCGATCACCAAAAGAGCTACGATATTTTCTAAGATAGATTTGAGATCGTGTTATTATCGCTTGAGAGTTAAAGAATCGATGTGCCAAAACCGCTTTCGAAATGAGGTATGGACATTACGAATTCTTAGTGATGCCTTTTGGACTAACCAATGCTCCTGTAGTGTTTATGGATTTGATGAATCGGATATTCAGACCGTATTTGGATCGCTTTATTGTGGTATTTATTGATGATATTTTGATTTATTCGCGAGATGAGACGCAGCATGCTGAGCATTTGAGAATTGTACTACAAACTCTGCGTGAGAAATAGTTGATTGCAAAGTTTAGCAAATGTGAATTTTGGTTGCATGAGGTCAGTTTTCTGGGACATATTGTATCAGCTGCTGGGATACGATTTGACCCGAGTAAAATATCTGCTATTTTAGAATGGAAGCCTCCGAGGAATGTGTCTGAATTCCGTAGTTTTCTGGGATTAGCGGGATATTATAGACAATTTGTGAAAGGCTTCTCGATGATCGCGACTCCATTGAAAAACTTGTTACAGAAAGATGTTAGATTCGAGTGGTCAGAAAAGTGCCAGCAAAGTTTTGAGCAGTTGAAAGTGTTGTTAACAGAAGCACCAGTTTTGATTCAACCCGAATCGGGCAAAAATTCATAGTTTACAAAGTGATGCATCGTTGAATGGATTGGGCCAGTCTTTGATGCAAGAAGGAAAGTCATTGCTTACGCTTCAAGACAGTTAAAACCGCATGAAAGGAACTACCCAACGCATGATCTTGAATTGGCTGCGATTGTGTTCGCATTGAAGATTTGGTGTCACTATCTATTCGGGGAAAAATGTCACATCTATACTGATCATAAGAGCTTAAAGTACTTGATGACTCAGAAAGGCTTGAACTTGCGGCAGAGAAGATGGTTAGAGTTATTGAAAGACTACGAACTTGTGATAGATTACCACCCGGGTAAGGCTAATGCTATAGCTGATGCCTTAAGCCAAAAATCGTTATACGCTTTGAGAGCTATGAGTAATCAGATAGATCTGTGTGATGATAGTGCGGTGGTAGCTGAATTGAAAGTAAAGCCGTTGTTTATACGACAGATATGTGATGCTCAGAAGATTGATAATGAGTTATTGGCAAAAAGAGTTCAGTGTGATTCAGATGCTGTAACGGAATTTCGAGTTGATAGTGATGATTTTTTGAGATTCAGAGATCGGATTTGTGTTCCAAGAAATTTAGAGTTGATTCAAATGATTTTGAATGAAGCTCACAATAGTCATTTGACTGTACATCTGGGGAGTACGAAAATGTATAATGATCTGAAACAGCTCTATTGGTGGCATGGTATGAAAAGAGACATTTCTGACTTTGTGTTAAAGTGTTTAGTTTGTCAGCAAGTCAAAGCCGAACATCAAGTTCCATCTGGTTTGTTAGAACCGATTATGATTCCTGAGTGGAAATGGGAAAGAATTACGATGGACTTTGTGTCGGGGTTGCCCTTATCTCCGAATAAGAAAGATACAATCTAGGTGATAGTTGATAGATTGACGAAATCAGCTCACTTTATTCCAGTGAGAATAGATTATTCACTTGATAGATTGGCTGAATTATATATTGATGAGATCGTGAGATTGCATGGGGTACCTCTATCTATAGTGTCTGACAGAGATCCGAGATTTACCTCGCGATTCTGGAAGAAATTGCAAGATGCTTTAGGCACGAAATTGCATTTCAGTACTACTTTTCATCTGCAAACAGATGGTCAATCCGAACGAATCATTCAGATTCTCGAAGACATGCTGAGATGTTGTGTACTAGAATTTGAAAGTGCGTGGGAAAAGCATTTATCGTTGATTGAGTTCGCATATAACAATTGTTTTCAATCTAGCATTAAAATGGCACCATATGGGGCTCTTTATGGTCAAAAGTGTAGAACTCCATTGTATTGGACTGAGCTGAGTTAGAATAAGATTCACGGGGTTGATCTTGTAAAAGAGACTGAGCAGAAAGTGAAAGTGATTCGTGATAGTTTGAAAGCAGCCTCAGATCGTCAGAAGTCTTATGCAGATTTGAAATGGAAAGATATCAAATTTGAGATCGGTGATAAAGTGTTTTTGAAAGTATCTCCGTGGAAGAAAATACTTTGATTTGGCCGAAAGGGCAAGCTGAGTCCGAGGTTCATCGGACCGTATGAGATTACTGAACGAGTCGGGCCGGTTGCTTATAGATTGAGATTTCCATCTGAGTTAGAAAAGATTCATAACGTGTTTCACGTGTCAATGCTTCGACGGTACAGATCATATCCGTCCCATGTGATTGCTCCTACTGAGGTTGAGATTCAATCAGACTTGTCGTATAGTGAAGAACCGATCCGAATTTTGGCACGAGAGACTAAAGAGTTGCGAAACAAAAGAATTTCCTTAGTGAAAGTATTATGGCACAAACACGGAATTGAAGAGGCTACGTGGGAGCTTGAGAACGTTATGAGAGAGCAACATCCACACCTATTCACTGGTAAGATTTTCGGGGACAAAAATCCCTAAGGGGGGAGAGTTGTAACATCCCGGTTTAGACCCTAGTCGGAACGGTGGTTCGAGACCATAAATCTGAGGTCGTATAAATATTTTAATGATATTTTCTATGTGAATATTATGTGACTTAGCCTGTGTGAAAATTCTATGTGATAATTTGATTGTTTGTGTGTCGAATTTGCGATAAGGACTTAATTGTATAAGGTGTAAAAGCTATGTGCTGAATTATAAGTACTTAAATGTTGATGGCTTTTTAAGGAAGAGGCCTTATGTTGTTAATGAACCATTTTTAAGATAGTGGGGTGTTAAATGACAAACTAGCCTTAAAATGTATTTGTTTTATATGACTTATAAAAGGGCAAAGTTGGTATTTGATTATTAAGTTAATTTATAATGAAACAAAAGGAAAAAGAGTGCTCATCTTTGTTTATATCAACCGAAAATGAGAAAAGAAAAGAAGGAAGAAAAGCTTTGAAAATTTCGGCTAGGGTTAAGCTTGAATTAAGACCAAGAGAGAAGAGGTTCGGATTGAGATCGAGGCAAAGATAAAGTACTCGATTAATCAATCGTATCGATAGTCGACGTCCGAGGTAAGTTTGGATATAATACATGTTAATGAGATATGTTTTAGTACTATGAATTGAATAGGTATATGAGTATGAAATTGAGATGTTATGTGCAAGATTTAGTGATGGCACTAAGTGTGCGAAAATGTAAATCGAAACAGACATGAAAGGCACTGTGTGTGCGATGATATGAAAGCTACGGCTTATAGTATTGGCACTGTGTGTGCGTTACCGAGATAAGTCAGTTAAAAGATTAGGCACTAAGTGTGCGATGACAAATATGCTACGAGCATGTATATAGCACTGAGTGTGCGATCAAATTGAATGAAAACTAAAGGATGATCGGCAAATAATATCGAGCATTGAATAGCTTGGATGTTTAATAACTATGTGTGGTTAAGGTACGTATTGAACCTTTGTGGTTGATGAGTATAATCGAGTTATGATTGAGGAAATAAGTATTTTAGCTATGGATGAGAAGGCAAGAATATGAGATAATAGACCTATGTGATTGTTTATTTTATACATTGGTTTAATTTGATATGATAATTGTATTATGTTATGAACTTACTAAGCTTATAAAGCTTACTGTGTGATTTGTTTCTTTGCATTGTAGTGTCAGTAAAGCTAGCTCGGATCAGGGGATTGTCAGCATCTCAGTCACACTATCGACAAATCTATTTTGGGGTATTTTGGAACAATGTATATAGTTAAATATGGCATGTATAGGCTGGTCATTTGAATCATGTTTGATGTTTGTAAGTAGCCATGAGATATGGCTAGATATGTGCTAGTTTAGCTAGAATGAACTTGATATATATGATGCATTTTTTGGTATGGTTTGTGGGTTGAGGAGTTGACTTATGAATGGTAACTTTGTGTTGGTAAAATGTATGAGTTAATGAAATTGAGAAGGAATGATGTTTGATATTGAATGTTTTATGCTTGTGATGAGATAAGTTTTGGTATTGAATTTGTTATGGTTGGAATGGGAATTGAATGCATAAATTGAATGGTCATTTTGGTAAGTTTTTGGTTGCCTCATGTGCATGATATGTTTTGGTATGTATTGCTTGTAGGTTTGACCTAAGTGGGTGGCATGTTGGCCTTGCAAAATGGCCTATAATGTCACACGGTTGAGGCACATGGGTGTGCCTAAGACTGTGGGTGAATTGGCAGTATGTAGCTTAGTTATACACGGCCATGGCACACGGGCGTGCCTAGTGACCGTGTTAAAATAGTCAGTATATAGACACGAACGGGTACACGGGCGTGCCTAGTGATCGTGTTAAAATAGACAGTATGTAGACACGGATGGACACATGGGGGTGTCTAGTAGCCGTGGAGGACACACGGCCTCCTCCCACGGGCGTGTCTCCCCTGTATCTTAGAAAAGTTTTAAATTTCGGAGAAATTCTGTATGTGTTTCAATTTAGTCCCGACCCCTCTATAGCATGTGAATTAGGTCGTGTAGACCTCGATAAGGGACACCATGATTGTAATTGAATGAGATTGAAGATGATTGACTTTGTGTCATAAATTCTAGATGTTAAATGTTTTGATTGATCGGTAATACCTCTTAACCCTGCTCCGGTGACAGTTTCGGGTTAGGGGTGTTACATCAGATATGAAGAACGTACCGGTTATGACGTCCGGTACATCGCCATCCTCTCGACGCCTAACCGGATAGACCAACCCTGGCTGTCTCGCCTCCGTGTTACCCTTGTTACCGGTACCTCTACCCGGTGCACCTCTACCTCATCCTACACCATTACCACCTTGACTGCCCACGGCTCTCGGCGGGCCGCCGAGCGCCTCACCGATCGCAGGTAAATCTGTTATGAATCGCTGAGTTTGATCCAGCTTTTCGGTAATCCCTAAACCGATGGTCCTTGGATCCACATCTCAAACAACCACCGCTTTCTCTTCCAAAGATTCACCCGAGTGAAGTTTCCCACAATCCACGCAAGGTCAGAATCGATTGGTAGTAGCCGGAACTCTCACTCGAGCCGGCTCTCATTCCTGGACCTTTTCTAAAATCCTCCGCGGACACTGAATACCCGAGTCTCTCTTGTTCCTGCCCCTATCCTTGTCTCGATTTTGCCGTTCTGAATGCTTTACTTTTTCAGCAATATTAGCTTTTTCCACCAGTGTGGCAAAATTCCTGTCCTTCTGTGGGGCTATTAGTACCCGTAACTCATCACGCAATCCATCCTTAAAACGCACACAGCGTTCATGATCAGTCGGCACTATACCCCGGGCATACCGACTGCACGCAGAAACTCCGCCTCGTAAGTCGCCACACGAGCACCTACCTTCTTGTACCAGATTCAGGAATTCCTTCCTTCTAGCATCCACATAACTAGCCCCGACATATTTTCCCTTGAATGCTGTCTTAAAGAAATCCCAGGTAATACGATCAGCCTGAGTGCCTTCCCGAACAGTTAGCCACCACTGATACGCCTCGCCTCTCAAAGAATGACACAACCCTTTCGCTTTTTGCTCACCAGCAATCCAGATCGCCCATAATCCGCTCCACCACCTCAAGCCGCACTCTACACTTTGGGGCTACACCCGAAATACCCCTAAAGACTTCGGCCCCATTCGATCTAAGTCGCTCTGATATCGACCCACGAGCTTCCGACCCAGTTCTTGCCCCAGCAACCCTTTCCAGAACTCGCAACATCGCTTGGGACAGAGCGTCGTCCTCTCTCATTCGGTCATGTGACCCAGCTTCAGTCACTGGTGACGCAGGTGCGTACATTTTAGGCATATGTCCCGATGCCTCAGATACAACTCTAGCACCTTGGCCTCTACCTCGTCCACGTCCACGTCCTCTAGCGCTCATCTTTACTAACGTCGATTTAATCTGATTAAGAGTCTTATGAATCCGTATGCTTATTCAGTGTTTATTAAACAATATTTTATGGAGTATAAGAAGTAAAGTTGTTTTCGCAAAACATATCCTAAAGTCTCAATCTCTATGGTTTCAACTCCTAAAGCTAAAAGTTCTAGAGTATCTCTATTTTGTGAAGTTTTCTTACTACAGTCATACCACAATAATCATAAAATGAAAACAAAACTTACTGACTTGGTGACGGATACTCGTGGTGCCATACTTCCTTTAAAACATGTATTAATAAATCGAATTTCAAGCAGTTTTAGAAAACATTTTTGAACCCAAACCACAGCCGAGTTTTGCAACCGGCTCTGATACCATAAAATGTAACACCCAAACCCGGCCCATGCAATATGATCGGATCTAGTATGTCACATAAAGAAAATGTATAAAGAACTAAAGTTGACATTATTTGGTTATAGTTAAGAAAATAAGTTCAGTTATAATTAATCGATAAAATACTACTAATATCTAGAGGTTGATAGAAGAATCGATAATCAAACTAGTGATCTTTTAAAACCGTGACTTTTGAAAATATTATTGATAATTTGCCGGAAAAATCCAAGTTAAATTATTTGTACATATTTATTATGAAATCCGTTTGTTGTTAAATTTGAAGAAAAACGTTGTTTATGATTTTAGAAAATCCCCGTTTAAAACAATTCATGAAAAATAAATACGTCAAACATAAAATCGAAATAAAAATCCCAGAGGCCTTATTACAACTTTAAACCCAAAATAGTAAAAGTAACGAAATAAGCGGAAAAGAAATTTACTAAGGTTCAAAATATTATTTCCAAAGTATGGCCTCCACCGAGTCATCCATGGGCCCAAGTCCTCATTATCGATCATTACCCGCAAGGATTAAGAGAATGGGGTGAGTTACTAGAACTCAGTGTATAATCCCCTTACTGTCATCCACCGGGCTTGAACCCAGATAGCATAATCTTGGGCCTAAGCCCATTTACATAACAATAATTAAATGAAATAAATGTATGCAACCCAACCCAATCCATCCATCACACCCCGACCACCAATCACACCTGTGGGGATCAAGTCAACCCACCCCACGCTCACACTAAATTTGCAGTACCAAACTGCTATAGCATTTTATTTTTGTGGTCAAACCACTGAAATCATAATTTAGGTACAATAATATACAATTTGTGGCAATGCCACCAGTTACACACTCTTCTTCATACAATTTTCCCATCCCATGCAAAATGTAAAAAAAATGCAACATACATAATTAACATAAAGTATTCACATATAAATAACAACCATTATTCTATTGAACAATTTTGGTGATCCAGCCCAATAAAGCATTTTAATAATTCGGCCCACTAAGGAATTTTGGTAAATCGGCCCTTAGGGGCATTTTGGTAAATCGGCCCTTAGGGGCATTTTCGTAATTTAGCAATTTAATACCGATTTTGACAGATCTTTAGAAAATAATATTAATTTAAGCAAGTTACTCAATTTATGCCATATTACGATTTTTAACTCTGTAAATAATAACGATCTACTTTTCCAACATAATATCGAATCTCGAATCTACGGATTTCGGTGTGAGATTACACACCTGATTACGGTAAGGACTAAACCTTCTTGATCGTTGGCACCTAAGTCACCATTACACTCAATTAACCAACAAATGAGGTTTTATTAATCTAAATCAGACGATCTAATGAAACGCTTACCCTTAGTTTCGTGAACGACCACGATTTGTCTATTCTCACTGGATGATGGTCCACAACGCTGTGGGAAATCCCGAACTGCCGATACCGCCCTACGTTTGAACTTAGGAGTAGGAATTGCAAATCCACTCCTTTTGTGTTCTCCTATCGCTTTTCCTTTCAAATCGTTACCACTTGCCTCCATTGAAAAAGTCCCGGTCAGTAAAATACTACTATGAGAGAAAGTAGTTGTTTAGCGATAGGATTCGGCTTACCTCTAGTTCCGAAGAACCAACGAGTAGAGAAAACGAGCGATTTAATCCCTATAATAATTGATTAGTCAAATCTATCATTCCGTTTTAACGGAATAACCAAGTATTGAGAGATCGAAATGATCCATAAAAAAACTCCTTACCTTAATGATAATAGATCCGACTTCCACCGATTGACTTAAGACTAGAAATGAATCGGCAAGGATGTGATATTCAGCCACCCACTAGAACACTACGAAAAGAAGATGATCAAGATATGAGGGAGTAAGAGACAATGATATTTCGGTTTAGAAATAAGTAGAACAACCGAATAGTGATGAACACACATTCGACTAGGAAGAAAGATAAGAATAGAATGAAGCCCCTTACCCGTTCAACCAAAGAGAAATGTCCAACACGCAAGAATGGAGACGAGATAGTGACTAAGAGGATTCGGCTATTGGGAGAAATGAACAAAGAAGATTCGGTCATATGGTAATGTCGATTTAGGAAAAAGGTAGAAAGGTTGAAGAAATGGTAAAAAGAAAAGAAAAGATGGAAAAGAAGTGTTAGATAATTCGCTAACACAAAGGAAAAAGTGAGCAAAATGCTTTGAGTGTTTTGATCATTTTGTGTTTTGGCAACAAAGGAAAAAGGTTGGAAAAGAGTACCAAAAATGTTCAAAAGAGAAAATAGGCCTTTCATGCTCAAACTTGAAAATAGGCTAGGAAAATTCGGCTCCTCTTTTTCTCCCAACAAAATCGTGTATCCCAAGCACCAAAAGGATTAAGGTTGACCCAAAATTTCTTTCCAAAACACCTCCCTAAGATTCGGCCAACATGTTCCCCCACCTTATCCCTTTCCTTTATTTCTTTCCTTCTTTTTCCCTTGCTTTCCTCCTTACCATATTTTCTTAGTATTCTTTCCAACATTAGAAAAGTCTTCCTTTCCTTCTTTGATGCCATGGCCGACACTTACCATACAACACTTGAGAAGCTCAAAAATTTAAGTCCCAAAAGTTGCAATAGATGGGTTTCGAACCCCTTCCCTCAATGCTCTCTACTTGACGCCACCCCACTCCACCATGTACTCCACTTGTGCTAGCAAAATACACATTTATTTCCTTAAGTCTTGATGCCATTTACCTTCTCTCCTTAAAGTGCTTAAACACAAAAATTTTACTAAGGCCCAACTCAACCCATAGCCTTCTTAGGGTCCCTAAACATACACAACTAACACTATTGACTAGCCTATCGCATGATATAATGTAAAACATAAATTCCCGAATTTCAGGATGTTACAGTAATGGTTTAAAAGGAGTGGGTGAGCTTAACAAGATCAGTGAATGCTCAGAATAACCACAATGCAAACAATTCATCAAGCATCAACGAAACAAACATATAGCATAACCTCACAGTTCCAACTCTAGTTTCATATTATTCTTACTTATGCATTACTACTAGTTCTTTCACATAGTAAACATATTCACTTTTAAGCATATATCATATTACACATATAATCACCTACAAATATAAGCATATATCACAATGCTCAAATAATCACATAACATTTAAGCATATATCACAATACTTGTATAATCTCATAACATTCAAGCATATAACACAATACTCATATAATCACATAACATTTAAGCATATATTACAATACTCGTATAATCACATAACATTAAAGCATATATTGTTATACTTGTATAATCACAAAACATTTATAATTTAAGATAATTTGGAACTTGAGCTATGAAACATAAAAGTGAGCTCTATCATCACTTATTAGATACACGGATCTCCAACACACCACATAGACTCATAGAGTCAAACATGTACCAAAAGTGAAGCATAAAGCTAACACTCTCCTTATTTCCCCTCACATGTCCCTTTGAATGGAGCTTAACTCACATTCTCTTATCCCTCCAACATGTCCCAGGGCCTCAACGCCCAAAATCATTATACATATAGGTGAGTACTCACAATCCTGTGGCATGCCAACTATATCCAATGGTCTCAAAGATCACAAGGCCAAAATATTCGTTATTAACACACACATATTACTTACCATTCACTGCACTTATTCACTACAAATATCACATTATAACACAACATTATCGCCATCATCTAGCATGTATAACATGCTTACATTTACACTTTCTCAACGGTTATCATAACCACATCTCACATGTTATAACATCTCATCTCAATTCATATATTTACAACCACATAAGCACACTGTTCACAAGATAACAAAGGTATGAGAAAGCTTACACTCAAAATTTAGAGTAAGGGTTTAGGCTACTACTAAATTCCCAAATAACGCATTGAATCATGTCCACAAGCAATTATCCCAAACACTCACCAACACGCTTTCGCCTAAAAGTCGAAAGCTCAAACTAGCTTTTACTTGTCTTTATCTCTACTCGTAAGAGGTCCTAACGAATCCAAAGCTTCAACACAATAATTCACACAACAATACATTTAGAAACCAACTAAGGACTCACCACAAGTAATCAAAAACATAAGCCTAAGCTATGTTCTCATGTAGCCAAAACTTTTAACATAACCAACTTGAAATCCAAATATCTCGATCTACACTTAATCTTTTCGCCTAAAACCAATTCCATTCATCTTATAATTCACCTACAACTATTTCCCAACCTTTAAACTACACAAAAATACTCAATTCATAGTATCAACTTTTTCGACATGTTTTATGGCTATTTTTCAAAAATTCATTAAAACTCAAGAAATTGTTAACAAAACTTCAAAGTAAGTTTAGAAACCTTCTAATTACATCAAAACTAATTGAAAACACTTTGAGACTACTTTTTACCCAAAATCCTAAAATCCACCATTAATGACTCAATTTTTGGCTTTTATTTAAAACATGCTATTTAATGGCTAAAAATTCCATTTAGAAGATCAGATATCATTTAAAACTAATTAGGAATTGAATCTTTACCTTAGTTGACAAAAAACCAAGCATTTGATCGAAAACCCAAAAAACTCACAAGCTTGACAATGGAGAAAATTATGGTGTTTAATGTTGGGAAGGTGAAATAAAACAAGAGTATGGAGTTTAGGAATCAAAATCGATTGTAAAGTGCTTAGAGAAGTAATGGATGACAACAACAATAAAAGGGGAAGAAGACTAATGTGAAACTTATAAGTGAGAGATGAGATTAGGGTGATTTTTAAATTTTGGTTTAATTGCCTCTTAAAAACTCACAATTTTTACTCTTTTACAAATCAATCCAATTTTCAAAATTGAAGGTCTTTAAAAATCTTTTTCAAAAATTGATTTAATTTTCTAAAAACCATATTAAAAAACATTACTGATATACCATGTCACAAAATTTCGAACACTCTAATGCTAAAATTCCTAAAATACCCCTAAAACTCCTAGGCCCTATTTTGGGGTGTTACACTCTAGATGGAATGATTCTGATATGCTCGATATTTCTAAATGGATCAAACAAAAAATTAAGGTATAATAATTACAGGGTACGGTGAGATTGCAACGCCCTATACCTGGCTTGGACGCCAGGCCGAATACCGAGATGCCACACCACCGTCTCACGTCGATTTCATTGTAATTATCAGGGTTGAAATACATGCAGTTTCGTTTTACTTAATTATTCTAGCATTTATGAGAATATCAAGTCATGCAAGCTTAGTTTAGCGTTTAATCATACTAACATACGACAAACAAACATAAAATTTACATATCTCGAGCATTGGGACCACTTAGCAATTTTTTCCAAATATGTTACGTAGGTACCGATACCCCTCTATGGTATCAATATTTCATTTAAGTGGTATTGATACCACCTGAAAAATTGATACCAAACTAGCATTCTGTTTCTCACCAAATTTCAAAACATCAGAAAATATCGGTACCTTTCACAAGGTATCGATACCAAATTTATATCCTGACTCCCTACATTTTCGAATACAGAGGTATCATTCTAAATGCCTTAATATCGATACCTCTGCTTCTAGTTATAAAAATTCAGCATGTAAGAGCATTTAAAGCATTCAAACTTAGTCCCTAAACAACATGTTTCATTCACCTAGTCACATATGCATCAAAATGTCTAAACAATAAACTAAACACCATGTCCAAGTTCACAAGCTTCCCAAACATACGCAATATACAAATAATCCCCAATACGTCTTAATAAATAGATATAAATGTCTATCACATTGCCTTTTTTATTCCCTAGAACTAGAATAAGCAAAACACCTACTTTAAAGAGTAAAGAATGGCTTGGATCAATCCCTCGACGACCACACTTTTCACACCGAGAACGTAACTAATCTGCAAAGGATATAATGGAGTGGGTGAGCTTAACAAGCTCAGCGAATGCCCAGAACAACCACTACGCAAACAAGTCGTCATGCATGAACTAAACAACATACAGCTTATTCCCAAAATATCATTAACTAAGTGACATGATTCATATATTTAGTCATATTCCATGCATACTTTTACACCTTATTTATACGAGCATTTAGGCATACATATATCAATTTTTCGACACACATCAATAACATATAAACACGTATAATTACATTTAGCCATATTAGTCACAGTGTATGATAATTTGGCTCTTGAGTTTATGAAACATAAAGTGGACTCTATCATCACACATTGAATACACAGATCTCCAACACACCACACATAGACTCGTAGAGTCAAACATATCCCATAAGTGAAGCATATAGCTAACCTCTAACACACCACACATACATATCCCAGTGAATGGAGCTTGGCTCACACTCCCTTATCTCTCCAAAACTGTCCTTGGGCCTCAGTGCCATATATATCACAATAGAAAATAAGTGAGTACTCACAATCCTATGGCATGCCAGCTATATCCAACGGTTTCATTAAGTCACAAGGTCAAAAAATCCATAATGTCATCAAATATTACTAACCAATTATCCGCACGTATTCACCGTATAATCATATCATTAGCACATTATACACACTGTCACATGGCATGAATAACATACCCTCATATTTACCGTCACAACAGTCATCCCAACATGTTCACATTTCATCTTATCATAATCCTATTTATCACAATTCACAAACATATTTATCACACATTTAGCATAGGTAAAAGAACACATACACTCAGAATTTAGAAAAGGGGTTTAGGCTACCTCTAAATTCCAAAATACACAACTAATCACTTACGAGTAGCTATTCCTAAAACACTCACTGAAATATTCGCTTTTGCCGAAAAATCGAAAGCTTAGACAAGCTTCACTTTGTCGCTATCTCTACTCGTTGAAGATCCTATCGACTCTGACACTTCAACAAGACAAACCACACATATTTAGTCAATAACTCACCTCAAACAGCCACAAACACAAGCCTAAGCTACATTCTTCTCTAACCAAAACATTTAGCACAACAAACTTAAAATTCGAAATAACTCAGTCTACGCTTAATATTTTTGCATGAAACGAATTCCATTCATCTACATATTGATCTATGACTAATTCATAACCTTTAAACTTCACAAAACTACGTGTTTTAAGGTATCTAAATGTTTCGACAAGTTTTGGCCATTACAACGAAAATTCATTAAAATCCAAGAAATTCTTAACGAAACTTCTAAGTTACTTTAGAAAGCTTCTAATTAGGTTAAAACTAACTGAAAAACACTTTAAAACCAAGTTTTTATCCACAAACTCAAAATTCACCATTAAAGACTCGATTTTTGGCTTTTACCTAAAACATGCATTTTAATGGCTAAAAATTCAGTTTAAAAAACTTGATAACATTTAAAACTAATAGGAAAATGATTGATTACCTTTGACGAAAGAAAAATGGAGTTTTTGACACAAATCTGAGAAACCCACACTCGAGGAAGATGATGAAATTTGTGAGATTTTTGGGTGTTTTCTTGGAATATTTTGAAGATAAATGGCTTGAGAATTGACATAAATCAAAAGGGAGAAGATTTAGCAACCAAAATTAATGAAGAGAGCTTGAGAGAGCAAAAACGGCACAAGCAAGAATATAGCAAAGCTTTTTACATGAAACAAGCTAGGAAGGGGGGTTTAGGTTGATTTTTAAAAAATTGGTTTAATTGCTTCATAAAGACTCATAGCTTTGACACTTTTACAAATCAGTCATTTTTTCTAAAATTAAACACATTTAATACTCATCTCCAAAAATTGACTTAACTTTATGAAAATCATTGTCGAAAACATTATCGAGTACCAACCTTATGAAATTCTAAGCTCATATAGGCCAAAATTCCTAAAATACCCCTAAAACTCCCAGGTCCTATTTTGGGGTGTGACAGAGATAATTATAGAAACATTGAAATAATGGACTTTCAAAGTGAAGAGATTAATCCCATAGAAATCATTCATCAATCCAATCGTTTGGCTACAAATATAGTGAATATAAACAATTTAACCAACATGGATCTATGGAACAACCCAATGCTTCCGTCTCAAAAATTGCCAGTATTTCAAGTAGATGAATGTTAGCGTTAGGGATTGAATTTAACCGGAGTTCCAAGCTTCTTGGTGGTTTGGCATTAGCAGAAGATAAATGATTGCGACATCTCTTTTCAACCAACAGGTACCTCACTCTCTAAACAGCTTGGCTATTCATATTGCAAAAAAAAAAAGCTGCTATACTTAGTCTAGCAGGCATAATTACGATCTCTCTGTTATTATTGTCATAACATTAAAATATTTACCAAATTTATAAAAAAAAAAGGTACAACTCATTATTACATACCTTAGTTAACAATTTACACTACTTAAATACCAAACACTCTAACATGGTAATTATATAACTTCTGCATATCACTTATGTATTATAATATTATTTTCTACCTTCTTTTTCTAATTTTCAAAAATAATGTTATTCATCTTTTTTTTTTTAAAAACAAATAAATATTTTTTTTTTGTTTTTATATGCTTTATTACCATTAATAACTAAGGATTACCATGGTGCACATGCATGTATGGTATGTGTGAACACTTGCCTTTTATATACTTATGTATACGTTATTTTTATTCGACATTATCATTTATGAATTAACATATAAAATTTTCATGATTTTTTAAATATGGATAAAATATATTACTAGTCATTTGTAACACCCCAAACCCGGTCTAAGCATTAAGACCAGACTTGGTATGCTACACAAATCGTACATACATTTGATCATCTAATGTTTTAAGGAAAACAGGTCTTCAAAAACTAATTTGGAGATGGAGTTTATCAAAAACTGAAATTAATTTGAAATCTATGATTTTGAAACATAGGAGTTTAAAATTTGATCTCAGAGAAATAATTGGTTAACTTTTTAAGAAATTTAAAAGAGCTCAAAAAAGAATTTGGAAACAAAATTTATAAAAGAGTTTTCACCGAGATTTTTACGAGATAGTGATATTTAAGAAACCCCATTTTTATACGTAATTTAAAGAAAACATTTATAAACTTAAAATAGTCCACTTTAAGTATCTAAAACATATTAAAATCCATCCACAAAATAAAATCCATAAAAACAATACTAGAGGCCTTATTACATCGCTAAAATAGTAATTAAGTAAAAATACTAAAGAGTAGTTTTAAAGTTCATAAAAACCATCATTTGAAGTATGGCCTCCACGAAGTCATCCTCGGCCCAAGCCTCCATTAATTATTATTACCTGAGAAGGGTAAGAAAACAGGGTGAGTTACTTAGAACTCAGTGTGTAACCCACTTACCAAATCCACTGGGCCATATCATCAAAGCAATTTATTGGGCTTGAGCCCAATAAAAAATTTAACAATATAGTAATTAGAAAAAATGCATGTGCAATGAAATTCCCAACCAAGCCTAAATTTCCATCCACTACACACCACCCATACCAACCAGCACACCTGTGGGGATCAAGTCAACCCACCCCGCCAACACACCAAACGCAGGCATTAAGCCATTTAAAATGTTTGTGGCTGAGCCACCCGAACTAGAATTTGTGGCAGAGCCACCCGAACTAGAATTTGTGGCAGAGCCACCCGAACTAGATTATGGTAGAACCATTAGAACTTCTCTTCAATTTAATCCCAACCCATGCAATCATGTAAACATAAACCAAGCTTAACAATTTACATATTATAATATCAACATAAGGCCCATACTACAAATTGGCCCATTAATCAATTTGTGTCCATATGGTAATTTATCAAAACGACTCCTTAAGCAATCTAACAAATTTGTCCATTAATCAATCTAGCAAATTGGCCCATTAATCAATCTAGCAAATTGGCTCATTAATCAATCTAGCAAATTGGCCCATTAATCAATCTAGCAATTTAGCCCATTAATCAATCTAGCAATTTAGCCCATTAATCACATGAGGCCCAAAAATTACTTTTTATCAAATTAGCCCATTAAGGGAAATTCCGTAATTTTCGTGACTTTAACCCCGATTTCATGCACTTACACAAAAAGTGTTAATATACCGTATTTTTCCGATTTTACCAACTTTACGAATTTTATTCTAATGCTTACGATATAACATCTAACCCATGAGATAAGTGTGAAATTACACACCTGATTACTGTGAGAACTATACTTTCCCACTCGTCGATACCTAAACATATGTCACGCTTGATTAGAACACTAATACTTATTATAAATCTATACTAAAGATAAGCGATCTAGATCTTTACCCTCGGAATCTCGAACAACAACTATTTGTCGGTTTTCCCCGGTTGACGGTTCACAACCCAATGGAAAATCCCGAACAGCTAAAGGCTCCGAACTACGAACAACTTCGAATATTCGATTCTCCTCGGATGAGGGTCGTCCACAACCCGGTGGAAAATCCCGGATTGCCGAAACAGCCCTTCGCTTGAATCTTGAGGGATTATCGAGTCCGCCCCTCTTTAGAACACTTTTCACCACCCTTTTCGACCCTATCTTGTTTGCCTTAAAATTTTGAGTGATTCCAAAAGAATCCCTTGAAAGTATATGATCCAAATTTGAATGACTTCAAGATGACTTCGAAGAGATGATGATTCGGCTCTCCACTATTTCACCAAAGCATCAAGCACATTCGGCTATGAAAGAAAAAGATGAAAAGAAAAGGTGTTTTGGGAGAACAAAAATGACCAAATGAGATTACACACTAACTACACATCCTTACCAAAGTCTACCTCAAAAATTTGGCAACCCCTCCCCCTAGTCCACAAAACCGTCCAAGTTCATGGACAAGCTTGGCCATTGCAACTTTCCAAAACACATCCATTAAGAAGTGCCTTGTGTTCCCCCTACATTCCATAAGTTTAGGATTTCTTTCCCCAAGTTCCATGCTTACCTTAACCATTAGCCACCTTGCCATAAAAAAAATAGTCCAACCTTACCAAAAATAAGGCTTGACTGACACATGCTAGAAGGGTGTAAAAATAAAAGTCACAAAATGCATTCCAAAGGATTCGAACCTCTTCCCTCAAGTAACACTTATGGTGCCAACTCCACTTTACTACTAGCTCATCTTATGCTAGTTTTTGACACTTAATTACCTTAAGCATCAAGGTTACTTGTTCCATTTTAATAAAGTACTCCTTACTAAAATTTATTCTAATTCCGAATAAATCTCGAGCCTTCTCAAAACGATATTAAACACACAAATTGAATCATTCACAAGCTAAGCACCAAAGACATGCAACATATCGATACTAAATTTTTAGGATGTTACAATTCTACCCCCTTAAAGAAAATTTCGTCCTCAAAATTTACCTGGTTAAAAGAGGTGAGGATATTGTTGCCGAATTGCATCCTCAGACGCCCACGTAGCTTCCTCCGCTCCGTGATTATGCCATAGAATCTTAAGCAATGGCACAGTCTTCTTTCTTAGCACCTTAGCATCACGGTCTAAGATTTTCACTGGTTCTTCCTCGATAGACTAGTCTGGCCTTAACTCTACTTCTTCTACCGGTACAATGTGAGACGGATCCGATCTATAACGCCTCAGCATAGAAACATGGAAGACACTATGAATCTGACTTAACTCCGGAGGTAATTCAAGCTGATAGGCCACTGGTCCAACACGCTTCAACACACGGTACGGTCCAATGAACCTAGGGCTCAACTTGCCCTTCCTTCCAAACCTAAAAATCTTCTTCCAAGGTGAGACTTTCAGAAAAACCTGATCTCCCACCGCAAACTCAATATCCTTGCGCTTCAGATCTGCATACGACTTTTGTCTATCTGAAGCTTCCTTTAACTGTGTTCGAATAACTTTTACCTTTTCTTCCGTCTCGGATATCAATTCAGGGACCCAACAACCGCTCGTTCCCCAATTCACCCCAACAAGTAGGGGTACGACACTTACGACTCATATAATGCTTCATAGGGTGCCATCCGGATCTTTGGATTGGTAATCTGTTATTATCGCGAATTCTACCAACGGTAGGAAATCTTCCCAACTACCTCTGAAGTCAATTACACAACCCCTAACATGTCTTCCAAAATCAATTACTCTTTCTCGATCACCATCCGACCGGGATGAAAAGCCGTCATCAAGTTTAACTTTGTTCCCAAAGCCTCATGCAAAGCTTTCCAAAATCGTGATGTAAACCTAGGATCCCCATGCGATATAATAGACACTGGTACCCCATGCAACCTCACGATCTCCGATACATACAACTTAGCCAACTTTTGCAATGAGGAATGCATTTAACCGGTAGAAAATGAGCGATCTTCGTCAATCGATCTACTACCACCCAAACGGAATCCTTTTTAGTAGGTGTTAAGGGTAACCCACTAACAAAGTCCATCGTTATCCGCTTCCATTTCCATAGAGGAATCTTTACCGGTTGCAATAAGCCCGACGGTAATTGATGTTCCGCCTTCACTTGTTGACAAGTCAAGCACTTACCCACAAAATCAGTAACCTCCCGCTTTAACCTTGGCCACCAATACTACTCTCGTAGGTCTCGATACATCTTATTTCCTCCAGGGTGCATAGCATAAGGGCTACTATGCGCCTCACGCAAAGTCATTTGTCTCAAATCCGAATCCATGGGCATACAAACTCTTCTACGAAAACACAACACTCCATCCTTGTTCATTCCAAAGTCCCCTATTATGCCACTTTCAACTTGTTGTATTAACGGACCCAACTTTTCATCTGATAACTGCTTTTCCTTGATCTGTTCCAACCACAAAGGCTTCACCTGAAGTTCCGCTAGCAGACTACCATCTTCATACAAACTGAGATGAGCAAACATTGCTCTTATCTCCGATACTACCTTACGACTCAACGCGTCTGCCACCACGTTAGCCTTTCCAGGATGATACTCGATTGAGAGGTCATAATCCTTTAATAGCTCCACCCATCTCCGTTGTCTCAAGTTTAACTCCTTTTGGGTAAGGAGGTACTTAAGACTCTTATGGTCCATATAAATGATAGACTTCTCACCGTAGAGATAGTGTCTCCAACTCTTTAAAGCAAACACTACCGCAGCCAACTCCAGGTCATGAGTAGGGTAGTTAACTTCGTGCGGCCTTAACTGACGAGAAGCATAAGCAACCACTTTTCCACCTTGCATCAGCACACATCCTAAACCCGTGTGTGACGCGTCACAATAAACGATAAACTCTTTTCCCGCCTCAGGTTGAATCAGTACTGGCGCTTCCATTAAAATCTTCTTCAGTTTCTCAAAACTTTCTTGTTGTTTATCAGTCCACACATACGGTACTCCCTTTCGGAACGGCTTAGTTAGTTAGGTGCAAAGAATCAACGAAAACCCTCAACAAAGCGTCTATAATAACCAGCCAAACCTAAGAAACTTCGAATCTCAGCCACTAACTTCGGTGGTTTCCAGTCCAATACCGCCTCTACCTTCCGAGGATCAACTCTTATTCCTTCGACTGACACCACATGACCCAAGAAAGTCACTTCCCTCAACCAAAATTCGCATTTACTGAATTTGGCATAAAGTTGCTTGTCTCGCAGTATTTATAATACTGTGCGCAAATGTGAGTCATGCTCTTCTTCATTCCTCGAATATACCAAGTTATCATCTATGAACACCACCACGAACCGGTCTAGATAGGGTTGAAAGACTCGGTTCATCATGTCCATAAATGCAGCTGGTGCATTGGTCAAACCAAACGGCGTTACCAAAAACTCATAATGTCCATAACGAGTTCGGAATGCCGTCTTATGAATATCTGCCTCTTTAACCTTGAGTTGATGATAACCCGATCTCAAATCAATCTTGGAGAAAATTGAAGTTCCTCTCAATTGATCAAACAGGTCATCGATTCTCGGCAATGGATACCTATTCTTGATCGTTAATTTATTCAACTGCCTATAATCAATGTACATACGCATCGACCCATCCTTCTTCTTGACGAACAAAACCGATGCTCCCCACGGAGACACACTCGGTCGAATAAATCCCCGATCCAACAATTCTTGAATTTGAGCTTTAAGCTCCGCTAACTCATTCGGCGCCATTCTATAAGGAGCAATAGACACTGGAGCCGTTCCGGGTAAAAGCTCAATGCCAAATTCTACTTCCCGATCTGGAGGTAGACCCAGAAGTTCTTCAGGGAAGACATCTAGAAATTCTTTCACCGTCCTCACACCTTCTACCGATAATTCCTTGGCATCCAAAGCACTAATGAAGGCTAGGAACGCTCCATACCCTTTCCGCACCAACTTCTCTGCCTTTAAAGCAGATACCACATTTGCTAAAAAGTTCCTTCGTTCAGATATCATTACTACTTCCTCATCATCCACAGTCTTTATTGACATCCACTTTTCAGCACAATCTAATTGCGCCCGGTGCTTCACCAACCAATCCATGCCCAAAATAAGATCGAACTCTCCGAAAGGCAATTCCATCAAATCCGCTAAAAATATTTTTCTTTGAATTTCCAAAGGCACGTCTCTATACAATTTATTTACTATTACCGACTGTCCTAAAGGACTAATTACCGTCATCTCTCTATTGGTAATCTCAGATCTAATATTCAAGTTTCCAGATATTGCACTAGCAACATAAGAGTGGGTAGACCCGATATCTATTAAAGCAGTAACAGGTACATCAAAGATGAAGAACGTACCAGTTATCACATCAGGTGCATCGCCATCTTCACGATGCCTGACCGCATAGACCAACCCCGGCTGTCTTGCCTCCGCGTTACCTCTAAAGCCATTACCTCGACCCGATGCACCTTGACCACGTCCAGTACCATTACCACCACGACCTGATCCACGGCCTCTCGGTGGCTGCTGAGTGCCTCTAGCTGGCTGTGCATCAAAGTTACGAGCTTCCTGAATCGGAGCAGTCCGTCGAGGGCAATTCCTATATTGATGATCCTTGGAACCACATTTATAACAACCACCAGTTTTCTTCCAGCATTCCCCGGGGTGTCGTTTTCCACAGTCAGCATAGTCTCGACTCTGATTGGTAGTCACAGGTGCTCTAGCTTGAGCTGGCTCATCATTTTGAGGCCTCTTTTGGAACCTTATTGAAGAACCCGAGTACTTAAAGTCCCTCTTACCTCTGACTCTTTCCCGGTTCTGGCATTTTGAGTTCTTAGCCTCTTCGGCTATCTTGGCTTTCTCCACAAGCGTGGCAAAAATCCTTACTTGTTGTGGGGCTATCAGTACCCGCAACTCATCATTCAGCCCATCTTCAAAGCGTACACAGCGCTCATGATCCGTTGGCACTATTGTCCGAGCATAACGACTCAAGCGTAGAAATTCTGCCTCATAAGCTGCCACCGTCTTATTTCCTTGAACCAGATTCAAGAATTCCTTCCTCCGGGCATCCACATAACTTGTCCCTACATACTTCCCTTGGAAAGCAGCTCTGAAGAAATCCCAAGTAACAACTGCAGCCTCAGCGCCTTCTCGAACCGTAAGCCACCATTGATACGCTTCAACCCTTAGCAAGGACACCGCTCCTCTCAGTTTCTGTTCGACGGTGCACTCCAGATCATCCATAATCCGCTATAGCCTCGAGCCCATATTTCACAACACTTGGAGCTACACCGGACACACCTCTAAAAACCTCGGCACCACTTGATTTAAGTCGTTCCGATATTGATCCATGAACTGCTGGGCCAGTTCTAGTCTCAGCAACCCTTTCTAGGACTCGCAACATTGCTTGAGTCAAAGCATTGTCCTCTCTCGTATGGTCATGTGATCCAGTCTCACTCCCGGGTGACGTAGGTGCGTCCATTTCCGGCATATGACCCGGCGCTTCAGACGCAACCCTAGCACCTCGTCCTCTACCACGGGCACGTCTACCGCATCCCCATCCACGTCCTCTAGTTCTCATACCGACTATTTCGGTTAAATCTGATTACAAGTTTTATGAATCAGAGTATTATTTCAGTGTTTATTAACGATATTTTATGAGATATAAAAGATAGTGTTGTTTTCGCAATCACATCATATAGTCTCGATCTCTACTGTTTTCAACACCTAAAACTAGAAGTTCTAGAGTGTTCCTATGATCATATCACAATAATAAACATTCAATATACAAATACTTACTTGACTTGGTGCCGGATGCTCGTGATGCCATACTACCTTTAGAACATAGAGTCTAGAAATTTAAACAGTTTTAAACAAAAATTATTGTTGAACCCAAACCACAGCCGAGTTTTAAAACTGGTTCTGATACCATTAAATGTAACACCCCAAACCCGGTCTAAGCGTTAAGACCAGACTTGGTATGCTACACAAATCGTACATACATTTGATCATCTAGTTTTTTAAGGAAAATAGGTCTTCAAAAACTAATTTGGAGATGGAGTTTATCAAAAACTAAAATTAATTTGAAATCTATGATTTTGAAACATAGGAGTTTAAAATTTGATCTCAGAGAAATAATTGGTTAACTTTTTAAGAAATTTAAAAGAGCTCAAAAAGGAATTTGGAAACAAAATTTATAAAAGAGTTTTCACCGAGATTTTTACGAGATAGTGATATTTAAGAAACCCCATTTTTATACGTAATTTAAAGAAAACATTTATAAACTTAAAATAGTCCACTTTAAGTATCTAAAACATATTAAAATCCATCCACGAAATAAAATCCATAAAAACAATACTAGAGGCCTTATTATATCGCTAAAATAGTAATTAAGTAAAAATACTAAAGAGTAGTTTTAAAGTTCATAAAAACCATCATTTGAAGTATGGCCTCCACGAAGTCATCCTCGGCCCAAGCCTCCATCAATTATTATTACATGAGGAGGGTAAGAAAACAGGGTGAGTTACTTAGAACTCAGTGTGTAACCCACTTACCAAATCCACTGGGCCATATCATCAAAGCAATTTATTGGGCTTGAGCCCATTAAAAAATTTAACAATATAGTAATTAAAAAAAATGCATGTGCAATGAAATTCCCAACCAAGCCTAAATTTCCATCCGCTACACACCACCCGTACCAACCAGCACATTTGTGGGGATCAAGTCAACCCACCCCGCCAACACACCAAACGCAGGCATTAAGCCATTTAAAATGTTTGTGGGTGAGCCACCCGAACTAGAATTTGTGGCAGAGCCACCCGAACTAGAATTTGTGGCAGAGCCACCCGAATTAGATTATGGTAGAACCACCAGAACTTCTCTTCAATTTAATCCCAACCCATGCAATCATGTAAACATAAACCAAGCTTAACAATTTACATATGATAATATCAACATAAGGCCCATACTACAAATTGGCCCATTAATCAATTTGTGTCCATATGGTAATTTATCAAAACGGCTCCTTAAGCAATCTAACAAATTTGTCCATTAATCAATCTAGCAAATTGGCCCATTAATCAATCTAGAAAATTGGCCCATTAATCAATCTAGCAAATTGGCCCATTAATCAATCTAGCAATTTAGCCCATTAATCACATGAGGCCCAAAAATTACTTTTTATCAAATTAGCCCATTAAGGGCGATTCCGTAATTTCTGTGACTTTAACCCCAATTTCATGCACTTACACAAAAAGTGTTAATATACCGTATTTTTTCGATTTTACCAACTTTACGAATTTTATTTTAATGCTTACGATATAACATCTAACCCATGAGATAAGTGTGAAATTACACACCTGATTACTGTGAGAACTATACTTTCCCACTCGTCGATACCTAAACATATGTCACGCTTGATTAGAACACTAATACTTATTATAAATCTATACTAAAGATAAGCGATCTATATCTTTACCCTCAGAATCTCGAACAATAACTATTTGTCGGTTTTCCCCGGTTGACGGTTCACAACCCAATGAAAAATCCCGAACAGCTAAAGGCTTCGAACTACGAACAACTTCGAATAGTCGATTCTCCTCGGATGAGGGTCATCCACAACCCGGTGGAAAATCTCGGATTACCGAAACAGTCCTTCGCTTGAATCTTGAGGGATTAGCGAGTCCGCCCCTCTTTAGAACACTATTCACCACCCTTTTTGACCCTATCTTGTTTGCCTTAAAATTTCGAGTTATTCCAAAAGAATCCCTTGAAAGTATATGATCCAAATTCGAATGACTTCAAGATGACTTCGAAGAGATGATGATTCGGCTCTCCACTATTTCACCAAAGCATCAAGCACATTCGGCTATGAAAGAAAAAGATGAAAAGAAAAGGTGTTTTGGGAGAACAAAAATGACCAAATGAGATTACACACTAACTACACATCCTTACCAAAGTCTACCTCAAAAATTCGGCCACCCCTCCCCCTAGTCCACAAAACCGTCCAAGTTCATGGACAAGCTTGGCCATTCCAACTTTCCAAAACACATCCCTTAAGAAGTGCCTTGTGTAACATCCTGGAAAGGGCCTATGCATTTTCGGTTTAATTGTACGAAGTAACATGTTTTATGTACTAAGAATAAATTTTGAACATTTTTAGAAACCTGAAAATGTATGGAAATGGATGGAAATGATTTGGAAATGATTCAAAATAGAAAAGTGCACATTTCTGGAAACTTGGAAATGTAAGAAAATGTCAAGTTACAGAGCCGAACGAAAATTTTTGGAAACTTAGAAATGACCTAGAAATGATGAGTTTTAAGGTTTAAAAGGGGAAATTAAGGCAAGGTGGCCTTAAAAGAAAAGTTTGTGAAATTTGACACACAAACAGGCTTGGAAAAGTGGCCTGAAGATGCCACTTAAGGCCTATGGAAATGGCGCCACATGCAAGGTGTTGGGCCTGAGTTTGAGTCACAAGGGAAGCAAATAAAAGAAGTTTTATTTTGCTTCCAGAAGCCAGAGGTGGACGGCACAAGCTTTCTAGAAAGGAGGAGTTTTATTCTCTTTAAAATACGGCTAATTAGGGGGATAAATAAGGATTTAATTTGGAGAGATAATTAAAGAATTATTCTTTTAATTATTTTAAATTAAGGTGATAAAGTTATCACAAAGGAAGAGTGGTGGCCAAGTAGGGGACTCTAGCCTAGTAATTTCACAAAGAAGGAAGATTAAGGCTATTCTTCCATCTTTTCTAAGTGTTTGCCAAAAATCCTCTAGCCAAACTCTCCTTCTCTGCCGAATTTTCTTTGGCCAAGTAGCCTCTCTTTCATCAATTCTTTTCCTCTCCAAAATCCTTCTTTTCTCCTCTCTTCTCTTCTCTTTTTCTTTTGTCAAGCCGAATCTTTGTGACTCCAAGCAAGGGTGCAATCGACTGAGGTATTAAGGTAAGAACAATGGATTTTGTTCTTCAAATTCTTTAAATCGAGATCTAGGAACTGACCCTTTTTTTGTCTCTTGACCGAATATTAAAGGAGGAATTTTGGGATTTCAGATCTAAGGAATTTCGGCTAAGAGAGTTTCGAGATTCAAGGATTTAAGGTAAGACACATGTATATTCGGCCAAAGGCCATATTTTATGTGTTAAGGTTAGATTAAACCTAACATGTGATTATAGGAATTTCGACATCCCTAGGAAAGCAAGGATACTTTTTGGGATTTGAGATCACAAAGGTATGTGTTTAAGACATTCGGCCAAAGCCTATTTTAAGTATTTGGATTTACTCCCAAAAGCCGAAACTAACCTATGATGTGTTTTAATGATTGGCCGAATGCAAGAAGGAATACAACAAAGTTTTGGGACTTGATTCTTAAGTCAATCGGCAACAAGATAGGTTTTCAGTATACAAATCCTACTAGGATTTGGTTTTAAAGCCAAAAAGGTTTATTAATGTGTTTAAATGATTGGCCGAATATAGGAGTTAAGGATCTAAATCAGTAGATCGGTTCTTCGGGATTTCAAGGACTTTGTTGTTTAATCGAATCAGTGTGTACCCCACACTAACTTTTAATAAGATTTATGGTAATACGTAATATATGCATGTTTATAAGAATGTGGCTAAGGTACCATAATATGGTACAAAGTACTCAGGTACGTTTTCTACTTCCACTAGGATTATGAAATATGTTTTTTATAACATGTGAAAATTTATAAGAATGTGAATTTAAGTAGGATATGCATGATATGAATAATATGGGTCATTCGGGATATATGAAAAAGGGGAAGTGAATGTGATGACTACGGTCTCACTATCTGAATGTGGTGACTTCGGTCACATTATCTGAATGTGGTAACCGGTTACATTATTCGAATGTGGTGTCTCATGACACAGATTATCTGGTGGCTATGCCACAAATTTTATATGGGCGATGAGCACGTCGAATGCAATGACGCGCCTTCGATGGTGTGTAGCGGATGGAGGGTTGACTTAGTAGTCCCCACGGTGTGCAGGTTGGTACGGGGATGTGTAGCGGATGGCACCTAGGTTTGGGTTTGGGTTGCACCATCATTTTTCTCTGTTATATGAATAAGCATTTGATATGAAAATGTATGCCTGATCTATTGAATTTTAGTGTTGTGTACACATTGAGTCTGTTGACTCACCCTGCTAGGGACTATTTTTCAGTGTGACGATCAATAATGGACCGGGTTCGGCGGAAGCTTAGGGATGGCCATGCTCAGCTTGAAGTTTTATTCAATATGGATATTTAAATTTATTTAAGTATTTTAAAATTTTATTTTGGGATTCTACTTGATGTAATAAGGCCATAAGTTACACTTCTTTACTTTTATTTTTAATTACTATGTTATGAATTATTTTCAATAAAAGTTAAGTAAAATTTATTTCTTTAAAAATAAACCCTAATTGTTTTTTTTTCCATCCTAATTAATTGGATTTTAAAATAAGATAAATGGGTTTTTAACTCAAGCCCAACCCAAAACAATAGTTTTTAAAAATCGCACAAGTTTTCCTCCTGGTAAATAAAAGAATTTTGTAACTAGCTTTACTTAAGGAACATACTGATCCGGTCCAGTGCTCGTGGGCGGGTGTGGGTGTTTCACCTTGTGTTCCCCTACATTCCATAAGTTTAGGATTTCTTTCCCAAGTTCCATGCTTACCTTAACCATTAGCCACCTTGCCATAAAAAAATAGTCCAACCTTACCAAAAATAAGGCTTGACCGACACATGCTAGAAGGGTGTAAAAATAAAAGTCACAAAATGCATTCCAAAGGATTCGAACCTCTTCCCTCAAGTAACACTTATGGCGCCAACTCCACTTTACTACTAGCTCATCTTATGCTAGTTTTTGACACTTAATTACCTTAAGCATCAAGGTTACTTGTTCCATTTTAATAAAGTACTCCTTACTAAAATTTATTCTAATTCCGAATAAATCCCGAGCCTTCTCAAAATGATATTAAACACACAAATTGAATCATTCACAAGCTAAGCACCAAAGCTATACAACATATCGATACTAAATTTTTAGGATGTTACATCATTTTACTTCTATCGATTTAAGGATTTAGCCCCCGTACTTCAAAAGCTAAAAATTCAATCCTTTTTTTCTTTTTCAATTTAAAATTACTAGTCCTGTCAATATCATTGCCTGTAGTTTTCGTTAAAATTTATGAACTTAACATGATTATTTTCTGTCAATCATATACCATGCCACATGAGGACAACTTAATCAACCTGCCAAATTGATAAATTTTGACGGAAAATGCTTACTATTTTAATTATTAGACTGGTACTTTTAAATAAAAGAGTTGGACTTAATTTTTAACTTGATAAGTAAAAAGGCTACAAGGGCTAACAACATATTTTTTATTTTACCAAATTGATAAATTTTGTATTTCATTTTAGTGATATATTCTATATTCTAAAATTATTGGCTATTATTGTCATTTAATTTGAGAAGATTTTCACTCCCTTCACCTCTATATAAATAACCCATTTGTTGTTTGGGTAAGTAATACATAAGAAAATGAAAAATAATAAACCATTCAAATAGCCCCCTTTGATTCGCAAGCCATAACAAGGAAAAAGGTTAAGCTTGCTTATATCACCAATGATTTAGCAAGGAAAGCCACCTATAAGAAAAGAAAGAAGGATATGATGAAAAAGATGAGTGAGTTGAGCACTCTTTGTGGGATCGACGCTTGTGCTAACATGAATAGTCTTTACGAATCCCCACCTGAGGTTTGGCCATCCCCCATAGGAGTCCAACAAGTGCTCTCCAAGTTCAAGATGATCCATGAGTTGGAACAAGGACAACCGTGAAAAAGAGAACATTTACGCTAAAGGGGTCGTCCATGGTTTGAAATTTTGGGACATAAACGATCTCAACTTAGTGCTCAATAAGAAAATGAGTAATATCGACAAGAGGATGGATTCATTTCTATGACACCCCTTTATGCTCAAGGGGCATCATCATTATCATCCTCATCCATGGTTGCACTGCCATCAATGACAATGGTAATGCCCAAAGCGATGTCGAAGACAGGTATGGAGGACATCGTGCAATCAGATATGAATAACATGGATCCAATGAAGAGGCAACAATGGATCATGGAGTTGATGAACAACAACAACAATAACAACAACAATCCTCAAACTCATGTGGGAGGCAAGGAGATGATGTTCTAGTTTGGTGACAACATCACCCCAACAATGACCATTAAACCAATACTTTTTCCCTTGGGAGAAATGAGAGATCATTTGAGTTATCTATTTAATTCTATTATGGCCTTTGATCCAAAGGTATTTTATCAGGTTATGTTATGATGGTGTTGTGTTTTTAAAGTTTGCTCATAGATCACAATCTTTTCCCTTGAACTAAAGCACCTATATAATGTTCTCTTTTAGCATTCAAACATTATGTTTGTTGTTTTAATTGAGAGTTATGTTATTTGCCTAATTTTGAGAGTTTTTATTTTATCTTTTAAATTTTTTTATGCTTGAATCTTATTTACTTCTATGAAAAAAATATTAAGTTCATAAGTTAGATTAGAACATAAAAGCTATCTCTAATGCATGCTATAATTCAATCTAGGAATACACTTTATTATTTTTGAGAAAGTCAATGAAGGGATTAAAACAAATGAGAGACAATTAGGGAATGGTAAAACTAGATTTGTTGTGACTTTTTTTTTAAAAATTTTGTTGCACCAAAATTATATGTTTGATGTGTGTTTGGTTGGTATTCATATTATTTTTCTATTCAACATATAAAGTTGTATTAGTACATTTTAGTAATTCATTTTACAATATTAATATATGTTTTCAATCATATGTTTGTATTATGTTGTTTTTCATCATGTTCGAAAGTTTATAAATATATATTGACAACTTGTATAAATATTAAAAATAGGATAAGAAATTGGATATTGTAGGAACCCATTTTGCCCGGGCCCGTTCAAAAAAAGAAAAAACAAAAGAAAAAATAAATAAACAGTTTTAACAGTCTATTTACATAGACCAATACCAAACAGACCCTTAAACCAAACCTGTGGCCCGTTACACCCTGACCCAAACTACCCAGCAACCCAAATTAAACCCCTTGACCCAAAACTATGACCCAACAGATCCTAAATGACTAGACCTGGACTCGAGACGGCCCAAAAGGCCCAAGACCTTACTCAGATTCAGTAGCCTAGGGTTTCTGGGAAACCCTAGCGCGCGCAACAACATCCCGAACATCGCGCCACAATGGCTCTCACACCCACGCAAAGTCTCCAGTCGCGCCACGATCCGCGCCACGTCCCGCGCCCAACCTGCACAAGAAAGGAAACAAAACAATAGCAGATCACAACAAACATGGCAACTGTTTTATTTCTTTTTTTTATTTTAAGTTTCGAAAGGCTATAAAAGCCTGTTGTAAACCTGTAAAAGGGGACCCGGAGAATACAAAAAAAGATATTTGAATCCAGAGAAATAATATACAAAGTTTTTCGTAGAGGTGATATTTTTATATTTATATTATTTTTTTTATTTTCGATGTATTTGTGCATGTAAATATACTGTAAAAAAAAAGAGATAAATAAAAAAGACGAGATTTCATACCTGAGAGCCGCCGTGGGCGACGGCGCGTAGGCGCATATAGCGCTTGGAGGTGGAGGCCCCTCAGCCCGATGTTTGGACTCCGTCAAAGGAGCTGAAGGCTCTTGAGAGCATTTTCTGTTTTTTTTTTATTTTAAAAAGGGCTTCTGAAATGTATTTTGGGTTTAAAATTGGCTTTTATAAACGATCCATACGACACCGTTTTGAGGGCTGCCCATAAAACCAAAAACGACGTCGTTTCAATCAAGATCCGCGCGCAGTTGACCCGACCCGAAGGATCCGCGTGTTTTCAAAAAATGGGAAATTTATCCCTTTAGTCCTTCCGCAATTTCATTGTTTTCAATTTAGTTTAATTCAAACTTTTATTCTTTATTAAATTAGCCTTGAAATTTCTATTTCGTTTCGATCTAATTCTCGGCCCATTTAAAGGTAAACTCGGAACGCCGCCGTTTTAAAAAGAGGCCTAATTGCAATTTTAACCTCCGTGATTTAATTCGCGTTTTAATTTAGTCCTTTTAATCTGTTTTAATTGCTATTTAACCCTTGTTTTCTTTGATTTTTTTTCCTCTTATTTTATTATTTTAATATTGTATTAAATTATTTTATTATATTAAAAAGTCTATATTATTTTCTTATTTATTATATATTAATGCATTAATAGTATAAAATTATATATATATATATATATATATTTTATGTCATATACTTATACATTAAATGATTATTATTTATTATTTTATTTAACTTAAAATTATTTGCATCACATATTACTTTTATATATTAATTACTATACTATATGTTTTAAAAATTTTTATATTATAAAGTATTATACTATATCATATATTATTTTTAAAATTTTATTTATATTATTTATTATGTATGAACTTTTATAATTATTGCATTTATACATTTTATGTATATTATTTATTTATAACCATTTTTAATATTATTATTTATATGTATATATTTTATTTGCCCATACTCTCTTATTTATTTATTTATGTCTATGACTACCATTGTGTAATTATTTTATTAGTTGTTATTCCACAATATTATTTCTTTATTATCTATATAAATATGATATGTCATTATTTCACAATTGCTTTTGATATTTATGTGATATTTTTATAAATCATCGTTTTTTAAAATAAAAATACATTTTTTTGTAAAATTAATATTTTATCTAAAGTTTTTGGTATTTAAAAATTTGGGAAATAGTGCCCAATCGTGCTGGGTTTCGATTTTCCGTTTGGCTAAATAACTAAATATCCTTTAAACAAGTTTTATAAATTATGAGATGATCTTAGTTACGAGGGTTTAAAAATATCGTGTCCAATCGTGCTGGATGTGATTTTTATATTCTTTCGGATCGAAGAACTCTCAAATTTTAAATCAAAATTGCTCGAAGTTTTATAAATTATGAGATGATCTTAGTTACGATGATTTAAAAATATCGTGTCCAATCGTGCTGGATGTGATGTTTATATTCTTTCGGATCGAAGAACTCTCAAATTTTAAACCAAATTGTTCGAAGTTTTTTTTAGAAATCATATTTTTAAATCCTTTTAAGTTTCAAACATTTGGACATGATTCTATCAATTAGGTACCAATTTTTGGGCGTTATGAGGGTGCTAACCCTTCCTCATACGTAAATGTGACTCCCGAACCTGCTTTTCGTTTTTCGAGACCAAAATTAAATGTTTTAAATAAAACGTTTTACAAGGTGATCCAATCACACCTAAGTAAAAAGGGATTGGTGGCGACTCCCATTTTGTTTTTAAAAGTCGACCCCGTTTTCCAAAATTTTAAAATGGTTTCGACAGCTTGGCGACTCCGCTGGGGATTAAGAGAGTCAAGCCGTAAAATTGATAATTTCATGTCCTTTTGTGTGAATTTAAAATTCTGGTTTTAAAAAAAAAACATGATCCTTTTATTGCATGTGGTTCTAAATATATCTCTCTACATTGCACTGCATGATCGTCGTGGTCGCACCCTTAAGTGGGAGTGAGAAACTATGCTTTCGTGAGGTTTTCACCTCCGCAGGGGCTAGTGGACTGCTTTCGGGATACATCCGTACCTATGTCTTCGTGAGGTTTTCACCTCCGCATAGCCATAGGGAAATGTATTCCCCTGAACTGAACTCGATCCATATGAGCCTATAATGGGTGAGGATCGAGGAATCTGCTGGTTCGGGTATCTCAACTTTAGAACTAAACCACATATAGTGAACCCTAAGAACCCACCTTAGGTAGAACTATGTCAAACCCTAGTGATCATCCAGATAGGTGTTCTATGTTATTTTTTTTTCCTTGTGCTAACATTTTTTATTTTGTTTTGATTGCATTGCATTCACATCATAAAAAAAGGTGTTGATTTCAAATTCGATTGCTAAATAAAAAAGTTGGTCATAAGAAAATGGATTTTTTTGATAAAGTGGATTATAATACGGTCGTCCGAATATAGTCCAAGTGAATACAACGAGAGAAGACTGATACTCCGTGAAGAAACACAAGACCTTATCACCCAAGGATTCAAGTTGACGAAGACTATTCGAGAATTAGAACATCTCGGCTTTCTTGAAGAGGCTAACAAGTGAACAGGAGTCGCGGTCCAAATCAAGCAAAAGGAGCTAGATGAGGCATCTATTAGAAGTTTGCAAGATTTGACTTTTGCGAAGAAGGGGATTGATGTTCTCACTTGGACTATGAAGACAAGGCCGTGTAAGCGATCCGTTTTGTGTAAAGAAATTTATTTTCTAGTAAAGTTTTTCTAATGTAACTGAATTCAGAGTCAACGCCTCTCTTTCTTTGCATTCATGCATTTGCATTACATTGCATCATTTGCATTAGACTTTTACAAAAAGACCCTAATTAGGTAAAATGTTTCAGTTAACCTGGAAAACATGGAAAAAAGATTGGAAAGAATAGAACAAATACAAATACAGATGCAGAGGCAATTAACCAAGCTTCAACAAGACATGCGGGAATTCCAAAAGAATGTGATTGACCAGTTAAGTTGTAACACCCCAAACCCGACACATGCGTTATGAGCGGATTTGGTATGTCACACGAGCAAAACATGTTAAACCCTTTTTGTTCGTACTAAATTATTGCTTTGTTAAAATTCAAGAAAACAAGTTTGATTTGATAAAATACTACTAACCTCAAGGATTTGATTGATAAATCGAAAATCGAACCAGTAATCTTTTAAAACCGTGACTTTTGAAAACGACGTTGAAAATTTGAAAGAGAATCCAAGTCTTTTGAAAATATCGTTAATAGTTCGAGAGAAAATATCCGTGTTAAAAATATTTGTAAAAGTTTATTTTGAATTCCATTTGTTAATCAATTTTGGAAACCATTGTTTAAGTTTTTAGAAAATTCCTCTTTTTAAACAATTTAAGAAAAATAATAAAAACATCCCAACCATAAAGCAAAAATATAAATAGTCCAGAGGCCTTATTACAACATTTAACCCAAAATAGTAAAGTAATAAAATAAACGAGAAAGAAGTCTAAAGTCCAAATAAACCATTTCCGAAGTATGGCCTCCCTCGAGTCATCCATAGCCCAAGTCCATATCATCAAGCATTACCTACAAGGGTTAAGAGAAAAGGGGGTGAGTTACAACAACTCAGTGTGTAACATCCCAAAATTTGAGTATTATTTGTGTTGGCTCGGGTATGAATTTTGTGTGTTAGCATAGTCTTGTGAAGGCTTGATTTTATTAAGGAAGCTAGAATAATTTTTAGTATGGTTTATTTATTGAAGTGGATTAAGTGAGCTTAGCACTTAAGTTAATTTAAGTGTTAATTAAAGCACAAGAGGAGTAAGTGGCAAGATGGTTAAGGAGCTTGAAAGGTTGCTTGAGGTTAGAGGTTCGAGTAGCATGTTTAGCATTTTGAAGGCTTATTTTTGAATCCTAGCATTTATGGACGGTCAACCATTGTTTATGATAGGTTGGACTTTCATCTTTTGGCAAGTTGAATTTTTGTTTAAGGAAAGCTTGAAATTGGGGATAAGAATCTTAAGGTTATGGAAGGTTGGGGAGACATAAGGCTTGGTTTTAGGATGATGTTTTGGAAGGTATTCCTAGGCCTTTAGTGGATGTATGTGGACGGCATGGGTGTCTAAGGGGGTGGCCGAATGTGATAGGTAGCTTGGGGGGGATAGTTGGCCAATTTTTGTCATTTGAACATCTTTTTGTAATTTGTAACACCCCAAACCCGGTCAATACGCCACGACCGAATTTGGTATGTCACTAAGGAAAATATTTTTGAAAGAATCGAATTAACAATTAAAATCGAATTTTAAATTTTGTGAAAAACTCCTTGAAATTCTTTATTTGTCGAAAATAAGTTAAAACTGAGATTTACTTTGAATTACATAAAACTTTAAAATAAGTGAATAAATCATAGATAAGAAAACATTTATATCTTTTTAAGAAAATTTGAAATATCACTTTGAAAATCCATTTGCAATTGAGTATAGAAACTTGAATTTTGGAAATCACTTAATTTGTTGAAAACACTTAACTTGTAATTTTTTTTCTATCGAACTATTCATATTACCCGATGGTAAGATTTTTAAAACCATTGCGAGTTTTTAGTTTAGAAAACTTTGAGCTCAATTATTAGATTAACCAAGTGACATGCTTAAACATGTTTAGAATAAATCTCAAAGCATATAAATAATCCAAAACCATAATTAAAGAGGCCTTATTACAAATCCATAAAATATGAAAACCCAAAATTAAAATATGGTACCCAAATGGAAGTTCGTGTAAAACCAAACTTTATTGCATGGCCTCCTCGAGTTCATCCGGCTCCATATCCGCGATCTCACGAATCACCTGAAAAGATAAGGGAGAAGGTGAGTCACCAAGACTCAGTGCATATTCCCTCTCCCGGGTAAATACCACATACTTACACAAATTATAACAAAGCAACATATATGTATAATGCACCCAACCTAGCCATCCATAACTCCTTTTCTACCCCGTGTGGTACCAAACCACTGGTGGTGCCAAACCACTGGTGACCGAAGTCACGATATAAATGTGATACCAAATCACTGGTGACCAAAGTCACAAATAATCCATCTGTGGGGCCAACCCACGTGTGATACCAAATCACTGGCAGACGATCCCATATCTCAAAAGTGGGGCCAACCCACGGTGGAATTAACCACAGGGACAAGTCGCTATGAGGTGCCAAACCTCTAGTGTCCGAAGACACGAATGTGATACCAAATCACTGGTGGTGCCAAACCACCGGTGGTGCCAAACCACCGTGTCCAGAAGACACGAATCATCAATCTTCCCCTCCACTCATATTGCCCATACCAATGCAATAGATAGACAAATCACGTCAATAAACTTTGATATGTATCTCATAACGAATATACCATAAATCGTAGATCATAATTTCAATCCACATGTATTAACAACATATTGAAATGGACTTACCCGAATCCTCATTCATACCATCATGGTATCATATCCAGATCTCATCGATTTACCCACTTTCATAATATGATTAGTTATAACACACAAATATGCATATATAAACCAAGTTATAAAGTGTGTAAGATACACACCTTTCACCAACGCAATACTAAAATCCAAAGATCCGCTCTACCGCACTAGATCACCTTGCCCCTACATTCGGCCAATACTTAAATCATTACTATAGACCATTCGGCCAACCACAATCCTTATCCACCATAGCCTTTGGCTTTACATCCATTAAAGAATAATGAATCGACAAGATTTCTTACCACTTGACTTACCAACCTTTGATCGCTAGAGAAAACTTAGACCGATTGCTTCCGAAGTCCCAAAAAGCCTAAATGAATAATCGATTCCTATAATGGTTAGAACCTTGCTAACAATGCCCAAAGATTCGGCTTTTGTCCACAAGAAAATGACTTAGAAAAGAGAAAAGAAATAATAATAAAATCGGCCATGAACACTTACCTATTACCAAAACCGATTGAAGAAATCAAATGAAGTCCTACCCTTGAATATTCGGCCAAAAATAAATCAAAAGAATATGAGAGTTTCGGCTATAAAAAGAGAAGAAGAAATAAAATGTAAATGGGTGTTTTAACTTTGAGTAAATGAAAAAGAAATGGGATTTGAGATGAAGAATGATTCGGCCAAGAGAGTGTAAAGGAAAATGTGATTTGAATAATATTGAAAGAAAGAAAAAGAGAGAGATGTGGGAGAGATTCGGCCAAACACTTCTTTGCCAAAAAGAAAGTGCACAAAAATGCACAAAGATAGATTTTAGTTTCGGTTTCAAAAGAGCAAATGAAAGAAAGGAAAATGGTATGATTTTATTCAACAAAATGAGGCTAAAATCAAAAGCAAAATGCACCAAAATGCACAAAACACATTCGCCAAGGAGGAAAGTTTTGGAGAGGAAAAAAACAATTGCAAAAAGATGTTCAAATGACAAAAATTGGCCAACTATCCCCCCCAAGCTACCTATCACATTCAGCCACCCCTTAGACACCCATGCCAGTCCACATACATCCACTAAAGGCCTAGGAATACCTTCCAAAACATCATCCTAAAACCAAGCCTTATGTCTCCCCAACCTTCCATAACCTTAAGATTCTTATCCCCAATTTCAAGCTTTCCTTAAACAAAAATTCAACTTGCCAAAAGATGAAAGTCCAACCTATCATAAACAATGGTTGACCGTCCATAAATGCTAGGATTCAAAAATAAGCCTTCAAAATGCTAAACATGCTACTCGAACCTCTAACCTCAAGCAACCTTTCAAGCTCCTTAACCATCTTGCCACTTACTCCTCTTGTGCTTTAATTAACACTTAAATTAACTTAAGTGCTAAGCTCACTTAATCCACTTCAATAAATAAACCATACTAAAAATTATTCTAGCTTCCTTAATAAAATCAAGCCTTCACAAGACTATGCTAACACACAAAATTCATACCCGAGCCAACACAAATAATACTCAAATTTTAGGATGTTACAATTCTACCCCCTTAAGAAAATTTCATCCTCGAAATTACCCGATCAAAAGAGTTGAGGATCTGCTTTGCCTCATTACATCCTCCTGTTCCCACGTAGCTTCCTCCACGCCATGATTCCGCCATAAAACCTTCACTAAAGGAACTGTCTTCCTCATAAAACTTTTACATCTCGATCTAGGATCTGCATGTTTCTTCTTCTATCGTCGATCTGGACTCACCTCTATTTCCTCTCTCGCCACAACATGCGATGGATCGAACGATAAGCGTCTAAGCATGGAGACATGGAACACATCGTGAATCGACTCAGTCCGATGGCAACTCGAGCTGATAGGCTACTGGTCCCACTCGTCTCAACACCTTATACGGTCCAATGAACCTTGGACTTAACTTGCCTTTTCTCCCAAATCTTAACACTTTCTTCCATGGCGAGACCTTGGAAAAAGCTGTAACACCACAGTTTAGGGGTTTGTGCATATGGGGTATAAATCAAGTGTTAGTAGGTTTTTGGGAGTGCTTGGTTGAGTTTTAGAGGCTCTAAGAATGTTGGGATGAGAAGGGAAGGCTTTGGAAAATTTAGATTTTTAGGGTAAAAGGAATTGGGCCTAGGAGAATTGAGCCCAATGGGCCTTAGGCGTAGTAGCGTTTAAATTTTTGGAGAACAAGAGACCGGCTTAAATGCAAGCTGGACCTATTGGATAAGTGATTTTGGAAGGTTAGAAGGCTTCTATGAAGTCCCGGGATCAAATATTAGCTTTGGGGAAATTTTGGTTTTAGGTGAAAAAAAACCTGGAAGTTGGCAGGTAGGCCTTAAGAATAAAATGTGGGGAAAAATAACACAAGTGGAGTGTGTGGTGTAGTGGCAAAGTGACGCCACTTAGGGAGCAAGGGGGTGACGCCACAAGGGAAGGAAGGAGGTCCAAGGTTCAAGTCTTGGCTTTTGCATTTTGGTTTCTTTTTGCTTGGACCTTAGAATTTGGCTATAGTTTATATTTAGTTGCGCATGGTTTAAGACACAAGAGGAGCTTGTGGCCAAGTGGTTAACAGCGTGGATTATGTTGCAAGGGAGCCTGGGTTCGAATCTCATGACAAGCAATGGAGTATTTATTTTGCGGTGCAGGATTTTGGAAGAGTTTCAGATTGAATTTAAACTCTCTTGTGAAGGGATCCCACATCGGAAAGATACAAAGAAGGAAGGTGAAGTGCTAGCTATATAAGGAGCATCCTAGGAGGAGAGTAAACACATCTTGGAAGGCGTTTGGGCACGGGAGTGGTCGGAGCGCGGATTAACACCGAGTCCTATCGGGTGTGTAACTCTCTCTACTCTAGTTGTAGAGCGGCAAATGCCGGGCGTGCGGTCCACGGCAATAGTAGCCACACGAGCGTGCGGCGCGCGTGTGGGGCTTCGGCGACGCGATAGTTGAGGCCATCGTGTAGTATTCTCGTGGGTTGGGTCGCTTGGTAGTGATGGGCGAAGTGGGCCCAATGGGCCCGTGGGCCCTTATGAGTAAATTGGGCGATTGTGTAGTATATAGTGAACTAGACTAGGTGAATCTCATATACGTGGCTAGATTTGTGTTAGGTGGGCCACACGAGCGTGTGGGCCCGAATGGGCCGAAATTGGGCTTTAGGCCCAATAGTCCATTTCAACCGGAAATGGTAGTTGGGTCGCTCGGGGCGACACTGGGCCTTTGGAAAGGCCATTCCAGGTACGAAATTACCGATATACCCTTGGTGGGTAAATTACGAAAATACCCTTAGTAGGTAAAATTACGATTATACCCTTAAAGGTTGATTAGCATGATTATGTTGTTTAGTTTTGGCCGAATGGCCTAAGTGTTCATTGTTTTTATGCCAAGGCCGATTGTAGGGAAGAAGAGCCTATCGCTGGGAACCTTTTGTAAGTCCGTTAGTCTGCGGGTGCAGAAGCAGAAGTAGCGTTTCGGGTTTTGGTATCATTTAGGTGCGTAATCATCGCACTATTTCTGTGGTTTGGTTTGCTAACATGTTTATGTGTGTATTATGTGTAATAGCCGTTTATAATGGCATAAGTGATGAATAATCGTGTGATGGTAAGTTAATCTTGATATACATTTATATATGTACAATGTGGTAGTGATAAGTGATAAATACTCATTCTATATGATATTCTTGCATGATTTATTGACACATGGGCATGGGATTGGATTGAAGAAGGAAGAAGTGTACACAGGATGTACGTGGTCTAATGATAGCTCAGGCTACATTAGCGCTTGAGGGTTAGCTTTGTGCTACCTCAAGGGAGGTGTTGGCTAGGTGCCCATCTCGGCGGTTGATTGCTATGTGCATCACCGTGAGACGAGTTACGATATTTGGATCACTTTGGTTGATCGGTGGCTCGATACGGCCTCGGCAAATGAGAATGCCGAGGTAAGATTTATGGATCACGATGTGATCGGTGGCTCAACCACGGCCTTGTGCGGCAGTCCGCCGAGGTAACATATGTGGGATCACTCGGTTGTGATCGGTGGATTAGCCACGGCCTTAGGCGTGGAGTCCGCTAAGGTTGGTGTCACGGTTGGATAGTAGGTTGGGCTGAGATGCATTCTTGCATGATTTGTTTCGATGGTTGTGTGTGGGTATGGGCCAAGCCCATACGGATGGAAATATGTGTTGTGGTTATGCACCGAGTCGGTGGACTCACTCTTTTCATTAACCATTTCGTAGTGCATAAAGTCGGACCGGGATCGGAGAGGACAAGGTGGCCCATGCCGAGGATGATGTTCAATTATTCCATGCTTGATTTTGATATAAGTACTTTATTTGAATTGTTGGGTTGTAATAAAGGCCATTTTATGTTTTTGGTATTACTTTAACTATGGTTTATTTAAATTAAATTGCTACGTGAAAATGATTTATAGTTTGCAACCTATTTATTCAAATTGGATATTATAAACTAAAGTTTTAAAAATGAATGAGTTTAATAGCAAAGTTTTATTCCAAAGATATGTTTTCCAAAATTCAGCAAACTACGATGTTTTATTTTAAGATTTTCAACCGTCTTTTCCCAAAGACATAACCAGTTGATGGTCGTAGTGAATGGGCCGGTTTGGGGATGTTACTGATTTAATATCGAGCCGGTTCAAAACTCGGCTTTGAGGGTTTTGGGCCCAAAAACATTTTCAAAGTGGGCTTTTCAAAAATATGGGTTTTTATGAAAAGGTTTTGAGTTAGGTGGCATGGCACTGTACCTCACGCTTGAAGTCCACGGTAATTACCCCTTACTATTGCTTGTGAGTTATTGATGTGATCGGATGATTGCAATAGTGGATTACTTTAGAAATCGAAACTTTGATTGCTCGAAAGAACGTCTTCCGAAACTTACTTTCATAAAATTTGCTCGTGGATTAAATAGTGGAACAAAATTTCTAATGCATAAAACTTTTAATCGATTAAATCGCGACGCTAGATATGAGTTCTAGGGGCGTGGTCGCATTTCTCGTGGGCGTGGTAGAGCGCGCTTTGGTGATTGTTTGTTTTGTTGCTCGTAAAGTATGTTAGCTCTTGGAGATCGAGTGCGCAGCGATAGCGTAGTGGAGAGAATTGGATCGTTAGTTTAGACAAGTAATTTCGAGGACGAAATTATTTTAAGGAGGGTAGAATTGTAACACCGGGTTTAGGGGTTTGTGCATATGGGGTATAAATCAAGTGTTAGTAGGTTTTTGGGAGTGCTTGGTTGAGTTTTAGAGGCTCTAAGAATGTTGGGATGAGAAGGGAAGGCTTTGGAAAATTTAGATTTTTAGGGTAAAAGGAATTGGGCCTAGGAGAATTGAGCCCAATGGGCCTTAGGCGTAGTAGCGTTTAAATTTTTGGAGAACAAGAGACCGGCTTAAATGCAAGTTGGACCTATTGGATAAGTGATTTTGGAAGGTTAGAAGGCTTCTATGAAGTCCCGGATCAAATATTAGCTTTGGGGAAATTTTGGTTTTAGGTGAAAAAAACCCGGAAGTTGGCGGTAGGCCTTAAGAATAAAATGTGGGAAAAATAACACAAGTGGAGTGTGTGGTGTAGTGGCAAAGTGACGCCACTTAGGGAGCAAGGGGGTGACGCCACAAGGGAAGGAAGGAGGTCCAAGGTTCAAGTCTTGGCTTTTGCATTTTGGTTTCTTTTTGCTTGGACCTTAGAATTTGGCTATAGTTTATATTTAGTTGCGCATGGTTTAAGACACAAGAGGAGCTTGTGGCCAAGTGGTTAACAGCGTGGATTATGTTGCAAGGGAGCACAGGTTCGAATCTCATGACAAGCAATGGAGTATTTATTTTGCGATGCAGACGGGAAGAGTTTCAGTTGAATTTAAACTCTCTCGTGAAGGATCCCACATCGGAAAGATACAAAGAAGGAAGGTGAAGTGCTAGCTATATAAGGAGCATCCTAGGAGGAGAGTAAACACATCTTGGAAGGCGTTTGGGCACGGGAGTGGTCGGGCGCGGATTAACACCGAGTCCTATCGGTGTGTAACTCTCTCTACTCTAGTTGTAGAGCGGCAAATGCCGAAGTACCGGTCACGGCAATAGTAGCCACACGAGCGCGTGCGGCGCGCGTGTGGGGCTTCGACGCGATAGTTGAGGCCATCGTGAGTAGTATTCTCGTGGGTTGGGGTTTTGCTTGGGCCGTGATGGGCGAAGTGGGCCCAATGGGCCCGTGGGCCCTTATGAGTAAAAATTGGGCGATTGTGTAGTATATAGTGAACTAGACTAGGTGAATCTCATATACGTGGCTAGATTTGTGTTAGGTGGGCCACACGAGCGCAGTGGGCCCGAATGGGCGAAATTGGGCTTTAGGCCCAATAGTCCATTTCAACCGGAAATGGTAGTTGGGTCGCTTCGGGCGACACTGGGCCTTTGGAAAGGCCATTCCAGTACGAAATTACCGATATACCCTTGGTGGGTAAATTACGAAAATACCCTTAGTAGGTAAAATTACGATTATACCCTTAAAGGTTGATTAGCATGATTATGTTGTTTAGTTTTGGCCAATGGCCTAAGTGTTCATTGTTTTTATGCCAAGGCCGATTGTAGGGAAGAAGAGCACATCATTGGGAACCTTTTGTAAGTCCGTTAGTCTGCGGTGTGCGAGGCGAGAAGCGTTTGGGTTTTGGTATCATTTAGGTGCGTAATCATCGCACTATTTCGTGGTTTGGTTTGCTAACATGTTTATGTGTGTATTATGTGTAATAGCCGTTTATAATGGCATAAGTGATGAATAACTGGTGATGGTAAGTTAATCTTGATATACATTTATATATGTACAATGTGGTAGTGATAAGTGATAAATACTCATTCTATATGATATTCTTGCATGATTTATTGACACATGGGCATGGGATTGGATTGAAGAAGGAAGAAGTGTACACAGGATGTACGTGGTCTAATGATAGCTCAGTTACATTAGCGCTTGAGGGTTAGCTTTGTGCTACCTCAAGGAGGTGTTGGCTAGGTGCCCATCTCGGCGGTTGATTGCTATGTGCATCACCGTAGACGATTACGATATTTGGATCACTTTGGTTGATCGGTGGCTCAGCCCACGGCCTCGGCAATGAGAATGCCGAGGTAAGATTTATGGATCACGATGTGATCGGTGGCTCAACCACGGCCTTGTGCAAAGCAGTCCGCCGAGGTAACATATGTGGGATCACTCGGTTGTGATCGGTGGATTAGCCACGGCCTTGGCGAGAGTCCGCTAAGGTTGGTGTCACGGTTGGATAGTAGGTTGGGCTGAGATGCATTCTTGCATGATTTGTTTCGATGGTTGTGTGGGTATGGGCCAAGCCCATACGGATGGAAATATGTGTTGTGGTTATGCACTTTGAGTCGGTGGACTCACTCTTTTCATTAACCATTTCGTAGTGCATAAAGTGGACCGGGATCGGAGAGGACAAGGTGGCCCATGCCGAGGATGATGTTCAATTATTCCATGCTTGATTTTGATATAAGTACTTTATTTGAATTGTTGGGTTGTAATAAAGGCCATTTTATGTTTTTGGTATTACTTTAACTATGGTTTATTTAAATTAAATTGCTACGTGAAAATGATTTATAGTTTGCAACCTATTTATTCAAATTGGATATTATAAACTAAAGTTTTAAAAATGAATGAGTTTAATAGCAAAGTTTTATTCCAAAGATATGTTTTCCAAAATTCAGCAAACTACGATGTTTTATTTTAAGATTTTCAACCGTCTTTTCCCAGTGACATAACCAGATTCGGTCGTAGTGAATGGGCCGGGTTTGGGGATGTTACAAAAACTTTGTCACCCACGGCAAACTCTATATCCCTCCGCTTGAGATCTGCATATGACTTCTGCCTATCCGAAGCTTCCTTCAGACTAGCCTGAATCGTCTTAACCTTATCCTCAGTCTCTGCAACCAACTCTGGTCCTAACATCTGACGCTCACCCAACTCGGTCCAACATGTAGGCGTGTGACACCTCCTACCATACAACGCCTCATATGGTGCCATCTTAATGCTTGCTTGGTAAATATTGTTGTATGCGAACTCAGCTAATGGTAAAAACTCTTCCCAGCTGCCTCTGAAGTCCAAAACACATCCTCTCAACATATCTTATAAAATCTGAATAACCCTTTCCGATTGCGCCACGATGTGGATGAAATGCGGTACTGAAATCCAACCGCGTACCCAAAGCCTGATGTAACGCTCTCCAAAACCTCGATGTAAATCTAGGATCTCTATCTGAGATGATCGACACTGGCACACCGTGCAACCTCACTATCTCCGCTACATACAACTTAGCTAACCTCTGAAGCGAATAATCCATCCTTACCGGAATGAAATGAGCTGACTTAGTCAGACGATCCACAATCACCCAAACTGAATCCTTCTTACTAGGCGTAAGAGGTAATCCACTGACAAAGTCCATAGTGATCCTTTCCCACTTCCACTGTGGAATCTTCACCGGCTGAAGTAACCCAGACGGTAGCTGATGCTCCGCTTGACTGGCGACACGTCCGACTTTTACCCACAAACTCGCCACCTCACGCTTGGACACTGCCACCAAAACTGCTCTCTTAAATCTCGATACATCTTGCTTCCTCCAGGATGCATAGCATATGGGCTGTTATGTGCATCCCGAAGAATCCTTTGCCTCAACTCAACATCCTTCGGCATACAAGCTCTCCCTTTAAAACACAGTACTCCATCGCTGGACAAACTATATTCCTCTAAACCTCCGTTCTGAATCTGCAACCTCCGATCATTTAAACCATCATCCTCTAACTGCTTCTCCTTGATCTGATCTAACCAAGTCGGCTTGACTTGCAATTCTGCCAAAAGACTCCCATCATCGTAAAAGCTAAGTCGAGCAAACATCAATCTTAAATCCGATACAACCTTATGGCTCAACGCGTCTGCCACCACGTTAGCCTTGCCGGGATGATATTCTATCGAACAGCCGTAGTCCTTCAACAACTCGATCCATCTACGCTGCCTCAAGTTCAAGTCCTTCTGAGTCAAAAGATACTTAAGACTCTTGTGATCCGTGTAGACTATCGACTTCTCTCCATACAAATAGTGTCTCCAAATCTTGAGCGAAAACCACTCGCAGCTAATTCCGGATCATGCGTCGGATAATTAGCCTCATGTGGTCTCAATGCCGAGATGCATAAGCCACTACCTTCCTTTCTTGCATCAAAGACACATCCTGCACCAAGATGCGATGCATCACAATAAACCGTGAATTCCTTGCACGCCTCGAGTTGAATCAAAATCTGAGCTTGATCAGAATCTTTTTCAACTTGTCGAAACTTTCCTGCCGCTTCTCGGTCCATACAAATGGAACTCCTTTCCTCAATAACTTGGTCATAGGTGCTGCTATTAAAGAAAATCCTTCTACAAATCTTCGGTAATACCCGCTGCACCTAGAAAACTCGAATCTCAAATGCACCGACTTAGGCGGCTTCCAATCCAACATCGCCTCAATCTTCCGAGGATCCACTCTAATCCTCACCGATACTACGTGACCCAAGAAAGTCACCTCCTAAGCGAAACTCGCACTTACTAAATTTGTCGTGATACCGCTTTTCCGTCGAATCGCAACACTACTCGCAAATGCGCATCATGCTCCTCCTCTAACTTTGAGTATACCAAAATATCGTCTATAAATACCACAACAAACCGATCCAAAAGCTGGCTGGAATACTCGATTCATCATATCCATAAATGCAAACGTGCGCGTTAGTCAACCCAAACGGCGTCACGTAAACTCGTAATGCCCATACCGAGTGCGAAAAAGTCATCTTATGGATATCACCTCTTTCACCTTTAGGCGATGATATCCGGACCTTAAATCAATCTTGGAGAAAATTGTCGCCCCTTAAGCCGATCAAACAAGTCATCTATCCTCGGCAAAGGATACCTGCTTTTTGATCGTCGACTTATTCAATCAAGGCGGTAGTCTATACACATCCGCATCGCACCATCTTTCTTCTTGACAAAAAGTACCGGCGTTCCCCATGGCGATACACTTGGTCGAATGAAACCTCAATCCAACAACTCCTGAATCTGAGCCTTTAATTCCATTAATTCCTTCGGTGCCATCCCATACGGAGCTATAGACACTGGCGCCGTTCCGGGTAACAGATCTATACAAAATTCAACTTCACGGTCCGGAGGTAGTCCCGGAAGTTCTTCAGGAAATACGTCAACATATTCCTTTATCGTGCGGACATTCCCCACATTAGACTCCTTAGCCTCCAACGCACACACATGGACCACGAATGCCTCATAGCCCTTCCTAACCAACTTCACAGCTTTCAACGCAGATACCACATTGGATAGATAATCTCTTCTATTACCTATCATGACCACCTCTTCGCCCTCAACTGACTTCAAAACCATGCGCTTAGCAAATAAGAATCCAAACTTGCTCGGTACTTGGCTAACTACCCATCCCAAGTATCGAGATCAAACTCCTCAAATGGCAATTCCATCGGATCGACTACGAATGCTACCCCTTGGAGTTCTAGGGGTACATCTCTATACTGACTTATTTACTTCTACTGAGTGACCTAGAGGGCTAAATACGGTCATCCTCCTAGAAGCGATCTAAAACTAAGCTCATGGTCTCTACTATGTTCACGGCAACATACGAATGTGTCGAACCCACATCTATCAAAGCAAAGATATGGTTCACCAAAGATTAAGAACGTACGGTTATGACGTGCGGTGCATCGCCCTCTTCTCGACGTCTCGCTGCATACACCAAACCAGCCTGTCTTGCTTCAGTGTTGCTAGCACCTCTGCGAGATGCTCCTCGACCTCGACCAGAACCATTACCTCCTCTACCATTACCACGACCTCTATGTGGTGGCGGTCCTCATTTACGAACCGAGCACGACCTTGGCCCTCTTATCGATTCCTGGCTAGCTTACGTGGACAGTCTCTCACAGGATGATCCAGCGAGCCACACTCGAAACATCCTTTCCCTCCGGTCCAAGATTCGCCCCAATGATATTTCCCACATCGATTACACCGTCTTTGGTCCCCGATTAGCGATAACAAGCCCCCCCAGCATCGATTCGGCCCACTTTGCCTAGCCCTCTTTTGAGAATTACCGGCTGATCCCGATGATCCGTAACCTCTCTTATACTTGTTCTGGTCGTAACTCTGCCTTGCAGATTCCTTGATTCCTTCGGCTATCTTAGCCTTTTCAACCAAAGCAGCAAACTCTTACTCCTGATGTGGAGCAATCAACAATCTCAGCTCGTCCCTCAAACCATCTTCGAATCGAACACATCGCTCGTGCTCTGAAGCCACAATACCTCCAGCATACCGGCTCAGTCTTAAAAATTCTGCCTCATATTCTGACACAGACTTACTACCTTGGATCAAACTCAAAAATGCCTTACGCTGCACATCAATGTAATTAGACCCAACATATTTCCGCTGATACGCTGCCTTGAAATAATCCCAAGTGAGATCCTCCACTGCAAAGCATTCTTACATCTTTGTGAGCCACCACCGATATGACTCATCCCGAAGAAGCGATACGATCCCTTTCGGCTTTTTCCTCGGCATTCGGATCCAAATCATCCATGATTCGCTCACGCCGCCTCTAGCCAATATTCAGCCGCACTAGGAGCCACGCTGAAACACCTCGAAATACCTCACCTCCATTGGCTCAAGTCGCTCGAATACGGATTTACGAATTCTCGCGCCTCCACCTATTCCAAATACCCTCTCAAGAACTCGCAGCATCGCTCGAGACATCGCGCGCCATCCCCGCTTGATCCTCGTTGCTCAACTCCAATGCTTTGGTGGTGGGGGTAGTGGTACCTCATTTTTGATCCTTCACCGGACCTCACCGGCTCGAGACACAACCATCCTACCCCGACCGCGTCCACGAATCATACGACCTCGACCACGAGTACTCATGTCTAAAGTCTCGACTTATCTCGATTAAAAAGTTTTATGCATTAGTCAATATTCCACTTTCTTTAAAGCACGCTTTATGAATAATTTTAATAAGAAGTTGTTTCATGAGTACATTCAACCTATAGTTTGGGTTTCTAGAGTAGTTCCTACTACTATACAATCATGCCAACATCATCATATCATATCATCAAAATCAACGATTTGATGTACTTACCAGCGGATTGATGTCGTAGACTCGAGGCCATGCCTTTCCAACCATATAATTTTCAACAAAACATTTTAAAATCCATTCTTTAAAACATTTTGGGCCTCGAGCCCACAGTCGAGCTTTTGAACTTGGCTCTGATACCAATCTGTAACACCCCAAACCTGGCCCATACGCCACGGCCGAATTTAGAATGCCACTGCGGAAAACGTTTGAAAAATATTTTGACTTAGAGTGAAAACATAAAAATTTATTGTCTTTAATAAAACATTGTATATTTATAAATCCAAATAAAATCAAGTTGTTACAAATCCTTCGATTTGTAAATTTAACATATATCTTTAAGATATGAGTTGCTAAAAATAAAACATATCCAAATAATAAAAATTGTCAATCCACTTTAAAACATAATAATAAACTTCAAAACCTTTAAATGGCCCTTATTACAACAACCAAATATTCGCAAATTCTAAAAATATATAAAATATATAAAATAAGGAAAATAACTTCTGCATGGGCCACCTCGCATCCACTCCAACTCGGTCCAAGCTTTATGCATCACCTGTAAGGTTTGAGAAAAATTGGGTGAGTCACACAGACTCAGTGCATAGTTATTACACATGTCCCCACATATGGGCTTGGCCCAATTCCACCACGATCCTCATACATAAATATGCAAAATGAAGCCCAACCCATCCTAGTTCCATCCATTACACCAACCTCGGCACACCTACCGCCCAAGGCCGTGGCTAATCCACCGATCAAATAATGATCCTCATATCTTACCTTGGCAGACTTGCTACCCAAGGCCGTGGCTAAGCCACCGATCACATAGTGATCCACATATCTGTATCCACGAGGTGACTCGAGGTCATCCTCAATCTACGGTGATGCACACAGCTATCATCCGCCGAGATGGGTACCTAGCCAACACCTCCCTTGATGAAGCACATAGCCACCATCAAGCGCCAATGTAGCACAAGGCTAACATCAGACCACGTACATAAAGTACACCCTTTCCTTCGATAGTCACATCCCAAGTCCCATGCATATATGTGTATCATGGCAACATATCACTTGAACAATAATGCATCACATGCCATCACATTTCATATATTCATCAATGATCATTTAATATCGTAAAACTGACCTGAGTATTCGATCACCCACCACGGGTATTCACAATCTTAGCCCTTAATTCGGCTACCATTAACATCATATAACATATACATAAATATAACACATACACACAAACAAGAGACAGTACGATAACTACGCACCTTTTTGGCACAGTTTACTCAATCCCGAAACTCTCTTATTCCAGTCGATTTGTTCCTAAGAACCAAAGTCAGAAATCGGTCATCACTTAAACTCATACAATGGCCTATGGCCGAATACTACAAATCACCTACTTTGCTTAACTAAATCCCAAATCACCACATAACACTTACCTTGATGAATTAAATTCTTACAATCCACCTTAAGGCTCCTTACCGTTGGCTACACAAAAGAAACACAATATTATGACTCTATATACATTCGGCCATCCTTTAGAACCCAAGGCCAACCATTGGTTTCGGCATACTAAATGAAGAAGAAGAGAATTCGATTGCTAAGAAAATACTTACTATACTCGAAACTGATTGGAAGATTGATGAAAAGGAATGTCGACACCTCCCCCTCTAAAGGCTCTAAAAGATTCAGCAAGAACTCCCAAATGGAGATGGGATAATCGGCTAATACAAAATAGGTATAGAAAAGAAAAAAAGAAGTGTAGATGAAAGTTAGGAGAATTCGGCAATGAAGAACAAAGGTGGAGAGGTTTCGGCTTTGTTGCAAATGAGAGGATGGGTTTCGGGTTCTCAAGAATAGAAGATGAATCAAGGAAGAACTTTGAGTCAAAGTGTGTTCGGCAATAAGGGAAAAAGAGAAGAAATGGTCTTTGATGGTTTTGTAGTTTCGGTCACAAAAAAAAAGAAGAGAAAGAAGGAATGGACTTGAGGGGAGAAAGAACAACTAAAAACCAAAATGGTCAAAACTCAAATGGCCAAAAGAAAAGAAAATGGTTACCTTTTGGCCAAAATACATTCGGCTAAGAGGAGAAAAAGATTAGAGAGAAACACAAAATAGCCAAAAGAAAGATGTGCTCATCTAGCACTTAATTCTACCAAAAACTAGCACCATACCATACCAAAAGCTAACCAAAAATTTCGGCCATCCCCCCTAGCCCCTAATACCGTCCAAGTTCATGAACTCCAAAGCCAAAGTTTTCCACACAAAACTTTCCATAGCAATAACCTTACATTATGCCTTGTGTTCCCTCATCATTCCTTAATCAAAAATAATTCTTTTCCCCAAATTCAAGCTTACCTAAACTACTAACCATCTTGCCATAAAAATTAGTCCTCTTTATCCATAATGCCGTCCACATTCATGGACAAGTTGGTCATGCCAAACTTTCCAAAACCTCATCCCTTAATCCAAGCCTTATGTCCCCTTATCATACCATAACACCTTGATACCATACCATAAATAAGCACTTGCCTTATTCCTTAGTCTACTATCCATAAATGATAAAGTCCAACCTTATCTTAATTAGAGTTGACCAACACATGCCATACAATGCAAAAATAAAAGTCACCTTATTGTCATCCATGGGATTCAACCTCTTCCCTCATACAATTACTCATGTGCCAACACCACTTTACTACTTGCTCACTTATGCTAACATTAAACACTTAAATTAACTTAAGCATCATAATCACTTGATCCACTTCACTAAATTCTCCATACTAAAAATTATTCTAAACCAATTAATTCCAAGCCTTCACAAGACTATATTAAGCACACAATAAAATCATACCTGAATTAACTCAAGCAACAATATGATACTCAAATTTTTCCTAAAGCCCAAGGCCCAATCGGCCCAATCCTATTAAGCCCAATTTCAGGATATTACAATTTTACCCTCCTAAAAATAATTTAGTCCTCGAAATTACTTACTAACGAACAATCGTACATCCTATCTCACCACACTATGCTCTTGCACGCACTCGATCTTAATAAAACCAATATGCTTTCTAAGTACAGTCTCCAAGTTCACACTCAAGGTTCTAGATACTTCACTAGCGATGGTTCCGACACAGCCATTTTGCTTCTACCGCGTCCACTACAACCACGTCCCCTAGAACTCATATCTAACATCGCGATTTAATCTGATTAAGAAGTTTTATGCATTAATACTTTTGTTCCACTTGTTTATGCGCGAACTATTTTATGAAACAAAGTTTTCAGAAGTTGTTCTTTCGATCAATCAAAATTTCTAGTTCAAGTTCACTATTCTAATTCAGAGAATCACACTCACATTCATCCACAACATTCAACGCATCATTATAGGTATTTCTGACCATTTTGGTTTTTAGTTGTTCTTTCTCCCCTCAAGTCCATTCCTTCTTTCTCTTCTTTTTTTTGTGACCGAAACTACAAAACCATCAAAGACCATTTCTTCTCTTTTTCCCTTATTGCCGAACACACTTTGACTCAAGTTCTTCCTTGATTCATCTTCTATTCTTGAGAACCCGAAACCCATCCTCTCATTTGCAACAAAGCCGAAACCTCTCCACCTTTGTTCTTCATTGCCGAATTCTCCTAACTTTCATCTACACTTCTTTTCTTCTTTTCTATACCTATTTTGTATTAGCCGATTATCCCATCTCCATTTGGGAGTTCTTGCTGAATCTTTTAGAGCCTTTAGAGGGGGAGGTGTCGACATTCCTTTTCATCAATCTTTCAATCGGTTTCGAGTATAGTAAGTATTTTCTTAGCAATCGAATTCTCTTCTTCTTCATTTAGTATGCCGAAACCAATGGTTGGCCTTGGGTTCTAAAGGATGGCCGAATGTATGTAGAGTCATAATATTTTGTTTCTTTTGTGTAGCCAACGGTAAGGAGCCTTAAGGTGGATTGTAAGAATTTAATTTATCAAGGTAAGTGTTATGTGGTGATTCGAGATTTAGTTAAGCAAAGTAGGTGATTTGTAGTATTCGGCCATAGGCCATTGTATGAGTTTAAGTGATGACCGATTTCTGACTTTGGTTCTTAGGAATAAATCGACTGGAATAAGAGAGTTTCGGGATTGAGTAAACTGTGCCAAAAAGGTGCGTAGTTATCGTACTGTCTCTTGTTTGTGTGTATGTGTTATATTTATGTATATGTTATATGATGTTAATGGTAGCCGAATTAAGGGCTAAGATTGTGAATACCCATGGTGGGTGATCGAATACTCAGGTCAGTTTTACGATATTAAATGATCATTGATGAATATATGAAATGTGATGGCATGTGATGCATTATTGTTCAAGTGATATGTTGCCATGATACACATATATGCATGGGACTTGGGATGTGACTATCGAAGGAAAGGGTGTACTTTATGTACGTGGTCTGATGTTAGCCTTGTGCTACATTGGCGCTTGATGGTGGCTATGTGCTTCATCAAGGGAGGTGTTGGCTAGGTGCCCATCTCGGCGGATGATAGCTGTGTGCATCACCGTAGATTAAGGATGACCTCGAGTCACCTCGTGGATACAGATATGTGGATCACTATGTGATCGGTGGCTTAGCCACGGCCTTGGGCAGCAAGTCTGCCAAGGTAAGATATGAGGATCATTATTTGATCGGTGGATTAGCCACGGCCTTGGGCGGTAGGTGTGCCGAGGTTGGTGTAATGGATGGAACTAGGATGGGTTGGGCTTCATTTTGCATATTTATGTATGAGGACTGTGTGGAATTGGGCCAAGCCCATATGTGGGGACATGTGTAATAACTATGCACTGAGTCTGTGTGACTCACCCAAATTTTCTCAAACCTTACAGGTGATGCATAAAGCTTGGACCGAGTTGGAGTGGATGCGAGGTGGCCCATGCAGAAGTTATTTTCCTTATTTTATATATTTTATATATTTTCAGAATTTGCGAATATTTGGTTATTGTAATAAGAGCCATTTAAAGGTTTTGAAGTTTATTATTATGTTTTAAAGTGGATTGACAATTTTTATTATTTGGATATGTTTTATTTTTAGCAACTCATATCTTAAAGATATATGTTAAAATTACAAATCGAAGGATTTGTAACAACTTGATTTTATTTGGATTTATAAATATACAATGTTTTATTAAAGACAATAAATTTTTATGTTTTCACACTAAGTCAAAATATTTTTCAAACGTTTTCCGCAGTGGCATTCTAAATTCGGCCGTGGCGTATGGGCCGGGTTTGGGGTGTTACACAGTGTGAAATCCCCTTACCGTTATTCATTGGGCCAGAACCCAATTAGCAATATTTTGGGCCTAAGCCCATTAACAACAATAATATATCAAATATACTATGCATATGATATGCAATTCCCAAACCAAACCTAGTTTTCCATCCGCTACACACCACCCGTACCAACCAAAGACACACGTGGGGAGCTTTAGTCACCCACCCCGCCAACACACCAAACGTAGGCATTAAGCCATTTATATCAGATTTGTGGACAAGCCACCAGATTAACAGAATTTACATGGCATTGCCATTTTTCATATTTGTGGCAGAGCCACCAAAATTATGTAGCAGAGCTACCAGAACTTCTCTTCATCATTATCCCATCCCATGCAAATCATGTATATAATGCATAGCCATTCTCGACAATGTATTCAAATATTTCTAACAAAAATTTATGGCCCATTATAACAATTTATCAAATTGGCCCATTAAGCAGATTATCAGACTTGGCCCATTTAGCAAAATATCAGATTGGCCCACTTTAGCAAAATATCAGATTGGCCCATTTAACAAAATATCAGATTGGCCCATTTAGCAAAATATCAGATTGGCCCACTTTAGCAAAATATCAGATTGGCCCATTTAACAAAATATCAGATTGGCCCATTTAGCAAAATATCAGATTGACCCACTTTAGCAAAATATCAGATTGGCCCATTTAACAAAATATCATATTGGCCCACTTTAGCAAAATATCAGATTGGCCCATTTAACAAAATATTAGATTGGCCCATTTAGAAAAATATCAGATTGGCCCACTTTAGCAAAATATCAGATTGGCCCATTTAACAAAATATCAGATTGGCCCATTTAGCAAAATATCAGATTGGCCCATTACTCAATATGTCCTTGCGGCCCATAAGCAATTTTGTATTTCGGCCCTTTAGGGCATTTCCATAATTCGGCCCGTAAGGGCAATTTCGTAATTGGGTAATTTACCCACTAAGGGTAATTCGATAATTTCGCAATCCAGACTTAACTACTAATTTGTGCATAACAATTTAAAACTGTCCATCCGCGTCGTACTGACTAGATTGACTATAACTTGAGTTAGAAATCTTGAAATATAAATCCGTAAATTTTCCTTGAAACTAGAATCATATATATTTTTACTACGATTTTTCCAGAATTTTTGGCTAAACCATTTAGTACAGTATATTTCTTGAAATTTCCCTTGTTTCACTGACCAACGATTCTGACCTCTCTTAACCAAAATTCAAATATCTCACTGTACAGTTTTCATATGTTGCTCCCATTTGTTTCTATTGAAAATAGACTTACTAAGTAATCTATACATATAAACTATAACTTATAATTCACTTTGTACAATTTTATACGATTTTTTCAAGATAGATTAGAGAACCACGAAGTCATTCAGAACCAGTCTCACTAAAATTAAGATATCTCAAAATATAAAATTCATTTTCCTTCTCCGTTTCTTCCATATCAAAATAGACACAGTAAGATTTAATATGATATCTTATTCACTTTGTAATTCCTTTTCTCCTATTTTTCATGATTTTTCAAAAACACGTCATTGCTTCTAACTGAAACTATTTTATTACGAAATACGATTACCATTACGATCATACGCGCGCCCGAGTGATCACGGATGCCGGTTTTCGGTTTTCTTTGGTATTTTGACCAAATCACAGAACATATCATACAAACTTTCAGAGAGATGTGAGATTACACACCATATCAAACATGTATTCAGAAGGTACGGGATTACACACCTTATTTTGATTTCCTAACGAACCACTCGTCGATGACCTAGAACAATACCAACCAAAAGTTAGCCTCGGATTTCCAAAAGATTTCGTATCACTTACACTTGAATCACTCACCATTATGTCCGAAGGTAGAATATATCGAGTGATTTCGTCCCTAAAACATAATCGATTAGTCACAACCACTATTATCCTTTAAACGAATAAAGAACGATTTCCAATAATCCATGAAGAACTCCTTACCTTATCGATATTGGATCCAATTTCCACCGTTTGACTTAGGGCTAGAATGATACACGGCCACCCACTTAGAACACTACGAAAAAGAGAAAATAATCTCGTTTGAGAGGGTAGAATAAAATGATGGTCTCGGTTAAAAGGACCATCCCATGCCAAGACATATATTCGGCTAGGAGAAAGAAAAAATAAAAAAAAATGTTTGAATAGAACCACTTACCGATTGATCAAAGGAGTGAGTGTTAATACGGATGAGAAGAACGATAAAGAAGAAATGAAGGGTTCGGTTTTTCCAAAGGAAAACGAGTGAACAATTTGATCTCCAAGGCTTAGGTACTTTCAGCAACAAGGAAGGAAAGAAGAAACAAAAATGCACACTAAAGGCTTAAAAATTCGGCAAAGAGAAGAGGAAATTTGGAGAGAAAGAGAATGATACAAAAAACTAAAGAGAACAACCTCTCAAGCACTAGCTTTGCCAAAAACTCCTAGCAAAATTCGGCTATCACCCCCTTTAGCCCCAAAACCGTCCACATTCATGTCCCTAATAGTCAAAATTGTGCCAACCACCCTTTCCATAATACATCCCTTGAAAAAGGCCACATGTTCCCCCTACTTTCCCCTTTCTCTTGATTCCTTTCCCCAACTTCAACCTTGCCTTTTTCTTTTAGCCACCTTACCAAAATAATGAAGTCAACCTTGCCATGAATGCCTCTTGACCGACACTTAAGGAAAGGGTGCAAAAGTATAAGTCAAAATTTGCACACAAAGTGATTCGAACCTCTTCCCTCAAGGTACTACATGTGGTGCCATAACCCTTTTACCAATTGTTCATTTATGCTAGTAATTTACTCTTTTATTTCTATAAGCCTTGATGCCACTTACTATCTCTCCTTAATAGGCTTAAACACAAAATTTTACTAAGGCCCAACTTGAACCCGGAACTTCATAGAAACCTCGTAACTTTCCAAAATTACCTTTTTAATAAGTCCAACTTGAAATAATGCCGTTCTCTTGTTCTCAAAATTTTAAAACGCTTCTACGCTCAAGGCCCATTGGGCCCAATTATACTAGGCCCAATTTTGGGATGTTACAATTCTACCCTCCTTAAAGAAATTTCGTCCTCGAAATTTCCAACCAACTACTAAACGCATCGCTCAAATCACACCACTAAGCTTTCGCTGCGCACTCTGATCTTAATAACACTAATGTACCTTTAACATAATCTTGAATCCTCTTTCACACAACCAAACGTCTAACCACAGAAGCAAACAATTATCTACCACTTATACTGAAAATTTTCTACATTCAATCATCACGTCCAACCAAAACATACCTGACTTGATGGTGATGAAACAATCCCGAGCCTTATGCTCCTTAGACCCGCATCTCAAGCATGCTCCTGACCTCCTCCAACATTCTCCCGGATGACGCCTCTTGCAAAAATCACAAGCCGGGAAGTTTGGTCGTGCCTTGACATGCTTTACAGAACGTGACTGCGACCCAAAAGAACCACAATCTAATTTCTTCTTACAGCTCACAGACCCAACTCGAAGCGCTTCACCGATTCCTTTAACCTCTTCCAATACCTCCTTAACTATCTGAGTCAGCTCGACAACCCCAGCTCGGTCATGAGATCCCGTCTCAGCCACTGGCGATGCCAACTCCTCCCTTTCGGGCGCACGCCCCGATGCTAAAGATCTAGTCCTAGCACCTCGACCTCTAGCACGTCCACGTCTACCGCGTCCACATCTTCTAGCGTTCATGTTTACTAGGTCGATTTAATCTTGATTACGAGTTTTATGAATCAGTATACTATTCGATGTTTATTAAACGATGTTTTATGGAGTATGAGAAGTAAAGTTGTTTTCGCACAACGCATCTTAAAGTCTCAATCTCTATAGTTTCAGCTCCTATGGCTTAAAGTTCTAGAGCATTTCTATTTCGTAGAATTTTCGTACCACAGTAATAACACAATAATCAGAAAACAAATACTTACTTGACTTGGTGCCGGATACTCGTGGTGCCATACTTCCGTTAGAACATATATTTATAAATCAAAATTCTAAACAGCTTTGGAAAACGCTTTTGAACCCAAACCATGGCCGAGTTTTGCAACCTGGCTCTGATACCATAAAATGTAACACCCCAAACCCAGCCCATGCGTTATGAGCAGATTTGGTATGTCACACGAGCAAAACATGTTAAACCCTTTTTGTTCGTACTAAATTATTTCTTTGTTAAAAATTAAGAAAACAAGTTTGATTTGATAAAATACTACTAACCTCAAAGATTTGATTGATAAATCGAAAATCAAACTAGTAATCTTTTAAAACCGTGACTTTTGAAAACGACGTTGAAAATTCGAAAGAGAATCCAAGTCTTTTGAAAATATCGTTAATAGTTCGAGAGAAAATATCCGTGTTAAAAATATTTGTAAAAGTTTATTTTGAAATCCATTTGTTAATCGATTTTGGAAACCATTGTTTAAGTTTTTAGAAAATTCCCCTTTTTAAACAATTTAAGAAAAATAATAAAAACATCCCAACCATAAAGCAAAAATATAAATAGTCCAGAGGCCTTATTACAACATTTAACCCAAAATAGTAAAGTAATAAAATAAACGAGAAAGAAGTCTAAAGTCCAAATAAACCATTTCCGAAGTATGGCCTCCCTCGAGTCATCCATAGCCCAAGTCCATATCATCAAGCATTACCTACAAGGGTTAAGAGAAAGGGGGGTGAGTTACAAGAACTCAGTGAAAATCCCTTACAGTTATTCATTGGGCCGGAACCCAATTAGCAATATTTTGGGCCTAAGCCCATTAACAACAATAATGTATCAAATATAATATGCATATGATATGCAATTCCCAAACCAAACCTAGTTTTCCATCCGCTACACACCACCCGTACCAACCAGCACACTTGTGGGGAGCTTTAGTCACCCACCCCGCCAACACACCAACCGTAGGCATTAAGCCATTTATATCAGATTTGTGGAAAAGCCACCAGATTAATAGAATTTACATGGCATTGCCATTTTTCATATTTGTGGCAGAGCCACCAGAATTATGTAGCAGAGCTACCAGAACTTCTCTTCATCATTATCCCATCTCATGCAAATCATGTATATAATGCATAGCCATTCACGACAATGTATTCAAATATTTCTAACAAAAATTTATGGCCCATTATAACAATTTATCAAATTGGCCCATTAAGCAGATTATAAGATTTGGCCCATTTAGCAAAATATCAGATTGGCCCACTTTAGCAAAATATCAAATTGGCCCATTTAAAAAAATATCAAATTGGCCCATTTAGCAAAATATCAGATTGACCCACTTTAGCAAAATATCAGATTGGCCCATTTAACAAAATATTAGATTGGCCCATTTAGCAAAATATCAGATTGTCCCACTTTAGCAAAATATCAGATTGGCCCATTTAACAAAATATCAGATAGGCCCACTTTAGCAAAATATCAGATTGGCCCACTTTAGCAAAATATCAGATTGGCCCATTTAACAAAATATCAGATTGGCCCATTTAGCAAAATATCAGATTGGCCCATTTAGCAAAATATCAGATTGGCCCATTACTCGATATGTCCTTGCGGCCCATAAGCAATTTCGTATTTTGGCCCTTTAGGGCATTTCCATAATTCGGCCCGTAATGGCAATTTCGTAATTCGGTAATTTACCCACTAAGGGTAATTCGGTAATTTCGCAATCCAGACTTAACTACTAATTTGGGCATAACAATTTAAAACTGTCCATCCGCATCATACTGACTAAATTGACTATAACTTGAGTTAGAAATCTCGAAATCTAAATCCGTAAATTTTCCTTGAAACTAGACTCATATATCTTTTAACTACAATTTTTCCAGAATTTTTGGCTTAACCATTTAGTACATTATATTTCTTGAATTTTCCCTTGTTTCATTAACCAACGATTCTGACCTCTCTTACCCAAAATTCAAATATCTCACTGTACAGTTTTCATATGTTGCTCCCACTTGTTTCTATTGAAAATATACTTACTAAGTAATCTGTACATATAAACTATAACTTATAATTCACTTTGTACAATTTTATACAATTTTTCCAAGACAGATCAGGGAACCACGAAGTCATTTAGAACCAGTCTCACTAAAATTCAGATATCTCAAAATATAAAATTCCTTTTCCTTATCCGTTTCTTCCATATCAAAATAGACACAGTAAGATTTAATCTGATATCTTATTCACTTTGTAATTCCTTTTCTCCTATTTTTAGTGATTTTTCAAAAACACGTCACTGCTTCTAACCAAAACTATTTTATTACGAAATACGATTACCATTACGATCATACGCAGGCCCGAGTGATCACGGATGCCGGTTTTTGGTTTTCTTCGTTATTTTGACCAAATCACAGAACATATCATATAAACTTTCAGAGAGATTTGAGATTACACACCATATCAAACATGTATTCGGAAGGTACGAAATTACACACCTTATTTTGATTTCCTAACGAACCACTCGTCGATGACCTAGAACAATACCAACCAAAAGTTAACCTTGGATTTCCAAAAGATTTCGTATCACTTACACTTGAATCACTTACCACTATGTCCGAAGGTAGAATATATCGAGTGATTTCGTCCCTAAAACATAATCGATTAGTCACAACCACTATTATCCTTTAAATGAATAAAGAACGATTTCCAATAATCCATGAAGAACTCCTTACCTTATCGATATTGGATCCAATTTCCACCGTTTGACTTAGGGCTAGAATGATACACGGCCACCCACTTAGAACACTACGAAAAAGAGAAAATAATCTCGTTTGAGAGGGTAGAATAAAATGATGGTCTCGGTTAAAAGGACCATCCCATGCCAAGACATATATTCGGCTAGGAGAAAGAAAAAATAAAAAAATGTTGAATAGAACCACTTACCGATTGATCAAAGGAGTGAGTTTTAATACAGATGAGAAGAACGATAAAGAAGAAATGAAGGGTTCGGTTTTTCCAAAGGAAAACGAGTGAACAATTTGATCTCCAAGGCTTAGGTACTTTCGGCAATAAGGAAGGAAAGAAAAAACAAAAATGCACACTAAAGGCTTGAAAATTCGGCAAAGAGAAGAGGAAATTTGGAGAGAAAGAGAATGATACAAAAAACTAAAGAGAACAACCTCTCAAGCACTAGCTTTGCCAAAAACTCCTAGCAAAATTCGGCTATCACCCCCTTTAGCCCCAAAACCGTCCATATTCATGTCCCTAATAGTCAAAATTTTGCCAACCACCCTTTCCATAATACATCCCTTGAAAAAGGCCACATGTTCCCCCTACTTTCCCCTTTCTCTTGATTCCTTTCCCCAACTTCAACCTTGCCTTTTTCTTTTAGCCACCTTACCAAAATAATGAAGTCAACCTTGCCATGAATGCCTCTTGGCCGACACTTAAGGAAAGGGTGCAAAAATATAAGTCAAAATTTGCACACAAAGTGATTCGAACCTCTTCCCTCAAGGTACTACATGTGGCGCCATAACCCTTTTACCAATTGTTCATTTATGCTAGCAATTTACTCTTTTATTTCCATAAGCCTTGATGCCACTTACTATCTCTCCTTAATAGGCTTAAACACAAAATTTTACTAAGGCCCAACTTGAACCCGGAACTTCATAGAAACCTCATAACTTTCCAAAATTACCTTCTTAATAAGTCCAACTTGAAATAATGTCGTTCTCTTGTTCTCAAAATTTTAAAACGCTTCTACGCTCAAGGCCCATTGGGCCCAATTCTACTAGGCCCAATTTTGGGATGTTACATAAGTCATCTGCTAGTTGAAGGACTTAAAAAAGGGAATGGCTCAGTAGTCAATAGTGTGGATGATGAGGAAGACATTATTTATTCCCCGATAGGTGTCCCGACTCAACCAGATGTGCATTCGCATGGAATACTTGTTATTATTGAACCCCGATGTCAAGCTGATACTTCGGCCTTGTTGAAGTTCGCAATGGGTTCAGATTTTGACCCGAATGATGATCATGTAATACCCCAAACCCGGCCCATGCATTACGACCGGATCTGACATGTCACATAAGGGAAAACGTATAAAAACCTTGTGGTTCGTACTAAAATAGGTGTTATTTGTTTATGGTTAAGAAAACAAGTTTGGATATAAGTTCTTGATAAAATGCAACTATTTATGAGAGGTTGATTGATGAATCAGAAATCGAGGTAGTGAACTCTAAAACTGTGACTTTTGAAAAAGTCGTTGGTAATTTGAAAGAGAATTCGAGTTAAAGTATTTGTACATATTTATAAAAGAAAAACCTTTTTTTAATCAATTTTGGAAAACCGTAATTTATGATTTTTAGAAAATTCCCAATTAAAACAAATCAAGCAAGATAATACGTACGCCAAACATAAAGCAAAAATAAATTATTCCAGAGGCCTTATTACAACTTAAAAACCCAAAATACCAAAAATAATAAAGTAAACGTAAATAGAAATCTAAAGTTCAAAAACACCATTTCTGAAGTATGGCCTCCACCGAGTTATCCATGGCCCAAGTTCACCTCACTAAGCATTACCTGGAAGGGTTAAGGAAAAATGGGTGAGTTACTAGAACTAAGTGTATAATCCCCTTACCGTCATCCACTGGGCCTGAATCCATTTAGCAATAACTTGGGCTTAAGCCCATTTACATAAGAATATTAAAATGATATGAATGTAACCCAACCCATCCATCCATCACACCCCCGACCAGCCAATCACACCTGTGGGGATCAAGTCAACCCACCTCGCCGCTCACACCAATTCGCAGGCAAGTTGCCATTTAATTTATATTTGTTTATTGTGGCCAAGCCATCGAGATCATAAGTAATATTTTGTGGCAATGCCACCAGGCTACACTTCTCTTCAAACAATTTTTCCCAACCCATGCAATATGTAACATGCAACATACATAATAAAGCATAATAACCACATATATGTACAACCATTATTAATCCAATAATTTATTACAATGCATCGGCCCATTATATTGATTTGTAATTTGGACCATTAAGGCATTCTAGTAAATTGACCCATAGGGGCATTTTCGTAAATCGGCACTTTAAAGCCATTTAAGCAATTTGGCCTGTTAAGGCATTTTGATAAAAATAGCCCATTGAGGGTATTTTTGTAATTCTACAATTTAACTCCGATTTTGTCAAATCTTAGTATTAACGATGTTTAAGCAAATCACTCGATTTATACCATAATACCGTTATTAAGTTCTTAAGCAACATCGATCGATTTTCTAACATGATGATAAATCACAGATTTACGGGATTTCGGTGTGAGATTACACACCTGATTACGGTAAGAATTAATCCTTCTTGACCGTCGGCACCTAAATCACCATTACACTCGATTAATCCAACAAACGAGATTTTATTAGTCTAAATCTAAATCAAACGATCTATTGAAACGCATACCCTTAGTATCGTGAACGACCACGATTTGTCCATTTTCACCGGATGATGGTCCACAACCCGGTGGAAAATCCCGAATCGCCGATACCGCTCTACGCTTGAATTTAGGAGTAGGAATCGCAAATCCACTCCTTTTGTCTCCTACTCATGCCTTTCCTTTCAAATCGGTTCCACTTGCCTCCATAGGAAAAATCTCGATTAGAAAACTACTATGAGAGAAAGTAGTTGTTTTAGTGATAGGAGTAGGCTTACCACTATTTCTAAAGGATCCACGAGTGAATAAGAACGATCGATATAGTCCCTTAACGATGGTAAAACTGATTTCCAACGATTGTACTTATGGCTACGGATGAGTCAAAGATAATAGATTCGGCTTTCCCACTATTACACTACAAAAAGATAACGATTAAGATGTGAGGGAGTATGGAAAACACCATTTCGGTTTAGAAATAATATGAAACAACCAAATGATGAGGAACACTCATTCGGCTAGAGAGAAAAGAGAATGAAAAGATTAGAATAAGGTCATTTACCCGATTTAATCAAGGAAGAAATGTCTAACTTGCAAGATGAAGAAGAGAAGATGATCAAGATTCGGTTAATGAAGAGAAAAAAGACCAAAGAGTTTCGGCCACAAAGAAATGTCGGTATAAGAGAAAAGGAGAAAGATTGAAGAAAATGTGAAAAAAAAGAAAAGAGGTGATGGACATAGAGGTATTAGGGTGTTTCGGCTATCACCAAAAGAAAATGAACCAAATGGATTTAGTGATTCGGCAAAACAACACAAAAAGAAGAAAATGGACAATTTGCTTGAGTGTTTCAGCCAAAACAAAGGAAAATGGTGCACAATATTGGCTTTAAGGTTTCGGCAAGTGAGGGAAAAATTAGAAGAGAAGACACTAAAATGCTAAGAAGAAAACAACCTCTCATGCACCAAAAATTTACCAAATGCCTAAAGAATTTCGGCTCCCCCTCTTTACCCCATAAAATCGTGTATCACTTTTGCTAAGAGGATGAATGTTGACAAAAATAATCTGTCCAAACATCACCCACATAATAGGCCAACATGTTCCCTTCTCTTGCCTTTTTCTTTTGATTCTTTCCTTCATTTTCCTTTGCTTTCCTCCATACCATATTTCTTTAGCCATCTTTTCATAATTAAAAAGTCTCCCTTACCATAATTACCACCATGGCCGACACTTTGGGAAGAAGCACAAAAATTAGTCAAAACAAATTGCACTAGGTGGGATTCGAACCTCTTCCCTCCATGCTCTTTACTTGACGCCACAACCTCCTTGCCATATGCTCACTTATGCTAGCAAATTACTCACTTATTTCCATAAGCATTGCTGCCACTTACCTTCTCTCCTTAAGGTGCTCAAACATAAAAATTTACCTATGGCTTAACTTGACCCCGGGACTTCATAGAAGTCCCTTAACCTTCCAAATTGACTTACCCATTAAGTCTAACTCACTATTATGCCATTATCATATTCTCAAAAATAATAAAATGCTTCTACGTTCGGGGCCCAATAGGCCCAATTCTACTAGGCCAAATTTTGGGATGTTACAAATCTACCCCCTTAAAGAAATTTCGTCCTCGAAATTTCCGGCTATCTAACAATGGTTTAATACAGACTACTCTACCACGCTACCGCTGCACACTCTGATTTCCAAAACAATAATACACTTCTAACCTAATCTAGAAATCTCTTCACCCGACCAGATATCCAACCACAGAAGCAAACAAGTACTTATCACGCATTCCTACGATTTTCTACATTCAACCAACCAAGACATACCTGACTTAATGGTGATGGAATAATCCCGAGCCTTATGCTCCTTAGACCCGCATCTCAAGCATGCTCCTGACCTTCTCCGATATTCACCCGGATGACGCCTTTTGCAATATTCGCAAACCGGAAAGTTTGGGCGTGCCTTTGTATGCTTCACAGAACGAGACTGCAACCCTAGAGAAGCACGATCTCTTTTCATCTTACAATCCACGCACCCAACTTGAAGTGTTTCCCGAATTCCTTTAACCTCTTCCAATACCTCCCTAACTAGCTGAGTCAGCATACCCGTTCCAGCTCCGTTGAAAACCTCCGTCTCGACCATCGGCGATGTCGGCAGACTCTCCTTCCAGCTTATGCCCCGATGTTGAGGATCTAACCCAACCATTTCGACCTCTACTACGGTCGCGTGCACCTCGTCCGTGTCCTCTAGCGCTCATGATTGCTAAGTCGATTTAATCCGATTAAAAGTCTTATGAATCAGTATGCTATTTCAGTGTTTATTAAACAATGTTTTATGAAGTTTAGAAAGTAAAGTTGTTTTCGCACAACGTATCCTAAAGTCTCAATCTCTATAGTTCTCAGCTCCTAAAGCTAAAAGTTCTAGAGTATTTCTACAGTCATACCACAATAATTTCTAAAATGAAAATATAAACTTACTTGACTTGGTGTCGGATACCCGTGGTGCCATACTTCCTTTAGAACATGTATGTATAAATTGAAATTTTAAACAGCTTTGGAAAAATGCTTTTGAACCCAAACCACAGCCGAGTTTTGCAACCGGGCTCTGATACCATAAAATGTAATACCCCAAACCCGGCCCATGCGTTACGACCGGATCTGACATGTCACATAAGGGAAAACGTATAAAAACCTTGTGATTCATACTAAAATAGGTGTTATTTGTTTATGTTTAAGAAAACAAGTTTGGATATAAGTTCTTGATAAAATGCAACTATTTATGAGAGGTTGATTGATGAATCAGAAATCGAGGTAGTGAACTTTAAAACCGTAACTTTTGAAAATGTCGTTGGTAATTTGAAAGAGAATTCGAGTTAAAGTATTTGTACATATTTATAAAAGAAAAACCTTTTGTTAATCAATTTTGGAAAATCGTAATTTATGATTTTTAGAAAATTCCCAATTAAAACAAATCAAGCAAGATAATACGTACGTCAAACATAAAGCAAAAATAAAATATTCCAGAGACCTTATTACAACTTAAAAACCCAAAATACCAAAAATAATAAAGTAAACGTAAATAGAAATCTAAAGTTCAAAAACACTATTTCTAAAATATGGCCTCCACCGAGTTATCCATGGCCCAAGTTCACCTCACTAAGCATTACCTAGAAGGGTTAAGGAAAAAGGGGTGAGTTACTAGAACTCAGTGTATAATCCCCTTACCGTCATCCACTGGGCCTGAATCCATTTAGCAATAACTTTGGCTTAAGCCCATTTACATAACAATATTAAAATGATATGAATGTAACCCAACCCATCCATCCATCACACCCCCGACCAGCCAATCACACCTATGGGGATCAAGTCAACCCACCCCGCCGCTCACACCAATTCGCAAGCAAGTTACCATTTAATTTATATTTGTTTATTGTGGCCAAGCCACCGAGATCATAAGTAATATTTCGTGGCAATGCCACCAGGCTACACTTCTCTTCATACAATTTTTCCCAACCCATGCAATATGTAACATGCAACATACATAATAAAGCATAATAACCACATATATGTACAACCATTATTAATCCAATAATTTATTACAATGCATCGGCCCATTATATCAATTTGTAATTCGGCCCATTAATGCATTCAAGTAAATCGGCCCATAGGGGCATTTTCGTAAATCGACACTTTAAAGGCATTTAAGTAATTTGGCCCGTTAAGGCATTTTGATAAAAACGGCCCATTGAGTGTATTTTCATAATTCTACAATTTAACTCCGATTTTGTCAAATCTTAGTATTAACAATGTTTAAGCAAATCACTCGATTTATAGCATAATACCGTTATTAAGTTCTTAAGCAACATCGATCGATTTTCTAACATGATGATAAATCACAGATTTACGAGATTTCGGTGTGAGATTACACACCTGATTACGGTAAGAATTAATCCTTCTTGATCGTCGGCACCTAAATCACCATTACACTAGATTAATTCAACAAACGAGATTTTATTAGTCTAAATCTAAATCAAACGATCTATTGAAACGCTTACCCTTAGTATCGTGAACGACCACGATTTGTCTATTTTCACCGGATGATGGTCCACAACCCGGTGGATAATCTCGAACCGCCGATACCATTCTACGCTTGAATTTAGGAGTAGGAATCACAAATCCACTCCTTTTGTCTCCTACTAACGCCTTTCCTTTCAAATCGGTTCCACTTGCCTCCATAGGAAAAATCTCGATTAGAAAACTACTATGAGAGAAAGTAGTTGTTTTAGTGATAGGAGTAGGCTTACCACTATTTCCGAAGGATCCACGAGTGAATAAGAATGATCGATATAGTCCCTTAACAATGGTAAAATCGATTTCCAACGATTGTACTTATGGCTACGGATAAGTCAAAGATAATAGATTCGGCTTTCCCACTATTACACTACAAAAAGATAACGATTAAGATATGAGGGAGTATGGAAAACACCATTTCGGTTTAGAAACAATATGAAACAACCAAATGATGAGGAACACTCATTCGACTAGAGAGAAAAAAGAATGAAAAGATTAGAATAAAGTCATTTACCCGATTTAATCAAGGAAGAAATGTCTAACTTGCAAGATGAAGAAGAGAAGATGATCAAGATTCGGTTAATGGAGAGAAAGAGACCAAAGAGTTTCAGCCACAAAGAAATGTCGGTATAAGAGAAAAGGAGAAAGATTGAAGAAAAGGTGAAACAAAAGAAAAGAGGTGATGGACAAAGAGGTATTAGGGTGTTTCGGGTATCACCAAAAGAAAATGAACCAAATGGATTTAGTGATTCGGCAAAACAACACAAAAAGAAGAAAATGCACAATTTGCTTGAGTGTTTCGGCCAAAACAAAGGAAAATGGTGCACAATATTGGCTTTAAGGTTTCGGCAAGTGAGGGAAAAATTGAAAGAGAAGACACTAAAATGCTAAGAAGAAAACAACCTCTCATGCACCAAAAATTTACCAAATGCCTAAAGAATTTCGGCTCCCCCTCTTTACCCCACAAAACTGTGTATCACTTTTGCTAAGAGGATGAATGTTGACCAAAATAATCTTTCCAAACATCACCCACATAATAGGCCAACATGTTCCCTTCTCTTGCCTTTTTCTTTTGATTCTTTCCTTTATTTTCCCTTGCTTTCCTCCATACCATATTTCTTTTGCCATCTTTCCATAATTAAAAAGTCTCCCTTACCATAATTACCACCATGGCCGACACTTTGGGAAGAAGCACAAAAATTAGTCAAAATAATTTACACTATGTGGGATTTGAACCTCTTCCCTCCATGCTCTTCATTTGATGCCACAACCTCCTTGCCATATGCTCACTTATGCTAGCAAATTACTCACTTATTTCCATAAGCATTGCTGCCACTTACCTTCTCTCCTTAAGGTGCTTAAACATAAAAATTTACCTATGGCTTAACTTGACCCCGAGACTTCATAGAAGCCCCTTAACCTTCCAAATTGACTTACACATTAGGTCCAACTCACAGTTATGCCATTCTCATATTCTCAAAAATTCTAAAATGCTTCTACGTTCGGGGCCCAATAGGCACAATTCTACTAGGCCAAATTTTAGGATGTTATAGATCAAGCTAAACCGGTTGTTCTGGTAGAAACAAGGGAAAAAGAAGATTGGACCTCAAAGGCCCTGAAGAAAAAGGAATCGAGAGTAAATAATACCGGTAGGTATAACAAGAGCCATTCGGAGCCAATTACAATGAACCAGCCAAGGATGGTTGTAACACCCCAAACCCGGTCCAAACATTACGACCGAATTTGGTATGCCACGGAGAAAAGTTTTTGAAAATCCCTTTAAGCCGATTAAAATTTTTGATAAAAGATATTGCCTTGTTTTTAAAACGGTTGAGGTGTATAAAGAAATCATCACTTAGTGTTGTTTAGAAATATATTAAATCAGTTGTTATTCTGATTCAAGTGTACCCGATGGCACAATAAAACATTTTACGTATTAATTTTATAAAACATGTGTACCCATTTTAATATCATGAAGTAGTTTAAGCAAATTATCAAAACATGTAAAATATTCCAAGTGCAATATTAGGAGGCCTTATTACAACTTAAATAAAATAAACCCATAATAAAATAAAATAGTTCAAAATCCACCTAGTCCATATTTTCATTTCATGGCCACCTTGAGTCCATCCGGCTCCTTATCCGCAGCTACGAATCACCTGAAAAATGTTAAAGGAAAAGGTGAGTCATCAAGACCCAATGTGTAACCCTTTTTCCCGGTTTAATGCAACGTCATACACAAATCATAATTAATTTAATATGCACAAGTTTAATATGCACCCAACCTAACCATCCAAACACCTTTCTCTACCCCGTGTGGTACCAAACCACCGGTGGTGCCAAACCACCGGTGACATATAGTCACAAAATCCGTCATATTGTGGTGCCAAACCACTTTGGTGACCAAGTCACAAATCAAATGATGGGGCCAACCCATCGTGTGATACCAAATCACCGGCGTCAATCCCATATCTCAAATGTGGGGCCAACCCACGGTGGTGCTAAGCCACGGGGACGAGGCGCTATGAGGTGCCAAACCTCTGGAGGTACCAAACCTCTGGTGACCGTAGTCACAATGTGTTACCAAAACACTCGGTGTCCGCGACACGAATATCATCGCCCCCTCCACTCATAAAACCCACATTCAATCAATGATATTTAACAACAATCATGCCAACATGCTCATTTATAAACATACATAGGATGTATCAATAATCATTTATAAGCCACATATATCAAAAGTGTCATGCTTCCCAAAAGCATCAAATAACAAATCATATTGTCAAGAACTTACCTCAAGCCTTGCTAAACCTTTATGGTATTAAACTCAAATCTACACAAATTCGATTAGCATACACATAATACTTTGCACGTTAATTAATTATAAGTGTGTATGTACACACCTGAAATTAATGAAAGCCTTAAATCCCGAAGAACCAAATCGGCTACCCACAAAATCCTTGCCCTATATTCGGCCAAACACAAGATTAGTGCCATGGCCATTCGGCCAAACCAAAAATTAATTAAAAGGGTTCCTTGTGAACCCGAAACCTTACCCAAATGCCTTTGAATACTAGCCACCACACTCCAAGCGTTTTGCTTCCCTAAATCGGCAATCACATGTTAATAGCCTTCGGCTTTTGAATACTTAAAAGAGTGATCTATTAAAAATAGATTCTTACCACCTTACCTATAACCGATCGACAGAGAATGGAGAGTCAAATCTTTTGCTTGAAAATCCCGTAGTTCCTAGATGATATCGATTCAAAGAGGGGTTAGCCTTCTTGTTTGCAAATACCGAAATTTCGGCTTTCTCCAACCTATAAATCGACAGAGAGAAAGGGTAGGGAAAAGAAAGATTCGGCTATCACTTACCTTCACCAACGATTGCCACAAGAAATCCCGAAGAGATCTTTTCCCTTCCTAATATTCGGCCAAAGTGAAATAGAATAGGAGAGGAAATTTTCGGCACACCAAGGGAGTGGATTCGGCTAAAGGAAAGGAAATAATGATGAGAAAAGAAGATGGGGTTTCGGCAAGGAGTAGAGAGAGTTTTGGTTTTGAGAGAATGAGAAAGGAGAGAAAAAAAATAATTGGAGAGGAGGGAATAGAGAAGAAATTCGGCTACTTGCAAAAATGGGGAAAAAGAAAAACAAGATGCTAGGTAGGTGCTTTTAAAGGGATTCGGCAAAACCCCCCCTTCTTAAGCTTGCCGTCCACTCTTCCCATGAAGATTTCCAAATTCGGCAACTTCCTTGAATTGCTCTTGACCAACCCTTGATTTAATTCAAAATTATTTGAATTAATCACATGCCTAATTTTCCTCTATCAATTATTATAAATCAATCCTAATAATAATCCAATTAAAATCCTTGATAAAATCCTTGATTATAACCTTATTATCCTTACATTAAAAATTGGTCATCTCTTTCTCTTTCTAGCCAACTTTTCAAGATTAATCAAATAAAATCCATTTAAAGCTAAATAATATTCTCATACTTTCCTTATTATCCCAAAGTTTAAAATTGAGAATTTCCCTCCCCTTAATGCCGTCCAAAATAAAGATCAAAAAGGGAAAATTCGTGACTCGAACATAGGTTCTCCCTTGCTCCTTGTGGCGTCAACTCTAGCACCTAAGTGGCCTCCCTTTTGCCACTTTTCCAAGTCATTGTTAATGATAATAATTCCCTCATTTAACCTTGTAACTCGTACTTACTAAGGCTTCCTTCCTTTAAAGCTTCACAAATAAATTTTCTCCTAATCCGAGCCTACCCAAGACCCCTAATTAAGTCTTTATTCCACCATGAATAATGTCACCGCAATTCAAACACAAGCAAAATAATTCAATCACAAATAGCCCCTATTTTAGGATGTTACAGTTCTACCCCCCTTAAAAATAATTTCGGCCACGAAATTACCTGATCAGAAGAGGTGGGGGTATTCCTGCCGCATCACATCCTCGGGCTCCCACGTCGCTTCCTCCGTACCATGGTTTCGCCATAGCACTTTCACCAAGGGTACTGACTTCCTACGCAAAACCTTGACATCACGATCTAAGATCCGAACCGCTCCTCCTCGAAAGATAAGTCCGAATTAACCTCAATCTCTTCCACAGGGCTGGCGTGCGATGGATCGGACCGATACCGTCTAAGCATCGACACATGGAAGACATCATGAATTTGTCTTAACTCTACCGCAACTCGAAATGATAAGCTACCGACCCCACTCGCTTCAACACCGAATATGGCCCAATAAACCTAGGGCTTAGCTTTCCTTTTCTTCCAAATCGCAACACCTTCTTCCAAGGCGACACCTTCGGAAAGACTTTATCTCCTACCTCGAATTCCATTTCCTTGCGCTTGAGATCGGCATAAGACTTTTGCCTATCTGATGCCTCCTTGAGACGAGTCCGAATTATATTCACTTTATCTTCGGTTTACGCTACCAATTACGGACCCAAGACAAGTCGTTCTTTTAGTTCCGTCCCAACACGTAGAGAGTACGGCACTTCCGTCCATACAATTGCCTCGAATGGTGCCATCTCGAATGCTCGCTTGATAACTATTGTTATAAGCGAACTCTGCCAACGGTAGATACTCTTCCCAACTACCACTGAAATCCAGAATGCAACCTCTCAACATATCTTCTAAGATCTGAATCACTCTCTCCGATTGTCCGTCAGTTTGCGGGTGAAAAGTCATCTTTGAAGTCCAATCTTGTCCCCAAAGCTTGATGCAAGGCTCTCCAAAACCTTGACGTAAACCTCGAGATCCCTATCCGAGATAATCGATCATCGCACACCATGCAATCTTACTATCTCCGCCACATACAACTTTGCTAGCCTCTGAAGGGAATAATCTACCCTGCAGTGCGAAATGCGCCGACTTAGTTAGTCGATCCACAATTACCCAAACCGAGTTCTTCTTACTAGGCGTGAGGGGTAATCCACTGACAAAGTCCATAGTGATCCTCTCCCATTTCCACTGAGGGATCTTCACCGGTTGGAGTAACCCTGATGGCAACTGATGTTCAGCTTTCACTTGCTGACACGTCAGACACCTTCCCACGAATTCAGTTACCTCACGCTTCAACCCAGGCCACCAGAACTGTTTCCGCAAATCTCCATACATCTTGCTACCTCCTGGATGCATAGCGTATGGGCTGCTATGTGCATCTTGGATAATTCTTTGCCTCAACTCCACATCTTTCGGCATACAAGCTCGCCCTTGAAAACATAACACTCCCTCGCCAGACAAACTGTACCCTTCCAAACCACCGTCTTGAACTTGCAACCTCCTCGCATTTAAACTGTCATCCTCCAACTGCTTTTCCTTAATCTCCTCGATCCAAGTCGGCTTAACTTGCAGTTCTGCCAAAAGACTTCCATCGTCGTATAGACTGAGGTGAGCAAACATCGCTCTTAAGTCATCACGACTTTTTTCGCTCAAGGCGTCGACCACTCGTTAGCCTTACCCGATGGTATTCAATTGAATAGTCGTAGTCCTTTAACAGTTCAATCCAACGACGCTGCCTCAAATTCAAATCCTTCTGAGTCAAAAGATACCTCAAACTTTTATGATCCGTGTAGAATATCGACTTCTCCCCATACAAGTAATGCCGCCATATTTTCAAAGCGAAAACTACTGCCGCTAACTCCAAGTCGTGCGTTGGATAGTTAACCTCATGCGGTCTTAGCTGACGGGACGCATAGGCCACTACCTTCCCTTCTTGCATCAATACGCATCCCAAACCAGTATGGGATGCGTCACAGTAAACCGTAAACAACTTTCCTGCCTCAGGCTGTACCAAAACCGGAGCTTCCGTCAAAATCTTCCTTAGCTTGTCAAAACTTTCTTGTTGCTTCTCCGACCATACAAATGGAACTCCCTTTCTTAACAACTTAGTCAACGGCACTGCGATTAAAGAGAATCCTTCCACAAACCTCCGATAATATCCTGCGGACCAAAAAGCTTGAATTTCTCGCCATCGACCTAGGGGTTTCCAATCCAACACCGCTTCCACCTTGCGAGGATCTACTCTAATCCCTTCCACGACACCACATGACCTAAGAAAGCCACCTCTCTAAGCCAAAATTCACACTTACTGAATTTGGCATATAATCGCTTCTCTCTCGATGCTTGTAGAACTATACGCAAATGCATGTCATGCTCCTTCTCCGTCTTTGAGTAAACCAATATGTCGCCTATAAACACCACGACAAATTGATCCAAATCTTCTTTGAAACACTCTATTCATTAAGTCCATGAATCTTTGCTTTGGTGCATTAGTCAACCCAAAAGGCATCACCAAAAACTTCGTAATGCCCATACCTTGTTCGAATGCCGTCTTGTGCACATCAACCTCTTTCACCTTGAGTTGATAATATCCCGACCTAAGATCTATCTTCAAAATACCGATGCACCCTTCCGGTTGGTCAAACAAGTCATCAATCCGAGGCAACGTATACATTGCTTGATCGTTAACTTGTTCAATTGGCGGTAGTCAATACACATCCGCATTGAACCATCCTTCTTCCTAACAAACAACACAGTGCTCCCCACGGAGATATACTTGGTCGGATAAATCCTTGGTCCAAAAGCTCCTAAATTTGAGCCTTCAGCTCCACCAATTCCTTTGGTGCCATTCGGTAAGGTGCTATTGACACAGGTGCCATTCCAGGTAGCAAGTCTATACCAAATTCAACTTCCGATCCGGAGGCGGACCGGAAGTTCTTCCGGAACACATCGGTGAATTCCCTTCTTGTTCGGACCTTCTCAACCGCTGACTCCTTAGCTTCCAAAGCATAAATTCGAACCAAAAATGCCTCGCAACCTTTCCTGACCATCTTTTCAGCCTTCAACGCAGACACTACATTAGATAGGTAATCTCTTCTATTACCTATCATGAACACTTCATCACCCTCGGCCATCTTAAGAACCATGCGCTTAGCAAAAGCGATCCAACCTTGCCTCGATACTTAACCAACAGGTCCATACCAAGGATCAAATCGAACTCCCCAAACGGCGGTTCCATCGGATCAGACCACAAACACGACCCCTTGGAGTTCTAGAGGTACATCTCTATATAGCTTATTAACAACTACAGAGTGACCTAAAGGACTAATTACAGTCATCTCCCTAGAAGCAGTCTCGAAGTCTAAGTTCATAGTCTCTACCACACTACTAGCAACGTATAAATGCGTCGAACCCACATCAATCAAAGCAGTATATGGAACACCAAAGATTAAGAACGTACCGGTTATAACGTCCGGTGCGTCACCTTCCTCTCGGCGCCTCGCCGCATAGACTAGACCAGCCGCTTTACTTCTTTGCTGTACCTCTGCCCGAAATTTCGCAACCTCGATTAGATCCATTTCCTCCTCTACCATTACCACGACCCCTCTGTGGTGGTCCTACATTCCTAGCCTGAGCACGGTTCTGACCCTCTGACTGATTCTTGGCTAACTTCCGAAGATAATCCCTTACACGGTGGTCCAAAGACCCACATTCAAAGCAACCCTTCTCACCGGTCCAATAACCTCCCCAATGCGATTTGCCACAGCGATTACAGTGAGCCGATCTCTGGTTAGCAGCCATGGGCCTTCCTGCCTGATTCGGCCCACTCTGCCTCGCCCTTTTCTGAACATTACCACCCGATCCAGACGACCCAAATCCTCTTTTCTGCTTGTTCCTATCATAGTTCTGTCTCACGGACTCCTTGACCCCTTCGGCTACCTTAGCTTTTTCCACCAAGACAACAAACTCACGCTCCTACTGCAGAGCAATCAGCAACCTTAACTCATCCTTAAGTCCGTCTTCAAAGCGGACACAACGATCATGCTCCGTTGACACTATACCCTGAGCATAGCGGCTCAACCTCAAGAATTCTGCTTCATACTCCGACACAGACTTATTTCCTTGTACCAACCCCAGAAAAGCTTTCCTCTGTGCATCAATGTAGCTTGTGCCCACATACTTCTTCTGATAAGCAGCTTTGAAGTATTCCCAAGTCAGATCATCTGCCGTAGCACCATCTCGAACCGTGAGCCACCATCGATATGACTCATCCTTGAGAAGCGACACCGCTCCCTTCAGTTTCTCCTCATTCGTCAGATCTATCTCATCCATGATTCTTTCGGTCGATTCCAGCCAATACTCAGCCGTATTGGGCGTTACACCGGACACACCTCGAAAAATTTAGCTCCGTTAGCTCAAGTCTCTCAGTACCGACTTGAGCTCCTCCACCTCCACCCATTCCAGCCTACTCTCTCTAGAACCAGCAGCGCCGCTTGTGACACTCCGTCATCACCCGTCCGATCCTCGCTCCTCGACCGAAGGTTGGGGGTGGTGGTGGCGGTGGTACCTCATTCTCGGATCCCCGACCCGATCCGGCGTGTTCGACACGATCATCCTACCCTTCCGCGTCCACGACGGCCACGTCCTCTAAAGCTCATTCTAACTATCGCGCTTTAATCGATTAGGAAATTTTTATGAATTAGTACATGTTTCACTTGGTTATCCGCGAAGAAATTTTATGAAAAGAATTTAATAGAGATTCTTTCGATCAATCAAAGTTTTAAGTCTTCTGTCTAATTTACATAGAAAAGTACATCCATTCCCTATACCTTTCATACCTATGCACTCTTGGGCATTATTGTCCGTTTCTATCCTGTGGGTATTTTTCGTAATTTTGCCACTAGGGAAATTTCAGTAATTTTGGTAAGTTGAAGAATATTTTGAAAATTTTCCAAAGTAAATTTTTGCTTGCTATTGAAATGAGTATCATAACGATTTTTAAAACTTAGAGCTTTCACAAAACAGGGTTAATCCCTTTTGGGTTTTATTTAACGTGTTTAGCCTATGACCGAGTCCTCTTGGTTAGGGTGAACCGAAGCTACGCACTGCAGGTAGGAATCCCGCGAAGAAGAGGTGAGTCACGAGGACTGCTTAAATACCAAGCTCTTCCGATCCAATCCTGAGACATGCGCACTAAGGTTACCACATCCTAACTCGGCAACTTGGTCACGGGTTGGTTTTAATTAGGCCATTAAAGTCTTATGAGTTTTGTTGGGGTGGACTAGTCCTAAGGTTCAAAGACCTATCACACTAACTACGTTCCTTCTTACCCTTCTATAATAATAATCCATACAAAAAGTTAGAGGTACTTACAGGCGGATCGGTCTGGGAGACTCCTGGTGCCATGCTTATTCAAAACCAAAATATTTCAAATAGACCTACCAAAACATTTTTGGGCCTTGGGCCCCACAAAAAGCTTTGAACTTGGCTCTGATACCAATTTGTAACACCCCAAACCCGGTCCAAACATTACGACCGAATTTGGTATGCCACGGAGAAAAGTTTTTGAAAATCCCTTTAAGCCGATTAAAATTTTTGATAAAAGATATTGCCTTGTTTTTAAAACGGTTGAGGTGTATAAAGAAATCATCACTTAGTGTTGTTTAGAAATATATTAAATCAGTTGTTACAGATTCAAGTGTACCCGATGGCACAATAAAACATTTTACGTATTAATTTTTATAAAACATGTGTACCCATTTTAATATCATGAAGTAGTTTAAGCAAATTATCAAAACATGTAAAATATTCCAAGTGCAATATTAGGAGGCCTTATTACAACTTAAATAAAATAAACCCATAATAAAATAAAATAGTTCAAAATCCACCTAGTCCATATTTTCATTTCATGGCCACCTTGAGTCCATCCGGCTCCTTATCCGCAGACTACGAATCACTGAAAAATGTTAAAGGAAAAGGTGAGTCATCAAGACCCAATGTGTAACCCTTTTCCCGGTTTAATGCAACGTCATACACAAATCATAATTAATTTAATATGCACAAGTTTAATATGCACCCAACCTAACCATCCAAACACCTTTCTCTACCCCGTGTGGTACCAAACCACTGGTGGTGCCAAACCACTGGTGGTGCCAAACCACTGGTGACATATAGTCACAAAATCCGTCATATTGTGGTGCCAAACCACTGGTGACCCGAAGTCACAAATCAAATGATGGGGCCAACCCATCGTGTGATACCAAATCACTGGCGTCAATCCCATATCTCAAATGTGGGGCCAACCCACGGTGGTGCTAAGCCACAGGGACGAGACGCTATGAGGTGCCAAACCTCTGGAGGTACCAAACCTCTGGTGACCGTAGTCACAATGTGTTACCAAAACACCGGTGTCCGCTCGACACACGAATATCACCGCCCCCTCCACTCATAAAACCCACATTCAATCAATGATATTTAACAACAATCATGCCAACATGCTCATTTATAAACATACATAGGATGTATCAATAATCATTTATAAGCCACATATATCAAAAGTGTCATGCTTCCCAAAAGCATCAAATAACAAATAATATTGTCAAGAACTTACCCGAAGCCTTGCTAAACCTTTATGGTATTAAACTCAAATCTACACAAATTCGATTAGCATACACATAATACTTTGCACGTTAATTAATTATAAGTGTGTATGTACACACACAAATTAATGAAAGCCTTAAATCCCGAAGAACCAAATCGGCTACCCACAAAATCCTTGCCCTATATTCGGCCAAACACAAGATTAGTGCCATGGCCATTCGGCCAAACCAAAAATTAATTGAAAAGGGTTCCTTGTGAACCCGAAACCTTACCCAAATGCCTTTGAATACTAGCCACCACACTCCAAGCGTTTTTGCTTCCCTAAATCGGCAATCACATGTTAATAGCCTTCGGCTTTTGAATACTTAAAAGAGTGATCTATTAAAAATAGATTCTTACCACCTTACCTATGACCGATCAACAGAGAATGGAGAGTCAAATCTTTTGCTTGAAAATCCCGTAGTTCCTAGATGATATCGATTCAAAGAGGGGTTAGCCTTCTTGTTTGCAAATACCGAAATTTCGGCTTTCTCCAACCTATAAATCGACAGAGAGAAAGGGTAGGGAAAAGAAAGATTCGGCTATCACTTACCTTCACCAACGATTGCCACAAGAAATCCCGAAGAGATCTTTTCCCTTCCTAATATTCGGCCAAAGTGAAATAGAATAGGAGAGGAAATTTTTGGCACACCAAGGGAGTGGATTCGGCTAAAGGAAAGGAAATAATGATGAGAAAAGAAGATGGGGTTTCGACAAGGAGTAGAGAGAGTTTTGGTTTTGAGAGAATGAGAAAGGAGAGAAAAAAAATAATTGGAGAGGAGGGAATAGAGAAGAAATTCGGCTACTTGCAAAAATAAGGAAAAAGAAAACAAGATGCTAGGTAGGTGCTTTTAAAGGGATTCGGCAAAACCCCCCTTCTTAAGCTTGCCGTCCACTCTTCCCATGAAGAGTTCCAAATTCGGAAACTTCCTTGAATTGCTCTTGACCAACCCTTGATTTAATTCAAAATTATTTGAATTAATCACATGCCTAATTTTCCTCTATCAATTATTATAAATCAATCCTAATAATAATCCAATTAAAATCCTTGATAAAATCCTTGATTATAACCTTATTATCCTTACATTAAAAATTGGTCATCTCTTTCTCTTTCTAGCCAACTTTTCAAGATTAATCAAATAAAATCCATTTAAAGCTAAATAATATTCTCATACTTTCCTTATTATCCCAAAGTTTAAAATTGAGAATTTCCCTCCCCTTAATGCCGTCCAAAATAAAGATCAAAAAGGGAAAATTCGTGACTCGAACATAGGTTCTCCCTTGCTCCTTGTGGCGTCAACTCTAGCACCTAAGTGGCCTCCCTTTTACCACTTTTCCAAGTCATTTTTAATGATAATAATTCCCTCATTTAACCTTGTAACTCCTACTTACTAAGGCTTCCTTCCTTTAAAGCTTCACAAATAAATTTTCTCCTAATCCGAGCCTACCCAAGACCCCTAATTAAGTCTTTATTCCACCATGAATAATGTCACCGCAATTCAAACACAAGCAAAATAATTCAATCACAAATATCCCCTATTTTAGGATGTTACAATGGTAACTACCAACGATCAGGTCTCTCCAAGGCAAAACTCTGAAAAGCTCCAATTTACGCCAATCCCGATGACGTATAAGGAGCTATATCAAAGTTTATTTGACGCGCATATTGTGTCTCCATTTTATCTAAAACCGTTACAACCCCCATATCCTAAATGGTCTGACTCAAACGCTAAATGTGATTACCATGCGGGAATATCGGGGCATTCTATAGAAAACTACACTGCCTTCAAAAAGGTAGTTGAGAGGCTCATCAAAATGGGAATTGTGAAAGTCGACGATTCATCAAAACCTGATCACTTTGACGAGGCAGTAAATGTGATAATTGAAGAAGGAGACAAAAAAGTTGCGATCCCTTGGAGAAATAAAAAATGAAGATGGAATCAGAGGACAATGTTTCCAAATCCTTGTGTACTTGGGAGTGTTTTGAATAATGGGACCGTGAAAGAGATCCCTGTATTTTTAGAGCTAATTTAGAGTAATATTCAAAACATGCTTGTTGCCTTAAGCCTAGAGGCAATAAGAACCCTTTTGTGAAATAGGCTTGTGTCTGAAATTTTATTTCAATAAAATGCATCTTTTTTGAATACATATTCTTTTATTCTTTACATTTCATCTTTGTACATTCTTTTGTTTTAGAATATTCTTTCATGACCATACCAATAATCATCCTTAGAATCATTTATTCTTTGGATTTCTTACCTTTGAACCTAGGTACCCAGATATCAACGATATGAGCGACGTTGTTACTGACTCCCTTTTTGAATGAGATATGGGTCTAGGGGATCTCAGGACTTTGAAGATGACAGAGATTGTGACATATCTTCTGACTTGTTAAGAATGGTTTAATAAGATGAAAAACAGACCTTACTCAACAAAGGGTCAACGGATATTGCGAGCCTAGGAAAGGAGTGAAGATTGTAGCCTAGCTCATCACAGAAATAAGGTGAGACATTGTTGAGTCATCTTCAAAAATTCAAAGATATTTTCGTACGATCATATCAGGACATGCCTGGACTAATAAGACGTGGGCTAAACAAGAGGATGGGGCACTGTTGGTCTACCATGGAAGGAGATTGCATCAGTCATACCGCAAATACTGAATTGAAGAAGACAAGATTTATGTGACTCTTTTTTTTTCTTCACAGACTTTTCTAAATGTGGGGCATGGATGTGATGGGGCCAATCTCGTCAAAAGCTTTTAGCCAATATCGACTCATCGGCATAGTCTTCGTTTACTTCACTAAGAGAATGGAAGTAGCTTCATATGCCAATGTTACAAAGTCGAAGTCATCAAACTCATCAAAAAAAAAGAGAAAAAGAAAAATGAATGAAAGGATCAGATGCCAGCAAAGAATGCCATAAAGGATCGCGTCAAAGTTTACAGTTTGTCCGAATATCAGGCATCATATCACATTGCAAAAAAAAAAGGTGGCTAAGACTTGTAAAGATTGGCATAAAAAGCTATCACTACTCTTTATGATTATCAAACGTTGGCTAGGACATTTACTGGGGCAACACATTTCTCATCGAAATAGAAATAGTTTTGCCAATTGAACCTAATTGAAGAAAAGGTTAAAAGTTATTTTCCATGGCCAGATTATGCGAGCTTATGTAAAGAAGTTCATCTTATAGAATTCTACGAAGAAACCTAATGTTGAAAAAGATTTTCTTCTACAAAATGATTTTAGAGAAAATCATATGCCAAACTGAGAAGGACTTATGTAGGACTTGTTCTAGAGGAGTATTGATATTGAACGAGACGAATGGTGAAGACTTGCCTAATCCGATGAATTCAGGTTTAGTCAAGAGATATTTTGCCTGAAAAAGGAAAGACCAAGGTGAAAACCCGTAAAGGGTACCTCAAAAAAAAAGAAAAAAGAAAAAAAAAAGAAAAAGGAGAGGCCAAGGCGAAAACCCGCAAAGGACGCTTTGAGACCAAAGGGGTTTTGAGTCAAAAACCCGAAAAGGGCGGCTCAATTTTTTATCAAAGATAGGGCATGTGGTAGTCTTTTTACATCTGAATTAGCAATGAGGAAGTATGTTTCGTCTTGGGGCATCGACAAAGTACTCCGGATCCCCTAAACACATATTGAGTTTAAAATGGTCCTCAAGAAGTTTGAACAAGAGAAGCTCAGGCTGCGATATCTGGGGCACCTAGCTTCTATTGTACCTATTTTTGAATTTGTTATTCTTTTCAATATGCACCCCAATCAATTTTCTTGGTTATCTTTTATAACTTATTTGTTTCGAGCTATGCTCTTGATTAATTTCTTTCTTGTCCATTGATCTTTTTTAAGCATTTTTATATTGAAATAATGATTATTGGACTAATACTTTCATAAAAGGAGTTTCGCATATTACTCTGGAAGCTTCTAAATAATATGAGAATCTGAAACATGACTATTGCTCAGAACTCACCAAGCCTAAGGGGATTGGAAACATTGAAAAATGATTATCTTTTCAAATTCTCATTGGATAAGACAATTTCGTTGGTAACACCATATCGGCAAATGACGAACAAGGTCAATCCAAGTATAAAAGGGGATTATTGTCGGAATACCCCGCATACATACATCTGGTCATTATACTCAGGGGATGATATGATAGACCAAGTTGATTGAAAATTCCATACCTCCAAGTGATAACTGGATGGATGAAAAAACCAAATGTTATTCCCTAGAAGTTGCAGTAGGAGGTATAAATTTTTATGTCCTAAGGTTTAAGGAAAGGGGCTCTAGAATTACAGCGGGGCAAGCTTGCTGAGCAGAATGATTGTTTCTTTGGGTTTTTTGTCCAAGATACCAGCTGAACGAGAAAACATGGTAGCGCATCAGTGATAGAACCTTGATGAACTATGAGCAATGACAACCCATAGGGATCATTCTCTCATTTCTAATTAGGAGTATTTGATTTATGCCAATCATTGCGTCCTAATCGTTTTACAAAAAAAAAATCATTTTCATGACATCCTGTATTCATACAAATGTCATCCCTAATATCATTTAGTTAGGAGCATTAGATTCATTCCGATCATGCGTCCTAATCATCATTCTCATGACATTCTACATTCATGCAAAAGTCATCCATAATACATTCAAATATACAGGACAGGTCCCTCAGAGGACGGTGTAGCAAAATAAAAATTTCAGATTTTGTTCCCTAATAGAGCAGACTGAAGAATGAAGTCTTCCTGGAGATAGTAAGGAAGCAAATTAAAAATTTCAGATTTTGTTCCCTAGTGGATCAAACTGAAGAATGAAGTCTTCCTGAAGATAGTAAGGAAGCAAATTTCAAATTTCAAATTTTGTTCCCTAGTGGATCAAACTGAAGAATGAAGTCTTCCTAAAGATAGTAAGGAAGCAAATTGAAATTTCAGGTTTTGTTCCATAGTAGATCAAACTGAAGAATGAAGTCTTCCTGAAGATAGTAAGGAAGTAAATTGAAATTTCAGATTTTGTTCCCTAGAAATGGTAGTGGAGCAAACTGAAGAATGAAATTTCAGATTTTGTTCCCTAGAAATGGTAGTGGAGCAAACTGAAAGTGGATCAAACTGAAGAATGAAGTCTTCCTGAAGATAGTAAGGAAGCAAATTGAAAATTTCAGGTTTTGTTCCCTAGAGGATCAAATTGAAGAATGAAGTCTTCCTGAAGATAGTAAGAAAGCAAATTGAATGAAGTCTTCCTGAAGATAGTAAGGAAGCAAATTGAAAATTTCAGATTTTGTTCCCTAGTGGATCAAACTGAAGAATAAAGTCTTCCTGAAGATAGTAAGGAAGCAAATTGAAATTTCAGGTTTGTTCCCTAGTGGATCAAACTGAAGAATGAAGTCTTCCTGAAGATAGTAAGGAAGCAAATTGAAAATTTCAGATTTTGTTCCCTAGTGGATCAAACTGAAGAATGAAGTCTTCTTGAAGATAGTAAGGAAGCAAATTGAAATTTTCAGATTTTGTTCCCTAGTGGATCAAACTGAAGAATGAAGTTTTCCTGAAGATAGCAAGGAAGCAGACTGAAGACATCAGATCCTGTCTCCCCGAGTTTACAGTGGAGCAGATCAAAGATAGCAGATATTGCCTTCCTGAAGTTTGCAGTGGAGTAGATTGAAGTTATCAGACTTATCGAAATCAAGATGAAGTTCCAAATACCGTTGAAGTTGCAATGGAGTTGGAAACCATTTGAAGAAGATGAGGACCAAGAAGTCGAGGCTCGGCCAAGACCGGGCAAAATTGGTCCTTTTATGTTTTGCATTATACCATGCGTTAGGCTAGTTAAAAATGTTAGTTGAGTATGTTTAGGGGCCTTGAGAAGGCTTGGGGTTGAGTTGGGCCTTAGCAACATTTTTGTGTTTAAGCACTTTAAGGAGGGAAGGTAAGTGGCGTCAAGACTTAAGGAAATAAGTGTGTATTTTGCTAGCACAAGTGGAGCTAGTAGCAAAGTGGAGTGGCGTCACATGAAGGAGCTAAAGGGGTGGAGTTTGAATCCCACCTATTGCAACTTGTTTTGGGATTTAATTTTTTGTGCTATGCAAGTAATTGATGGTAAGTGTCGGCCAAGCTTTAAAGAAGGAAAGGAAGACTTTTTATTGATGGAAAGAACACTATGGAGGAAGGTAAGGAGAAGATCAAGGAGAAAATAAGGAAAAAAGTAAAGGAAATGAGTAAGAAGGGGGATATGTTGGCCGAATCTTAGGGAAGTGTATAGGGAAAAAAATTTTGGTCAACCATGACCTTTTTGGGTGAATGAGGCACACGGTTTTGGTAAGGGAAATTTGGGAGCCGATTTTCTTATGGTCTTTGTGCAAGTTTTGTGCATGAAATGCTTTTAATCTTTTTAACATTTTGGTGCTCTTTTTCCAACCTTTTTCCTTTGTTGCTGAAACACTCAAATCATTTTGTCCATCTTTCCTTTGTTTGCCGAAACACTCAAGCCTCTTTGCTCATCTTTTCCTAGGTGTTGGCGAAACTTTTGACATCTCTTTTCTATCTCTTTCTTTCTTTTTCATCATTTCTTCAACCATTTTCTCTTCTTCTTTAGTCAATATTTGGATGGCCGAATCTTTTTTGTTCATTTTCCTTCAATAGCCGAACCTTTTATCACTTAATCTCTTTTTCATTTTCTTTTGTGTGTTGAAAACTCTCTTCTTTGACCGAATCGATAAGTGGTTTCATTCTCCTCTTTTCACTTTCTTTTCTTCATGGCCAAATATGTGCCTTTATCATTGGAGGGTTCTTTAAACCGAAACATCTCTCTCTCTCTTACTTCCTCATATCGTGATCATCTCTTTTTCGTAGTGTTTTAGTGGGTGGCCGTATATCACATCATTGTCAACTCATCCGTAGCCATAAGTCCAATCGGTGGAAGTCGGAGCTATTATTGTTAAGAGAAGGAGTTTCGTCATGGTTCATTTTGATCTATTTTCATTGCTCGGTTAGTTTACTAAACGGATCGATGGATTTGACTAATCGGTTATTTTAGGGACTAAACTACTCGTTTTCTCTACTCGTTGGTTCTTGGAAGTAGTGGTAAGCCGAATCCTATCTCTAAAAAACTACTCTCTCATAGTAGTAATTTACTGACTGAGACTTTTTCAATGGAAGCAAGTGGTAACAATTTGAAAGGAAAATCGATAGGAGGACAAAAAGGGAGTGGACTTGCAATCTCTACTCCCAAGTTTAAGCGTAGAGCGGTTTCGGCAGTTTGGGATTTCCCACCGGGTTGTGGACCATCATCCGGTGAGAATAGGCAAATTGTGGTCGTTCACGATTCTAAGGGTAAGCATTTTTAGATCGTTGATTTAGATTTGGATTAAGAAAATCTCTTTGGTTAGTTAATCGAATGTTATGGTGTCATAGGTGCCGACGATTAAGAAGGTTTAGTTCTTACCGTAATCAGGTGTGTAATCTCATGCCGAAATCCCGTAAATTCCTGATTCACTATTATGTTGGAAAATAGATCGTTGTCGATTACAAATCTAATAACCGAGATATGGCATGAATCGAGTGACTTGCTTATTCAACACTATTTCTAAAGATCTGTCAAAATCGGTATTAATTTACTAAATTACAAAAATGCCTCTATGGGCCGATTTACCAAAATGCCCCTATGGGCCAACTTGCTAGAATGCCTTAGTGGGCTGAATTATTAAATTGCTTTAATGGGCCGATTCACCGAAATGATTCACTAGATTATTGGACGTCATATTTATGTGGATATTTTATATTATTATGTATGTTGCAATTTTTTTATATTTTACACGGGATGGGAAAAATTGTATGGAGAGCAGTGTAGCCTGGTGGCATTGCCACAAATTGTTTAATATTGTGCTCAAATATGATTTCGGTGGCTTGACAACAAAAATATTATATAAATAGCAGTTCGACTGCAAATTGGTGTGAGCGGCGGGGTGGGTTGACTTGATCCCTACAGGTGTGATTGGCTGGTCGGGGTTGTGATGGATGGATGGGTTGGGTTGCATACTTTTCATTTATATACTGCTATGTAAAATGGGCTTAGGCCCAAGATTATGCTATGCGGGTTCAGGCCAATGGATGACGGTAAGGGGATTATACACTGAGTTCTAGTAACTCACCCCTTTTTCTTAATCCTTGCAGGTAATGCTCAGTAATGAGGACTTGGGCCCATGGATGACTCGGTGGAGGCCATACTTTGGAAATAATATTTTTGAACCTTAGTAAATTTCGTTTCCGCTTTATTTCGTTACTCTTACTATTTTGGGTTTAAAGTTGTAATAAGGCCTCTGGGAGTTTTATTTTATTTTATGTTTGACATATTTATTATCTTCCATGAATTATTTTAAACGGGGATTTTCTAAAATCATAAACAACGGTTTTTCTTAAAATTTATCAACAAACGGATTTCATAATAAATATGTACAAATAATTTAACTTGGATTTTTCTTGCAAGTTATCAATAATATTTTCAAAAGTCACGGTTTTAAAAGATCACTAGTTCAATTATTGATTCTTCAATCAACCATTCAAAATTAGTAATATTTTTATCAAGTATTTCTAATCAAATTTGTTTTCTTAAATTTTAACCTAATAACAACATCTTTAGTAAGAATCACAAGTTCTTTACTCGTTTTCTTCATGTGACATGCCAGATCTAGTCATACCGCTTGGGCCGGGTTTGGGGTGTTACATTTTATGGTATCAGAGCCCGGTTGCAAAAATCGGCTGTGGTTTGGGTTTAAAAGCGTTTTCCAAAGCTGTTTGAAATTTAATTTATAAATGCATGTTTAAGAGGAAGTACGGCACCACGGGTATCCGACACCAAGTCAATAAGTTTATGATTTCATTTTATGATTATTGTGATATGACTGTAGTATAAAAACTTCACAAAATAGAGATACTCTAGAACTTTTAGCTTAGGAGCTGAAACTATAGAGATTGAGACTTTAGGATATGTTTTGCAAAAACAACTTTACTTCCTATATTCCATAAAACATTGTTTAATAAACACTGAATAAGCATACTGATTCATAAGACTCTTAATCAGATTAAATCGACATTAGTAATCATGAGCGCTAGAGGACATGGACGTGGTAGACGTGGACGTGGTAGAGGCTGAGGTGCTAGAGTTGTATCTGAGGCATCGGGACATATGCCGAAAATGGATGCACCTACGTCACCAGTGACTGAAGCTGGGTCACATGATCGAATGAGAGAGGACGATGCTCTGTCCCAAGCGATGTTACGAGTACTAGAAAGGGTTGCTGGGGCAAGAACTGGGTCGGTAGCTCGTGGGTCGATATCCGAGCGATTTAGATCGAATGGGGCTGAAGTTTTTAGAGGTATTTCGGGTGTAGCCCCAAGTGTAGCGGAGTACTGGCTTGAGGCAGTGGAGCAGATTATAGATGACCTGGATTGCACCGCTGAGCAGAAACTGAAAGAGGTTGTGTCATTGCTAAGATACGAGGCGTATCAGTGGTGGCTTACTGTTCGGGAAGGCACTCGGTGATCGTCATTACAGGAATTCTTTAAACAACATTCGGGGAAAATATGTTGGGGTTAGCTATGTGGATTTCTGAAGGAAGGAATTCCTGAATCTGGTCCAATGAGGTAAATCTGTGGCAGCATACGAGGCGGAGTTTTTACGTCTGAGTCGGTACGCCCGGGGAATAGTGCCGACTGATCATGAACGCTGCGTGCGTTTTGAGGATGGATTGCGTGATGAGTTACGGGTACTGATAGCCCCACAGAAGGAGAGGAATTTTGCTACACTGGTGGAAAATACTAAGATTGTTGAAGAAGTAAAACACTCGAAACGGCAAAATCGAGACAAGGATAGGGGCAGGAACAAGAGAGACTCAGGTATTCGAGGTTACGCTAGAGAATTTCGAAAGGCCCCCGGAATGAGGGGCCGGTTCGAGGGTGCTCCAGCTACTACCAATCGATTCTGACCTTGCGTGGATTATGGAAAACTTCACTCGGGTGAATCTTTGGAAGAGAACGGTGGTTGTTTTGGATGTGGATCCAAAGATCATCGGTTTAAGGATTGCCCTCGAGAGCCCGCTCGGACTCGGGTAGTTCGTAATAGCATTTACGCACCAACCGGAGGCGCTCAAAGCACGCCGAGAGGCCGTGAGCCAGGTCGAGGTGGTAATGGTGTAGGACGAGGTCAGGGTGCACCGGGTAGAGGTACCGAAAATAGGGGCAACACAGAGGCGAGACAGCTAGGTTTGGTCTATACGGTCAGACGTCGAGAGGATTGTGACGCATCGGACGTCATAACAGGTACGTTCTTCATATCTGATGTACCTTTTACCGCTTTGATAGACATTGGATCCACCCATTCGTATGTTGCGTGTCTTTGTATCCGGAACTTTGAATATTAGATCCGAGATTACGCTAGAGAAACAAGCTCATTATTTGCCCTTTAGGGCCGATCGGTGGTAGTAAATAAGTTATTTAGGGATGTGCCCTTAGAAGTTTAGGGGGTAGTTTTTCTGGCGGATTTGATGGAACTGCTGTTCGGTGAGTTCGACCTTATATTGGGCATGGATGGCTGGTTAAGCATCATACGAACTTAGACCCATTTTGCAGCGGATGGTACTAAGAACTTCAGAGGATAAGGAAGTGATGATGATAGGTGAAAGAAGAAATTATCTGTCTAATGTGGTATCTACTTTAAAGGCGAAAAGGTTGGTACGAAAGGGGTGTGAAGCGTTCTTAGCCTTCATTAGTGCTTTGGATGCCAAAGAGTTGTCGGTAGAGAGTGTTAGAACGGTGAAAGAGTTTTCAGACGTCTTTCCCGAGGAGCTTCCAGGATTGCCTCCGGATCCGGAAGTGGAATTTGGTATTGAGCTATTTCTAGGAACGGCTCCGGTGTCCATTGCTCCTTATAGAATGGCGCCGAAGGAGCTAGTGGAACTTAAAGCTCAAATCCAGGAGTTGATGGATCGTGGATTTATTCGACCAAGTGTGTCACCATGGGGAGCGCCGGTTTTGTTCGTTAAGAAAAAGGACGGGTCGATGCGTATGTGCATCAATTATAGAAAATTGAATAAGTTGACGATCAAGAATAAGTATCCGTTACCGAGGATCGATGATTTGTTCGATCAGCTGCGAGGAGATTCGGTTTTCTCAAAAATAGACTTGAGATCGGGGTATCACCAGTTAAAGGTCAAGGAGGCGGATATTCACAAGAATGCATTCCGAACTCGTTATGGGCATTACGAGTTCTTGGTGATGCCGTTTGGGTTGAAAAATGCACCAGTTGCATTTATGGACATGATGAACCGAGTCTTCCAACCCTATCTAGATCGGTTTGTGGTGGTGTTCATAGATGACATCTTGGTGTACTCAAAGACAGAAGAGGAGCATGATTCGCATCTACGGGTAGTATTACAGATATTAAGGGAGAAGAATCGTATGCCAAATTCGATGTAAGTGTGAATTTTGGCTGAAGGAGGTGACCTTTTGGGGCATGTTGTGTCCGCCGAGGAATTAGAGTTGATCCCCGGAAGGTAGAGGTCAGATTGGATCGGAAGCCACCAAGTCGATGGCGTAAATTGAGTTTTTTGGGTTTGGTTGGGTATTACAGGTGGTTCGTTGAGGGGTTTTCGTTGATTGCTGCACCCCTAGCTAAGCTATTGCATAAGGGAGTATCGTTTGTGTGGTCAGATAAGCAGCAAGAAAGTTTTGAGAAATTGAAGAAGATTCTGACGGAAGCGCCAGTATTGATTCAGCCTGAGGCTGGTAAGGAGTTTACTGTTTATTGTGATGTGTCACACACGGGCTTGGGATGTGTGTTGATGCAAGGGGAAAAGTGGTGGCTTATGCATCTCGTCAATTAAGGCCGCATGAGGCGAACTATCCACACATGATTTGGAGTTAGTTGCAGTGGTGTTTGCTCTAAAGATATGGAGACACTATCTGTACGGGGAGAATTCGATTATCTACACGGATCATAAGAGTCTGAAGTACCTCCTTACCCAAAAGGAGTTGAACTTAAGACAGCGGAGGTGGATAGAATTGTTGAAAGATTATGACTGCTTAATTGAGTACCATCCAGGTAAAGCTAACGTAGTGGCAGATGCGTTGAGTCGTAAGGTGATATCGGATTTGAGAGCGATATTCGCTCATCTTAGCCTTTATGAAGATGGTAGCCTATTAGCTAAACTTCAAGTGAAGCCTGCTTGGGTAAGTCAGATTAAGGAAAAGCAGTTGTTAGATGAAAGGTTGGGTTCTAGGCTTCAGCAAGTGGAAGGTGGTGAGATAGGGGATTTTGGATTAAATAGTGATGGAGTATTGTGTTTCCGCGGAAGAGTTTGTATGCCCAGGGATTCGGAATTGAGACAAATGATTCTGCGTGAGGCGCATAGTAGCCCATATGCTATGCACCCCAGGGGAAACAAAATGTACCGAGACCTCTGTGAGCACTATTGGTGGCCAGGGTTGAAACGGGACATCAACTGCCTTCAAGGTTGCTACAATCGATGAAAATTCCACTATGGAAATGGGAAAGGATAACGATGGACTTTGTTAGTGGGTTACCTTTAATGCCTACTAAGAAAGATTCAGTATGGGTGATAGTGGATCGGTTAACGAAGTCTGCTCATTTCCTACCTGTTCATACGGATTACTCGTTGTAGAAGTTAGCCAAGTTGTATGTAGCAGAGATCGTGAGGTTACATGGGGTACCGATGTCTATCATATCAGACAGGGATCCTAGGTTTACATCACAGTTTTGGAAGGCTCTACATGAAGCTTTGGGTACAAGGCTAAATTTCAGCACGGCATTTCACCCGCAAACAGATGGTCAGTCGGAGAGAGTAATCCAGATTCGAGAAGACATGTTAAGGGGCTGTGTGATCGACTTCAGGGGTAGTTGGGAAGATTTTCTACCATTGGCAGAGTTTGTATACAACAACAGCTATCAATCCAGCATCCAGATGGCACCCTATGAGGCGTTGTATGGTCGTAGGTGTCGTACTCCTACTTGCTGGACTGAGCTAGGGGAGCGACAGCTATTGGGTCCGAGTTAATCTCGGAAGACGGAAGAAAAGTTAAGGTAATTCGGGCTCGATTAAAAAGCTTGCACGAGACGAGATGTAAATTGTACGCGGATCTGAAGCGTAAGGATATAGAGTTTGCGGTGGGAGATCAGGTCTTTTTGAAGGTTTCACCTTGGAAAAAGATCTTAAGATTTGGAAGGAAGGGCAAGTTGAGCCCTAGATTTATCGGACCTTCACCGTGTATTGAAGCGTGTTGGGCGGTGGCTTATCGACTTGAGTTACCTCCAGTTAAGTTAGATACATAGTGTATTTCATGTCTAAATGTTAAGGCGTTACCGTTCGGATCCGTCTCATGTTGTGCCATGGAGGAAGTTGAGATAAGACCTGACTTGTCTTTTGAAGAAAAGCCGTCTGATTTTAGATCGGGATATTAAGGTCTTTGAGAAAGAAGTCATCCGTTGGTCAAAGTATTATGGCGTAATCACGGGTCGAGGGAAGCTACATGGGAGCCAGAGGACACGATCCGCAAAAAGAATATCCTCATCTCTTTTAATCGAGTAAATTTCAAGGCTGAAATTTCTTTAAGAGGTAGAATTGTAACATCCGAAATTCGGGATTTTATGTTTTGCATTATACCATGCGTTAGGCTAGTTAAAAATGTTAGTTGAGTATGTTTAGGGGCCTTGAGAAGGCTTGGGGTTGAGTTGGGCCTTAACAAAATTTTTGTGTTTAAGCACTTTAAGGAGGGAAGGTAAGTGGCGTCAAGACTTAAGGAAATAAGTGTGTATTTTTCTAGCACAAGTGGAGCTAGTAGCAGAGTGGAGTGGCGTCACATGAAGGAGCTAAAGGGGTGGAGTTCGAATCCCACCTATTGTAACTTGTTTTGGGATTTAAATTTTTGTGCTATTCAAGTAATTGATGATAAGTGTCAGCCAAGCTTTAAAGAAGGAAAGGAAGACTTTTTATTGATAGAAAGAACACTATGGAGGAAGGTAAGGAGAAGATCAAGGAGAAAATAAGGAAAGAAGTAAAGGAAATGAGTAAGAAGGGGGATATGTTGGCCGAATCTTAGGGAAGTGTATAGGGAAAGAATTTTTGGTCAACCATGACCTTTTTGGGTGAATGAGGCACACGGTTTTGGTAGGGAAAATTTGGGAGCTGATTTTCTTATGGTCTTTGTGCAAGTTTTGTGCATGAAATCCTTTTAATATTTTTAACATTTTGGTGCTCTTTTTCCAACCTTTTTCCTTTGTTGCCGAAACACTCAAATCATTTTGTCCATCTTTCCTTTGTTTGCCGAAACACTCAAGCCTCTTTGCTCATCTTTTCCTAGGTGTTGGCCGAAACTTTTTGACATCTCTTTTTCTATCTCTTTCTTTGTTTTTCATCATTTCTTCAACCATTTTCTCTTCTTCTTTAGTCAATATTTGGATGGCCGAATCTTCTTTGTTCATTTTCCTTCAATAGCCGGACCTTTTATCACTTAATCTCTTTTTCATTTTCTTTTGTGTGTTGAACACTCTCTTCTTTGACCGAATCGGTAAGTGGTTTCATTCTCCTCTTTTCATTTTCTTTTCTTCATGGCCGAATATGTGCCCTTATCATTGGAGGGTTCTTTAAACTGAAACATCTCTTTCTCCTACTTCCTCATATTGTGATCATCTCTTTTTCCTAGTGTTCTAGTGGGTGGCCGTATATCACATCCTTGTCGACTCATCCGTAGCCATAAGTCCAATCGGTGGAAGTCGGAGCTATTATTGTTAAGGTAAGGAGTTTCGTCATGGTTCATTTTGATCTATTTTTATTGCTCGGTTAGTTTACTAAACGGATCGATGGATTTGACTAATCGGTTATTTTAGGGACTAAACTACTCGTTTTCTCTACTCGTTGGTTCTTCCGAAGTAGTGGTAAGCCGAATCCTATCCCTAAACAACTACTCTCTCGTAGTAGTAATTTACTGACCAAGACTTTTTCAATGGAGGCAAGTGGTAACGATTTGAAAGGAAAATCGATAGGAGGACATGTAACACCCCAAACCCGGCCTAGAAGTTAGGCCCGAATCTGGAATGCCACATTAAAGGCGCACTTCAAAACAATTTACTAGTTAACCATTTAAGGCGCAAAAGCCCAAAACAAAAGATTATTTCGAAAGCCATATTAACACTTAAATAATTCTATGAAATTTCTTAAGTGGGCAGTTGAAACAATAATAATAATAAACCCAAAACTCAAAGTCAAATAGGAGTTACATGGCCTTATTACAATCCAATGAAAAAAAACAAAGTATTTAAAATAGAATCATTTGAATAAATTAAAACATTTGAACAGCTTGTAGTGTGGCCATCTCCGAGTCCTCTCCCTCGTCGAGCCGCCTATTAGGATTACCTGTAACATTTAAAATTAAGGGTGTGAGTTTCGAAACTCAGTGTGTACAACCCTTGGTAATCAGATCACATACAAATATTCACATTGGGCCTAAGCCCTAACAAAATCGGTGGTCTTGGGCCTTAACCCACAATGACCTCATATCATATCATATCATATCATTTATAAACAGATAATGCAAAACCCACCCCAAAAATCCATCCGCCAAACACACCATTTCCCTTCCAACCTTATGACTCCTGTGGGGAATTCTAGCTCGACCCACCCCTCCGCTACACACCAAGGGTAGCCCGGTTGCGATACTACCGAACATTGCGACAAAAGTCGCTAATCATATGTTGGGCTTAAAGCCTTCTGTGGATCCATACCATACGATCATGCGATCCTGGATCCATACCATACGGCCATGCAATCCTCAAATATTGACACAGAATCATCAATATATATATGTTAGGCACATAGCCACAGTAAATATGATTGGCACAAAGCCATAATAACAGCACAAAGCCTTCGATATTGGCACAAAGCCCATAATTACGGCACAAAGCCCATATTAATGGCACACACCCTCGATAACATTATCGGTCCGGCATGGTGCTTTCGGTGGCTAAAAAAGCTGCGGTGGATCCATACCATACGGCCATGCGATCCACGGATCCATACCATACGACTATGCGATCTTCAAATCTTCCTCCGTACCATAATTCCCACCCATATGCATCCTAAGCAGAATATCATATGAATGCATCAAACACAAAAGTAACATCCACAAACCCATATTCATCACATAGGGGTAATTTAGATCATTTCACTACCCGTGGTATTTTCAGTAATTCTACCCTACAGGGGTATTTTGGTAATTTGGCAAATTAGGAGTATCTTGGTAATTTTACAAACAGGGGGTATTTTAGTAATTTTATAATATAAGGGTATTTTAGTAATTTTACAATATAAGGGTATTTTAGTAATTTTATAAATATAAGGGTATTTTAGTAATTTTACAATATAAGGGTATTTTAGTAATTTTACAATATAAGGGTATTTTAGTAATTTTTTGATATAAGGGTATTTTAGTAATTTTCCAATATAAGGGTATTTTAGTAATTTTACATTTCGGGGGTATTTTGGGTAATTTTCCAAACCAATGGTATTTTGGTCATTTTACAAATCAGGGGTAATTTAGTATTTTTTTTCTACAACCCAGGGGTATTTTGGAAAATTTTCAAAATTGGGGTGGCTGGTCCCTTTTGGGTTTTAATTATAAATTTTGGCCCATAAACAAGTCCTCGCGGTTAAAGTGAACAAACACTATGCATCAGGTAGGATCTCAGAAAAGAGGAGGTGGGTCACTCGGACAGCTTAAATACCAAGCTCTCACTAGATCCAATCCTAGACATGCATATGTCGGTTACCACACTCTAACTAATCGACTTGTCTACAGGCATGTTTAATTAACTTAAGTCTTATGAAATTGAAGAGTTGTTCAAACTAGGCCTAAGTCCATATACCCTAGCATATCTGCTTACGTCCCCATAAAGCCCATCAAACCCAAATTCCAACCTTACGGCCCATTAGGCCCAAAGCTTATCATATGGCCTATTAGGCCCAAAACAAGTCCAAATCGTGTATCATGCGTGACTAACTCAATATGTTCAACAAGCCAAACCATTTAATCAAACTTAGCCTCAGGGCCCACCGGGCCCATTTAGCCACTTACGACTTTTCGACATTGCCGATATCGTGTGTGTAGTGTTTGTACACACCTGGTAACCTTGCGTGCTGCGGACTCCTTAGTCACAAACCTACAATTGACATTACTAGTGATTAATCAAAGCGTTAACACACACTAACCAAAAATTGAAACCTCACCGTACCCTTACCGTGTGCCTCACTTTCTAGTAGCCCTTCCTTTACTACTATTGGCGATTATCCTCTAGATCTGCATCCAACACCTATATCGTCAAAACCAAGTGATCCATATAGATCATAAATCACCCCTATGAGCCACATAAGATTCGGCCATTTACCAAAACCCTAACTGAGTCGAGAATACTTACCACCTTGCTAGCAACCCTTACCTACCATGCTTGCGATCTTTGATTCTTTCCCTTGTTAATACAAAGTTAACGGCAAAGATTGGGATAGATAGCCCTTCGGCTTTTAACAAAACATACTAAAAATTCAACTAAGCTCTTACCGAAATTCTCCTTTGATCCTGCGACTTAAATATCTACTTGAACAAGATTCGGCTTCCAAACGTGACTAAGAGTAGATAATAATCGATTGAGATGGAGGAACAAACAACAAAGAATCGGCATAAACAGGGGTTTTGACAAATAGGGATTTCGACAAACAGGGATTTCGGTAAACAGAGATTTCAGCAAATAGAGATTTCAACAAACAGGGATTTCGGTAAACAGAAATTTCGGCAAATAGAGATTTCGGCAAATAGGGATGGTGGTATTCGGCAATGGAAGAAAATAAGGATGAGGGGAAAAAAGAAGAGAAAGAAAGATGGATACTCTAAGAACCCCTTCTAAGGATTTTGGCACCCCCATTTTATAGCCAAAGCCGAATTGCCTTCCCCCCACAGTCCTATTCGGCCCCAACACTTCACCATCCTCATCTCCTATCTTTTCTCTCTGATAATACCTTCATCTTATCCGAAATCTCCTCCACATCCATCAGTCCTGCTTCCTTCAAACTCTCCACGGCAAGAGTTCAAAATCCACACAACTCTTGCAGTCCACCTATGCAAAATAAAACACTCCAAAATGCACTCCTCCTACTCGAACCTTGGACCTCCTCAACTTTCACACACGCCACCACATAACTCCCAAGTGACGCCACTTGCCTCCTTGCCACAAGCTCTTTTGTGTCCTATTTTCTCTTAATCTACTTAAGAGACCTCATGCTTGAGACTAGGGTCCGCTGAGAAAGAAAAATAAATTTTTCCCTATGGTCTCCTTTATTTCTCAAGCTTCAAATAATCCTGATAATACCTTAATATTAATATTCTAAGTGCTACATATATCCCAAAAATAATTTAAACGCTCCCATTCCCAAGGCCTATTGGGCCCAATTCTTCTAGGCCCAAATTTGGGGTGTTACAATTCTACCCTCCTTAAAGAAATTTCGTCCTCGAAATTTCCAACGAACTATAAAATGCACCGCTCAAGTCACACCACTATGCTTTCGCTGCGCACTCTGATTTAATAACACTAACACTTCCACGGCCTCTGCTGCAACCTTTTGCACCTCTTCTAGCGCTCATCGTTGCGTGCGTATTTTTGGATTAGAATTTTTATGAATTTAGTTCATAGTTCCACTGTTTAAAAAACATGTCTTATGCGAGTGACAATTTAAAAGTTGTTTCGCGGTCGTATATCCATTACAGGCTTAAGTTTCCTACGGGCTTTAGTCTCTAAAAGCCTATTTTTTTAAAGTAGCCCATTATCTATATAGTTCAGTAATTTAAACAAATGTAGTACAGAAAACTTACTTGGCTCGACGTCGAGGGCTCGGTGAACCACACTTCAAGAATCCTGCAAAAACTTCTTAATCTACTTGTTTTAAAAACCCAAAACATAAGGCCCATTTCACAGCCCGAGCTTTGCAACTTGGGCTCTGATACCACTAAATGTAACACCCCAAACCCGGCCTAAAAGTTAGGCCCGAATCTGGAATGTCACATTAAAGGCGCACTTCAAAACAATTTACTAGTTAACCATTTAAGGCCCAAAAGCCCAAAACAAAAGATTATTTCGAAAGCCATATTAACACTTTAATAATTCTATGAAATTTCTTAAGTGGGCAGTTGAAACAATAATAATAAACCCAAAACTCAAAGTCAAATAGGAGTTACATGGCCTTATTACAATCCAATGAAAAAAAAATAAAGTATTTAAAACAAAATCATTTGAATAAATTAAAACATTTGAACAGCTTGTAGTGTGGCCATCTCCGAGTCCTCTCCCTCGTCGAGCCGCCTATTCAGGATTACCTGTAACATTTAAAATTAAGGGTGTGAGTTTCCAAACTCAGTGTGTACAACCCTTGGCAATCAAATCACATACAAATATTCACATTGGGCCTAAGCCCTAACAAAATCGGCGGTCTTGGGCCTTAGCCCACACTGACCTCATATCATATCATATCGTATCATTTATAAATAGATAATGCAAAACCCACCCCAAAAATCCATCCGCTAAACACACCATTTCCCTTCCAACCTTATGACTCTGTGGTGAATTCTAGCTCGACCCACCCTCCGCTACACACCAAGGGTAGCCCGTTGCGTGTATTACACGACGTTGCGAAGAAGCCGCTAATCATATGTTGGGCTTAAAACCTTACTGTGGATCCATACCATACGATCATGCGATCCTCGGATCCATACCATACGGCCATGCGATCCTCAAATATTGACACGAGTCATCAATATATATATATGTTAGGCACATAGCCACGGTAAATATGATTGGCACACGCCCATAATAACAAAGACAAAGCCTTCGATATTGACACAAAGCCCATAATTACGGCACAAAGCCCATATTAATGGCACACAAATTTCTGGTAACATTATCGGTGCAAAGATGGTCGCTTTCGGTGGCTAAAAAGCTCGCGGTGGATCCATACCATACGGCCATGTGATCCTGGATCCATACCATACGGCTATGCGATCCTCAAATCTTCCTCCGTACCATAATTCCCACCCATATGCATCCTAAGCAGAATATCATATGAATGCATCAAACACAAAAGTAACATCCACAAACCCATATTCATCACATAGGGGTAATTTCGTCATTTCACTACCCAGGGGTATTTTCATAATTCTACCCTAAAGGGGTATTTTGGTAATTTGGCAAATTAGGAGTATCTTGGTAATTTTACAAACAGGGGTATTTTAGTAATTTTACAATATAAGGGTATTTTAGTAATTTTACAATATAAGGGTATTTTAGTAATTTTACAAATATAAGGGTATTTTAGTAATTTTACAAATATAAGGGTATTTTAGTAATTTTACAAATATAAGGGTATTTTAGTAATTTTACAATATAAGGGTATTTTAGTAATTTTACAATATAAGGGTATTTTAGTAATTTTTCGATATAAGGGTATTTTAGTAATTTTCCAATATAAGGGTATTTTAGTAATTTTCCAATATAAGGGTATTTTAGTAATTTTACATTTCGGGGGTATTTTGGGTAATTTTCCAAACCAGGGGTATTTTGGTCATTTTACAAATCAGGGGTAATTTAGTATTTTTTTCTACAACCCAGGGGTATTTTGGAAAATTTTCAAAATTAGGGTGGCTGGTCCCTTTCGGGTTTTAATTATAAATTTTGGCCCATAAACAAGTCCTCGCGGTTAAAGTGAACAAACACTATGCACCAGGTAGGATCTCAGAAAAGAGGAGGTGGGTCACTCGGACCGCTTAAATACCAAGCTCTCACTAGATCCAATGTAACACCCCAAACCCGGCCCAAACACCATGACCGGATCTGGCATGTCACTTAGGGAGATTTTAAAAGATGTCGCAATTTCGGAAAATATGTTTTCTTGAGTTTAACACTTTATTCGAGAAAACTAAATGGTTGGATGATTTGTAAAAGATATACATTTTATATTTATGCCTTAGTGGATTAAAAACCGAAATTTGATACATGCCTTAACTTAATTAAAACGTAAAATGTAAAAGTCTAATAATTATAAAAGCCCAAAACAAACGAAAATATGATACTAGTGGCCCATGGCCTTATTACAATGATATTTAAACCCACTAATTAAAAATATTAAAAATAAATAAACTAGTAAATTCTTTTGTTGAATCAAAATAATCACTCGCATGGCCACCTTGCGCTCCTCTCCAACCCGGTCCGATGCACTAGGTGCTACCTGAAAGATGTTAAATAATGGGGTGAGTCGTGAGACTCAGTGTGCAACCCTCGTGCACCATCAGATTGGGCCTTAGCCCCACGTAATGTATAACAGAGTATAATATATCAGAAAAATGCAAAGCCCAACCCAATCCTAGGTTTCCATCCGCTACACACCACCCTTACCTGCCAATCACACCATTGGGGATTTCTACAATCAACCCACACCGCTACACACCATTGATGGCAGTCATGCTGCAGATAGCTGCTCATTGTCAGATCATGGCAATAGCCACTACAACAGATCATGGCATTAGCCACTACAATGCATCATGGCAAAAGCCACTACAATGATCATGGCAAAAGCCACTATAATGCATCATGGCAAAAGCCACTACAATGAACACACTTCCCCTTTCATCAATCACCCAACCCCATGCAATCACAGAAACCGGCATACATGTTCATCATACCAAATCGATAGAAACATTCACTTTAGAATGACGAAGATCACTAACCTGGTGATTCGCCTTTACCTCTTTTCGGGTTTTTAACATCCATGCCGGTATTTCGGCATTTAACAGAATATACAGAATATAACAGGTTTGCATGCATACTAATCAAGCAATCTAAATGGTGTGAGAGTGTTACACACTTGATTAATGCGCAAGACTACCCTCTATGTCGATACCCTCGCTAATCGGATCTACTGCCCTCTGTCTACAACTTTGCTCAAAAGCCGGAAAAACGCGAATATAAGGCCTCTCCTATATTCGGCCAAGGGTTAGTGTTTACCCGAATCTATACTTTTAGATTAACAGATCTCCCTACCTAGATCGATTAAATCCCGGAAGTAGTATGATTTGTGTGCTACCTAGGCGATTGGATCTCCTTCAAATCCCGGAATGCCGCCCATGAAAGATAATACGAGGTTAGTCAACCATCTAGCCATTCGGCTATGGTCTCCAAAAGCCAGAAAAGATTAAAAGAATAACATAATTGACACTTACCACTTCAAAAGATTTCGGCTACCCCTTGTAGGAAGATTCGGCAAACACCAGAGAAGAGATCTAAGAATTTTGGCTTTTAAGAAAACCCCGAAAAAGTATGAACAAAAGAAGGCTGATGCGTTTTCGGCTTTTAGAAGAACTGAGTGAAGAGTTTCGGTTTTTAGAAAAAGAAAAGAAGAAAAGAAATCAAGAGAGAAGCTTGGAGATTTCGGCTAGGAAGAAAAAGAATGGAAAGGATTTCGTCAACTGATAAGGCTTCAAAGGGTTTTGGTTCTTAATGAATGGAAGAAGAGATGAACAAATGGGTAGGGAGAATTCGGCTTTTTAGAGAAATCAGCACAAGAGGAAAAGAATGGAAAAGAGAGTGAAGGGAGAGGTTTCACTTTTGAAGAAATTAAAGAAAAGAAATTGTAGAGGAGACTGAGGATTTCTACGGACAGAAGAGAAGAAAAGGGTAGGGTTCAAATGCCAAAATTGATGAGCTATCCCCTATTTATAGAAATTTCTGCACACCTTTAGCCTATACTCAACCGATTTTTCCCCTCTCCCCGTGTTTGATTTTCGACCAACACTAGCCTTCCTGATAGATCCTCATCCTATCCCTTATCCCTATCAAAACACCCATCCAAAAGAGGCTTAATTATCTCCAACTCTTCCCTCCTTTATTAGCTTTAATTATCCAAATATTAAAACAATAAAATCCCCTAAATAATAGCCTTGTTGCCGTCCAACCTACTCCTCCTTCTAAGTGTCAAATTTGGCCCAAAAACATGGGCTCCAAACAGCCACAAATTGGGCCTCTCCCCTTGCCTATTGACGCCAACTCCCTTCCCTCTTAGTGGCGCCATTTTGCCACTGGGCTACAAGCTCATTTTGCCATTTAAGCTACCAAAACTTTATTTTAAGCCCTAGAGTATCTAAACAGAATATTTAATCAAGGCCTCATTGAAGCCCGAGCCCAATTTGCACCTCTAATTCTCAAATTAACACATTAAACGCATCCACCCATTAAACGCATAGGCCAAAAAATTCAGGATGTTACAGTTCTACCCCCTTAAAGAAATTTCATCCTCGAAATTTCCAACTAACTATTAATCATACTACCCAAGTCTCACCACTATGCTTCCGCTGCGAACTCTAATTCTAAAGCTAAAAGAAACACTTAGGATAATATGATAGAGTACGCACTGGTATTCGCATCTGGAGCGTCCTCGTTCCCTTGTACTCATTCTTCCGATTGACTTTTATCTGATTAGAAATTTTATGAATTAATAGGTTTCTTCCACTGATTAACCATGAACAGTCTTATGATCAGTAGTTTAAGAGTAGTTCTTTCGAATTCGAAATTACATCCACAAGTTTCAGTCTCAAGTTTGTCTCCTAGTTCTAGGAACTACATACACTCAACAATCAACATACAGACGACATCCATGAACCCACATTCAACACATAGGGTATTTTAGTCATTTCACTACCTAGGGGTATTTTCGTGATTTTATCCTACAGGGTATTTTCGTAATTTTCCGAAATAGGGTTCCTTGGTGATTTTGTGAAAGAAGGGTATTTTGGTAATTTTTGCAATCCGAGGGTATATTGGTAATTTTACAATTCGGGGGTATTTCGGTAATCCTACAAATCAGGGATATTTTGGTCACTTATAAATTAGGGGTAATTTAGAAATTTTACAAAATAGGATGGCTGGTCCCTTTCGGGTTTTAGTTATAAATTTTGGCCTGTCAACAAATCCTCGTGACTAAGGTGAACAGTCACTACGCACCAGGTAGGATTCTAGCGAATAGGAGGTGAGTCACTAGGACTGCTTAAGTACCAAGCTCTCCCTGAATCCAATCCTAGACATGCGTATGCCTGTTGCCACACCCTAATCTCGCGACTTGTTCACAGGTTTGTTTGGTTGGATTAAATCTTATGAATTTAGAGAGTTGTTTAAACTAAGCCTAAAGTCCATCATGTTCTAATTAAAATAATCTACGTCCCTTAAAGCCCATCAAGCCCACATATATATATATATAACACACAGTGAGTTCTGAATACTTACCTGGCAGACTTGGGCTGGAGACGCAGGTGCCATGCCGAGAAAACCCTCCTGTGTTATTTATAAACATGCATGTTTCCAAAACCCATCTTTAGAAAACGTTTTGAGCCCAAAAACCCAAAGCCGAGTTTTGAATCGGGCTTTGATACCAAATTGTAACACCCCAAACCCGGCCCAAACACCACGACCGGATCTGGCATGTCACTAAGAAGAGTTTATAAAACATATCGCGTTTTGTTTCGTTTTAAAAACATAGTTTTGGCGTTTATACGGGAAAAACTTAATAGGTTGATAAATTGTAAAAGAAATAAATTTTATTTAATGCCTTAATGAATATAAAACTGGAATTTTCCTTTGATTTTTATCATTTCAGTACATGCCATAGTTTAACCTTTTACGTAGGATTTTAGATGTCCAAAAACCCGAAAAACCAAAAGAAAACATAAAAGAAATTATAACAACAGGTGGCCTTATTACAATAAAATTTAAACCCACTAATTAAAAATATTAAAAATAAATAAACTAGTAAAGTCTTTTGCTGAATCAAAATAATCCCTCGCATGGCCACCTTGCGCTCCTCTCCAACCCGGTCCGATGCACTAGGTGCTACCTGAAAGATGTTAAATAATGGGGTGAGTCGCGAGACTCAGTGTGCAACCCTCGTGCACCATCAGATTGGGCCTTAGCCCCACAAAACAGATAATAGAGTATAATATATCAGAAAATATGCAAAGCCCAACCCAATCTTAGGTTTCCATCCGCTACACACCACCCTTACCTGCCAACCACACCATTGGGGATTTCTATAATCAACCCACACCGCTACACACCATCGATGGCAGTCATACTGCAGATAGCTTCTCATCGTCAGATCATGGCAATAGCCACTACAACAGATCATGGCATTAGCCACTACAACAGATCATGGCAAAAGCCACTACAACAGATCATGGCAAAAGCCACTACAACAGAACACTTCCCCTTTCATCAATCACCCAACCCCATGCTATCACAAAAACCGGCATACATGTCCATCAAACCAAATCGACAGACACATTCACTTTAGAATGACGGAGATCACTAACCTGGTGATTCGCCTTTACCTCTTTTCGGGTTTTCAACAGCCATGCCAGTATTTCGGCATTTAACAGAATATACAAAATATAACAGGTTTGCATGCATACTAATCAAGCAATTTAAATGGTGTGAGAGTGTTACACACCTGATTAATGCGTAAGACTACCCTCTATGTCGATACCCTCGCTAATCGGATCTACTGCCCTCTGTCTACAACTTTGCTCAAAAGCCAGAAAAACGCGAATATAAGGCCTCTCCTATATTCGGCCAAGGGTTAGTGTTTACCCGAATCTATACTTTTAGATTAACAGATCTCCTTACCTAGATCAATTAAATCCCGGAAGTAGTATGATTTGTATGCTACCTAGACGATTGGATCTCCTTCAAATCTCGAAATGCCACCCATGAAAGATAATATGAGGTTAGTCAACCAACTAGCCATTCGGCTATGGTCTCCAAAAGCCAGAAAAGATTGAAAGAATAACATAATCGACACTTACCACTTTAGAAGATTTTGGCTACCCCTTGTAGAAAGATTCAGCAAACACCAGAGAAGAGATCTAAGAATTTCAGCTTTTAAGAAAACCCCAAAAAAGTATGAACAAAAGAAGGCTGATGCATTTTCGGCTTTTAGAAGAACTGAGTGAAGAGTTTCGGTTTCTAGTAAAAGAAAAGAAGAAAAAAAATCAAGAGAGAAGCTTGGATATTTCAGCTAGGAAGAAAAAGAATGGAAAGGATTTCGTCAACTGATAAGGCTTCAAAGGGTTTTGGTTCTTAATGAATGGAAGAAGAGATGAACAAATGGGTAGGGAGAATTCACTTTTTAGAGAAATCAAAGACAAGAGGAAAAGAATGGAAAAGAGAGTGAAGGGAGAGGTTTCACTTTTGAAGAAATTAAAGAAAAGAAATTGTAGAGGGAGACTGAGGATTTCGACACAGAAGAGAAAGAAAAGGGTAGGGTTAAAATGCCTAATTGATGAGCTATCCCCTATTTATAGAAATTTCTGCACACCTTTAGCCTATACTCAACCGATTTTTCCCCCACTCCTGTGTTTGATTTTCGCCAACACTAGCCTTCCCGATAGATCCTCATCCTATCTCTCTTATCCCTATCAAAACACCCATCCAAAAGAGGCTTAATTATCTCCAACTCTTCCTCCTTTATCACCTTTAATTATCCAAATATTAAAACAATAAAATCCCCTAAATAATAGCCTTGTTGCCGTCCAACCTACTCCTCCTTATAAGTGTCGAATTTGGCCCAAAAACATGGGCTCCAAACGGCCACAAATTGGGCCTCTCCCCTTGCCTATTGACGCCAACTCCCTTCCCTCTTAGTGGCGCCATTTTGCCACTGGGCTATAAGCCCATTTTGCCATTTAAGCTACCAAAACTTTATTTTAAGCCCTAGAGTATCTAAACAGAATATTTAATCAAGGCCTCAGCCCAAGCCTGAGCCCAATTTGCACCTCTAATTCTAACATTAACACATTAAACGCATCCACCCATTAAACGCATAGGCCCAAAAATTCAGGATGTTACATCCAATCCTAGACATGCATATGTCGGTTACCACACTCTAACTAATCGACTTGTCTACAGACATGTTTAATTAACTTAAGTCTTATGAAATTGAAGAGTTGTTCAAACTAGGCCTAAGTCCATAAACCCTAGCATATCTGCTTACGTCCCCATAAAGCCCATCAAACCCAAATTCCAACCTTACGGCCCATTAGGCCCAAAGTTTATCATATGGCCTATTAGGCCCAAAACAAGTCCAAATCGTGTATCATACGTGACTAATTCAATATGTTCAACAAGCCAAACCATTTAATCAAACTTAGCCTCAGGGCCCACCGGGCCCATTTAGCCACTTTCGGCTTTTCGGCATTGCCGATATCATGTGTGTAGTGTTTGTACACACCTGGTAACCTTGCGTGCTGCGGACTCCTTAGTCACAAACCTACAATTGACATTACTAGCGATTAATCAAAGCGTTAACACACACTAACCAAAAACCGAAACCTCACTGCACTCTTTACCGTGCCTCACTTTCTAGTAGCCCTTCTTTTACTACTATTGGCGATTATCCTCTAGATCTGCATCCAACACCTATATCGTCAAAACCAAGTGATCCATATAGATCATAAATCACCCCAATGAGCCACATAAGATTTGGCCATTTACCAAAACCCTAACTGAGTCGAGAATACTTACCACCTTGCTAGCAACCCTTACTTACCACGCTTGCGATATTTGATTCTTTCCCTTGTTAATACAAATTTAACGGAAAATATTGGGTTAGATAGCCCTTCGGCTTTTAATAAAACATACTAAAAATTCAACTAAGCTCTTACCGAAGTTCTCCTTTGATCCTGCGGCTTAAATATCTACTTGAACAAGATTTGGCTTCCAAACGTGACTAAGAGTAGATAATAATCGATTGAGGTGGAGGAACAAACAACAAAGAATCGGCATAAACAGGGGTTTCGGCAAATAGGGATTTCGACAAATAGGGATTTCGGTAAACAGAGATTTCGGCAAATAGAGATTTCAGCAAATAGGGATTTCGGTAAACAGAGATTTCGGCAAATAAAGATTTCGGCAAACAGGGATGGTGGTATTCGGCAATGGAAGAAAATAAGGATGAGGGGAAAAAAAGAAGAGAAAGAAAGATGGATACTCTAAGAACCCCTTCTAAGGATTTCTGGCACTTCCTTTTATAGCCAAAGTGAATCGCCTTCCCCCACAAATCTATTCGGCCCCAACACTTCACCATCCTCATCTCCTATCTTTTCTCTCTGATAATACCTTCATCTTATCTGAAATCTCCTCCACATCCATCAGTCCTGCTTCCTTCAAACTCTCCACGGCAAGAGTTCAAAATCCACACAACTCTTGCCATCCACCTATGCAAAATAAAACACTCCAAAATGCACTCCTCCTACTCGAACCTTGGACCTCCTCAACTTTCACACACGACACCTCATAACTCCCAAGTGACGCCACTTGCCTCCTTGCCACAAGCTCTTTTGTGTCCTATTTTCTCTTAATCTACTTAAGAGACCTCATGCCTGAGACTAGGGTCCGCTGAGAAAGAAAAATAAAGTTTTCCCTATGGTCTCCCTTATCTCTCAGGCTTCAAATAATCCCGATAATACCTTAATATTAATATTCTAAGTGCTACATATATCCCAAAAATAATTTAAACGCTCCCATTCCCAAGGCCTATTGGGCCCAATTCTTCTAGGCCCAAATTCGGGGTGTTACAGGACAAAAAGGGAGTGGACTTGCAATCTCTACTCCCAAGTTTAAGCGTAGAGCGGTATCGGCAGTTTGGGATTTCCCACCGGGTTGTGGACCATCATCCGGTGAGAATAGGCAAATTGTGGTCGTTCACGATTCTAAGGGTAAGCATTTTTAGATCGTTGATTTAGATTTGGATTAAGAAAATCTCTTTGGTTAGTTAATCAAATGTTATGGTGTCATAGGTGCCGACGATCAAGAAGGTTTAGTTCTTACCGTAATCAGGTGTGTAATCTCACACCGAAATCCCGTAAATTCGTGATTCACTATTATGTTGGAAAATAGATCGTTGTCGATTACAAATCTAATAACCGAGATATGGCATGAATCGAGTGACTTGCTTATTCAACACTATTTCTAAAGATCTGTCAAAATCGGTATTAATTTACTAAATTACGAAAATGTCTCTATGGGCCGATTTACCAAAATGCCCCTATGGGCCGACTTGCTAGAATGCCTTAGTGGGCCAAATTATTAAATTGCTTTAATGGGCCGATTCACCGAAATGATTCACTAGATTAATGGACGTCATATTTATGTGGATATTTTATATTATTATGTATGTTGCATTTTTTTTTTATATTTTGCATGGGATGGGAAAAATTGTATGGAGAGCAGTGTAGCCTGGTGGCATTGCCACAAATTGTTTAATATTTTGCTCAAATATGATTTTGGTGGCTTGACCACAAAAATATTATATAAATAGCAGTTCGACTGCAAATTAGTGTGAGCGGCGGGGTGGGTTGACTTGATCCCCATAGGTGTGATTGGCTGGTCGGGGGTGTGATGGATGGATGGGTTGGGTTGCATACTTTTCATTTATATACTGCTATGTAAAATGGGCTTAGGCCCAAGATTATGCTATGCGGGTTCAGGCCAGTGGATGACGGTAAGGGGATTATACACTGAGTTCTAGTAACTCACCCCTTTTTCTTAATCCTTGCAGGTAATGCTCAGTAATGAGGACTTGGGCCCATGGATGACTCGGTGGAGGCCATACTTTGGAAATAATATTTTCGAACCTTAGTAAATTTCGTTTTCGCTTTATTTCGTTACTCTTACTATTTTGGGTTTAAAGTTGTAATAAGGCCTCTGGGATTTTTATTTTATTTTATGTTTGACGTATTTATTATCTTCCATGAATTGTTTTAAACGGGGATTTTCTAAAATCATAAACAACGGTTTTTCTTAAAATTTATCAACAAACGGATTTCATAATAAATATGTACAAATAATTTAACTTGGATTTTTCTTGCAAGTTATCAATAATATTTTCAAAAGTCATGGTTTTAAAAGATCACTAGTTCGATTATTGATTCTTCAATCAACCATTCAAAATTAGTAATATTTTTATCAAATATTTCTAATCAAATTTGTTTTCTTAAATTTTAACCTAATAACAACATCTTTAGTAAGAATCACAAGTTCTTTACTCGTTTTCTTCATGTGACATGCCAGATCTGGTCATACCGCTTGGGCCGGGTTTGGGGTGTTACAAAGAGGGGCAGCTGTAGGAACCCATTTTGCTCGGGCCCGTTCAGAAAAAGAAAAAACAAAAGAAAAAATAAATAAACAGTTTTAACAGTCCATTTACATAGCCCAATACCAAACAGACCCTTAAACCAAACCTGTGGCCCATTACACCCTGACCCAAACTACCCAGCAACCCAAATTAAACCCCTTGACCCAAAACTATGACCCAACAGATCCTAAACAGACTAGACCTAGACTCAGACGGCCCAAATGGCCCAAGACCTTAACAGATTCAGTAGCCTAGGGTTTCTGGGAAACCCTAGGCGCCGCAGACAGCATCCCGAACGTCGCGCCGCAATGGCTCTCGCACCCACGCAAAGTCTCCAGTCGCGCCACGATCCGCGCCGCGTCCCGCGCCCAACCTGCACAAGAAAGGAAACAAAACAACAGCAGATCACAGCAAACATGGCAACTGTTTTATTTCTTTTTTTATTTTACATTTCGAAAGGCTATAAAAGCCTGTTGTAAACCTGTAAAAGGGGACCCGGAGAATACAAAAAAAGATATTTGAATCCAGAGAAATAATATACAAATTTTTTCGTAGAGGTGATATTTTATTTTTATATTATTTTTTTTATTTTCGATGTATTTGTGCATGTAAATATACTGTAAAAAAAGAGATAAATAAAAAAGACGAGATTTCATACCTGAGAGCCGCCGTGGGCGATGGCGCGTAGGCGCATATAGCGCTTGGAGGTGGAGGCCCCTCAGCCCGACGTTTGGACTCCGTCAAAGGAGCTGAAGGCTCTTGAGAGCATTTTCTGTTTTTTTTTTTTTTAAAAAAGGGTTTCTGAAATGAATTTTGGGTTTAAAATTGGCTTTTATAAACGATCCATACGACGCCGTTTTGAGGGCTGCCCATAAAACCAAAAACGACGTCGTTTCAATCAAGATCCGCGTGTAGTTGACCCGACCCGAAGGATCCGCGTGTTTTCAGAAAATGGGAAATTTATCCCTTTCGTCCTTCCGCAATTTCATTGTTTTCAATTTAGTTTAATTCAAACTTTTATTCTTTATTAAATTAGCCTTGAAATTTCTATTTCGTTTCAATCTAATCCTCGACCCATTTAAAGGTAAACTCGGAACGACGCCGTTTTAAAAAGAGGCCTAATTGCAATTTTAACCTCTGTGATTTAATTCGTGTTTTAATTTAGTCCTTTTAATCTGTTTTAATTTCTACTTAACCCTTGTTTCCTTTGATTTTTTTCCTCTTATTTTATTATTTTAATATTGTATTAAATTATTTTATTATATTAAAAAGTCTATATTATTTTCTTATTTATTATATATTAACGCATTAATAGTATAAAATTATATATATATATTATGTCATATACTTATACATTAAATGATTATTATTTATTATTTTATTTAGCTTAAAATTATTTGCATCACATATTACTTTTATATATTAATTACTATACTATATGTTTTAAAATTTTTTATATTATAAAGTATTATACTATATCATATATTATTTTTAAAATTTTATTTATATTATGTATATATTTTATTTGCCCATACTCTCTTATTTATTTATTTATGTCTATGACTACCATTGTGTAATTATTTTATTAGTTGTTATTCCACAATATTATTTCTTTATTATCTATATAAATATGAAATGTCATTATTTCACAATTGCTTTTGATATTTATGTGATATTTTTATAAATCATTGTTTTTTAAAATAAAAATACATTTTTTGTAAAATTAATATTTTATCTAAAGTTTTTGGTATTTAGAAATTCGGGAAATAGTGCCCAATCGTGCTGGGTTTCGATTTTCCGTTTGGCTAAATAACTAAATATCCTTTTAATAAGTTTTATAAATTATGAGATGATCTTAGTTACGAGGGTTTAAAAATATCGTGTCCAATCGTGCTGGATGTGATGTTTATATTCTTTCAGATCGAAGAACTCTCAAATTTTAAATCAAAATTGCTCGAAGTTTTATAAATTATGAGATGATCTTAGTTACGAGGATTTAAAAATATCGTGTCCAATCGTGCTGGATGTGATGTTTATATTCTTTCGGATCGAAGAACTCTCAAATTTTAAACCAAATTGTTCGAAGTTTTTTTTTAGAAATCATATTTTTAAATCCTTTTAAGTTTCAAACATTTGGACATGATTCTATCAATTAGGTACCAATTTTTGGGCGTTATGAGGGTGCTAACCCTTCCTCATACGTAACCGACTCCCGAACCTGTTTTCTGGTTTTTCGTAGACCAAAATTAAATGTTTTAAATAAAACGTTTTACAAGGTGATCCAATCACACCTAAGTAAAAAGGGATTGGTGGCGACTCCCATTTTGTTTTTAAAAGTCGACCCCGTTTTCCAAAATTTTAAAATGGTTTCGACAGATATCATTAGACAAGTCTAATTTGTTTTAATTGGGTTAATTTGGATTGATTAATTCATATTGCAAAACATTTTTTTTCCATTTGGTTTTGAGAGTTGGGATTGGATTATTAGGTGTTTGAATTATTTAAAATTTAGATAAGCATGTTTACGTATTTAGTCATTTCAAGTTCATGTCAATTTAAGTTACGATTGGACGAGTTTGGATTCTTGACTTTTAGGGGTAAAATCAAGTGAGGTCCTATTTAGATTCAGATTGACCAGGTTGGGTTTTCAATTTTGGATTAGAATTTATATGTAACAACCCAAACCCGGCCCAAACATTACGACCGAATTTGATTTATTACGGAGAAAAATCTTGTGAACACCATTTCAATACCTATTTAAGATTTATTGAAAACTTCTCGTTTTCGGTTATCTTGCCAAAGCTACACTTAGATTTAATTTGGAAATTTAATTAAGCCCGATTATTATACCAGTTTCAAGTGTGTCCGATGGCACGATAAAACTTTTTCGTGTTAACTTAAGAAACATGTGATTTTAGTTCAATTTAATAATACAGTTTAAAGTAAATATCCAACATCCAAAAAAAAAACAAAAAAAAAGTTTATGGAGGCCTTATTACAACCAAAGTAAAAATAACCAAATTTAAAATTCTATAAATTTAAATCCACCGCATGGCCACCTCGAGTCCAACCTGGCTCTCAACCGCCACCTACGAGTCACCTGAAAAATGTTAAAGGAGAAGGTGAGTCACCAAGACTCAGATATGTAACCCTTCCCCGTTTAAAAACAACATTTCATACACAACATATAACAGCTTTAATATGCAGAGTATCGTGTGCCCAACCTAGCCAACCAAACGCCTTTGTCTACCCCATGTGGTACCAAACCACTTTGGTGACCGTAGTCACAATGTGTTACCAAAACACTGGTGGTGCCAAACCACCGTGACATATAGTCACAATGTGCTACCAAAGCACTGGTGTCCGTAGACACAAATCGGGTGATGGGGCCAACCCATCGTGTGATACCAAATCACCGCGACGATCCCATATCTCAAGTGGGGCCAACCACGGGTGGTGTTAACCACGAGGACAAGTCGCTATGAGGTGCCAAACCTCCGGAGGTACCAAACCTCTGGTGACATATAGTCACGCAGTGTGTTACCAAAACACTTGGTGCTCGCTCAAGACGAAACATCACTTTGCCCCTCCTCTCATGTAGCCCATAGCAGGTAAACAGTTAACAACAGATCTCACGCATTTATCACATGTATCAATAAGCCATGCTTCCCAAAAGCATTAAAGTAATCTCACATTAACCGAGACTTACCGGGATCCTCACTTGTACCGTTAAGGTACCAATCCGCATCTACATCAAGCAGATTTACATACAAAATATATATATATATAACACAACATTAACTGCTATACGTGTGTATGTACACACCTGTCACCCCCGAATAATCTAAATCCCGAATGAAGAAGTCGGCCACCTTAGATCCACTAGCCCCTATATTCGGCCAAGATAGTGTTAGTGATATGGGCCATTCGGCCAAACCAAATAATCCTTTTAGGGTTATTGCTTGAACCCGAATCCTTACCTACTCTCTTTGAATACTAGTCTCAAGACCCAAATCACTTAATCTGGTTCACACATTAGAATCGGTCAATGGACAATGTCAAGAGCCTTCGGCTTTAATCGAATACCAACTAAATGAAATCTTCTTACCACTACCACCAAAACCGATTGCTAGAGATTAGGGCTTGGGTCAATCGCTTCACACCTCTTGGGGTACCTAGCGAGATCAATTCCCAAAAGCATTTAGAAACCACGATTACCATTGCCGAAATCGGCACTTATTCCCCCTAATAGAAATCGACAAAAACACAGAGGAGAAGAAAGATGGCATTCGGCCATACCTACCTACCTTATGAATCGATTGGAGATGAGTTTAGAGAAGATTACCCTTGCTTGAATATTCGGGCAAGAGGAAAATAATGAGGAGAAAAGGGTGTTGGAGTTTCGGCAACAAGGAGTAGAGGTTCGGTTAACAAAGAAATAAAGAAAAGGAATTTGAATGTGGGGTTTCGGCAAAAAGAAGTAGAGAGGGAATTCGGCTATTGCCAAAGGAGCAAAATAAAAGATGGAAGAATGCTTTGAAGAGAATTTGACACTTAGCAAAAATGACAAAAAGCAACCAAGGTGACCAGTTGAACCTTTTATAGGCATTCGGCATCCCCTAATAGCCTTGCAGTCCACTTCCCATGAAGTGTTTAAATTTCGGCAAACACTCCAGTTACTCTTGGCCACTCATTTGAAAATATTCAAAATAGCTTGAATTAATCAAATAATAATCTCCTAATAATCCATCCATTATCCCTTTTATTAATACTATAATTAAACAATTAAAACTCTCCTATTATCCTTTGATAATAACACTTAATAAAAGAGTTTGAAGGAGAAAAACTCTCCCCTTTGTGCCGTCCCAAATAAAAAAACAAAAGGAGGATTTTGTGACTCAACCAAGGCTCTCCCTTGTTCCTTGGTGGCGTCACATGCTAGCTCCTAAGTGGGCTTGCTTTGCCACTTATCCAAGGCCTAATTAGTGTTAAATTACCCACATTTATTCTTATAACACCCACTTGCTAAGGCTCCTTCTTTTAAAATTAAAAACTGAAATTTTTCTATCAAACCGGCACACTCAAAGCCTTAAATTGAGCTCTATTATTCCATTAACAATATCACAAAGAGCTTCATAATAAGAAAATAATCAAATTCCAAATAACCCCATATTTGGGATGTTACAGATTCTACCCCCTTAAAATAAATTTCGTCCTCGAAATTCCTTGATCAAAAGAGATGGGGGTATTGCCGCCGCATCACCTCCTCGGGCTCCCACGTAGCTTCTTCCACTCAGTGGTTCCGCCATAACACTTTCACTAAAGGCACCGCCTTCCTTCAGTAGAACTTTCACATCTCGGTCTACAATCTGAACCGTTTCTTCTTCAAAAGATAAATCCGAGTTCACCTCAATCTCGCTCATCGGCACAACGTGCGAAGGATCCGACCGATACCGCCTCAAAGATTGACACATGAAATACGTCATGAATCGACTCGATTCACGCGCGACTCTAGCCGATAAGCCACTTGGTCCTACTCGCTTCACAACAAAGATATGGCCCGATGAACCTTGGGCTTAACTTCCTTTCCGTCCAAATCTCAACACCTTTTTCCAAGGCGACACTTTCGTAAAGACTTTGTCTCCACAAAGATACTCCATTTCTTTGCGTTTGAGATCGGCATAAGACTTCGCCTATCCGATGCTTCCTTGAGACGAGACCGAATCACCTTGACTTTGTCTTCCGTCTCGGTTACCAATTCTGGACCTAACTTGTCTTTCTCCCAACTCCGTCCAACATGTAGGAGTACGACACTTTCGTCCATATAGGGCCTCGTATGGAGCCATTTGAATACTCGCTGATAACTATTGTTATAAGCGAATTCCGCTAATGGTAGGTACTCCTCCCAACTACCACTAAAATCCAAGACACGACCTCTTAACATGTCTTCTAAAATCAGATCACCCTTTCCGATCGTCTCGTCGATCGTGGATGGAAAGCCGTGTCTTGAAATCTAACGTGTACCCAAAGCTTGATGCAACGCTTTCAAAACCTTGACGTGAATCTAGGATCCCTATCCGAGATAATCGACACCGCACGCCATGCAACCTCACTATTTCACCCACATACAGCTTCGCTAAGCTTCGGAGTGAGTAATCCATTCTCACCGGCATGAAGTGAGCTGATTTAGTCGAGCGATCCACAATTACCCAAATCGCATCCTTCTTGGTGGGCGTAAGGGTAGCCCACTAACAAAATCCATGGTGATCCTCTCCCATTTCCATTGAGGATCTTTATCGGTTGAAGTAGTCCCGATGGTGACCGATGTTCACCTTAACTTGCGACACGTCGACACTTCCCTACGAACTCCGTTATCTCACGCTTCAACCTGTGCCACCGTAATCTGTTTCTCGCAAATCTCCATACATCTTGCTTCCCCCAGGATGCATAGCGTATGGGCTGCTATGTGCATCTTGGAGAATTTTCTGCCTTAATTCTATATCCTTTGGCATACATACTCGTCCTTGAAAACAAAGCACTCCATCACTAGACAGACTGTACCCTTCCAAACCACCATCTTGAACTTGTACCCTCTTAGCGCTCAAGCCCTCATCCACTAACTGCTTTTCCTTAACCTCCTCAACCCAAGTCGGCTTTACTTGGAGTTCCGCCAAAAGACTCCCATCATCATACAGACTTAACCGAGCAAACATTGCTCTTAAGTCCGTCACCACCTTCCGGCTCAATGCGTCAGCTACCACATTAGCCTTACCCGGATGGTACTCGATTGAACAATCATAGTCCTTTAGTAGTTCAATCCACCGACGCTGTCTCAGGTTCAGATCCTTCTGAGTCAGAAGATACCTCAAGCTTTTGTGATCCGTGTAGACTATCGACTTCTCCCCATACAGGTAATGTCTCCATATCTTCAGAGCGAAGACGACCGCCGCTAACTCTAAGTCGTGAGTTGGGTAGTTAACCTCATGTGGTCTTAATTGACGGGATGCATAGGCTACTACCTTCCCATCCTGCATCAACACACATCCCAAACCGGTGTGAGATGCATCACAATAAACTGTGAATAACTTTCTGCTTGAGTCGTACCAAACCCGAGCTTCCACAAAATCTTCCTTAACTTATCAAAGCTTTCTTGCTGCTTCTCCGTCCATACAAATGGGACACCTTTCCTTAGCAACTTAGTTAACTGCGCGCTATTAGAGAGAATCCTTCCATGAATCTCCGATAGTACCTGCTAAACCCGAAAAACTTCAGATTTCACCCACCGTCCTAGGTGGTTTCCACTCCAATCTTGCTTCAATCTTGCGAGGGTCTACTCTAATTCCTTCACCGACACTACATGACCTAAGAAAGCCACTTCCCCTAAGCCAAAATTCACACTTACCGAATTTGGCATATAATCTTCCCCCTCAATACTTGCGTAACTATCCGTAAATGCTTGTCATGCTCCTCTTACGTCTTTGAATAAACCAATATGTCGTCTATGAACACCACGACGAACCGGTCCAAGTCTTCTTTGGAATACTCTATTCATCAAGTCCATAAATGCCGCCAGCGCATTAGTCAACCCGAATGGCATCACCAAGAACTCGAAATGCCCATACCGAGTTCGAATGCCGCTTTGTGAACATCGACCTCCTTCACCCTTAATTGGTGATAACTCGACCTAAGGTCTATCTTCAAAACACCGAGGCACCCTTCAGGGCTTGATCAAACAAGTCGTCAATCGAGGCAACGGATACTTGTTCTTGATCGTTAACTTGTTCAATCGACGGTAGTCGATGCACATCCGCATAGAACCGCCCTTCTTCTTGACAAACAACACAGTGCTCCCCACGGAGATATACTTGGTCGTATAAACCCTCTATCCAAGAGCTCCCGAATTTGAGCCTTTAGCTCCACCAATTCCTTTGGTGCCATTCGGTATGGTGCTATGGACACAGTGCCGCCTGTAGCAAGTCTATACCGACTCGACTTCTCGATCCGGAGGCAAACCCGGAAGTTCTTCCGGGAATACATCAACAAATTTCCCAACCGTTCGGACCTTTCCAACTACTAACCCCTTAGCTTCCAAAGCACGATTTGAACCAAATACGCCTCACAACCCTTCTTGACCATCTTTTCAAATTTCTTCAGGGCGCTCACTACATTGGATAGATAATTCCTTCTATCTCCTATCATAACCACTTCATCACCTTCACTGTCTTAAGGACCATGCGCTTAGCCACGCAATCTAAATTAAGCTTGGTACTTAACCAACCAATCCATACCAAGGATCAAATCGAACTCCCCAAACGGTAGTTCCATTAAATCAGCTACAAATACTACCCCTTGAAGTTCTAGGGGTACGCCTCTATAAAGTCTATTTACGACTACGGAGTGACCTAAGGGCTAACTACGGTCATCTCCCTAGAAGCGCTTTGAGTTTAGGTCCATAGTTCCTACCACACTACAAGCAATGTACGAGTGCGTCGAGCCCACATCAATCAATGCAACATAAGGAAAACCGAAAATTAGAAACGTACCGGTTATGACATCCGGTGCGTCACCTTCTTCGCGACACCTTGCTGCGTAAACTAAGCCAGCCGCCTAGCCTCTGTGTTGCTGAACCTCGCCTTGAGTTCCACGACCTCGGTTAGGACCGTTGTTTCCTCTCGCCATTACCACGACCCTCCGTGGTCCTACATTTCTATCCTCGAGCACGGTTACGCCTCTCGGGTCGCTTCTTAGCTAGTTTCGGGGACAATCTCGACGCGATGCTCCAAAGACCCACACTCAAAACATCCTTTGTCACCGGTCCAACAACCTCCCCAATGGGTCTTTCCACGATTGCACCGAGTCGGCTTACGATTAGCGATCGTGGGCCTTGTTTGCTGATTGGGCCCACTTGGCCTAGCCTTTTCTCTCGAGCACTTCCGCTTGATCCAAATGACCCAAAACTTCTCTTCCGATTGTTCTTACTATAGTTCTCGCCTCACGACCTCCTTGATTCCTTCTGGCTACCTTAGCCTTCTCCACTAGAGATGAGAACTCACGAACTCTTTGTGGGGCAATCGGTAACCTTAAATCATCTCGAGTCCGTCCTCAAAGCGGACACGGTGCTCATGTTCGATGAGCCACGATGCCTCTCGCATATCTACTCGACCCTTAGAAATTCCGCCTCATATTCCGACACGGACTTAGTTCCTTGCACTAATCCCGAAAAGCCTTTCTCTGCGTGCGGTGTAGCTAATGCCCACATACTTTTTCTCGATAGGTGGTTCTAAAATACTCCTGTGTCAAATCATCTGCTTGTAGCCCCATCTCGAACCGTAAGCCACCACCGATACGCTTCATCCTTTAGAAGCGACACCGCCTTTCGACTTTCTCTTCCTCGGTCGGTCAAGGTCATCCATGATTCTTTGATTGACTCTAGCCAAATGATTCCACGTGCCTGGGTGCCACTCTTGACACACCTCGGAATACCTCCGCTCAGTTAGATCGAGTCGCTCGGGGACGATTTCCGAGCTCCTACATTTCCACCAGCCCCACCACCATCTCCAAGACTCGCAACACACCTTGCGATACCGACTCGCCACCTGCCCCCGCTCCTCGCTCCTCACTCTAAAAGTAGGAGGTGGTGGTGGCGATGGTACCTCATTTTTGAACCTTGTCCCGACCTGACGGGTTCAGACACCGTCATCCTACCCCTACCACGTCCACGGTGTCCACGTCCTCTAGAGCTCATTTTATCTACCGCGCTTTTAATCTGATTAAGAAAAATTTTATGCGTTAGCATTTGTTTCACTTTATTACTCGCGAAGAAATTTTATGGATAAGGTTTAATCGGAGATTCTTTCGAGCAAACAATGTTTCAGTTTCCTATCCTAGTTCACACAAAGAAGTTCATGCATCCATTCCTTAATACTTTCCATACCTATTCACTCATCGGACATTTCTGCCCATTTCTAACCCAGGGGTATTTTCGACTTTTATCCTACAGGGGTATTTTCGTAATTTTCCAGAACCAAAATATTTTGCTGATGATTTCCAAAGCTAAGTTATTGAATATTTGTAAAATAGTTGAAATTTTTGGGCAAAACCGTCGAATTAATATTTTATGGGTCAGGGGCATTTTGGTAATTTTACTCCTAAGGGTATTTCTGTAATTTTTCACAAGTCAAGTTTTCCGAGAAAAACGTTGTAAAAGTAATGTTCTAGGGTTTAAGAGAGTTATTGGACAAGTTTTGAAAACATTAGGGCTTGTTTCATTCTATTTCGAAAAACAAGGCTAATTCCCTTCTCGGGTTTTAATCATTGTGTTTAGCCTATGACCGCGCCTCTCCAGTCGGGGTGAACCAAAGCTACGCACCAGTGCGGTCGAGTGAAGAGGAGGTGGGTCACGCGGACCGCTTAAATACCAAGCTCCCACCAACCTTTCTAGACATGCGCACAGAGGTTACCACACCACTGAGCCCTCTCGAGTTAGGGTGAACCGGAAGCTACGCACCGGTAGGATACTGCGAAGAGGAGGTGAGTCACGAGGACCGCTTAAATACCGTGGCTCTTCCGGGATCCAATCCTAGACATGCGTACATGGGTTACCACACCCTAGCTCATTGACTAAGTCATAGGTTGGTTTAGTTCTTTAAGTCTTATGTCTTGTTTGTGTGTTTGAGTAGTCTAAACCTAGGGTCCAAGTCCTATAAGTCTATCTACGTTCCATGCTTCCTACCCTTCTACAGAATATAATTCACAAAGAGGTTTAGATGTACTTACAGGCGGATCGGTCAGCCGGAGACTCGGGCCATGCCGCTTAAAACCCAAAAACAATTCAAAAGGCCTACTAAAACATTTTTGGGCCTTGGGCCCCCACAGCCGAGCTTTGAACTTGGCTCTGATACCAATTCTGTAACAACCCAAACCCGGCCCAAACATTACGACCGAATTTGATTTATTACGGAGAAAAATCTTGTGAACACCATTTCAATACCTATTTAAGATTTATTGAAAACTTCTCGCTTTCTGATTTATCTTGCCAAAGCTACACTTAGATTTAATTTGGAAATTTAATTAAGCCCGATTATTATACCAGTTTCAAGTGTGTCCGATGGCACGATAAAACTTTTTCGTGTTAACTTAAGAAACATGTGATTTTAGTTCAATTTAATAATACAGTTTAAAGTAAATATCCAACATCCAAAAAAAAAAACAAAAATAAAGTTTATGGAGGCCTTATTACAACCAAAGTAAAAATAACCAAATTTAAAATTCTATAAATTTAAATCCACTGCATGGCCACCTCGAGTCCAACCGGCTCCTCAACCGCCACCTACGAGTCACCTGAAAAATGTTAAAGGAGAAGGTGAGTCACCAAGACTCAGTATGTAACCCTTCCCCGTTTAAAAACAACATTTCATACACAAACATATAACAGTTAATATGCAGAGTATCGTGTGCCCAACCTAGCCAACCAAACGCCTTTGTCTACCCCATGTGGTACCAAACCACCTTTGGTGACCGTAGTCACAATGTGTTACCAAAACACCGGTGGTGCCAAACCACTTTGGTGACATATAGTCACAATGTGCTACCAAAGCACCGGTGTCCGTGAGACACAAATCGGGTGATGGGGCCAACCCATCGTGTGATACCAAATCACCGGCGAGACGATCCCATATCTCAAGTGGGGCCAACCCACGGTGGTGTTAACCACGGGGACAAGTCGCTATGAGGTGCCAAACCTCTGAGGTACCAAACCTCTCGGTGACATATAGTCACAAAGTGTGTTACCAAAACACTTTGGTGCTCGTCAAGACGAAAACATCACCGCCCCCTCCTCTCATGTAGCCCATAGCGGGTAAAATGATTAACAACGGATCTCACGCATTTATCACATGTATCAATAAGCCATGCTTCCCAAAAGCATTAAAGTAATCTCACATTAACCGAGACTTACCGGGATCCTCACTTGTACCGTTAAGGTACCAATCCGCATCTACATCAAGCAGATTTACATACAAAATATATATATATATATATATATAACACAACATTAACTGCTATACGTGTGTATGTACACACCTGTCACCCCCGAATAATCTAAATCCCGAATGAAGAAGTCGGCCACCTTAGATCCACTAGCCCCTATATTCGGCCAAGATAGTGTTAGTGATATGGGCCATTCGGCCAAACCAAATAATCCTTTTAGGGTTATTGCTTGAACCCGAATCCTTACCTACTCGCTTTGAATACTAGTCTCAAAGACCCAAATCACGAATCTGGTTCACACATTAGAATCGGTCAATGGACAATGTCAAGAGCCTTCGGCTTTAATCGAATACCAACTAAATGAAATCTTCTTACCACTACCACCAAAACCGATTGCTAGAGATTAGGGCTTGGGTCAATCGCCTTCACGCCTTGGGGTACCTAGCAGAGATCAATTCCGAAAGCATTTAGAAACCCTGATTACCATTGCCGAAATCGCACTTATTCCCCTAATAGAAATCGACAAAAACACAGAGGAGAAGAAAGATGGCATTCGGCCATACCTACCTACCTTATGAATCGATTGGAGATGAGTTTAGAGAAGATTACCCTTGCTTGAATATTCGGGCAAGAGGAAAATAATGAGGAGAAAAGGGTGTTGGAGTTTCGCAACAAGGAGTAGAGGTTCTGGTTAACAAAGAAATAAAGAAAAGGGAATTTGAATGTGGGGTTTCGGCAAAAAGAAGTAGAGAGGAATTCTGGCTATTGCCAAAGGAGCAAAATAAAAGATGGAAGAATGCTTTGAAGAGAATTTGGCACTTAGCAAAAATGACAAAAAGCAACCAAGGTGACCAGGTTGAACCTTTTATAGGCATTCGCATCCCCTAATAGCCTTGCCGTCCACTTCCCATGAAGTGTTTAAATTTCGGCAAACACTCCAGTTACTCTTGGCCACTCATTTGAAAATATTCAAAATAGCTTGAATTAATCAAATAATAATCTCCTAATAATCCATCCATTATCCCTTTTATTAATACTATAATTAAACAATTAAAACTCTCCTATTATCCTTTGATAATAACACTTAATAAAAGAGTTTGAAGGGAGAAAACTCTCCCCCTTGTGCCGTCCCAAATAAAAAAAAAAAGGAGGATTTTGTGACTCAAACCAAGGCTCTCCCTTGTTCCTTGGTGGCGTCACATGCTAGCTCCTAAGTGGGCTTGCTTTGCCACTTATCCAAGGCCTAATTAGTGTTAAATTACCCACATTTATTCTTATAACACCCACTTGCTAAGGCTCCTTCTTTTAAAATTAAAAACTGAAATTTTTCTATCAAACCGGGCACACTCAAAGCCTTAAATTGAGCTCTATTATTCCATTAACAATATCACAGCAGTTCATAATAAGAAAATAATCAAATTCCAAATAACCCCATATTTGGGATGTTACATTATAAGCATATATGAAATAATATGAATATATGAATAATTTAAAACTTATATAATAAATGTCGAAACCATTTAAAATTTCGTTTTAAAAAACGGGGATCGACTTTAAAAACAAAAATAGGAGTCGCCACCAATCCCTTTTTACTTAGGTGTGATTGGATCACCTTGTAAAACGTTTTATTTTAAAACATTTGATTTTGGTCTACGAAAAAAACAAGAAAACGGGTTCGGGAGTCGGTTACGTACGAGGAAGGGTTAGCACCCTCGTAACGCCCAAAAATTGGTACCTAATCGATAGAATTATGTCCAAATGTTTGAAATTTAAAAAGTTTTAAAATAAGATCCGTTTATTAGAAGAAAAATCAAGACTTACCTATCTCAAAGAAATAAAACACCATACCCAGTAAGTTAGGATATAGCATCTCATGACTTCAAAACTAAGCACGTCTTTATTTTAGAAAATCCCTATCTCGAAACACAAAATATCATATTCAGTAAGTTAGGACACAACATTTTGAATTCCCAAGAATAGGTTTTTTTGATTTAAAACTTGAGATTTCTTTGTTCCGAAAGAATATAAACATCACATCCAGCACGATAGGACACGATATTTTAAAACCTTCGTAATTAAAATCATCTCATGATTTACAAAATTTGTTATAAGGATATTTAGTTATTTAGCCAAACGGAAAATCGCAACCCAGCACGTTAGGGCACTATTTCCCAAATTTCTAAATTAAAAAAAAACATTGCCTTATTTTAAAACCTTTGGATAAATATAGTAAAAAAATATATTTTAAACAACAATTTATGAAACAATATCGCATTTCTATATTATCAAAAATACAATATCAAAAACAATTTATAGCACACTAACATAAATAATAGAGTAATAATAATGTAAAATAATGGTCAATCATAAATAAATAATTAAGAGAGTATGGGCGAACAAAATATGCATAAAACAATAAATATAAAAAATAAAAGAAAATTATTAAATAAATATGAAAATTTTAAAGTAAGATTAAATGATAGATAAATAAATAAAATTATATACATATAATATAAATGATGTAAAAAAATAATGATTTTAAAAAAAAGATATATAAAATTACACATATATAATATAAATAATGTAAATAGAATATAATATACAATATAAATAAATTTTAGTTAAAAATAACATATGATATAATATTATATAATATACAAAAATTTTAAAATATAGAATAATATATAAAAAAATAATTTTGTAAATAAATAAAGAAAATAACTAAACTAAAATAAAATAATAAAATAATAATAATTAGAAATATATAATATAATAAATAATATGCTAATTTATAAAATATAAGTAATAAATAATAATGATCATATATATATAAAATTAATATATATAAAAACTATATATAAATTTTATACCATAAACAAATTAATATATAAATAATGAATATAATATTTTAATGTGATAAAATAATATTAAAAAAAATAAATGAATAAATAAAAAATAAAAAAAACAGATGTAAGAGGGACTAAATTGGAACACAAGAAATAATTTTAGGCGCATTTGTAAAAAAATTAAAATGTAACAGGACTTATTTATAAAATCGAAATAATGCGGAAGGGCTAAAATGGCAATTAGACCATTCAACGAAAACGCGCAGATCTTCCCCGGGTATTCGGGTCAACGCGCGGATCCCTTGCTTAAAACGACGTCGTTTTGCACTTATTAGGTTAAGTGAAAACGGCGTCGTTTCCTCTATGTTATAAAAGTAAAATTTGGTTTAAAAAAAAACATTTTAAAACAGTTTCTTAAAAAAAACTTAAAAGGTGCTCTGAAATTTCCCTTCTTTCGTTCTGGGTCGGTCACCGGACCAGGGAGACCTCCGTCCCACGCGCCATATGCGCCACCACTGGCGGTGGCCGGAGGTTTAAAAAAACCTCTGTTCTTCCACACAGGTAAACTCTCTTTCTTTTGTCTCTTTTTTTTACAGTATATTTATGCGCGCAAATATATTAAAAATAAAAAAATAAAAATAAAAATACCACCTTTGCACAAAATTTTTGGGTTTTATTTCTTTGGATTTTTGAATGCTTTCTCTCTTTTTTCTCCCCCCCAGTCATTACAGATTTTTGGAAGGCTTTTATAGCCTTCAAAATAAATACAATAAAAGGAAATAAAAGATTTTGCTACTATCTTGCTCTTTTTGCTTTGATTCTTCCCTTTTTCTGTGCAGATTGAAGGCAGAGAACGTCTGTAACATCCTGAAATTTGGGAATTTATGTTTTACATTATACCATGCGATAGGCTAGTCAATAGTGTTAATTGTGTATGTTTAGGGGTCCTAAGAAGGCTTGGGGTTGAGTTGGGCCTTAGCAAAATTTTTGTGTTTAAACACTTTAAGGAGAGAAGGTAAGTGGCATCATGACTTAAGGAAATAAGTATGTAACTTTGCTAACACAAGTGGAGCATTGGCAAGGTGGTTGTGGCGTGAAATGGCAGAGGGGAGAGCTTGGGTTCGAATCCCATCTAGTGCAAAAATTTTGGATTTATTTTTGTGTCCCTATTACAAGTGTCAGCCATGGTTCTAAATTTGGTAAGGGAGACTTTTTATTGATGGAAAGATGAATAAGAAAATAAGGTAAGGAGGAGGGTAAGGAAAGAAGTAAAAAGGAAAGGAGAAATAAGGGGGATATGTTGGCCGAATATTTGAAAGGTGCTTGGAATAGAATTTTGGTCAACACTCATCCTTTTTGCAAAAGTAATACACGGTTTTGGGAGGGGTGAACTTGATAGCCGAAATTCCTAGAGTCATTTTGCTAGTTTTGGTTCAAGAAAGGCCTATTTTCTTTTTAGCATATCGGTGTTTTCTTTTCCCAATTCTTTTTCTTGTTTTGGCCGAAATACCTAGTCATTGTTCACCTTGTTCCCTTGTTGTGCTGTAACCCTTAATCCATCCTTGTTCATTATTCTTTGATTGCTGAAATACTCACATCTTTTGGTTCATTTCTCTTTTGGTGTTGGCCGAAACCTCTTAACACCTCTTTTCCATCTTCTCTTTTCTTTTTATTATTATTTCTTCAACCTTCCTTTCACTTCTTAAATCAACATTACCTTGTGACCGAATTTTCTTATTCATTTCTCTCCATAGCCGAATCTATTAACATCCTACTTCCTCTCTATTTCTTTTTCTTTCATGTTGGGTACTATCTTCTTGACCGAATCGGTAAGTAATCCTCTTCTTTTCAATTTCTTTTCTTCATGCCGAATATGTGCCCTTGACTTGGGATGGTTCTTTTAACTGAAAGCATCACTTTTTTCTACTCACTCAAAGCGTGATCATCTCTTTTTCGTAGTATTAAAGTGGGAAAGCCAAATCTAATATCCTTATCTCATCCGTAGCCATAAGTCAATCGGTAGAAATCGGATTCATCATCGATAAGGTAAAGAGTTTCGTTATGGTTTATTTCGATATCTTTCATTGCTCGGTTATTCCGTTAAAACAGAATGTTAGATTTGTCTAATCGATTGTTATAGGGATTAAATCACTCGTTTTCTCTACACGTTGGTTCTTGGAGTAGAGGTGTTTAATCCATCCCTAAACAACTACTCTTTCTCATAGTATTTTACTGACCGGGACTTTTCAATGGAGGCAAGTGGTAGCGATTTGAAAGGAAAAGAGATAGGAGAACACAAAAGGAGTGGATTTGCAATTCCTACTCCTAAGTTCAAATGTAGGGCGGTATCGGTAGTTCGGGATTTTCCACCGGGTTGTGGACCATCATCCGATGAGAATAGACAAATCGTGGTCGTTCACGATACTAAGGGTAAGCGTTTCACTAGACCGTCTGATTTAGATTAATAAAATCTCGTTTGTTAGTTAATCGAGTGTAATGATGATTTAGGTGCCGACGATCAAGAAGGTTTAATCCTTACCGTAATCAGGTGTGTAATCTCACACCGAAATCCCGCAGATTCATGATTCGATAACATGTTGGATAATATATCGTTATTATTATAAGGCTAAAAATCGTAATATGGCATAGATCGAGTAACTTGCTTAAATTACATTATTTCTAAAATCTGTTAAAATCGGTATAAAATTTGTAAAATTACCAAAATGCCCCTATGGGCCGATTTACCAAAATGCCCTTATGGGCCGATTTGCTAGAATGCCTTAGCGGGCCGAATTATTAAAATGCTTTATTGGGCTGGATCTCCAAAATTGTTCAATAGAATAATGGTTGTTATTTATATGTGAATACTTTATGTTAATTATGTATGTTGCATTTTCTTTTACATTTTGCATGGGATGGGAAAATTGTATGAAGAGCAGTGTAGCCTGGTGGCATTGCCACAAATTGTGTATTATTGAGCCTAAATTATGTTTTCAGTGGTTTGACCACAAAAAAATAAAATGCTATAGCAGTTTGACTGCAAATTTGGTGTGAGCGGCGGGGTGGGTTGACTTGATCCCCACAGGTGTGATTGGCTGGTCGGGGGTGTGATGGATGGATGGGTAGGGTTGCATACATTTACTGCATACAAATATTGTTATGTAAATGGGCTTTGGCCCAAGAACATGCTATATGGGCCTAGGCCCAAGATTATGCTATGCGGGTTTAAGCCCAGTGGATGACGGTAAGGGGATTATGCACTGAGTTCTAGTAACTCACCCCCTTTTTCTTAATCCTTGCAGGTAATGCTCAGTGATGTGGACTTGGGCCATGGATGACTCGGTGGAGGCCATACTTTAGAAATGGTGTTTTCGAACTTAGTAAATTCCTTTTTCGTTTATTTTCGTTACTTTTACTATATTAGGTTAAAGCTGTAATAAGGCCTCTTGGATTTTAAATTTGGATTTTATGTTTGACTATTTATTTTCTATCATGGTTTGATTTAAACGGGGATTTTTCTGAAAATCATAAACAACAATTTTTCATAAAATTTATCAACAAACGGATTTCATAACAAATATGTTCGAATAATTTAACTTGGACTTTCCTTCGAAATATCAATATTATTTTCAAAAAATTACGGATTTAAAAGATCACTAATTCAATTATCGACTCTTCAATTAACCTTTCAAGAATTGTAGTATTTCTATTAAATATTTCTGAATTTGTTTTCTTAAACTAAATTCTAATCTTTAGTAAGAAGCATAAGTTCTTTACTCGTTTTCTTCATGTGACATGTCAGATCCGGTCATACCGCATAGGCCGGGTTTGGGGTGTTACATTATGGCGGCGATGGGGCTCGCACAAGTTGCGGCGCGACTTGCGGCTTAACTTGCGGTGTTTGCTCTTGCGGCGCGAAAGGAGCAGGGGTGTGAGGCTGCGCCTAGGGTTTCAGAAACCCTAGGCCACTGCTGATTCGGTTAAGGTTTTGGGCCCCTTTGCGCCAACTCTGTTATTGGGTCTGTTTATGATCTGGGTTGAGGGTGTAAATGGGCTACGGGTCTAGCCTGGGTTGCTGGGTAGAAACGGGTTAGGGTGTATTGTAAATTCGGGCCTTTAAATTGGCCAACAGTTGTAAATGGACTGTAGGGACACTTTATTTTTATTTTCTGTTTTTGATTTGTTACATGGGCCCGGGTGTAAATGGGTTAGCTTGGTGGGTAATCTGTTTAGGATTGGGTCTGGTGTAACAGGCCAATATTTGTAAATGGACTGTACAAGGGACATTTTGGTTATTATTATTTTTTAAATTTGACTTATTTAAGCCCGGGAAAAATTAGGTACTTACAATAAACATTATTAAAATTATAAAATAATTTAAAATAAATTACAAAATTACACATGAGCCTTCATTCAATGTACATTGAAATATGAATTTTATGCAATTGTAAAGATGAATTCTTCATTTTAATATATTGTACAAACCACTAGCATTGTGATAGATGTAAAACTAATTTACATTTACTTATTACATGAAATTGGTCTTATTTATTACAATATACAATTAAATTAAAATCAAAGTTACATTTATACAATTAAATCAATATTAAACTTTGTTGTATATAATTGAACTAAATTGTTTTTAATAAACTAATTAAAAAATTAAGGGGATTAAAAATTAAATGCTCAATTTCTACTTTAAAATTAAATGTGTTGAATTTGAATTGTAAAAGATGGTTTGGTATTTACCAAAAGTTTAGTCTTGAATATAAATATATTTTTTAATAAATATAAATTTTTAAAATAAAAATAATTAAACAAGTTAAATTTTAATTAAAAAGTAGAAAAATAAAATATATTTTTTATAATAATTCCTTAGAAAAAACCATAACAAGGCACCTATTTTAAATTATTATCATTTTATTTAAAAGATAATATATTGTTAAGATAAAACAATAAATTAATTGTTCAATAACTGTATTCTTTACAAAGTGATATGTAACTTATAATTTTTTTATTCATGCTTGCAATTAAATAAATTAGTTAAATATTTTTCAACTTTTATTATCAAACCCATAAAAAAATTAATTTATTTAAAACTTAATTTTGAATTGAAATTTTTGGAATCAATATTTTTACAATACAAAAACAAGAAGGAAATATATAAATTAAGGGCAAACAAAAAGATATGTTAGCTATAGATGTTGTAGATACTCAATTTTCGTTACTAATGTTTTATCTTTTCCTTGAAAAAAATATTATATTTCAGGAATTTTGTTACCAAGCGTATCTCTTAAAAAGCAACAACTCTTGTTTAGAATAGTTGTTGCTCTGTTCAGTTGTTGTTTAGAGAATTACTATGTCCAGAATAGCTATGTACAAAATAAGGCTTTAGTTAGAACAATTGTCATCCAATATTTTTGTTATTTCAATAACTTACGTTGAGAACAGCTAAAGTTTAGAACAACTATTATTTAGAATAATGGTGTTTCAAGAATACTTATGTTTAGAACAACCGTTATTTGGAACAACTTGTATATAGAACAATTATGTTTTTCTAGGAGAGCTTTTATTCAGAACAAATTTTACCAAGAAAAGCATCACTACGAAACAACTATTATTCGAAACAATCTCTACATTAAGAACAACTATGGTGAGAACAACTCAGGTTTGGAACAATGAACAATAATCATTATTCAGGAACAACTCATCCAAGAACAACCATTGTCTTGTGTTTCAAGAGATGTTCCACGAAAAATGTTTCACATGGTATCACTTCACCGGAGTAGAAGAAGTGGGAATAACCCAGGAATATGGCAGGGTTCTTGGGTTGTCTTAACACTTGGGATGTTTCGGAGAGCTTGGCTTGGTGGATCAAATATAGAGGTACTTAAGAGTTCTCTTCTTAACATTTTCCTGTAATACTGAGTTATTTTCCTTCCTTTCAGAAACATAATGAATTTTTCTTCGCTATTCACCATCACTAACAAAACCTTTCATTTTGTCATCTCTCAAGTTTGTGGATTTTCCGGATTTTTGACTAAACCTCCATTTTTCTTCCATCAAAGGTAACAATTCATCTTTCTATTAGTTTTAGATGTTATCTGGTCTTTTAAAACTGAGTTTTTAGCCATTAAATCATAAGTTTTGAATAAAAAGCCTAAAATTGGGTTGTTAATGGTGGATTTTGGGATTTTGAATAAAAATTAGGTTTCAAAGTGTTTTTTCATTAGTTTTGATGTGATTAGAAGGTTTCTAAACATTCCTTAAAGTTTTGTTAAAGAATTCCAATGTTTTAATGAATTTTCGTGAAAATTGCGATTGTATGTCGAAATATCGGATGCATGAATCGGTATAGTCTTGAGTAGTTTGAAGGTTTGGAATTGTTCTTAGATGAATAATTAGATTATTGGAATCCATTATAGGCAATCAGAATGAGTAAAGATTAAGATATTTGAATTTCAAGTTTGTTAGTCAAAATTTCAGTTTCATGAGGAATATAGCTTAGGCTTGCATTTTTGGTTGGTTTAGATGAGTCTTTGGCTACTAATTGATTTTGTATATTGTGTAGTTATTATGTGTGAAACATTGGAACCGTTGAAGCCTTCTACAAGCAAGGCAAAAGGCAAGGAAAAGCTAGTTTAAGCTTTCGGCAATTAGGTGAAAGCATGATCGGTGAGTGCTTGAAATCACTATTTGTAAACACGATTAATAATGTTAATTGAAAGCATAGGAGTAACCTAAACCCCTATCCTAAGTTCCGAGAGTAAGCTTTCTATTTCCCTTGTTTTATTTTGGCAAATTATGTGATTATGTGAAAAATTGTGGATTGCGATATTGTTACATAAGACATGTGTGATGACTATTGTGAATTGTGTTGCATTGTGGGCATGATATACATGCCAAATGACTGTGATAATGATATGATAATAATGCAAATATGCAGCGAAAGTGGGAGGAATTTCGGTAAGTACATATGTGTTGAATTGTGGAATGTGATATTACTATGACAGATAATATGTGTGAATCTTGTGTGTGATATATGATGTACTGATTTTAATGCACACATCTATGATCAGATATGTGAAGGCTCAATGAGCATTATTATGGCACTTAAGGTGCACTAAAATGTGAATTCGATAAGCATGCAATGTGTACAAGTTGGTGATGTAAATTGATTAATATGAACATAAATGATGTGCATTAAATCAGTAATTAAAATTGTGTGATTGTGGATATTTTGGCCTTGTGATCTCTTAAAACTGTTAGATATAGTTGGCATGCCATAGGATTGTGAGTACTCACCCTTGTGTTTTGTGATTTGGGTATTGAGGCCCAGGATAGTTTGGAGAGATAAGGGAATTTGAGCCAAGCTCCATTCACTGGGATATGTTGGTGTGCCAGAGAGTGTTAGGAAAATGCTATGCTTTTTGGATATGTTCAACTCTACGAGTCATTTGGTGTATCTGAGATATGTGCATCCGATGTGTGGTGATAGAGCCCACTTTTATATTTCATAGCCTCAAGTGTAAAATTATTGTTTAAATGTGATCTTATTTATTGTGATAATACGATGTGAGATGGATGCATAAACATGTAAAAAATATGCTAAATGAGTCAATTTAAGTTTCATGAAAATGTTATTATGTTATCATAGTAAATTGCGTATGTAATTGTGTTTTGGGTCGTTTTCATTTAATTCATGTGAATATATCAGCTAGACCTGTGAGTTATTAAAGCATATATACATTGTTAGTCTTGATGAATTATTGAAAAATGAATTATTTGAATATGAGTTTAGTGTAGTTATACATGAGAGTATATGCTAGTTTTATGATTTAATGAAGCGTGGATATGTTTTTGTGACTTGTTTAGAACATTGTTGTGAATGTGTTGTAGCATGCTCTTGTTTAACCTTTGATATTGTGTATACATTATGGTTGTTTCAACATTCACTGAGCTTGATTAAACACACCCACTCCTTTTAAAACCTTTGCAGACTGTTAACGTTGCGGTGTGAACGGTGCGGGGATACCAAGGAAGTGATCCAAGTTAGGCTTTAGTTTTTGTGTAGGTTATATTATTATTCTTTGAACTGTGGGAACAAAGCAATGTGGTAGACTTTTAGCTAATTGATGCCATGATGTTTTGGATGCTTACATGACTTTATTGCTCTTAGGATTTATGGATATCAAGCTGGATATGTTGATTCTTGCTTAGGCATATTTTTGATGTTTGAACTATTATTATAGTCGTTTTGAAAATTATTTGATGTTGAAAAGTTGCATTGTAATATCCTAAAATTTGAGTATCTGTTGTGTTGGCTTGGGTATGAATTTTGTGTGTTAGCATAGTCTTATGAAGGCTTGATTTTATTTAGGAAGCTAGAATAAATTTTAGTATGGTTTATTTAATGAAGTGGATTAAGTGAGCTTGACACTTAAGTTAATTTAAGTGTTAAATTAAAGCACAAGAGGAGTAAGTGGCAAGATGGTTAAGGAGCTTGAAAGGTTGTTTGAGGTTAGAGGTTCGAGTAGCATGTTTAGCATTTTGAAGGTTTATTTTTGAATCCTAGCAATTATGGACGGTCAACCTTTGTTTATGATAGGTTGGACTCTTAATTTTGGTAAGTTGAATTTTTGTTTAAGGAAAGCTTGAAATTGGGGATAAGAATCTTAAGGTTATGGAAGGTTATCTTAAAGTTATGGTATTATGAGGGGAAAAAAGGCATGGAATATGGAGGATGTTTTGGAAACTTTATTCAAGGCTTTAGTGCATGTATGTGGACGGCATGTATGGCTAGGGGGTGGCCGAATGTAATAGGTAGTTTGGGGGGGGATATTGGCCAATTTTTGTCATTTGAACATCTTTTTGCATTTTTGTTTTCCCTCTACAAAAACCCTTTCTTTGGCCGAATGTCATTGTGCATTTTGTGCAAATGTAGCTTTTGTTTTAGCTCTTATTTTGTTGAACCAAAAATGCTATTTCCTTTCTTTCATCTTTGCTTTTGAAACCGAAACTTTATTTTGGTATTTTTGCACTTTTCTTTTAGGCAAAATAGGTGTTGGCGGAATCTCATCTCTCCCACATCTCTCTTTTCTTTTCTTTTTGACATTTGTTCATAATCACATTTTCTTTTACACTCCCTTGGCCGAATATTTCTCCATCTCAAATACCATTTCTTTTTCATTTGTTCAAAGATAAAACATCTACTTCCATTCTATTTTTCTTTTCTTCACCATAGCCGAATCTTCTACTTCCTTTTAGTATTATTTTTGGCCTAATATTCAAGGGTAGACTCTCCTTGGTTTTCTTCTATCGATTTTGGATAAAAAGGGGTAAGTGTTCATGGACGTTTTTCTTTCTTTTCTTTCTCGTTTCTATGATGTTTTCTTGTGGACAAAGGCTGAACCTTTGGGCATTGTTTTGCAAGGTTCTAACCATTTTTTTAGGATTCGATTATTCTCTTAGGCTCATTGGGATTTGGAAAGCAATCGATTTAAGCCATTCCTTTAGCAAATCGAAGTTGGTAAGTCAAGTGGTAAGGATTCTATACTCTTAAAGTTGGTTGAGGAAGCCTAAGGTTATTTGGATTAAGATATGTTGTTGGTCGAATGGTTTTCATTAAAGTATTGTGATATGGCCGATTGTAGGACAAAGTGATCTAGTGCGTAGATCGGATCATCGAATTTTAGTATTGCTTTGGTGAAAGGTGTGTATCTTACACACTTTATAACTTGGTTTATATATGTATATTTGTGTGTTATATAACTAATCATATTATGAAAGTGGGTAAATCGATGAGATCTCGGATATGATACCATGATGGTATGAATGAGGATTCTGGTAAGTCTGTTTCAATATGTTGTTAATACATGTGGATTGAAATCATGATCTACGATTTATGATATATTCGTTATGAGATACATATCAAAGTTTATTGACATGATTTGTCTATCTATTGCATTGGTATGGGCAATATGAGAGGAGGGGGAAGATTGATATCGTGTCTTTGGACACCAGAGGTTTGGTACCTCCAGTGATTTGGTATTACATTCGTGTCTTCGGACACCAGAGGTTTGGCACCTCATAGCGACTCGTCCCTGTGGTTAATACCACCGTGGGTTGGCCCCACTTTTGAGATATGGGATTGTCGCCAGTGATTTGGTATCACACGTGGGTTGGCCCCACAACTTGATGATTCGTGTCTTCGGACACCAGTGGTTTGGCACCACCAGAGATTTGGTATCACATTCGTGTCTTCGGACACCAGAGGTTTGGCACCTCATAGCGACTCGTCCCTGTGGTTAATACCACCGTGGGTTGGCCCCACTTTTGAGATATGGGATTGTCGCCAGTGATTTGGTATCACACGTGGGTTGGCCCCACAGATGGATTATTTGTGACTTTGGTCACCAGTGATTTGGTATCACATTTATATCGTGACTTCGGTCACCGGTGGTTTGGCACCACCAAAGTGGTTTGGTACCACACCAGGTAGAAAAGGAGTTATGGATGGCTAGGTTGGGTGCATTATACATATATGTTGCTTTGTTATAATTTGTGTAAGTATGTGGTATTTACCCGGGAGAGGGAATATGCATCGAGTCTTGGTGACTCACCTTCTCCCTATATTTTCAGTGATTCGTGAGATCGCGGATATGGAGCCTGATGGACTCGAGGAGGCCATGCAATAAAGTTTGGTTTTACATGAACTTCCATTTGGGTACTTTATTTTAATTTGGTTTTCATATTTATGGATTTGAAATAAGGCCTGTTTAATTATGTTTTGGATTATTTTTATGTTTTGAATATATTTAAAATATGGCTTATAAATTACTTGGTTAATCTAATAATTGAGCTCAAAGTTTTCTAAACTAAAAACTCGCAATGGTTTTAAAAATCTTGCCATCGGGTAATATGAATAGTTCGATAGAAAAAAATACAAGTTAAGTGTTTTCAACAAATTAAGTGATTTCCAAAATTCAGGTTTCTATACTCAATTGCAAACGGATTTTCAAAGTGATATTTCAAATTTTCTTAAAAGATATAAATGTTTTCTATCCTATGATTTATCAACTAAGTTTTAAAGTTTTATGTAATTCAAAGTAAATCTCGCTTTTAACTTATTTTCGACAAATAAAGAATTTCAAAGAGTTTTTCACAAAATTTAATTGTTAATTCGATTCTTTCAAAAATATTTTCCTTAGTGACATACCGCATTCGGCCGTGTGGCGTATTGACCGGGTTTGGGGTGTTACAAATTGCATCGTCGAGCCAAGTTCAAAAGCTCACCAGGTGGGCGAGTCCCAAAATGTTTTAAAGAATGGATTCTAAAATGTTTTGTTGAAAATTATATGGTTGGAAAGGCATGGCCTCGAGTCTCCGACATCAATCCGCTCTGGTAAGTACATCAAATCGTTGATTTTGATGATATGATTATAATGATGTTGGCATGACTGTATAGTAGTAGGAACTACTTTAGAGACCCAAAACTATAGGTTGAATGTACTTGCGAAACAACCTCTTATTAAAACTTTTCATAAAATTGTGCTTTAAAGAAAGTGGAATAATGACTAATGCATAAAACTTTTAATCAGATAAGTCGAGACTTTAGACATGAGTACTCGTGGTCGAGGTCGTATGATTCGTGGACGCGGTCGGGGTAGGATGGTCGTGTCTCGAGCGCATGAAGGTCCGGTCAAGGATCCGAAAATGAGGTACCACTACCTCCACCACCAGCAGTTGGAGTTGAGCAACAGGATCAAACGGGGGATGACGCAGTGTCTCAGGCGATGCTGCGAGTTCTTGAGAGGGTAGCTGGAATAGGTGGAGGTGCGGAAATTTGGAAATCCGTGTCACGAGCGACTTGAGCCAATGGAGCCGAGGTATTTCGAGGTGTTTTGTGCGTGGCTCCTAGTGCGGTGAATATTGGCTAGAGGCGACGGAGCGAATCATGGATGATTTGGATCCGAATGCCGAGGAAAAGCTGAAAGGGATCGTATCGCTTCTTCGGGATGAGTCATATCAGTGGTGGCTCACAGTACAGAATGGTGCTGCAGCGGAGGATCTCACTTGGGATTATTTCAAGGCGTATCACGTAAAATACGTTGGGTCTAATTACATTGATGTGCGTAAAGGCATTTCTGAGTTTGATCCAAGGTAGTAAGTCCGTGTCGAATATGAGGCGTAATTTTTAAGACCGAGCCAGGTATCTTTGGAGGTATTGTGGCATCGAGCACGAGCGATGTGTTCGATTCGAAGATGGTTTGAGGGACGAGCCGAGATTGTTGATTGCTCCACATCGGGAGCGAGAGTTTGCTTTTTGGTTGAAAAGGCTAAGATAGCCAGAAGAATCAAGGAATCTGCAAAGGCGAGTTACGACCAAAATAAGCATAAGAGAGGTTACGGATCATCGGGATCAGCCGGTAATTCTCAAAAGTGGGCTAGGCAAAGTGGGCTGAATCGATCCGGGAGGCCTCATTCTCGCTAATCGGGACCAAAGACGGTGTAACCGATGTGGGAAATATCATTGGGGCGAATGTTGGACCGGAGGAAAAGGATGTTTCGAGTGTGGCTCATTGGATCATCGTGTGAGAGACTGTCCACGCAAGCTAGCCAGGAATCAGTCTGAGGGTCAAGGTCGTGCTCAGTTCAAAAATGAGGGACCGTCACCGCAGAGAGGTCGTGGTAATGGTAGAGGAGGTAATGGTTCTCGGTCAAGGCATGGAGCATCCGCGAGGTGCCGCAACACCGAGGAAAGACAACTGGTTTGGTGTATGCAATGAGATCGAGAGAGGAGGGCGACGCACCGGACGTCATAACCGATGACGTTCTTAATCTTTGGTGAACCATATAACGCTTTGATAGATGTGGGTTCGACACATTCGTATGTTGCCGATAACATAGTAGAGACTATGAATCTTGACTCTGAGACTACTTCTAGGACGATGACAAAGATTTCTAGCCCTCCGGGTCACTCAGTAGAAGTAAATAAGTCAGATAGAGATGTGCCCCTAGAACTCCAAGGAGTAGCGTTCGTAGCGATCCGATGGAATTGCCATTTGAGGAGTTCGATCGATACTTGGGATAGACTGGTTGGCCAAGTACCGAGCAAGTTTGGATTGCGCTGCTAAGCGCATGGTTTTGAAGTCGATTGAGGCGTAGAGGTGGTCATGATAGGTAATAGAAGAGATTATCTATCCAACGTGGTATCTGCGTTGAAAGTCGTGGAAATTGGTTAGGAAGGGCTGCGAGGCATTCGTGGTCCATGTGTGTGCGCGTGGAGGCTAAGGAGTCTAATGTGGGGAATGTCCGCACGGTAAAGGAATATGTTGACGTATTTCCTGAAGAACTTTCGGGACTACCTCCGGACCGTAAAGTTGAATTTGGTATAGATCTGTTACCCAGAACGGCGCCAGTGTCTATAGCTCCGTATAGGATGGCACCGAAGGAATTGATGGAATTAAAGGCTCAGATTCAGGAGTTATTGGATCGAGGTTTCATTCGACCAAGTGTTTCGCCATGGGGAGCGCCGGTACTTTTTGTCAAGAAGAAAGATGGTACGATGCGGATGTGTATAGACTACCGCCAGTTGAATAAGCTGACGATCAAAAACAAGTATCCTTTGCCGAGGATAGATGACTTGTTTGATCACCTTAAGAAGCGGCGATTTTCTCCAAGATTGATTTAAGGTCTGGATATCATCAGCTGAAGGTGAAAGAGGCTGATATCCATAAGACGGCATTTCGCACTCGGTATGGGCACTACGAGTTTCTAGTAATGCCGTTTGGGTTGACTAACGCTACCAAGAAAGATTCATGGACATGATGAATCGGGTATTCCAGCAGCTTTTGGATCATTTGTTGTGGTATTTATAGATGATATTTTGGTATACTCAAAGTCGGAGGAGGAGCATGATGCGCATTTGCGAGTAGTGTTGCGGTTCTGAGGAAAAGCAACAGACGCCAAATTTAGTAAGTGCGAGTTCGGCTTAGGAGGTGACTTTCTTGGGTCACGTAGTATCACCGAGGGGATTAGAGTGGATCCTCGGAAGATTGAGGCGATGTTGGATTGGAAGCCGCCTAAGTCGGTGGGTGAGATTCGAGTTTTCTAGGTCCGCGGGGTATTACCAAGATTTGTAGAGGATTTTCTTTGATAGCAGCACCTATGACCAAGTTATTGAGGAAAGGAGTTCCATTTGTGTGGACCGAGAAGCGACAAGGAAGTTTCGACAAGTTGAAGAAGATTCTCGAAAGCTCCGGTTTTGATTCAACTTTGAGGTAGGCAAGGAATTCACGGTTTCATCAGAATGCATCACATACTTTGGTTTGGGATGTGTCTTTGATCTGCAGGAAGGGAAGGTAGTGGCTTATGCATCTCGACAGTTGAGACCACATGAGGTTAATTATCCGACGCATGACTTGGAATTAGCTGCTGTGGTTTTTGCTTTGAAGATATGGAGACACTATGTGTACGGAGAGAAGTCAATAGTCTACACGGATCACAAGAGTCTTAAGTATCTTTTGACTCAGAAGGATTTGAACTTAAGGCAGCGTAGATGGATTGAGTTGTTGAAGGACTACGACTGTTCGATTAAGTATCATCCGGGCAAGGCTAACGTGGTGGCAAACGCATTGAGCCGTAAGGTTGTATCGGATTTAAGATCGATGTTTGCTCGTCTTAGCTTATATGACGATGGGAGTCTTTTATCGAAACTCGCAAGTCAAGCGACTTGGTTAGAGCAAATCAAGGAGAAGCGATTAGAGGATGATGGTTTAAATGATCGAAGGTTGCGAGTTCGAATCGGAGGTTTAGAGGAATATAGTTTGTCCAGCGATGGAGTCTTCGTGTTTTAAAGGGAGATCTTGTATGTCGAAGGATGTTGAGTTGAGGCAAAGGATTCTTCGGGATGCACATAACACCATATGCTATGCATCCTAGAGGAAGCAAGATGTATCGGGATTTAAGAGAGCGATTTTGGTGGCCAGTGTCCAGGCGTGAGGTAACGAGTTTGTGGGTAAATGTCCGGCGTGTCGCCAGGTCAAGCGAGCATCGATTCACCGTCTGGTTACTTCACCGATGAAGATTCCACAGTGGAAGTGGGAAAGGATCACTATGGACTTTGTCGCGGATTACCTCTTACGCCTAGTAAGAAGGATTCATTTGGGTGATTGTGGATCGTCGACTAAGTCACTCATTTCATTCCTGTAAGGATGGATTATTCGCCAGAAGTTAGCTAAGTTGTATGTAGCGGAGATAGTGAGGTTGCACGGTGTACCAATGTCGATCATCTCGCATGAGATCCTAGATTTACGTCGAGGTTTTGGAGAGTGTTACATCGGGCTTTGGAGTACGCGGTTGGATTTTAGTACCGCATTTCATCCACACCGATCGGACGGGCGATCGGAAAGAGTTATACTGATTTTAGAGGATATGTTGAGAGGTTGTGTATTGGACTTGAGGCACTGGGAAGAGTTTTTACCATTAGTGAGTTCGCATACAACAATAGTTACCAGACAAGCATTAAGATGGCACCATATGAGGCGTTGTATGGTAGGAGGTGTCGCACACCTACATGCTGGACCGAGTTGGGTGAGCGTCAGATGTTAGGACCAGAGTTGGTTGCAGAGACTGAGGATAAGGTTAAGATGATTCAGGCTCGTCTGAAGGAAGCTTCGGATAGGCAGAAGTCATATGCCGATCTCAAGCGGAGGGATATAGAGTTTGCCGTGGGTGACAAAGTTTTTTCTGAAGGTCTCGCCATGGAAGAAAGTGTTAAGATTTGGGAGAAAAGGAAAGTTAAGTCCAAGGTTCATTGGACCGTATAAGGTGTTGAGACGAGTGGGACCAGAGCCTATCACTCGAGTTGCCATCGAGTGAGTCGATTCACGATGTGTTCCATGTCTCCATGCTTAGACGCTTATCGCTTACGATCCATCGCATGTTGTGGTAGTAGAGGAAATAGAGGTGAGTCCAGATCGACAAAGAGAAGAAGAACACATGCGATTCTAGATCGAGATGTGAAAGTTTTGCGTGGGAAGTCCGTTCCTTTAGTGAAGGTTTTATGGAGGAATCATGGCGTGGAAGAAGCTACGTGGGAACCGAGAGATGCGATGAGGCAGCAGTACCCTCAACTCTTTTGAGCAGGTAATTTCGAGGGCCGAAAATTTTTTTAGGAGGGTAGAATTGTAATATCCTAAAATTTGAGTATCTCATGTGTTGGCTTGGGTATGAATTTTGTGTGTTAACATAGTCTTATGAAGGCTTGATTTTATTTAGGAAGCTAGAATAAATTTTAGTATGGTTTATTTAATGAAGTGGATTAAGTGAGCTTGACACTTAAGTTAATTTAAGTGTTAAATTAAAGCACAAGAGGAGTAAGTGGCAAGATGGTTAAGGAGCTTGAAAGGTTGTTTGAGGTTAGAGGTTCGAGTAGCATGTTTAGCATTTTGAAGGTTTATTTTTGAATCCTAGCAATTATGGACGGTCAACCTTTGTTTATGATAGGTTGGACTCTTAATTTTGGTAAGTTGAATTTTTGTTTAAGGAAAGCTTGAAATTGGGGATAAGAATCTTAAGGTTATGGAAGGTTATCTTAAAGTTATGGTATTATGAGGGGACAAAAGGCATGGAATATGGAGGATGTTTTGGAAACTTTATTCAAGGCTTTAGTGCATGTATGTGGACGGCATGTATGGCTAGGGGGGTGGCCGAATGTAATAGGTAGTTTGGAGGGGGGGATATTGGCCAATTTTTGTCATTTGAACATCTTTTTTCATTTTTGTTTTCCCTCTCCAAAAACTCTTTCTTTGGCCGAATGTCATTGTGCATTTTGTGCAAATGTAGCTTTTGTTTTAGCTCTTATTTTGTTGAACCAAAAATGCTATTTCCTTTCTTTTATCTTTGCTTTTGAAACCGAAACTTCATTTTGGTATTTTTGCACTTTTCTTTTAGGCAAAATAGGTGTTGGCCGAATCTCATCTCTCCCACATCTCTCTTTTCTTTTCTTTTTGACATTTTTTCATAATCACATTTTCTTTTACACTCTCTTGGCCGAATATTTCTCCATCTCAAATACCATTTCTTTTTCATTTGTTCAAAGATAAAACATCTACTTCCATTCTATTTTTCTTTTCTTCACCATAGCCGAATCTTCTACTTCCTTTTAGTATTATTTTTGGCCGAATATTCAAGGGTAGACTCTCCTTGGTTTTCTTCTATCAATTTTGGATAAAAAGAGGTAAGTGTTCATGGACGTTTTTCTTTCTTTTCTTTCTCGTTTCTATGATGTTTTCTTGTGGACAAAGGCCGAACCTTTGGGCATTGTTTTGCAAGGTTCTAACCATTTTTTTAGGATTCGATTATTCTCTTAGGCTCATTGGGATTTCGGAAGCAATCGATTTAAGCCATTCCTTTAGCAAATCGAAGTTGGTAAGTCAAGTGGTAAGGATTCTATACTCTTAAAGTTGGTTGAGGAAGCCTAAGGTTATTTGGATTAAGATATGTTGTTGGCCGAATGGTTTTCATTAAAATATTGTGATATGGCCGATTGTAGGACAAAGTGATCTAGTGCGGTAGATCGGATCATCGGATTTTAGTATTGCTTTGGTGAAAGGTGTGTATCTTACACACTTTATAACTTGGTTTATATATGTATATTTGTGTGTTATATAACTAATCATATTATGAAAGTGGGTAAATCGATGAGATCTGGATATGAAACCATGATGGTATGAATAAGGATTCGGGTAATTCTGTTTCAATATGTTGTTAATACATGTGGATTGAAATCATGATCTACGATTTATGATATATTCGTTATGAGATACATATCAAAGTTTATTGACATGATTTGTCTATCTATTGCATTGGTATGGGCAATATGAGAGGAGGGGGAAGATTGATATCGTGTCTTCGGACACCAGAGGTTTGGCACCTCATAGCGACTCATCCCTGTGGTTAATACCACCGTGGGTTGGCCCCACTTTTGAGATATGGGATTGTCGCCAGTGATTTGGTATCACACGTGGGTTGGCCACACAACTTGATGATTCGTGTCTTCGGACACCAGTGGTTTGGCACCACCAGTGATTTGGTATCACATTCGTGTCTTCGGACACCAGAGGTTTGGCACCTCATAGTGACTCGTCCCTGTGGTTAATACCACCGTGGGTTGGCCCCACTTTTGAGATATGGGATTGTCGCCGGTGATTTGGTATCACACGTGGGTTGGCCCCACAGATGGATTATTTGTGACTTTGGTCACCAGTGATTTGGTATCACATTTATATCGTGACTTCGGTCACCAGTGGTTTGGCACCACCAGTGGTTTGGTACCACACGGGGTAGAAAAGGAGTTATGGATGGCTAGGTTGGGTGCATTATACATATATGTTGCTTTGTTATAATTTGTGTAAGTTTGTGGTATTTACCCGGGAGAGGGAATATGCACTGAGTCTTGGTGACTCACCTTCTCCTTTATATTTTCAGGTGATTCGTGAGATCGCGGATATGGAGCCGGATGGACTCGAGGAGGCCATGCAATAAAGTTTGGTTTTACATGAACTTCCATTTGGGTACTTTATTTTAATTTGGTTTTCATATTTTATGGATTTGTAATAAGGCCTGTTTAATTATGTTTTGGATTATTTTTATGTTTTGAATATATTTAAAATATGGCTTATAAATTACTTGGTTAATCTAATAATTGAGCTCAAAGTTTTCTAAACTAAAAACTCGCAATGGTTTTAAAAATCTTGCCATCGGGTAATATGAATAGTTCGATAGAAAAAAATTACAAGTTAAGTGTTTTCAACAAATTAAGTGATTTCCAAAATTCAGGTTTCTATACTCAATTGCAAACGGATTTTCAAAGTGATATTTCAAATTTTCTTAAAAAGATATAAATGTTTTCTATCCTATGATTTATCAACTAAGTTTTAAAGTTTTATGTAATTCAAAGTAAATCTCAGTTTTAACTTATTTTCGACAAATAAAGAATTTCAAAGAGTTTTTCACAAAATTTAATTGTTAATTCGATTCTTTCAAAAATATTTTCCTTAGTGACATACCAGATTCGGTCGTGGCGTATTGACCGGGTTTGGGGTGTTACATGCATGTTGAATGGAATTAAGTTAGGTTGGACTAATTGCTTTAATATGGTGCATTTTTATTGTCTGGAGCAGAGGTATTGATATTTGGGTTTTTAAAATGATACCTCCTTGATATTTTGAAAGTGTAGGAAGTCAGTAACTTAATTTGGTATTGATACCATATCATAAGTATCAATACTCGGGGTAATAAAAGTGATACTTTATGAAAGGTACCGATAATTTCTGAGATTTTGATTTTAAACGAGAAACAAAATGTTGTTTTGGTATCGATTTTCCAAGCAGTGTTGATACCATTTGAGAGAAATATCGATACCTTTGATTCAGTATCAATACCTACGTGAATAATTCAAATTTTTTGTTTAGTGGTCTAAAAACATATCTATGTCTCGTTTTAAGTTCACTTGATGAATTTTTAGCATGTTTTAATGAGTATGATGTGTGACGGTGGTATAGCATCCTAATATTCGGGCTCGACGATCGGGCTAGGTATAGGGTGTTAAAAACTTGTAACATCCCAAAAATTAGGGGTTAGTAGAATCGAGTTTGTGAATCGAGAGAGAGTGGTCATGCCTTAATTTTTGAAATTTATCTATGCATTTTTAGGAAATAAATGAGGTATTGGTTTGTTGGTTAAGTGTTAGTGAAATGTTCCTTGAAACCCAAGTTCAAATCCCTTCTCTCTCACCATTTTTATTATTTGCAAATTTTGCCTTAAACCCTAGTATGTGACATGCCTTGTTTTTTAAAATAAATATTTCAAATTATATCAAGAATGAGTTATTGGTTTGATGGTTAAAAATTAGTGAATTTATCCTTGAGGTCCTAACTTCAATTCCCTTCCCATGCAAATAATTTAATTTTTTGACAAAAACCCCTTGTTTTAATGTGTGGGCCATCCAAGCCTAGTTAACTTAGGTATAAATATTAATTTTTTACTAATAATCAGCCTTTAACCCTCCTCCTCATTTCCCTAGTCGTTCCTCTCCTCCTCTCATTCTCTTTGATTTTAATTTGTTTTCCTTTCCTCCATTGTTGTCGTCGCCTACACCTAGTTTTACCATCTCTTTCTTTTCTTTTTCTTTTTCTTTTTGCCACAAGATTTTTTAACATATTCTCAACCATATTGTTGTCATTTTTCCTCATTAAAATCAGCCCCAAATCTGAAATCTTGAACTCCAATATCGATCCCGAACATTGCCAAGAAAGTGTCATTGTCGTTTCCCTCGACTAGCTTGGGTAAGGTCTCTTCTCTCTTCAATTTCTTAATTAATCTTATCCATTAAAAACATAAATTTTCAGATCTGGAATTTGATTGATTTTAAATTGTTTCAAAGGTATTTTTCCAGATTTTAATGAAATCTCAAACCGTTTTAAAATTCAGCCCCAATTTTGGCCATCACGGGTGGTGGTGCGTGCACCTATGGGCAAGAAAAGGGGCTGTTTTGTTTCTTGGTTCTTGCCTATATTTTCCAGCATTAATTTGAGTTCTTTAACCCTCCTAATAATATTTTAAACCCATTTCAATTAGGAAAAAAGGTTCTTGATCGATTGGCCATTCGGATCCCACAAATCGTGAACTAGTTTGTTATTTCGACATAGTTGTTGGGTAAAGGTTATGAATTGATTAAATGAAGGAATTTAATCATTAATTATCTACTATTTTTCCAGTATTTTATTGAATTAGGTGCTGAACCAAACACCCCAAATCATCCGTAAAGGCGAAGAACGATTATACGTACAGTTTTCATCGATATAGTGTAAGGAATCTAACTAGTTTGGATTCATAAAATAGTTATAATTTCAACGATTGGTTTGAATTCATAAGTGGGTGTTTGGGGGCTGGTTTAATTGTAGATTGATTGAATTTATACTTAATTTTGTTTAGGTTCATTTAAGGAATTATTAAGGAAAATTGGAAGATTCGCTAGTATGCTGCGAGGAAGCGAAAAATAAGTTGTGGGTCCTAAACTCATAAAATTGTTTGAAAATGTTAAATATCATGTTATATTTGATAAATTAGTTTGCTGATTGGATTGGCTTAATAGCCAAATTATTGGTTTTGTGAGTGGCCGAACCAGGAATGTTTCGAGCCTTAAAAGATTGACATGTTGGCAAAAAACCTAGTTTGATAGTATGGATGTTTAATTGAGTTTGTAATTGCATATTTGAGTTATGAGATATGAGAATGTTTGACTGAATGATATATTGTGTTGAGATATTAAGCTTATGTATTATTTAAACGCATGAGATATTTGTTATATTGTGTACTGAAAAGGGTGTTGTTTATGCACAATGAAAATCTGTAAAGTATGTGACATTGAGCGATACTGATTGATACCAACACAATGGTAGTTTGAAAGATTGGAACACTGTTTCGATTTACTGAAAGTATGTGATTATTGAAGACATGCTGAGCATGTCAAATGAATGTGAAAAGTATTGAGATATGATTATGTATGAGATTGTGTGAGATATTGTATATGCATTGGGTTTGTAACGCCCCGAATTTTTGGGCCTAGTAGAATTGGGCCTATTGGGCCTTGGGCACGGGAGCGTTTAAATTTTTTTTTGAGAACAAGAGGACGGCGCTAATGTGAGTTGGACCTATTAGGTGAGTGATTTTGGAGTGTTTAGAGGGTACTATGAAGTCCCGGGTTCAAGTTAGGCCATAGAAAAAATTTTGATTTTTAGCCTTAGTGGAACCCTGATCTCTAATGGTATGACTCATAAATAAATTAGGGTAAAATAAGACACAAAAGGAGTTGTGGTCTAGTGGCAAATGGCGCCACATGGGAGACAAGGAAGTGACGCCATAGAGGAAGCAAGGGGTCCAAGGTTCAAGTCTTGGCTCTTGAAATTTATTTTGGTTTCTCTTTTAAATAAATCTGGAAGCGAGTAGGTAGGCTTTATAGTTAAATGTGTTGGACTTATGACACAAAGAAGCTTGTGTCCTAGTGGTGGTGGCGTGACATGGCTATCGAGAGGACTTTGGTTCGAATCCCTTTGCACGCAAAGGTGGATTATTTTGCTAAGGAGTCGATTTTTGAGGATTGATAGAGAATCCCACATCGGGAAGCTAGCATGAGGATAGGCAAGAAGCTGGCTTTAAATAGAGCAAACCATGAGGAAAGTAAGGATACCTTTCTTGGCTTACCCCTTTCGCTTTGTGGCGTGCTCGTTTTGGTTAGGCCCTGGATCATTCGTTGATCTGTATGCCGTTGGGTCGCGGTGGTGGTGACCGAAGTTGATCGACACACCCCTTGGGGGTCAAGGGTGTGATTATTGTTGGCCTGCGCGAGCAATGTTCGTGAGCGCGGATTAACTTCAAATTCCTATCAGGTGTGTATTTTGCACTACTCTAGCTGTAGAGCGGCAAATGCCGAAATATCGGTCACACGGCAATGGTAGCCACACGAGCGTGCGAGCGCACGTGTGGGAGCTTCGACGCGATAGTTGAGGCCCTCATGAGTATTCTCATGGGTTTAAGCTGCCTTAGGCCGATTGGGCCCAATGGGCCCGTGGGCCCATATGAATAAATTGTGTGATTGTGTAGTAGATATTGGACTGGTCTATGTGAATCTCATATCTGTGGCTAGATTTGGGCTGAGAATGGGCCCTAGGCCCATTCGCAACATTATCTCTGTTTAGAATACTTTGGTTTAACTGGGCAAGTCGCAGTTAATCGCTCTAGTGAAGGTGGCGGCACTCGTGATTATTTAGTACTCTACGTGATAAGGTGTGTATCCGTATACACTGTTCTGATTGTTGATCGATTGAAAAGCCGAAGGTGCGTATATTGTATTATTTTGACTGTTGATTGGCATTATGCCGAAAAGCTGAAATACCGGCGAACGATGCCATACGAGCGTGCGATCGCGCATGTGGTGAACCGTGCTCACGGAGCGTGAGCGTGTGATGAAAAAGGCCACCATGAGCGAATTCATGGGCTTGGGCCATAGTAGGTCACTTGGGCTGGAATGGGCCTCGATGGGCCAATGGGCTGTAGGGCCCGTGAATGCAAGTCACACTGTTAAATGGGAAATAGATAGGCTTATCATGTCGCGCGCACATGACTTAGGTGCTTTGGGGCGTCGGTAGAAAAGAGGGTCGTGTGGGCCCAATGGGCTTGTGGGCCCACACAGATGAAATGTCCATGATGTGATAAGTTATTGATTTGGGCTGTGCCGTTGCACAGCCGTGGTTGTTTTTAGGCTAAATGGGTCACACGAGTGTGTGGGCCCACTTGGGCAAGGTAATGGGCCTTAGGCCCATCTTCGCCGTTAAGTCAAGTTAGATTTCCTAAGTCGCTCGAGGCGACGGTGGACCTTCTGTTGGGTCGTTAATACCCTTAGTTTGTAAAATTATAGAAATACCCTCGGTTTGTAAAATTACGGAAGTACCCTCGATTTGTAAAATTACTGAAATACCCTTAGTTTGTAAAATTACCGAAATACCCTTGGTTTATAAATTACTGAAATACCTCGATTTGCAAAATTTCCAAAATACCCTAATTTGTGAAATTACTGAAATACCCCTATAGGGTAAAACTACCGAATTACCCCTGTAGGGTAGAATCACCGAATTACCTCGTAGGGTAGGATCACCGAAATACCCCTGAGGGGTAGGATTACTGAAATACCCTTATGGGTTAAATGACTGTTTTGCCCTTGTGGGTAAATGACTGACTTGTGCTATGATTTGACTAATTTGACTGTGATCGTATGACTGTGATTTAACTGACTTGACTGTGGGCTTGTGACTGATATGCTGTTAATATGTGTTGAAATGATTGTTACTAAGCATGGCTATTTTGCATACACGTGTAATGATTGAGCATGACTTACACGACATATTGCATGGGGTTGGGATTTGTAATTGGAGGAAGTATTGTACCAGGTGGCTCGCCACGCTTTATCGCTTCTAGTGGCTTCGCCGCGATATATCGATTTTCGTGGCTGGCGCCACGCTCATCGCTATTAGCAAACTGCTGCGTTAGTACTATGTACTAGTGGCTCGCCACGCTTCATCGCTATAGTGGCATTGCCACGCATGTCCGATTTTAGTGGCTCACCACGATATCATTATTAGCGCCTTTCTTTGCATTGTTATTAGCGCCTAGGCTGCGTTATTGGTGTCTTTGCCGGGTGGGTGGGTCGACTTGGTCCCCACGTGGTGTGTTGGTTGGTACGGGAGGTGTGTTGGTTGGATCGGGTTGGGATGCATCCTCATCTTTGTTGCATATCCGCTTATGAGATCTCACATTTGCATCGGGCTTAGGCCACTTGTTCTGCTATTGGTTATGGGCTAGGCCCAATTGATTCTGCATGGGGTCGTGACCCAAATGATATTGTAGTGGGCTTTGACTCACGTATGCTTTGAACCGATCTTATTACTCTTAAAGGGCTTTGGCCCGCATCGCTTTGAGCTGCTTCTTTATACTGATTGTTACTCTAGTAAGGGGATTAAACATTGAGTTTTCATAAACTCACCCCGTTTTTAACCGTGCAGGTAATCCTCAACCTTAGATGGATCGGAGCTGCGAGGGACTCGGAGAAGACCACACACTGCTTATGCTTGCTGTTTTGATTATTTTTAAATATTTTTTTATTTGGGTTGTTATAAGGCCTCTCTAATTTTAACTTATTATTTCGATATTTATTTATGATGTTTTCTAATCGCTAAAAAGTGGGATACGATTTCCAAAATGATAAACCGACTTCAAAATACTACGCTTTATAGCGTTTTCAAAATGCTTCTGCTACTCAATTTTTAAACATCATGTTTTCGTATATTCTTTATTTTAAATATGCTTCCGCAACAGATAAAGTTTTAAAAGTTATGTTTACAAGTGGTTAATAATTGCTTAAGTGTTTTGAGTTTTAACAAAGAGGCTTTAACTCTCAAACAAGTTTTAACAAACAAGAAACATGATTTTGAAAAACACTTCCATGTGACACGCCAGATTCGGGCCTAACTTCTAGGCCAGGTTCGGGGTGTTACATTTAATGGTATCAGAGCCTGGTTGCAACTCGGCTGTGGATTGGGTCTTCAAAATTGAATTTCTGAAAGTATTGTTTCAAAAAGGCTTAAAAAGATTTAAAGTTCTGAAATTGTATTGACCGTTTTTTGAAAGTGTGGTACACCGAGTCTCCGGCGCCGAATCCGTAAGTTTCTGAAACTGTTGTTAGTTTCGTTGAAAAGCAGTAGATAAAGATACTATGATTTCTTAGATATTAGACTGTGTGGCTATACTTAAACTTAGAGTTTTTATTTATTCTATGTATATTCTGGAAATGATTTGCGTGGGATATCCATCCGCTCTGATGGATAGATAGTGTGGTGCGTGCTTGTGTTATTAAGATCAGATTACGCAGCGGGAGCATAGTGTGCTAGGTTAGGATGTGTGACTGTTCCTATAGTTGGAAATTTTGAGGACGAAATTTCTTTAAGGGGGTAGAACTGTAACGCCTCGAATTTTTGGGCCTAGTAGAATTGGGCCTATTGGGCCTTGGGCATGGGAGCGTTTAAATTTTTTTTGAGAACAAGAGGACGGCACTAATGCGAGTTGGACCTATTAGGTGAGTGATTTTGGAGTGTTTAGAGGGTACTATGAAGTCCCGGGTTCAAGTTAGGCCATAGCAAAAATTTTGATTTTTAGCCTTAGTGGAACCCTGATCTCTATTGGTATGACTCATAAATAAATTAGGGTAAAATAAGACACAAAAGGAGTTGTGGTCTGGTGACAAATGGCGCCACATGGGAGATAAGAAAGTGACGCCATAGAGGAAGCAAGGGGTCCAAGGTTCAAGTCTTGGCTCTTGAAATTTATTTTGGTTTCTCTTTTAAATAAATCTGGAAGCAAGTAGGTAGGCTTTATAGTTAAATGTGTTGGACTTATGACACAAAGAAGCTTGTGTCCTAGTGGTGGTGGCGTGACATGGCTATCGAGAGGACTTTGGTTCGAATCCCTTTGCACGCAAAGGTGGATTATTTTGCTAAGGAGTCGATTTTTGAGGATTGATCGAGAATCCCACATTGGGAAGCTAGCATGAGGATAGGCAAGAAGCTGGCTTTAAATAGAGCAAACCATGAGGAGAGTAAGGATACCTTTCTTGGCTTATCCCTTTCACTTTGTGGCGTGCTCGTTTGGGTTAGGCGTTGGATCATTCGTTGATCTGTATGCCGTTGGGTCGCGGTGGTGGTGACCGAAGTTGATCGACACACCCCTTGGGGGTCAAGGGTGCGATTATTGTTGGCTTCTGCGCAGAATAGTGTTCAGAGCACGGATTAACTTCAAATTCCTATCAGGTGTGTATTTCACACTACTCTAGCTGTAGAGCGGCAAATGCCGAAATGCCATTCACACAGTGATGGTAGCCACACGAGCGTCCGAGCACACGTGTGGGACCTTCAACGCGATAGTTAAGGCCCTCATGAGTGTTCTCATGGGTTTAGGCTGTGTAACACCCCAAACCCGGCCCATTCATTACGACCGAATTTGAAATGCCACTGCGGAAAACGTTTGAAACAAATTTGAACTCAAGGATAAAACATGAAAATTTTGTTAAGTTTAGAAAACAGTGTTCATTAAAATTCTTAAGTGAGATGTGGTGTTTATAAAAATATCCGGATTAAAACTTTAGTATATATAGATTTAAATAAAATCATTTGCAAATAGTTCCTCAATTGTCAATCCATAATAAAACATAATAATAAACTTAATGAAAAACACTTAAACAAACTTTAAATACTTTTAGGGGCCTTATTACAATAATTGAATAATCAAAGTACAGAAATATGAATGCTTAATTAATTAAAAATATCTTTCTCGCATGAAAATCATCGCATGGCCACCTTTGTATTCACTCCAACCCTGGCCTCGAGCATCAAGCATCACCGTAAGGTTTAATAAAATATTGGGTGAGTCAAACAGACTCGGTGCATAGTCATTTCACATGTCTCCACATATGGGCTTGGCCCATATCCACACAAATCCATACACATAAATATGCAATTATGAAGCCCATCCCAACCTAGGGTCCATCCATTACTCCTACCTTAGCGGACTCTCCGCCCAAGGCCGTGGCTAATCCACCGATCACATAATGATCCACATATCTTACCTTGGCGCACTTATCGCTCAAAGCCGTGGTCGAGCCACCGATCACCTAAGTGATCCCACATATCAATCGCCTACTGGTGATGCACACACTATCAACCGTCGAGATGTGGCACCTAGCCATCACCTCCCTTGATGAAGCACATAGCTAACATCAAGCGCTAATGTAGCACAAGGCTAACATTAGACCACGTACATAATGTACACCCTTTCCTCCAATAGTCACATCCCAAGTCCCATGCATATATATATATGTACCATGGCAACATATTACTTGAAACAAATATACATCACATGCCTTCACATTTTCATACATTCATCAATAATCATTTATTATCGTAAATCACTGACCTGATGATTCAGTCACCCACCACCGGTATTCACAATCTTAGCCCTTATTTCGGCTATCATTCACTTTATACACATACATAAAATAACACATATACACATTCAAGAGACAGTGCGATAACTACGCACCTGATTAGCACAATTGACTAAATCCTGAAACCCACGTCTAACGATTTGCACCTTTGCGATTGTAGAACTCCTTCCTACACCACCTAAGTTAGAATCGGCTACCATAATATACCATAATGGCCTATGGCCGAATACCACATTAACTCACCTTGAGTAGTCGAATCCAAGAGGCTCTTCTAAGACTCCTTAACGCTGGCACTATTGTTGCTTGTGAAGACTAAATGAGAATAGGTCGGCTCTTTTATGGTGAAGAAGAAAACACAAAAGTAGAGGGAGTTTACTGCCTAGAGGATTCGGCTATGGTTCACCAAAGTATTTCGGCTTTTAAAAGAATTCTTAAAGAAAGGAAGAGAAGAAGGAGTTGAGCAATACGGCAATGGTGGCAAAGGGAAGATTCGGCAAAAATAAAAGAAAGGAATTGGGAAAGGGATATAGATTCGGCCAAGAACAAATAGAAAAGAGGAATGAAACATAAGCGGCTTTGCACAAGGGAAAAACGGCACTAATGGGGAAAAGAAACTAAATTCGGCACCCCCCTCCTTATAAAGCTTCAAAACCGACAAGGCACCCCAAAGAGTCCCTCATTCGGCCACCACGTCAACTCATTATCATATCCCAATTTAATCTCCTACTATATCTCTTCAACACCTATTCAAATTAAATTGAATTTAATCTACAATTATCCTACCCATTTAAAATAATAAATCACATAATTATCCCTATATCCACCAACTTAAAATAAAATAAAATAAACAACAATATCCCTTGCTAATATCCCAATTTAATCTCTTATCCTATCTCCTAAAATAAATAAAATAAAATCTCATTTGATCTAAATAAAGCCATAATTATCCTATATTAAAATAAATAAAACTACACTTATCCTACAAGCTTAATCCTCACCCAATTAGGAGTCCATTTGCCAGTCCAACCTCTGCCTTCCTCGCCTTGACGCATCAGCAAAAATAAAACCCATCACGCTGCTTCCCACGCTAGTCGAACTCCCGACTGCTGGAGCCCTTAGACACACAGTGTCTTTGTAACGTCCCCACCACTTTGCCAAGGCGCTGTTTGTGATATAACCTCCTGCACTTTCTTTTAAACCCTCTTTCGCCAGGCGCCTTCTTAACGCAAAAATAAAAGTCCTTCCTGCCTCCTTCGCAACTCGAACCTGGGCCCTCTACCCATTGCGTGAGGCGTCACTTGCCCAAGCCTTAAGTGGCGCCTTGCTGCCACTTTACCAAGCCAACCCTTGTGTCATAAATCCCTTACGAATTTCCCTTAAAGCCTTTTTAGCCTAGTTCCCTTTTTGACGCAAAAATAAAAGTCTCTGATGCGCCCCATGTAACACCCCAAATTAGGGGTTGTTTGTAACTTAGATAATTTCCCATGTGTGTGCCTGAAGAATAAATTTTATGATTTATTTGGCGTATTTTAGGGTCTAGAATTAAACCCGAGAGTTAGGCTTGATCTAGTGTTAGAATATTTTTTTAGTACCATAAAGGAGGGAGCTAGAGGAGAGAAGGCTTTAATAAAATTGTTGGGAGAGTTGTGACACAAAGTAGGCCTTGGCAAAGTGGCTACAAGGTGTCACTTATGGTCGAAGCAACGCCAAAGAAGAGCCTGGTTCAAGGCACCAGCAGTAGCAAGGGACGCTTTTAATTTTTAGGTGTGGCGTTACAAGTGGAAGAAGGCTTTAAAAGAGTCAAGGGCGACTTTAAGACACAAAGAACTCGTTGGTCAAGTGGCTAGCGTGCGTCACTTAGGCGCTGGAGGTATGCGTGGGCGCGGGTTCGAGGGGCTGGAGCATCATCTTGCATGTTTTATTTTTGTATGCGGTTGTGGGCTGGAGTAGGAAGGGTTTAAAATTAAATGTGGGGGTTATTTAGCATGAAAGGCCAAAGGGAAGAGTTGGTTGGGGCGCTTAAAGGTGCTGCTGCTGCTTGGGGACGCTGGTTCGAACCCCAGGGGCTGCACTTTGAGTTTTTATTGTTTTATTTCTCTTTTTATGCTGCTGGCGTGAATGGATTCAATTTGGACTCTCAATTTGGCTGGAGTGGGGTGGATAAACATTAATTTATTTTATTATTTTATTGTTATCTTGAAGAGGTGATAAACAAATAGGATTAAATGGAATTATTATTGGATTATTATTTTAAGTATTCAAATTCAATTTGAATTGCTTCAAATAAGTGGCCTAGAATTATTTTAGGTAGTGAATGAATTTTTTTTAAACACTTCAGAGAAGGGTGGACGGCAAGCTTAGGTGTAGGGGGGAGGCCGAATTTGCTTAAGTGATTTTCTTGGGATTTTTGGCTAGCAATTTACCTAGCCTTCATCTTTTATTTTTCTTTCTTTTTCATGCTCCAAAAAACTGAAACTCTTTCTTTTCTTCTAAAAGACCTTAGCCGAATTCCATATACATCAATCTCTCATTTATTTTCTTTCCTTCCTCTTCTCAAACCCCTTTAGCCGAAACTTTTAGTACTTTCTTCTCCATTATTTTCTTTCTTCCCCTTAGCCAAATATACCCTTTTGAAGTACCGAAATCTCACACTCCTCCTTGGTTGCACTTTGGCCGAATAGGACAGTGGCATTGATACTCCGGGTTTTCTCTGTTATTCAATCGATTGTAAGGTAAGGGATGGCCGAACCCTCCTTTCATATTTTCTTTTCTTTGTTGACTTGTGGGAGTGGATGGAAGCTGAAATTTTGGCAAACAAGAGCAAAGGTTCTAATCAATGTTGAAATTGATGATAGGCACTTCGGGATCTCAAAGCAGTGAGATTGGATCTTTCATTCTCTGACTTTCGGATTTGGGTAAGTGGTGGTAAATGCCTACTTATAATAGATTATTCTTCTAATGACTAAGAAAAGCCAATAGTTGCCGATTTCAGGGAAGCAAGACCAATTGGAGTATAGTGGCTTGGGTTCAAAGACGTTCGGGTAATGTTTTGGGTTCACAAGGAACCCTTTTCAATTGTATTGGTTTGACCGAATAGGCCATGGTACTAACCCATGTATTTGGCCGAATAGGCCTAAGTCCCTAACCATGCTTTTTGGTCGATTATAGGACAAGAGATCTAGCGACGAGATCGGATCTTCTGGATCTAGGAATTCGGTAGAAAGCGGTGTGTAAAACTCATTACACACTTTATTAATTTACATGATTATCATTATTGTTAGTCACTCTTGTGGTAATGTTTGCTTATGGCATAATCATGGATTTCGTAAGTCCCCTAACTTGTAATTTCTATATGTTTGCATGCCATCACATGATGTTTAATACTATGACATGATATATGAAATTTGATGGGTAAGCATGTGATGGTGGGATTGATGAGAGGAGGGGATGAACTATGGACTGTCATCGTCGGTGGTTTTGACCACGAGATGGGTTGGCCCCATCATTCTATTTGTGACCTATGGTCATCGGTGGTTTTGACCACAACAATTGATTATTTGCGACTAAGTCCCGGTGGTTTGGTACCACCAAAGTGGTTTTGACCACATTTGATATATTGTGACCTATGGTCATCGAGTGGTTTTGACCATACGATGGGTTGGCCCCATCATCGATTTGTGACTCTAAGTCATCGGTGGTTTTGACCACCGGTGGTTTTGACCACACGGGTAGAAAAGGAGTATGGATGGTTAGGTTGGGTTGCATGTGCATGTTTATTAATGACTTGTGTATGAGTTATCTTACCGGGTGGGGATTACACACTGAGTCTTGGTGACTCACCCTTTTCCTTAACATTTTGCGGATGAGTAGATCGCGGAGATGGAGCCGATGGACTCGAGGTGGCCATGCAAAGGACATTTTAATAGATGAACTTGGATTTTGTTTTATCTTATTTTTATGGTTGGTTTTGTTTTAATTGAGTTGTAATAAGGCCTCCTAGAATTATTTTATTATTGTTACATGCTTTGAATATTTGTTTAAACTATTTAATTATGTTAATAATGAGTTCACATGTTTTTCCAAATCAAACGAAAAATGTTTTAAAGTACCATCGGGTACATTTGAAAACTATAAACAACTCGACTTAATAAATATTTTTAAACAACACTAAGTATGGTTTTTAACAAGAGACTTGAAGTTGAAAGATTTTCGACAAAACTTAAATCGGTTTTAAAATGGTTCTCAAATTGTTTTCTCTGTAGCAAACCAAATTCGGTCGTAATGTTTGGGCCGGGTTTGGGGTGTTACAAATTGGTATCGAGCCCAGCTCAAAGCTCCTACTGTAGGGGCCCAAGGCCCAAAAATGTTTTGGTAGGCCTTTTTGAACTATTTTTGGTTTTGAACAAAGATGGCACCGAGTCTCCCAACCCTATCCGCCTGTAAGTACTCCTAACTTCGTATGATTTATTTTTACAGTAGAAGGGTAGGAAGCACTTTAACGTAGATAGTATGATAAGTGCTTTAAACTTTAGGACTAGTTACCCCAAACAGAGTACATAAGACTTTAAGTGCCTAATTAAACAAACCTACGACCAAGTCACCGAAAGTTAGGGTATGGTAACCCCGTGCGCATGTCTAGGATTGGATCCTAAGAGCTTGGTATTTAAGCGGTCCTCGTGACTCACCTCCTCTTCATGGATTCCTACCTCCAGTGCGTAGCTTTGGTTCACCCTAACCAAGAGGACTCGGTCATAGGCCAAACACAATAAATAATACCCTGACTTTGGAAATTACGAAAACACCCCTGTAGGAAAAAGACGAAACTACCCCTGGGATGAGTGAATAAGGATGAAAGATACTAGGAAATGGATGTGTTCTTCTGTGTAAACTAGGATGGAGGACTTAAACCTTTGATTGATCGAAAGAATTTCTACTAAACTCTTTTCATAAAATTTCGTCGCGGACAACCAAAGTGAAACACGTACTAATCCATAAAATTCTTAAGCAGATAAACGCAATCGTTAGAATGAGTTCAAGAGGTCGTGGACGTCCCGCCGCGCGTGGCCGTGGAAGGGTAGGATGACCTTTTCGAGCTAGCAAGGTCCGGTCACGGTCCGAAATGAGACGTCTTCTGCCGGCCGCATGGAAATCGAATTTCAAGATCGGGCGGGTGGTGATGATGTCGTATCTCAAGTCAGACACGGTATTGGAACGAAGTTCTTGAGGTCGGCGCGGTGCGGAGCCCGTAAATCTGTGGTTGAACGACTCGTGCTAACGGAGCGAAGTATTTAGGGAGTTTCGGAGTGGCACCCAAGACGGCAGAGTCTTCGGTTGGAAGCAACGGAAAGGATCATGGATGACATAGATTTTACAACCGAGGAGAAATTAAATGGTATAATTTCTTTGCTTCGGGATGAGTCATATCGCTGGTGGCTCACTGTAAGGGGATGGAACAGTGGGCGAAAACCTCACCGGGAATTTTTCAAGGATGCCTATCAAAAGAAATATATCGGAACTAGCTATGTAGATGCACAAATGAAGGCTTTCTTGAACTGGCTCAAGGCAATAAGACAGTGGCGGAGTATGAGGTCGAATTCCTTCGGTTGAGTAGGTATGCTCGTGGTATTGTGGGTACCGAGCATGAACGCTGTGTTAGATTCGAGGATGGGCCGAGAGATGAGCCGAGGATGATGATAGCTCCACAACAGAACGAGTTTGCCGTTCTTGTGGAGAAGTCTAAAGTTGCCGAGGAGTAAGACAAATCCGTGAAAGCGGAACCAAGAACGGAATTGGAATAAGAGAAGCTCGGAACCTTCAAGGTTCTTGGGTAATGAACAGAAGAGGACGAGGTTTGATGGGTCGGATCAAACCGCTAGGCTCTTTTGCCGCCAATACCCAATGGCCGCCACAATGTGCTCGGTGTGGCAAGCCTCACAAGGGTGAGTGTTGGAGTGGTAATCGAGGGTGCTTTGAGTGTGGATCGTTCGATCACCGTGTAAGGGATTGTCCTCGGAGTTAGCTAGGAATCAACCAAAGGTCGAACCGTGCTCGTGTTAGAAATGAAGGACCACCACGGAGGGGTCGAGGTGCGCAGCAGAGGTAATACAAATGGTAACCGGCGTGGCCGAGTCTGCTGAAGGTGCAGAGGCGAGGCAACCAAGGTTGGTTTATGCGCTTGGTCGTCGTGAGGAGGAAGATGTGCGGACATGACAACGGGTAAGTTTCTTATTTTTGGAATACCCTCAATTGTCTTGGTTATGGTTACGTTAGTTCATTCTTATGATTGCTAGTAAAGAGTATGGAACCTGGATTATGAACGTAGGGAATGTGTAGAAAGTATGATAGTTCTTTAAGATCGAGTGCGCAGCATAGAACGTAGGATGACGAGTTAAGGATGCACGATTGAGCAATAATAAGTAATTTCGAGGACGAAATTATTTTAAGGGGGGTAGAATTGTAACACCCCAAATTAGGGGTTGTTTGTAACTTAGATAATTTCCCATGTGTGTGCCTGAAGAATAAATTTTATGATTTATTTGGCGTATTTTAGGGTCTAGAATTAAACCCGAGTTAGGCTTGATCTAGTGTTAGAATATTTTTTTTAGTACCATAAAGGAGGGAGCTAGAGGAGAGAAGGCTTTAATAAAATTGTTGGGAGAGTTGTGACACAAAGTAGGCCTTGGCAAAGTGGCTACAAGGTGTCACTTAAGGGCTGGAAGCAACGCCAGCAAGGGCCTGGGTTCAAGGCACGGCAGTAGCAAGGGACGTTTTAATTTTTGGGTGTGGCGTTACAAGTGGAAGAAGGCTTTAAAAGAGTGGGGCGACTTTAAGACACAAAGAACTCGTTGGTCAAGTGGCTAGCGTGCGTCACTTAGGCGCTGGAGGTGTGCGGGCGCGGTTCGAGGGGGCGAGCAAAGATCTTGCATGTTTTATTTTTGTATGCGGTTGTGGGCTGGAGTAGGAAGGGTTTAAAATTAAATGTGGGGTTATTTAGCATGAAAGGCCAAAGGGAAGAGTTGGTTGGGGCGCTTAAAGGTCAGCCGCCGCTTTGGGGACGCTGGTTCGAACCTGTGGGCCGCACTTTGAGTTTTTATTGTTTTATTTCTCTTTTTATGTCAAGCGTGAATGGATTCAATTTGGACTCTCAATTTGGCTGGAGTGGGGTGGATAAACATTAATTTATTTTATTATTTTATTGTTATCTTGAAGAGGTGATAAACAAATAGGATTAAATGGAATTATTATTGGATTATTATTTTAAGTATTCAAATTCAATTTGAATTGCTTCAAATGAGTGGCCTAGAATTATTTTAGGTAGTGAATGAATTTTTTTAAACACTTCAGAGAAGGGTGGACGGCAAGCTTAGGTGTAGGGGGGAGGCCGAATTTGCTTAAGTGATTTTCTTGGGATTTTCGGCTAGCAATTTACCTAGCCTTCATCTTTTATTTTTCTTTCTTTTTCATGCTCCAAAAAATCAAACTCTTTCTTTTCTTCTAAAAGACCTTAGCCGAATTCCCTATACATCAATCTCTCATTTATTTTCTTTCCTTCCTCTTCTCAAACCCCTTTAGCCAAACTTTTAGCACTTTCTTCTCCATTATTTTCTTTCTTCCCTTAGCCAAATATACCCTTTTGAAGTACCAAATCTCACACTCCTCCTTGGTTGCACTTTGGCCGAATAGGACAAAGGCATTGATACTCCGGGTTTTCTCTGTTATTCAATCGATTGTAAGGTAAGGGATGGCCGAACCCTCCTTTCATATTTTCTTTTCTTTGTTGACTTGTGGGAGTGGATGGAAGCTGAAATTTTGGCAAACAAAGAGCAAAGGTTCTAATCAATGTTGAAATTGATGATAGGCACTTCGGGATCTCAAAGCGGTGAGATTGGATCTTTCATTCTCGACTTTCTGATTTGGGTAAGTGGTGGTAAATGCCTACTTATAATAGATTATTCTTCTAATGACTAAGAAAAGCCAATAGTTGCCGATTTCGGGGAAGCAAGACCATTTGGAGTATAGTGGCTTGGGTTCAAAGACGTTCGGGTAATGTTTTGGGTTCACAAGGAACCCTTTTCAATTGTATTGGTTTGACCGAATAGGCCATGGTACTAACCCATGTATTTGGCCGAATAGGCCTAAGTCCCTAACCATGCTTTTTGGTCGATTATAGGACAAGAGATCTAGCGACGTAGATCGGATCTTCTGGATCTAGGAATTCCTGTAGAAGCGAGTGTGTAAAACTCATTACACACTTTATTAATTTACATGATTATCAAGTATTGTTAGTCACTCTTGTGGTAATGTTTGCTTATGGCATAATCATGGATTTCGTAAGTCCCCTAACTTGTAATTTCTATATGTTTGCATGCCATCACATGATGTTTAATACTATGACATGATATATGAAATTTGATGGGTAAGCATGTGATGGTGGGATTGATGAGAGGAGGGGATGAACTATGGACTGTCGTCGATGGTTTTGACCACGAGATGGGTTGGCCCCATCATTCTATTTGTGACCTATGGTCATCAAAGTGGTTTTGACCACAACAATTGATTATTTGCGACTAAGTCCCAAAGTGGTTTGGTACCACCAAAATGGTTTTGACCACATTTGATATATTGTGACCTATGGTCATCGGTGGTTTTGACCACACGATGGGTTGGCCCCATCATCGATTTGTGACTCTAAGTCATCAAGTGGTTTTGACCACCAAAGGTGGTTTTGACCACACGGGGTAGAAAAGGAGTATGGATGGTTAGGTTGGGTTGCATGTGCATGTTTATTAATGACTTGTGTATGAGTTATCTTACCGGGTGGGGATTACACACTCGAGTCTTGGTGACTCATCCCTTTCCCTTAACATTTTGCAGATGAGTAGATCGCGAGATGGAGCCGATGGACTCGAGGTGGCCATGCAAAGGGACATTTTAATAGATGAACTTGGATTTTGTTTTATCTTATTTTTATGGTTGGTTTTGTTTTAATTGAGTTGTAATAAGGCCTCCTAGAATTATTTTATTATTGTTACATGCTTTGAATATTTGTTTAAACTATTTAATTATGTTAATAATGAGTTCACATGTTTTTCCAAATCAAACGAAAAATGTTTTAAAGTACCATCGGGTACATTTGAAAACTATAAACAACTCGACTTAATAAATATTTTTAAACAACACTAAGTATGGTTTTTAACAAGAGACTTGAAGTTGAAAGATTTTCGACAAAACTTAAATCGGTTTTAAAATGGTTCTCAAATTGTTTTCTCTGTAGCAAACCAAATTCGGTCGTAATGTTTGGGCCGGGTTTGGGGTGTTACACCCCACGTTACTCGAACCTCTTCCCTCCTGCACTCCCTTTTGACGCAAACTCCCCAGCACCCAGGTGGCGTCCCTTGCCACTTTACCACACGGCTACTTGTGTCCTAAACTCCCCAAAACTTTTCTTAAGGGCTCCTTCACCCAGCTCCCCCTTTTATACTTAAAATCCAATATTTTCCCTAAACTTTCACTTACACCCTAGGGTTCTCAAAACCCTTAATACACTTCCAAATACTGCCAAAACCTACTAACTCATGAATTATGCACAAACGCATAACCCCTAATCTAGGATGTTACAGTTCTACCCTCCTTAAAAATAATTTCGTCCTCGAAATTACTTACTAACGAATAATCGTACATCTTAACTCACCGCACTACGCTTATGTCGCGCACTCGATCTTAATAGAACCATCATACTTTCTAGGCACAATCTCTAAGTTCACGTCCCTAGAACTCATTTCTAACGTCGCGATTTAACTGATTAAAAGTTTTATGCATCGTAAATTTTGTTCCACTCGATTATTCGTGAACAGCTTTTATGAAAAGAGATGTTCAGAAGTAGTTCTTTCGATCAACCAAAGTTTCTAGTTCAAGTTCACTACTCTAACTCAGGGAGTCACATTCACATTCATAAGCAGAGACACATTCATTTTTCCATGAAGTCACATTCATTCACAACATCATTCACTACACTTTTATGGCCATTCCATCCATTTCCCTACCCAGGGGTAATTTCGTCATTTTCCCTACAGGGGTATTTTGGTAATAAATTGGGGTCAATTCGAAAATATTTTTCAAATTAAAGGTATTTCAGAATTTACAAAATCTCTGGGTTATTTTGTTTTCCAAATCAGAGGTGTTGCAAAAATTTCAGAAATCGAGGTTATTTCGGTAATTTTGGAAGTCGAAGCGATTTAAGTAAATTTTCCAAATCGGTATCTTGTTATTTGTAAAATGTAAGTTTTGATATCTTTGTAAAGTAGAAATATTTTAACAAAAGTCGAGGGTATTTTTGAAAATCTTAAAAACTAAGGGTATTTTAGTAATTTATAATACAGGGGCATTTTTGTAATTTTGTAAATCGGAGATATTTTGGAAAAAAAAATTCACAATAATCTTTTACTACAATTAAAAGGGTAATTTAGGGATTTTAAAACTAGGGTTTTTATCATGGCTAGTCCCTTTAGGGTTTTAATTATCGGGTTTAGCCCGTGAATAAGTCCTCTTGGTTAAGGTGAACCGTAGCTACGCACCAGGTAGGATTCGAGTAAAGAGGAGGTGAGTCGCTAGGACTACTTAAATACCAAGCTCTTACTGAATCCACTCCTAGACATGCGCACAACAGTTGCCACACCCTAGCTCGGCGACTTACTTCACAGGTTTGTTTAATAGTCCTTAAGTCTTATGCATGTGTTTGAGTGCACTAGCCCTAGGGTTCAACAGATCCTAGTTCACTAATCTACGTTCCCTTCATACTTATAACATTCACATACACATTTCACTTCAGTAGTCAAGGGTACTTACCTGGTGGACTGCGGGTCGGAGATACAGGTGCCATGCCAGAATAACCTAAAAAATAATTCATAAAACCCATATTTTCGAAAAGCCCATCTTTGAAAAAAATTATTTTTAGACCCAAAACCCTCAAAGCCGAGTTTTGAACCGGGCTCTGATACCAATTTGTAACACCTCAAACTCGGCCCATTCGTTACTACCGAATTTGAAATGCCACTGCGGAAAACGTTTGAAACAAATTTGAACTCAAGGATAAAACATGAAAATTTTGTTAAGTTTAGAAAACAGTGTTCATTAAAATTCTTAAGTGAGATGTGGTGTTTATAGAAATATTTAAAACTTTAGTATATATAGATTTAAATAAAATCGTTTGCAAATAATTCCTCAATTGTCAATCCATAATAAAACGTAATAATAAACTTAATGAAAAACACTTAAACAAACTTTAAATACTTTTAGGGGCCTTATTACAATAATTGAATAATCAAAGTACTGGAAATATGAATGCTTAATTAATTAAAAATATCTTTCTGCATGAAAATCTGCTTCTGCATGGCCACCTTTGTATTCACTCCAACCCGGTCCGAGCATCAAGCATCACCTGTAAGGTTTAATAAAATATTGGGTGAGTCAAACAGACTCAGTGCATAGTCATTTCACATGTCTCCACATATGGGCTTGGCCCATATCCACACAGTCCATACACATAAATATGCAATTATGAAGCCCATCCCAACCTAGGGTCCATCCATTACTCCTACCTTAGCAGACTCCCTGCCCAAGGCCGTGGCTAATCCACCGATCACATAATGATCCACATATCTTACCTTGGCAGACTTACTGCTCAAAGCCGTGGCTGAGCCACCGATCACCTAAGTGATCCCACATATCAATCAGTCTACGGTGATGCACACAGCTATCAACCGCCGAGATGTGGCACCTAGCCATCACCTCCCTTGATGAAGCACATAGCTAACATCAAGCGCTAATGTAGCACAAGGCTAACATTAGACCACGTACATAATGTACACCCCTTCCTCCAATAGTCACATCCCAAGTCCCATGCATATATATATATGTACCATGGCAACATATTACTTGAAACAAATATACATCACATGCCTTCACATTTTCATACATTCATCAATAATCATTTATTATCGTAAATCACCGACTGATGATTCAATCACCCACCACGGTATTCACAATCTTAGCCCTTATTTCGGCTATCATTCACTTTATACACATACATAAAATAACACATATAAACATTCAAGAGACAATCACGATAACTACGCACTGATTAGCACAATTGACTAAATCCCAAACCCACGCCTAACGATTTGCACCTTTTCGATTGTAGAACTCCTTCCTACACCACCTAAGTCGAAATCGGCTACCATAATATACCGTAATGGCCTATGGCCGAATACCACATTAACTCACCTTGAGTAGTCGAATCCAAGAGGCTCTTCTAAGACTCCTTAACGCTGCACTATTGTTGCTTGTGAAGACTAAATGAGAATAGGTCACTCTTTTATGGTGAAGAAGAAAACACAAAAGTAGAGGGAGTTTATCGCCTAGAGGATTCGGCTATGGTTCACCAAAGTATTTCGGCTTTTAAAAGAATTCTTAAAGAAAGGAAGAGAAGAAGGAGTTGAGCAATACGGCAATGGTGGCAAAGGGAAGATTCGGCAAAAATAAAGAAAGGAATTGGGAAAGGGATATAGATTCGGCCAAGAACAAATAGAAAAGAGGAATGAAACATAAGCGGCTTTGCACAAGGGAAAACGGCACTAATGGGGAAAAGAAACTAAATTCGCACCCCCGTCCTTATAAAGCTTCAAAACCGACAAGGCACCCCAAAGAGTCCTCATTCGCCACCACGTCAACTCATTATCATATCCCAATTTAATCTCCTACTATATCTCTTCAACACCTATTCAAATTAAATTGAATTTAATCTACAATTATCCTACCCATTTAAAATAATAAATCACATAATTATCCCCTATATCCACCAACTTAAAATAAAATAAAATAAACAACAATATCCCTTGCTAATATCCCAATTTAATCTCTTATCCTATCTCCTAAAATAAATAAAATAAAATCTCATTTGATCTAAATAAAGCCATAATTATCCTATATTAAAATAAATAAAACTACACTTATCCTACAAGCTTAATCCTCACCCAATTAGGAGTCCATTTGCCGTCCAACCTTTGCCTTCCCCGCCTTGACGCATCAGCAAAAAATAAAACCCATCGCCGCTTCCCACGCGAGTCGAACTCCCGACTCTGCCGGAGCCCTTGAGACACAGTCGCTGGTAACGTCCCCGACCACTTTGCCAAGGCGCTGCTTGTGATATAACCTCTCCGCACTTTCTTTTAAACCCTCTTTCGCGAGCGCCTTCTTAACGCAAAAATAAAAGTCCTTCCCCGCCTCCTTCGCAACTCGAACCCGGGCCTCTACCCATTGCGTGAGCGCCACTTGCCCAAGCCTTAAGTGGCGCCTTCTTTGCCGCCACTTTACCAAGCCAACCCTTGTGTCATAAATCCCTTACGAATTTCCCTTAAAGCCTTTTTAGCCTAGTTCCCTTTTGACGCAAAAATAAAAGTCTCTCGATGCGCCCCGCGTTACTCGAACCTCTTCCTCCTGCACTCCTTTGATGCAAACTCCCGGCACCTGTGTGGCGTCCCTTGCCACTTTACCACACGGCTACTTGTGTCCTAAACTCCCCAAAACTTTTCTTAAGGGCTCCTTCACCCAGCTCCCCCTTTTATACTTAAAATCCAATATTTTCCCTAAACTTTCACCTACACCCTAGGGTTCTCAAAACCCTTAATACACTTCCAAATACTGCCAAAACCTACTAACTCATGAATTATGCACAAACGCATAACCCCTAATCTAGGATGTTACAGGCTGCCTTGGGCCGAGAGGGCCCATGTGAATAAATTGTGTGATTGTGTAGTAGATATTGGACTGGTCTATGTGAATCTCATATCTGTGGCTAGATTTGGGCTGAATGGACCACACGAGCGTGTGGGCCCATTTGGGTTAAGAATGGGCCCTAGGCCCATTCGCAACATTATCTCTGTTTAGAATACTTTGGTTTAACTGGGCAAATCACAGTTGATCACTCTTGTGAAGGTGACGACGCTCGTGATTATTTAGTACTCTACGTGATAAGGTGTGTATCCGTATACACCATTCTGATTGTTGATCGGTTGAATAGCCAAAGGTGCATATATTGTATTATTTTGACTGTTGATCGGTATTATGCTGAAAAGCTGAAATACCGGTGAACGATGCCATACGAGCTTGCGATCGCGCGTGTGGTGAACCGTGCTCACGGAGCATGAGCGTGTGATGAAAAAGGCCACCATGAGCGAATTCATGGGCTTGGGCCGTAGTGGGTCACTTGTACTGGAATGGGCCTCGATGGGCCAATGGGCCGTAGGGCCCGTGAATGCAAGTCACACTGTTAAATGGAAAATAGATAGGCTTATCATGCCGCGCACATGACTTAGGTGCTTTGGGCCGCGTCAAGCCGAAAGGGGGCCGTGTGGGCCCAATGGGCTTGTGGGCCCACACAGATGAAATGTCTGTGATGTGATAAGTTATTGATTTGGGCTGTGCCGTTGCATAGCCATGGTTGTTTTTAGGCTAAATGGGCCACACGAGTGTGTGAGCCCACTTGGGCAGGGTAATGGGCCTTAGGCCCATCTTCGCCGTTAAGTTAAGTTAGATTTCCTAAGTCGCTCGAGGCGACGGTGGACCTTCTGTTGGGTCGTTAATACCCTCAGTTTGTAAAATTACTAAAATACCCTCAGTTTGTAAAATTATTGAAATACCCTCGGTTTGTAAAATTATGGAAATACCCTCAGTTTGTAAAATTACTGAAATACCCTCGGTTTGTAAAATTATGAAAATACCCTCGATTTGTAAAATTACTGGAATACCCTCAGTTTGTAAAGTTACTGAAATACCCCTGATTTGTGAAATTACCGATAGACCCGTGAGTTATGAAATTACTGAGATACCCTCAGTTTGTAAAATTACTGAAATACCCTTGGTTTACAAATTACTAAAATACCCTGATTTGTAAAATTTTTAAAATACCCTGATTTGAAAAATTACTGAAATACCCCTGTAAGGTAGAACTACCGAATTGCCCCTGTAGGGTAGAATCACCGAATTACCCCGTAGGGTAGGATCACCGAAATACCCCTGAGGGGTAGGATTACCAAAATACCCTTATGGGGTAAATGACTGTTTTGCCCTTGTGGGTAAATGACTGACTTGTGCTATGATTTGACTGATTTGACTGTGATTGTATGATTGTGATTTAACTTACTTGACTTTGGGCGTGTTACTGATATGCTGTTAATATGTGTAGAAATGATTGTTACTAAGCATGGCTATTTTGCATACACGTGTAATGATTGAGCATGACATACACGACATATTGCATGGGGTTGGGATTTGTAATTGGAGGAAGTACTGTACCAGTGGCTCTGCCACGTTTTACTACTCTAATGGCTTCGCCACGTATACTGATTTTAGTGGCCTGGCCACGTTCACTGTTATTAGTAGCTCTGCTGCGTTAGTACTATGTACTAGTGGCTCTGCCACGTTTTACTGTTTTAGTGGCATCGCCACGTAATCTGATTTTAGTGGCTTAGCCACGATATCACGTTAGTGCTTGACTTTCTTTGCGTTGTTATTAGTAGCTAGGCTGCGTTATTGGTGTGCTGGTTGGGTGGGTCGACTTGGTCCCCACGTGGTGTGTTGGTTAGTACGGGAGGTGTGTTGGCTGGACTGGGTTGGGATGCATCCTCATACTGTTGCATATCTGTTTATGAGATCTCATCATCATCTTCGGGCTTAGGCCACTTGTTCTGCTATTGGTTTGGGGCTAGGCCCAATTGATTCTGTTATGGGCTGTGACCCAAATGATATTGTAGTGGGCTTTGACTCACGTATGCTTTGAACTGACTGTATTGTTACTCTTAAAGGGCTTTGGCCCAGCATTTCGATTTACTGTTTACGATATTGATTGTTACTCTAGTGAGGGGATTACACATCGAGTTTTCATAAACGCACCCGCTTTTTTAATCGTGCGAGTAATCCTCACCTTAGACGGATCGGAGTCTGCGAGGACTCGGAGAAGACCACACACCGCTTATGCTTGCTTTGTTTTGATTATTTTTAAATATTTTTTTATTTGGGTTGTTATAAGGCCTCTCTAATTTTAACTTATTATTTTTGATATTTATTTATGATTTTTCTAATCGTAAAAGTGGGATACAATTTCCAAAACAATAAACTGACTTTAAAACACTACGTTTCCGCAACGTTTTCAAAATGCTTCTGCTACTCAATTTTTAAACATCACGTTTTCGTATATTCTTTATTTTAAATATGCTTCCGCTACAGATAAAGTTTTAAAAGTTACGTTTGCAAGTGGTTAACAATTTCTTAAGTGTTTTGAGTTTTAACAAAGAGGCTTTAACTCTCAAACAAGTTTTAACAAACAAGAAACATGGTTTTGAAAAACACTTCCATGTGACACGCCAGATTCGGGCCTAACTTCTATACCGGGTTTGGGGTGTTACAGGGTTGGGATTTTGTGGTTGATGGAAGAGTTTCGTAGAGTACCGGTGGCATATTAAGTCCGCGTTATTCGTAGTCAGTGCACTGCACCTGGAGTACCGAGGGGATTGGCGATTGTATCGCACTATTTGATATCCGACAGATTTTCTACATTATTGATTATTCGGTGGTTTTACCACATCGAGCTATGCTCATAATGTTTTGGAGTTTGGCATACGGGTTCTGGGGAACTCGTGGTGTGTAGCGGATGGTATGGGTAGGAACCTTTTTGCATTGCATCATGTACACAACATATTCGAATGTTATTGATTTATGCTATGCATTGTATTTTTTTTTATTGAATGGTATCGAAATTAATGATTGTTACTCGAATGAATGATGACCTATACTTATACACCGTTTGACATCAATTTGATAATGGCTATGTAATGACATGAAATTCCCGTGATGGTTCTATTTTCTTCTGTTAATGCTAATATGTTTCAATGTATTTGATTTTTTTTCCCGTTTAAATAATTATTCGACTCACACTGAGCTTTTCATAAGCTTACGCCCTAATAGTGTTTAACTTTTTAGGTAAACCTCAAATTTAGGACCGGACTCGTCATTCAGAGAATCAACTTGGCCGTATTATTATTTAAATATGTATTATTAAGGCTTTATTGGTTTTGGCTTGTAATTTTTAATTATTTCTTGTCTGTGGCTTGATAACTTTTCTTTGGGGATTTTTGCATGCATGAATTACTCAAGCATAATAACTGGTGTGTCTAAAACTAACTATGACAATAATAAAGGCAAGCGCACCTATCGTTTAATAGTATAATTATGGTAAGACCGGTTATATCGTATCCACAAGGACCAAGAGTACTAGTAGTTACTATCTTTTTATTATTTAGCCTAAGTAATGGAGTGATTCTTTTAAACTAAAACTTAATTAAAAACACGACAACGAAAGAATTGGGAAAATACTTTTAGACAACTTATGTAATAAGCAATACCTAAGGAAGAATGTAACACCCCAAACCCGGCCCATGCGTTCAGACCGGATCTGACATATCACATGAGAAAAACATGTTAAATCCTTTTGAGAAAATGAGTTGATTTGAAATATTTGATAAAGTACTACTAACCTCGAAGGTTGTTTTATAAATCAATAATTTGAACTAGAAATCTTTATAAACCGTGACTTTTGAAAATATCGTTGATAGTTCGAGAAAAGCTTTCCGAGTTAAAATATTTGTAAAAGTTTGTTATGAAATCCATTTGTTAATCTATTTTGGAAAACCTTTATTTAAGTTTTTAGAAAAATACCCATTTAAAATCATTCAAGCAAAATCGTAAGTACGACAAACATAAAGCAAAAATAAAATATTCCAGAGGCCTTATTACAACATAAAAACCCAAAGTAGTAAGAGTAGTAAAATAAGCGGAAATAGAATTCTAAAGTTCAATAACACCATTACTGAAGTATGGCCTCCATCGAGTCATCCATGGCCCAAATCCACATCACTGAGCATTACCTACAAGGGTTAAGAAAAAGGGGGAGTGAGTTACAAGAACTCAGTGTGAAATCCTCTTACCGTCATCCACTGGGCCTGAACCCATATAGCAATATCATGGGCCTAAGCCCTTTTACATAACAATCTTAAAATGAAGCAAATGTATAAATGTATGCAACCCAACCCATCCATCCAACACACCCCCGTACCAACCATCACACCTGTGGGGATCAAGTCAACCCACCCCGCCATCACACCAAAACGCAGGCAATTCGCCATTTAATTCACAGGCAAGATGCCATTTAATAATATTTGTGGCTGAGCCACCAAAGTCATAATTATGCGTGGCATAGCCACTATACAGATTGTGGCAGAGCCACCAAAATATCATATACGGTAATATAATCGGCACACAACCTGTAACACCCCAAACCCGGCCTAAACGTTACGACCGAATCTGGCATGTCACATGAAAGGAATGTTAAAAAACTGTGCATTCTTTAAAAAGCTCATATTCTTTATAGTTGTGGTGAGAAATCGAGTTTAAGAAATTTTGAATAAGAAATGATTTATTATCATTTTAGGAAAATCCCATATTGATCATTTAATAATAAGCAATAAACAAATTGAAAGCTGAAACCAAATAAAATACCCAAGGCCTTATTACATAACAAAAACTCAAATAAAAATAAGTCCAAATAAAAGAAACGAATTTACGAGTAAACACATGTATAGCCTCCACGAGTCCACCTCGGCTCCCAAATCCGCGATCTAATGATTACTCGCAAAATTTAACTAAGGGGTGAGTCATCGAGACTCGGTGTGTAAATCCCCATCCAACGTGCCCTTACACAATTTCATATGAAAATATGCATATCATGCACCCAAACCTAGCCATCCGCAACTCCTTTTTCTACCCCGTGGTACCAAACCACCGGTGGTGCCAAACCACCGGTGACTTAAAGTCACAATATCCGTCAATACATGTGGTGCCAAACCACCGGTGGTGCTAAACCACCGTGACTTAAAGTCACAATATCCGTCAATACATGTGGTGCCAAACCACCGGTGGTGCTAAACCACCACCGGTGACCCGAAGTCACAAAGCAAATGATGGGGCCAACCCATCGTGTGATACCAAATCACCGCGACGATCCCATATCTCAAAGTGGGGCCAACCCACTCGTGGTATTAACCACGAGGGACGAGTCGCTATGAGGTGCCAAACCTCTGCGGTGTCCAAGACACGAATGTGATACCAAATCACCGGGTGGTGCCAAACCACCGTGTCCAAGACACGAATCATCAAGTTGTGGGGCCAACCCACGTGTGATACCAAATCACCGGCGAGACGATCCCATATCTCAAAAGTGGGGCCAACCCACGGTGGTATTAACCACGGGGACGAGTCGCTATGAGGTGTCAAACCTCCGGAGGTGCCAAACCTCGGTGACCGTAGTCACAATGTGGTACCAAACCATCGTGTGCGTCGACACGAATATCACCGCCCCTCCATTCATATAACCCATGCAATATGACATAATAATTACGTGTATGCGTTATGTCATGTATGCTAGACATATATCAAATATAAGTATAACATGAATTACCATCATAATCGATAGACATAAAACAACATAATCACCCTAATCAACCTCTACTAAGGGTATAACCGTAATTTTACCTACCAAGGGCATTTTCGTAATTTACCCACCAAGGGTATATCGGTAATTTACCCACCAAGGGCATTTTCGGTAATTTCGTACTGGAATGGCCTTTCTAAAGCTCCAGTGTCGCCCGAAGCGACCCAACTACCATTTCTCGTCGAAATGGACTATTGGGCCTAAAGCCCACCTCGCCCCATTCGGGCCCACACCGCGTGTGGCCCACCTAACACAAATCTAGCCACGTATATAAGTTCCACCTAGTCTAGTTCACTATATTCTACACAATCGCACAATTTACTCATAAGGGCCTCACGGGCCCATTGGGCCCACTTCGCCCATCGTGGCCCAAGCACCCAACCCACAAGAATACTACATCGATGGCCTCAACTATCGCGCCGAAGCCCCACACGTGCGCTCGCACGCGCTGTGTGTGGCTATTGTCGTGGACCGGCACTTCGGCATTTGCCGCTCTACAACTAGAGTAGAGAGAGTTACACACCGATAGGACTCGGTGTTAATCCGCGCTCCGACCACTCCTCGTGCCCAAACGCCTTCCAAGGTGTGTCAACCCTCCTCCCGGAATGCTCTTTATATAGCTAGCTCTTCACCTTCCTTCTTTGTATCTTCCCGATGTGGGATCCTTCACAATGAGTTTAAATTCAATCAAACTCTTGCCGTCCTCATCATAAAATAAATACTCCTTGCTTCTCATGAGATTCGAACCTGTGCTCCTTTGCAACATAATCCACGCTGCTAGCCACTTGGCCACAAGCTCCTCTTGTGTCTTAAACCATGCGCAACTAAATATAAATCTATAGCCAAATTCCGAGGTCCAAGTAAAAAGAAAACCAAAATGCAAAAGCCAAGACTTGAACCTTGGACCTCCTTCCTTCCTTGTGGCGTCACTCCTTTGCCTCTTAAGTGGCGTCACTTTGCCACTACACCACACACTCCACTTGTGTCATTTTTCCCCACATTTTATTCTTAAGGCCTACTCCGCCAACTTCCAGGTTTTTTTTTCACCTAAAACCAAAATTTCCCCAAAGCTAATATTTGATCCCGGACTTCATAGAAGCCCTCTAACCTTCCAAAATAACTTACCTAATAAGTCTAACTTGCATTAATGCCGTTCTCAAAAATTTTAAATCAAGGCCCATTGGGCCCAATCCTACTAGGCCCAATTTCGGGATGTTACAAATCTACCCTCCTTAAAGAAATTTCGTCCTCAAAATTTCCAACTACAGAACATTCGTACCACCTAACCTACAACGTCATGCTCACATCACGCACTCTGATTCCAATAACCTAATATACTTTTAACTAGAATTTAGAAACCCTACACATACTAAAAAAACCTAACCATTAAAGCGCACAAATATTTCGTATGCAATCAACTCTATATCCGAACATCACATCCAACCCAAACACACAGAATAGATATTCAAAATACAAAGATATAACAAAGCAAAGTATCGTGAAACTTACTGCATGCGGATTGGTGCCGAGAGACTCGGGTGCCATATTTCAAAAAAATAGATATATTTTTCTAAACCATTTTCCAAACCATCTTTTGAAAACATTTTTTGAACCCAAACCCACAAATGAGTTTTTTGAACCTAGGCTCGATACCATAATTGTAACACCCCAAACCCGGCCTAAACGTTACGACCGAATCTAGCATGTCACATGAAAGGAATGTTTAAAAACTGTTCATTCTTTAAAAAGCTCATATTCTTTATAGTTGTGGTGAGAAATCGAGTTTAAGAAATTTTGAATAAGAAATGGTTTATTATCATTTTAGGAAAATCCCATATTGATCATTTAATAATAAGCAATAAACAAATTGAAAGTCAAAACCAAATAAAATACCCAAGGCCTTATTACATAACAAAAACTCAAATAAAAATAAGTCCAAATAAAAGAAACGAATTTACGAGTAAACATATGTATAGCCTCCACGAGTCCACCTCAGCTCCCAAATCCGCGATCTAATGATTACCTACAAAATTTAACTAAGGGGTGAGTCATCGAGACTCAGTGTGTAAATCCCCATCCAATGTGCCCTTACACAATTTCATATGAAAATATGCATATCATGCACCCAAACCTAGCCATCCGCAACTCCTTTTTCTACCCCGTGTGGTACCAAACCACTGGTGGTGCCAAACCACTGGTGACTTAAAGTCACAATATCCGTCAATACATGTGGTGCCAAACCACTGGTGGTGCCAAACCACTGGTGACTTAAAGTCACAATATCCGTCAATACATGTGGTGCCAAACCACCGGTGGTGCTAAACCACCGTGACCCAAGTCACAAAGCAAATGATGGGGCCAACCCATCGTGTGATACCAAATCACCGCGCATTTATCCCATATCTCAAAGTGGGGCCAACCCACGGTGGTATTAACCACGTGGACGAGTCGCTATGAGGTGCCAAACCTCCGTGTCCAAGACACGAATGTGATACCAAATCACCGGTGGTGCCAAACCACCGGTGTCCAAGACACGAATCATCAAGTTGTGGGGCCAACCCACGTGTGATACCAAATCACCGCGCATTTATCCCATATCTCAAAAGTGGGGCCAACCCACGGTGGTATTAACCACGGGGACGAGTCGCTATGAGGTGTCAAACCTCCGGAGGTGCCAAACCTCTGTGTGACCGTAGTCACAATGTGGTACCAAACCACCGTGCCCGTCGACACGAATATCACCGCTTCTCCATTCATATAACCCATGCAATATGACATAATAATTCGTGTATGCAGTATGTCATGTATGCTAGACATATATCAAATATAAGTATAACATGAATTACCATCATAATCGATAGACATAAAACAACATAATCACCCTAATTAACCTCTAAGGGTATAACCGTAATTTTACCTACCAAGGGCATTTTCGTAATTTACCCACCAAGGGTATATCGGTAATTTACCCACCAAGGGCATTTTCGGTAATTTCGTACCTGGAATGGCCTTTCCAAAGGCCCGATGTCGCCCGAAATGACCCAACTACCATTTCGGTCGAAATGGACTATTGGGCCTAAAGCCCACCTCGCCCATTCGCCCACACGCCGTGTGGCCCACCTAACACAAATCTAGCCACGTATATAAGTTCCACCTAGTCTAGTTCACTATATTCTACACAATCGCACAATTTACTCATAAGGGCCTACGGGCCCATTGGGCCCACTTCGGCCCATCGCGGCCCAAGCAGCCCCAACCCACAAGAATACTACTGATGGCCTCAACTATCGCATCGAAGCCCCACACGTACGCTCGCACGCTCGTGTGGCTACTATTTCCGTGACCGGCACTTCGGCATTTGCCGCTCTACAACTAGAGTAGAGAGTTACACACCGATAGGACTCTCGTGTTAATCCGCGCCCGACCACTCCTCGTGCCCAAACGCCTTCCAAGGTGTGTCAACCTCCTCCCGGAATGCTCTTTATATAGCTAGCTCTTCACCTTCCTTCTTTGTATCTTCCCGATGTGGGATCCTTCACAATGAGAGTTTAAATTCAATCAAAACTCTTGCCGTCCCAGGACACATAAAATAAATACTCCTTGCTTCTCATGAGATTCGAACCTGTGCTCCTTGCAACATAATCCACGCTGCTAGCCACTTGGCCACAAGCTCCTCTTGTGTCTTAAACCATGCGCAACTAAATATAAATCTATAGCCAAATTTCGAGGTCCAAGTAAAAGAAAACCAAAATGCAAAAGCCAAGACTTGAACCTTGGACCTCCTTCCTTCCTTGTGGCGTCACTCCCTTGCCTCTTAAGTGGCGTCACTTTGCCACTACACCACACACTCCACTTGTGTCATTTTTCCCCACATTTTATTCTTAAGGCCTACTCGCCAACTTCCAGGTTTTTTCACCTAAAACCAAAATTTCCCCAAAGCTAATATTTGATCCCGGACTTCATAGAAGCCCTCTAACCTTCCAAAATAACTTACCTAATAAGTCTAACTTGCATTAATGCCGTTCTCAAAAATTTTAAATCAAGGCCCATTGGGCCCAATCCTACTAGGCCCAATTTCGGGATGTTACACAACCTTGGTAAAAAAATGATCGACACACGTAGTCGTTAATTCATATGTTAGGCACATAGCCCCGGTAAATACGTTTAGCACAAAGCCATAATCACGATGGCACAAAGCCATATTTAGGTTGGCACATAGCCATTATCGAATTTGTGGCGAGCCACCGTAATCGAATGAAACATAATAACAAACATTTTTGTGGCAATGCCACCGGCTACACTTCTCTTCAACATTTTTCCCATCCCATGCAAATTATGTAAATGCAACATACATAATAAAGCATACATAATAAAGCATAATATCCACAAATATAAACAAAAATCATTGATTTAGAGATTTATTACGGTAAATCGGCCCATTATCACACTTTATAGTTCGGCCCATTAGGGCAATCTATCAAATCGACCCATAGGGGCATTTTTGTAATTCAGCCCATAAGGGTATTTTCGTAATTCAACACTTTTAAGGATCTTTAAGCAACACGGCCCATTAAGGAATTCTAGCAAATCGGCCCTTTAGGGGCATTTCCGTGATTCGGCTCATAGGGGCATTTTCGTAATTCGGAACTTAGGGGCATAAAAATTGAAACTGTCCATCTGTGTCATATTGACTAAATTGACTATAACTCGAGTTAGGAAACCCGAAATTTAGATCCGTAAATTTTTCTTGAAACTAGACTCATATATCTTCTTACAAATATTTTTCCAGAATTTTTGGCTTAGCTATTTCGTACAGTTTATTCATTTAAGTTTCCCTTGTTTCACTGACCAACGGTTCTGACCTCTCATACCCGAAATCCAAATATCTCACTGTACAGTTTTCATATGTTGCTCCCACTTGTTTCTTTTGAAAATAGGCTCACTAAGGAATCTACACATATAAATTATAACTCATAATTCACTTTGTACAATTTTAAATGATTTTTCCAAGACAGAACAGGGAACCACAAAGTCAATCAGAACCAGTCTCACTAAAATTAAAATATCTCAGAATATAAAATCCCTCTTCCTACTCTGTTTCTTTCATTTAAAAATAGACACAGTAAGATTTAATTCTATATCTTATTCACTTACTAATTCCCTTTCTCATATTTTTCGTGATTTTTCAAAATCACGTCACTGCTACTAACCAAAACTGTTTCATTGCAAAATATAGTTACCACTACGAACATACGCACGCCCGAGTGGTCACGGATGCCGGTTTCTGGTTTTCTTCAATATTTCGACCGAATCAAAGAACATTTCATGCAAACCTTCAGAGATGTATGAGATTACACACCATTTCAAACATGTATTCGGAAGGGTACGGGATTACACACCTTATTCGGAATCCGTAACACGATACTCTCCGCGGCACCTAAAGGTACAATCGGTCAACAATTAGTCCAAAGCCCAATTTACAACTTCAACCAAGTATTGCAATTGATTAACAATCTATATCACTTACCAACAATCCGAGTCTCTTATTACGACGGATAGGTGATCAATTGGCCCTCTGATAAAGTACTTCGAGATTCTACTTACCAACCCTCTTTCGAAAGCCAAAGGCTAGAAAGATGACAAGAGTGTAAGCTAACACTCTACCGATTCGGCCCACACCAAGAGAACCAAGAGAATGGAAGTAGCAGAGAATAGATTTGGCCTTGGAACCACCGAAAACCCAAGAAGGCAAAGAAGCTTCGGCAACCACAAGAACCAAGTTTTGGCTATGAGATGAAGTTGATGTTTTGGCTATGGTGAAGAAAAGAGAAAGTGGGAGGGTATGGAATTTGGCAACAAAGAAAAACAATGAAAGAAAAGAAAATGAAGAAGAGGAAGAAAAACCACAAAGAAAATTCAGCAATCACAAGTTGAGAGAAATGAACAATGATGGATTAAGGCTTACGGCACAACAAAGGGACAAGATGAACAATGACTAGGTATTTTGGCCAAAACAAGGGAAAAGAAGTTAGTAAAGAAAATGCCAAAATGAACAAAGCTTAGCAAAATAGCCAAGAGAGATTCGACTCTCACACTCCCTAACAAAACCGTGTGCCTACTACACCAAAAGGTTATGGTTGACCCAAAATTTTCTTTCCAAAACATCATCCCCAAAATCAGCCAACATGTTCCCTTCCCTTACCTTTTTCCTTCATTTCTTTCCTTCATTATCCCTTATCTTCCTCCTTACCATATTCCTTAGTCATCTTCCCCAAATTAAAAAGTCTTCCTTTCCTTATTAAAGCCTTGACCGACACTTACCTTATAATACAAAAATTTAATCCAAAATATATGCACTAGATGGGATTCGAACCTTAAACCATTAGTACACTCCACACGCCACTTTCCACCTTTACCAATAGACTCCTTGTGTTAGCAAAATGCACACTTATTTCCTTAAGCATTGATGCCACTTACCTTCTCTCCTTAAAGTGCTTAACCATAAAAATTTTGCTAAGGCCCAATTTTGAACCCGAAACTTCCTAGAACCCCGTAACTTTCCAAAATCACCTTCCTAATAAGTCCAACTTGAAATAATGTCGTTCTCTTGTTCTCAAAAATTTTAAACACTCCTACTCCCCAAGGCCCAATGGGCCCAATTCTACTAGGCCCAATTTCGGGTCGTTACAAAGAATCCACCTAGACTTCACTTATTACTTTTGATTCATATGATTTATTCCCTTGTCTTAATCCGTAGAAATCCCTGATTTATGTTAATATCTCTCTCGAGACTAAAAACAACTGACTCTAGGTTGATTAATTGAAATCTCTTTCTAATTAAAACCCCTATTGTCGCATTAACTCGATCTATGGATTCCCTTATTAGATTTGACTCTAATCCGGCATATTTTCGTCGCCCTATGTCTAGGGTTGCAATCAACTCTGCTTAATTGTGTTGATCTACTCTTAAATAGAGGCTTTTGCTCCACTGAATAAGCACATTCGAACTTGAATCAATAACCTGAATTATCAAAACAAGAATAAGAACTGACAATTAAGAATAAGAACAAGTATTTATCTTATAAATCAAATAATAATAAAATCCGTCTTAGGTTTTATCCCCTTAGGTATCTAAGGGGTTTAGTTCATACCGATAGAAGGAAACATCATAGAATAAGGAAAACTACAAAACATAAAGAAATCCAAAAAACTTCTAAAGAACTTGATGGGAGATCATCAGTCTTGAAGGAGATCCTTCCTCCGAGCTGCTTCCGACAGCTGTCTTCGAGTATTTTCTGCGTTCTATTCAGCCTCCCTTTTAGGTCACCCCTAGGGTGTTTATATAGGCTTTGGAACACCTTTCTTCACCCACAAGTAACCTTTTCCGGATAAAACTAGTCTTTGATACCGCAGGGACACGCCCGTGTTCGATTGCCTTAGGTCGTGCTCACTCCTGCTCACCACACACGGCCGTGGGGTCTGCCCGTGGATGATAGTCCAGGCCGTGGTCGATCCTTCTCGTAGCACACGGCCGTGTCCAATGGTCCAAGCCGTGTTGGATTCTAAGATAGGCCCATTTTGTCCCTTTTTGGCCCGTTTCTCGTTCTTTTCGACTCCCTAAGCTCTCATTAGGATAAAACATAAAATTAAAGGATTAGGAGCATCGAATTCATCAAATCTAATTAAAACTCATCCAAAAATAAGCTAAGCATGGGGTTAAAATATGTATAAATTATGGTTTATCAATTATCCCCACACTTAAGTCTTTGCTTGTCCTCAAGCAAAATCCTCAACTCACAATTAAAACTAACTTCCTTAATTCATAATTCTCATCAATAATGTTTCATCCTAATTCATAGATAATTCATACATTGATAATTTAACAAAAAGTGTCCCAGAGGTTCAAACAATCTAAGTCATAAATTTTTGTAGCCCGAAAACATAGGTGTTTCCCCTCATCTAAAAAATTACCTTTGATCCAAAATTGACAAGAATTGACATCATCACTAAAGATTCACTCAAATCACTCAAAGTGTTTAAGGTTCAAATTAAGCACTCAGAAGTCAAACATGAAAAGTTAATCCCATAGGCTTGCATGAAAATCAAATCTCCACCACTATAAAATGAGATGATACACACATCAAAAGGTCTTTTAAAGGGTTGTAATGGGGCTTGGGTTAAAGGTGTGGATAAAGGCTGAATTGGAGGGTTAGTATCGAGATTGAATTGATAAATTACCTAACTAGGAAAATTGGACTAATACTGAATAATTACATTAATTGAAAACTTATCACTAATAACACGAACTTCTTCTCAAGATGCGGAGTTAACAATTTATGCTCATAATATTAATAATGAATAAATTTCCAACTTTTTTTTTAAGAATAAAAACATACAATAATAAGATAAAAACTGACAACTGAAATAAAGAAATCAGTTAGGCATTAATCAAATCAAATCTCGACATAAGAGGAGTCAAAGTAGGAGAAGTAAAAATTTGGTTTTGGGTTAATATTAATGGGTGAGTCAAGAAACGGTTTATAAGGCTAAAAAGGGTTCACTAGGGGTTAATTATGGAGGTAGGCTTTTTATGGAGTAAGTGGTTTAAATCCTAGGTGCCTTTATCATCTTAGTATATCAAATCAAAAGTGTGGTCTCGACATGTATAATCGAAGCAAGTTCTAGAATAACAAATCAATGTTGACACACTCATAACCAACAATAAAGTGAGCAAGAAAAGAATATGCTCTAAAAGGCTCAAAATCTCACAAAATTTATGGTTTTTGATGTCAACCTTGCAAATTTCAAACTTCAAAGTAATATTAAAATTTAGGTAAATAACCTAACAAATTTTAATTTTGAAAAAGACTTATCATGCTTGATTCTCTAATGTCTTAAAGTTTAAATCATCAATGCACAACTATCTATGAATTACTCCCAAAACATATCAACAAAAGTCATAAATTAATAGAAGTTTCATTCTAATAGTAATATGAGAAAATTACTTAAGACAAGATATCATTCACGGACAGTATTGTTGACACCTCCCCACACTTAAGATGTACATTGTCCTCAATGTACAAAAATAAATAGTGACAATATAGTAAGAAATTCATAAGATAGGGAGAGAAGTGAAACTTCCTGAATTTTGGATGGAGTCAAAGGAAAAAAAATGGGGGAAATTCGAGCCGAGTTGGAGGAGGATATTCTGGTGGTGTGGTCATTCCTTAACAGCCCCTTGAACCTAAATTAAAGAAATCAAAATGTAATAATATAACTTAAAGACAATAAAGATAAAAGGAAAGAATTTAAAAATGAAAATAAAAGAAAAAGGAAAAATAAATGGACTCAAAGGTCCTTGTCTTGTCGAGTTAATGAAGCGGCCGACATGAACTTATGTAGATCGGTCTCGCACGGGGAGACTGTGCTATGGTCCTTCCGCTTCTTCGACATGGGGCTGGTGGTGTAAAGGAAGAATGAGGGAAAGGGGGAAAGAAAAATGAAAGGAGAAAGAAAATAGAAAGAGAAAGGGATGTAGGGTTTGGGACAAAAAAGAATTTGGGAAGAAAGTGAGAAGAAGGGGGTTTAAATAAGAATCAGTGGCCTGGTTGCTGCCCACGCCCGTGTGCCATGGGCGTGTTAGGTCACACGACCGTATCGCACGGCCGTGTGGTGCCTCGTTTATTTCTCCCACGCCTGTGTAGAGGTTTCCACGCCCATGTAGATTTCTCAATGTCGACTACGGCCGAATCGCACGGCCATGGCGTTTTATCGCAGCCTGTGTTTTGGGAAACGTTTTGTCCTATTTCCACACGGCCACGGCCACACCCGTGTGCAAGGCCGTGTGGGTAGGGAAACCTGTGCCTAAAAATTTGGTTAGTTTTTAGTTAGATGCTAAAATTTGAAAATATGGATGTTAGTGGGGTTAGTGCTCGGGTTGCCTCCCGAGGAGCGCTCGTTTAAAGTCTTTAGCTAGACTTACCTCTCATTTATTCATGGTGGTTCGAGGAGTTGATACTCCTCTCTCCTGCTATCAGTTCTATTATCATTATATAGTTTGAGTCGAGTAGCGTTTACCTTAAAAATGCCGGACTTAGTATTAGTTACCTCGACTGTTCCGTATAGAAAGACATGGAGTACCGTGAAAGGGATCTCTTTGTTTGTATTGAGGTCTGAAGTGGCGATTTGAGGATCTGTCTTATCCAACAATACCTGATCTCCGATCTTAAATTGGTTTGGCTCATCCTTAGGCTTGTCATGGAGTCGCTTTGGTTCATCGTGTCTTCTTGGTTTCTCCTTGACACATGTCTTCCACTCGTCTAGTTCATCGATCTGAAGCCTTCGTTCCTCATGAGTTATTTCTTTGTTGGCATGAGGTCTAGGATGTGGCTCAGCTGTGTTATTTCGTGGTGCTTCCTAAAAAGAAGGTTGAACCAAATGGTTATTAATAGAATTTATGTTTTCACCTTTATTACTCGATGTCCTAGCCGAGTCAAGAGCCTGAAGAGTGATCATTTCGTCACCTACACGAAGTGTGAGCTCACCTGTACCAACATCAATTTTAGTTTTAGCAGTTGCTAAAAAGGGTCTTCCTAAAATTAAAGGAACATTATTGTCCTCATCCATGTCTAAAACAACAAAGTCTACAAGGAATATGAATTTATCTATTTTTACTAATACATCTTCGATTATACCCCTAGGAACTCTAATATTTTTATCAGCCAATTGAATGCTCATCCTAGTTTGTTTGGGTTTCCCTAGACCTAGCTGTTTAAACATTTTATAAGGCATAACATTTATGCTTGTCCCTAAATCAGCTAAAGCATTATTAACAGATAAACTACCAATTAAGCAAGGAATCATAAAACTCCCCGGATCTTTTAACTTTCGTGGTAGTTTATTTTGTAAAATTGCTGAGCACACTGCATTTAGCTCCACATGCGACGTATCGTCTAACTTCCGCTTGTTTGTCAAAAGCTCTTTTAAAAATTTCCTTGAATTGGGCATCTGTGAAAGAGCTTCAAGGAACAGTAAGTTAATATGTAATTTTTTTAGAAGTTTAAGAAATTTACCGAATTATTCATCTGTGTGGTCTTTCTTCATGGCATTGGGGTATGGCACACAAGGTTGGTACTCTGTAATTACCGGTTTTGGTTTATTATGGCTCACCTCAACCTTATCTTTATCTGCCACGTTTTCTTGCCTTGGTTTTGGTTCATCTAACCCTTCACTATCGTGAGTAGTTATGGCTTGAAGTTGCTCCTTTGGGTTAGTTTCAGTGTTGCTTGGCAAGCTACCTTGTGGTCGTTCTGAGATCAGCTTAGCAAGCTGTCCTAATTGGTTCTCGAGCCCCTGAATTGATGCCTGTTGATTTTTAAGTGATGTTTCGGTGTTTTGGAAGCGTGTCTCTAACACTGCGATGAACTTTGTTAGCATCTCCTCAAGGTTCGACTTTTTCTCTTGTGGGTAGGGTTACTGTTGAAAGCCTGGAGGGGGTTGTTGTCTTTGATTTCCTTGACCACCCCATGAGAAGTTTGGGTGGTTCCTCCAACCTGGATTGTAAGTGTTACTATAAGGGTTATTTTGAGGTCTAGAATTATTACCCATATAGTTCATCTGTTCGCTTTCTATGCCAGGGTTATAGGGCGTATATTCTGTGTTGTTCGTCCCTCCTCCATTTGTATCGCACTGCATTACTGGATGTACCTGGGAAGAACCACACAAACCATCAATTTTCTTACTTAAAAGTTCTACTTGATTTGATAGCTTGGTTACTGCGTCAAGGTTGAAAACACTGGCGGCTTTTGTTGGCCTTGTCCTTGTAACTTGCCACTGATAGTTATTCAGTGACATCTCCTCTATAAACTCATAAGCAGCTTCAGGGTTTTTGTTATTTAGGGTTCCACCGGCGGCTGAATCAATCAACTGCCTAGTTGAGGGGTTCACACCATTGTAAAAGGTTTAAACTTGTAGCCATAATGGTAACCCATGGTGAGGGCACCTTCTCAATAGATCCTTGTATCTTTCCCATGCATCGTAAAGTGTTTCTAAATCCATCTGCACAAAGGAAGAGATATCATTCCTCAACTTAGCTATTTTAGCCAGCGGAAAATATTTAAGTAAAAATTTTTTGGTCATTTGGTCCCATGTAGTGATTGATCCTCGTGGCAACGAGTTCAACCACTGTTTAGCTTTGTTTCTCAATGAGAAGGGAAACAACCGAAGGCGAATGGCATCATCAGAAACGCCATTAATTTTGAAAGTGTCGCAGAATTCTAGAAAATTTGCCAAGTGATTGTTTGGATCCTCATCCTGCAAACCATCAAACTGAACAAACTGTTGAATCATCTGTATAGTGTTCGGTTTCAGTTCAAAATTATTTGCAGCAATAGCAAGTCTAGCAATACTTGATTCAGTTCCTGTTAAATTAGGTTTAGCATAATCATACATAGTACGAGGAGCAGGATTTTGATTCACCGGGTTTGCGACAACCATAGGAGGTAGCGGATTATTATCAGCCATCTCTTCTGTAGTATTTGTTTCGTATTCTTGCTCTTCTTCTATGTATTGTAGTCTTCACCTTATTTCTCTTCGGTTTCTGCGAGTTGTACCTTCTATATCACTGTCAAAAAGTAATGGTCCTGACAGGTTCCTTCTAGTCATAAACTAAAAGTTCCTGCCAGAAGCAAAGAAAGAAAAAAATTAGAAAAGTAGAAAAGAAATTAAATTGCAATAAAATAAAAAATAATGGCCAAAGTAATAAAAATCTAGTGTTCCTAATATCTTAGTCCCCGGTAACGGCGCCAAAAACTTGGTGTGTCTAAAACTAACTATGACAACAATAAAGGCAAGCGCACCTATTGTTTAATAGTATAGTTATGGTAAGACCGGTTATATCGTATCCACAAGGACCAAGAGTACTAGTAGTTACTATCTTTTTATTATTTAGCCTAAGTAATGGAGTGATTCTTTTAAACTAAAACTTAATTAAAAACACGACAACGAAAGAATTGGGAAAATACTTTTAGATAACTTATGTGGTAAGCAATACCTAAGGAAGAATCCACCTAGACTTCACTTATTACTTTTGATTCATATGATTTATTCACTTGTCTTAATCCGTAGAAATCCATGATTTATATTAATATCTCTCTCGAGACTAAAAACAACTGACTCTAGGTTGATTAATTGAAATCACTTTCTAATTAAAACCCCTATTGTCGCATTAACTCGATCTATGGATTCCCTTATTAGATTTGACTCTAATCCGGCATATTTTTGTCGCCCTATGTCTAGGGTTGCAATCAACTCCGCTTAATTGTGTTGATCTACTCTTAAACAGGGACTTTTGCTCTACTAAATAAGCACATTCGAACTTGAATCAATAACCTGAATTATCAAAACAAGAATAAGAACTCACAATTAAGAATAAGAACAAGTATTTATCTTATAAATCAAATAATAATAAAATTCGTCTTAGGTTTCATCCCCTTAGGTATCTAAGGGGTTTAGTTCATACCGATAGAAGGAAACATCATAGAATAATAAAAACTACAAAACATAAAGAAACCCAAAAACTTCTAAAGAACTTGATGGGAGATCTTCAGTCTTGATGGAGATCCTTCCTCCGAGCCGCCTCGATGGTCGTCTTGAGTATTTTCTGCGTTCTATTCACCTCCCTTTTAGGTCACCCCCTAGGGTGTTTATATAGGCTTTGGAACGCCTTTTTTCGCCCACAAGTAACCTTTTTCGGATAGAACTTGTCTTTGATACGGCAAGGACACGCCCGTGTTCGATTGCCTTAGGCCGTGCTCGCTCCTGCTCACCACACACGGCCATGGGGTTTGCCCGTGGACAATAGTCCAGGCCGTGGTCGATCCTGCTCGTAGCACACGGCTGTGTCCAATGGTCCAGGCCGTGTTGGATTCTAAGATAGGCCCATTTTGTCCCTTTTTGGCCCGTTTCTCGTTATTTTCGACTCCCTAAGCTATCATGAGGATAAAACATGAAATTAAAGGATTAGGAGCATCGAATTCATCAAATCTAATTAAAACTCATCCAAAAATAAGCTAAGTATGGGGTTAAAATATGTATAAATTATGGTTTATCAATAACCGAATAATTGATGATATCGGGCTTAAGTAAAATTTGATACTGTTCCCTAGTTTCCACTACATTGCAAAGGAAGTTTTTTTTTGAAAAACAAATCGATAAGGCAACTAATTTTCCAAAATAACTTGAAAAATGGTTTTTTCGCTACATTAGTTTAACTTCGAGTTTTCTTTTAAAGAAGAGGGACAAGCAAACGGTTTTTTCTAAAACAACACTATCAACAATAAAATGAATCCTAAGTATACACGACCTAATGAATGAATCCTTTTAAGCTAACTCAAAGTACAACTACGATTTTCTCTAAAATGAGTTTATATAAGGTCTTCAAAAGTAACATAAGTTAGCTTAGCCATTTTGGTGGCTAATGTAGGCTTCTCAATCTAGCTATAACGTCTAGGCCGGGTTTGGGAGGTTACAAACTCAGGCACCCATTCTGATTCAGCTCGACTCTGGGAAAGAGTTCGTTGTGTATAGTGATGCGTCCTATACTGGTTTGGGTTGTGTTCTGATGTAGGAGGGTAAGGTGGTAGCATATGCGTCTAGACAACTTATGCAGCATGAGGGTAATTATCCAACACATGACCTCGAGCTTGTCGCGGTTGTCTTTGCTCTTAAGGTTTGGAGGCATTATCTGTACAGTGAGAGGTGTATCATCTACACTGATCACAAAAGCCTCAAGTACCTCCTTACTCAGAAAGAGTAGAATCTTAGGCAATGTCGTTGGATCAAGTTGCTTAAGGACTATGATTGCACGATAGAGTATCATCCCGGTAAGGCCAACGTGGTGGTCGATGCTCTTAGCCGAAGATCTATGTCTGAGTAGAGGGCGATGTTTTCTCGCCTAAGTTTGTTTGATGATGGTGGGATTCTAGCCAAGTTTCAAGTTAAGCTAACTTGGTTAAATGAGGTTAAGAATAAGTAGCTTCTGGATGAGTCTCTGATTAGTCGGGTTCAGTAGATTAATGAGGGTAAGACTTTAGATTTTGGGTTTAATAGTGATGGTATTTGTGTTTTCGAGGTCGAATTTGTGTGCCTAGTGATGTGGATTTGAGGCAATCTATTCTGCGGGAAGCACATAGTAGCCCTTATGATATGCATCCTGTCGGTAATAAGATGTATTGTGACCTCCGGGAGTTGTATTTTGTCCTATTGTTTGACATGCTAGCAGGTTAACGTTGAGCACCAACTTCTTCTAGTTTGCTGCAACCCGTTAAGATTCCATTGTAGAAATTGGAACGCATAACTATGGAATTTGTTAGTGGGTTACCCTTAACACCTACTAAGAAGGATTCTTTTTGGGTTATTGTATATCAGTTGACTAAGTCTGCTCACTTCATTCCGGTCAGGACTAATTACTCTTTAAAAAAGTTGGCGAAGCTTTGCTCACTTCATTCCGGTCAGGACTGATTACTCTTTAAAAAAGTTGGCGAAGCTTTATGTTTCTGAGATAGTTAGGCTCCATGGGGTTCTGGTATTTATTATCTCAGATCAAGATCCTCGTTTCACTTCTCGGTTTTGGAAGAAATTACATGAGGCTCTAGGTACTCGATTGGACTTCAGTACAACATTCATCTGTAGACTGATGGTTAGCCGAGAGAGTAATTTAGATTTTAGAGGATATGCTTAAGAGCTGTGTTATTAACTTCTAAGGTAGTTTGGAGGAGTTTCTGTCGCTAGCTGAATTCGCTTACAATAATAGTTTTCAGTCTAGCATTCAGATAGCACCTTATGAGGCCTTGTATAGTTAGAAATGTTGCACTCTGCTTTGTTGGATCGAGCTAGGTGAGAGGAAGGTTTTGGGTCTTGAGTTGGTGGTTGATACTGTGGATAAGGTTTGTTTTATTCGAGATCGACTTAAGGTCGCTTCTGATAGACAGAAGTCTTATACAGACCTTAAGAGGAAGGATATTGAGTTTAAAGTGGGGGACCATGGTTTCCTTAAGGTATCTTCATGGAAGAAGTTTATCAGATTTGGTCATAATGGCAAATTAAACCCTCGATTCATCGGGTCGTATCAGATTCTGAGGCGTGTTGGGCCGGTTTCTTATCAGTTACAGCAACTTCTGGAGTTGGATCGCATCTATGACGTCTTTCACGTGTCCATGTTGAGGCGTTATCAATCTGGTCCTTCTCATGTGGTTCTAGTGGGGGAAATTGAGTTAAGACCAGTTTTGTCTTTTAAGGAGGAGTCGGTACAAATTTTGGATCGTGAGGTTAAGGTCTTGAGGAGAAAGACCATTTCGTTAGTTAAGGTCCTGTGGTGGAATCATGGTTCAGAGGAGGCCACTTGGGAGCCTGAGGACTCGATTCGTCAGCAGTATCCTTATATCTCTTTGAATCAGGTAAATTTCGAAGCCAAAATTTCTTCAAGGAGAGGAGAGTTGTAAACCCAACTTTCTTATTTTTAAATCGCTTAAGTCATGTTAAATAATTTAATTTGGTTTAGTGGTTAAGTGCCTTGGATTCTTGCTTAAGGTCTTGTGTTCAAATCTCATTGTGCACAAAAGTAAAATATTTTTTATGTTGGCAATTCTTTGGTGGAAGAGTTAAAATTAAATTCCATAAAATCTGGTGGGTTGGATTATTATTAGAATATCTTTTTCTTTATTTTTTTTAAAATACTTATCAAAATCCCTAAAGTCACTCCTCCTTTGCACGTCCAACTAGCCCATTTCTTCTCATGTTTTTCTTTCTTTTTCTTTTCTTTCTCTTTTTGAGTTTTCTTTTTCTTTTCTTTCTTTTCCGTTGGTTCTTACTTGCTGTCGTTCTGTTTTTCCTTTTTGATTGTGCTTGGTGTTCGTTCTTTCATCGTATTTCAACGTGGTGTAAGTTTCGTCAAACTAATTCTGTTATTTTGCTTTGACATCGTTTCTTGAATAAGGTAGGTGTCGTGCTAATGCTTAATCCTCGTTCTTAGTAAAGTTAATCATTCCTATGGTTTTGGTTAGGAGAAGGGTGCGAGAATCGAAATCCTTCAGCGGGGTAGCGGTTATTTTTGGGTATTGTGTCTATAAAGTAAGTATTCAAATGTCATTTAGGGTTTGATTTTTAGTTTAGAAGTGTTAATCTTGTGAAATCTTGGGTAATTCGTGTTTGTTAATCGATGCGTTTTGGATGTCATATGTAGGATACATAGTGCATTTTCATGTGATTTATCAAAAATATCACCAGTTGTGTGAACTAACTTGAAAAACCCGACTGAAACTCGGAAAAAACCTGAAAATAAGGGTTGTTTTCGAAGTTATCGAGCGTCACACGGCCATGTGGTAGGCCGTGTAATAGACCCTGTGCACCACACGGTCGTGTGGTTGGCCTTGTGGAGCACAGGGTCGTGTGTGATTACACGGCCTGAACAGGTAGGTCGTGTGGGCCACACGAGCTGGCTTACTGGGCTGTGTGGGCCACACGACCATATGGACCCTTTTTAGCCAATTTGAAGGCTCGATTAGGGGCCGATTAAGGGACTCAAAAATTGGATCTGTGGGCATTTTTGTAGGCCTATAAAAGCGAAAAAATTTGGTATGTTACACATGAGTAAGCTTAGAAAGTGTAACACCCCAAACCCGGCCTAGACGTTATGGCCGAATCTGGCGTGTCACATTGAAGTGTTTTTCAAAAACCATGTTTTCATTGAAAACCCTTCTTGAAATTTAAAACTTCTTGCCATTCAAAACTTGTACAAAACCTCAGTTTGCATTTGTTTATTTTCAATCATGGTTTATTAAAAAGTTATTAAGTTTGAAAAAAAATTGCTTATTAAAACGATTGCCATGTTTGTTACCGTTTGTTTCTTAGTTAATTAAAATTCGCGGAAGCTACTCTAATTAAAACCATCTTGTAGTTTGAAAATGCCTATTTGTCTTCAAAACAGTTATTACCTTTTTTTTTAAACTTGTTTGTATCGGGTTGGCAGTTCAAAATAAGAAATTAAAAACCCAATCAAAAAGAAAATTAAATCCACCAAAGGCCTTATTACCAAAATCAATAGCCCAATATAAAAGAAATATATAAGTCTAAAACAACCATCAGCGAACGTGTGGCCACCTCCGAGTCCCTCGCGGCTCCAAATCGTCTAAGGTTGGGGATTACCTGAAAGGTTAAAAACGGGGTGAGTTTACGAAAACTCAGTGTATAATCCCCTTATTAAAGAGACAGTCAGTATACAAAAACAAAATCAGTGTGGGCCTGAGCCCTTTAACAGTAACAGTACAGTGTGGGCCTTAGCCTATTACAGTAATGGTGGCAATTGGGCCTTAGCCCCCATCAGCCTCAGCTGGGCCTTAGCCCATACCAAATGTCACATATCACATCTATATGGGCCTAAGCCCATCTCAATATCAGAATCAGTATATGCAATGCATAAATACCCATACCAACCCTGCACTTCGTCTCCCGTCCAACCCTGCACTCCTGTGGGGATTAAATCGACCCACCCATCCCTACACTCCTTATGTAGCACCGGTTGTGGCACTAACCAATATTGTAGCAGAGCTGCCAATCACATAATTGACTTAAAGCTATCGGTGGGTCCACAGTCGTCTCATGCGACCCGTGCGACCCTCACATATCAATCACTTCCTCCAATACAAGATCCCAATCCCATGCAGTATGTCGTGTATGCAGTATGCCATGCTCAGAATCAATCAAATCATTCACAGTTAAGTCCATCAAATCATAGTCATACAATCACAGTCAAATCAGTCAAATCGTAGCACAAATCAGTCATTTACCCTCGAGGGGCAAAATAGTCATTTACCCTCCAGGGGCATTACAGTCATTTTACCCTACAGGGACATTACGGTCATTTTACCATATGGGGGTATTATGGTCAATTTACCCTATGGGGGCATTACGGTCATTTCACCCTATGGGGGTATTACAGTCATTTCACCCTATGGGGGTATTACGGTCATTTTACCCTATGGGGGTATTTCGGTCATTTACCCTATGGGGGCATTACAGTCATTTCACCCTATGGGGGTATTACGGTCAATTTACCCTACAGGGGCATTACGGTCATTTTACCCTATAGGGGCATTACGGTCATTTTACCCTACAGGGGTATTACGGTCATTTTACTCCTTCCCGAAGGTTTACAATCGCCTCGAGGGACACAGATAACATATATGGTCGAAACGGTGTAAATGGACCCAAAGCCCAATATTCGGCCCAAGTGGGCCCACACGTTCGTGTGGCCCATTTAGCCCAAATTCAGTCACGGCTATGCGAACTACATAGCTCTGTCCAGTATCTGCCATATTTCGTGGATTTTATTCGTGTGGGGCCACGAGCCCATTGGGCCCACACGGCCTATTTTAGCCCAATGAGGCCCAAAACGGCCTAAGCCCATAAGATCGCTTATGGTGGCCTCTACAGTCAAACGCCCATGTTTCATGGGCTCAGATTACAGTACGTGTGATTACCCGCCCGTGTGGCATCAAGTGCCGCATTTTTTGGCTTTTCGGCTTTTGCCGATTTACGGTTAAGACAGTGTGGATACACACCTGATTGCGAAATGTGAATGACCCACGAGAACTCCAACCTACATTCAATCAAGGCAATCCATTAATCACTTGTCAATCGGGTTAATCGAATCCCAATCAACTTATCAAAAGTAGCCTCTACCGAAAATACTTGTCCAACAGACTACCGCTCCCTTGACTAGATCAGTCGGTTGTGGTTTGCCCACTTGATCCAGAGATTGGTGCAGCCACCCTGCCGCACCCTGGCGGAAAATCCTAAACAGCTGACACTTTACGCTGCTTAAATTTGGGGGCAGGGGCTACGTGCCCATTCTCAGATGGCACCATTCCTGATCCTCCCTCAGAATGGCTACTACTCGCCACCATTGATATCTCTTTATGCAACATATTATCGGAAACCTCCATTTAGAGTAAAATATAATCTACGCTTATCGTTCACTCGTAAACTCCTTCACTTCTCGAGGAGTTCTAATACTGAGAAAACACCATAAATAAGAGGGAGAAAAGATGAGAATCAATAAGAGAAAAAAAAGGAGAAAAGCAGAAAGTGCAGAAGTCAAAACAGGGACCTGCCAATTGAGAGCAGTCTTTTATGAACAGAAGCAACCAACGTCAACTTTTCCCTTTTTTTAAAAAAGAACAACCGAAAGCAGGAGAGGGAAAAGAGAAAGTAATCAGTAACAGAATAAAGGGAGATGAACTACTAAGATTCGATTGGGAGAGGTAAAGAACAAGAGCAATTGGCCAAGGGAGAATCGGTTGAGAAAAAAGGGAAAAACACGAATTCAGCAAAGAAGAGAAAAGGTAACCGAATGTTGAGAAAACAATAGCCAAAACCTGAAAGTGTTGAGGGGGAGAGAAAATGCAGTAATCGGCCAAAAGGGGAAAAATCGATTGGAAAAGGGAATTAAACAAAAATATTCGCTAAGTAGAAACCAAAAAAAGGGGAAAATAATACCCGAAAGGGTCTATAGCCTATTCGGCCTCCCAAAACCAAAAAGCAGAAAAAGTAACAAAAAGTGACCAAAAACGAGTTCAAAGGTGCAAACCAACCCAATTCCGAAAGAAAACACCCCAAAAACTGAATTCAAGAGTGCCTAAAGTCCCTATACGGCACAACTCTCCCTTTCCTCTCGCATTTCCTTGATTTCCTCCTATAATCTCTCCACAACAACAACCAACCGATCCCTTATCCAAATCCCCTTTTTTTTTCTCCTAAATTCTCTCTACAAATCTTCTCAAAGACCAATTCAAACTCTTCTCTACTCAGCAGTATTTCAATCAACTTCTGCTTCTCACATGGCAAGAGAAGCAAAATAAATACTCCTTTGTGCATAACGTGACTCAAACTCAAGCCCCTTAGAAGCAGTAACACGCCACTTACCACTGGACCATCAGGCTCCTTTGTGTCACGTTTTAACCACAATAACTTCTAAAGCCTACAAGCTAGGGTCCAGGTTCATATAAGAGAAAAAATAAAAATTTTACAAGGGCCAAGACTTGAACCCAGGCTTCTCACGCACCCCCATACACACCCAAATTACTTAGCCATTAAAGCAAACAAGAAATTTGTGTCATTTTCTTGCACACATAAAATTTTATGTGCAGTCTCCTAGCTGATCCCACACTCAAGGCCCATTCCTTCTAGGCCTAAATTCGGGGCGTTACAGAAAGCCTGTTAAGTAAGCTTCGTTTTGTATAAGTTATGTGTTATGTTATGCTCTGTAAATATATGTTTAGATATGCATGCCATGCAACCTATATGATACGTATGTATATTAACATGATTATGCATATGCATTGGGGTGGGTACTGATATGATGGAGGAAGTGTAATCTGGCAGTTCTACTACAACTCTGGCAATTAAACCACAATTTCTGTCTGGAAGCTCAGCTGCACATTTATGAGTGGAATACCACCACGTACCAGTTTGATTGGATGGATAGACTCCTGTAGTCCTAATTGGTGTGATTGGTTTGACGGAGATGGTGTGTACCAAATGGGGTGTACGATTTACTCTGATATGTTATACGTTCTGAAAATATGAAAATGATATATGTTCTGAAAATATGAAAATTTTGATATGATATTTGCATATGAGGATTCTATAAGTAAAATTTTGCATGTGAGCCAAGTCACATACTGGGCTTCTAGCTCACTCGTTTGTTTTGTTTCATTCCAAGTTATCCTCAGACTTAGGATTGGGCAGCGATTCTGGAGCTCGGTACAAACATTTTGGTTTAAAGTATGTTTTGGGTCAAGTTACGGACTTTTGGACTTTTAATTTTGTTTTGGAACTTTCATTTTTATTTTGGTATTTATTTTGTAAACGTGCTATTTATAATCAGGAATTTTAATCAAGACAACATAATTAACAAGATACTATTGTTTTATAAGACAAAAATCCCAATATGTTTTGGCTATTCATATAGCAAAAAAAAGCTGCTATACTTAGTCTAGCTGGCATACCTATGATCTCTCTATCATCATTGTCATAAAATTAAAATATTCACCAGATTTATAATATATAAAAAGTACTACACATTATTACATTTCTTAGTTAACAATTTACACTATTTAAATACCAAACACTCTAACATGGTAATTATATAACTTCTACATATCACTTATGTATTATAATATTATTTTCTACCTTTTTTTAGTTTTCCAAAATAATGTTATTCATGTTTTTTTAACAAATAATTTATTTTTTTTGTTTTTATATGTTTTATTACCATCAATAACTAAACATTGCCATGGTGCACATGCATGTATGGTATGTGTGAACACTTGCCTTTTATATACTTACATATACGTTATTTTTATCTGGAATTACCATTTATAAATTAATATAGAAAATGTATATGATTTTTTTTTAAAATGTGGATAAAATATATTATTAGTCCTTGAATTTCTTTCGATTTAATGATTTAGCCCACGTACTTCAAAAGCTAAAAATTCAATCCTTGTTCTTTTTCAATTTAAAAATCCTAGTCCCGTCAATATCATTGTTCGTAGTTTTCATTATAATTTATGAACTTAACATGATTATTTTATGTCAATCATATACCAAGCCACATGAGGACGGCTTAATCAACCTGCCAAATTGATAAATTTTGATGGAAAATACTTGCGATTTTAATTATTAGACGGATATTTTTAAATAAAAGAGTTGGAGGACTTAATTTTTAACTTGATAAGTACAATGGCTAAATCTCAAATTTTGTTTGTATAAAGGACTAGCAACATATTTTTTATTTTACCAAATTGATAAATTTTGTATTGCATTATAGTGTTATATTCTATATTCTAAAATTATTGGCTATTATTGTCATTTAATTTGAGAAGATTTTCACTCCCTTCACCTCTATATAAAGCATCCATTCATTGTTTTGGTAAGTAATACATAAGAAAAAGAAAAAAAAAAACCATTCAAATCTCCCTCTTTGATTTGCAAGACATGATAAGGAAGAAGGTTAAGCTTGCTTATATCACCAATGATTCATTAAGGAAAGCCACCTATAAGAAAAGAAATAAGGGTTTGATGAAAAAGATGAGTGAGTTGAGTACCCTTTGTGGGATCAACGCTTGTGCTATCATGTATAGTCCTTATGAATCCCAACTCGAGGTCTGGCCATCCTTCATAGGAGGCCAAAAAGTGCTCTCCAAGTTCAAGATGATCCTTGAGATGGAACAAAGAAAGAATATGGTGAACCAAGAGAGTTTCCTCTCCCAAAGGACTATCAAAGTAGTGGAACAGCTCAAAAAGCATTGCAAAGACAACCGGGAAAAAAAGATGACTCAAGTCATGTTCAATAACATTTTTGGTAAATGGGTCATCCATGGTTTCAACTTTAGGGACATAAATGATCTCAACTTGTTGCTCGATGAAAAAATGAGTAATATTGACAAGAGCATGGATGCATTTGCTATGACACCCCTTTATACTCAAGGGGCATAGTCCTCATCATCCTCATCTATGGTTGCACTTCCACTGATGACGATGGTAATGCCCAAAGCGATGCCGAGGACAGGTACGGAGGACATAGTGCAATCGGATGTGAATAACATGGATCCAATGAAGAGGCAGCAATGGATCATGGAGTTGATGAACAAAAGCAACAACAACAATCCTCAAACTCATGTGGGAGGCAATGAGATGATGTTCCAGTTTGGTGACAACATCAACCCCAACAATGGTCATTAAACCAATACTTTTTTCCCTTGGGAGAAATGAGAGATCATTTGAGTTATCTGTTTAATTTTATTATGGTCTTTGATCCAAAGGTATTTTATCAGTTTATGTTATGATGGTGTTGTGTTTTTTAACTTTGCTCACAGATCACAGTCTTTTCCCTTGATCTAAAGCACCTATATCATGTTCATTTTTAGCATTCAAACATTATGTTTGTTGTTTGAATTGAGAGTCATGTTATTCGCCTAATTTAGAGATTTTTTGTTTTTATCTTTTAAAATTTTTTATGCTTGAATCTTATTTTCTTCAATAAAAAAAAATATTAAGTTCTTAAGTTAGATTAGATCTTACTTGATAATTTGGTTTTGAGAGTTGGGATTGGATTATTAGGTGTTTGAATTATTTCAAATTTAGATAAGTATGGTTACTTATTTTGTCATTTCAAGTTCATGTCAATTTAAGTTACCATCGGACGAGTTTGGATTCTTGACTTTTTGGGTTCAAATCAAGTTATACCCTGTTTAGATTCAGATTGACCAGGTTGAATTTTCGAGTTTGGATTAGAATTTATAAGCATATATAAAATAATATGAATACATGAATAATTTAAAACTTATATAAAAAAATTATTAAAATTATAATATAATTTAAAATAAATTACACATGAGCCTTCATTCAATGTACATTGATATGTGAATTTTATGGAATTGTAAATATGGATTTTTCATTTTAATATATTACCCAAACCACTAGCATTGTGATAGATGTAAAATTAATTTACATTTACTTACAACATAAAAATAGTCTTATTTATCACAATATAAAATTAAATTACATTTATACAATTAAATCAATATTAAACTTTGTTTTGTATAATTGAACTAAGTTGTTTTTAATAAACTAATTGAAAAAAATTAAGGGAGTAAAAATTAAATACTTAATTTTTACTATATAACTCAATATGTGTTGAATTTTAATTGTAAAAGATGGTTTAATAAATATAAATTTTAAAAATAAAAATAACTAAACAAGTTAAATTTTAATTAAAAAGTAGAAAAATAAAATATATATATTTTATAATAATTCTTTAGAAAAAAACCCATAATAAAGCAGCTAATTTAAATTATTATCATTTTATTTAAAAGATAATATATTGTTAAGATAAAATAATAAATTAATTGGTCAGTAAATGTATTCTTTACAATGTGATATGTAACTTATAATTTTTTTGTTCATGCTTGCAATTAAATAAATTAGTTAAATGTTTTTCAACTTTTATTATCAAACCCATAAAAAATTAAATTATTTAAAACTTAATTTTGAATTAAAATTTTTGGAATCAATTTTTTTACAATGCAAAAACAAGAAGGAAATATATGAATTAAGGGCAAACAAAAAGATATGTTAGCTATAGATGTTGTAGATACTCAATTTTGGTTACTAATGTTTTATCTTTTTTTTTGAAGTAAAAAATATTATATTTCAGAATTTTGTTACCAGGTGTATCTCTTTCGGAGCAACAACTCTTGTTCAGAATAGTTGTTGCTCGGAGAATAACTATGTCCATAATAGCTATGTTCAAAATAGGGCTTTAGTTAGAACAATTATCATCAAGTGTTGTTATTTGAGAACAACTCCTATTGAGAATAACTAAAGTTCAGAACAACTATTATTTAGAATAATGGCGTTGCAAGAAAACTTTTGTTTAGAAAAACCATTGTTTGGAACAACTTGTATCTCGAACAATTGTGTTTTTCTGGAACCAAGAAAAGCATCACTATAGTCTCACTCGTTTCCAAATTAGGCACATTTCCCATAGAGAAGGACTCAATTTGAGCCACCCGACAACAACCACCAAACCTTCGCGTACCATGACCATGCGAACCGCGTAAACTCATTTTACTTATCTACGGTTCAAAAGTCTAAAGTTTAGCTTAAGTTATTAAAAATCCTAGGTCTAATGTTTAGCAAAAGTGCATAGTTATCTTAAAGCAGAGAATGTTTTATTTTATAATTTCTTAAGTTTATCAGTATAACTAAAGTAGCTAAAGTGTAAGTAACCAAAGTATAAGTAACTTACTTGGATCAATGTCGGAGACTCGGATTCTCTTTTTTATAAGTTCAAGTATCAAAGTTTAATCAAAATTCCAAAATCCAAATTAAAACAATTTTGAACCCAAAAATCACAGCCCGAGTTTTGAACCTAGGCTCTTATACCACTAAATGTAACACCCCAAACCTGGCCTAGATGTTATGATCGAATCTGGAGAAATTACATTAGTTTGTTTAAAAACCCAGAATTTGAAATCTAGCTATAGAAATCATGTGATTCAAAAAAACTACTTTTCATAATACTCTCACATGTTATTGAGAAAATCACATTTGCATAACTTATTTATTTTACGAAAAAGCACTTAATTTGACACTTAATTTTGCAGCGAAAATTTTAGAGTTGATATCTTGTAAATCATGTTTTCAATAAGTGAAAACGTATAATTTTGCCGATTAAGCATTTCAAAAACTTTCGTTTTTAAGCTTTGTAAAACTCATATCAAATTTGTAGCGGAAAACCCATAGCTCACTAATTTTGAAAATCAAACGTTTATTTAAATTGGAAGGAATTGTGCATAAACTTAAACTAAATAACAAAATCCAAAATTAAACCCGAAACTTTATCCACAAATTCAAAAGTTTGAAAAAGGTCAATTATTAATAAATCAAGCCATCTTATGCGAGAAAACCAGTCCAAGTTTCCAAACGCTACCCACTCCTAATTATGTTGATTACCTGAAAAGTCAAAATAATTGGGTTAGCTTACAAGCTCAGTGTGTAACTCAACCCAAACAAATAGAACAAAATAAAATACAGTAATAGTTATAGAAATAGATGCAATTTAGATACAGATACAATCTTAGTTTCAGATACAATTTTATACACAAAACCCGATGTAGATACAATTACAGATGCAAATGCTTAAACAAAAACATCTCCTAACCCCATCCGCTACACATCATCTTTGTCCCACCAATCACACGAAATAAGGTAACGAGTACCCATCCAACCTCACACATCTATAAGTGAGCGTATGTCACTTTTCAAAATAGTGTAGTCAAGCTGCCAGAATCAAACAGTCTGGACAAGCCACCGGATTAGATATGTGGTTATACCATGAATTAAGTCATCCTGGGCTGCCTGGCATGTAACACCCTATACTCGCCTCGGTCGCCAAGCCCGAGTAATAGGACGCTACACCAACGTCACACCATCACACGTTACACCACGTCTCATTTGCATACGAACATCATCACAATTAATTAATTATAGGAGTTTTAAGTCTAAAATACCCTAGGTGATGTTTAAATTACTAGACATACATTAAAAGACCTTATTAAAAGTTAGAAGTATGCTTAAAGACCACTTAACAAAAATTGCCAAACAAATCACGTAGGTATCGGTACACACTCTCAGGTATCGATATTTCTCATACTGGTATCGATATCGTTTAGAAAATCAGTACCTTTTTAGCATTTTGTTTCTCTACAAAAATTAAAACCTAGTAATGTATCGATACAATTCAAAAACTATCTATATTTTTACCTCGAGTGTCAATACTTGAGAATTGGTATCGATACCAAATTAATCTATTGACTTCCTACACATACGAATTATTATGGAGGTATTGATACTAAAAACCCGATTATCGATACCTCTGCAAAAAAAACACTAAAATTCACAGAAAAACAAGGCATTTAACACAACCATACATATATCAATTCAAAATGCATCTATAACCTCAAAATTCAACATAAAAAATATTTGAATTTGTAGCTCAAAGCATCATCAATATTTCCAAACCATGATAACCCCATAACGTAATATCAAATCCTAAAATCTAATATCATATCAACTTTTTAAGACATAATAGAAATCAACCAAAAATGTCTACCACATTGCCTTATTCCCACAATTTAAAGAATAATACGAGTTCACCTACTTAATCACTAAGCCTAACTTGGATCACTTCATTGGAATTTCTGCACCGGTCACACTGTAACGCTAACTATCTGTAAGGTTTTAAAATAGTGGGTGAGCTTAAACATGCTTAGTGAATGATCGAAAAAACCACCAAATAAATGATCAAAGCATTGTTACTTACATAATTTGCTACAATGACATACTAAATACTCATACAATGTCTACCAATTCATCTAGCTCTACAATCACATATTTAAGCATACATAACATTTTATTAATTCACATTTAACGATAATTTGGCACTTGGGGATAGAAAACATAAAAGTAGGCTCTACCACTACATATCGGATACACGGATCTCCAATGCACTATTGACTCGATGAGTCGAACATATCCCAAAAGCGTAGCATTTAGCTAACACTCTTCAACACACCAACATATCCCGATGAATGAAGCTGAGCTCGCATTCCCTTATCTCTCCAAATCTATCTCGAGCCTTAATACCCTAATAACACAACAGAAGGGTGAGTACTCACAAACCCTATGGCACGCCAACTATATCCAATGGTCTCAAAGATCACAAGGCCAAAATATATGCAATTATACACACATTTTACTTATCATTTTCTGCTCACTTTTACTGCATATTCACATTATAAGCACAACATCATCACTATCATTTGGCATGTGTAACATACCTATAATTAGCACATTCACAATAGTCACTACAAGCATATATCACATGTCACATTATCACATCTTAATATTCAATGCAGAACACACAATCACATATTTTAAAATTTAAACGAGGGGTATAAGAAAACTTACACTTGGAACTTAGGGGTATAGGCTACTCCTAGGCTCCAAATTAACACTATGAATCGTGTCTTGATAAACCGGAATAGTAACATATTTTAGGCCCACATTTAGTATGCTTTTGGATGATTTATCCCTTTTTTTTATGTACAAAGGTGCTCTTAATCCTTTCTTTTCATGTCTTATACTCAGGAAAGCACCCAAGGATAAAAAGAACGAGAAACGGGCTCAAAACGGACCAAAACGGACCAAAGAGAAAATCGACACGGCCTGGACTTGGACCCACACGGCCGTGCCAAGTCAATCATCTAGAACACGGTCTAACCCCGACTCACGGCCGTGTCTCATTAAAGAAATCCGAACATGACCTGGCCACGATTCACACGGCGCGTGCACGCCATGGTCGTGCCTCTGCCGTGGAGAAGAGCAATTTCATTCGGGAAAGGATACTTAGGGAGAAAGAAACGTATTTCAAAGCCTATAAATACACCCTAAGTATGACCTAAGAAGGGAGCCCAAAGCCATCGTCTAAGGGTGTCGTGCTAGGCCGAGAAGGCGATTTGTGGGGGATTCACTCGGGGATAGCCAGTTGATCCATCTCAAGAAGCGAATTATACTCAAGACGGAGGATCTCTCCTTCAATTCCTTCGAGGGGTTTTAGGGATTTCTTATGTTTTGTTTTATCTTTTCTTTTGAGATGTTTTCCTTTATTGTTATGAACTAAACCCTTCTGGATACAGAAGAGATGAAACCTATGATGAATCTTGTTATTGTTTTCTGAATTATATGATAAATACTTAGTTTGTTCTTAATTATGTGAGATTTATCCAAATTTAATGTGCTTAGGTGGAGGAGGAATAGACCCTGCCTAAGAGTAGATCCAACATAATTAAGCGGAGTTGATCGCACGCCTAGAGATAGGGTGACGAGATTTTTTCGGATTAGGGTGAAACCTAATATGGGAGTCCATAGATCGATTTACTGCTATTCTAGGGGGTTATTATAATAGAACGAGAGTTCCACTAATTAACCTAGGTTTAGACGTTATTCACCTCGAGAGAGGGTTTAATATACGTTAGGGAGTCTTACGGATCAAACTAAGTGAATAAATCGTATGGTTCAGTGTTAGATAACAAGTGAAGTCTAGGTGGATTCTTCCTAGGGTATCATCTAAATCAACTAAGTTTTTCCCAAGTTATTTTCCAAATTCATTCTTCTTTGTCTTAGAGTCTTTAGTTTAGTAGTTAATTAATTTAGATTAGATAAACAATCTCTCTTTATTTTTAGGCTAAATAATAGAAAGAAAGTTAGTATTAGTACTTTTAGTTCCTTTGGGTTCGATAATCCGGTCTTGCCTAAACTATACTACTGTTCGATAGGTGCACTTGCCTCAATCGTTGTCAGAGTTAGTTTCCAGGTTCGATCATTCCTTTTATAAATTTTAAAGCTCTGATTCACAGCGATCAAGTTTTTGACACCGTTGCCGGGGAACTAAAATATTAAGAGCACTCTATTTTTATTAATTTAGCAATTATTTTTATTTTTCGCAATTTATTTTTATTTTTAGTTTTAATTTTAAATTTGCTAAATTTTCTTTCTTTCTTTTTCCTAGCAGGTACCTCTAGTTTATGACTAGAAAGAACCCGAGAGGACCTTTAGTATACGACAGTGATATTGAAGCTACCGCTCGAAGAAATCGCAGAGAAACTAGGCGAGCCCTAAATTACACGGAGGAGGCGAGAAGAGACAGATCCAATCCTCTCAAGGGATGGATTTAAAATAATCTTCCACCACAAGATGTGGCGAAAAATAGTGCTCCGCGTACTATGTATGATTATGCTAAACCTCATTTAACAGAGCCGAATCTAGTATTGTTAGGCTCGCTATAGCTGCTAATAATTTTGAATTAAAGCCTAACACTATACAAATGATTCAACAGCTTTGTTCAATTTGATGGTTTGCGGGACGAAGATCCTAACACTCATATAGCTAATTTTTTAGAGTTCTGTGATACCTTTAAAATAAATGGCGTTTCTGATGATGCCATATGACTTCGGTTATTTCCCTTTTCATTAAGGAATAAAGCTAAACAGTGGTTAAACTCGCTACCACGAGGGTCAATCACTACATGGGATCAAATGACCGAAAAATTTTTATTAAAATATTTCTCACCGGCCAAAACAGCCAAATTACGTATTGATATTTCTTCTTTTGTGCAGATGGATTTAGAAACATTATACGATGCATGGGAGAGATATAAGGATCTCTTGAGAAGGTGTCTGCACCATGGTTTACCCTTGTGGCTCCAAGTCCAAACATTCTATAACAGTGTAAACCCCTCAACGAGGCAACTAATCGACTCAGTCGCCGGTGGAACTCTGAATAATAAAAATTTTGAAGCAGCCTACGAATTTATAGAAGAGATGTCGCTGAATAACTATCAGTGGCAAGTTACAAGAACAAGGCCAACAAAAATAGCCGGAGTTTACAACCTCGACGCAGTAACCATGCTATCAAATCAGGTAGAGTTGATGAATAAGAAGCTTGATAGTTGGTGTTCTTCGCAGGTACATCCAGTCATGCAGTGCGACGCAAGTGGAACTGTGGCGAATCCTTAGTACCCACCCTACCAACCGGGCACAGAAAGCAAACAGATGAACTATATAGGTAACAATTTCAAATCTAATAATAACCCATGTAGTAACAATTATAATCCAGGTTGGAGGAACCACCCAAATTTTTCATGGGGAGGTCAAGGAAATCAAAGACAACAACCTCCTCAAAATTTCCAAAATCAGCCCTATCCACGGGAAAAGAAGCCGAATCTTGAAGAGACGTTGAACAAATTCATAGCATCCACAGAAGCCCATCTCCAAAAAATTGAGGTAACACTCGACACCCAACAAACATCGATCAAAACGATCGAGAACCAAGTTGGAGGACTTACAAAGGCAATCGGGGAAATTACCTAGTCAGTCAGACAAATTGCGAAGCTATTATCCGAACGACCGCAAGGGCGTCTACTGAGTAATACTAAAATTAATCCAAATGAGCAAATCCAAGCCATAACAGCTCAAGAAAGCGAAGAAGTAGACGAACCCAGTCCAACCAAGGAAACGAGGTAGAAAAAGGTAAAGTTGAGGTAACACAAGACAAGCCAAAACCGGTAATCAAGGAGTACCAACCTCGCATACCATATCCTGAAGCGTTAACGAGAGATGACACAGAGGAACAGTTCGGTAAGTTTCTTAAACTTTTAAAGAAATTACATATTAACTTACCGCTACTTGAAGCTATTTCACAGATGCCAGATTCGAGGAAATTTTTAAAGCATCTCTTGACGAATAAGCGAAAATTAGACGAAGATCCACATGTGGAATTAAACGCAGTGTGCTCAGCAATGTTACAGAATAGACTACCACAAAAACTAAAAGATCCAGGGAGTTTTACAATTCCATGTTTAATTGGTAGACTAAATGTTGATAATGCATTAGCTGATTTAGGGGCAAGCATTAATGTCATGCCTTATAAATTATTTAAACAACTAGGTCTAGGGAAACCCAAGCAAACTAGGATGAGCATTCAATTAGCTGATAAAACTGTTAGAATTCCTAGGGGTATTATCGAAGATGTTCTTGTAAAAATTGACAGATTCATTTTCCCTATTGATTTTGTTGTGCTTGACATGGATGAGGACATTGAGGTTCCCTTAATTCTAGGGCGCCCATTTTTAGCTACTGCCAGGGCTGTTATCGATGTAGGTGATGGTAAACTTGCATTAAGGATAGGCGATGAGGAAATTATTTTTCAAATTTATGATGCCATGAGATATTCTAGAGAACAAGATGATTCCTGTTATTTTATTGACACCACTGATCATATCATTCAAAACTCATTACAGGAAATTCTACATGATGACATAATGGAACTGTGTCACACTCAAGAAGAGGGGGAAGAAGATGAAGACCACGAGCTAAATTCAAAAATATCGTCATCAAGACAAACGAGAAAAGAAAGCATTGAATTCGATGATGACTTAAAACAAAAAACCTCTATTGATGAACCACCTAAATTAGAATTAAAGCAACTGCCAAAACATTTAGCGTATGCATTCCTTGGGGAAAATTATACGTTACCAGTAATTATCTCTTTAGAGCTAGAACCTCGGGAAAAATAGGAGTTGATACAGGTACTAAGAGAACATAAAAAAGCCATAGCTTGGAAAATCTCTGACATTAAGGGAATAAGCCCAACATTTTGCACCCACAAAATTTTAATGGAAGACGAGTACAAGCCATGCGTGCAACCACAAAGAAGATTAAATCCCAACGTAAAAGAAGTCGTGAAAGCTGAGGTAATTAAACTTCTAGATGCTGGAATAATTTATCCTATTTCTGACAGTAAGTGGGTGAGTCCTGTGCAGGTTGTCCCAAAGAAAGGAGGCATGACCGTGGTAGCTAACGAAAAGAATGAACTAATTCCTACCGGAGATGATCACGAGTTGGAGAGTTTGCATAGATTACGAGGAAGTCGAATGACGCCACTAGAAAAAGATCACTTCCCTCTACCCTTCATTGATCAAATGCTAGAAAGGTTATCGTGGACATATGTACTATTGCTTCCTAGATGGACTCTCCTGGTTATTTCCAAATCCCAATAGCACTGAAGATGAAGAGAAGAAAACGTTCACATGCCCATACTTCGAGACGTTTGCTTATCGAAGAATGCCTTTTGGATTATGTAATGCTCCTGCTACCTTTCAACGTTGCATGTTGGCAATCTTTGATGAACTTGTAGAAGATATTATGGAGGTATTTATGGACGATTTCTCAGTATACGGTAATTCTTTTCATCTTTACCTTAAAAATTTAAAACGAGTCTTGATGAGATGTGAGGAAACAAACCTTGTTTTAAATTGGGAGAAATGTCACTTTATGGTACAAGAGGGAATTGTATTAGGACATAAAATTTCTAGTAAAGGGATTGAGGTAGATAAAGCAAAGATTGAAACCATAGAAAAATTACCTCCTCCTAGTTCAGTTAAGGCCATTAGAAGTTTTTTAGGACACGCAGGATTTTATAGAAGATTCATTAAGGATTTTTCTAAAATAGCTAAGCCTTTAACAAAATTACTAGAAAAAGATGTTCCTTTCAATTTTGATCAAGAATGTTTAGACGCATTCAATATCCTTAAGGATAAACTAATAAATGCTCCGATTATAATTGCACCTGATTGGAATCTACCCTTTGAACTAATGTGTGATGCAAGTGATTTTACAGTAGGTGCAGTTCTGGGACAATGAAGAGGCAAGCATTTTCAGCCAATCTATTATGCTAGCAGGACTTTGACACCCGCACAAGAAAACTACACCACCACGAAGAAAGAACTGCTAGCTGTAGTTTTTGCTTTTGACAAATTTAGACAGTACTTATTATTATCTAAAGTTGTCGTTTTCACTGACCACTCAGCTCTTCGTTATCTATTAACTAAACCTGATGCGAAACCACGACTCATAAGATGGATTTTACTTTTACAAGAATTTGATTTGGAAATACAGGATAAGAAAGGAGCTGAGAACCTTGCAGTTGATCACCTCTCTAGACTCGAAAACCCCCATATCGAAGAGCTAAATGAAGGAGAGATAAACGATCCATTCCCAGAAGAATAACTCTTTTCAATAACTCATTCTGAGGTACCATGGTTTGCGGATATTGCAAATTATTAGCTACTAACATATTGCCAAAAAAATTAACACATCACCAAAAGAAGCGATTCTTTGCTGATGCAAAAAATTATTTTTGGGAAGATCCATTTCTTTTCCGAATATGTGCAGATCAGGTAATTCGAAGATGTGTTACAAGGACAGAAGCAAGTAAGATTAGAGAACATTGCCATTCAGGACCTTCAGGAGGACACTACAGTGGCATTAAGATAGTACATAAGATACTAGAATCAGGTTTTTATTGGCCCACTCTATTCAAGGATGCCAACAGGTATGTCGCTTCATGTGGTAAATGTCAAAGAACAGGTAATGTCTCTAAACGTGATGAAATGCCTCAAACATATATGCTATCATGTGAAATATTTGATGTATGGGGTATTGATTTTATGGGGCCATTCCCTAGTTCATTCGGACATAAATACATCCTAGTGGAGTTGATTACATTTCAAAATGGGTGGAAGCCGAAGCTCTACCTACTAATGATGCTAGAGTAGTAGTTAAGTTCTTCAAGAAACTGTTCTCTCGATTTGGAACGCCTAAAGCTATCATTAGTGATAGGGGCACTCATTTCTGTAATACTCAATTTGACAAAGTCTTAAAAAAGTATGGAGTACACCACAGGATAGCTACCCCATATCACCCTCAAACCAGTGGGCAAGTTGAAGTAGCAAACCGAGAACTCAAGCGCATTCTAGAAAAAAACGGTTGAATCAAACAGAAAAGATTGGGCATTAAAGTAGATGATGCCTTATGGGCCTATAGAACAACATTTAAAACCCCTCTAGGGACATCCCCATACAAACTTGTATACGGAAAAAGTGTCATCTACCATTTCAAGTTAGAACACAAAGCTTTTTGGGCCATAAAGTTTTAAATTTTGATCTTAGCACTGCAGAAAGAAAAGAATGATGCAGATGAACGAGCTAGACGAATGGAGAGCTGAGGCCTACGAGAACTCGAAACTATACAAATAGGCAACTAAGCGACGCCACGATGCTCATCTAAAGAAGTCGAAACAATTCGAAGTAGGGGACTTGGTCCTCTTGTACAACTCAAGGCTTAAATTATTTCTGGGAAGTCAAATCGAGATGGTCGGGCCCATTCATGATCAAAACAATTTTTCCATACTACACAATCGAGGTAACTCACCCCACTAAGGGCACATTCAAGGTAAATGGTCACCGACTAAAATTTTATAATGGTGCAGATTTTAGAGATATGATAGAGGAGCTCATGCTCTAGGAACCTTCTTTTAGAACTAAAAACAGGGAAAGTCTAGCTTAAGACTATAAACAAGCGCTTCTCGGGAGGCAACCCGAGCACTAATTTTCCTAACATTATACTTTTAACTGTTTAGCATCTAACTTCATACTAATTAATCTAATAAAGTGCAGGTTTTAGACCACACAGCCTTACACGGCGCGTGCCGTGGCGTCGTCGCAGCCGGGATAAACCATAGGCGTGCGAGCGGCCGTGCACGACAAAGAAGAATCCTTTTCCTCAACACGGGCTGCGATAATATCCCACGCCCGTGCCGACTACCCGTGTGAGGTTACTGACTTATTAAGCACGGACTAAACACGGCTGTGCCTACTAACTGTGTGAGGTTACTGACTTGTTAAGCACGGGAGAAACACGCCCGTGCCACCCAACCGTGTGAGGTTACTGACTTATCAAGCACGGGCGTGTCATAAGCAACACGGCCGTGGCAAATCCACCTGAATGCGCCTAAAATTCAAAATCACGAAAAACACAGGCACATAAAAATCAAACACGGGCGTGGCCCCTGCCCGTGCTCGTATCCCTATTTAAGCAACTTTAACCGTCACCCTTCCCCCAAATCAACCCTAAACCAAATTTTAAGCTTCATCCCTCTCAAATTTGGCCACACTCAAACCCTCCACTGCCCCATCAAACCCTCAACCTTATTTTCTTTCAAGAAAACCACACTAAAACCGTGAACAAGCCCGCGCCACCATCGTCCTGCAGGAAAAACACGCCCGCCCCACCACTGTGCGCCTGCAGAAAACCTCACAGCACCACCGTGCTCCGCCCGTGTCCAGCCGATTTGCACCATCACGACCCCTGGTTCCCTCCACTTCTTCATTTTCTTGACTCAAAGTTTGATATATTTCATATTATTTTGTTTTGTTTAAAGTTTTAATATTAAACATGATTTATTTTATTTTAGAACTCATTTTAGAACTTGTTGAATGTTCATAATCTTGATGATTAGTTATGTGTGCTATTTATCGTTGTTAGATGGATTTCATATTCTCTGTTGATTAAAATCTTTTACAAACCTTCCTATGCAGAATTAGAATTGGTTGCTCATAGGTGAATAATTGTGTTTAGCATTTAAATATCTTGGGCCTAGATGACAATTTGGTACAACAGTTACTTGAATATTCTTTATTCTCAGGTACAATGTCATCATCACGAGGAAACGAACCACTACGCACCACCAACTAAGAAAAGAAAGGGGTCCGATCATCCTCACCAAAGTGCATCTTCCGAATTAAGACACCACTTCCTCCAATTCTCTCAAGAAGCTCAGGAGGAATGATACAAGGCATTCCGGGAAAAACCTCTAGGAACCGGTAGATGCATTGACTGGAACGCGGTGGAACAGGTCGGATTAGCAACCGATATTCGAGCCCTCATATCAACCGAGCTGTGGGAGTAATTTTTCTCTATTATTGAGCCAACTTATTTGGAACTCACCCTCGAGTTCTGCACTACTTTTACCTTATAGACAGTGATGGCCCAGTACGACGACCCGGGCACAGTGCAATTCCACTTAAGAGGTACGATATGTCGACTAAGCGTACCGCAATTTGGCACGGCACTCGGACTCTATACAGAGGAATTTATAGAAGAAAATCCACTCTCTGAGTTAGACCGTCAACTCCACTGCACTCCCCTCAATTGCTGGCGTAATTTACGGCCCAACACAAAGCGTTCTGACCCGATCGCTCAAGGCGACAACCCTTTGCCCCACCCTTGCTGTATATCCACGCCATTCTTGCTCACACTATCACAGGTCAACGTGAGAGTACGGGTGTGGTGAATAAGCATGATGTCTACTATCTATCGTGCATGTCAGAAGGGCACGTCTTCGACCTGGCATACTTCATCGCCTGTGCAATTCAGCACCAAATGAAGCCACATAGGAAGGGGATTCTATCGATGGTCCCGTACATCACAAGGTTGGCTCGATATTTTGGCCTTCTCAATACCGACGCCCAGAGTTCATCCCTCACACTAATTGGCCACATGGTTCCTCAAGGCATCCAAACGATGTCACACATGAGGATGATTAAACACCGTCGTGGGACTGACCCCCCAATACCGATTAGTACAAACCACTGATGGGGAGGAACCCGAGGACATTACTAATGATGTCCCACAGGAAGTCCCAGCCCAAAGCCAGCAGCCATTCCATACAGCAGCTACACTATCGCATATCTCTGCACGCCTCGACCAGTATGAGCAGTATTTCACCGATTCAACTCGGTGTTTTGACAGGATCGAGGCCACTCTCCAACAGATATGCCATCATCTCCACATCTCTTCACCGACACCACCGCAGGATCCAACCGATAATGAGGACCTTTGAGTCCTCTTATTTTCTTTTTTTTAGTTTCCATTATTATCAGTCTTATTTGTTGCAATTCAAACTTTTTATCTGTCTATATTTCAGATTTTTATGGTATCATCGACTATCTAATATTCGAGCATGCTTCACATTTATTTATTTAATTATGGCCTCGAGACATCTAACCGATGATTTCGCAGTTTCAAAAACACACTCCAAACAAATCACTAGGAGTAATTCACTATTACATAAGTCATTTTCCACATCATCCATCTCAAAGAAACCATCCAAAAAGTCAGGGAGTTTAACTTACACCTTTCTCTTTTGATTTTGCTACAATACATTTACATATCTTTGTACATTGAGGGCAATGTACATCTTAAGTGTGGGGGGTGAAATCTTAAACGTGCCTAATTTTTTTTCATTATTCTCAAAATCCTGAATTTAGTCTTGTTTGAAAGTAATTTCCTCATATTACCAATTAGGATGAAATTTCTAATGATTTATGATTTTTATTGATATGTTTTAGATTAAGTCATTGATAATTGTGCATTGATGATTAAATTCTAAGAATACTAGAGAATCAAGCATGATAAGTCTATTTTTCAGAAATTAAAAGTTTTCTAGGTTGTCAAACTGAGTTTAAATATTACTTTGAAGTTTGAAATTTATGAGGTTGACATCAAAATACCCAAAATTTTTGTGAGATTTTGAGCCTTATAGAGCATAAATTCTTTTTCTTGCTCACCTTATTGATTATGAGTATGTCAACACTGATTTGTTATTCTAGAACTTGCATCGATTATACATGTCGAGACCACACTTTTGATTTGATATACAGAGATGATAAAGGCACCTAGGTTTTAACCCACTTACTCCATAAAAATCCTACCTTCACAAATTAACCCCTAGTGAACCCCTTTTTTTAATCCTAACAACCCTATTTATTGACTCACCCACTAATATTAACCTAAAACCCTTTGTAATTATTATCACCATTCTTTCTAACTACCACTATATCGAGATTTGATCTGATTAGTTGCCTAATTATGAATTTTAGTAATTTATCCTTTATTATGTATTTATTATGTTCTTAAAAAAAATGAAAAAAAATGAAGTATATTCATTATTAGTTATGTGATTAAACGAGCTTATACATTTAAATTGCAAATATCGAAGAAGAAGCTCGTATTATTAGTATTATTAGTTTTCAATTGATGTAATTATTATTAGTTCATTAGTTCTTAGTTAGGTAATTTGTCAATTCAATCTCGATTCTAACCCTCTAATTCAGCCTTATTCCACACCTTAACCCTAGCCCCGTTACAACCCTAACAAAGATCTTTTGATTTGTGTTTCATCTCATATTTCAGTGGTGGAGATTTGATTTTCATGCAAGCCTATGGGATTAACTCTTCATGTTTGACTTTTGAGTGCCTAAATTTTGAACCTTAAATACTTTGAGTGATTTGAGTGAATCTCTAGTGAGGATGTCAATCCTTGTCGATTTCGAATTGGAGGTAATTATTTAGATGAAGGGAAACACCTATGTTTTGTGCTACAAAATATAAGGCTTATAGTGTTTGAATTTTTAGGACACTTTGAGTTGAATTATCCATGTATAAATTATCTATGAATTATGATGAAACACTATTAATGACTATTATGAATCATAGGAAGTTCGTTTTAATTGTAAGTTGAGAATTTTGCTTGAGGACAAGCAAAAGCTTAAGTGTGGGGGTATTTGATAAACCGGAATAGTAACATATTTTATGCCCACATTTAGTATGCTTTTGGATGATTTATCCCTTATTTTATGTAAAAAGGTGCTCTTAATCCTTTCTTTTCATGTCTTATACTCAGGAAAGCACCCAAGGATAAAAAGAACGAGAAACGGGCTCAAAACGGACCAAAACGGACCAAAGAGGAAATCGACACGGCCTGGACTTAGACCCACACGGCCGTGCCAAGTCAATCATCTAGAACAAGGTCTAACCCCGACTCACACGGCCGTGTCTCATTAAAGAAATCCGAACACGGCCTGGCCACGATTCACACGGGCGTGCGCCATGGTCGTGCCTCTGTCGTGGAGAAGAGCAATTTTATTCGAGAAAGGATACTTAGGGAGAAAGAAACGTATTTAAAAAGCCTATAAATACACCCTAAGTATGACCTAAGAAAGGGAGCCCAAAGCCATCGTCTAAGGGCGTCGTGCTAGGCCAGAGAAGGCAGATTTGTGGGGATTCACTCAGGGATAGCCAGTTGATCCATCTCAAGAAGCCAGAATTATACTCAAGATGGAGGATCTCTCCTTCAATTCCTTCAAGGGGTTTTAGGGATTTCTTATGTTTTGTTTTATCTTTTCTCTTGAGATGTTTTCCTTTATTGTTATGAACTAAACCCTTCGGATACCCGAAGGGGATGAAACCTATGATGAACCTTGTTATTGTTTTCTGAATTATATAATAAATACTTAGTTTGTTCTTAATTATGTGAGCTTTATCCAAATTTAATGTGCTTAGGTGGAGGAGGAATAGACCCACGCCTAAGTAGATCCAACATAATTAAGCGGAGTTGATCGCACGCCTAGAGATAGGGTGACGAGATTTTGCCTTAGGATTAGGGTGAAACCTAATATGGGAGTCCATAGATCGATTTATCGCTATTCTAGGGGTTATTATAAGAGAACGAGAGTTCCACTAATTAACCTAGGGTTAGACGTTATTCGCCTCTCGAGAGAGGTTTAATATATGTTAGGGAGTCTTAGGGATCAAACTAAGTGAATAAATCGTATGGTTCAAAGGTTAGATAACAAATGAAGTCTAGGTGGATTCTTCCTAGGGTATCATCTAAATCAACTGAGTTTTTCCCAAGTTATTTTCCAAATTCATTCTTCTTTGTCTTAGAGTCTTTAGTTTAGTAGTTAATTAATTTAGATTAGATAAACAATCTCTCTTTATTTTTAGGCTAAATAATAGAAAGAAAGTTAGTATTAGTACTTTTAGTTCCTTTGGGTTCGATAATCCGGTCTTGCCTAAACTATACTACTGTTCGATAGGTGCACTTGCCTCAATCATTGTCAGAGTTAGTTTCCAGGTTCGATCATTCTTTTTATAAATTTTAAAGCTCTGATTCACAGCGATCATGTCTACAAGCAACGATTCCAAACACTCACCATTCGAGCTTTCGCCTAGACGCAAAAAGCCTAAATTAGATTTTCCTTCCCTTTTGCCTTTTGTCGAAGAAGGTCATAACAATTCCGAAGCTTCACCAAAGTAAATCACACCATAAACACAATTAATACTTAGCCATAGACACACCCAAAGCAACCAAAAACGCAGGCCTAAGCTAGTTCCTCTTGGAAATGAAATTTTGACTAGCTTAGCCAAAACGCTAAAATATCATCACCTACTCATTCCTATCGCATAAAACTTATTCCAATCATCAAATTATATTTCTAAGAAAAATTCATAACCTTCAAACTACTCAAAACTACACAGGTTCATGGTTCTAAAATTTCGACATACAATGGCCATTTTTACAAAAACTCAATAAAACCTTAGAATTCTTTAACGAAACTTTAGGGAAAGTTTTGAAACCTTCTAATCGCATCAAAAAATGTTGAAAAACACTTTAAAACATTATTTCCATTCAAAATCCTAAATTCCACCATTAACGCCCCAAATCTTAACATTTATTCAAAACTTTTGATTCAATAGATAAAAACTCAATTTAAAAAGCTAGATATCATCAAAAACTAATAAGAAAATGAAACATTACCTTCGTTGAGAGAAAAACAAATGTTTTGTTGAAAATGCGGAAACCTACAAGTTTGAATGATAACAAAATTAACGGTGTCTTTAGTGTTCCTGTAACACCCTCAACCCGACCTAGAAGTTTAGGCCGAATCTCGGATGTCACATTGATTACCGAAGTGATCGTAGGTAAACTTTTACAAAACAATTTTAAAGTCAAACCGTAATAACTAAACGTTTAAAATCAGCTATTAAAATTATAGTTAAGATAATATATGTAAATGTAAGCGGAATAGAAACAATTAAAACTTAACTCAAAATTGTACCACAGCTTTATAAATCCTTACAATTCAAAATATGAATGTCAAAATAAAAACTGAAAATATAACGTTTGCTATAGTTTCTCCAAGACTGTCCGAAACCTCTGTATACTGAGTCCAACGTCAGAATTCAGGAAGGGTACCTGAAAAAAAAACACTAAGAGGGGGTGAGCTACTCGAGCCCAGTGTGAGTCCGAAACAAGTCTCAAACAGAGATACAAAATTCAAAACAATAGCACAATAAAATTTCAATTACTCACGGAGTTAGAACGCACACTTGGGACTAATGTCCCAACAGAACTTAATAACCAGAGCACATCAAATTCACTCAAATACTCAGCTCAAATGCTTGATCGACAATCGACATGAGACAACCCGCCTTGCGGTCGAACACACGATGTGATGCGGATGAAATGCGATCGATAAATATAACCCACCCATCTAGCCAACACACCTCTCCGTCCCCCGATCACACCTCATAAGAGCTGTTAAGGCTCACCCAACCAATCACAGCAATTAGGACCTCGAAAGGCCCATCCAACCCTTACTCCGTATATGTGGACTCAGCCACTCAGATAATAATATGCAGCAGGGCTAGCATATGTGTTGTACTGTGCAATGCGATAGACTGCGATACAGGCCAAATCAGATAATGGTACGCAAAGATAGGCCGCGTGACGTATAGTACAATGCAATACAAGAATTTGTTTATACAATCATGTTGCGATTACAATCGCCAGATCGGAATATAACGATGCGTGCGAAAGGTGACACACGTGCGATGCAAAGGCGATAAATAGTTGTACGTATAAGTTTGCAGATTAACCGCCGCGATTCGATATAATTCTGATCTTCCTTCTCTTCACAACCCAACCCAAAATATTTAATGCAAATGCATGAATGCATCCAAGCTAATAGAAAAGAGACACATTAACAGACAGTCAGTCAGAATAGTTACGTAGCACATCCCTCAGACCAGATTCAAAATCATACATCACACACAACCATCACAGATATCGAGTCTTGAACACCCCCACTAAACTCAGTTAAGGGTCGGAGCACACACAAACACATATTCAGATCAGAAATGCATACAAAACCATTATAAGTGTCTTAAGACCACAAGCCTTTGTGCTCTGGCCGTGTGGTATTGCCTACGCTGTGTGGGAGAACAAAAACTCGTGTGATGAGGGGCACACGCCCGTGTGGACCAGGGACATGGCCGTGGGGATAGGCCGTATAACTATCTATACATTTGTACTAAATTTGAGCACAGGCCTGACACGGCCGTGTGAGGGTCTCACATACCCATATGCCCACCAGACACGGCCGTGTGTCCCAAAACACATGCTCGTGTGGAATCCCTAATTCCCAAATTAGTCACACAGTCGTGTGGCCAGGCCGTGTGACACGAAATCACTCGAACCCTAATCCCTAAATTCACACGCCCGTGTGCCCGAAGGACATGGCAGTGTGAGAAACGATAACAAATCCCCAAATCGGCCACATGGCCGTATGGCACCAAAATTGGCCCGAAAACCCTAATTCCCAAAAAACACACGGCCGTGTGAACTAGCACACGCCCGTGTGGAAACCTAAGTGACCACGAAATCACCTCGAAACAAGCCAGAAAATGCTATCTCAGCCATCGCAACGGTCCCAACCTTCACGATGTCTAAAGGGTATCGGGATATGTCATATTCCCAACCTTTTTTCAGCTACTAACACCCCAAAATCGATAGTTAAGAACACAAACGAGAATTTTTGAAACAATAATTCTCAACATTAAAGATAGACAAGATTTGAATCCCACACCTGTTTCGTAATCAGAGATGTTCAGACACTAAATTGATGACAGATGAGTGAAACTCTCTCCAAATCCGCTGGCAAAACCCGTTTTCCAAAGAAGAAGAATTGAAGAACAGTAAAAACCAAAAGAGTGCCAAAAAAAGTCCAGAAAAGAAAAAAAAACAAACAAAATCCCCAAAAAAATAATAATAATAAAATAAATAAAAGTTAAAAATAAAAATATGAATAACTATTTATAAATATTAACATAAATAAAACAAAATAAATCGTTCCTTCAAGCGCACACACAAGACTCGAACCCAGAACCTTGAGGTAAACTAACACTCACTAATCCACCAGACCAGCAGGCTCATTCTGACACTCAAACACACCACTAAACACATAAGCATGCCCAACATTCAGACCCTAACCATCAAAGCTCAAAACTTCTAACCCTAAATTTGGGGCGTTACAGTTCCTCTTTGAATTTGGGAGGGATTTGGTGTTTAAAATTTGATGGAAATCAAATGGTTAGAGTTTGGAAGATCAAAATAGATGAATAGGGTTTTGTGAAAATCAAGGAGCGACAATAAGAGGTGAGGGGAAAATAGTTTTCGTGAGTTTACTACAGGTGGGGGGAAAAGAAATAGGTCAATTTTAAAATTTGGTATATTTACCCTTATGGTACTCCTAATTTTAACCCCCTTTTCAAAATAGTCCATATTTTAAAATTAAAGGTCTTTTCTACTTCATTTTCAAAAATTGATTTAACTTTCAAAAAGCCATAGATGAAGACATTTCCTGTATACCAAGCTTTGAATTTCTGAACACATTTTGAGCTAAAATTCCTAAATTATCCTCGAAACTACTAGGCCTAATTTTAGGGTGTGACACGACAATAATTACCTAGCACCGCAGGTTGCCCAGCAATGATGGCTTACTAATATCAGTATGCAGTTAAACTGCCAGAATACTTCCTCCATCACATCAATATCACACCCCAATGCACATGTCAAAACATATTACATACGCAGATGCACATAAATGAATCATGCTTAAATATATTCTCAAATTACAGACCAGAAAAAAATTATACCACAAACATGCTCTCGAATGTTACACATACAATACCAGTATTTAATATCATGTTTTCAGAAATCACATGAACAAAGGTAGAATATCAAATTTCGTATTCATAATACATACATGACATATTTCAGAACCTATGAAATGACTAATTTTGAATCGCACTTCAAATATGGCCCTAACGAAATTTTACAGAAAATGGGCCCACAAGCTAGTGTAGCCCACACGACCTAACTGCCCCAGCCTATGTGGCCCACACGGACTGATACACAGCCTAATACACGTCCATATGGTCCACACGGCCTAACTAACCCAACCCATGTTACCCACACGGCTTGACGAACGTCTGTGTGATGCCGACAGTAAGTTTTTCGGCATCGCGTCATTTTCTATTTTTTGAGGTCTTCGTTACACACTAGATCATTTTTCAATGCCAACACAACAATAGCAAATCCAATACCTTAGGAAAGAAAATTGTCAAGCTGAACTCATTGGAGATATATGCGTCACACAACCTTCACCAAATCCCTTGTCTCGCACAAGCAACAATGAATCAAGAAGAGGCAACAACATTGGTCAGAATAGTAACAGAACGGAAGAAAAGAAGGGATGGAAAAAATAAAAATCAAAGAGACCATGAAAAATTCAAAGAAAAACGTGAGAGAGATAGAGAAGCAAAAAGAAACAGCAAAAAGAAAATTCCCAGTAACCACAAAAAGAAACTAACATGAAAGCAAAGGGAGAAAGAGGGGGAGAGTGTGGGATGTTTATGTAACATCCTAAATTTACGGGCCTATACATTTAGTGTAGGGATAGGTTTACTATGTTAATTTAATTGATAGGGGTCTAAATTTGGGCTTAGAATTAGGCAAAAAGGCCCAGATTAGAGTGGCATCATTAACAGTTAAAAAGGAACAAGTTTTGGGTCACAAGGAGCCCATGTTTTAGGCCACATTCGACACTTTAAATGAAGAGAGGGTGACGCCACACACAAGAAATTAGGGGCCCAAGTATTAAGTTTAATAAGGCCCAAATCTTTTAATTTAAGTGAGTTAAATTTGGCATTAGGGATTAGTAGAGGTGGACGGCTACAAGGCTATAAAATAGGAGATTTTTGTGGATTTTTAAGTGATAATATCATAGATAAAAAGGAGAAAAGTTAGGAGCTTATCTTCAAGGGAAGTGTTGGCCGAAAATCCACCATCTAGAGGAGTGTAAAATTCGGCTACTGCATCGCAAGGAGGGTGCCGAATTTCTCCTCTCTTTTAGCTTGCATTTTAAGGGTGTTTTCGGTTTTTAACAGTAGGTGCCAAAATATCTATAAATAGGGGGCTAGCTCCTTGATTACGATCTTTTAAAACCCTAAATTTCTCTCCCATTGTGCCAAAATTCCCTAGCCTCTCCCTCTCCAATTTCTTTTCTCCAATTTCTTTAAAAGCCGAAACTCTTCTCCACTTTTTCCTTCTTGTGCCGATTTCTCTAGGAAGCCGAAGCATCCATAGTCTTTTCTTCTATTCATCCTATTTGAGAATTAGTTCTATACTTCCGGAATTTAAATCTTCCATGGGCATTGCCGAATCCTCTCTCTAGTGCTAACCGAATCTTCTATGCTAAGGTAAGTGTTGATTTTTGATTAGTTATCATGATCTATTCCCGATTTTTGAAAGGCAAAAGCCAAAAGCTAATAGTTTAATGGTTTTATGATGGGCAGCAATTCGGGATTTGAAGGAAACTTAGTCGACTAGATCTAAAAGCTGAAAATCATAAGTCTCCAATTTCGGGATTTTAAGGTAAGAAGATTTGTTATTCAAATATATAAAATTGGGTAGAACACTAACCATGGCCGAATATAGGAGAGGCCCTAGTTTCGCATCTTTTCGGCTTTTTGAGCAAAGTTGTAGCAAGGGTATCGACATTAATCAGATGTGTAATTCTCCACACCATCTAGATCTGTTTGATTAATATATGAAAATAAGTATTACATGTTTTGTTAAATCTCAAACCCCTGGCATATTAATCGGAACCCAAAGAGGGTAAAGCAAATCACCAAAGTTTAGTAAATGATCCGATTAAATGTTATAAGTATACTGATTTTATGTGATTGCATGGGTTGGGTTTGATGAAAGGAGGAAGTTATATGTTGTAGCGGTTTTTACCGTGATCTGCTGTAGCGTTCCTTCTGGTGATCATTGTAGCGCTTCCTGCCGTGATTCGCTTGTAGTGGCTACGGCCATGATCGATGATGAGCAAAGACGCATCGCCATCAAGGCGTGTAGCGGTGTGGGTTGATTGTAGAAATCCCCAATGGTGTGAATGGTCGTACGGGGCGTGTAGCGGATGGACACCTAGGATATGGGTTGGGCTTTGCATATTATTTTTGCTACTTATATTTTTTTATGGGGCTAAAGCCCAAATCTAATGGTGCATGAGGGTTGCACACCGAGTCTCGCGACTCACCCTTTAATTTTAACCATCTCGGTGACACTTAGGGCATCGGACCGGGCCGAGAGGAGAGAGCAGGTGGCCATGCGACAGAGCTTTGAGAATTCAAAGAAAAAGACTTAGTCTAATTTTTTTATTTTCATTTAATTAATGGGTTCAAATTTCTTTGTAATAAGGCCATGGGCCACTAGACTACCATTTATGTTTTGGGATTTTGTTGGGCTTTTATTACTGGGTTTTAAGTTTTACGTTTTCAATTAAGTTAAGACCTGCATGAAATTTTGGTTTTTATATAAAATCTACCAAGATAATTGGTTACTTAATATTTTATACTTTAATGAATTATTAAACTTTCGAAATAAAGGTGTAAACCTAGTAATTGTTTTCCAAAATGCGACATGTTATGTAAAATCTCTTAAATGACATACCAGATCCGGTTGTAGCGTTTGGGCCGGGTTTAGGGTGTTCCAAATTGGTATCAGAGCCCGGTTCAAAACTCGGCTCTGGGGGTTTTTGGGCTCAAAACGTTTTTTAAAGTTGGGTTTTCGAAACATGCATATTTATACAGGTCTGTTAGCTCAGCATGGCACCTGCGTCTCTGGCCCAAGTCCGCTGTAAGTATTACAACCATTGTGTGATATAATATATGTGGGCTTGATGGGCTTTATGGGACGTAGATTAGTTAGATTAGAACTTGATGGACTTTAGGCCTAGCTGAAACAACTCTTAAAATCTCATAAGACTTAACTTCACTAAACAAACCCGTGAACGAGCCACAAGACTAGGGTGTGGTAACAGGCATACGCATGTCTAGGATTGGATCCGAAAGAGCCTGGTATTTAAGCAGTCCTAGTGACTCACCTCCTCTTCGCTGGAATCCTACCTGGTGCATAGTGACTGTTCACCTTAGCCAAGTTAAGGTGTGGCAATGGGCATACGCATGTCTAGGAGTGGATTCAGGGAGAGCTTGGTACTTAAGCAGTCCTAGCGACTCACCTCCTCTTCACTAGAATCCTACCTGGTGCGTGGTGACTATTCACCCTAGTTACGAGGACTTGTTGATGGGCTAAACCTTATAATTAAAACCTGAAAGGGACTAACCACCCTATTTTGGCAAACAAAAACCCCTAAGTTTTGTACATTTCCAAAAAGATACACTTGATTTGAAAATGTTCACAGCTATGAAAAATTTACCCAAAAACCCTATGTTTACAAGAGTAACTAGATTTTTCCAAAGTGTCCCTGTTTTGAAAAAAAATCAAAATATTCCTGGTTTCTAAATTATCGAAATACCCCCGGATCACAAAATTACCGAAATATCCCCGGATTTCAAAATTATCGAAATGTTACCAAAATACCCCCGGATTGTAAAATTACCAGAATACCCTTACTTCACGAAATCAACAAGGAACTTTATTATGAAAAGTTACGAAAATACCCCTGTAGGATAAAATTACGAAAATACCCCTGGGTGAATCAACGAAAACACCTTTACGTGAAGAATGTAAGTGCTTGGATGTTATTTGTATAATGTATGTGTTTTATTTTAGTTAGAGGTTACAAACTTGAGATCAGATTATTGAATGCGAATTCGAAAGAACTACTCTTAAACTATTGTTCATAAAACTGTTCGTGGTTAATCAGCGGAAGAAAATTAATAATTCATAAAATTTCTAATCAGATAAACGTGAATTGGTAGAATGAGTACAAGGGGTCGAGGACGACCGCCGCGTGGCCGTGGTAGGGGACGGAGACGCTCCAGATGATAACACTGGTGCGTACTCTACCATAGTATACTAAGTGTTTCTTTTGGCTTTAGAATCAGAGTGCGCAGCGAAAGCATAGTGGTGATACTTGGGTAGTACGATTAATAGTTATTTGGAAATTTCGAGGACGAAATTTCTTTAAGGGGGTAGAACTGTAACATCCTAAATTTACGGGCCTATACATTTAGTGTAGGGATAGGTTTACTATGTTAATTTAATTGATAGGGGTCTAAATTTGGGCTTAGAATTAGGCAAAAGGCCCAGATTAGAGTGGCATCATTAACAGATTAAAAGGAACAAGTTTTGGGTCGCAAGAGCCCATGTTTTAGGCCAAATTCGGCACTTTAAATGAAGAGAGGGTGACGCCACACACAAGGAATTAGGGGCCCAAGTATTAAGTTTAATGAGGCCCAAATCTTTTAATTTAAATGAGTTAAATTTGGCATTAGGGATTAGTAGAGGTGGACGGCTACAAGGCTATAAAATAGGAGATTTTTTGGAATTTTTAAGTGATAATATCATAGATAAAAATGAGAAAAGTTAGGAGCTTATCTTCAAGGGAAGTGTTGGCCGAAAATCCACCACCTAGAGGAGTGTAAAATTCGGCTACTGCATCGCAAGGAGGGTGCCGAATTTCTCCTCTCTTTTAGCTTGAATTTTAAGGGTGTTTTCGGTTTTTAGCAGTAGGTGCCAAAATATCTATAAATAGGGGGGCTAGCTCCTTGATTTTGACACTGAAAACCTTAAATTTCTCTCTCATTGTGCCGAAATTCCCTAGCCTCTCCCTCTCTAATTTCTTTTCTCTAATTTCTTTAAAAGCCGAAACTCTTCTCCACTTTTTCCTTCTTGTGTCGATTTCTCTAGGAAGCCGAAGCATCCATAGTCTTTTCTTCTATTCATCCTATTTGAGAATTAGTTCTATACTTTCGGCATTTAAATCTTCCAAGGGCATTGCCGAACCCTCTCTCTAGTGCTAGCCGAATCTCCTATGCTAAGGTAAGTGTTGATTTTTGATTAGTTCTCATGATCTATTCCCGGTTTTTGAAAGGCAAAAGCCAAAAGCTAATAGTTTAATGGTTTTATGATGGACGGCAATTCGGGATTTGAAGGAAGCTTAGTCGACTAGATCTAAAAGCCGAAAATCATAAGTCTCTAATTTCGGGATTTTAAGGTAAGAAGATTTGTTATTCAAATATATAAAATTGGGTAGAACATTAACCATGGCCGAATATAGGAGAGGCCCTAGTTTCGTATCTTTTTGGCTTTTTGAGCAAAGTTGTAGCAAGGGTATCGACATTAATCAGGTGTGTAATTCTCCACACCATCTAGATCTGTTTTATTAATATATGAAAATAAGTATTACATGTTTTGTTAAATGCACAAACCCGGCATATTGACGGAACCCAAAGAGGTAAAAGCAAATCACCGTGTTAGTAAATGATCCGATTAAATGTTATAAGTATACTGATTTTATGTGATTGCATGGGTTGGGTTTGATGAAAGGAGGAAGTTATATGCTGTAGCGATTTTTACCGTGATCTGTTGTAGCGGTTCCTTACCGTGATCTATTGTAGCGGCTTCTACCGTGATCTGTTGTAGTGGCTACGGCCATGATCTGATGATGAGCAGCACGAATGCCATCAAGGCATGTAGCGGTGTGGGTTGATTGTAGAAATCCCCAATGGTGTGAATGGCTGGTACGGGGGCGTGTAGCGGATGGACACCTAGGATATGGGTTGGGCTTTGCATATTATTTTTGTTACTTATATTTTTTTTATGGGGCTAAAGCCCAAATCTAATGGTGCATGAGGGTTGCACACTGAGTCTCGCGACTCACCCTTTAATTTTAACCATCTCAGGTGACACTTAGGGCATCGGACCGGGCTGGAGAGGAGAGCAAGGTGGCCATGCTACAGAGCTTTGAGAATTCAGCAAAAAGACTTAGTCTAATTTTTTTTTATTTTCATTTAATTAATGGGTTCAAATTTCTTTGTAATAAGGCCATGGGCCACTAGACTACCATTTATGTTTTGGGATTTTGTTGGGCTTTTATTACTGGGTTTTAAGTTTTACGTTTTTAATTAAGTTAAGACCTGCATGAAATTTCGGTTTTTATGTAAAATCTACCAAGATAATTGGTTACTTAATATTTTATACTTTAATGAATTATTAAGCTTTCAAAATAAAGGTGTAAACCTAGTAATTGTTTTCCAAAATGCGACATGTTATGTAAAATCTCTTAAGTGACATACCAGATCCGGTTATAGCGTTTGGGCCGGGTTTGGGGTGTTACAGTTTACTTGAGAAATTTTAGGATATAATCTCTCATTTTATTTTTTCAAAAAACACCCACTAACTCCTACTAAATTTTATTAGTTGTCCTTATTAGATTTTTTTCGAAGTTTAAAAAAAAATTCCACTTTGTACACACAGGATTCAGACATAGGACCTGTGGGTAAGCTAAAGCCTTACTACAAAACCAAAACGCTCATTTTTCATTAGTTGAGCAAAAATAATTTTTAAACCAGATATTCAAGGATAGGGGTTGGGACAAAAATAACAAAATTTGAAGGGAAAATATTCAGACCCGAAACCTCTCACACCCAAGCACAACACCTATCCATTGAACCAAATTTGTAACATCCCAAAAATTAGGGGTTTGTCATATTTGTGTAATTTCATGTTATTCTGGTTCTGTGTGATGTTTAAGGGTATTTAGGTGCCTAGGGAGGCCTGGGGTCGAGTTGGAGCCCTGGTAAAATTTTGGTTTTTGGGCACTTTGGTGGGGTGAACTAGTGGAAGCAGGATTTAAGTTTAATTGTTGGGGTTGGGATAACAAAAAAAGAGCAAGGTGGCCTAGTGGTGTTGGCGTCACTTCTGAAGCAAGGGAAGTGGGGTTCGAATCCCACAGGTAGCACATGGGGAGTTTTATTTTTATGCTGAGGAAAGGAGGAAGCTGAGTGGAGTTCAAACTCTGCAGGAGAGAGAGAGGACTTGGTCAAGCATTTTAAATGGGTGATGGAGAGTGGATTGTGGAGCAAATGGGGGAGAGAATCATGGGAATGGAGGGAGAGGAGGTAGTGGCCAAATTTGGGGAAGTGCATGGGGGGTTTCGGTCAAGGGAAGGGTCTTTTGTAAAGGGTGCATTCGGTTTTGGGGAGTGTTGTGCCGTTTCTCTAAGTGCCTTTTGAGGGAAATTCTTTGTTTTTTTTGGCATATTTGGCTATTACCGAATTTTGTTTTTAGCTTCACCTTTTTCTCTTTCGCTTGGTCCTCTTTTGTTTTTCTTTTCTTTGATTGTCACATGTTCACTTCTTGGCCGAAACTCACCCTCCATTGTCCCCATTTGTTCCTTGCTACACATAGTCGAAATCCTTATACTTCTTCTTCTTCAATCTTCTACCCCTTCCATTTGCTCTTGTCAAGTGCTGATTACTTCTTGCTCCATCGTTTCTTTCTCTGGCTAGTGACCGAATAGGTAAGTCTTTAATGCCATTGTGTTTTCTCTTTTCTTATCTGGCCACATTATTTCCTCCTCCTTTGGCCGAATGCATTATACCTTTCTTTCTAATTATTTTCCTTCTCCATTCAAAGCATAAGCCGAACTTAACCACCCGTTTTATTCTAAACTCCTTTTTGTTCTCTTTTGGTAAGGGCCGAATCAAGTCCTCCTTTGCTACCACTTATCATTCTCTTAGCCTTGGTTTTCAGAAGTTGATTGGTAAGTGGGTGTTAGGCCGAATATTGGTGGGACTCAGCGGGTGTGAATCAAAGGAGCGTTTATACAATCCTCCCTTGCAGTGGAATTTTTGGATTTTTGGGTGTTTGGGAAAAAGTGTCGAGTACCGCTAATCGCAAACAAATGTGTTATGCCACACCCCTTCGATTGATTACAAGTGATGTTTCGTGAATCGGCCAAAAGCCGAAAAGCCCAAAAACTGGCATCCGTGCCACACGAGTGTGCGGGCGCTCATAGTAGTACATCAAAATATAAGTAATGATGATAAGTCGCGAAGAGTGTCACGAGCACTCTCGCAAAACGGAGGCTATAACGGGCCTAACTGAGCCGAACGGGCTTAACGGGCCCAATGGGCTTTTCAGCCCATTTGGGCGATATTGTTGGGAAACTACCCAAGGGTAAGTGCGGTTGCAAAATCGGGAATTCTGAGGCCGAAACCATGAGAAATGGGCCACACGAGCGTGTGGGCCCGTTTGGGCCTGAAATGGATTTTAGGCCCATTAGTCCCGCAGAGATCCAATAAGGGTCCCGTGTCGTTCGAGGCGACAGTAAGCTATCGAAAAGCTGTAAATTGATAAATTACTGAAATACCCTCATTGGGTAAATTACTGAAATACCCTCGGTGGGTAAATTATTGAGATACCCTTATAGGGTAAAATTACTGTTGTACCCTTAGGGGCAAATTCGGTATGATTGAGTATAACTGGATTAATTGCCATGATGATACATTTTGCATACACTGGATTATTATGCCATGACATGTTGCATTGGGATGGGTTATAATGTTGGAGGAAGTGCTATACTGGTGGCTATGCCACAATATACTGATACTGGTGGCTATGCCACAATATATTGATTCCAGTGGCTCAGCCACATATACTGATACTGGCAGCTTTGCTGCGTTTATACTGGCAGCTCGACTGTAATTTTAGAGTGTAGCGGATGGGTGGGTCGATTTAGAAATCCCCACATGGAGTGTAGGGCTGGTACGGGTGGAGTGTAGCGGATGGACTATTAGGTTGGGGGTTGCATTTTCTGTTTGTATTACCATGATTTTAGGGTCGTGGGCCCAAATTGATACTGTATGGGGCTTAGGCCCAGACTGAGACTATGACTGTGACTGGAATCGAGATTACACACTAAGTTCTTGTAACTCACCCCGTTGTTTCAACCTTACAGGTGATCCCCAGCGTTAGTGGATTTGGAGCTGTGGAGGACTCTGTGGTGGCCATACACCGGGAATTATTCTCGTGAACTTAGTAAATTTACGTTTTGCTTTATTTTAGTTTAATTATTGATTTGGATTAATATTTCTGTAATAAGGCCATTGGTTTATTTTCTTTTAAGTTTTCCTTGATAACTGCTAAATTTATAAATATGTAGTTTTCCCAAAACGACACCTACTGTTTTCAAATATATCACATTTTAGTAATTCACTCAAATTGATTTACTTTAAACGAGCTTTTGGGTTTAATAACAATGATAACAACAATAATGTTTTTACAAGAAAACCACAAAAACAAAGTTGATTTTCTCAAACAACAAAGATCAAGTTTTTAAAAAGGAATATGAACTTTTAAACAAACGCGCAAGCTTTTAAACAACCCTTCTATGTGATATACCAGATCCGGTCATAACGTCTAGGCCGGGTTTGGGGTGTTACATTTTATGGTATCAGAGCCAAGTTGTAAAACTCGACTGTGGAATGGGTTTAAAAATGTTTTTCAAAATTTGTTTGAATATGGTTTAGAAAATATATGTTTTTATTGGAAGTATGGCACCCGAGTCTCCTGCACCAAATCCGTAAGTCCTCTTACTTTGATAATATGATGAAATGACTTCAATAAGAAACTACTAGAGTTAGTGAAAGTATACTGAGACTGCTAGCTGCAAGAGCTAAGATTGTAGAGACTGAGACATTAGGAAATTCGATCTGCGAGAACAACTCTTATAGCTACTTTTCATAAAACATTTGTTAATAAACATTGGAATTATATGCTGATTCATAAAATTCTTAATCAGATTAATTTGATTCTGCAGTATGAGTACAAGAGAACGTGGACGTGGTAGACGTGGTCGTGGTAGGGGCCGAGGTGCTGGGGCTGGGTCCGAAGCATCGGGGCATATGCCTGAGATGGAAGCACCTGCATCACCGGTGATCGAGACAGGGTCCCACGACTGAACTGAAGGGGATGATGCTTTGTCCCAAGCTATGCTGCAAGTTCTAAAACGGGATGCTGGAGCAAGTACTGGGTCAGCAGCTCGTGGATCTATTTTTGAGCGACTCCGGTCTAACGGGGCCGAAGTTTTTAAGGGCATTTCTGGTGTGGTTCCAAATGTAGCTGAATACTGGTTGGAGGCAGTTGAATGGATTATGGATGATTTGGATTGCACCGCTGAATAGAAATTGAGAGGAGAAGTGTCTCTCTTGCGAGATGAGGCATACCAGTGGTGGCTCACAGTGAAGGAAGGTACTCAAGCAGATCGTATCACCTGGGATTTCTTTAAAGTGGTTTTCCAGGGAAAATATGTCGGGGTGAGTTATATGGACGCCCAGAGGAAGGAATTTCTAAACTTGGTTCAAGGGAATAAATCTGTGGCAGAATACGAGGTGGAGTTTCTGCGTTTAAGTCGGTACGCTCGGGGAATAGTCTCGACGGATTATAAGTTTTGTGTACGATTCGAGGATGGTCTACGGGATGAGCTGCGAGTACTGATAGCTCCGCAATGGGAAAGAGATTTTGCTGTATTGGTGGAGAAAGCCAAGATTGCTGAGGAGGTGAAACGCACTGAGCGTCAGAATCGTGACAAGGATAAGGGCAGGAATAAGAGAGATGTTAGGCCTTCTGGTTCTTCTGATTGATTTCAAAAGAGGCCTAGATTTAATGAGCCGGCCCAAACTGGAGTTTCGTTTGCTACTGGCAGACCGCAGCCTTGTGCAGTGTGCGGGTTATTTCATCAGGGTGAATGTTGGAAGAAAGTTGGGGCTTGCTTCAGGTGTGGGTCAAGAGACCACAGAATCAAGGACTGTACGCTGGAACTGGGTCCAACGCCAGCTGCGAGACAGGGTTATGTTCAGCCAGAGAGAGGTGGTCAGCAGCCACCGAGAGGTCGTGGCCTAGCCCGAGGGGGAAATGGGTTTGGACGAGGTCGTGGAGCACTGGGCAGAGGTGCTGGAAAGACAGAGGCAAGGCAGCCGGGGTTGGTTTATGCGGCTCGACGTCGAGAGGATGGCGACGCACCGGACGTCATAACCGGTACGTTTCTCATATTTGATGTGCCATTTACCACTTTGATTGATATTGGATCTACCCATTCATATGTTGCCTGTACTGTGTCTGGGACTCTGGGTATAAAATCTGAGATTGCTGCTAGAGAAATGTCTGTGGTTAGCCCTCTAGGACAATCGGTGGTAGTGAACAAGTTGTTTAGGGATGTGCCTCTAGAAGTTCAAGGAGTAGTGTTCCCGGCGAATTTAATGGAACTACCGTTCGGTGAGTTTGATCTTATACTAGGCATGGACTTGCTAGTTAAGCACCGTGTGAACTTGGATTGCGCTGCTAAGCGTATGGTTTTAAAGACCCTAGAGGATGAAGAGGTGATGGTGATAGGAGAAAGAAGGGATTATCTATCCAACGTAATCTCCGCACTAAAGGCCGAAAAGATGTTGCGTAAAGGGTGTGGGGCATTTTTAGCTTTTGTCAGCACATCGGATGCCAAGGAATTGACTGTTGGGGAAGTCAAAACCTTGAAGGAGTTTCCAGACGTTTTTCCTGAAGAGCTTCTGGGGTTGCCCCCGAATCGTGAGGTCGAATTTGGCATTGAGCTACTTCTGGGAACGGCTCCGGTGTCCATCGCCCCTTATAGGATGGCACCGAAGGAGCTGGTAGAACTAAAATCTCATATCCAAAAGCTGTTGGACCGTGGATTTATCCGACCAAGTGTATCTCCGTGGGGAGCGCCAGTATTGTTCGTGAAGAAAAAGGATGGGTCGATGCGTATGTGCATTGACTATCGTCGGTTGAACAAGCTAACTATTAAGAACAAATACCCGCTACCAAGAATTGACGATTTGTTCGATCAGCTGGGAGGAGCTTCGATTTTCTCGAAGATAGATTTGAGATTGGGGTACCATCAGCTAAGAGTCAAGGAGGCAGATATTCACAAGACTACTTTCCGAACTCATTATAGGCATTACGAGTTTCTAAGGATGCCGTTCAGATTAACGAATGCACCAGTCGCTTTTATGGATATCATGAATCGGGTCTTCCAACCCTATTTAGACCGGTTCGTGGTGGTATTCATAGATGACATCTTGGTGTACTCAAGAACTGAGAAGAAGCATGACTCGCATCTTCGGGTGGTTTTACAGATATTGAGAGAGAAATAACTTTATGCCAAATTCAGTAAGTGCGAGTTTTGGTTGAAGGAAGTGACATTTTTGGGGCATGTTGTGTCTGGCGAGGGGATTAGGGTTGATCCTCGGAAAATTGAAGCGGTATTGGATTGGAAGCCACCGAAGTCAGTATCAAAAATTCAAAGTTTTCTGGGTTTGGCTGGGTACTACAGAAGGTTTGTTGAGGGGTTTTCGTTGATTGCTGCACCCCTAACCAAGTTACTGCGTAAGGAGAGTACCATTTGTTTGGTGATAAACAACAGAAAGCTTTGAAAAGTTAAAAAGATTCGAGTGAGCCACCGGTGTTGATTCAAATTTGAGGTCAGGAAGGAATTTGTTGTCTATTGTGATGCATCGCACACAGGTTTGGGTTGTGTGCTAATGTAAGAAGGGAAGGTGGTAGCGTATGCATCTCGTCAATTAAGGCCACATGAGATGAACTATCCCACACATGATTTGGAGCTAGCTGCGGTGGTGTTCGCACTGAAAATATGGAGACATTACCTGTATGGGGAAAAGTCCATCATTTACACCGACCACAAGAGTCTGAAATATCTCCTTACTCAAAAAGAGCTGAATTTAAGGCAACGGAGGTGGATAGAGTTGCTGAAAGACTACGACTGCTCGATTGAGTATCACCCGGGTAAGGCCAACGTGGTGGTAGATGCATTAAGTCGTAAAGTGGTATCGGATTTGAGAGCAATGTTTGCTCGTCTCAGCCTTTATGAAGATGGTAGCTTGTTAGCGGAACTTCAGGTGAAACCGACATGGGTAGGTCAGATTAAAGAGAAGCAATCGTTGGATGAATTGTTGGGTTCTCGGCTTCAGCAAGTGAAAAATGGAGAGACAGTGGATTTTGGATTTTGGGCTAAACAGTGAAGGGGTATTATGTTTCCGTGGAAAAGTTTGTATGCCGAAGGATTCTGAGCTAAGACAGATGATTCTGCGGGAGGCGCATAGTAGCCCATATGCTATGCATCCCAGTGGAAGCAAGATGTACCGAGACCTGCGTGAACAGTACTGGTGGCCAGGGTTAAAACGTGAGGTTACTGACTTCGTGAGCAAGTGTTTGACATGTCAGCAAGTGAAGGCGGAAAATCAGTTGCCTTCGGGATTACTGCAACTGGTGAAGATTCCACTTTGGAAGTGGGAGAGAATAACAATGGATTTTGTTAGTGGGCTACCCCTGACGCCTACTAAGAAGGATTCAGTATGGGTAATTGTTGACCGGCTGACTAAATCCGCGCACTTTATACCGGTCCGTACTGACTACTCGCTACAAAAGCTGGCCAAGTTGTATGTGGCAGAAATTGTGAGGCTACATGGGGTGCCAGTGTCTATCATCTCGGACAGGGACCCAAGATTCACATCTCGGTTTTGGAAGGCAGTACATGAAGCTTTGGGTACATGACTAGACTTCAGCACAGCGTTCCACCCACAGACTGATGGTCAGTCGGAGAGGGTAATCCAGATTCTGGAAGACATGTTAAGGGGCTGTGTGATTGACTTCAGGGGTAGTTGGGAGGATTATCTGCCGTTAGCAGAATTCGCGTATAATAATAGCTACCAATCCAGCATTCAGATGGCACCTTACGAGGCATTGTATGGTCGTAGGTGTCGTACCCCTACTTGTTGGACAGAATTGGGTGAGCGGCGGTTGTTGGGCCTGGAATTGATCTCAGAAACTGAGGAAAAGGTTAAGTTGATTCGGGACCGGTTAAAAGAAGCTTCTGATAGACAGAAGTCATACGCGAATCTGAAACGTAGGGAGATAGAATTTTCAGTGGGGGATCATGTCTTCTTGAAGGTCTCGCCTTGGAAGAAGGTTTTAATATTTGGAAGGAAGGGCAAGTTGAGCCCCAGATTCATCGGGCTTTATCGAGTGTTGAAACGTGTGGTACCAGTCGTTTATCAGCTTGAGTTGCCCCCGGAGTTGAAACAGATACATAATGTATTCCATGTTTCGATGCTGAGGTGCTACCGTTCAGATCCATCTCACATAGTGCCGGTGGAAGAAATTGAGGTAAGACCTGATCTGTCTTTTGAAGAAGAACCAGTGCAGATTTTGGATCAGGATGTTAAAGTGTTGAGGAGGAAGTCCGTTCCGCTGGTCAAAGTGTTATGGCGTAATCACAGTTCAGATGAAGCCACGTGGGAGCCGGAGGAGGCAATGCGACAGTAATACCCCCACCTCTTTTAACCAGGTAAATTTTGAGGCCGAAATTTCTTTAAGGGGGTATAATTGTAACATCCCAAAAATTAGGGGTTTGTCATATTTGTGTAATTGCATGTTATGCTGGTTCTGTGTGATGTTTAAGGGTATTTAGGGGCCTGGGGAGGCCTGGGGTCGAGTTGGAGCCCTGGTAAAATTTTGGTTTTTGGGCACTTTGGTGGGGTGAGCTAGTGGAAGCAAGATTTAAGTTTAATTATTGGGGTTGGGATAACAAAAAAGAGCAAGGTGGCCTAGTGGTGTTGGCGTCACTTGTGAAGCAAGGGAAGTGGGGTTCGAATCCCACAGGTAGCACATGGGGAGTTTTATTTTTATGCTCAGGAAAGGAGGAAGCTGAGTGGAGTTCAAACTCTGCAGGAGAGAGAGAGGACTTGGTCAAGCATTTCAAATGGGTGATGGAGAGTGGATTGTGGAGCAAATGGGGGAGAGAATCGTGGGAATGGAGGGAGAGGAGGTAGTGGCCGAAATTGGGGAAGTGCATGGCGGGTTCGGTCAAGGGAAGGGTCTTTTGTAAAGGGTGCATTCAGTTTTGGGGAGTGTTGTGCCATTTCTCTAAGTGCCTTTTGAGGGAAATTCTTTATTTTTTTGGCATATTTGGCTATTACAGAATTTTGTTTTCAGCTTCACCTTTTTCTCTTTCACTTGGTCCTCTTTTGTTTTGCTTTTCTTTGATTGTCACCTGTTCACTTCTTGGCCGAAACTCACCCTCCATTGTCCCCATTTGTTCCTTGCTACACATAGCCGAAATTCCTATTCTTCTTCTTCTTCAATCTTCTACCCCTTCCATTTGCTCTTGTCAAGTGCCGATTACTTCTTGCTCCATCGTTTCTTTCTCTGACTAGTGACCGAATAGGTAAGTCTTCAATGCCATTGTGTTTTCTCTTTTCTTATTTGGCCACATTATTTCCTCCTCCTTTGGCCGAATGCATTATACCTTTCTTTCTAATTGTTTTCCTTCTCCATTCAAAGCATAAGCCGAACTTAACCACCCGTTTTATTCTAAACTCCTTTTTGTTCTCTTTTGGTAAGGGCCGAATCAAGTCATCCTTTGCTACCACTTATCATTCTCTTAGCCTTGGTTTTCGGAAGTTGATTGGTAAGTGGGTGTTAGGCCGAATATTGGTGGGACTCAGCGGGTGTGAATCAAAGGAGCGTTTATACAATCCTCCCTTGCAATGGAATATTCGGATTTTTAGGTGTTTGGGGAAAAGTGTCGAGTACCGCTAATTGCAAACAGGTGTGTCATCCCACACCCCTTCGATTGATTACAAGTGATGTTTCGCGAATCGACCAAAAGCCGAAAAGCCGAAAAATCGGCATCCGTGCCACACGAGTGTGCGGGCACTCGTAGTATTACATCAAAATATGAGTAATGACGATAAGTCGCGGAGAGTGTCACGAGCACTCTCGCGAAACGGAGGCTGTAACGGGCCTAACCGAGCCGAACGAGCTTAACGGGCCCAATGGGCTTTTTGGCCCATTTGGCCGATATTGTTGGGAAACTACCCAAGGGTAAGTGCGGTTGGGAAATCGGGAATTCTGAGACCGAAACCATGAGAAATGGGCCACACGAGCGTATGGGCCCGTTTGGGCCTGAAATGGATTTTAGGCCCATTAGTCCCGCAGAGATCCAATAAGGGTCCCGTGTCGTTCGAGGCGACAGTAAGCTATTGAAAAGCCGTAAATTGATAAATTACTGAAATACCCTCGTTAGGTAAATTACTGAAATACCCTCGGTGGGTAAATTATTGAGATACCCTTATTGTAACACCCTTAACCCGTACCTGTCGCCGGATTAGGGTTACAAGGTATTACCGAACACAAGTGTAAAACCAAACATTCACACGAAACCATACCATATTATGATCAAACATATATCATTAAATTTGACTACATCGGGATGAACCATTCAAGCATGGTCATGTATTCACTTAATCATTCATTTCATACTCTATTCGGCTAGCAAAATACCATATAAATTTTTTTACCCATTTCATGCACTACTCGAATACTAATATTATTCATATATAAACATGCTTATAACGTACTCATGTGATCAAACCAAATCATTATATTTTATAACCGAATGCATACCTAAACATAGCAAATTATCACTAATAATTAACCGAATTATAACCAACAAGAACACATATATGTCTTGACCTAATATGCCAACCCAAACAAAATCAACAATCACTCATTTCAACTCCCAAAACACAACTTGAAACTTTTAAGATTACCTTATAACCAATCACATTTATAATTATATATTTATGCTTATAAAGAACTCACATGGCAACCATGCTTATAATCCAAGTATGTTAAACACACATAACATGATTTAGTTCATAAAGCATTTAAACATTTGACATCAAAGATAAGCCATTTTCGCATGGCTATAATATATACAAGGACAAAATTCATGGTTCAAACATAGTCTAGCCTATACATGCCTTTAGTCCAAAATCCAAACTCAAAGGTACCAAATAAGTTGATAGTGTGGATGACTTCGTTGACGATCCCCTGAGCTCGTAGCTTGACCAAAATCTATAAAACAGAGTGAAAACATAACACACAAAGTAAGCTAACTAGCTTAGTAAATCTTAAGCAAATGTATTAAATCAAATGATTATTCAAGCCTTTTTCAATATCATACTTAATATCATAAAATTCAAAGCTTAAAACTTATTTGGTCTACTAATGCCGAATGCTAATACCTCATTTAGCTCAACCATCATCACTATTTTACCTTTAAACTTCAAATTATTATTTCGGCATATGGTTCAAATATAACTTAACAACTCTTCTCCAACTACTCATATTTCTGATACACATAATTCAATAGGATCGCATATATATATGTATATACAAATAAGTATATACTTTGCACTTATTAATTTCACATAAAAAAGATGTATACCCACACATGTCCATTTGACATTTCATACATTCATATACATGGCATCTAAGTAATCCCAATATGGCCACATAAACATAAGCATAAGGCCGAATGTACAGGATCAATTAGTATCATTCGTTTTCAATGACTTAACACATATATACTTACCTTATTGATCGAATATAGAAAATCAATTGAATAATTCGTAGGCACTTACCTGTATGGCCGAACATACATATATAACACGTAGTATCAACTCACTTGCTCAATGATCACATAACTAGAAAAGTTTATGCCTTAAATTTGAAATTTCATCACCGGTTTAAAACCTGCTGGCGTAAAGCTGAATTACTCACCAAAGACTAAGCTGCTAAAACCCTAGGTCTGAAATTAAATCACCGGCATTTAGCCTGCTAGGCAATAAGCCTGATAAACTTCACCAGCACAAGGCCTGCTAGGCTCGAAGCCCGAATATTCATATTATTGGGCCATTTCATTCACATTACATATTACCAATATCACATATATCACACATAATTCATATCACTTTCACATATTGAACTCAATTAAGTATAACTACATTTCATTGTTAAAACACCACATCACATTCGGCTTTGGCCGAATTCCAATCTATAAATTCAAAATTCAGCATTTAATCAAGGTTACAACCGATATTAACGGTATTAAATTGCTTATAGACTTACCTCGGATATCGACGGACAACAAAAACCGACTATTCGATAATTTTCGTTTTTCCCTGATCCAAGTCCGTTTTTCTTTGTTCTTGATCTAAACATGTTCAAATTAAACTCATTCAAACACATTTTTATTCAATTTAATCCGTAAACACATAAATGGGCAAATTACCATTTTTCCCCTAATGTTTCACATTTTCACAATTTAATCCCTATTATACAAAACACAAAATAGGCAAAATTTCACAACAACATAGTTAGGCCGAACCCTCCTTATGATCATATAAGCCCATGCATTTCATTTATTTTGTATTTTAACCCCTCAAAAATTTATTTTCTCAATTTAACCCTATTTAGATAAATTCATCAAAAATTCAAGAACAAAATATATTCATCAAATACATATCTTTCATCTAACCTCATAAATCATCATAAATCACATGAGTTCATCAAAAGCTCATCTCAAAAACATCATCAATACTCAAAATTAGTACATGGGTTTGATAGCTCTCGAAGCAACGATTACAAAACGTAAAAATTATCGAAAACCGAGAAAACATACCTTGAATTTAACTAGATAAGTGCCAAAACCTAAGCTTGTTTTCTTCTTTTCTTTCTTAGCTACATTCGGCCAAATAGGATGAAAAATGGCCATGTTTTATGATTATTATGTAATAATATATATTATTAATTCATTTACAAAATTAACCTTTCATTAAACAATTAAAACAAACATGGAGTAAGGGCATGATTGTCTTTCAATCATCCACTAACTATGTTTCTTTTATTATAACATATTAATATACAATTAAAATACATATATATTTAACAAAACATATAAAATAATCATATATAAACATAATGGATTTACACATTGCCGTCCACTATCTAATATTTTGGCCAAATTGCCACTTAAGGCCCTCACTTTTACAAAGCCACATCAAATTAATACTTTAACAAATAACATGTAACTTTTACATTCAATGCAATTTCATCCTTTTTCAAATTAAACACACGAACAGACAAATCAATTTACGGAAATTTAACACATGCTAAACCACATATCAACGGCACAGAATATAATATTAAAATATTATTCGGACTGGATTTGTGGTCCCGAAACCATCTGCTCGACTAGGGTATAAACCGATCATTACACTTATAGGGTAAAATTATTTGTTGTACCCTTAGGCGCGGTCGGTATGATTGAGTATAATCGGATTAATTGCCATGATGATACATTTTGCATACATCGGATTATTATGCCATGACATGTTGCATTGGGATGGGTTATGATGTTGGAGGAAGTGCTATACTGGTGGCTATGCCACAATATACTGATACTGGTGGCTATGCCACAATATACTGATTTTAGTGGCTCAGCCACATATATCGATCTTGGCGGCTTTGCTTGCGTTTATCTTGGCAACTCATTGCAATTTTGGAGTGTAGCGGATGGGTGGGTCGATTTAGAAATCCCCACATGGAGTGTAGGGCTGGTACGGGTGGAGTGTAGTGGATAGACTATTAGGTTGGGGGTTGCATTTTCTGTTTGCATTACCATGATTTTGGGGTCGTGGGCCCAAATTGATACTATATGGGGCTTAGGCCCAGACTGAGACTATGACTGTGACTGGAATCGAGATTACACACTGAGTTCTTGTAACTTACCCCGTTGTTTCAACCTTGCAGGTGATCCCCAGCGTTAGTGGATTTTGAGCTGTGGAGGACTCTGTGGTGGCCATACACCGGGAATTATTCTCGTGAACTTAGTAAATTTACGTTTTGCTTTATTTTAGTTTAATTATTGATTTGGGTTAATATTTCTGTAATAAGGCCATTGGTTTATTTTTTTTTAAGTTTTCCTTGATAACTGCTAAATTTATAAATATGTAGTTTTCCCAAAACGACACCTACTATTTTCAAATATGTCACATTTTCGTAATTCACTGAAATTGATTTTTGTTTTAAATGAGCTTTTGGGTTTAATAACAATGATAACAACAATAATGTTTTACAAGAAAACCACAAAAACAAATTTGATTTTCTCAAACAACAAAGCTCAAGTTTTCAAAAAGGAATACGAACTTTTTAACAAACGCGCAAGCTTTTAAACAACCCTTCTATGTGATATACCAGATCCGATCATAACGTCTAGGCCGGGTTTGGGGTGTTACAAGATTAATTGACTTGGCAAAATTTTCACAAACCCAATTCAAAAACGGAATGTGACCGCTTTTGGTTTCATTAACCCAATTTCTACTAACCCATTTTTCGGGATGTGACAAGTTTATTAATACTTCACTCAAACGACTTGCGAGCCTTATCGAGATTTTCATATTTTTATATTATTAACTTGCGATATTAATCCTAATATATATTATTAACCCTAAACTTAATTATTGAGCTGAGCTTGAGTTTGAGTACGAAAATCGATAATCAAGTTTAATCGAGCTTGAGTAGCTCGATCTCGAACCAAGCTCAAGCTTAAAAATAGATGCTTGATTGAGCTCGAACCAAGTATCGAGCTCAAAATATTAAGTTGAGCTCAAGCTTGATAGTATTCAAGCACGACTCGGCTCGATTCCACCTCTAGCTTGGGTTATGTGGATTACATGTAATTTATCCTTTAGATGGAATGATTCTGACATGTCCGATATTTCTAACTGGATCAAACAACAAATTAAGGTACAAGAATTACAGGGTATGGAGAGATAATTATGGAAACATTGAAATAATGGACTTTTAAAGCGAAGACACTAATCCCATACAAATCGTTCATCATGCCAATCGTTTGGCTGCAAATATAATGAAAGCTTATAATAAACAGAGTTGGAGGACTTAATTATTAGAATGATATTTTTAAATAACAGAGTTGGGGGACTTAATTTTTAACTTGATAAGTACAAAGGCTAAATCTCAAATTTTGTTTATACAAAGGACTAGTAACATATTTTTTATTTTACCAATTTGATAAATTTTGTATTACATTATAGTGATATCTTCTATATTCTAAAATTATTGGCTATTATTGTCATTTAATTTGAGAAGATTTTCACTCCCTTCACCTCTATATAAAGCATCAATTTGTTGTTTGGGTAAGTAATACATAAGATTAAGAGAAAGAGAAAGAAAAAACCATTCAAATATCCCCTTTTGATTTGCAAGCCATGATAAGGAAGAAGGTTAAGCATGCTTATATCACCAATGATTCATCAAGGAAAGCCACCTATAAGAAAAGAAAGAAGGGGTTGATGAAAAAGATGAGTGAGATGAGTACCCTTTGTGGGACGACGCTTGTGCTATCATGTATAGTCCTTATGAATTCTAACCCAAGGTTTGGCCATCCCCCATAGGAATCCAACAAGTGCTCTCCAAGTTCAATATGATCCCTGATATGGAACAAAGAAAGAATATGGTGAATTTTATGGAATTCAAAATTACAAAATTAAAAAATTAAAATAAATTAAATGTACATTGATATGTGAATTTTATGGAATTGTAAAGATGAATTTTTTATTTTAATATGTTTTACAAACCACTAGCATTGTGATAGATGTAAAACTAATTTACATTTACTTACAACATAAAAATAGTCTTATTTATCACAATATAAAATTAAATTAAAATCAAAGTTACATTTATATAATTAAATCAATATTAAACTTTGTTGTGTATAATTGAACTAAGTTGTTTTTAATAAACTAATTGAATAAATTAAGGGATTAAAGATTAAATACTTAATTTTTACTATATAACTCAATATGTGTTGAATTTGAATTGTAAAAGATGATTTAGTATTTATCAAAAGTTTAGCTTTGAATATAAATATTTTTTTTAATAAATATAAATTTTAAATTTTAAAAATAAAAATAACTAAACAAGTTAAATTTTAATTAAAAAGTAGAAAAATAAAATATATTTTTATAATAATTTTTTATAATAAAGCAGCTAATTTAAATTATTATCATTTTATTTAAAAGATAATATATTGTTAAGAAAACAATAAATTAATTTTTTAGTAAATGTATTCCTTACAAAGTGATATGTAACTTATAATTAAATAAATTAGTTAAATGTTTTTCAACTTTTATTATCAAACCCATAAAAAAATTAAATTATTTAAAACTTAGTTTTGAATTGAAATTTTTGGAATCAATTTTTTTACAATGCAAAAACAAGAAGGAAATATATAAATTAAGCGCAAAAAAAAAGATATGTTAGCTATAGATATTGTAGATACTCAATTTTGGTTACTAATGTCTTATCTTTTCTTCGAAAAAAATATTATATTTCAGGAATTTTGTGACCAAACTATCTCTTTCGAAGCAACAACTCTTGTTCAAAAATAGTTGTTGCTCAGAACAATTGTTGCTTGGGGAATAACTATGTCTAGAATAGCTATGTTCAAAATAGGGCTTTAGTTAGAACAATCGTCATCCAGTGTTGTTGTTATTTGAGAACAACTACTCTTGAGAATAGCTCAAGTTCAGAACAACTATTATTTCGAATAATAGCATTTCAAGAATACTTATGTTTAGAACAACCATTGTTTGGAACAACCTTTATCTAGAACAATTGTGTTTTTTCTGGAATAGCTATTATTCAGAACAAATTTTACCAAGAAAAGCATTACTACGAAACAACTCTTATTCGAAACAATCTCTATATTAAGAACAACTATGGCGAGAACAACTCAAGTTTAGAGCAAGGAAAAATAAACATTATTTAGAAACAACTCATTCAAGAACAACCATTTTCTTATGTTTCAAGAGATGTTCCGCTGAAAATGTTTCACATGATATCACTTCACCTGAGTAAAAGAAGTGGGAATAACCCTGGAATATGGCAGGGTTATTGGGTCGTCTTTACTCCTAGGATGTTCTGGAGAGCTTGGCTTGGTGGATCAGATATGGAGGTAGTTAAGAGTTCTCTTATTAACATTTTCCTATAATACTGAGTTATTTTCCCTCCTTTCAAAAACATAATGAATTCTTCTCCATTACTCACCATCACCAACAAAACCTTTCACTATCTCTTCTTAATCATTAATGCAGTTATATCTGAAAATTAATTACATTATTCATATTAGTTACCAGCTTTGTAACTCTTATTCTTGAAACACAATAAATAGGAGTCTTTCACAACAGGTGAAAGGACTTTTTTCAGCACTTTTGGCTTTTTCAGCATTTTAAACTCTCAAAGGTGAAATTCTTTCAACCCACTTCTTTGTAACACCCCAAACCTGACCTAGACGTTACGGCTAAATCTGGCGTGTCACATCGAAGTGCTTTTCGAAATTAAGGTTTGTTGGGAGAAATCGTTCGAGTTAAAATCCATTTAGTTTTTATTTCTTGGGAAACAGTTGGTAAGTTTGAAAACCAACACTTAGTAAAACGATTACCATGTTTGCTACTGTTGGTTTAAAATCGCGAAAGTTACTCTATTTGCGGTTATCTTGAAGTTGAAAATATGTGGTTGCCTTGTAAAACAGTTATTAGTTGTGAAAACTTGTTTGTATCCGTTTGGGAGTTTCAAAATAAGAAATTAAACTCCCAATTAAAAGAAATTAAAAATCACCAGAGGCCTTATTACAAAAATATCGACCCAATAAAAAATATTTAAATAACTACGTTTAAACAGACATCCTTGATCGTGTGGCCCCCTCCGAGTCCCTCGCGGCTCCAAATCGTCTAAGGCTGGGGATTACCTGAAAGGTTAAAAATGGGGTGAGTTTACGAAAACTCAGTGTGTAATCCCCTTATTAAAGAAACAATTGATCGATATCTGAAAGCGAGAATCGATGCTGGCACAGAGCCCTTTAACATTAACAGTACAATGTGGGCCTTAGCCCATTACTGTAACGGTGGCAATTAGGCCTTAGCCCCCAGCAGCCTCAGTTGGGCCTGAGCCCATATCAAATGTCACATATCACATCCATCTGGGCCTAAGCCCATCTCAATATCAGAATCAGTATATGCAATGCATAATACCCATACCAACCCTGCACTCCGTCTCCTGTCCAACCCTGCACTCCTGTGGGGAATTAATCGACCCACCCATCCCTACACTCCTTATGTAGCACCGGTTGCGGCACTAACCAATATTGCAGCGTAGCTGCCAGTAATAGCTGCCAGTAACAGAATATGTGGCAACGCCACTAGTAACAGTACACTTCCTCCATAACAGTACCCCAACCCCATGCAGTATGTCGTGTATGCAGTATGCCATGCTCAGAAACAGTCATATCATTCACAGTTAAGTCAATCAAACCATAGTCATACAACCAAAGTCAAATCAGTCAAATCATAGCACAAGTCAGTCATTTACCCTCGAGGGGCAAAATAGTCATTTACCCTACAGGGGCATTACGGTCATTTTACCCTATAGGGGCATTACGGTCATTTTACCCTACAAGGGCATTACGATCATTTTACCCTATAGGGGCATTACGGTCATTTTACCCTACAGGGGCATTACGGTCATTTTACCCTACAGGGGCATTACGGTCATTTTACCCTATAGTCAACAGTGTGAATGGGCCCAAGGCCCATTTTGCGTCCCATGTGGGCCCACATACCCGTGTGGCCCAGTAAGCCCAGAAACGACCTTAGCCATGTGAGCGACACAGCCGGGTCTAATAATCTCTATATGTCCTTGAGATTTACCCGTGTAGGGCCCACGAGCCTATGGGTCCACACAGCCCATTTCGACCCAACATGGCCCAAAATGGCCTAAGCCCATGAGATCGCTCCTGGTGGCCTCTACAGTCAAACGCCCATGTTTCGTGGGCTCGGATTACCATACATGCGATCGCCCGCCCGTGTGGCATCAAGTGCCGCATTTTCTGGCTTTTCGGCTTTTGCCGATTTACGGTTAAGACAGTATGGATACACACCTGATTGCGAAATATGAATGACCCACGAGAACTCCAACCTATATTCAATCAAGGAAATCCATTAATCACTTGTCAATCGGGTTAATCGAATCCCAATCAACTTATCAAAAACAACCTCTACCGAAAATACTTGTCCAACAGATTACCTCTCCCTTGACTAGATCAGTCGGTTGTGGTTTGCCCACTTGATCCAGAGACCGGTGCAGCCACCCTGCCGCACTCCGGTGGAAAATCCTAAACAGCTGACACTTTACGCTGCTTAAATTTAGGGGCAGGGGCTACGTGCCCATTCTCAGCTGGCACCATTCCTGATCCTCCCTCAGAATGGCTACTACTCGCCACCATTGATATCTCTTTATGCAACATATTATCGGAAACCTCCATTTCTCTTCTAGAGATTTTAGAACCCTAAGAACAAAATAAGCGTGGCTTGGAAACACAGTGCTAATGAAATAACTCACTTGGAAAAAAGTTGGAAGACTTACCAAAATTGATGATGATGGAATCGGTTGGAATAGTTTAGGTATATTTAGCCAAGCACAATAGGGAAAGATGATAAACTGAACGTACACAAAAAGCCTTATGAAGAATTCGGCTATGATTGGAAGAGAGTGGAAAGTAGAGAAGAAGAAGATGGAGAATGGGTTCGGTTTAGAAAGGAGGCCGAAAGGAGAAGGATTCAGAAGGAAAAGAAGAAGCAAAACCAAGAGTGAGAGAGGAAAGGGAATTCGGCAAAGAAAGAAAAAGAAACTAAAAAGAAGGTTACCTATGCGGCAATTGTAGGAAGGAGGAAAGTAGTGGAAATTTTGGTCACTTCAATAGCTAAAACGCAAACCCGAAAGGAACCCCGAATGGTAGAAAAATCCCAAATAACATTCGGCACCTTCCTTTCAACCCTCTCAAAATCGAACAAAGAATTGCCTTGTGCCGAAATGCTCCCTCACTTCCCCTTAGTCGAATTTCACTAAGCCTTAGAGTCCCAATCAGCCACAACACCCTACCAACCTCCCATTTTCGAATTTCCTTGATTTTCTCCCCAATCTTCTCCTTGATTTGCTCCACAAAACCCTTCAAGACCAATTCAAACTTCACCTAATAGAGTTTCAGTCTAACTCCACTTCTCATGCTGCAAGGAAATAAAATAAATACTCTATTGCGCATCATGAGACTCGAACTCAAGCTCCCTTGCCACCTTAATCACGCCACTCCACTGGACTACAAGCTCATCTTCTATCATAATTTAACCACAACAATTAAAAATCCCTCTAGCTAGATCCTAAGGATTTTATACTCTAAAAATAAAAATTTTGCTAAAGCCTCGGTTTGAACCCAGGACTTCTCAGACACTCCCAAACACTCCAAACTCACTTAACCACTGAAGCAGACAGTCAATTATGTTATTTCCTTGCACAAATAAACTTTTATATGCAGTCTCCTAGCTGATCCCACACTCAAGGCCCATTCCTTCTAGGCCCGAATTCGGGGCGTTACATTCTTTGTTAAGCCTGATTGTCAATCATAATTCTCTTTCTCCACCTTATCGACCATCATTTTCCACCCTGCTCAATGTTACTGGATCTACTCTAATCTTCCTCTCAACTTTCTTTCGATACATCTCGTTCACTTGTTTGCAACACTTCCTCTCTCCATCAAAAGTACCATCTACAGATGCACAAGCTGTACCCTCAGTTCTTGGTCAATGCATTTCCCGACACAATTTGAATATGAGAAAGCATATCTTAGGTGTCTTTAAAGGATAAAAATCAACTTTCCAAAGATTAGATTCTTCTATTCCTTTTCTTTATTGAGTACTCTGTATACAAGGATTTCATGTTTCTTAAATTACTTTTAGGCGTTGTTAGAGTGTAATTTTGCATATATTTTGAAAAGTTTCCCATGTGCTTTGATGACCTAATGTAACAACCCAAACCCGGCCCAAACTTTAAGGCCGAATCTAGCTTGTTACAGTAGAAAACATTTTTGAGAAATTCGTTTTTCTAAATCAATTTAAGTTGTTGAAAACCTTTTGTTTGAATGTCTTGTAAAAACTTTATTTAGTTTTTATTAGAAAATTTATTTAAGCCAAGTTAATATAAAATTCCAAATGTGCCCGATGGCACGTTAAAAACAATTTTCGTTTTAACTTGGAAAACATGTGATTTAAATTCAATAATAATAGCATAGCGTAAAACAAGTATCCCACATATGAAAAATAGCAAAAATAAAGTGTCAGGAGGCCTTATTACATTCGAAATAAAATTTAAATCAACAATCCAAAAATAAATAAACTGAAATTCAAAGTCTATTAAAATTTAAATCCCACTGCATGGCCACCTCGAGTCAACCCGGCTCCACATCCGCGATCTACGTGTCACCTGAAAATATAAAGGAGAAGGTGAGTCACCAAGACTCAGTATGTAACCCTTCCCCCGTATTTAAACAATTTCATACACAGCATATAATCAATCATCATGTACTAAGTCATGCACCCGACCTAGCCAACCAAACGCCTTTGTCTACCCCGTGTGGTACCAAACCACTGGTGGTGCCAAACCACTGGTGACATATAGTCACAGATGTGATGCCAAATCACTTTGGAGGTGCCAACCCTCCGGTGTCCGTGAGACACAATCGATTGATGGGGCCAACCCATCGTGTGATGCCAAATCACCGGCGTCAATCCCTTATGATAATCTGTGGGGCCAACCCACGTGGTGCTAAGCCACTTTGGGGCGAGACGCGATGAGGTACCAAACCTGCGGAGGTACCAAACCTCTGGTGACCGTAGTCACGCATGTGTTACCAAAACATCGGTGCCCGTCGGCACGAATATCTGCCCCCTCCACTCATCAACCCATATCAAGTATTTATAATACTCATGCCATCATATGTTTAATCACATATATCATATCTATCATTAATCATAAACAACATATCATGCTTTCCAAAAGCATCATAAAATCTCATAATCAATCGGACTTACTCGTATCCTTGCTTATGCCATTCATGGTATTAACATCTACATAGATCCAATTATCACATGCAAAAGATTTAGTACATTTAATTAACTATAAGTGTGTATGTACACACATCACCGACAATAATTCTAAATCTGAAAAGTCAATCGCCACACCGGCCTTCCTTGCCCCAAATGCTTTTGAACACTAGCCAACACACTCCAAGTGTGAATCGGTTTCACTTCCCTACAATCGGCACTTATCCAAAATTAGTAGCCTTCTACTTAATTGAATACTAATTAAATACTAAGAATAGAACCTTACCACTACTTACCAACTGGTTGACAAAGAATGGTAGATTAAATTTCTGCTTTGAGATCCCGAAGTTCCTTCACCCGATCGATTGATAACAAGGATCCAAAGAGATCTACACTACTCTCAATATTCGGCCAAGACTACACCACATAGGGAAAGAAATTCGGCACACCAAGGAAGTGAATTGGCTAAAGAGATGCTGGAAATTTTATCAATAACAGCGAGAGGAAAATCGGCAACAAAGTGGTAGATTATTCGGCCAATGGTGGAAGAAAGAAAAAGGAGAATAGGTGGGAGAAATCAAAGGTGAGTTTTGGCCAAATAAAATAGAAGAAAACTGGAAAATTTGAAGAATTCCCCGGGGATTTCGCGATGCAGAGAGGAAAAGAAAAATAATAGTTCTTTGAAATTTTCTTTGCTCTATTTGTTGTACAAAAACAACCCCAAAGAGTCCTAATGCTACCAAATTCTCCTCTCTTGCTGATAATTAAACTATTAATTATCACCTAAGATAATAGCACTTATCTTCTATCCTATCTTAAACAATTTAAACAAAATTAAACCACTAATACAATCCCCCCTTCCAGCCGAATATATGCAAAAATAATGAGCTTTATCTCATACAATTAAAAGTCCATTGTGCAGCCAACCATTTAAAACCAATTCAAATTAAAAACAATATCCCACCTTTTATCCATTACCTCCCTTCAATTTAAAAAATAAAATAAACCAATATCAAACCATTATCCCACCGAATTCAAAAGAAAAAAATAAAAAAAAAAAAACTCATCCTTATCTTCCCATGCCCATGTGCCGTCCCAACTAGCAAAAAGCCAAAGAAAATAAAATAAAACCAATTGCAGCCTCAAGGTTCGAACACGGACCTTGCTGCTTTGCCGCCTTACTTCCAACGCCCGAGCCACTCGGCCACTTTGATTTTATGCCAACAACCCCCATCATTTTATTTTAAACCCTTCTTACTCCAAATTTCATAACCGCACATAAAAATACAACGCCCAAAACGTCTTGCCCCACTCGAACCAGCGCTCTTGCTCTCCTTCAGCGCCTAAGTGGCGCATGAGTGCCACTTTGCCAATCGGACTTCCATGTCCACCAAGCCACACTATTTATTTTTAAGGCATACTTAGCCCAAATCCCTTGACGCACAAAAATAAAACAAAAATTGTTTGCCCAAAGACTCGAACCCTGCTCCCTTAGGCGTCACCTTCTAAAGCCCCCAAGCGTCTCCACGCCACTTTGCGATCCTTTCTTGCGTCCTAAACTCCCCAATTTATTTTAAGGCCTTCCCCCTATATTTCCCCTTTTTACCCTAAAAATCTAAAATTTTTCAAAGCCTTCCCCTTTCATCCAAGCATTCTTAGAACCTCTAAAACTCCTCCAAGTACTCCCAAAACCTACTAACACTTGATTTATACCCAATATGCACAAAATTTCCCTAAACCGGGTGTTACAATTCTACCCTCCTTAAAATAATTTCGTCCTCGAAATTACTTACTACCATAACTCGCTACTCTACGCCTCAATTGCGCACTCTGATCTTAGTAAAGTCATCATTCCACCTTGACCACGTCCGCGACAATCACGTCCCTAGAACTCATATCTAGCGTCGCGATTTAATCTGATTAAAAGTTTTATGCATTAGAAATTTTGTTCCACTATTTAATCGCGAGCAAATCTTTATGAAAGAAGGGTATTTTAAAGTAGTTCTTTCGATCACACAAAGTCTCGATTCACGTTTGCTACCTAATTCAAAGAATCACATTTACACACACATTCATTCATCCACAAGAACACATTTCTCCTCGGTAGAGGCACATTCAGTGGTATCCACCACACACATCCACTATTCGGACCTTTCTGCTCGTTTCTACCCCAGGGGTATTTCCGTCATTTTCCTATCGGGTATTTTCGTGAATAATCGAAAAAATTTTGAAAGCCTTAATAAATCAGGATATTTGGATATTCCAAACCTTTAAGGGTATTTTCAAAAATTCTTCAATTTGAAAATCTGGTAGAGAGTTTGGAAACTAGGGGTATTTTGGTAATTTTGTCAATCAGGGTAATTTTGTAAATTCCCAAAGTCAGGGTATTATTTTGAATTACAAGATTTTCGGATACTTTTGCAAAGTGAGAAAATTTATTGAAATCGGGGTAGTCTGGTAATTTTAGAAATCAAAAGTATTTTCGTAATTTTGCCACTAGGGGCATTTTGGTAATTTTCACAAATCAAGTTTTTCGAGGAAAACATTGTAAAAATGACGTTCTCAGATTTGAAAGAGTTATCGCAAAAGTTTCAAAAACATTAGGGTTTTTGTTGTTTCATTCTTTCTCGAAAAACAAGGCTAATTCCCTTTTCGGGTTTTAATCATTATGGTTAGCCTATGACCGAGCCCTCTTGGTCAGGGTGAACCAAAGCTACGCACCAGAGCGGGATTCGAGTGAAGAGGAGGTGGGTCACGCGGGACCGCTTAAATACCAAGCTCCCACCGAACCTTTCTAGACATGCGCCTGCAGGGTTGCCACACCACCGAGCCCTCTCGAGTTAGGGTGAACCGAAGCTACGCACTGCAGGGATACTGCGAAGAGGAGGTGAGTCACGAGGACTGCTTAAATACCGGGCTCTTCCGGATCCAATCCTAGACATGCGTCATGGGTTTACCACACCTAGCTCATTGACTTAGCCATAGGTTGGTTTAGTTCATTAAGTCTTATGTTCATTTTGTGTGTTTGAGTAATCTAACCTTAGGGTCCAAGTCCTATAAGACTATTCTACGTTCCATGCTTCCTACACTTCTCTGAAAAATAATTCACAAAGAAGTTTGGAGGTACTTACAGGGCGGATAGGTGCCTGGAGACTCGGTGCCATGCCATTCAAAACCCAAAACAATTCAAAACATTCCAAAAGGCCTACCAAAACATTTTTGGGCCTTGGGCTACCCACCCGTGAGAGCTTTGAACTGGGCTCGATACCAATTTTGTAACAACCCAAACCCGCCCAAACTTTAAGGCCGAATCTAGCTTATTCTGATGAAAACATTTTTGAGAAATTCGTTTTTCTAAATCAATTTAAGTTGTTGAAAACCTTTTGTTTGAATGTCTTGTAAAAACTTTATTTAGTTTTTATTAGAAAATTTATTTAAGCCAAGTTAATATAAAATTCCAAATGTGCCCGATGGCGTTAAAAATAATTTTCGTTTTAACTTGGAAAACATGTGATTTAAATTCAATAATAATAGCATAGCGTAAAACAAGTATCCACATATGAAAAATAGCAAAAATAAAGTGTCGGAGGCCTTATTACATTCGAAATAAAATTTAAATCAACAATCCAAAAATAAATAAACTGAAATTCAAAGTCTATTAAAATTTAAATCCTTTGCATGGCCACCTCGAGTCAACCCGGCTCCACATCCGCGATCTACGTGTCACCTAAAAATATAAAGGAGAAGGTGAGTCACCAAGACTCGATGATGTAACCCTTCCCCGTATTTAAACAATTTCATACACGACATATAATCAATCATCATGTACTAAGTCATGCACCCGACCTAGCCAACCAAACGCCTTTGTCTACCCCGTGTGGTACCAAACCACTTTGGTGGTGCCAAACCACGGTGACATATAGTCACAGATGTGATGCCAAATCACTGGAGGTGCCAACCCTCTGGTGTCCGTAGACACAATCGATTGATGGGGCCAACCCATCGTGTGATGCCAAATCACTGGCGTCAATCCCTTATGATAATCTGTGGGGCCAACCCACTGTGGTGCTAAGCCAAGCCACGGGGCGAGACGCGATGAGGTACCAAACCTCTGGAGGTACCAAACCTCTGGTGACCGTAGTCACAGTGTGTTACCAAAACACTGGTGCCCGTCGGCACGAATATACTGCCCCCTCCACTCATCAACCCATATCAAGTATTTATAATACTCATGCCATCATATGTTTAATCACATATATCATATCTATCATTAATCATAAACAACATATCATGCTTTCCAAAAGCATCATAAAATCTCATAATCAATCAGGGACTTACTCGTATCCTTGCTTATGCCATTCATGGTATTAACATCTACATAGATCCAATTATCACATGCAAAAGATTTAGTACATTTAATTAACTATAAGTGTGTATGTACACACCTGTCACCGACAATAATTCTAAATCCTGAAAAGTCAATCGGCCACACTGGGCCTTCCTTGCCCCAAATGCTTTTGAACACTAGCCAACACACTCCAAGTGTGAATCGGTTTCACTTCCCTACAATCGGCACTTATCCAAAATTAGTAGCCTTGACTTAATTGAATACTAATTAAATACTAAGAATAGAACCTTACCACTACTTACCAACCGGTTGACAAAGAATGGTAGATTAAATTTCTGCTTTGAGATCCCGAAGTTCCTTCACCCGATCGATTGATAACAAGGATCCAAAGAGATCTACACTACTCTCAATATTCGGCCAAGACTACACCACATAGGGGAAAGAAATTCGGCACACCAAGGAAGTGAATTCGGCTAAAGAGATGCTTTGGAAATTTTATCAATAACAAGAGAGAGGAAAATCAACAACAAAGTGGTAGATTATTCGGCCAATGGTGGAAGAAAGAAAAAGGAGAATAGGTGGGAGAAATCAAAGGTGAGTTTTGGCCAAATAAAATAGAAGAAAACTGGAAAATTTGAAGAATTCCACAGGGGATTTCGGCAGTAGCAGAGGGAAAATAAAAATAATAGTTGCTGGAAATTTTCTTTGCTCTATTTGCTGTACAAAAACAGCCCCCAAAGAGTCCTAATGCTACCAAATTCTCCTCTCTTGCTGATAATTAAACTATTAATTATCACCTAAGATAATAGTACTTATCTTCTATCCTATCTTAAACAATTTAAACAAAATTAAACCACTAATACAATCCCCCTTCCAAATTAATATATGCAAAAATAATGAGCTTTATCTCATACAATTAAAAGTCCATTCTTGCAGCCAACCATTTAAAACCAATTCAAATTAAAAACAATATCCCACCTTTTATCCATTACCTCCTTCAATTTAAAAAATAAAATAAACCAATATCAAACCATTATCCCACCGAATTCAAAAGAAAAAAAAAAAAAAAAAACAAAACTCATCCTTATCTTCCCATGCCCATGTGCCATCCAACTAGCAAAAAGCCAAAGAAAATAAAATAAAACCAATTGCGACCTCCAAGGTTCGAACACTGGACACTTGCTGCTGCACGCCTTACTTCAACGCCCGGGCCACTCGGCCACTTTGATTTTATGCCAACAACCCCCATCATTTTATTTTAAACCCTTCTTACTCCAGCCCCATAACCGCACATAAAAATACAACGCCCAAAGCAGCTGCTGCCCCACTCGAACCAGCGCTCTTGCTCTCCTTGACGCCTAAGTGGCGCGCATGAGTGCCACTTGCCAACTGGACTTCCATGTCCACCAAGCCACACTATTTATTTTTAAGGCATACTTAGCCCAGTCCCTTGACGCACAAAAATAAAACAAAAATTGCTGCCCCAGCAACTCGAACCCTTGCTCCCTTAGGCGTCACCTTCTAAAGCCCCCAGCGGCGCCTCCACGCCACTTTGCGGATCCTTTCTTGCGTCCTAAACTCCCCAATTTATTTTAAGGCCTTCTGCCTCTATTTCCCCTTTTTACCCTAAAAATCTAAAATTTTTCAAAGCCTTCCCTTTCATCCAAGCATTCTTAGAACCTCTAAAACTCCTCCAAGTACTCCCAAAAACCTACTAACACTTGATTTATACCCAATATGCACAGCCCCTAAACCAGGGTGTTACACCTAATATGCTTGTAAACTCATCTTTTGGTTGAATTTTGTATTTTGTGGGATAAAAAGAGAGTTGGAATCACTTGGAAGCCATATGGAGGTTTTTATGGATAAAATGAAATTTGAGTATTTTGTGGACTAAAAGATGTACAGAAAAAGTTAGAGAATAAAGCATGCCCATAGCTTATGCTCGAAGAAACAAAGCTGCATGATTTTTCTATAGCTTTCAACAAACCTCTATCTTTTTGGAAGAATTCTTCAAAGCCCTATTTTCAGAGATTGATTAGGATTTTATGAGATATTTTAAAATTTAAACTTTATTTTGAACTTTTATCTAGGAGATCCTAGAGGGTATTTAAAGAGGCTTTGGGGCATGAAAAAAGATGTACAAGACTTTCATATTTTCTTCTGTTATTCTGTTTCTCTTCATGGATTGTTAACTTCTTTATTCTAGTCAAGGGTTTTATCAAGGTTTTTGATTCATTAAATTGTGAGATAACCATTCTTCATGTTTTTTAGATTTTTGAATATCTTTACATCTTTTTTTCTTCATATTATTATTGATTTATGAATTGCATGAACTGGCCACTTTTCAAATTGTTAAATTAATATACAACCAATTAGGATCTTCTCATTCTTAATTGTGGGAAGGTTTTAATCTGTGTAGTGAATAACTCGGGTTATGAAGGTGTAGAATCTAGTTTAAATTATTTGCGCTAGTGTAAGATGGTTGGCTAGAACTGGGTCCTCTAAATCATAAGGCTGTTGGTAAGTTAAATCCTAGGAGCGTCTCCATGGGACTATTTATCAACAAGAGAAGTAACCATTCAAGTGTCTCTTTGATTATCGAGAATCTAAGGAGTGATTAGGCTATTAGAGTGTTTCGAGTAGCTATAACCAATTTATTCAAGGAGTTTAGAAAGTCATTTGCAAAATCAATGATCATTTCATGAATTAAAAAAACTGTGATTTCCCTTAGCTGGATATTTATCAAACCTTGAGCTTTCCTAAATCTTACTGTTTTGACTACTTTATTTGCTATTAGTTTTTATTCTAGTTTGAACTTTAACCCCCCCTCAACATTATTTTCTCATTTATTTTCTAGGAATTAGTCTAATCCCACTTCCTATGGATTCGTCCTTGCTCACCACTCCAAAAAAGTTTGTTTTTGTTTCTTTTTTAGGAGGATTTATTTTTGGAGGTCTCGACAGCCTACCAAATTTTGGTGCCGTTGCCGAGGAGTGGTTTCAATTAGATCAATTTCTATTTACATTGTTACTTTTTTTCCTCATTCTTTACGTGCAAGTGAACTTGAATTTGATCCTGAAATTGAGAAAACTGCAAGACGATTAAGAAAAAGGGCTAAGTATCACAAACGAGTTTCTTCGTCGTCAATTCCTCTCTCAGAAACTGTAGAAGAAGAAGAATCAATTCATTTAACTAGTAATTTTGTAGTAGATGAAGAAGTCATGGCCGAGCAAACTTTGTGAAAATTGAATGCACCGAATTTCACGCAGCAACCATTGTACATTGATTATCGTGATTCAGAGGTGTCGTTTGCACTAAAATCTGGGCTTATCCATTTAATCCTAACCTTCTGTGGACTTGAGAATGAAAATCCTTACAAAAATTTGAATGAGTTCCACGTCGTTTGTTTGAGCATGAGACTGCAAGGCATCACCGAATATCAAATCAAACTACATGCCTTCTCATTTTCATTAGCCGACCACGCAAAAGATTGATTATTCTACTTGTCTCTTGGAACAATTAATGCATTGGTGGACATGGCAAGGATTTTCCTTGACAAATATTTTTCTGCCTCATAAGCCACTAATATACGGTGAGAGATTTGTGGCATCAAACAAAAAGACACTGAGACACTCCGTGGTTATTGGGAAAGATTTAAACAGTTGTGTATGAGTTTCCCTCAACATGGGATCTCTGAACAACTTCTCATTCAATACTTTTATAAGGGCTTTTTACCCATGGAAAGGAAGATGATGGATGCAGCAAGTGGTGGAGTGATTGTTAACACAACTCTTAGAGATGCTAGGGAGTTTATCAACATTATGGCCGCTAATTCACAGCAATTTGGCTTCCAACAAGACACCACATTTAAACGAGCCTTTGATTGTACATTTAGGAATAGGATTTGGTTTTATTTTTATTTGCCTCTAATATGCTTCATGTTCTTTCTCTTTTGACCTCAAGTTTTGCAAACAAAGGGTTTGCTTTGGTTTTTGCTTAGTTGATGATATTTATCCTTTAAGTCACGTTGAGAAAAATAATAGGATTCGAGTTTGGGAATGGTCAATTTTTTGCTACTAACTGATGAATAATTTATTTGTTGATTAATTGAATTAGAAGTGATGTAAGATTTGACAAAAAATTTAACCCTTTCTGTGAGTTATTTGAGCCAATAAGCATGAATCATTATATGCTTCATTTCTTTTTCAATTGAGTGATTGTCAAACATAATTAGATGTTTCTAGAACTTGCATTTTTATTCATATTGAGACTATATCTTGGATTTTGGAATGTATTGAAATGAAAAGGGCATATAGGAATAACCATTTTGAGCCTAAAAAGCCAACCTTGTTGTTGATCAATAGAAGACAATTTGAGCTTTAGCCTTTCTTTAAAAATTAGTCGCATTATAAGCCAATTTGACCATTTTTTGTTGATTTCCTATGTTTGTACCCAGATCAAAGGATTTACATTGATCTCCTAACTTGAAATGCATTACACTCAAGCTAGCTTTATCAAAATAAAAATACAAAGACAAGAAAACAAGAATGAGAGAATGAATAGTAATTGCTACGAATATCCTGAGATCCTTCTCTACTTTCTCACACACACAAAAAATAAAAACAAAACTATATATATCTAATAACTCTTGAAAAGATTTATATTTTATGCCTTTGGACCTAGTTAATTATCTATACTTAAGTACATCTAGTTGCATTTTAGGACATTTCATTAGTATTTTTGGCATGGCACTAGAACTTGGGCTGCTTTTCAATATTAGGAGCTTTTAATTGCTCGTGGAAGGGTTGTGTTTTGTGGTATTGGCAAGTGCAGGATAAAGAACAAGAAATAAAGGAGTAAAGTTTTGCTAGGGCAAAAGGGTGGTCAGATTGCCAGCTCGTATGCGGTGGCAATGCCGGGAAGGTGTCCAGTGAGCATTCAGCGCATATCAGTTTCAGCCCAACTCTACTTGTACCAGATAAATCTACCTAGAAAATAGGAGAAGATAAATCTTGGGTTGTGGGACACCTTGAAAAAGAAAAAAAAGAAAAAAAAACCATTTAAAAAGAAGCAAAGGAGGAAACCCTAGAGGGCGGAACAGCGGGTAGAGATCCTTTGGTGAAATAGAAGGTAGCGGCTGACTAGAGATAGGAAGAGGAAAAATAAAGGCAACCCCTCTCAGACACCTTAGGACACTGCGCAACTGGAGTAAGGATTGGACAAGAGAACATTGTCTTTCCGACGTTCTTCCATTATTTCCAATCTGTTCCTTTGAGAATTAGAGTGATGAAAATGATGTTTGAGTTGAATTTTACTTGCCAACCTATGAGTTAAATCTCATAGGGTTAGGGTTACTGTGATGAAACTTTAACTGTCTTTAATGGCTGTAATTTAAATTTGAATTATTTTATTGTTTCATTCAATTATACTATTCTTTACAATGTATGTGAGCAATTTGTAGACCTAGTCGACTGTGCAACATATCCTTAAATTAATCTAAATTCTGAAAATGTTAGATTAGTTAGACCTTGGTTCAATGATATGGGCAAGTACCTGACAGATACTTGTAGTTAACTCTAGACATAGAGCAACGTTCATACAGAAGGGAATAGTACAGGGTACCATATTAAAGGCATAAGGCACAGGAAAGGTAACTTGAGGTTTCTGCTTTCATAAGAAGTAGGCCACTTTAAAACTCTTCTGGGCATTAGGTTAAGTATGATTTTGTTAAGGCATTATTGACAGGAAAAGTAGATTCTTAGTAATCCTGACCTTCCCACTCAACATCGTGTAACCCTTATCTTTTGCCATAGTATCTTTGCCATAGCATTTTTAGTCGTTTATTTATTTGTTGCATATTATTCACGTAATTATTCTCATAATCGCCATTGCATTCTTACTTTTGCGTTGCCTTAGCATTTTCCAATATTACTTAGTATACAGTTCACACTCATTCTTATTAATTTATTTTATCACTGCATACTTAACTCGGTTTTTCCATAACATAAAATTATTTGCACTTTTATTATAATAACTTGACCAATTCTATATCTAATCTGATCCCTGTGGAGACAAACTCACCCATCACTCTATTACTTGATCCGACGTGTATACTTGCACAAATCACAAATCATATTCACATGCGATAAGTTTTTGGCGTCGTTGCCGGGGATCAATAATTTGGTGTAATTTGGTTTGGTTATTTCACTTAATTTCAATAGTTTTAGTTAACTTCGTTTAATTTATTTCTCTTTTCTTTTACAGGTTTGCCAGTAGTGTATGAGAAGAGGCATTCTTGCTAACAAAGGGTATCTTTTTTACCCAAAAATTGAAAGATTTTTGAGAATAAGGCAAAAAGAACTGAGAAAAATGGCTAGGACTGGGAATGATCCTGGTCTTAATGATAATCTGAATGGTCAAGATGCTAATTCTTGTATTCGTAGGGTGATACCTTGTTTGAATGATAATTTGAATGGTCAGGGCGTCGATCCGCATGCCCATAGGATGATAGATGTCCAAGATAGACCAATCCGAGAGCATGTTGTGCTAATTCTAGATGATTTGGATCCAGGGATAGTCAAGCCACAAATACAAGTCCAGCAGTTTAAACTAAAATCAGTAATGTTTCAGATGTTACAAACAGTAGGACATTTTGGAGGACTGCCCACTGAAGATCCAAGATTGCATTTGCAACTTTTCCTAAAAGTCTGTGATTCGTTTAGGCAATAGGGTGTTCTTAAAGATGCCCTGAGTCTTAAATTGTTTCTGTATTCCTTAAGAGACCGAGCAAGAGCATGGTTGAACGATTTGTCGTCGGGGATAGTGATATCATGGAATGACCTTTGCCAAAGGTTTCTGCTATGGTATAATCCACCAAACATGAATGCCAAGCTGAGAAACGACATCATGTCTTTTCGGCAATTGGAGGATGGAACGCTATACGAAGCTTGGGAATGATTTAAAGATTTAATTCGAAAATGTTCGGTGCATGGATTTCAGTACTGGACTCAAATGGAAATATTCTATAATGGGTTGAATGCACATGCTAGAATGGTAGTGGATGCATCCGCCAATGGTACACTGTTGGATAAATCTTACAACGAAGCATATGAGATTTTGGAAAAGATTGCCAACAATGACAATCAGTACCCCACCACAAGAGTTGGGACGTATAAGAGAGTTGCTGGTACCATGGAGCTCAACGCAATTACTTCATTGACAGCCTAGGTATCTTCTCTAGCTAATATGATTAAAACAATAAAAAATCCTACTGCAGTCCAGGAGACGAAATTAGCCAAGCTGTCATACGTTTATTGTGGCGAAAATCATGTGTTTGATGAATGCCCATCAAACCCAGCATCGGTCTACTACATGGGTAATAATACTTATTCCAACACTTACAATATGGGGTGGAAGCAGCATCTGAATTTTAGTTGAAATAATCAAGGTGCAAGGAGTTCACACAATGTTGCAAGACAAAATATCCACAATTCACCACCTGATTATAATTATCATATGCCGAGGCAAAATGCTCAACAAACTCAAGTGTCGTCTTCTAATTCTATTGAATCTTTGTTGAAGGAGTATATGGCTAAAAATGATGTTGTGGTTCAGATTCAGGCTGCGTCTCTCCGAGCTCTTGAAAATCAAGTGGGGCAAATAGCGAATGCTCTAAATTCAAGGCCACAATGAGCATTGTCAAGTGATACTGAAAATTCGAGAACCCGAGGGAAGGAGCAGTGTAAGGCCATCACTCTTAGAAGTGGGACTCATTTGAATGAAGTTATTAAAGATGCCACAGCAGAAGAAGACAAATCCAACCGCAATCAGAAAAAGATCTCAGAACCTACTAAACGGCGGAAACCACCTGAAAAGGGTACACAGAGAAATGTTGTGACAAAATCAGATCTGGTTTTCAACAAAAATGTCATAGCAAAATAGTATCAACAACCTGAAGGACGACCACATTTACCTTTTCCTCAGCGATTCTGAAATGCTAAATAGGATATTTGATTTAAAATATTTGTGGAGGTCTTGAAGCAACTCCACATCAATATACCTTTAGTAGAAGCTTTGTAGTAGATGCCTAATTATGTAAAATTTATGAAAGACATATTGTCGAAGAAGCACAGATTGGGAGAATTTGAAACCGATGCTCTCACTGAAGGATGCACGGAAAAGTTGATGAATAAATTACATTCAAAGTTGAAGGATCTAGGGAGTTTCACTATCCCTTATTCAATTGGAAATCATTATGTTGGTAAAGCGTTATGTGATTTAGGAGCAAGTATAAATATAATGCCTATGTTTATTTTCAGGAAGCTGGATATTGGGAAAGCAAGAACTACTACGGTGACTTTGTAATTAGTTGATCGATCGTACGCCCATCTGGAAGGTAAAATTGAAGACGTACTGGTAAGAGTGGATGAATTTATCTTTCCTGCTGATTTCCTTATTTTAGAATTTGAAGCTGATCAAAATGTGCCAATTATTCTTGGAAGACCTTTTCTTGCTACAGGCAGGACTCCAATTGACGTACAGAAAGGTGAACTGACCATGAGGGCAAATGATCAACAGGTTAGTTTTAATGTTTTTGATGTTTTGAAATGTGAAGACAAAAATGAAAAATGCCACGCCATTGGTAAACAGAAGTGGAGGAAGAATTTATCAGACTTTGCCATAACAACTCTGATAGTAACGAAAATTCATTAGAGAGGATTGATGAAGTAAGTTTAGAAGAATTCAGTGATTTCAATGGAAGCCAAACAGATATTGGAGAGACCATGGAATAAGTTTGACTTTTTGGATTTATCAAGTCATTCGTTCAAGCCTCCTAAACCCTCTATAGAGGAACCTCCTACATTGGAGTTGAAACCTTTACCGTGGCATTTAAAATATGAATACTTGGGAGATAACAGCATCTTTCCGGTTTTGATTTATGCCGAATTGAAATTTGAACAAGAGGTCAAGTTGTTGGAAGGCCTGCGACGATTCAAGAAGACATTTGGATGGACCCTTGCTGATATAAAGGGAATCATTCATGCGTTTTGCATGCATAAAATCTTCTTAGAGGATTGCCACAGCAAGTCTATTGAGCAACAAAGAAGATTGAATCCAATAATAAAAAAAGTTGTCAAGAAAGAGATTATCAAATGGCTTGATGCTGGCGTATTTACCCAATTTCAGACAGCTCGTGGGTAAGCCTTGTACAATGTGTCCCTGTAACAGCCTGATTTTTAGTGGCGTCGAAAACAGTGGTTCGAGACCACCAAATCAGATGAGTAAGCTTGTAAATTTTATCATTTTGTATTTACGAGTTAAATGTGATTTTAGAATTAATAATTTGTATTTTATAAGGATTTATTTTATTAAATAGTTTTAAAAACGAGGTATCAAGACCTCAATTTTATAAACCAAGCCGAAAATATTTTTATAAATATTTATGGAATGTCATTAAGGTAGTATTAAAGTTTCGTTAGAAAATTTTAACGTTTTGATAGTTAATTAATTAAAAAGGACTAAATTGAAAAAGGTGCAAATCTTGCTAAAATGATTAAATAGCATAAATGGTAAATAAGGGAGGACTAAAAGGACAAATATGCCAAGTGGAATGGCTGAGGCGACATAAGTGTGAAAAAAAAAATCATGTGATTTAAGGGCAAAATTGGAAATAAAATAAAATTAAATAGCTAAAATTTGATTTTAAGGATTTCTAGACATTTCTTCTCCAAAATTTCAGCCAAAACAGCCATAGGAGAGCTCCTTAAGCTGGTTTTTCATATTTTTACTTCAAGTGAGTTTAATTCTTGCCCTTTTCTTGTAATTTTTATGTTTTTAAGACTTTTACAATTAGGTCCAACTAACTATTTCATTAGTTTTTGATTTTATTGGAATTTTTGAAAGTTACCATTGATGAATATTGGATATTTTTGATGAAATAACATGGATTTAGAGCTTTAATTTTGTTGTATGGTGATTTTAATAAGTGATTTTGTTAGATATTGATTTTAGGACTAAATTATAAAGAATTAAAAAAGTAGGGCTTGGTATTAAATTTCTATGTATCAAGGGATGTAAGATAGCCTAGAATATTTATATAAATTATCAATTTAGAAAAATTAGTTCATTTGATATACTAATTAGTAAGGGGACTAAATTGCAAAAGTTGTAAAAATTGGGGTAATTGTGTAATTTTGAAAATTGAGGGGTATTAATTGTGAAGTGAATAGAAACTGAAATATATGCTAATGAATGAATAATTTTATATTCTAGATCAAGAGCCCGTAGATAATCGTGAAAAAAGGAAATTAGTAGAATAGTCCCTGAACTACTACAAATCTTACAATTTAACCTAGGTAAGTTCGTATGGTTAAACTTTAATGTTTATATATTAAATTGGTTAATGATATTATGTATGTATTCATATCTATTGTTGAAATAAAAATATTGTGTAAATTATGAAATTGAATTGAGTGTTCAAAACAAATGGAACGCGGGATTGAGTACAATCGTTCTGTGGCAAAAGACAGCAAAGGAAAAATTGACAGCAAAATTACCCAAGTAAATCGAGATTCAGCATTTGTTGCGAACTTTCGTGTTTACTTTCCTTTTAGCTCTCACGAGCTTCTATTTAACTCATATGAGTTTCAGTTCAACCCTAATGGGTTTCCATTCAGCTCTATTGAGCTTCTGTTTAACCCTTATGGGTTTCCGTTCAGCTCTTATGAGCTTCCGTTCAACCCTTATGGGTTTTTGTTTAGCACTTATGTGCTTTTGTTTAGTCTTCAGGCTTCTGAAAACAATGTACTCATATCCGTAAGTCGTTCTCCGATTTGGTAAGATTTGGTAAGTGACCTACATATTTAAAATTGGAATATGGGTTATTTATTGTTAGAATTGACTCGAAATGAGTGTATTCATCAACTGAAGTTGTGATTGGCAAGAAATGTACATTGAATGATTTATTTAATTGATTGATTATAGTGCGTTCGATAAGATTTATGTTTAACCTATCGGACTTACTAAGCTTCATTAAGCTTACTTGTGTTGCTTAATGTTCTTGTAGATTAACGTGAGGTTAGGAGATCGGATCAACACATCAAGTCACACTATCCAACTCATCCCGGTAGTCTTTGAAATGTATACTATGGTTTATATGGCATGTATAGGGTTGGTATGGATTTAATTAGAGCCTGGTTTGTATAAATGGTAGGAGTGAAGTTTTATTTAAACAATCAACTTATATATATACATGATGGTTTGGAAATTAAGTAAATTAAAATATGGATGTGAATGATATATGCTTGTATGTATGTAATGTTATGTTATGCTTAAGACATGATTTTGATTTGTTTTGATTGCTTGTTTGGGATGTATTGATGTAACAAAATGTTGTGTATAGGTTGATGTTAAAATGGGTGAGAAAAGTGGCCTTAAAATGGCCTATTTTCGTCCACACGGGCAGAGACACGGACGTGTGTCTCAGCCGTGTGTGACACACGGCCTAGCACATGGGTGTGTGGTCTGACCGTGTGTCCCCTGCATCTTTAAAATTGAGAAACAGAATGCCCAAGTATTTTCACACGGCCTACCACACAGGCTTGTGGCTTGGCCGTGTGACCCCTGTGCCTTAATTTCGTAACACACAGCCTATCACACGGGCATGTGACTTGGCCATGTGATCCAAGTCAGAGAATTACATGGACATGGACACGAGCTGGGACATGGCCGTGTGCCTCACATCGAATGCCCTCACGACCCAAGACACGGGCATGCCTTCTGGCCGTGTAAGCCACACGGGCGTGTGACCCCTGCACCTAGGGAAAATTTTTTGAAATTTTGGGAAAAATTCTTTGAGTTTCCGGTTTAGTCCCGATTTACTTTTAACGCGTATTTTGGGCCTCGAAGGCTCATACAAGGGACATTATGAATAGTTTTTGTTATGTATGTTAATTGATATGAGATATTTGAATTTGATCTGAAAAGTCTGGTAATACTCTGTAACTCTATTCCAGTGACGAATAAGGGTTAGGAGTGTTACATTCCCCAAGAAAGGAGGTGTCACAGGGTTAGCAATGACAATAATGAGCTCATACCAACTCGCACGGTCACGGAACGGAGAGTGTGCCTGGATTATCAAAAGCTTAACAAGGCAAATGGGAAGGACCATTTTCCCTTGTCATTTATTGATCAGATGTTGGACAGGTTAGCCGAGAAAGCTTTCTACTATTTTTTGGACGGTTATTCATGGTATAATTAGATTGCCATAGCTCCCAATCACCAAGAGAAGACAACTTTCACGTGTCTATATGGTACTTTTGTGTTTAGACAAATGTCGTTCAGATTATGTAATGTCTCGGAAACTTTTCAACGTTGTATGATAGCCAGATTCTCGGATATGGTGGAAAAATTCCACGAAGTTTTCATGGATGATTTCTCTGTGTTTGGCAACAATTTTGAAGATTGTTTAAAAAATCTGGAATTGGTTCTGTGTCACTGTGAAAAAATAAATCTTGTCTTGAACTGGGAAAAATGTCACTTCATGGTCCATGAAGGAATTGTCTTAGGGCATAGGATATCACAGCGAGGAATTGAAATAGATAGAGAAAAAATTGAATTCATAGAAAAATTGCCACCTCCCACTGTGTCAAGGGTGTTAGAAGTTTTCTAAGCCATGCAGGATTTTATAGAAGATTCATTAAGAATTTTTTGAAGATATCTAAACCCTTTTGCACACTGCTAGAGCAAAATAGACCCTTCGATTTTGATGAACACTGCCTGGTTGCTTTTGAGGAATTAAAGAAAAGATTGGTAGCAACACCAATTGTAGTAGCTCTAGAATGGACCTTGTCGTTCGAACTCATGTGTGATGCTAGCGACTATGCCGTGGGAGCAGTATTGGGGCAGAGAAGAGACAAAATACTGCATGCAATATATTGTGCTAGCAAAACTCTGACGGACACACAACTTAATTATACCACCACAAAAAAAGAGTTGTTAGTTGTGGTGTTCACTTTGACAAATCTAGTGGGTACTAAGGTCACAGTTTACATATATTACTCGGCTATTAAGTACTTGGTGCATAAGAGAGATGCCAAGCCGAGATTGATTAGATGGGTATTGTTACTACAAGAGTTTGACTTGGAAATTCGGGATAGAAAGGGAACTGAAAACTAAGTGGCTGATCATTTTTCAAGGTTAGAATCGGGTAATGAAGATGGAAATGATAACTTTATTAAAGAAAATTTTCCTAATGAACAATTGTTTTTTGCCAAAGCATTGCCTTGGTATGCCGATATAGTGAATTTCTTAGTAAGTGGTATGATGCCGCCTGATTTAAACACCCACAAAAGGCGAAAATTTCTTCACGATGCTAAGCACTATTATTGGGATGAAACCTTCTTATTTAAACATTTTGCTGATCAAATCATTAGAAAGTGTGTCCCTGACGATGAAATACATAGTATTTTGCAGCATTGTCATTCAGCTCCTTATGGAGGAATGAGAACTGCCGCTAAGGTACTTTAGTAGGGATTCTATTGGCCAAACTTGTTCAAGGATGCTCATGAATTTCGTTAATCGTGTGACCGTTGTTAGAGAACAGGGAATCTATCTAGGAGACATTAAATGTCGCTACCAAGTATACTGGAGTTGAGTTATTTAATTTATGAGGAATAGACTTTATGGGTCCATTTCCACCATCAGTAGGCAATTTGTACATACTTTTGGCAGTAGATTAAGTTTCTAAATGGGTAGAAGTGGTAGCCCTAGCTACTAATGATGCTAAGTCAGTACTGAAGTTCCAATATAAGGACATCTTTACAAGATTTGGTACACCTAGAGCCATTATCAGAGACGAAGGATCCCATTTTGATTATAAACTAGTGGCCAATGCCTTGCACAAGTATGGAGTGAATCATAAGATTTCTATGGCGTATCATCCCCAGACTAATGGACAAGCTAAGATTTCTAATAGAGAAATTAAACAAATTTTGGAAAATGTGGTGAATCCAATTTATAAGAATTGGTCACCAGACTGAATGAAGCTTTGTGGGCCTATCGGACTGCGTTTAATACACCATTAGGGATGTCGCCTTTTAAAATTGTTTATGGGAAGCCATGTCACTTACCTGTTGAGCTTAAGCACAAAACATTTTGGGCTATCAAGAAGTTGAACATGGACTGGACTGCTGATGGCAATAAAAGGTTGTTAGAGTTGAATGAAATGGAAGAGTTCTGGGCACAAGCATATGAAAATGCTAAACTATACAAGGAGAATACCAAGCGATGGCATTATAACAGAATTATGCCAAGGCAATTTGAATCAGGACAGTAGGTATTATTGTTTAATTCTAAACTCAAACTGTACCGTTTGACGAGGACCATATAAATGCCCAGTTTGGCCTTAGAAAGGTACAAGATGAACATACCTAGTTTGTGGATAACATCACAAATGAGGGTTTGACATAAGTTTTGAAGGATTTATGTGAAGGCACACAACGGATTGTCTCTAGTCAGGAATGCTACACTGTTGAAAAGGCTTCACTGAAGTCGATTGGGAAAGTGTGGTACCATTTCTTGAAAAGCCGGCTTATGTCATCCACGCACAATACCACTGTTTCCAATGAAAGGATATTGTTGTTGCATTTTATTATTAAAGGAAGAACGATTAATGTGGGAAGGATTATTTTTCAAGAAGTCCATCGTTGTGTTAAGAAGAATGCTAGAAGTTTAAATTTTCCTTCCCTCATTACTGCATTATGCAAGACTGCTAATGTTCCTCTTACTAATGCTGAGGATATTACCCTTAATAAGAGTGGACTAACAAGGGCAATTTTTGCCAAGCTTCGAGGTATTGATACTGCCTCGGCAACTCAACAAAGTCAGGCTTCTACTGCCACGCACGTTCCCATAGTAACACCTTGGAACGATGGAAATGTGCAAGTGTACACAATCGCAATAAGTAATAAAGTGATAATGAATCCTCTTCTCCCAAACATTCTCGTTAGTAAAAAAAATCTTTTAAAAAAAAGAGACAAATAATTTAAATTTTATAAAATTACAAAAAAAAAACTAAAAATGTATATATATATATATATAAATTCAAAAAATTAAAAAATTATTTAAAATCACAAAAAAACCAAGAAAAAAATATAAAAACTAAAAAAAATTCATAAAAAAGGGGGAAATATTAATAGTTTAGAAAGTTCCAAATTTGCAATATATATAATTTCAAAAAATTATAAAAATTTCAATAATTATTAAAATTTTATAAAACACAATAATTTTATAAACATTTAGATATTTTTCAAAAAATTAATTTTTTTGAATTATATATGTTTAGAAAAAAAAATTAAATCTTTAAATTTTCTAAATTTGTAAATATTTTTTCAATTTTTATGAAAAAATATTTTATTATTTTTTTAATATTTTTTGCTCTTGACATGATAGTTGATTAGCTAATGTCTATACCACGTGTAACAAGGTGATCTTATTTTAATGGTGTTACAAAATCAATCCTAAATATATGCGGTGGAAGCCAAATTCGGTAACAATTTGGATAAAAAAAATGCGAAGTACCATTTTGAAAATTGAAGTAAAATTCAGGTACAAAAATTATAATTTCCCTTTCATTATTCTTTTACCCAATTAACCGGTTTCAAAAGGCTGATTCTAAAGGTGAGCCGAGGGGAAGCTCTCCGTAGAACCGTTTTGTCGAATTTTCCCAAGAGAAACAATCCCTGGTTCTCTAATAACCCTTGATTTTGAACATGTTTAAAAATACCTTTCAATCTGGGTTTCTCTCAATCTTATACAGCTTAGGGTATTTTTTTATATTCTTTCAGATTCTTTTTACGATATACTCAATTTTCTCTTTTTGGGTATTTTTATTTGTTCTTTTCTTTACAATTTTTTTGGCTTTTTTACAGGAGCAAACCTCTGCAAATCTGGGATAAAGAAGGTCAGTATAATCATATATAAACGGAACCTTTTTTTGTCACCATTAAATTGCATGTTTTTTTTAGATGATTTTGTTTGGGTAATTTTACATATTCAACTTGTTGGGATTGATTTACAGTTGAAAATGGGCATGTTAAACGACCCCATGATGATGACATTCAATCGAATGTGCTGGAAATAATTGGATCAAATATTCAATCAACTTTTATCACTTGCCCAGCTGACCCTGCTGCAACGCTGGGTATTAAGCTTCCGTTCTTGGTTATGATTGTTAAAAACTTGAAGAAATATTTCTCTTTTGAGATCCAAGTTCTCGATGATAAGAACGTCCGGCGTCGTTTTCGTGCTTCTAACTTTCAAGTATGTAAGTCTGTTAATTTTTCTAGTACTACAAATATTTTTAGATTCTATAATTTTGATTGTATTTAGATAGTTGAATTAGAAAATATGCTATATGTTACAACACTATTAGTTGATGTGGTCATACTTTAGTGGTTTAAATCCATGAATTTTAAGACTCACCCATGGTTTAGTAGGTTGCATTATTTAGATTTATCTAATGATAGTTATATGCCACGATTTAGAGTGCGGTTTATTGAGTCTAATTTGATGGGGAAGTATAGATTATGTTGTCATTCTATCAATATTTTATAAGATATCAATATATGTTCTCTTATTGTTAGCTTTGCATTAGGAAATCGATAAATGGTGGTCAATAGAGAGTTGGGTCCGAAGTGCTCTCTTTCTGTTGATATGCCTATGGATTGGAGAATTATCATGTTTAGGTCGTCACCACTGTTGTCACATTTTGTATGAATTATATGAGATTGAAATGTGGCCACTTTCCATCAATATGAATTTGGTCAGGAAATATATGATAACGAACAAAGAGTCTGGTTGGAAGCCATCATAATGTGCCCTCTTTCTATCATTTGGACAGGTATAGAAGGTGTTGAGGTGAAAAAAGAGTCATGTTAATATACTGTCGATGTGTTGTGTGCCCTTTTACTAGTTGTCGAGTTGGAAATTACATACCCTTTTGTTCATCTTGGGGGAATCTCCGATGGTAGTGAAGGATGGATGGTTCATGGATGGACACTTACCAAAACAAGGCTGTGTTTTTTTATTTTTCTTCCATAGAGTGTAGATTCCCAGATAACTAAATAGATCTTTGGTTGATGACGCCAGACAACAAAAGCACCTTAAGCCCTTTCTGGTGAGGCAGATTTGATTAGGCACACACTTTGTACACCTAGGCAGCTTTAAGGAAGAAAGTAGATTGTATCGAACTCTCTGCTTCTTAATAATTGAGTATTCAACAATAGACATGGGATTGTAAGGAAATTAGGCATATTTACCAACAAAAAATTGCATTTTGGGGGGAGGGGGGTTCGACTTCCGAAGAAGTCTTCCAAGTGTCGTCTATCAGACAGTCAACCGGTCCCCCAACAATTGAAGGTATTGTCCCTTGGGGTTTTTGTCTGCCGTACTCTGCTGAGAGCCAGAATGTCGTGAGCAGCTGCCCTAAGGGCTTGGTTCACAGAGCCAGTAGCGCCTTTACCGTATGTGGGCGTATAGTCACCCACCAAGGGGGCGTTAGCATCTCACCCTTGGTGGGGTTTGAACCCCTGAGTAGATGGTACCACTTGAGCTACTTTGTTGATAAAATGGACTATTGTTTAGAATTTGCTGTTATAATTATATATTTTGAAGCTTATATTATACATATATATACATACACAAACAAACATATGCCTGAAACCTGACATGCACACCCAACCCTTAGTTACGTGGTTTCTATGGATATGCACTGAAATACAAGTATTATAGATTGTTATTGCTAATTACTTGGTGTCTCAATTTTATTTGAATTTCCAGGCTGTCACTCGAGTAAAGCCATATATATGCACCATGCCACTGAGATTGGATGAGGGTTGGAATCAAATTCAGTTGAATCTGGCTGATTATACTCGAAGGGCCTATGGCACGAACTATGTCGAGACTCTACGTGTTCAGGTACATGCAAATTGCCGCCTACGGAGGATATATTTCTCTGATCGCTTGTACTCCGAAGAGGAACTCCCACCAGAATTCAAACTATACCTTCCAATGCAGGTAAGAATAACATGTCATTTTGTCGACTTCAAAGTTTAGGCTCATTTGCTTGTTATCGGAAACTTTAGTACTAATGACTATTCCTTTCTTGTATTTGCAGAAAGCATGAAAACATCATTCGGAACATCTGAAGCCATAATTTCCAACTTGTCTGTGCTTCATGGTCTCAAAATGTGTTGCCATTCAGCAGTTTAATCATGTATGTACGGTTGCTACAATAGTATTAGATTAGCCATTAGCTGATTTTACATTGAAGAACTGCTTGGCTTTGCACTTCATAATGGTGTTGGGATCTTTACTTTTAATTACCTGAGCCAGAGGGTCTGGTCACAGCTTGGAATTTTTTGAAGTCTTTGCCCAAATTCATTTCGGTTGACCTGGAAAGCCACTTTGTTGAAAAAGTAATGCAAATTTTTAAAAAGTATTTTATCTTAATATATTTTTATAATTAAATTTAAATTAAAATAGTAATTCGGCTGATCACAATTTAGAAATTCCTTTCGTTGACGACTTGGCTTGAGTGGTTAACCGAACCGGGTTCATGCGTAAAATGCTGGTAGAAGTACTTTGGCATCTCAAACACTACTAAATATTAGTTTAGTTGTAACTCAAAATATAGTTTTTATAGCCGACAAAACCAAATTGAATGAACACTAAGCGTTTCAACTCCTTTTTCAATCATGAAATGTACAGATGATCTTTCGGACAAACAACGAACTTAAACAAAGAGACAACAAAAACAACCAAAAGAAATAGGACCCACCGTTACCATCAAGCGAAACAACCAAAGTATAATTAGGTAAGGACCTCCTAAACATGGTTTCTATGACCAAACGATATTGACCCATTGGTAGCATTCTAATAAATCCTTCATCCTTCTGATCCAAAGGTCAAGCGGTTTAACAAAATCGGTTTGAATTTTGTATAAGCCCGTTTTATCCAAATCAAATTGAATGATTTAAAAATCTATTTTGAAAGAAATAATCTCAATAAAATAATAGATTAATCATTTCAATATCTATATAGATTAATTCATTTAACTCTATTAGTTTCTAATGTAACCTGCGTTGTAAGTGATTTTAGACGTTTAATATGTAATTAGTTTTTAAAATATTATTTTTTATCTGCAATAATTAGGTAAAATAATGTCTTATTTGAATAATTAATATAATTAAAATATGTTAATTTATCTATTCAGAATTTCTAAATCATAATTAAAACATTTTTAACATATTCAACATACAGTATAGTTATATTTTATGTAATTAATGCAAAGTAACATTGTTCAAAATAATAACTAATTAATATAATGAAATCTAATATTAAGTGATAATAAACTCTATTTTACATCATTCAAAATTACCATAATTTCTATTAAATTATAATTATTTTTAAATGTATAATTATCACAACTCCTATTTTACTTTAAATTTTATTAACCAATAATTCTAAATTAAATATTATAATTATTTTTAAATATTAATTTAATACTATGATGAAAAATAAAAGATATTTTTCAAAAGTTTTTCCAAACTCATGCTTTTATATATTATTATAAATTATAGATAGATAGGTAGATAGATTATTATTATTGATTGATATGGCCAATTACCTACTATGATGAAAATAGCAAAGCAACACAACACTTGACCGCTACCTAGTGTCACGAACCACGGATCGAAGGTCTTGATGAATGCACACAAAACGTCCCATTGAGGTTAATCTATTAAATGTGGCTCATTTAACCCTTTTAAACTGGCTCGATTCGTGAAACATTTGGAGAAATTTATCTACTTGAAGCCTAGGTGGCCCAATGAAACACTCCAGTAGAACTAGAGTTACCTTGGTGAATATTTTGTAATCTTAAAGGATAAGATTGTATAGTGTTTAAACCCATTAGGACTCTCGTCTTGTAGATAGGCTTTGGTCTTCACCGTTAATGTAATTTAAATTGTACTGTTGGATTTGGGGGAGTTCAACAATAAATAGAGATCTTCCCATCATTTGTAATCATTCCATTAAGAGGTATTGAATATATTTGAGAGCATTTACTCAAACATCTTGTATGCATTGCTTTCTTGTGGTATTTTTATTCTTTTGTTGCGTCTTTACTTTAAGTTTGCATTCACTTTATTCTAATGCCTTAGAGAATTTCTTTTGTGAATTCTCATCTTTCGAGAGTTAGACTGACTTAGGTGGATTTGAAGCTAAGTTTTTGCCTAAGGCCGTGCGACTTGCAAAACTAAAATTCTAGCCTTGTGATAGTTGGCATCATAACTAAGGTTCAATGGCGCCAAGAAAGATGGTAAAAGAAGTAGATGAGCAGGTTGAGCCAATGGAGACCTATGGGAGAGGCAGGAAAGCAGCAAATTGAGGGATATGTTGTCGGCTTTGGAAGGTCAAGTGACCAATCTCAAGAAATCCATGGGTGGTATGAAGAAAACACTCAAGGTAGTTAAGGGACGTATCATAGAGCTGAACTCAATAAAAGAGCATCTTAAGGAATATGTGGTGAAGGCTCTCGGTTCAATGTCGAAGCGATGTAAGGGGTGCTCAATTCCAGTGTGAATAAGATGACAGTGAGAGATAATGCTTTCAATGCTATGGTGACGACTTTGAAAGAACATATTGAGGAGCTCAAGGGGGAGCTCGTTATCTACAAAGCTGCTTTAGGTAATGGGGTGTTGGTTGCGGCACCCAATTCTAAGGTGGATGTCCTCAAGCCGAATGAGTTTAAGGGGACGAGGTTCGCAAAGGATGTAGACAACTTCTTATGAGGAATGGAGCAATACTTCCATGCCAAAGGCATCATAAATGATGCTGTAACACCCCTTACCCGACCCAGTCGTCGGGTCTGAACTATAAGATGCTACATTCATTTTCAGAGCAATTATAGTTAATTATGCAGTAAATAATCATTCACAAATTTAATTCAATGTCAATCACATTCAATTTATGCTTAAACAATAATTTCTGAGTCTTAAACAAGCTTACAAAAGCTCTTCTATCAACCCAAGCACGAAATAAGACCAAATTGTAAGGTTTTAAAAGTTCCAAGATCAACATCATGACGCCACCACTTCCTGTAACACCCCTAACCCATATCTGTCGCCAGAATAGGGTTACGAAGCATTACTGTACAAACAGAACATTAGAACATTCATTTCATACATCATCGCAAACATAATCTAATTACATTCAATCACATACATAATATCTCTTAATCGAGCCCTCAAGGTCTTAGAAATACCTTAGAAACAATCTGGGACTAAATTAGAAACATTTGGAAAGCTTAAGGAAAAGTTAGAAAATTTAGACTGTAGGGGTCACACGGCCTTGTGGCCATGCCGTGTGACTCACATGGCTGAGACACACGTCTGTGTCTCAGGCAGTGTAAAAATCAAAATAGGGACACACGGCCGTATCCCAGCCCGTATCCTTACCCGTGTAACTCTCTGAGTTGGGCCACACGGCCAAGCCACACGACCGTGTAACACTCGAAATAGCTACACACGCCCGTGTGCCAGGCTGTGTAACAACTTGACTTGCATTCATTAAAACCTACAGAGGACACACAACTGATAGCACTAGAAAGAACATAGGTTTTTCCCCTTACTTATTGGTTAAATTGTTCCCATTTGTTATCCTTAGCATATATTTTAGCATTTTTAGTTTAGTAAATTGCATTTTATAACTCAGTGAATCCTAGCCTATTTTATCCTTAATTTTTCTATCTTATTGCATTAATGTCGATGCATGAGTTAATTCTAGATTGCATCCAAAATTATCGCTACACCGACAAATTGTGCGGATAAGAACTAAAATTAGTGAGTCGTCCACCTGTATAACCAACCTGTACATACAAGGACAGAATAATTCTGAGGAAAAGACACATGTACTATTGGAGGAGGACATAAAAGGTGGACGTGAGAAGAAAAGGGGAACTTTTTCTTTTCGGATAATCATCTTCATCATCTTACCTTGAAGCTTGTGGCCATGGCAGCTTAAGCCTCTCACGGGTGAGCCAACGTGAAAACTAGATGCAGACTAGCTTTTGACGAGGAGACCTAAGAGCAAGACAAGAGGGAATAGAGAGATTCAGTCGAGTTGTCTAGGAATAGAATTCTCCACTCGATTCTTTCTTATTTCTTTCTAAATGCTGGTGATTACTCTCTATTTTCTATTTGTATAAGTACACATGAATTCTTGGTGAAATGTTATCTTATTCAATCTTGCTTTTATTGTTAAATCTTTGGGTTTGAATTTTTTTAACACGGAAGTGTTATTGCAGTCACTAACACTGGAAAGTGCAGTGACAGTTTAAGCCAACAAGCATTACAACGGAAGCCGAGTGAGGATTAAAGGAATTTAGTCCACTTGTTCTTAATAGTGTCATATTTCCATCATCGGAAGGTGGAGTTAGTATGCATGTTTAAGTCTCAGATTAAATAGAGGAGTGATGCTGGGTAAGATATACATTGAATTTTATTGCTTCAATAGTTACCTATCTTTTTATACCTTGTGAGCACTTAGTATTCTGCTGAAGATTCATGTTGGGGATCCCAGTTTATTATTATCATATTTTATTTTATTTTTTTCAAGTTATTGCATTGACTACTATTCTCACAATTTATCTCGTTTCTATCTAGTTGTTGCATCAACATTAATAGACAAAAGACTATCATTCATGTAGGATCGATATCTGACAGACTCACATTTGTCTACTATACTTGCATCGACAGTGTACGCTTGCACATTATTGCTGTGACGTTAAATAGCCGATCGATTTTTTTGTGCCGTTGCCAGGGATGGCGTTTGTTTGATGTTTATTTTTGTATTTGTCTATTTTTTCACTTTATTTTCCTTATATAATATTTAGTATTCACTAACTGGTTTTTCTTTGTTGCTAATTCTTTAACTTCAATTTAGGTGTTTTATGACCCGAAGCAAATAATATTTTCTTGTCGGTTTTGATCCAGAAATTGAAAGGACTGTTCGGAGTAGACTTCAAGAACAAAGAAATATGGCGCTACCAGGGAACAATGCAACCATACCCCTGATGCAACAATAAAATGTTAATAACCCATTATTGCCGCAAGATGCTCGCATACAAAATAGGACTATACGAGATTTTGTAGTACCTATTTTGGATGATTTACAATCAGGAGTTGTTAGGCCAGCAATCTAAGCTGGGAATTTTGAACTCAAGCCAACAATGTTTCAAATGTTAAGTTCTAATGGACAATATGCTGGACTACCACATGAAGATGTGAGAGAACATCTTAAATCATTTTTATTGATTTGTGCTTCCTTTAGTCAACAAGACGTTCCTGATGATGCCTTGAAAATGCAATTATTTCCTTATTCCTTATAGGGAAGAGCCCATACTTGGTTTTTTGGGCTACCTGCCTGATCATTTACTTCTTGAGATGCACTAGCAACACAGTTTGTTTTACGATTTAACCCGTCGATAATGAATGCTCGTCTTCGAAATGATATTACTGCTTAACATTAGCTGGATGATGAAAATCTTCACACCACATGGGAACATTATAAATCTTTACTTCAACATTGTCCCATGCACGGTATTTAACCAGAAACACAAATTGAGATTTTTATAATGGGTTGAATTCACATACAAGGAATCTTGTCAATGCATCAGCCAATGGACCTCTGCTGGATTGTACTTATAATGATGCTGTAAGAATTCTCGAGAGAATTTCTCAGAATGATTATCAATACCCTATCTCCAGAGCTGCACAAGAAAAAACTACTTTAGGGGTTATTGAATTGGATGCAATAATCGCACTAAGTGCTCAAGTTTCTTCTCTCACAAACATTATTAAAAATATGCAAGGGACTAGTGGCGTTGCACCTATACAAGTCGCTCAGCAAGTTGACGTTCTTACTTTTTATTGTGAAATTTGTAGTAACATCCACAACAGTTCTTATGGTAACTCTTACAACAACTCTGCATGCAACCAACAGTTTTGGGAAACTTATTATGGTGGACAAAATGCTGCGACATTCAGATATGGGAATACATCTACTCAGGACAATCATAATCCCAGACAAGGGAATTACAATCAACAACAGTAAAACTATAATCAGCACACTCAGATGCATCCACAATAAGGCCAAACACATCCACACCAAAATCTAAAGCAGCCACAACACTCTTCAATAACAAATCAGCATGTTTAAGAACATCGACAGCAACCGTACACTCAAGCTTCTACTTCTGACCCGTTAGCAACTCTTAAGGCGTTAATGCGGAGGTGTATTACTCACACGGAAGCTATCGTACAAGGGAATTCATCTTCCATTCGAGCATTGGAGGCACAATTAGGATAACTTGCTTCAAATCTGAATACTCGACCACCAAGCTCATTACCTAGTGACACGAAAAGTCATAGTCTGAGGGGGAAAGAACATTGTAAGGCTATCACTATTAGGAGTGGAAAACAAACTGGTGAATCATTTATCGACTCTACTGTAGCACCTCAAGATACGGATGGAGTGATCACTGGTGAGAAGGTTGAATCTGAAAAGTTTGTCAATGCATCAGACAAAGAAGTTCCACGAATTGTTACTCATATGCCTAATGTCCGACCTTTGAAACTGTCGCCGCAATCAAAGGTGTCGACGTAAGCAGATATATCTCTACCTTTACCTTTCCCACAAAGACTCAGGAAGAATGAGTAGGACAAACAGTATCAGTAGTTCCTGGACACACTGAAACAACTGCAGATCAACATTCCTTTAGTGGACGCTCTGGTACAAATTTTGAGTTATGTGAAATTTATGAAAGACCTCTTGTCCAAGACGAAGAAGCTTACTGATATTGAAACTATTGCACTCAGAGAAAGCTGTAGTGCTGTTTTAATAAACAAGTTGCCCCCTAAATTAAAATATCCTAGGAGCTTTAGCATCCCATGTTCAATTGGCAATCATTATTTGGGCAAGGCTTTATGCGACTTGGGAGCTAGCATTAACTTAATGCCACTATCTACTTTCAGAAAGTTGGGAATTGGTCACATGAAATCTACTGCAGTGACATTACAACTAGTCGATCGATCCTTAGCTCAACCTGAAGGGCAAATAAAAGACGTCTTAGTTCGTGTGGATAAATACATTTTTCTGGCTGATTTTATCATACTTGACTGCGAGGCAGACAATGAGGTTTCCATAATCTTGGGACAACCATTTTTAGCTACCGGTCAAACTCTTATTGATGTTTATAAAGGTAAACTAACCATGCAACTTAATGATGAGCAAGTCACCTTCAGTGTTTTTGAATCTATTCAATGCAAGGACAAAGAAGAATGCCATATTGTTGATATGCTAGATGATCTAATTGAGGAAAAATTCAATGACCAAAGCATAGTACTTTCTGAAGAGTTTGCAGTGACATCTGATGCCGAATCCTTAGACGATTGTGACAGCATGGTTGAAGCTAATAATCTTGAACTCAAGTATGGATGGCAGATTTAATCTTTAGACCTAGCCAACAGAACAACCCCAAATTTTAAACTATCTATTGAAGAAGCTCTTACTCTGGAATTGAAACCACTACCTCCTCATCTTAAATATGTCTTTCTAGGTTATTACAATACTCTCCCAGTTATTGTCTCCACAACACTAGATGTAACTCAAGAAGAGAAATTGGTCTAAATTCTCAAGCAACATAAACGAGCTATTGCTTGGAGTATTGCCGATATTCAAGGTATTAGTCCTTCTATTTGCATGAACAAGATCAAGTTAGAAGATGAAGGCAAGTAATTGATTGAACAGCAAAGAAGATTAAACGAAAAGATGAAGGAAGTTGTCAAGAAGGAAATCATAAAATGGCTTGATGCTGGAATTATTTACTCGATTTCTGATAGCAATTGGGTAAGTCCAGTGCAATGCGTGCCTAAAAAGAGTGGCATCACTGTGGTTCGCAATGATAAGGATGAATTAATTCCTACACACATTTCCACGAGATGCCGAGTTTGTATGGATTATCGCAAATTAAATGTGGCTACAAATAATGATCACTTCCCACTTCCTTTCATTGAGCAAATGCTGGATCGGCTTGCTGGAAAGGCCTACTATTACTTTTTAGACGACTATTCTGGGTACAACCAAATTGCTATTGAACCAGAGGATCAGGAGAAAACAACCTTCACCTGCCCCTTTGGTACTTTCACTTTTCGCTATATACCTTTCGGTCTTTGCAGCACACCAGCCACATTTCAAAGGTGCATGATGGAAATATTCTCAGTTATGATCAAAGACTCTTTAGAGGTGTTTATAGATGATTTCTTAGTCCATGGGAATAATTTTGATCATTACGCTGACAATTTAGATAAAAATCTGAAGCAATGTGAGGACACACATCTTGTCCTGAATTGGGAAAAATGTCATTTCATGGAAACTGAAGGCATTGTGTTAGGACACTGCATCTCTAGTCAAGGCATTTAAGTAGACAAAGTTAAGGTGGAAATCATTGAGAAATTACCTCTACCAACAAAAGTGAGAGGTATTTGCAGTTTTCTTGGACATGTGGGGTTTTACCGAAGGTTTATTAGAGAGTTTTTGAAAATTTCAAAGCTCTTATGCTCATTGCTGGAACAGAATCGAAAATTCTTCTTTCACGATTCATGTCTGGACGTCTTTATTCAGTTTAAAAGGTAGCTAGTGAATGCACCAATTTTCGTTGCACCAGATTGGTCTCAAACTTTTGAAGTTATGTACGATGCAAGTGACTTTGTTGTGGGTGCGGTTCTAGAACAACGAAAGGGAAAAATATTTCACGCCATCTATTATGCTAGCAAAACTCTTACAGAGGCTCAACTCAATTATACCACCACAGAGAAAGAATTGATGGCTGTAGTCTTTACTTTCGACAAGTTTCTTTCCTATCTTATCGGCACAAAGGTTACTGTATTCACTGATTATTCGGTGTTGAGATATCTCTTTGCGAAAAAGAATGCCAAACCAAGACTAATACGCTGGATATTACTGTTGCAAGAATTTGACATCGAGATAAAAGACCGTAAGGGTTCAGAGAATCAAGTTGCAGACCATCAGTCTCGATTGGAAGTTGGTAGCGAAGACGGAAACATACTTCAAATTATCGACGCATTCCCAGATGAGAAGTTATTTACTGTAGATGCAACTCATTGGTATGTGGATTTTGTTAATTATCTAGTGTGTGGAAAACTCCCATTAGGTGTCACAGGCCATAAAAAAGAAAGATTTCTTCGTGACGTAGTGAAGTATCATTGGAACGAGCCGTATTTATTCAAGGTATGTAATGACAACATTATTCGTCGTTGTGTTCCGGAAGAGAAGATGCTTTCAACCCTGAAGCATTGTCATGATGCTTCTTATGGAGGTCATTTCGGTGGAATGAGAACTACTGCTAAATTTCTCCAATCAGGATTCAACAGGCTGAAATTATTCAAAGACGCCCACAATTTTGTAAATCAATGTGATATGTGTCAGCGCACCGGTTCTATATCCCGACGTAATGAAATGTTACAGCAGCCAATTATGGAGGTTGAATTATTCGATGTTTGGGGTATGGATTTTATGAGACCGTTTCTGAGTTCATTTGGAAATCTTTATATATTAGTAGCTGTTGACTACGTCTCGAAATGGGTTGAAGCTATTGCAGTTCCAAAGGATGATGCAAGGACAGTGCTAAATTTTTTTCACAAGTATATACTCACCCGCTTTGGTACACCAAAGGAATTGATTAGTGATCAGGGTACACACTTTCATTGCAACCAAGTGGAAACCGCACTGAAGAGATATAGAGTTAAGCATAGAATTGCTACTACTTATCATTCACAAACCAATGTGTAATGCCCCAAAAATCCCTTAGATATTCATTTTCGTATGTTTGTGTCATAAATAATTATCTGCTTTAGTGGCTATGTGTTCTGGGAGTGTCTGAAAGGTCCCAAGTTCAAGCCTTAGCTTGGGAAAATTTTTGTTTTTAAATGAATAAACCTTTATCTCTAATCAGTAGGCTTATAAATAAATGTTGGTAAAATATGTCAGAATGGGCCTGCTGGTCTGGTGGCTAAGTGGAGTGGCAAAGTACTGGTGGTCTTGAGTTCGAGTCCTAGTGTGCGCGAGGGAGTGTTTCATTTTGCTAGTTATGATGTGTGGGTGTTCTAGTTTAGCCGAAATACTGAAGAGTTTGAGTGGAATTTGAATTAAGTGGTTGAGGGAGGGGTGGACGGTTTTGGGGAGAGGATTAAGTGATATGGTGAGAAAATTAAGGAGTGAGGAGTTGGAGAGCATTAAAACTGTGGTTGCAAGTTCGGCTTTCCCCTCACTCTTTCATTTCTGTCAATTTGCCCTCTGATGTTTGGTTTCCCCATTATCGTAATTTTCTTTTTTTAGTTTCTGAAAGTTCTTTGTCAAAACTTTTGCTAGTTTTCCTTCCTCTTATTTTGTTTTCTTTTTACAATTTTGGTTTCGTTTTTCTCTTTCCCAAAAATCATCTACCGAATTTTCTTCTTTTTCCTCTCCACTTTGCTGCCGTTCTCTTCCTCAAACCCTTCTTTTGCTACCGAATTTGCGATTGGATTTGGTTTTGTCCCTTCTTAAGGTAAACGTTCCCTCCTCCTTTCTTACCGATTGTCTCTCCTTTTTCTACCCTCACTGTGCCGACTCTTTTCTTTATTGCTCTCTGCCGATTTAGTATTCCATTTCTATTCTACGGGTTTGCGCTTTCGGTAAGTTGGTATTCGATTTGGCTTAAACTATTCTTGTAGATAATTGTTAATAGGGGTTTCGGCTGGATTACAGGTAATAACCCAGGAGCTAGTGATCATCTTTTTCCAACAGGTTAAGTGCGTAGGGATTCGGTTGTTCAAATAAGGTAAGTGCCTGTCGATCAAGTGGATAAGTGTATTGAATAGGGTTCCTTTTAAATTTGATTGATATGTAATTAATCAAGTGTTTATGGGTGAACATAGGTTCTGGAATGATCGAGGACTGTGTGCGCATCTTTCGTAACCAAGTGTGTAAACATGACTCTAGAAATAGAAATCGGCGAAAAGTTAGAAAGCGTGAAAGTCAACGCCACACGGGCGTGGGGCCGTCCATGTGGTAGGCCGTGTGAGCGGACACGGGTGTGTGATCGACGGAGCAGGCCATGTGTGATTCATGGGCCAGGCTGAATTGAGCTGTGTGGGCCCCACGAGCATGTGGGCCCTACACGGGTGAACCACACGGGCATGTGAAATTATTCAGCCAGGCCGTGTGATCCACACGGCTAAGGCCATTTTGGGCCTTGTGGGCCACACGGGCATGTGGGCCTACATGGCCAAAGTACATGGGCTTGTGGGCCCATTTTTACTGTTTTGACTGCTAATGTTGCACGGGTCGCCCGAGTCGACTGTGGACCTACTGTAGGGTCGGTAAGATTACCTAAATCCCTAATTGACTGAATGACTGTTATATCTATGTACTTTATATATATACATGTACGACTGTATTTTGAGCATGCTGTTAAAACTGTACTGAATACACATATGATACCATGATTTGGCATGACATGATTGTATGATGCATTGCATGGGGATGGGTTTATATGGATCGGAGGAAGTGTACTGAAAGGCTTCGAGCCTAATTTACTGGCAGCTCAGCTGCAAACTACTGTTTAGTGCCGCATTCGGTACTTTTTAAAGTGTAGGGATGGGTGGGTTGATTATATCCCCACATGGAGTGTAGGGTTGGACGGAGATGGAGTGTAGAGGCTGGCTGGATAGGACTTGTATAATCGTGCATAATTTGATACTCGCATCGATTCATCATTCTCGTAATAGGCCAAGGCCAAAATGCATGATCGCCTCTGTCTTGAGAGATGGCTAAAGCCCAAACGATATCACATCGATTCTCGAAAAGGGCTTAGGCCTGCATCGTGATTGCCTTATGTCTATCTGTTTGCTTTATATGGGATTACACACTAAGTTTTCAAAAACTCACCCTTCTGATTTGACTGTACAGGTAACCCCCAAACATAGGTGAATCGGTGCGGCGGAGGACTCCGAGGTGGCCACACGACCTAAATTATTCGATTAGTACTTAATAATGATTTTTAATTTTATTTTGGGAGATTTTACTGTAATAATGGCCTTTTTGGATTTTCATGGTTAATTTGGGATTTCTATTGTTTTGATTTACAACTGCTAGTAGTAGGGTTAATCGGGTTTTCAAAAAGAATCAACCGTTTTAACAAAATACACTCAAATACGCAAACTGATTTACAAAGCTTCCGCAATAAGTGACGTTTTAAAAATTAACAATGTTTTGAAAAAAGAAAAATTTTGTAATAATGAACTACGTTTGAAAATTAACGGCGCATCCTAGAATTAACACAAGATTTTGTATGGAGGTTAAATAGAAAATAGGTTTTTACGACAACTCATTTATTTCGAAAAACACTATCATGTGACATCGCCAGATTCTGCCATAACGTCTAGGCTGGGTTTGGGGTGTTACATTTAGTAGTATCAGAGCCAGGTTGTAAAACTCGGCTGTGGATTTGGGTCTTAAGATTTGATTTTCTAAGAAATATTTTCTAATTATTTGGAATGTTTTTACTGAACGTGTGGTACACCGAGTCTCCGGCGCCGGTCCTGTAAGTTCTCTGAAATTGTTATGTGTTTTAAATTGAAACTGATACGAAACTGAAACTACTATAGGTAATATACTGCACTGAAAACACTCTAAGTTAGTGTATATCGAGAAATTGTAGAGGAACTGAAAACTGTAGTGAGACTGCGGTTTACGAAAACGAACTTCGAAATTAATTATACTGTTCTGCATAAAATATTTGTTAATAAAATACTGAAACTATAAACTGATGCATAAAACTGTTAATAAAGATAAACGCGCTTAAACAATGAACACGAGAGGTACTCACGGACGGGGTACAAGAAGCCGTGGTAGAGGCCGTAGTGGGGCCCGAGTTGGGTCATCAGCTTCTGGTAACCTACCTAATTTGGATACAAGTGAGACGCCGGCTTCACCTGTAACAGAGACTGGGTCTCATGATCGAGCGGCGGGGGACGACGCACTGTCCGAAGCTATGTTAAAGATTCTGAAGATGGTCGCTGGGGCCAATACTGGAGCTGGAGGTCGAGGGTCGGTTACGGAACGACTCCGGTCCAATAGAGCAGAGATTTTTAGGGTATTATCGAGTTTCCCCTAATGTGGCCGAAATCTTCGGATAGAGGCCACGAGAGAGAATTATGGACGACACTGAATCGCACTTCGAGCAAAAATTAAAGGGTGTCAGACGCTTGCTACAAGATGAGGCATATCAGTGGTGGCTCATTGTTAAGGAGGGCATTTAGCCCGATCGACTGACCTGGGAGTTCTTTAAGATGGCTTTCCAGGGAAAGTATGTGGGTGTCAGTTACGTGGATGCCCGTAGGAGAGAGTTCCTAAATTTGACTCAGGGTGATAGATCAGTGGCTGAGTATGAGGCCAAATTTCTGCGACCAAGTCGCTATGCGCGTGGTATGGTGGCGACTGAGTATGAGAGATGCGTTCGCTTTGAGGATGGCCTCATGGACAATCTGAGGGTACTGATAGCTCCACAGAGAGAGTGAGACTTTGCTGCACTGGTCGATAAGGCGAAGATCACCGAGGAAGTGAAGCGTGCTGAGCGCCAGAACAGAGAGAGAGGTAGGAATAAGAGAGAATTAGAGCCCTCGAGTTCCGTTCAGAGGCCTAAAAAAATGCCAGAGTGGATGGGCCGATCAGAGTTAGAGCTCCTGCTGCTGTTACTAGACAGTCGCCGTGTACTGATTATGGTAGACGCCATCAGGGCGAGTGCTGGAAAAGAACTAGGGCTTGTTTGAGGTGCGGTTCATTAGAGCACCGTACTAGAGATTGTCTGCGAAGGTCTGATCAGATGCAAACTTATGGCATGGGTACTGCACCACCACCGAGGGTAGTTCAGTAGCCACCGAGAGGCCATGGTCAGGCTAGAGGTGGGAATGGTCTGGGCCGTGGTTAGAGAGCACCGGGCAGAGGTGCTGGTCACACTGAGGCGAGGTAGTCGGCTCTAGTTTATACTACTCGTCGCCGAGAGGATGGAGATGCTCCGGACGTCATTACGAGTACGTTCTTTATTTATAATGTACCTTATACTGCACTGATAGATATAGGATCCACTCACTCCTATATAGCTTGTACCGTATATGAAAACTTGGGTATACTGGTTGAGAGCACTACGAGTGAGGTCACTGTACTGAGTCCGTTGGGGCAGTCAATAAGGGTTAACAAACTGTTTAGAGATGTTCCTCTAGAGGTTCAAGGAGCTATATTTGTGGCTGATCTGATGGAATGCCTTTTAGAGAATTTGATCTGATACTAGGAATGGACTGGTTAGTCAAACATCGAGTGAGCTTAGATTGTGCCTCAAAAAGGGTTGTACTGAGAACTAAGGAGGACAGCGAGGTAGTCGTAATTGGGGAACGTCAGAACTACCTATCGAATGTGATTTCTACTTTAAGGGCTGAAAAGTTGGTTCGTAAGGGATGTGAGGCGTATCTGGCCTACATCAGTGTTTCAGATTCTAAGGATTCTTCGATTAAGGATATCAGGACGGTTAAGGACTTTTCAGACTTTTTTCCTGAAGAGCTACCTGAGCTACCTCCAGATCGTAAAGTAGAGTTTGAGATTGAGCTCCTTCCTGGTACAGCTCCAGTGTCCATCCCCCTTATAGAATGGCACGGAAGGAGCTTGTGGAGCTTAAGGCCCAGATTCAAGAGCTACTGGATCGTGGGTTCATCCGCCCTAGTGTGTCTTCGTGGGGAGTACCAGTGCTATTCGTGAAAAAGAAGGATGGATCCATGCGTATGTGTATTGACTACCATCAACTGAATAAGCTGACTATAAAGAATAAGTACCCCCTACCGAGGATAGACGATCTGTTGAGCAATTCCGAGGGGCTTCGATTTTCTCCAAGATTGATCTACGATCAAGATATCATCAGTTGAGGGTTAAGTAGATTGATGTACACAAGACAGCATTTAGGACTCGATACGGTTATTACGAGTTCCTAGTGATGCCATTTAGACTTACGAATGCACCAGCAGCTTTTATGAATCTGATGAACCGAGTGTTTCAACCTTATCTGGATCAGTTCGTAGTGGTATTTATTGACGATATACTGGTGTATTTAAAGACTGAGGATGAGCACGATGAACATCTCAGAGTGATTCTACAGATTCTGCGAGAGAAGCAACTGTACACCAAGTTCAGTAAGTGTGAGTTCTGGTTACGTGAAGTAACGTTTCTGGGACATGTGGTTTCTGCTAAGGGGATTAGAGTTGACCCTCGAAAGATTGAGGCTGTTCTAGATTGGAATCAGCCTAAGACTGTATCGGAGATCCGCAGTTTTCTGGGACTGGCAGGATATTATCGACATTTTGTAAAGAGGTTTTCACTGATCGCCGCACCCTTGACTAAGCTGCTACATAAGGGTGTGCCGTTTAACTGGACTGATTCGCAGCAAGAAAGCTTTGAGAAGCTCAAGATCATCTTCGACCGAGTCCCTTATTCGATCTGACCAGTCCGGAAAGGAGTTTACTATTTACAGTGATGCATCACATGTCAGTTTAGGATGTGTGTTGATGCAAAAGGGTAAGGTGGTAGCGTACGCATCTCGTCAGCTTAAGACTCATGAGGCGAATTATCCGACACATGACTTGGAGTTGGCCGCTGTGGTATTTGCACTGAAAATCTGGAGGCATTACCTGTATGGTGAGAAGTGTATCATTTACACCGATCACAAGAGCCTCAAGTACCTCCTCACTCAAAAGGAGCTGAATCTTAGGCAGCGTAGATGGATTGAGTCCTTGGGATTACGATCAGATTCACCAAGACCACCTGGTAAGGCCAATGTGGTGGCCGATGCACTGAGCCGTAGGGCTATGTCTGATTTGAGGGTAATGTTTGCTCGTCTCAGTTTATTCGATGATGGTAGTCTGTTGGTCGAACTTCAAGTTAAACCGACATGGATAGAGCAGATTTAGGGTAAACAGTTAGAGGACGAGTCTTTAGGTCTTCGCTTCCGACAGATTGAGAGTGGGAATACTGTGGATTTTGGATTGAAAAGCGAAGGGGTACTCTACTTTCGTGAGAGAATCTGTATACCGAAAGATACTGAATTAAGGCAGTTTAAACTGAGAGAGGTGCATAGTAGCCCTTATGCTATGCATCCTGGCGGAAACAAGATGTACTGAAACCTTTGTGAGTTATACTGGTGACCAGGTCTTAAACGAGAGGTTACTGAATTTGTAGCCAAGTGTTTGACATGTCGTGAGTTAAGGCCGAGCATCGCTTACCTTCGTGGATTGTTCTTTGCCACCAAGATTCCGCTTTGGAAGTGGGAGCGTGTAACTATAGACTTCGTTAGTGGGTTACCCCTCACACCCACTAAGAAGGATTCTGTATGGGTCATCGTGGATCGATTGACCAAGTCCACCCACTTCATACCAGTTTGTACTGACTACTCTTTGTAGAAGCTGGCTAAACTGTATGTGTCTGAGATACTGAGACTGCATGGGGTACCGATTTCAATAATATCCGATAAGGATCCTCGCTTCACTTCTCGATTTTGGAAGAAGATATATGAAGCTCTGGGTACAAGGTTGGACTTCAGTACTGCGTTCCACCCTCAAACAGATTGTCAATCTGAGAGGGTGATTCAGATACTGGAGGACATGTTGAGGAGTTGTGTGATTGACTTTCGAGGCAGTTGAGAGGATTACCTGCCACTAGCAGAGTTTGCTTATAACAACAGTTATCAGTCTACCATTCAGATGGCACCTTACGAGGCACTATATGGTCGTAGGTGTCGCACACCTTCGTGTTGGACAGAGTTGGGCGAGTGATGTGTTCTGGGCCCTGAACTAGTTTCTGATACCAAGGACAAAGTTAGATTGATTCGAGACCGACTGAAAGCGGCATCAGACAGACAAAAGTCCTATGCTGACCTGAAGCGTCGAGAGATAGTCAGTGGGGGACTCCATTTTTCTCAAGGTCTCACCATGGAAGAAAGTAATGAGGTTTGGTCGTAAGGGTAAACTGAGCCCTAGATTTATTGGGCCTTATCGCATTCTAAAACGAGTGGGGCCAGTAGCATATCAGTTGGAACTACCTCTAGAGTTGAAGCAAATTCACGACGTGTTCCACGTTTCTATGTTGAGGCACTACCGCTCTGATCCCACGCATATTATTTCTGTTGAGAAAATCGAGGTTAGGCCAGATCTGACTTTGAAGAGGAGCCAGTCTAGATATAGGATCGCGATGTGAAGGTTCTAAGAAGAAAGTCTATCCCACTGGTTAAAGTTATTTGGCGTAATCATAGTTCTGAGAAGGCCACATGGGAGCCTAAGGATGTGATACGACAGCAATATCCCCATCTGTTCTGATCAGGTAAAATTTTGGGGCTGAAATTTTCTTTAAGGGGGTAGAGTTGTAACGCCCCAAAAATCCCTTAGATATTTATTTTCGTATGTTTGTGTCATAAATAATTATCTTCTTTAGTGGCTATGTGTTCTGGGAGTGTCTGAGAGGTCCCAAGTTCAAGCCTTAGCTTGGGCAAATTTTTGTTTTTAAATGAATAAACCCCTATCTCTAATCAGTAGGCTTATAAATAAATGTTGGTAAAATATGTCAGAATGGGCCTGCTGGTCTGGTGGCTAAGTGAAGTGGCAAAGTGCTGGTGGTCTTGAGTTCGAGTCCTGATGTGCGCGGGGGAGTGTTTCATTTTGCTGGTTGTGCCGTGTGGGTGTTCTAGTTTAGCCGAAATACTAAAGAGTTTGAGTGGAATTTGAATTAGGTGGTTGAGGGAGGGGTGGACGATTTTGGGGAGAGGATTAAGGGATATGGTGAGAAAATTAAGGAGTAAGGAGTTGGAGAGCATTCAAACTGTGGTTGCAAGTTCAGCTTTCCCCTCACTCTTTCATTTTTGTCAATTTGCCCTCTGATGTTTGGTTTCCCCATTACCGAAATTTTCTTTTTTTGGTTTCTAAAAGTTCTCTGCCGAAACTTCTGCTAGTTTCCCTTCCTCTTATTTTGTTTTCTTTTTAAAATTTCGATTTCATTTTTCTCTTTCCCAAGAATCTTCTACCAAATTTTCTTCTTTTCCCTCTCCACTTTACTGCCGTTCTCTTCCTCAAACCCTTCTTTTGCTGTCGAATTTACGATTGGATTTGGTTTTGTCCCTTCTTAAGGCAAACGTTCCCTCCTCCTTTCTTACCAATTGTCTCTCATTTTTCTACCCTCACTGTGCCGAATCTTTTCTTTATTGCTCTCTGCCGATTTAGTGTTCCATTTCTATTCTATGGGTTTGTGCTTTCGGTAAGTTGGTATTCGATATGGCTTAAACTGTTCTTGTAGATAATTATTAATAGGGGTTTCGGCTGGATTGCAGGTAATAACCCAGGAGCTAGTGATCATATTTTTCTAACGGGTTAAGTGCGTAGGGATTCTATTGTTCAAACAAGGTAAGTGGCTGTCGATCAAGTGGATAAGTGTATTGAATAGGGTTCGTTTTAAATTCGATTGATATGCAATTAATCGAGTGTTTATGGGTGAACATAGGTTCTGGAGTGATCGAGGACTGTGTGCGCATCTTTCGTAACCAGTTGTGTAAACACGACTCTGGAAATAGAAATCGACGAAAAGTCAGAAAGCATGAAAGTCGATGCCACACGGGCGTGCGGCCACCCGTGTGGTAGGCCGTGTGAGCGGACACGGGCGTGTGATCGACGGGGCAGGCCATGTGCGATTCATGGGTCGGGCTGAATTGGGCCGTGTGGGCCTCACAGATGTGTAGGCCCCACACAAGCGTGTAGGATTATTGGGCCAAGCCGTGTGATCCACACGGCTAAGGCCATTTTGGTATGGGCAAAGTACATGGGCTTCAGGGCCTATTTTCACTATTTTGACTACTAAGGTTGCACGGGTCGCCCGAGTCGACTGTGGACCTACTGTAGGGTCGGTAAGATTACCTAGATCCTTAATTGATTGAATGACTGTTATATCCATTTACTTTATATATATACATGTACGATCAGATTTTGAGCATGTCGTTAAAATCATCATCGAATACACATATGATACCATGATTTGGCATGACATGATTGTATGATGCATTGTATGGGGATGGGTTTATATGGATCGGAGGAAGTGTACTGAAAGGCTTCGAGCCTAACTTACTGGTAGCTCAGCTATAAACTACTGTTTAGTGCCGCATTCGGTAATTTTTGGAGTGTAGGAATGGGTGGGTTGATTATATCCCCACATGGAGTGTAGGGTTGGACGGAGATGGAGTGTAGAGGCTGGCTGGGTAGGACTTTGATACTGCATAATTTGATGCTATACTGATTACTGATACTGTAATGGGCCAAGGCCTAAATGCATGACTGCCTCTGTACTAAGATGGGCTAAAGCCCTAATCGATCATCACATCGATTCTCGAAAGGGCTTAGGCCCGCATCGTGATTGCCTTCTCATCTATCTCGCTTGCTTTATATGGGATTACACACTGAGTTTTCAAAAACTCACCCTTCTGATTTGACTGTACAGGTAACCTCTAAACATAGGCGGATTGGTGCGGCGGAGGACTCCTAGGTGGCTACACGACCTAAATTATTCGATTAGTACTTAATAATGATTTTAAATTTTATTTTGGGGTATTTTACTGTAATAATGACCTTTTTGGATTTTCATGGTTAATTTGGGATTTCTATTGTTTTGATTTACAACTGCTAGTAGTAGGGTTAACCGGGTTTTCAAAAAAAATAAATCGTTGTAACAAAATACACTCAAATACGTAAATTGATTTACAAAGCTTCCGCAATAAGTGACGTTTTTAAAATTAACAACGTTTTGAAAAAGAATAATTTTGTAATAATGAACTACGTTTGAAAATTAACGACGCATCCTAGAATTAACACAAGATTTTGTATGGAGGTTAAATAGAAAAGAGGTTTTTACGACAACTCATTTATTTCGAAAAACACTACCATGTGATATCGCCAGATTCGACCATAAAGTCTTGGCCGAGTTTGGGGTGTTGCACAGTGGACAAGCCAAAGTGTCGAATCAACAAATTAAGAACACTCTCTAGAAGTTTGTAAACCCTTCGAGGAAAGATTGATCTTTCCAATTGGATGATGCTTTATGGGCATTACGGACAGCATACAAAACTCCATTAGGGATGTCGCCGTATCAATTGGTTTTTGGGAAAGCATGTCACTTGCCGGTTGAACTGGAACACAAAGCATTGTGGGCAATTAAGTAAGTGAACATGGACTATGAAGTGGCTGGAAAGAAAAGACTGTTGGATATCAATGAACTAGAGGAGATTAGGAGAAATACTTATGAAAAAGCTACAATTTACAAGGAAAAGACCAAACAATGGCATGACAAGATTATTTTACAATGACAATTTATCGCGGGTCAACAGGTTTTATTATTCAATTCTCGACTCAAATTGCACCCAAGTAAATTGCGTTCACATTGGTCTGGACCTTTTGATGTTGTCGACGTATTTCCTCATGGTGCAGTCACAATTCGAGATTTACGTGATGGACACCAATTCAAAGTAAATGGACAAAGGTTGAAACCCTATTTTAGCAACAGTGATCAAAAGCAAGTAGAGACCATTAAATTGGCTGAAAAGTTTTAATTTTTAATTAGTACTCCGTGATTTTAGTTTATTTTATTTATGTTTTGTTAATGTTTGTTTTCCTTCCTTTTTTTAGAATAATTAGGTACCATTGTCGACGTATTGAAATCTTATTATCAACGCATTCTATAAGTCTGTACTACCATTCATAACTCAACAAAATTCAGGGAAATTCAGATTCCACCGTTGGATAAAAAATCACTCAGTCGTTTGATTCTTCTGAGCGGGCACAATTTCTATTGGACACAACTATTCCCACCAGCCTTATATCTCTCCATAAAATAACACGCCTCTCCATCTTCCTTTTTCACTCACTATAAATCCTCTCCCACTATACTGACTGTAACGCATTCAAGCAACCATTTTTATTTCTCTTCTCTTCTCAAGATCATATCTTTTTAAATTTAAACCGTTCTCCCTCAAAAAAAGATGGCCAAAATAAGAGGCTCGGTTAAGAAAGCCACCAAATCTACTAGAGAACATGCGTCCGCTACTACCACAGTCCGTGAATCGGAATCCCCCAGGCCAGTGCAGACAAAGGACCCAGTAATCTTTTTGAATAAAGCAGAAAAAGAACAATTTCACGAAAACATGTTAAAGCGAAACTTCCATCCCGAACAGGGCATTTCCCTTTCGCCACAACAAGACTTGGGTAAGCAAGTCTCCAAAACAATCTCGAAGTTAAACTGGGAAACTTTTTGCACTCATCTTGGAAGCTACTCTCTTTCACTGGTACTTGAGTTTTATGCCAATCTTTACGATCATGAATTAGAGTTCATTTTCGTTCGAGAATTTTTAATACCATAGGACGCTGAAAAAATCAACGAGCTGTACAACACCAAGGTCAATGTCGATGAACACTCCGAGTTCATTGATGACATCACAGATGAAAAACGAGACCTGTTGGTAAGAGACTTGTGTGTCGAGGGAGCAGTGTAGACGGGTTCCCATCAAAAGAATTATACGATGCACCGTCACTTCCTGACGCTACAAGGCAAAATTTGGTTTCATTTTGTCAACTGCAGACTAAAACCCTCTACTCACAGCACCACAGTCACCCTCGAAGAATGTGTCTGATACATTCTATCGTCAAGGGCAAAAAAAATTGATGTAGGTGCAATACTTCACCAAGAAATTACTGACTGCACCGCAAGGTAGACTGGGATATTGGTTTTCCTATCACTAGTGATGTTATTGTGCCAACAAAGAGGAATCGTGCCCCGTGTTGGTGAGGAAGTCTTGGAAGATAAGGACCCAACCAATGAAGCCTCTGTAGAAAGAATAACTCTTGGCAAGGACACGCCGATACTAAAGGAGGCAGAAACCAGCAAGACAATAAAGGGTAAAGCCAAAGCCGACAGTAAAAGAACAAAGCTGAATGTAGAGACATCGTTATGACGCAAACTGAAGGATATCAAAAAAATGGTCAACTCCATCAACAATAGGCAGATCAGGCTTGTCGCTACAGTAGAGGATATGGCGAAATCCCATAATTTGTTTTATGCTTATACCAGAGCCTGGAATAGTTTTGTTGTAGCCACATTAGGCCAACTGAGCCCATCCGTACTACCAGATTTCCCAGTGTTTCCACCAATCATTCTAATTTATGACTTCTCTTCCTCGGATGACGACTTAGAATACTAAGACAGATCAGTGACATCCCTACCCATTGTGCAGGTCTCTAATAATGAGAAAGAAGATGAATCCAGGGACATTGAAGAATGCCTACGAAAGATTGATAGCTTGCTTGAAGATGGTATTTTTTTTATCAAGAGGACACTATTGTTGAGAAGGAAGTTACTGCTGTAGAAGAGGAAGTTGTTGCTGAAGAAGAAGAATTTGCTAAAAATGAGAAAGAATAAGAATAAGAAGATTTTGTTGAGAAGACTGTCACCGCACTCGAGTTTGTAGTTGCAAATATTGATAATTTGGAGCGAGCTGGAGCGAGACCGGCGAAAGTTGCTGAGGTAACCAGTGAGGAACAATGCAATTCATTGGCAATAGTGGTCTACACTGGACCACTCCAGGTGGCCTCTCCTACATAGGAAACAGCCGATGATGTCGGGGCAGAGCCAGGAACTGAGGAGCAATCCGAGGACCGTGCAAAGCCCAAAGAAAAGAAAAGGAAGTGCTATAACGATAAAAAACGAAACAAGGAGAAGAAAGAAACATCGTGCAACCACATCAACGGCTGAGGATAACTGAGTTAGTTTCTTTTAAGCTTTAGTTGTAGTATTCATGCATTACATGTAGCTGTAGGTTTTATTTTGATAAGTATATATTGTCATTACATTTTCATGTTAGTGCATTGGGGACAATGCAAACTTTAAGTTTGGGGGAATGCACATGGGGCTTGGAAATGCACCCACATTTCAAAAAAAAAAATCAGAAATGAAGCATGCAAGGTTTAATTATAGTTAATGAAAATTGTTCAAAATTTTTTGTTACATTCGATGCTTAATTCTTGAATCATGTAAATTATCAATGAATGAATTGGATAAATTTGACAGAAGGTTGTAGCTTCAATTCTTTGATGAATAGATTAGGTTGCATTAGTAATGGATGAATGCTATCATTCCTTAAATCTTGAATGAATCTGGTTTTTACAGCTGCTTATATATGTATATATAATTATAAATTAGAGACACTCCAAAATGGGTGTAGTATGGAATGTTAAAGAGGGAACACTCTAATACTAGCGTTAGAAAAATCAATCTGGCCAAAGGTTGTGCTGCATGAGTGTGTGTCGGCACAATTACGTACTCCCTGGGGGTTTGTTGCACTCCATCGTTACTTCTCAGGAACAAGGGTATAGTAATGCAACGATATCCCTTATTCCTAAAAAAATGTATATATATAATATATAAATACTTAGTATTGTACAATAAATGTTGTAATGGTAGATAGAACTTAGGGTTTGAAGCATGATGCTAGCATTGATGAAGTTGCAACCTTATTCATTCATGCTTATGAATTGTCGATGCAATATTCTTTCATCTGAATGTAATTCATCCATTGGGAATTTAGAGGGTTCAAGTTGCTAGAATGACCATTTACCTTAGTAAAAAAAATTTTAACCTTGCTACTTTCTATTTTACTTGAGGACAAGTAAAAACTCAAGTTTGGGGGTGTGATAGCACTAGAAAGAACATAGGTTTTTCCCCTTACTTATTGGTTAAATTGTTCCCAATTATTTATCCTTAGCACATATTTTAGCATTTTCAGTTTAGTAAATTGCATTTTATAACTCAGTGAATCCTAACCTATTTTATCCTTAATTTTGCTATATTATTGCACTAATGTCGCTACATGAGTTAATTCCAGATTGCGTCCAGAATTGTTGCCGCACCTGAAAGCTGTCCGGATAAGAACTAAAATTGCGTGAGCTGTCCAGTCTAGTATAACCAACCTGTACGTACAAGGAAAGAATAATTCTGAGGAAAGGACACCTGTACTATTAGAGGAGGGCATGAAAGGTGGACGTGAGAAGAAAAGGGGAACTTTTTTTTTCTAGATCATCATCTTCATCATCTTACCTTGAAGCTTACGACCATGGTAGCCTAAATCGCTTACGGGTGAGCCAACATGAAACCCAGATGCAGACTAGCTTCTGACGAGGAGACCTAAGTGTGAGATAAGAGGGAATAGAGAGATTCAGTTGAGTTGTCTAGGAATAGAATTCTCCACTCGATTCTTTCTTATTTCTTTCTAAATGCTGGTGATTACTCTCTATTTTCTGTTTGTATGGAAGTACACATGAATTCTTAGTGAAATGTTATCTTATTCAATCTTGCTTTTATTGATTAATCTTGGGGTTTGAATGTTTTTTTAACACGGAAGTGTTATTGAAGTCACTGGCACTGGAAAGTGCAGTGACAGTTTGAGCCAACAAGCATTACAACGGAAGTCGAGTGAGGATTAGAGGAATTTAGTCCACTTGTTCTTAATAGTGTCGTATTTCCATCATTGGAAGGTGGGGTTAGTATGCATGTTTAACTCTCAGATTAAATAGAGGAGTGACGCTTGGGAAGATATACATTGAATTTTATTGCTTCGACAATCACCTATCATTTTATACCTTGTGAACACTTAGTATTCTGCTGAAGATTCATGTTGGGGATCCCAGTTTATCATTATCATATTTTATTTTATTGTTTTCAAGTTATTGCATCAACAACTATTCTCACAATTTATCTCATTTCTATCTAGTTTTTGCACCGACATTAATAGACAAAAGACTACCATCCCTGTGGGATCGATATCCAACAAACTCATATCTGTCTACTATACTTGCATCGATAGTGCACGCTTGCACATTATTGCTGTGACGTTAAACATTCGATCAACAACCGTGTCTTCTGGCCGTGTGTCACACACGGCTGACTCACACGCCCGTGTCTCAGGCCATGTGGAGATGAAATTGGCCAAATTCAAGCCATTTCTAACACCAACTCATGCAACCACCTAAAAGCATTTTGTGCACATGATCAAGGCATCATAACATGACCAAAACCAACAAGAAATGACCAATTCAATAGTCTAAAACCATTCAACGAATATGTCATGTAAAGCACCTCAAAAGCAAACATACAAACTTACCTAAACATATGTATACTTGACTACATTTCATTCATGCACATCAAGTTCAATACCTTTTCAAAACATACCCTACCTTGACTATATTGAAACTAATCCATCACATACCATATTGGCCATTAAAACATGCATCAAACTATTTCTACATTAACACATACTAATAAGGCATCAAAAGTACTAAGATGACACAAACTAAAAAACATCACATGGTGCCAAAACAACTTATACATGCCAAAATCATCAACCAACATTCAACTAACATTAAACACAAGTCCACCAATACATGCCATTATAACATTGGCCAAAACATCAAAAATTACCGATATAATCATTGGATAGTGTGATAGATCTTCGACGAGCTTCCAAATTGATTGAGCTTCCGATTATCTATAAGACATAGGAAAGAAAACTACGTAAGCACATAATGCTTAGTAAGTTCATAAAACTTGAACATAACTTACCATTTCAATACATAACATTAAGATTAAGCATAACATAATCCAACCACAAGCTTGGCACAAGCCTAAGCACCATCAACAACACATGTTAGTTCATTCAAACATAATTCACTAGAATTAACATAAGGTAAGCTATTTGTACCGGAACATACTTCTTTTGAATGTATCATTTTCATGAATATAAACATACTTCTATTGAAGCTTTCCATTTCAATCCTTTTCATAATTTCATGATATAGTTCATTTGAACACTTACCATTCCTTTCCTTTTCATGCCCGTTGAACCATTTAGAATATCATCAGATACTCGGGAAAGCTCACACGAAGTGTGCTAAACATATGACCATAACCTTTCCTTTACATCGTTGCTCACACGAGCTATGAAATGGGCCTGCTCACACGAGCTATGGGTCAGAATGTAAGCTACACGATGCTGCTCACATGAGCTATGGAGTATCCACAACAAATGCAGGACCTCAGCCATCGGTAGGACATTCAAGACCAACACCCGAAACATAGAAACCCTATTAACATGTCATTTGTATCCTACGAATTCCTAAGGTTCAAACGGGGTTCGATAACCGTCATGGCATTGTTGGATATTCATCATTCAATTATATGAAAATTAAAATAATAACATATACTCGAAAATAACATTAGAAACGATACTTATTCATAAGAACTTACCTCGATGATTTGAGCGTAAAAACAAAGTCGACTAATACGAGGCTTTAGCTTTTCCCCGATCTAAGTCCGTACGTGGTCTATCTTGATCTAAATAGAAAAATTCAATTCATTTAATACTTCTATTATTCAATTCAGTCCATATTTCATATTTTGCAAAATTACAATTTTACCCCTAATATTTTAACTTTTTACAATTTAGTCCTTAAGCTCATAAATTGAAACTTAAGCATTTTAATCCTCATCTCATGCTAGCCGAATTCACTAGGGACCCATATCAACCCATACAAACTATCATTTTACAAATTTACCATAAATTTTTATTACTTTTACAAATAAGTCCCTAAATGACAATTTAATCAAAAATCACTTTACAAAACTTGTTTATTTATCAACAAGGTCTCATAATCTTTCATTAAACATCAAGAATCATGCAAGAACATTCATGGAAAAACTTTAATTCTTTAACAGTTTTGTAAATTAATCCTCGGGCTAGCCAGGTTAAGCTACAACGATCCCGAAAACATAAAAATCATTAAAAACAAAATAAAAAATCATACCATGCAAGTGAGACTAATTTGGTCGAACCTTAGCAAGCTCCCATGGTAAATTCGGTTGAAGAAGACAATATGAAGATGATACTTTCTTTTTCTTTCTTTTGTTTTATGTTAATACCTTATCCATAAATGTCCACAAACCCTTTAATTGGTCTATTTACCATCCAAGTCCCTTAGATTAAAATTTCATAGCTATTAAACACCTTTAACTAATAAAACTCTACTTTTGTACTTTTTATGATTTAGTCCTTTTCACATAATTAAGCATCCAAACGTCAAAATTTCTTAATGAACTTTTTATATGACCTTAGTAATATAGGCATTAAAATAATAATAAAATAATAATTTACTCGTCAGATTTGTGGTCTCTAAACCACTATTCTGATTTCACTAAAAACAAGTTGTTACACTTCCACATTTTGACGTCACTAAAATAATAAGTCACGTCACGACCTCGTGTTGTTTGATGTCATGATGTCACTTACTGTCGGTCAACGTTGCGACGAGAGAGGTTAGTCATTAAGACATAGCCCCTGTTTTTGGAAAAAAAGAACCATTTGGTCCCAATTCAAGACATGCACATCTACCAATTTGATTCAAGCCATAGCATACCATCATCATCAAGGAAAATTCATGCCATTTCATGCCAACAAATCACCAAACCAATTTCAACTGGATCCAAATCCATCATCGCCTTAATCTACTAAAAAACAAACCATGACATTTCATGCATTCCGTTACAAACTTCACCTATGCCAAATCTATCAAAACATGTCTTTTAACTCCAATTACATACACTAATGTACAAATACACATCCATAGCTTATATATCTTAAGCATGAGTTTCAACAATCAATATTAGATCACATTTCTCAACCATTTGCCCATTTTGATCCCAAACTTCCATTTAATTATGTCAACCATATTTAGCCAACAAATATATCAAGCATGAAAATAAAACCTACCATTTCAACTAGGCATCAACCGTTGCCAAATCATGCATTACTAATTCACATACCAAGTCCAACATTCTAACTCATCATATACCGTCTTCATCATAGATTTTTAACTCATCAAGACTTTTATTCATTAAGGTATACACCAAGACACTTATATACATGTCACAACCCTTGACTCAAAATGATCGTATAACTACCGATTTGGTGATAGTGTGAGCTTCGAAATGATCCGACTTGATAAGTTCCGCAAGGTGACAATCTACAAGGAAAAAGGAAAACAAACAAGGTAAGCATATATAATGCTTAGTAAGTTCATAGGTATTAAACAAAACTTACCTTATTCTTACCAACATTTCTAAGTTAATTTAACTTGGCACACATTTGGCTAGACATGTTAATCAAAACACCAACAATGTAAGGATTTACTCAAAATCAACAACATATGATATCACAAGTACTTAACATGCAAATTCATGTCACATTAGGTAATAATCTCAATTTCATACTCAATCAAGGGATATGACATTCACATATATATATATAAGGCAATACTCCAATCAATTTTTCTTACACAATTCATTAAATAACTTACCATTTGAATGTAAAGTTCATTTCATATAAACTAATTCACCCGATGAACCTTAGTAAACAGACTCAAATACTCAGGTATCTACTGTAACACCCCTAACCCGTATCTATCGCCGGAATAGGGTTACAGAGTATTATCGAAGTTTATAGTACAAACGAATAGAATTTCAAACATTTCATAACATATCAATAAACACATTAAAACCAATTCAAAATATATATATTGCCCCTTATGCGAGCCCTCGGGGCCCAAAATACGTGTTAGAAAAAAGTCAGGACTAAATCGAAAACTCAAAGAATTTTTTAGAAAATAGTAAAATTTTTCAACTCTGCAGGGGTCACACGGCCGTGTGGACATTCGAAATAGGGACACACGACCCTGTCCCAGCCTGTGTCCGTGCCCATGTAACTCACTGACTTGGGCCACATGGCCAAGCCACACGCCCGTGTGCTAGGCCGTGTACCCTTCGAAGTAACCTTACACGCTCGTGTGCCAAGCTGTGTGCTAGGTGATGTGATAGCTTGACTTACAACCCTTTGAAAGCTACAGGGGACACACGGCCGTGTCACTTAGCCGTGTGTGACACACGGCTAAGACACACGCCCGTGTGGACGAAAATAGGCCATTTTACAAGCCATTTTTCTCACCCAAATAGGCATAAACCTGCACCCAACATTGTGCATAACAACAAGCCATAATAAGGCACCCAAAACAAGCATAATCAAGACTTAAACATATGGTATATTCACACACAACCAATATGCCCTTAGGCACCTCAAATGACAATTTATAAACATGTCTAGCCATGTGTTCAATATAATCAAATGATCAACTAACATATGTGCATATTTGCATCAAAACTTACCATGTAACTCACTTACCAAAACACACCAAATGGTACCAATTAATCACTTAATCACTAGCATCAATATACATATATGCCTTCCACAACAAAGCACCAACTCACAACAAATTATATGACATATTTAATATGCACATTCAACTACCTTTCTATCTTCCATCATTCAACCATATCAAGTCACATATCAACCATTATAAGGCTACTTATATACACATCAAAATATACCATTTCACTAACACAAGGCCAAAATGCAAACCAACCAAATGGTCATTTCCAACAACAAAAACACATATAAGCCAACATTAGCCAAAATAACCTATACATACCATTATAACCAAAATTAAACAAACCGAAAGTACCAAAATAGCTGATGGATAGTTTGATATAGCTCTGACAAGCTTCCAACCCGAACGAGCTTTCGATTCACTATAAACACAGAAAATAACACAAAGTAAGCATTTAAGCTTAGTAAGTTCGTATAACATAGAATTTAACTTACCATTTGATCAAATGATAGGTAAGTAACAAAACATATCCCAACACAGCTTGGCCAAAAGCCTAAGCACATATACACCAACCACATTTGTCATGTAAATTCATTTATGAATCAATAATCATGGATGAGCTCAATAATTAATCAAGTTTCTATATACATGTAACATCCATATCATGTATCTGTATATCATGTAAAATCATTTCCATGTATTTCATGTAAATACCTGTAATAGTTCGTATCAAACTCATATCATCTCGTAACAGAACATTGCCTGTTGAACCATTTAGAATATCGTTGGATACTAGGGATAGCTCACACATAGTGTGCTAAATTGTAAACCGTCAAATCCTGTACATGTATGCTCATACGAGCTGTGAATCAGTCTGCTCTCTCGAGCTATAAATCAGTAAGCTCATACAAGCTGAGAATCGATAAGCTCATACGAGCTGCGGGGCAGTACGTAGCTACACGATGCTGTTCACACGAGCTATGGAGTATCCGTAACACATGTCAGACCTCAGCCATCGGTAGAACTTTCAGAACCAGCACCCAAATCATGTAACCCTAATGACATGTCATTTTTATCCTACGAATTCCTAAGGTTCAAACGGAACTCAGTAGTCATCATACGCTGTCGAGTATGCGACCGGTATTTATACATAAAAATTATATAAACACACATATATATAATTCAATTAAAACATATAAATACACAATTTAATTACACAAACTTACCTCGACAAGTTTACGTGGATACGGAGGTGATTAATCCAATATTTTCCCTTTCCCCCGATCTAACTCTGTACAAGGTCTGTGTTGATCTATACAGATAAATTTAACTCAATTTAATATATTTCTAATTCAATTTAGTCCAACACATTTTTTGGGAAAATTACCATTTTGCCCCTATACTTTTAATTTCTTTGCAATTTAGTCCCTAGGCTCATAAAATGAAATTCATGCAATTTTACCCCTACCCAAGCCTAGCCAATTTTTATACATGCTTATAACACCCCACATATTTCACAAATTCACAAATTTTACATGAATTTATCACATTTTTCAATTTAACCACTAATTGACAATTTTACCAAAAATCCCTTTTACAAAAGTTGTTCATCTAACAACAACCATTCATTTTCTATCATCAAACTTCAAAACTCATATATATTCATCAATGGTAAAACCCTAATAGTTTAATAGTTTTACAAATTAGTCTCCAGGCTAGCTAGATTAAGCTACAACGATCCCGAAAACATAGAAATAATCAAAAACGGAACAAAAATCACTTACCAATTGAGCTAACAAGCTTGGCTGAATATCAAGCTTCAAAAATGTCTATTTCTTCTTCTAAATTTGGTTGTGGTTGAGAAAGAAAGATGAAAGCTTTATTTGTTTTATTTATTTTGACATTAATTACTTTTTTTTACTAATTTAACCTTTAATAAATTTAAAAATTACACAAATGTCAAGCCAACATCTTCTACTAACTCATTTATGGTCTAATTAAAATATAAGGACTTCCACTTTAAATTTCTATAGCTATTTAATACCATTAGCTATTAGAACTCAACTTTTGCACTTTACGCGATTTAGTCCTTTTTATCAAATTAAGCATGTAAACGGTAAATTTTCTTAACGAAATTTTTATATGGTAATACTATCATGCTATAGACCATAAAATAATAATAAAATAAATTTTTTGACTTCGAATTTGTGGTCCCAAAACCACTATTTCATTTCACTAAAAACAAACTGTTACATCTACACCGCACCAGTTGCTCGTCGAAGATGAATATATACATGTCAGGTTACTCATTTGGGCTAAACCTTTATAATGACACATCCTATTACTCGTCTGAGCTAAACATGTGTCACATAAATTTAGGAATTCGCAACAAATGTTGGACCTCGATAACATCTAATAATTAATCTCGTACAAGCGCACACAAGACCCTGTTGGCATGCCAATTGTATCCTAACCTTTACTAAGTTTACACAGGCATCTTTTACACATATAAACATCATTTTTCAATTTAGTCCAATTCTAGTTTGATTGTACCAATTCATAACTAAACACACATATATATACAATTCAAATGCATAATAACCTAAGTAAATAAATATCATATGAACTTACCTGATCAAAACACCAAACAAGTTGGTTCTTTAGGGATTAATCAACAATTTTAGCTTTTCATCGATTACCTCTGTTTGATCCAATTCTCAATCAATCAAGGGTCGAATGCTTTGAGCTTCAAAAATGGTTTTTCCTTATGTTTTTCTACTTTGGACGGTAAGGAAGAAGAAAGTAATGACAAAACTCCACTAAATTTTCTTTTATACCATGTTTAAAAGTTAATTAACTTAGTTTAATTAAGCTAATTATGTTTTAACTAGCTTAATTAACCATTAATTAAGAATTAGTGGAATCTTCCATCATCTTTCATTATTTCCTATTACAAAATGGATTAATTACCCTTTTGGACGTTTGGCTAATTGCAATTTAAGTCCCTAAGTCTTTGATTGGACTTTTACAATTTAGTCTTTGCACCTAAATTAACTATTTAGTCGACAAAATTTATGGGCCAAACATTTTTTTATACCAACTCTGTAAATATTCATATTTAATATTTACGAACCCGATTTACGGAAATGGGGTTCTGAACTCGTATTTTCTAGTACCATTGAAAATTGGGCTGTTACAAATGCTACTAAGGCAAATATTACTGCTATGTATTTTACAGATGTCGCTTTTTTATGATGGTGTCATAGATCCACAGATGAGAAACGAGGTGGGGGCCGCAATTAAGACTTGGGAGGAGTTTCAGACTGAATTCAAGGGGTAGTTATACCCAGAGTATGCTGAGAATGAGGCTCGGGCTAAGTTGCACCAACTTATTCAACAAGGTATAGTTAGAGAGTATATGAAGGAGTTTAGTAAACTAATGCTCTAAATTTCTGATTTGGGTGAGAATAAGGTATTTTTCTCCTTTATGGATGGGCTGAAGCCTTAGGTGAAGCAAGAGTTGCAACATCAAAGGGTCAAAGAACTTACCAAAGCAATGCCTATAACAAAGTCCTTAATTGAGCTTGTTTCGAGGAAAGACAAGTTCGAGTCTTCCAAACCCAAGGAGGAGGGAAATGGTGGGGGAGATGAAAAAGGATAGGTTAAAACGCTAATGGTGGAATTTGTGGTAATGAGAAACCATATAATAGGAACTTGAAGCCCAACAACAAACTAGAGGAGCCAGTGAAGTGCTTCTTATGTTGCAGTTCACATAGGATGTAGGACTGTCTAAAGCAATCTAAGCTATCCGTGATCAGTAAAGAAGATGAAACAGAGCTTGATGAGGAAAGGGTATTAAGGCTTGGATCATTGATATTCAATTCTGTAAAAGTGAAGAGGGATCACAAGCATAAATGGTTGATGTTGTGGACATCAACATCACAGGTCAAAGAATGAATGCACTTGTTGATACAGGGACATCAAACATATTCATGTCAAAAAAATCTGTGAGTAAACTTGGTCTCTCAGTTAGAAAATCGACTAAGAAGATTAAGACTATTAATTCTAAAGAGGTCCCAACTGTGGGAGTAACACAAGGAGTTGAACTATAAATCGGTTGAAGAAAAATAAGGAAGACTTCGAGGTAATTCATTTAGATGATTACGACTTTATTCTTGGCTTGAATTTCCTTGAAAATATTAATGTTTTGTTGGTTCTTTTTTATGATTGCATATGTATCTTGGACATTCGTCAACGACAATGGGTTGTGCTGGTGACTTGTGATGAGAAAGGTAGAAGAAGGTATTGTCGACAATCAAGCTAGTCGAGGATGTTCATTATGGTAAGAACATTCACTTGGTAGATCAGAGTGTTAAGGAGACCTCTTTGGAAATATTAGAGGGGCAAAAAATCGATATGAAGCCTGTTGAGTTATCAATAGGGCTACCACCTATGAGAGAGGTGGGTTGTGTAACGCCCCAAATTTTGGGGCTAGAAGTTTTGAGTGTTTGTGGTTAGGGTCAGTTAGGAGATTGCGCTATTGTGTTTAGCGGCGCATTTAAGTGTCAGAATGGGCCTGCTGGTCTGGTGGTTGAGTGAGTATTAGTGAACCTTTGAGTTCTGGGTTCGAGTCTTTGGATGTGCGTTTTAACTGATATATATTTTTTATTTTATTATTTTGGTTAAATAGCAAACTGATTTTAAGTTTCAATTAATAATTAGTTTTATAAATTATTTTATTCTTGTTTTTATTTTTGGGCTGCACGTTTTTTTTATTTCTTTCCTTTCTATTGTTCTTCTTTATTATTTTTCTCTTTGGAAAAACGGTTTTTACTTGGGTAACTTTGAAGAGCCTCGTTTCCTTGTCATTAAGTCAGTGTTTGGGCATCTCCGATCGTAAAACAGGTGTGGGTTTTGTATCCTCTTTTGTTCTATTTGTGAATATAAGTTTGACTTTACGAAAAGTCGACATCATGTGCGTGGGTGTTCTCAAACCTGTTAATCTCGATATTGTATCATTGTCTTATGCTTAGAAATTGTGTGTTTTAGTATATTTTCAAACTATCGAGGGCTGGAGAGTGCTTCGTGGCTGATAGCACATTTTCGGGGCTATTTTTAAGGTGGTTTCGTGACCACACGAGTGGTCACACGGGCGTGTGTCGATACACACGGCTGTGTGCTTTTGGGAATTAGGGTGTCCGGGCTGATTTGGGGGTCACACGGCCTAGCCGCACGGCCGTGTGGCCGATTTGGGGATTTTGTCAATTTTCACACGGCCTTGTCCCTCGGGCACACGGGCGTGTGTGATTGGGAATTAGGGATTGAGTGATTTGGTTCCACACGGCCGTATGGCTAATTTGGGGATTTAGGGATCCCACACGGGCGTGTGTTTTGGACACATGGCCGTGTCTGGTGGGCACACGGACGTGTGAGACCCTCTCACGGTCGTGTCATCCCTGTACTCAAATTTAGTGCAAATGGACAGAGAGTTACACGGCTTATTCCCACTGCCATGTCCCTGGTCCACACGGGCGTGTGCCTTAGTCACACGGCCATGTGCCTCACTTCACATGGGCATGTGCCTCAGTCACACGGCTGTGTGCCCCTCTTCATACGGCCTTTTGACCTCCCACACGGCCAGAGCACATGGGCATATGGTCTGAAGGCATTTGTTTTGGTTCTGTGTGTGTTCCTGATCTGAAAATATGTATGTGTGCTTCAACCATTGTCTAAGCTTTAGTAAGGGTCGATAAGACTTTGATTTGGGCTTCGGTGGTTAAGTGTTATCTGTAATTGTTGTGTGAGATGTCAGACTCTAAACCCGGTTAACTGGGTGTGTGTGTGTGCATATCTGTTCTATCTGACTGTCTATGAATGTGTCACTGTTCTGTGAGATTATGTGCATACATACACTTGCATAAAGTAAAGATTTGGGTGGGATTACGAAGAGAAAGGAGTCTGATTCTGATCTGATCTGGCAGTTTTACTGCAACTTATTCGTATAACGATTTATCGCACTGTACCGCATGTGCGTCTGATCTGGCAGTTTAAACTGCAACATGTCTGTATAGCGGATTACCGCATTGGACTGTACTATAAATACGACATTTCTGCTACATATTAATATCTGAGTCGCTTAGTCCACGTATATGGTGTGTAGAGTTGGATGGGCCTTTCGAGGTCCTAAGTGGTGTGTTTTGGTTGGATAAGCTTAAACAGCTCTTATGGGGTGTGATTGGGGGACGGAGAGGTGTGTTGGCTGGATGGGTGGGTTTTGTCACTTGACTACATTTCATCCGCATCTGTCTATGAGTTCTGATTATAAGATTGGTTGTCTGTATTCTATTTATCTGAACAGCACTTGTGTTGAGTTTCGGTGTGTACTTGGTGTGCTCCGATTGTTGTGTTCTGTTGGGACGTTAGTTCCAAGTATGCTTTCTGACTCTGTGAGTATTTGAGAATCTGTTGAGCTACTGATTGGAATTTTATTTTTTCTGTCTCTTTTTTTGTTTCGAACTCACACTGAGCTCGAGTAGCTCACCCCCTCTTAGTGTTTCCCTTTTCTGACGCTGGGCTCGGTATGCGGAGGTCTCAGACAGTCTCAATGGGAAATAAACTATTGGTTTGTGTTTTCAGTTTCTACTTTGTTATTCAGTTTTGAAATGTAAGGTTTTATAAAACTGTGGTACAAATCTTGTTTTAAGTTTGTTCATTTTTATTCCGCTTATTTATACTACCTTAACTATAATTTTACTGACTAGATTTTAAACGACAAAATATTACGATTCAACATGTCAATTATTTTGTAGAAAATTTACCTATGATCACTTCGGTGATCAATGTGACATCCGGGATTCAGTTTAAAATCCTAGTCCGGGTTTTGGGTGTTACATTTAGTGGTATCAGAGCCAGGTTTGCAAAAACTCTGCCTGTGTTTTTACGTATCCGTGTGCGCACGTAGTTGTTTTAAAATGGAATTTTTGAGAAAACTTTACCATAGTAAGTTGAAACGATTTGTGTTTTGGGAAAAGTTTTACGGAAAAGAACTGTCTGAGACTCCAATGCTGGTCCAGGTAGAAATTCGAAACTGTAAGATTAGAAATATAGATATCTGTATTTAAATTGTGTCGTTTTCTAAAAATGTAGATATCTTAAGTTAGCCACAGGACGGATATGGATTCGGAAGGTAAGTAAGATCGCGAGGAGTCGTCTACTTCTCCGGGGCGTGAGTCTGTTCAGGAATCGGGGTTCAATATGATTCCACCAACTTCGGGTAGCGATAACCCAGAGCTTAGTACTGAGGCATTGACTCGGGTAGTAAGGGAAGTATTAGAGAAAGTGTTCGAGGCTTGGATAAAGGAGACTAGTGAAACGCTTCAAGATAGGTGTGTGGATTGTGAAAAGAAGAGAGATCGCAGTCTTTCGAGGTTGGAGCCTCAGCCTGCGAAGCGAGTTAGAACGTATTCGTGTGGTAATAAAGATTTCACGAAGGGTACTAGTATTGGTGCGAGTGCTCCGTTTTGTGAGCACTATAAGAAGTTCCATCCGAGCGATTGCTGGAAAAAGGCGGGAGTATGTTATCGATGCAGGTCCACCGAACATCGAATTCGGAAGTGTCCCCGATGATTTTGAGATAGGTATGGCTGTGAATGATTCGACTTTTAGATTAGAGTATTGAAATTGTGTGTGTGATAGGATAACTGTGTACCTGCTTTAGTGGTTAAGTGTTCTGGGTGTGTGTGTGAGGTCTTAGGTTTGATTGGGTTCTGCTCAGGCGAGAGTGCGCAGCGGGAGCGTGGTGGTATAGTTTGTGATATACCACTGTTCTGTTAGTTGGAAATTTCGGGGACGAAATTTCTTTAAGGAGGGGTAAGTTGTAACCCCCCGAATTTTGGGGCTAGAAGTTTTGAGTGTTTGTGGTTAAGGCCAGTTAGGAGATTGCGTTATTGTGTTTAGCGGCACATTTAAGTGTCAGAATGGGCTTGTTGGTCTGGTGGTTGAGTGAGTGTTAGTGAACCTTTGGGTTCTCGGTTCGAGTCTTTGGATGTGCATTTTAACTGATATATATTTTTTTATTTTTTTTATTTTGGTTAAATAGCAAACTGATTTTAAGTTTCAATTAATAATTAGTTTTATAAATTATTTTATTCTTGTTTTTATTTTTGGGCTGCACGTTTTTTTTATTTATTTCCTTTCTATTGTTCTTCTTTATTATTTTTCTCTTTGGAAAAACGGTTTTTGCTTGGGTAACTTTGAAGAGCCTCGTTTCCTTGTCATTAAGTCAGTGTTTGGGCATCTCCGATCACAAAATAGGTGTGGGTTTTGTATCCTCTTTTGTTCTACTTGTGAATATAAGTTTGACTTTACGAAAAGTCGACATCATGTGCGTGGGTGTTCGCAAACCTGTTAATCTCGATATTGTATCATTATCTTATGCTTAGAAATTGTGTGTTTTGGTATATTTTCGAACTATCGAGGGTTGGAGAGTGCTTCGTGGCTGATAGCACATTTTTGGGGCTATTTTTAAGGTGGTTTCATGACCACACGAGTGGCCACACGGGCGTGTGTCGATACACACGGCTGTGTGCTTTTGGGAATTAGGGTGTCCGGGCTGATTTGGGGGTCACACGGCCTAGCCGCACGGCTGTGTGACCGATTTGGGGATTTTGTCAATTTTCACACGGCCTTGTCCCTCGGGCACACGGGCGTGTGTGATTGGGAATTAGGGATTGAGTGATTTGGTTCCACACGGCCGTATAGCTAATTTGGGGATTTAGGGATCCCACACGGGCGTGTGTTTTGGACACATGGCCGTGTCTTGTGGGTACACGGGCGTGTGAGACCCTCATACGGCCGTGCCAGCCCTGTACTCAAATTTAGTGCAAATGGATAGAGAGTTACACGACATGTTCCCACGGCCATGTCCGTGGTCCACACGGGCGTGTGCCTTAGTCACACGGCCGTGTGCCTCAATTCACACGGGCGTGTGCCCCTCTTCACACCGGCTTTTGGCCTCCCACACGGCCTAGGCAATTCTACACGGCCAGAGCACACGGGCGTGTGGTCTGAAGGCACTTGTTTTGGTTCTGTGTGTGTTCTTGATCTGAAAATGTGTCTGTGTGCTTCAACCCTTGTCTAAGCTTTAGTAAGGGTCGATAAGACTTTGATTTGGGATTTGGTGGTTAAGTGTTATCTGTAATTGTTGTGTGAGATGTCTGACTCTGAACCCGGTTAACTGGGTGTGTGTGTGTGTGCATATCTATTCGGTCTGACTATCTGTGAATGTGTCACTGTTTTGTGAGATTGTGTGCATACATACACTTGCATAAAGTAAAGATTTGGGTGGGATTGCGAAGAGAAGGGAGTCTGATTATGATCTGATCTGGTAGTTTTACTTCAACTTATTCGTGATAAATGATTTATCGCCTTCAGTATCGCATCTTTGCGCACTATTACTCGATCCGCGCTTTTAAAGCGCAACATGTCTATACAGCGGATTACCGTATTGTACTATACTATAAATACAACAGCTCTACTGCGTATTAATATTTGAGTGGCTTAGTCCACGTACATGGTGTGTAGGGTTAGATGGGCCTTTCGAGGTCCTAAGTGGTGTGTTTTGGTTGGATAAGCTTAAACAGCTCTTATGGGGTGTGATTGGGGGACGGAGAGGTGTGTTGGCTGAATGGGTGGGTTTTGTCACTTGACTGCATTTCATCCGCATCTGTCTATGAGTTCTGATTGTAAGATTGGTTGTTTGTATTCTATTTGTCTGAACAGCACTTGTGTTGAGTTTTGGTGTGTACTTGGTGTGCTCTGATTATTGTGTTCTATTGGGACGTTAGTTCCAAGTATGCTTTCTGACTCTGTGAGTATTTGAGAATCTGTTGCGCTACTGATTCGAATTTCATTTTTTTCTGTCTCTTGTTTTGTTTCGAACTCACACTAAGCTCGAGTAGCTCACCCCCTCTTAGTGTTTCCCTTTCAGGTACCTTTTCTGTTTTCTAGCGCTGGGCTCGGTATGCAGAGGTCTCAAACAGTCTCAATGGGAAAAAACTATTGGTTTGTGTTTTCAGTTTCTACTTTGTAATTCAGTTTTGAAATGTAAGGTTTTATAAAACTGTGGTACAAATTCTGTTTTAAGTTTGTTCGTTTTTATTCCGCTTATTTATACTATCTTAATTGTAATTTTACTGACTGGATTTTAAACGACAAAATATTACGATTCAACATGTCAATTGTTTTGTAGAAAATTTACTTACGATCACCTCGGTGATCAATGTGACATCTGGGATTCGGTCTAAACTCCTAGGTCGGATTTAGGGTGTTACAAGTTGTGCATCGAACTTTGTGGGAAAAGTGGTGATGCAAACTGGGCAGTCAAAATGAGTAAATGTTATGACCGAGGTATATCTCGAACACTTTCTTAGTGTTTTTCATTATGACTTACCATTGACTTGGCAAAGATATAGGACCCTTTCAGAGTTCTGAAGTAGGTAAGCCGATGGGCTTACAAACCGAAATTAGCGGCAATACTCAAGGTTAACATAATGTTCAATGTGGGTGTGCCAAAGTCTTTTTGTGTGGATCAAAGGGATCCTGATCGAGGGAAGTCACAAGGGGGTAAGTAGGAGCAATGGGTTCTTGCGAATGAGATGTACAAAGGAGAGAAACAATTTGAGTTAGACGACAACAAAGACATAAGTTGAGACAAATGTTTCAGGTGAAACTACTTAACAGAGAGAATGGTTGGGAATTAGCGGAGGCATCATAACAGTTCTAAGACGAGTTAGAGTAATGTTATTTTTATAACACGACAAGGGCATTGTGAGATGGGTGGGGGAGAATGTCACGCGCCGCGAATCGAAGCTTATGACGAATTCACACAAAACGCCCCATGGAGGTCAACTAATTAAATGATGCTCATTTGACTCACTTAAACTGGCTCAATTCGTGGAATATATGGAGAAACTCATCTACTTGAAGCCTTGGTGACCTAGTGAAACACTATAGTAAAACTAGAGTTACCATGGTGAATATTTTGTAATATTAAGGAATAAGATTGTATAGTGTTTAAATCCCTTAAGACTATCATCTTGTAGATAAGCTTTGATTTCAATATGTAATTTAAACTATATCATTGGATTTGGGGAGCTCAATTATAAATAAATTTCTTCCTTCTTATTTGTAATAATTTCATTTAGAGTTATTGAATATATTTGAGAGCATTTTCTCAAACACATTGTGTGCATTACTTTCTTATGGCTTTTCAATTCTTTTATTGCTTCTTTGCTTTGAGTTTGCTTTCGCTTTATTTCGGTGCGTTAGAGAATTAACCTTGTGAAATATCATCTTTTGAGAGTTAGATTGACTTAGGCAGATTTGAAACTAAGATTTTGTCTAAGGCTGCGTGGTTTACAAGACTAAAGTTCTATCCCCGTGACTAGAGGTGTTCATGGGTTAGGTCGGGCCAAGTCGAGTCCATACAAGGTGTCTAGACTAATTTTTCAAGATCAGGCTAGGCTCGACTTGAAAAATGAGCTTATTTTTTGCCCAAGCCCAACCCAATTTAAGAAAGGTAAGCCCGAGCTCGACTCGACCCACCCATATTTGATTTTTTTAGATTAGTTTTTATTTAAAAATAATTTTTTTAAAAAAACATAATACACTAAATGTACTGAAAAACGCTAAAATCTAACACATTAAAAAGTATTTATATTAAAAACACTACCATAAATATAATAAATGTTTTATTATATTAAAAAACACAAATAAATATAATAAATATTTTATTATATTAAATATATCTTTTTAAATTTTATATTTTAGGTTGGGTTATTTAGTTGGATAATTTTTTTTTAGGTTGTGGGTAATGAATTTAATAATTATTGGGTTCATGATTTAATATATATATAATTATTATTTAATATATATAATTAATATAATATTTTTTTATAACATAATATATTGGGACCGGGTCGGGCTAGGTTCAGGTAAAAAATCTTTTCCTAAGGGCCAAGCCATATAGAAAACGAGTCATTAATTTTACCTAAATTTATTTTTTGAGCTTCATATTTTGTCTAAATTCTCTCAATTTTTGGATAAGTCTTCAAACTTAGGTGGGTAGTCCGACACATGAGCAGTTCTAACTGTAACACTAGAAGATGATTAAATTCGTTGGTTCACTATAGTAGAGGGGCTAATATAAATTTGGCTAAGCTGGATTCAGGCAAAAATTCTTGCCCAGATCTATATAGAAAACGAAAATTAAATTTTATCTATATTCATTTTTTGGGCCTCTTATTTTATCAGGATCTCTCATTCAGCAATTTCAGCCGTCACACTGGAAGATGATTAAATCCGTTGGGTCATTATAGTAGAGGGGCTAATATAAATTTGGCCAAATCCAAAATAAAAACTTGAGAAAGTGACATTGTTTTAGGAGTATACGTAAGAAAAACTTCCAAAGCATTATCAGTTTTCTTCACTGAAATCTCACTCATCTGTTTTACTTCAGAGTTCAAATAAAAGTAAAAACTGAAAAAAAAAAATGGTGTACAGATCTTTGGATTCGGTCACCGTTAAAGATGTGGAAGCGTTGGGGATATCGTCTGAACTTGCACAAGAAATTCACAAGAAGGTGACGGAGATCGTTCATGATTACGGATCTCCTACGCCAGAGACTTGGAACCGAATTTCCAAACATGTACTTACCCCTAATCTCCCTTTCTCTCTCCATCAAACCTTGTACTACGGTTGTTACAAAGACTTCGGACCCGACCCCCCCGCTTGGATTCCCGACCCGTAAGGATTCCCTCTTTTTTTTTTTCTCTGTTAGTTATTAGTGTACTTTGATCTTCAAGTTATTGCCTTTTTTAAAGTAATCTAAGTAATTAGTTAAATTGTACTTTATAACTCTGCCAGAATTTTTCTTTTTTTTGTACTTTATAGCTGAAAGTGAAGAAATTGCTAAAAGGAAGTGAAAAAATCTCAAGTAGACAGTTATTTTGTTCATTCTGGCAATCATCAAAATTAAGAGCTACTCTTTTTACTGATAATTCAGTTTAATTTTAGTATACCAACAGTGAAGAAGCTCAGATTTGATTGGGTTTAACAAAAAAAATTCAATTTCTTTTATAGTTGCCAACTGAACTGAATGAGTGATTGAAAATTGTATTTCTTGGATAGAATGAAGTAAAGAAAAGAATTGAACATTAATCTGTTTTAGTTAATTGATTCTTTTTCCTCTAATGGCTAGCCTAGAATAGCTTCAACTAGATGATGCAGCTGGTTTAAATAATATTTCCGCTTTTCACTTAGTTGAATCAAGAGGGATAACCCTAATTTAGGAAGAATTGTCATTTGAGCAACATTGATGTATTAATACTGGTATTGTGTTTTATTATGTCAATTCATGGATGGATAGGGAGAGTGCATTGTTTACAAATATTGGCCGTCTGCTGGAGAGACATGGAAAAGAATTCTTAGGCTCGAAATACAGGGACCCTATATCAAGCTTCTCTCATCTTCAGGAATTTTCGGTCTCAAACCCTGAGGTATGGCTGTTATGGTTTCAAGCTCACATTTCTTTGAAAAACATTATGGTATTTGATGATTTTGAATTTTGGGTTATTATTAAACAAATATTTTCTCCTATATTTTGATATGCCAGGTTTATTGGAAAACTGTACTTGATGAAATGTGCATAGATTTCTCTGTCCCTCCTAATTGTATCTTACAGAGTCCATCTGAAGAAAGCCTCACATTAAATCCAGGTGGTAAATGGCTTCCTGGAGCTTTTGTGAACCCTGCAAAGAATTGCTTGAATGTTAATAGTAAGAGAAGTTTGGATGATATAGTAATAAGATGGCGTGATGAGGGAGATGATGATCTTCCTGTGAAAAGCATGACACTTAAGGAATTGCAGACAGAGGTTTGGTATGGTGCTCTTCATCTTATAGATATAGTGTTTGTTCATATTTGCTTCTATTTTTCTATTTTTGTTTGTTTGTGTAAGAGTGAAGTTTAGACGTAAGTTTCTCAATGGTTTAACTAGATAATTTCATTCACTATTGAAGTTTAAAAAGTATAGCTTGAGATTAGCAAGTTCAAATGGAAATGGTATTCAGTAGTAATGTCTTTTATTGCTTCCCTATAAGCCGAAATAAGAGCAAACATTAGCATTCTTGTAATTCTGTTTCTATGCTGTAGCATCAATTTTTTTCTTAGAGTTGTCTTGTAGTTTTTAAGGATTTTTAGCCTGACTAGTTTGCTGATCGAATGAATTCAATGATTTTTTATATACATTGTGCACTTTAGAGCTTGTGATTTTGAATATATATGTTGAAGTATGCCAGAAACAGATAATATTTTAAAATTTTATACTTCAATTTTGTTGGGTGATTCTACTTACTAGCATCCATGGGAATAGTCGCATATGAACTTAGATTTTTTGAATTTGATAAATGAAGAGCTTTGATGTTGTAATGAAAATTCTCGTTCTTAGTACTTCTATTAACTTTGCTATCATATTAACTTGCAGTCCTTTGTTGTTTAAAATTTGTAGGTTAGTTGCACATGCACTCAATGCTCTGGGTTTGAACAAAGGATCTGCAATTGCAATTGATATGCCAATGAATGTCTACTCTGTGATTATCTACCTCGCAATTGTTCTAGCTGGCTATGTAGTTGTATCGATTGCCGATAGTTTTGCTCCACTTGAAATATCAACAAGGCTTAAAATATCAAAAGCAAAAGCCATATTTACTCAGGTTTTCCTTTTTTCCTTTCAGCAGATTATAGAACATTTGTTTCTTGTATTTCAATCTCTTTCGAATATTTGCAACTTGTGTTTTTGGAGTTCATGTGGTTACTGTGCTTACATGGCATTTGTTACTTTGAATTAGTCCATGCAATGTATGGCCCAATATATGCTCTTTTATTAGAAGGGAATGTTGGTGATTTTTTCATAGAAGCTTACCTTTTCAGATAATAAATAGCATTAAGAACAATGCCTCCTTGCTTGAATTCATAATCCTTAATCATAGTGTGTTCATTTTTCCGATGAAATGTTCCACATTCATTGATCTAGTTAGACATTGCATCAACAATAGTTAGGTGCTAGCTTTTTCTGTACAGGCTTGCATGTTGGTGGCACCTCATTGATGGTACTTATGTGACTAGGAGCTCAAATTCTAAGCAAATTCGAAGCAGTGATCTTTAACCGAGTATGAAATTTTTTGAATTGGGTAGTGGGAAGTCAGACCATCCTGCTCAAGTATATTTGTTAGCAATTCCTTTTTACCTTCATTTTGCTTTGTCTTTTCTCTTGATAATTCATCTTGTATGCGTATCATTACTACTGTTATATCTAGAACACTTTTCTGGATCCTTATTTGATATTATTATTTTTTGGTCTTTCCTTTAGTAACTCTTTTATCTCTGACTTGGTCCTTAGGTTTTTGTTGGTTTTTTAGTCTTTCCAGATCCTCACTCAAGTACATTTACTTGCTCTTCTCAGTTTAGTTCTTCTGTTGTTTTATCTCAGGATATTATTATTCGCGGTGAGAAAAGCTTACCTTTATACAGGTGCAGTACTTTAAACTTTGTCCTCAACTATTTAAGGTGGTGTGTTCCTTTATATTTATATTTCTTATTTCTAATGGAAGTTATCTCACAACGTAGCTTCCATTCTGCAGTAGAGTTGTGGAAGCTCAGGCACCTATGGCCATTGTTTTACCAGCTAAAAGCTCTAGTTTCAACATCAAGTTGCGCGACGGCGATATTTCATGGCCTGAGTTTCTGGAAAGAGTTAAAAAGTTCAAGTGAGAACTCTAGTTCTTCTGGCTAATCTACTGTTATCTTTGTGATTCATACCTATGGTCATCTGTTGTCGTTCTCCATACCGTTCCACCATTTTTCTTGAAGAGAATATATGAAAGTTTGTATAGTTTGCTTTGAGGCCAGATCTGATTGATGTCCATGAGATATCGTTCATTTTCTCTATTGCAGAATTGATATGTTGTTTTTTAAATTTAAATAACCAAGACATGCTACTTTAATGATGGTGGATGTTTCAAGTGTATTTACTTAAAATGGTTACATGTTGTAGAAGATTCTTACCTGGGATGAATGAAAAGTTAGTTGGGCTTGGGTTGGTTATGCAATGTACCTTGGTAGCAATCTTCAGGACCAATGGGCATGTTTGGATGTTGATAATACTAAAGCAATCTTTTGGAGTGAGATCAACTCTCTCTAGTAGCTTCTTGAAACTCCATATTCTAAAGTTTTGCAAATTATGGCCTCTCAAAATAATGTCATAGGAAAAGACAAATTAATATATTATAAAAATTGGCATTTACTGAGATAAGGTAGACCCAAATTAACCAAATTCTGGCCCTTTTTTCAATTGGTCTATTAGGTGGTTGATATTATTGTAATATCTAACATTTAGTTGTATTTATCATAAAATCACTTGATTATCAATTTCTTTATTTGATTGCATGTAAAATTTCTGCAAGACTTTAAGCTGTATCTGCCCTGGTCTCTTTTTTTTTTCTTTTTTTCTTTTTTTTTAAATCTCAAATTGCAGGGGAGATGTTTTTAAAGCAGTAGAACAACCAATAGAGGCATTTACAAATATCCTTTTCTCATCTGGAACTACAGGTAACTTCAAAAACTCCTTATTTCTTGTAATTCCTTACAAACAAAATGTCATTTAAATAGGTAAGGGTGGCCTAAAATCATGGTGATAGTGTAGTTTTTAAGTCCCAAATGAAATAAGCTTAATTTAGCTATAAATAAATAAAAAAGCCTAATTTTCATTTTAGCATATTGGCATTAAATGTTTGTCATAGCAAACTTCCATATAGGTCGTGGCATGAGAAACAATTTTGTTGCAGTTATGTTTGGAGCAGTGTCCTAAATATAAATTAATGGTAACTTTTGTGTTTGCTCGATATTCAATCAACCAATCTCACTTGGGTATTATTATATATGTTGGAATATACCAATAAAATTCAAGAGACCAATTTCATACATTTGGTGGTAGGAGAGAAGATAATAAGGGAAAGACTTACCATTATGTCTTCTGAGTAATTATCAAGCATGGTATTTTTGTTTATCTACATCACATTAGTACATCTGGCACTTTAGTTTCAACATCCCGAGCCAATTGATTACCAAAAGTAGAGTCAAAAATCAAGAAAGAAAACTAAAATGATTTTTTAAGTGTTCAAAAGTAGAGAAGAGAGGAGAGAATTCTATATTCCGTATTCACCACAAGGCAAAATTTATACAAGTATTATTACGTGTATAAAGGACAGAAAATAAAATCTCCCCAAATCTTTACAAATTAGTTATTTACAAAGTCCTATAAATGTGCTATGTATCGGCTTTTCACACTCCCCCTCAAGTTGGAGCATAGATGTTGATCATGCCTAGCTTGTTGCATAGATTATCAACCCGATTTCCAATTTAGTGCCTTTGTAAACAAATTAACAAGTTCTCCTGTATAGCCAATGAAGATTAAGTTATCCAAAATCTTCTCAGGAATGGTTGAAAATCAACCTCGATTTGTTTGGTTCCTTTATGATATACTGGATTTGAAGTGATACAAAAAGTTAAATCAACTTTTAGTGTAATTCTACTGTTGAAATTGTTGAACAAAAGAACAGTAGGATAGGACTAAGTAGTTAATTCATAATTTTTTCCACTTTTCCATAATCTAAAGCTGGCTGAAGGTCAGTAAACATGAAATTGACTTGCTAATTGAGCTTATTTCTTGTGTAGGTGAGCCAAAGGCAATACCTTGGACCAATGGGAGTCCTTTCAAAGCTGCTGCAGATGCATGGTGCCACATGGACATCCGCAAGGGTGATATTGTTGCATGGCCAACAAACCTTGGATGGATGATGGGTCCTTGGTTAGTATATGCTTCATTGTTAAATGGTGCTTCAATGGCATTATACAATGGATCTCCCCTTAGTTCCGGCTTTTCCAAGTTTGTACAGGTAGTAATCTATTGTAATTGTTTCATCAAAGTATGATTGTCCTTGACTCGTATAATCAGCTTATAGAATCTTGACACACACGAACAAACACACGCATATATATATATTTATATAACTCCAGTTCGTGCAATCTCGTCAGACCATTCAATAACATAATAAGTAATTGGCTCCTTTTTGGCTTCACATCCTTTTTTGCCAACACTTGTTCTGGGATGAAACAGTATCCAGTTGTCTGAAGATGATTTAATTATGAAGATGTCATAGCCTATGTATTATCTCTTTTCTTTTCCTTTTAGTTGAACAATAAAAAAAAGACAAAAGAAGCACCAAGGGAGTGCTTTTGTAGAATTTTGTATCTTATTCATCAGGGAATTTACGTATTTTAATTAAACTTGTCTAGGATGCAAAAGTAACAATGCTTGGTGTCATCCCTAGCATTGTCCGCACTTGGAAAAGTACAGACTGCATAGCTGGCTATGATTGGTCATCCATCCGGTAAGTTGCCTTATATACTCAACCTAGTTTGTTCTTCATATGGTCAAATCACTTGAGAGTATATTTTCTTATTAGGAAGTTGACCTGCTGTGGATTTTAATCCAATATTGATTCTTCCTGCTTTTTTGCTGTTTTTCTGAAATTGGCAGTTGCTTCAGCTCCACCGGTGAAGCATCTAATGTAGACGAATACCTATGGTTGATGGGGAGAGCTTGCTACAAGCCTGTCATTGAATATTGTGGTGGCACTGAAATTGGTGGCGGTTTTGTTTCTGGATCATTTCTACAGCCCCAATCATTAGCTGCTTTCAGTACTTCAGTTATGGGTTGCCGTTTGTTTATTCTTGGCGACGATGGCCATCCTATTGTAAGTTCCAATCCAACCCTTGTTAATTTTCAGTACCTATGGGGAATTCTACATGTTTAATTATAAATGTAAAATTAAATGCAACTAATTACTTCAACTTTGATTAATTTTCAGCCAGAGGATGCACCAGGGATGGGGGAACTGGCCCTTGGTCCTCTTATGTTTGGTTCTTCAAGCACACTGCTAAATGCCAGTCACTACGATGTTTACTTTAAGGAAATGCCTTCATGGAATGGATTGGTGAGAAACTTGTGGTTCTCGGCATCTTTTTTTTTTTTTTTTTTGGGTGCATTATCTTCTATATAATCTGTAGTCCTAAGTCTTAATGGTGCAAAATGATTCAAAATGCTCAACCCACTGCAGTGAGAATGCGCTGATTATACTTGTATAGCATCTATCTTAACTAATGGATTTTTGAAATGTAAAGGGTAAAGCCAATTTGTGTTACCTAGACCCAGAGCTTAGTGTCAAACACAAATCTCGGGTATGGATAGAGACAATGAAGAGTTAGAGTAATATTTATCCCTATCTTACAGGCCTCCACTGTGTTATATTCTCTTGCAATTAAAATCTCTGTGTCTGAATTTACCTTTGCAGATTCTCCGAAGGCATGGGGATGTCTTTGAGCGCACCTCTAGGGGATACTATCGAGCACATGGTCGTGCTGATGATACAATGAACATAGGGGGTATCAAGGTATTTATTTGATGCTATGGAATATAACCTGTGGTTTGAGGTTTAAACATTCCAACTATAGAAAGATTGCTATTTATTTTCACCAAGTAACCAATTCCATAGTTAAATCTCTTGTACTGTAATGACCGGGATTTGGAATATCTTCATGTCACATACCTTTACATCAAAGGTATTGTTTTCTTTGGGCATTTATAGATCCTTCAAGACTTTGTTGCCTAAAGATGCGGCTCCCTTGGTTCAAATCAAAGAATTATCCCTTAAGAGAGTGTATCGATTAAACCAGTAACATAGCTATAGTTATTTTCATTAGGGTGAAGATTGTTGATGCACCAAATTTTAGACTTGTGCACACTATGAAGTACTGTTGACTGGCGCTTGTTTTTGTGGTTTTATCCTTTTGAGAAGAATGTCTTACCAATATTTGCAACCTTGATGACTGCTGATTAATTGAGCAGGTTAGTTCGGTTGAGATTGAACGCATCTGCAATGTAGTTGATAGCAGTGTACTCGAGACAGCCGCCATTGGGGTGCCACCAGCAGACGGTGGCCCCGAGCATTTGGTAATTGCAGTTGTGTTCAAGGATCCAGATAATTCAACATCAGACTTGAATAAATTGAGAATATCTTTTAATTCAGCGGTTCAGAGGAATCTGAATCCATTGTTTAAGGTAAGTTTGCTGTTGTCTTTTGCATTAAAATAATGCAAAGATAATTCACCATTGATCTTCCCAAAGTAAGATAAATTGTAAATTTGTAGGTTTCTCATGTTGTGGCCCTCCCATCTCTTCCAAGAACAGCTACTAATAAGGTTATGAGAAGGGTTTTGAGGCAGCAGTTGGCTCAAGTTGACCATAATTCTAAACTATAAATGCATAATGTTATATATACATTGGAGAGAAGTACCTGCATCAATGTAAAACTAAATTATTACATACTTTTGTTTTTTTTTTTTTTTTTTTTTGAATATTTTAATAAACTAATCGGTAGATTTTAGCATACAAGTATACTCTTGTTCATAAAGCTGCAAACTGGTATGATATTTTTATCAATTGAAAATATTGTTAGGTTTTGAATTGTTTTGATTTATTTAATATATTTTTTATTGGGTAAACTACATAAATGATCACTAAACTAAAGTTAAAATTACATTTTGGTTGTTCAACTATTAAAAATTACATTATGATCAGATTATTATATTTTAGTCACTTGTTTAATAATCTCTGTTTTTTAACGAAATGGTGATATGATGCATTAATTTAAAGGTTAATTAGCCCTTGGATTATAGCTTAAACATCTACTTTTACTATTCTTCTAAGGTAATTATAAAAAATCTAAAAAATATCATAAAAATTTAATTCTTTTAGAAGTTTGTAATTTATTTTTTAAAATTACAATTATGTGAAAATTTTAAAAAAAATTAAAATTTTCATAAAAGTCTAATCTAACTTAATTGTATTTAATTCTATATTTTCCAATCATTTGAATGGAAAAGACATGTCATCTCTTAAGCTCATTAAACCATGTAAACTTAATTTACTTGTGTTATATTTATATATTTTTGTGCCATAATCGTGATTAAATTATTTTATATATCTTTTTATGATTTAATTTAAATTTGAAATTAATAATTTCAACTTAAAAAAATAAATTTTATATTCTCAAATTTATCTTTCAATTTTCATTTGTTGGTTTATTTTTTATAACTGAAATAAAGATAAAGGAGTTTTGAGATTAAAACTAAATTTTCATGGAACACAATACAACCACCTTACCATGCAAAAACTAAAGACATTAAATTAATATAAAATAATATTTTTTATACTTCAATAAGCTTATAATTATAATTACCACTCAGTCATATTAAATTGTTGTCCTGCATTAGGCGATACTTGTCCACCACTTCTTTCACCTTTCAACATTCCTCTTAGTGAACATGGAAAACAGATTTTAACTGTTGTCTGCAAAGAAGTGGGTGATAGGAATGCTTTCTATACTTACCCTAATACAATGTATCTTCTTTTCTTCTTCTGTTGTCAATAATTCCAAGAACAACACATCGAGACTCAAAATGAACAAGTATAAAGAAGAGGATCACCTTATCGTAAACCCTTTAAAAGTGCGATAAAGTTTGATTGCCATCCATTCAGCAACACTTGGTAATTCATTGATGAAAAACATGACATAATGAAATCAATCCATCTCTCACTAAAACCCATGAAGGACAATACACATTTGACAAAGTTTCAGTTAATCTTATCGTATGTCTTGTTCATGTCAACTTTTTAAATTTATAGATTCTTTTTTCCTCTTTTCATTTTCATGATCGATTGTAATATTTATGCACTAACAAAGGCATTATAACATATCGTTGGAGATCGACCCGATTAAGCAACAAGCAAGTAAAAAAAATAGTAGAAGAAATTGAGAAATTGAACACATAAATTTAATGTGGAAAAAACTCCTCCAAAAAGGATAAAAAAATCACGGGCAAAGATAATTTTACTATAATGGCAAAATAACGAAGAGTACAAAAGATGGAGATAAAAACTAAACCCCGAAAACCTGAAACAAAGAACCTTCAAAACGTAAACACAAAATTCTCCAAAAGTGTTATGAGTTCTAATATCTAATGGGTGTATTTTCTAAGGTTGTAAAAGAGCCTGTTTATAGGCTAAATTCATAAGTCAAATAATAATAAAATAATCTAGACTAATCAGTCTGATTGAAACAAATAAACAGAGTTTAACTGGAAGATTATTTCTCAAATTTGACTGAAATAGGAGTCATACTCAACAAATCTCCACCTTGACTCATATTTTTACAACACCATCTTTGCCAAAGCCCGCCATGGGCCTATCTTGAACTATGTAGGGAATTAACTGAGTCGAATCTATGCTTAGAAACTGGAAGACTTCTAGCCTTCGACTTGTACACTGCCAAATCAAAACTAACTCAGGTCTGATTTTCATAAACACAGTGCTCTAACTTTTCAAAACCTGCATCCAAAAGAGAACCTCTCTTCAACGGAACGGTCATACATTTTTCCCTCCTATGACCAAGTTGCATCCGCTCCAAACGAGTTAACTTCAACTCCGTAACAGACGAGATACGTTCGATTTCACCAGTCACTATAGAACCTTCCAGAATATAAAGACTATCGGTCCTTTTACCTTTTAATAAAATGAGAGCCCCACGAAACACCTGAATGCCGCTTGACTCGATGTTGATTCTACAACCTTTCGAGTTTAAAATACTCAAGGAGATGAGATTATTTTTTAAATCAGGTACATACCTGACATCTGAGAGTGTCCTAATCATCCCATCGTGCATCCTAATTTTAACAGTAGCAATACCAATTACCTTACTGGATGAATCGTTTCTCATGCGCACAACTCCACCTTCAACTGAACTGTATGTGGAGAATCATTCTCTATTGGGACACATGTGGAAAGAACATCCCGAATCTAGGATCCACTCGGATGTAAGCTTAGAGTTATCACTCGTTGATGTCGAAACCATTTTTAAAATCGGTTTTAAAAACGGGGATCGACTTTTAAAAACAAAAATGGGAGTCGCCACCAATCTCTTTTTACTTAGGTGTGATTGGATCACCTTGTAAAACGTTTTATTTAAAACATTTAATTTTGGTCTACGGAAAAATAGAAAATAGGTTCGGGAGTCGGTTACGTATGAGGAAGGGTTAGCACCCTCATAACGCCCAAAAATTGGTACCTAATCGATAAAATCATGTCCAAATGTTTGAAACTTAAAAGTATTTAAAAATATGATTTCTAAAAAACTTCGAACAATTTGATTTAAAATTTGAGAATTCTTCAATCCGAAAGAATATAAACATCACATCCAGCACGATTGGACATGATATTTTAAAACCCTCGTAACTAAGATCATCTCATAATTTATAAAACTTCGAGCAATTTTGATTTAAAATTTGAGAGTTCTTCGATCCGAAAGAATATAAACATCACATCCAGCACGATTGGGCATAATATTTTTAAACCCTCATAACTAAGATCATCTCATAATTTATAAAACTTGTTAAAAGGATATTTAGTTATTTAGCCAAACGAAAAAATCAACACCCAGCACGATTGGGCATTATTTCCCAAATTTCTAAATACCAAAACATTGCCTTATTTTAAAAACCTTTAAATAAAATATTAATTTTGCAAAAATGTATCTTTTATTTTAAACAATAACTATGTAACAATATTGTATTTATACATTATCGAATATAAATATAAAAAACAATTATAACATGCTAACATTTAAGATAGGCAATAATAATACGAAATACGATAAGTAATAATTCCTATGCTAAAGAAATTACAAATACATGATGAAGTATATACAAATATAATAAACAATAAAATTAACTATGAACATATTTCATGCAAATAATAGATAAAAAGGACATTCATATGATATAAACAATATAAACAATGTGTTAAAAAAAAGTATATAATGATTTTTTTTTAAAATATAAAAAATATTGCAAATAAAATATATTATTAATAATTTTAGTTAAAAATAATAATAATATGCGATATAATATTATATAATATACAAAATTTTAGAATATGATATAATAACTAATATATATATAAATACTAAAATAGTTTTGTAAATAAAAATAATTAAACTAAAGTAAAATAATAATATAATAATAATTAGAAATATATAATATAATAAATAATATGCTAATTTATATAATATAAGTAATAAATAATAATAATAATAATAATAATAATAGGAATACTAATGTTAAAAGTAATGATAATACTAATATTGACAATAGTAAAATAGAAAATATTAGTAATAAAATAATAAAATAATAATAGTAAAAATAATAATAATATGATAATAAAATAAAATTAACAATAATGATAATAAAATTAATAATAAAATAATGAAAATTATAAAGGAAATAAAAAAAAGACGAAATTGAATCTGCAAATGAAAGTTTGGGGTAAATTTAAAATAAAAAAGAACTGAATTTAAAAAAACTAAAAATGCGGAAGGGCTTGATACGCAAATAGCCCATTTGACTGAAAAACACGCGGATCCTGAAGGCTGAGTCGGGTCGGATTCGGGCCATAGGTGAAACGGCGCCGTTTTGGCGCAAAAGGGCTGGTGCAAAACGGCGCCGTTTTGGCGCAAAAGGGCTGGTGCAAAACGGCATCGTTTTGATGCCCTATAAAAGCTCCCTTTTTCTTAAAATTTTCATTTCTTTCCTCAGCACAAAAAAAAAAATTGAGAGCTTTCCTAGGGCGATTTCCGGCCTTTCTCCGGCGAGGCTCCGATCACCGTCCATCACCGTGCCGCCGCCATCATCAAGGCGTGGGCTAAATCCCAAAACGTAGGTTTTTTTTCCTTTTCTTTTAGTATTATATATATATGTTATATATATGATAAAAAAATAAAAATAAAATATATAAAAAAATAGTATACGAAAATAAAAATAAAAATAAAACAAGACCTTTGATTTTTATTTTCTGAATCTCTCTGTGTATTTGCCTATCTTTCTCTATATATATCTATGTATACTTTCTCTCTGTTTTTTCGTGTGTAACCGTGTATCCCTTTTACAAATTACTTGGGGTTTTTATACCCGAAAAAACAAAGAAAAGAAAAAAGGAAATATACAGATTTCACTCGATTTGCTGCCGCATTTTCCTTTTTGCAGGTGGTCGACGAGAAATCCTAGCGGTGATGAGGCAATTTACAAGGATTTCTGCGCGATCGAGGGAGGGCTGAACGAGAAGTTGATTGCGGCGCGAAGGCTTGCAGCGCCTAGGGTTTCAGAAACCCTAGGCCATTGCGATCTCTAACAAGCACTTGGGCCTTCTTGGGTCATCATCTGTTTTGTAACAAGGACTGTTTTAAAAAAAATCTGGACTCTGGTTTATATTTTAATTTGGGCTTATTTAATGCCCGGGCAAAATTAGGTACTTACAGTTGACACTAACAAGAAATCATCACCGCTTTATCGGCCAAATTAGCATCAGCTACATCTTCCTAATTACTCTCAACAGCTCTTTTATTTCGCAGTTTATAACAATTTGCTTTGATGTGACCTAACTTTTTACAAGAGCGACACCTTTTGTCTCGCTTCTTTGATGCTACCAAAACAGAAGCTTAGTATATGCCTTGCTATCCGAACCAAACTCACTGTTGAGTTTGTCTTTACTCAACAAATGACCCTTCATATTCTCGAACGAGAGTTTGTCTCTGCCATAAATTAGGGTCTCCCTGAAAGACTTGTATGAAGGGGTAAAGAACACAATAATAGCATAGTTTGATCTTCATCGTCAATCTGAACCTCAACGTTCTTTAAATAATTTAAAAGAGTAATGAATTGACTGATGTGATCTCTAAGAAACTCACCTTTGTTTATGGGAAACGTAAATAAACGTTGTTTCAACACTAAACGGTTAGCTAGAGATTTAGCATAAAGAGTTTCTAACCTTTTCCACAAGGCAAATGATGTCTTCTCCATCAATACCTCCTGCAATACCCTATTCGTGAGGCATAAATGAATTGCAGACAAGACCTTTTCATCAAGCTCTTCCTATTCTGACTGATTTAGATTCTCAGGCTTTTTCCCCTTAACGACTTTTTTCAGGCCGGTTGAAACTAAATTTGTCATCATCTGAACTTGCCATAGATTGAAATTTGTAAAACCATCAAACTTCTCAATGTCAAACATTGTTGTTGCCATGTTTGAACGGCCTAATCTACGAAAATTAAATTAGCTCTGATACCACTTATTGGGGATCGACCCGATTAAGCAACGAATAAGTAAAAAAAAATAGCAGAAGAAATTGAGAAATTGAACACATAAATTTAATGTGGAAAAACCCCTCCAAAAAGGATAAAAGAACCACTGGCAAGGATAATTTTACTATAATGGCAAAAGAACGAAGACTACAAAAGATGGAGATAAAAACTAAACCCTAAAAACCTAAAAACAAAGAACCCTCAAAACGTAAACACAAAATTCTCTAAAAGTGTTATGCGTTCTAATCTCTAATGGGTGTATTTTATAAGATTGTAAAAGAGTCTATTTATAGGCTAAATTCATATGTCAAATAATAATAATAAAATCTAGACTAATCAGAGTTTGACTGAAATAAGAGTCATACTCAACACATATTTTTTTTTTCCAAATAAAAGCATTTTGGAAAGGAGATATTACTTCCCCAATTATTGGCTTTAGTCTATTCACTAAAGTTTTTACAATAATCTCATAAACCAAATTACACAAATTGATAGGCCTGAAGTCATTTTTTGGTTAGGGACACTCTGTTTCTGACACTAGATGATGTAAGTTTTTTTTTTTTTTTCAGAATACCCTTCTACATAAAAGTTTAAGGCCATTCTAGTAATGTTATTTCCCAATATGTTCCAAGTTTGCTTAAAAAATAGAGTAGATTTTACATCCGAGTTTGAGACTTTCAGAGGATCCAATTGATGCAATGCTAGTTTAATTTCTTCCTTTAGAAAAGGCTTATCAAGTTGTTTAAAATAACTTGGTGAAATTTTTGATAATTTCTATTCTCCACTTCATTTATTCTATCCTCCCTCTTATAGATATCCTTAAAATGGTTTATTAATATCTTCATTATCCCTTCACCATCATCTACCATTTGACCACATTTATCCTTCATCGTGAGCATTTTATTCATCCATCTTCTTTTCTGGACAAGTGTATGAAAATACTTCATGTTTCTTTCTCTTTTAATTATTGGAACCATAACACTTGCTCTTGTTTTAATACTTCTTCTAAGTTGGCTCACACCCTCTTTACCTTCTCAATCATGCCAGGAAGCATAATATTTTGTTGAATCCATTCTACTTCCTCCTCTAATGTTTTTTTCTTGGGACAAAATATTTTCGATTTTCCCATGTTTTATTTATTTATCATGTTTTAATATATAAGTTAATGTTAGAATTAAGTTACCCGAATCCTTATTTAAATAAAATAGTGGTAAAATAAAATAAAAGTAAAATCCCTATAGAACTACACTTCTTTTATTTTATTTTAGAATAAGGTTTTTTAAACCTTATTAAACTCCATCTATTTGATATTGATTAGAATAAGGTGTTTCAATCTTACTACACTTCTATTAGAATATGGTTTTACAAGCCTATAAATAGACATAGTCTACTCCTCTTGTAATCATTCGAATTTGACATAGTGAATTTTCTTCTCCTCTGCTTGTGGTTTTTTCCCGAAAGGGTTTCCTCGTAAAATCTATGTGTTCTTTATTTTTATTTCTCTTTTTTTTTGCGATATATTGTCATTACCTACATTCTATTTTTCACAAAGTGGTATCAGAGCTTCCGGGTTGTTCATCTCGATCACAGTAATGGCGTCTTTGAAGTATGAAATTCCACTGTTGGATCGCAACACCAGATTTGCGTTGTGGCAGATTAAGATGCAAGCAGTTCTTGCATAAATGGATCTGGAGGATGCCTTGCTAGGGATAGATAAGATGCCTTCGACATTAACGGATAAAGAGAAGAAGCATAAGGATTAAAAGGCGTTAACACAATTACAACTACATTTGTCTAACGAAATTTTACAGGATATGATGAAGGAAAAGACCGCCACTATATTATGGAAGAGGCTGGAACAAATATGTATGTCGAAAACTCTAACCAGCAAGTTGCATATGAAGCAGCGTCTTTATGCTCATCATTTGGAGGAAGGTGCGTCTGTGCACGAACACTTAACAGTGTTTAAAGAAATTCTCTTAAACTTGGAGGCTATGGATGTTCAGTATGATAAAAAAGATCTAGGGTTGATTCTACTTTGTTCGTTGCCCCCATCTTATTCAACCTTTAGAGACACGATTTTATATAGCCGCGAGTCTCTCACAGTTGATGAGGTTTATGATTATTTAACCTCGTATGATAAGATGAAGCATCTTATGGTTAAAACTGACTCTCAGGGAGAGGGTCTCATTGTTCGTGGGAGACAAGATCGGAATACTGATGATGGTCGTAGAAGGACACATTAACGGAATCCTTGCGGTAAATCTAAGGGTAGATCGAAGTCTTCAAACAGAGGTAAAACTTATACCTTCTGGAAGAAGAAAGGGCACATTAAATCTGAGTGCTATAAGCTACAGAACAAGATTAAAAGGGAGATTACGAATCAAAAGGGAAAACAACCAGAAAATTCTGGTGAAGTTGATGTTGTAGAAGATTACAGCGATGGTGAACTTCTAGTTGCTTCTGTCAACAATTCTAAAGTGAGTGAGGAGTGAACCCTTGATTCGGGTTGCACCTTCCACATGAGTCCCAATCAGGATCGGTTTACAACTTACGAAACAGTGACTGAAGGTGTTGTTTTGATGAGAAATAATGTTTCGTGTAAAATCGCAAGTGTTGGAACAATTAAAGCTAAGATGTTTGATGGAGTTGTCAGAACACTTAGTGACGTACGACATGTTCCAGAATTGAAGAGAAATTTAATTTCATTGAGTACTCTTGATTCAAAAGGGTACAAATACACAGCTGAAAGTGGGGTTTTGAAGATTTTCAAAGGTTCCCTAATTGTGATGAAAGGGCAGAGAAAGACTGCCAAATTATATGTTTTGTAGGGTTCTACTGTTACTGGTGATGCAGTTGTCGTTTCGTCTTCCTTGTCAGATGATGATATTACTAAACTTTGGCATATGCGCCTAGGGCATATGAATGAGAATGGCATGGCAGAATTGAGCAAAAAAGGACTTCTTGATGGGCAAGGAATTTGCAAACCGAAGTTACGTGAGCACTGCGCGTTTTGGGAAGCAAAAGAGAGTTCGATTCACCAGAGGAATCCATAACATGAAGGGAACGTTAGAGTATATTCATTCTGATCTGTGGGGGCCATCAAGAGTGCCTTCGAGAGGTGGAGCTAATTATATGCTAACTTTTATTGATGATTTTTTCAGAAAAGTTTGGGCATTTTTCCTGAAGCAGAAAAGAGATATGTTTTCCGCATTTAAGTTTTGGAAAACTATGATTGAAAAACAGATGGGAAAACAAATAAAATACCTCCTCACAGATAATGGCTTAGAGTTCTGTTCTGATGAGTTTAATAAACTGTGTAAGTCAGAAGGGATCGTGAGACACTTGACAATTCGTCATACTCCACAGCAAAACGGCGTTGCAGAACGAATGAACAGAACGATTATGGAGAAGGTTTGGCGTATGTTGTCAAATGCTAACTTACCAAAGTCGTTTTGGTGAAGCGACCTCTTCGCATGTTTTTGATCAACCGATTTCCATTCATTGCCATTGAGAAAAAGACTCCACAAGAGGTATGGTCCGTAATCCTGCGACTATTCCGATTTAAAGATCTTTGGGTGTCTGCGTATGCTCATGTTGATAATGGAAAATTGGAACTGAGATCCATTAAATGTGTTTTTCTTGGTTGTAAAGCTGGTGTAAAAGGGTATAAGTTATGGTGTCCTGAAAATAGAAAAGTTGTGATTAGCAGAGATGTTGTTTTTAATGAAACTGCTATGCTACTTAACTTATCTCTTAAAGACTCTTCCAATAAAGAAAATCAAAAGCAGGTAGAGCATAAGATTAATCTAGAATCTACAACAGAGTCGACTCCTCAAGCCAGTACAAAAATTCAGAATAGAGTTACTTTTTCACCACAGTACTCTATCGCCAAAAATAGAACTAGAAGAGAAATTAAACCTCCAAAGAAGTATGTCGAGGCTGATCTAGTTGCTTATGCTTTAAATGTGGCTGAAGATATAGATGCAAACCAAGAGCCATTTAATTATTCTGAGGCGGTTAGCTGTGAAGACTCAGAAAAGTGGATGTTTGCTATGCAAGAAGAGATGGAATCACTCCACAAAAACAGAACATGGGATCTTGTGAAATTTTCTAAAGATAAAAAGACTACTCGTTGTAAATGGGTGTTTAAAAAAAAGAAGGGACTCTAGGAGTTGAAGAACCCAGATATAAAGAAAGGCTTGTTGCAAAGGGTGACAGTCAAATTCTAAGAGTGGACTTTACAGATGTGTTCTCCCCAGTTGTGAAGCATAGTTCGATTTGAGCTTTGCTTGGTATTGTAGCCATGCATGATTTGGAGCTTGAGCAGTTAGATGTAAAAACTGCATTTTTGCATGGAGAACTTAAGGAGGATATTTACATGCAACAACCAGAGGGTTTTATAGTCTCGAGAAAAGAGGACTATGTTTGCTTGCTTTGAAAAGTCCCTTTACTGATTTGAAACAATCCACCAAGACAAAGGGTACAAGAGGTTTGATTCCTTTATGACTTCTCATGATTTCAAAAGAAGTAGTTTTGACAGTTGTGTTTACTTTAAGAAAAGCAGTGATGGTTCTTTTGCGTATCTACTCCTTTATGTTGATGACATGTTGATAGCAGTAAAAGATAAAGGAGAGATAAGAAAGGTCAAAGCCCAACTAAATGAAGAATTTGAGATGAAAGATTTGAGACCAGCAAAGAAGATACTTGGTATTGAGATTCTCAGAGATAGAAAAGCAAGTAAATTGTACCTAAGTCAGAAGGGGTACGTTGAGAAAGTTCTTTGTAGGTTCAACATGCAGAGTGCTAAGCCTGTTAGTACTCCTTTAGCAGCCCATTTCAGACTTTCATTGGCTTTGTCTCCACAATCAGATGATGAGATTGAGTACATGTCACATGTTCCATACTCTAGTGCAGTGGGATCTCTCATGTATGCTATGGTTTGTTCACGTCCAGATTTGTCATATGCAGTCAGTGCAATTAGCAGATACATGGCGAATCCCGATAAAGAATATTGGAAAGCAGTTTAGTGGATTTTAATATACTTACAAGGTACTACTGATGTTTGCTTACAGTTTGGAAGAACTAGAGATGGAGTCATTAGGTATGTTGATGCTGATTTTGCTGGAGACCTTGATAGAAGAAGATCTCTCACAGGTTATGTCTTTACAATTGGAGGTTGTGTAATAAGTTGGAAAGCCACTTTGCAAACTACAGTCGCTTTGTCTACCACTGAAGCTGAGTACATGGCGATTACTGAGGCTTGTAAAGAAGCTATTTGGTTGAAGGGACTCTTTAGTGAACTCAATGAAGACCTTCAAATCAGTACAGTATTTTGTGACAGTTAGAGTGCCATCTTCCTTACAAAAGATCAAATGTTTCATGAGAGAACAAAATACATTGATGTTCGGTATCATTTTCTTCGTGATATTATTGCTCGTGGTGATATTGTTGTGAGCAAAATTAGTACTCATGAAAATCCTGCAGATATGATGACTAAGTCACTTCCTATAACCAAGTTTGAGCATTGCTTAAAATATGGTTTTGTTGAAGTTAAACCCTTAAGGGGTTTTATGGAAGAGGTGGAGAACTTGTTCGTTGAGAGTTCGCGATGAAGAACTTGTTCATTGAGAATTCGTGTCAAGGTGGAGATTGTTAGAATTAAGTGACCCGAATCCTTATTTAAATAAAATAGTGGTAAAATAAAATAAAAGTAAAATACCTATAGAACTGCACTTCTTTTATTTTATTTTAGAATAAGGTTTTTTAAACCTTATTAAACTCCATCTATTTGATATTCATTAGAATAAGGTGTTTCAATCTTACTATACTCCTATTAGAATATGATTTTACAAGCCTATAAATAGACATAGTCTACTCCTCTTGTAATCATTCGAATTCGACATAGTGAATTTTCTTCTCCTCTGCCCGTAGTTTTTTCCCGAAAGGGTTTCCACGTAAAATCTGTGTGTTCTTTATTTTTATTTCTCTTTTCTTTGCGATATATTGTCATTACCGACATTCTATTTTTCACAATTAACAATAAATTAATTTTAATAAGTAATTTTTAACTACTCACCTGACTTATTTTGATAAAAGAGAAATATTTTCTGAAGAAATTTAATTTTTTACAAGAGCTTTTAATCATTTTTTAGTTTCAAAACTAAATTTATACTAATAATTCTTTATTTTATGTCTAACTATTATAATACATATGTAATAAATAAAAATTTTCTCATATTATTACACTAATAATCAAAGGGCCCTTGTAGCAGTTGTTTCACCACCAAAAATTGTTTTAGTTAATGTATTTTCAATTAGACGGGTGGTCGACTTGGTTAGGCCATCGATTTGTCGATTCAACCGAACGGGTGGTCCAATCAATTCGTATCGATTTTTGAATCAACTGATTTAAAACTTTTTCCCGCTTTGATATCCCGGCTGGTCCGGTTCGGTACAGTTCGATTTAGACAATATTGGTTTTTGTTAAGACTGGACCGAAAACCTAAACCGAACAAACAATACGGTTCGGTTTTTATTTGTTGGGTCGTGTTATTTTTTTTTTTCATCCGTGCCCTTGCGCCTTGTCCCCTAATAAAACACAAAGTCCGGCAAGAAATGTATTTCCTCTCGAGAGGGCTCCAGCAGCTATCCATTTCTTTTGCTGGAGTGCTTCCCAGTCTTTTAAAGTTTCATCAAATAAACCAATTTTAATGTCGTCGTCCTCGCTCTCTAATCCCACTCTCTCCACTCCTTTCATCGGCCACAACCTGTAAGCCTTTATTTCGTTTTTTTCGAAGCTAAGGATTTTTATTTATAATTAGGTTTTCAATTTCTTTTAATTTTTTGCGAAATTTTTGTTTACAGTCGTCTAAATCAGAATACGAAGGATGGGATAAATTGTTTTCCCTCTCTTAGAAGGCATAGAGTCCCAAGATGTGCAGTGGATATGCCTTACGGAGGTAGTTTTTCTTTTTCTGCTTAATTAATGCTTTATATGTCCTAATTATTACTCTTTTGTTTTTCTTGGTTGGTGTTGCTTTGTAATTTTTATTTCTTAGTACTTATTTTCTGCCAATATTTTTTGGTTTCACTTTAGCTCAAAAATTTGTATTTTTTTTTAAATGATAACAATTTACTGTGAATATATCTAAGCTTTGAATACCCTTTTGCAGTTAAACGGTCTAGTAGCAAGATTGTTTAATATTATATTGAAACTGGTATAAATGGACGGTACTGGATATCTAATTGTTCTAATTGTTCTTATAAATGTTTGAGAGCTTTGTTGCTTTTGACTCTTCATTTATCTTGAAGTACTTGGTGTTTGAAACCCGTACAAATTTTCGGATAAGTAAGAGGATAAGATCCTCTGAAGCCCTCCAAATACATGGAAAATCTAAAAAAAGAACATATTTGTGTCGGGCATATATCCGTGTGGGAGTAACATAGTCTGAGTCCTGAGATTATCTTTTTATCTGTAGACATAGGCTGGCTAGTTCATCAGCTATTACCGGTTCAAATTGGCTACAGATGACCTAAAACAAGGAAGAACAACTGCTTGGAATGAAATAAGTTATATCTTGTCAAAGCATGGGTTGATGACTTTTGTTGTGTGGCCATTCAGAATTTCTTTTGCTTATGATGGGAAAAACCCTTTAACCAAATTATGGAGCTGCAGATTGATTCCTTATCTTTGCTAACTTTGTGCCACAAGCATTGCGTAGCCATTCGCTTTGCTACTGTGGTCATTACGTATCTCATTTTTATTCCAGCTGCCTCTACGACGCTTTATTATGGATGTCGTAAATGTTTCCGGATGTGACCCACCATTAATTATGACACGAAAAGGGACATGATGTGGTGACATTGTATCATTTCTGACTGCATTTTGATGTGTTTTTTCCTTCTTTAGGTAATGCTCCAACTTTTCCTCGAATAAGAGTCTGGGATCCGTATAAGCGGCTCGGCATTAGTCCTTACGCTTCAGAGGAAGAAATTTGGTCTGCGCGCAATTTTCTCTTAGAACAATATGCCGGACATGAGAGAAGCGAAGAATCAATTGAAGCAGCATTCGAGAAACTACTTATGGCCAGCTTCCAGCATAGAAAGAAAACAAAGATTAACTTGAAAAGTAGGCTAAAGAAGAAAGTAGAGGAGTCTCCACCTTGGATAAAAAACTTGCTCAATTTTGTCGAACTTCCTCCCATGGAAGTTATCTTCCGAAGATTGTTCCTATTTGCCTTCATGGGTGGCTGGAGTATAATGAATTCTTCCGAGGGTGGACCTGCCTTTCAGGTTCGTTCATTTTTTTTTTTCATTACCTTCACCTTAATGATTACCAAATCGAAACCTTGGAAAAAATCAATTATTATCGTGATAAAAGGATAATTTTACTCTTCTTAATGTTGTGAAGGGAAAGTGTAAGTTGTCACTCCCACATTGAGATATGGCAGGATAAGCTGCTTTACTGTGAGGATGGTGTTATATACTTGTTGTTTTAAAGGCTTTAAATCTGTCTAAAGGAATGCAGAAAAATTCTTTGTTTTCCTTGAAGTCTTGTCCAATACCCGTGTATCCATGACGTATTAAGACATGAATGTGGGGGTATGATTCTCTAAATATATGGGAAAACTGAGAAAAAATGAGCATACTTGTGTTGGACGTATATTCATATCAGACACTTACTCTTGAGATTGAGTAACATTGGTTTCAAGTTAACCCCGGATACTTACCTTGACGGAAACTAGTTAAAGCTTCGATATGAATCCATTCTCTCTGTTTCCTTGGAAGCTTGAATAATCCTCTCTATCATGGCTTTGTTGACTAGTTGAAGGTGGCTACCAAAAAGGAAAAATGAAAGAATTGTAGTAATGGTGGTAAATAAAAGAAATAAAATGGATTAAATAGGTTAAGTTCCAAATTCTGTAAATTTGCATATTTCCATGTAGTTGAAGCTTTTTTTCTTTCGCTCATTATATTGAAAAAATGTTGTTTTCTTAATGTTCTTGTTTGGTTACTGTCATACGCAGGTAGCTGTATCTTTAGCGGCCTGCATATATTTCCTTAATGAAAAAATAAAGAGCTTGGGTCGGGCTTTCGTTATCGGGTAAGCAATGGATTTCATAAATTTCTTTTTATCATGTGTTAAATCCGATCTGATTTCACCTGATCATTGCGTCACAGACTCGGTGCTCTTGCAACTGGGTGGATTTGTGGTTCCATCTTCGTTCCAATGATTCCGACAGTTCTAATTCACCCAACATGGACACTGGAATTGTTGACTTCATTGGTGGCGTATGCTTTCCTGTTTCTTGCATGTACTTTTCTGAAATGAAAATCAAAAGCTGTTATGTTAGGAAAGTTTTGAAACTAAGATTGAACTCCATTTTTACATGAACCTTTAATCTGCAAACAATTCTTCCTTATTTCACTTCAATTATGTACTTCCGATTTAATTCAACCGTACAACGTGGATGTTTACAAACGTTCATCCATCATTACTTACTTTACTATTCCGTATTAAAAGTAATATGCACACCACGACTTGAATTCATGGTGGCGTGGATGGGAAGACCAATAGGTTAAACATTGAGATTTTTATTTTTTGTTGTAGAAATAGACTTGGTTTATTTTAAATTTAATTATAAAAATGTATAAAAGTTTATGGTGATTTTCCGGAAATTGTTTTCCAGTTTTCCAGTGTTTGTTTGCTGGAAAACATTTTCCATTTGGAAAATGAATTCCAAAACACGGGTAAAATGACTCACAATTTGGGAAATTGTCTTACTGTTTGATTTTCTATAAGACATTTTCCTAAAGCTCTCTCAGACAGATTTCCCTTTTTCCTTCCCTTCCCTACATTCTTTCTCAGCCAAATTCCTTTCTCTCTTTCCCCTAAATTTTCCTGTTCCTCTTCGGGAGCGTGAGAGATTCTACCTCAAATAAGGATTGTGACATCATTGAAAACCCGTTATTGAATCCATTTATTGAAAACCCGGAAAATCTAAGCTTTTTACAGGTAAGTATTTTTGGGTTTGCTTTGTTTTTTATGTTTCCTTTTGTTGGGTTATCATTTCTTAGTTGTTCTTTTGAGTTTTCTTGGTGCTTATTTTCCCTTCTAATTTGCTTGTTCCTTCTTGGAACTGAATAATGAAAAAGGAGTTCTATTGGTACTAGTTTCTTGGGTTTTCAATTTTTTGAATCTTTGGTGATTGTTATAAGTTAAAAAGTATTCTGTAGGATGTTTTCATGACGGCTTCTTGTTAATATTTATGTTCATTGGATCTAAACTTGAGTTCTGGATTTGGATTTTCTATTTGCATCTGTTAGATGATAAATATATTGGATTTTCATGATTTATATAAGTTCTAAGCAATTTATATGGATAGTTTCGTGAAGGATTGATGTTGTTTATAAGTTCACTGGATCTAAAACTGACTCGTTGATTTGGTTTTTTTCTGATTTTTAGATTCTGGGTTTAAGGAAGATTTTTGTAAAGGTTTAGCTACTTGGGTAGATTGAAGTCTAATTTGAGTCTTGCATTGGTCATTGGGTTCTGGATTCAGTTGGTGTAATTTTGAGAAGCACTGTTGGAGTTTTTGGTAGATATGTCTAGTTATGTGGGTGTTCTTGTCTCTGATCAATGGCTTCAGAACCACATGACCAAGTCTACTCTGTTACACAGGATGGCTTTAGTGATTTTCTTTTTTATTCTTTTATACGTTTAAGAAAAAACAGATCACGAAAGTAAATTTAGGAATAGGATAAGGATCGTAGGTAACCAACTTTGATCTTTCCTAAGAATAAGCCTATAAAAAGGCTGAGTTAAGGAGGGTCTCGAAAGCTATTTAAGCTGAGCTTTAATTGCACGTATTAGATGAGCAGATTCCTGTGCTCTTTCTGATTCATCTTAATATTAACAGGCCTGCCTCAACCATTCTATACAAATTTGCTTGTTGGGGTGTCCTTTTCTGCTGATGCAGCTTCATCTAATTCTTATATGGTCATCAGAATTTTATGGAAAATTGCACCCAATGTATTGATTGTCAATTTAGGAATGATTTCATAATGACATATAGGAGTTGGCTGTATGATATGCACAAAGCATTTTATTTGATATGCTTTTGTGATAGGAATCAGCTCCTTAAATTTAAATTGGTGGTGTTTAAAGCCCTAATCATAAAAATAAACATGGTTGAGGGTTACGTTCACCACTACATTTTTAATCCTTTGCTTCTTAATTTTCTCGTATGTGAGTGTTTGTTGGATACGCATACATGTAGGATGTATATATATTGGATTTTTCCTGATAGTTTTGGCAATAAAAATCTGTTAGAACAGTGTCCGGGTAACTTAGCTTATGACAAATAGGTAAAATTCGCAGGAAAGTAATTTTATTTGTTAGCAAACTTGGTGTCTGGTTTAGTGTTGGCTTTATTCCCTTACCAAAAGTTTGTTGCCAAGAGAGGAACAGTATGTTGTCTTTCAGGCTTTGCTGTAAAAGGTTGCTTTAACAGTTCCCTATTCTACTGTGGGGACTGTCATAACCATTTTTTTAAAAATGGGTCGACTTTAGATTTTTGAAAATGAAAATAAAAAACGGGAGTCGCCACCAATCATTTTTTATGAGGTGTGATCGGGTCACCTCGTAATTCAATCATTTCAATAAAAGTTTAAATTTATCAAAACGATGATTTTTGATCTACAAAATCCATAAAACAGGTTCGGGAGTCGGTTACGCACGAGGAAGGATTAGCACCCTCGATATGCCCAAAATTGGTACCTAATTGATTAGTTAACGTCTTAATGTCGAAAATTTGAAAAGATTTTAATATACGAATCCTTTAGAAAATGTTTGGATAATTCAAGTTGGATATCGAAATTTTCTTGTTCCGAAAAGATGAAATACCACATCCAACACGTTAGGACACGCTGTTTCAACCCTCGATACCAAGATAATTTCATGGTTTTCAAAATTCATGCGTTGCAATTTTAAAATGGTATTCCACTATTTGGCCAAATTAAAAAAATTGAAACCCAGCACGATTGGGCACGATTTCTCGAATCTCTAAATACGAAATATTACCTTTGTGAAAGAAATCAATTTTGTGCCGGGCGAAAGTTGATGTAACGCAAGTTCATAATGAAATGTAAAAATAAATTACGATACGGATATGCGTAGCAAAAAATGGAAATAAATGCATTAGTACAAATGATAACATAAAGAACTAAAATAAAATAGAATAAAATGAACGAGTCAGAAAATGAAGATAATGAAAAATAAAAATAAAAAAGAATAATAATTATAAGTATAAATATGAAAAGAAAATATAATTATAATAGTAAGAATAATAAAAATAATAGCAATAATAATTATAACGAAACAATAATATAATAATGGAAGTAATAATTACATAATAATAATAATAAAAGAAAATAGCAACAATAATATGTTAATATATGTATTACTAATGATAATAATAATAGCTTAAATAGAAAGTAATAATACATTAATAAAAAATAATGATAATAATAGAAACTATAAAAAGAATAAATAAAATAAAAAATACTAATACGGGTGGTAGTAAAGTAATGATGATAGCAAATATAATAGTAATAATAAAGATATTAAGTAATAAGGTAATAATACTAATAAGGTAATAATAATGGCAATAATATAAAAATAATAATAATAAAATGGAAATAATGATACTTTAATGAAAAAGAAATAATAATAATAATAATAATAATAAACATAATAATAGTAGTAAATATAATAATAATAGTAATAATAATGCGAGACAATATATTTATAATAATAATAAAAAATGACAATAATAATAACAATAAATACAAAATTAAAAATGATAATAAACAGATAATAGTAAAATAAATAAAAATGATAATAATATAAATGATGATAATAATATAGAGGTATTAAATTAATTTTAATAATAAAATAACAAAAAGGGGACTGAATTGAAATCAAGACAAAATTTTGGGTGCGAATCGAAAATAAAAAAAATAAAAAAAGGGCAGAGGACCGATTTGTAATGCGCGTGAAAGGAGGGGGACCAAAATTGAAATTTATCCAGGCCTCCAAAACGACGTAGTTCCTTCAGGGACTAAATTTGAAATTGCGCGAAATTTCTGGGTAAAATTAAAAATAAAAGGAAATCTAATTTAAAAAAAACTGAAAATGCGGAGGGACCAAGTGGGCAATAAACCCCTTGATGAAAAAAACGCGCGGATTTTGCTAAGTCGGTCGGGTCGCCTGTTCCCCAAACGACGCCGCTTTTGGCGCTGGGAACCAATCAAACGCAGCAAATTTCAAAGGCCGCTATTTAAAGACAAATTTCCCTTTTTTTTTCTTATTAGTTGTCGTAGTTAAAAAAACAAAAGGGGGATACCCTTTTCTCTGCTAGGGTTTCACCCTTCTCACGCCGCCGTTATTCGTCACCGACGACCGCCGTATACGGCGGTCGAATCTCTCCAGGTGAGTTTTTCCTTTCTTTTTTGTATATTTTTTTTATATTCGAATATAAACTGTATTTTTTGGAAGAAAATAAAGATAAATGCACATATATAGGTATATTTTCGAAGATGAAAAAATAAAAAATAAAAAGGAGAAATAAATAAATGAAAACTATACAAAGATAATGACCTTAATCCTCGAATCTGTTTCAAAGCCTTTTTATTTCGAATTTTTCTGTATTTTTCTCTCTGTTTTTATTCAATCCAAAAAATCACCCCATTCCAAAATGATTTTGAGCCTTTTATAGGCATATTACAACTGCTTGGCCTCTATTTTTTGTTTTCTGTTGTGTATTTGCTTGTCCTTGTAGGGTATGGACGGCGCAAGTGGGAGGGTCGGTGCTGCAGGCGGTGCAGATTTGGCAGAGGACAGGTGCGGTGCTGAGGTGGTGCAGGAGCTAGGTAGACTTTAGGGTTTCTTTTTTTGTTTTTTTTTTTGTTTATTGTTTTGGGCCATTTGTGTTGGGTTTGTATTTAGTTTGGGCTTAGGGTAAAAGTGGGTTGTAAAATGGGCCAAAATTGGGTCTATAGACTGTTAATATCTGTTTTATTTTGGGGTTTTGTTTGATTTAGTGGGTCGGGCAAAATTTGGGCTCTACAGCTGCCCCTCTTTGCTCGTTGTCGTGTAACGAGAATGGAGCAAAGACCATAAAAGGACCAATTTTGCCTGGGCCTACTTAGTCTCAGTGCTTCTTTTCTTCTTCTTCTTCAAGTAGCCTCGCTCTAACCCACTGCAACTTCAGAAGTTTGGGAATTGGTGTTTCAATTCGCTCGAATGTAATTTCAGGGAGAAGAGATTTGTAGCTTCGATCTACTCCGCTGGCTTCAAAGAAGTAAGAATTGGTAATTTCACCTTGCTTCTCTGCTATTTTAGGGAGAATAGGCTGGCGGCTTCAATCTGCTTCACTGCAACTTCAAGAAGATAAGATTCGCCCATTTGTATCTTCCATTTGTTCCACTGCATCTTCAGGGAAATGAGATTCGCTGTCTTCAGTCTGCTCCGTTGCATCTTCAGGGAGATAAGACTTGTAACTTTAACCTGCTCCACTGCAACTTCAGGGAGATGAAGTTTATTTTGATCTGCTCTACTGCAACTTCATAGAGATAAGATCTGTGATTTATAGCTCAATCTGTTCCACCATAACTTCAGGGAGATAAAGTCTGGTGGCTTCAATCTGCTCCACTGCAACTTCAGGGAGATAAGACTTGTCATGGTAACTCCAACTTGCCCTACTGCAACTTTAGAGAGATAAGATCCATGGCTTTATTCGCTCCAATGTAATTTTAGGGAGAAGAGATTTGTAGTTTCGATCTACTCCGCTGGAATTTCAAGGAGATGAAAATTGATCCTCATTTGTAAACTCAGGGAGAAGGGATTTGTAGCCTCAACCTACTCCACTAGAACTTCGAGGAGATAAGACTTCAGAGAGAAGAGATTCGTAACCTCAATCTTCTCTGCTGAAACTTTAAAGAAATAAGGACTGATCCTCCATGTAAACTCAGGGAGAAGGGATTTGTAGCCTCAGCCTACTCCACTGGAACTTCGAGGATATCAGAATTCAGAGAGAAGAGATTCGTAACCTCAGTCTTCTCTGCTGAAACTTTAAAGAAATAAGGACTGATCCTCCATGTAAACTCAGGGAGAAGGGATTTGTAGCCTCAGCCTACTCCACTGGAACTTCGAGGAGATAAGAATTCAGAGAGAAGAGATTTGTAACCTCAATATTCTCTGCTGAATCTTCAAAGAAATAAGGATTAATCCTCAATGTAAACTCAGGGATAGGGGATTTGTAGCCTCAACCTACTCCACTGGAACTTCGAGGAGATAAGAATTCAGGGAGAAGAGATTCGTAACCTCAATCTTCTCTGCTGAAACTTCAAAGAAATAATGACTGATCCTCCATGTAAACTCAGGGAGAAGGGATTTGTAGCCTCAACCTACTCCACTGGAACTTCGAGGAGATAAGAATTCAGGGAGAAGAGATTCGTAACCTCAATCTTCTCTACTAAAACTTTAAAGGAATAAGGACTGATCTTCCATGTAAACTCAGGGAGAAGGGATTTGTAGACTCAACCTACTCCACTGGAACTTCGAGGATATAAGAATTGTGGCTTTCGATCTATTTCACTACTGCTTAGTGAGATAAGATCTGCGATCTTTAACTGATCTGCTCCATTATTGCTTAGGGAGACAAGATCTGCAATCTTCAGCCTACTCCACTGCTGCTCAGGGATGTCAGACTGGTATCTTCGATCTGCTTCGCTGCAAACTCAGGAAGACAAGATCTGCTATCTTCAATCTGCTCCACTGCAAAATCAGGGAGACAAGATTTGATGTTTTTGATCTGCTTCCTGCAACTTCAGGAATGCCAAATCTGCTATCTTCAATTTGCTCCACTGCAAACTCAGGGAGACAAGATTTGATGTCTTCGATCTGCTTCCTGCAACTTCAGGAATGCCAGATCTGTGAATTCACCGATGTTGCGACACCGTCCTCTAGGGGACCTGTCCTGTAAAATCAGTTTTATGTGTTTATGCTTATGCAACATGGTTAGGATGCAATGATCGGAATAAATCTAATGCTCCTAACTAAATGTATTATGGACAACATTCGCATGAATGCCGAATGTCATGAGAATGATTTTTTTTTTTTACAATGATTAGGATGCAATGATCCGAATGAATCGAATGCTCCTAACTAAATGTGTCTTGAATGATAATGTATGAATGCAAAATGAAATGATCCCTTTTTGATGTTTAGGGTTGTCACTGCTCGTCGTCCATCAGAGTTTTATTGCTGATGTATTACGCTGCTATCTCACTCGGCTGGTACCTTTGCCAAAAAACTCAAAGAAACAATCATATTTTGCTCAAATGACTTGCCCCAATGTAACTTCAAGGTCCATTCTATGGTACCTATGAGGCTTTAAGGCTTATACCATCTTCAGACCCTCTCACTGCAATTCAGGGGTATAGGATCTGAATCCTTTCCCATCAAATTGGTCTGCTACAATTCCCCGGATGCCATAGCCAGATATATATGTTTGTAGAATATCATTTTCCTCTCGAGAATGATCCCTTTTTCGCTTGGGTTGGCATCGCTCGTTTTTCGTCAGGATTCTATCACCGATGCAATATCTTGCTTTTATGTTCAATCGTTAGTTTTGACAGAAACTCCGAGGAGATAGTCTCAATTAAGACTCTTTCTTCTCAAATATCTTCACCCCTAAGCTTAGTGAGCTCTAAATAATAGACCTGTGTCAGGTTCTCGTATCATTTAGAAACTTCCAAAGTAATATGCGAAACTCCTTTTATGAAAGTGTTATTAGTCCACTAATCGTTATTTCAACGCAAAATGCTTGAAAAAGATCATAACAATGGACAAGAAAGAAATTAATTAGGAGCATAGCTCGAAACAAATAAGTTAAGCAAAGATAGTAAGTGCAATCAAGAAGAAAATTTATTGGGAGTGTTTTTTGAAATGAATAAAGTAATTAAAGATAGCAAATTCAAAATGGGTAAGATGGAAACTAGGTGCCCCAGATATCGCAGCCTGAGCTTCTCTGTTCAAACTTCTTGAGGACCATTTTTAGCTCGATATGCATTTAGGGGATCCGGAGTACTTTGTTGATGCCCCAAGACGTAGCATACTTCTTCACTGTTAATTCAAGTATAGCAAGACTGCTGTATGCCCCACTTTTGGACAAAATTTGAGCCGCCCTTTTTGGGTTTTAAACTCAAATCCCCTTTGGTCTCAAAGTGCCCTTTGCGGGTTTTCGCCTTGGCCTCTCCTTAATCTTTCTTCTTTTGATTGAATTTTTCATTTCATTTTTCATTTCATTTTTTTTAAAACAACTCAATGCGCCCTTTGCGGGTTTTCACCTTGGCCTCTCTTTTCAGATGAAATCTGAACTCCTCGGTTTGAACATATCTTCGCCATCCATCTTGGTCAAAGTTAATGATCTTCCAGAACAAGCCTTCTTCACCACATAAGGTTTTGCCGAATTTGGCATTTACTTTCCTCTGAAGTTCTTTTGTATGAGAAGAATAATGCCAGGTCCCTATTATGAAATTCTCTTGGGCGAACCTTTCTGTCATAAGCCCGTATTATCTATTTTTGGTACATTCGACCGTGATGAATACTTTCAATCAAGCTTACTGGAGACGTTCTGCTTTATCCAATTCTTAATTCAATCAAAGCTTGGAGAAAAGGAATCTTAACTTCCAACAATTGCTTCCCTTTCATAAACCAATGGGAAAGATGCCCCGGTGAAAGTCCTGGCCAACGTTCAAGAAACATAAAGGGTAAATGGTAATTTCTCTATTGCAACCTTTACAAGTCTCAGTCATTTTTCAAAAAAAAATTTGAATGGTTTTTTGGCTGCCTTTGCTGCACTGATATGGTGTCTGATCTTTGAACAGACTGTAAATCTTTGACATTGTGCAATTATGTTTCTTTCTGACATTCTTTATTGCCACCTTTTTTGAATTTGAATTTGAATTCAAATTTGGATTTGGATTTGGATTTGGATTTGAATTTGAATTTGGATTCAGATTTGAATTTGAATTTGATGACTGTTGACTTTGCAACTTTGGCATATGAAGCGACCTTCACCCTCTTAGTGAAGTAATTGACAACTACAAAGATGAATTGGTGTCGGCTAGATGCTTTTGACGAGATCGGCCTCATAATATCTATGCCCCACATATAGAAAAAATGGAGGAGGCACATAAGTCTTGTCTTCCCCAATTTGACATTTGATGCAATTTCCCTTTCTGGGTAGACCAGTAGCCCAAACCTCTTGATTAGCCTAGCCAACCTTAGCGACATCCCCATGTTTCAGTAGTCTGGCATGCCATGATATGATCATGCGAAAACATCTTTGAATTCTTGAAAATAGCTCAATGATGTCTCGCCTTATTTCTGTGGTGAGCTAGGCTTCGATCTTCACCTTTTTCCTAAACTCGCAATGTCCACTGACCCTTTGTAAGGTAGAGTCTATTTTCATCTTGGTCTACCATCCTTAACAAATCAAAAGATAGGCCACAATCTCTATCATCTTTAAAGTCCTTAGATCCCTTAGACCCATATCTTATTCAAAAAGGGAGTTAGTAACAGTGTCGCTCATGTCTTGATATCTGGGTACCTATTGGAGGCAAATTCCAAAGAATAAATGATTCTAAGGATGATTATTTATGAATGAGGAATGAAATAATATTCCAAAGAACAAAAGAATGTATAGTATGAACAAGAACGTAAAAATATTTGCTCAAAAAGATGCATTGTATTGAAATAATAATTCTGGACACAAGCCTATTTCACAAAAGAAATCTTATTGCTTATAGGCTTAAAGCAACAAGTGTGTTTTGTACATTACTCTAAGTAAGCTCTAAATACTACGGGAATTTCTTCCGCAGTCCTATTGTCCAAAACTCTCCCAGGTTCATATTTCTGCATTTGGCGCGTCATCTAACTTCACAATACCCATGTTGATGAATTTTTTCACCAATTTCTTGAAAGCAAGGTAATTTTCTATCGAATGCCCTGTGACCCCTGCGTGGTACTCACACTGGGCATTTGGGTCATACCATTTTGGGTATGGAGGTTGCATCGGTTTCGGATGGTGGGGGGACTCAACGTGCGCATCAAATAAACTTTGATACAACTCCTTATATGTCATTGGAATCGGTGTAAATTAGAGTTTTTTAGTGTTTTGCCTTGTGCCAGATTCTTTTCTTGATGAACCCTGATACCCAGTAGTCACTGTTTTTGGCTGATTAATGGTAATCGATTTTGAGTACCCCATGCTTGTATTATTCACTTCATGTTCTTTCTTTCTCGTGGCCGTTCTCTTGTCACTTTCTCCTGCCTCTATCCTTTCATTTTTTATGGTGTTCTCAATCATTTCTCCAGTCATTACAATGTCTGAGAAGCTCTTTGTAGCACTCCCTAGCATATGAGTGATAAACGGGGCTTTCAGTGTATTAATAAAGAGCATGGTCGTCTCTTTCTCTAAGAGTGGTGGTTGGACTTGCGTCGCCACCTCCCTCCATCACTAGGCATACTGCCTAAAGCTCTCGTTTGTCTTCTTCTCCATGTTCTGGAGTGTAATCCTATCGGGCGTCATGTCTGTGACATGATTGTATTACTTCATGAAGGCTTGGGCTAGGTCTCTCCAGGAGCTAATATTAGCACGGCTAAGTTGATTATACCATCTGGACGCTGCCCCCACTAAACTATCTTGGAAACCATGAATCAAAAGTTGGTCATTGTTCACGTAGCCAGTCATCCGTCTACAGAACATAGTGATGTGGGCTTCAGGGCAGCTAGTCCCATTGTACTTCTCAAATTCTAGCATCTTAAATTTATGAAGAAGTACCAAATCTGGAACCAAACTCAAGTCTTTTGCGTCAATACCATGATGATGATTGGCATTTTCCAAAGCCTTGAACTTTTCTTCCAACCATCTACAGCGATCCTCTAACTGCCTCGAGGATTTAGTTCTTGTCCCTTCCCTCTCTGCTATATCCAAATCAGGGATGACAGGATTAGCTGGGTTATCTCCTAGGTTAGATCGTGAGTCAACTTGGAAGTTCATGGGCGGTCTAGTATCAGCTTGCCCTTGTTGAGGCCTAATCGTGACAGATGGCCTTTGGGGATACTCCTCAGGTTGTGTTTGTGCGTGTGGTGGGGTAAAAACTCGAGGAATGCCTTCGCTATCTTCTCCTGTAATAGCCATGGGACCTTTTCCTTTGTCCATTGCCCCGTTCAGCATCTGGGTCATTTGAGCCATCATGTTCCTTTGAGCTTCCAACATTTGGTCTCTCATTTCTTGTTGGAGCTTTGCCAATTGCTCTTGCATCTGGTCTTGCATGTCTTTCTGGAATTGTTCAAGTCTTTGATCTATTTTTTTTGTCTTGGTACGTGTATCGTAATGGTGCTCAGTTTCCAGATTTTTCTTTTCTCTCTTTCTCTTTCTCTGTATTAATTTCAACTAATTAGGCTCTCTCTATGGACTTAAATGCATATGATGTGATGTAATGCAAATGCATGAAATGCAATGCAAATGCATGGAATGAATGCAAAAAGAAAAAGAGGAGTTGATTCTGAATTCAATTTCATTAAAATAACTTTTCTAGAAAATAAATTCCCTTACATAAAACGGATTACATATGCGACTTTGTCCTCATAGTCCAGGTGAAGACACCAATCCTTTTCTTTGTATCCGGATGTTATGGTCGTGTCCCGTGAACTTTCTCAATAGATGCCTCTTCTAGCTCCTTGTTGTTTGATCCAGGCCACGACTCTTCACTCACCTATTCCCTGTGATGCTCATAAGCTTCTTTAAGAAAGTCGAGACGTGACGGCTCTTGAGTAGTCTTTGTCGGCTTGAATCCTTGGGGAAAGTCTTGTATTCTTCTGCGGACCATCAGCCTTCTCTCATTGTTTATTTGGACTATATTCGAACGACCGTATTATAATTCACTTTATCAAGCAATCCATTTCCTTATGAAAAACTCTTCTATTTAGCAATCGAATATGAATCAACACCTCCTTTCTATAATGATGAAATGCAATGCAGTAAAAAAAAAAAAGAAACACGTTAGCACAAAAGAAATAAACAACAGAATAAAGTACCTAATCGTGTGACCACTAGGGTTTGGGGTGGCTCTACCTAGGGTTAGCTCTTAGGGTTCACTATATGTGGTTCGGTTCTAAGGTAAGAGTACCCGAACCGGCAGATTCCTCGATCCTCACCCATTATAGGCTCATATGGACCGAGTTCGGTTCAGGGGAATACATTTCCCTATGGCCATGCGGAAGTGAAAACTTCACGAAAACATAGGTACAAATGTATCCCGGAAGCGATCCACTAGCTCATGCGGAGGTGAAAACCTCACGAAGGCATAGCTTCTCGCTCCCACTTAAAGGCGCGACCACTAAAATGAAATAGAATAAAATGAACGAGTCAGAAAATGAAGATAATGAAAAATAAAAGTAAAAAAGAATAATAATTATAAGTATAAATACGAAAAGAAAATATAATTATAATAGTAAGAATAATAAAAATAATAGCAATAATAATGGGTAAATATCTCAATAATACCAAAAAAAATCAAAATTTACCGGACAGTATAGGTTTCAGGAAAATTGACCGGAAAGTGCAATTTCCCCAAAAAACGCGTCCAAGTCAACGCGTTTTTGGGGGAAAACGGCCTAAAGCGCGTCTCTGGGGGAGCGCTTTTGGCCTCAAAGAAAAACGCTCCCACGAGGGCGCTTTTTTGTTGAGGTGGCAAAAGCGCCCCTAGGGACGCGCTTTTAAGGTCGTGCAATCTGATCAAATTTTTTTTTTTTTGACCGTTGGCCCCCAACGGTAAAAAAAAAAACTATAAATACCCCTCCAACCCTTCATTTTTTTCACACTTCAATCCTTTCTCATTATTCTCTCAATTTGCTCTCAAGTTTCTCTCAAAGTCCTTGAAATTTACGCTCAAATTTCAAAATAGTCCTTACTATTTGACTAAAAAGCCCTTTATAATTTTTTTAATATATCTATTTTTTGGAAAATTTGAAAATACTTTATCGGAGTACAATGGTAGGGAATTACGTCGCCTAGACAACAAGCACATTGCCGTCGAGCAAATGAAAATGGTAAGTTTGAATGTTAATTTTTCAATATTATTAAATTTTTTTAATTATGTAATTTTAATTAATTTTGAATTTTATAATTTTTAAACAAATCAGTAGATCGGGTGTTGCAATGTTATATTCGCAACATGCCCGGTCCCCATCGCCATTGATCGAGAATTACTGCGGGAAGCGGGTTTTGGCAAGTGGCCACGATAGGCCGGGGTTCAAGTTGGACCCGCTTTGATCAGCGCGTTGATAGAGAGGTGGAGACCCGAGACGCACACTTTCCATCTACTATGCAGAGAGTGTACCATCACCTTAGAAGATGTACAGTTACAGTTGGGATTATCGGTGGACGGGTCGGTAGTCACCGGGTCCGTAACATCTCTCGATTGGATGGCCGTATGCTACGAGCTTCTGGGTGCCATTCCGGATAAAATTCAAGGAGCTCGGATCGATATGGGTTGGTTACGAGACGCATTCCCGCAGCCGAATGAAGGTTCGACCGAAGAAGAAAGAATACGATATGCGCGGGCATACATACTTCAGATAATTGGAGGCTATCTGATGCCGGACCTCTCTAGAAACCTCGTCCACCTGAGATGGCTCTTGAAACTTGTTGATTTCAGAGTAGCCGGTGAATTGAGTTGGGGGTCTGCCGTGATATCGAGGTTGTACCGGGAGATGTGCGGGGCGACGCTGCCGAGTAAAGTAAAAATCGGAGGTTGCCTATCACTACTGCAGTCATGGGCATGGTTTCGATTTCCATTTTTACATCCTCGACTCGACCAGCCATATTCATTCCCACTGATAACGAGGTAAATTTAATATTATATTTTACAATTATGTCATAGATTTATAGTATAATTGCATGCTAAAAGTTTATTTAATTAGGTGGAACCATCCGACGAGTCATGTTGGAATACCTAACTCGCTTGAAGATATACAGCTCCTATTGGAACAACGGTCAGAATCACAAGTAAGTGTCGAATTTCGTTATTATAATTTAGTATTTCGTATGTAGTGTCTAGTATTATGTATATAACTAATATTTTGGAAATGTTAATATAGTTTCAATGGACACCGTCTGAGGATCCCGAATTCGGCAAGAATTCGGAGGAGTTCCTCCAAAATCCGAACAGCTTGGCACGTTAAGGTCCCGTTAATCACCTACTCAACCGTGGAGATGCACCAATGGATCGGGTTCTCGTGGCAATTTGGATGCCGCAGAACCGATTCCCGTGCCTCCCCGAGGTGCTCGATGATGAGCACAAAGTGGACTTACGGCGGAAGACACGGATTGACCAAGATTTTGGTCGAGAACATATCGAGACGTGGGAGAACCGGTATGACTTTTTACCTAACCGAGAACCGATCATAGTTTCGAGTTAGCGTGCGTAACGAAGTGCATCAAATATCCCACGATCGCATGTCCTATTCGTCAAGTGTACACGATAATGCTCGCCAACAATACCTTGGTTGATCTCACAAACTCAGACACGAAACCATAGGTCGTCGCGGTCGTGACACACCGTACATGGTGTTCGCCCGTGCCTTCCCACGGTTAATTTCTTGCAAGACCTTCGGCTCCATACATGGCCTCCTTGTATCGCCGATAACTCGCTGCTCTCTTCTAAATAGTGCCGCTAAACAAAAATATGTCTCCCGCAAAACCGCCTGAATGTCGGCGGATGACGGGTTCCTTTTAGCACGTAATTTATGCATTCGGCCAGGTTTGTGGTCATATGACCATATCGTAGGCCGCCGTCATATGCTTGTGTCCACTGCTCAAAAGGAATATTACATGTACTCTGCGCTTTCGCGCATATCTCTTCGCAAAAAGCGGCTAACATCTCGTGAAAACGGTCTTTATTGATCTCGCACCACGCCAATATACGTTGATAGCGAATATTACATACCACTATTCAATTGCGAATACATTGAAAATTTCAAAAGAAATTATATTAATAGATATTTCATACCCATATCGGTCACTTGCCATTTCTCTCTTTTAGATCGGTGTTGCCCATAGTAGTTGGATGAAACATGCCTCAAGCAATATCGATGGTGTGTGCGATGCCACATGCTTCCCCGCGCTTCTATTGCCGCAAGTATTCCAGGGCCCGATTCGATATAACGCATATGTCGGGTTGAGGCGGACATGCCTCCTTAACCTAGATAGGAAGAAGTCCCGATCATCACCGACTCCGTGTGTTATTGCGAATACAATCGGAAGGATTCTCCCACACCGCCTTCTTGTGCCACAACTAGCAATAGCCGATGCGTATATCTACCATACATGAAGGTACCGTCAATTTGTACCAATGGCTTGCGGTATGTAAAAGCATCTCGGCATTGCTTAAATGTCCGTAATGTGCACTTGAACACTCGCGCATCCACGAGCGGACGATCGTTGTAGTACGCCGTTTCGTTTCAAGGTCCGCTGTCTTTGCTCGGGATATACGCCTCAACACTGACACCACCGCCACACTTCATTATATGAAGCGTCCCCATCAACCGTGTAACTTTTCCAACGCCTTCGCTTGGCTATCCAAGCCTTTCTCAGTAAGAGGCGTGTACCCCATTTGGCTACGAATATTGCCAATTAAGGTCGGCATCAGTAGTTTTGGGATCGACCTTCACCGTCGGGATTATTAAATCACCAACATGTCCGAATCCATCCTCGGATGATCTTGTGTTACACATGTCAACGGCAATACGTTAAATAATGCAACATTACATAATATTAGTGTTATTCAAATCATTGAACACATAGTGGTACTGCATCGTAAGACATGTATGCGGACCTTTGTACTTTTCACCTCCCACATCCTCGCCCTTTTCCTCAACGACGCCATGATTTTCCATGAACATGTGCCGCCTTGCATCGCACACTTCGCCTCGTACCTATCGAGGTTTGATTTAACCATAGTGTAGTTAACCCGCTCCTCGATGTCAGTATTGTTTCAATGCACCAAGAAAAGTATTCTTGTTGGAAAACGGTTACCAACTTCTAATTCGTCCGAATCCAACGAAAAATTTGTACGGTCACGCCTCCTGGTGTGGTAGTTGAGGAAACTCCAATGCATCATCTTGAGATAGATCGACATTATGCATGTGCGCCTGGAGGTGAGTATGCCCGAATAGCGGATCTTCTTCTTCTTCGCCTCAACCGCCTCAACGTCTTCAGTACAATTGGAACAGCTCCGGTTGAGAAAATAATCCAACTTCTCGCACCGTCGGGCCTCGGCTCTCGAGGTGGATCCACATCGATTCATCGTCCGACCCTCCATAACCTCGCAACAAACGAGGCCCCTCGCGGTGGATGTCGTCGGAGTACATCATCCTCCTTAAACATCTTTCGTCAGATTCCAATCGTATGTGGATTGCCAACCACTAGAAGTTGACGACGCCCCCAATACGTATTTCTATCATCGGACGTCGATCGACGGATATGCATGTCCCATCCACCAACCGAGTGTTTTGCCTCCCACTTACAGAGTGTCGACTTGGGGTTGTGTATTCCCCTCGAACGATACTAGATGTTGAGGTCGCAACGGATCACTTGGAGATGAAAATTCTACATATACCTCGATATATGGTGAACCACTGGCAAGATGAGTCTCCACCATTGCCTCAAGGCTCCGAGGACCTTTGATTTCGAATGAGTCATATCTCACCGGATCAACTGAAGCGCAAAATCTATACTTAATAGACTGAACTTTCATTGGCGTTGTTCCGATATTTTACGCCTAATTCTTTTGCGAAGTTCTACCAAATCGACGTTACGATTAAAACTCAATCGCTACTGTGTTTTTCCGATAAGAAAACAACACCATTTTTGGTGTCTCGCACTTCACCATCGTAGTAAATAACAAAGATTAATACGCTCACTCATTTTCAATTTTTTTTTCTTTTTGCTTGAATTTGGTTTCTCGCCAACCGAGAATGAAATTTGGCTGATTTATAACCTAATTTTGCCGAGAGCATCTTGTAGCAAAAGTGTGTCCACGTGGGGCGCGTTTTGGCCATCGTTTGTTCGTAAACGCCTCCTCAAAATAATTTTTCTCGAGACCACTATAGCAAAAGAGAGTCCACGTGGGAGCGTTTTCGGTCACGCGGTTTGTTCTCGCAACGCCTCCTCAAAATAATTGTGCCCGATACCACCGTAGCAAAAGCGCGTCCACGTGGAAGCGCCACCACCGCTTTTGTTCAAACGCCTCCTCAAAATTATTTTGCCGAGACGGAAGGAAACCACAAAAATGAGTCCACGTCGCCGTTTTTTTGGGAAAACGGCCTAAAAGCGCGTCCTGGGAGCGCTTTTGCAGCACCTCGGAAAAGCGCCGCCGCGTGGGAGCGTTTTTGCTGAGGTGGCCAAAAGCGCTCCCCCAGGGACACGCTTTAGGCCGTTTTCCCCCAAAAACGCGCTGACGTGGACGCGTTTTTTTGGGGAAATTGCACTTTCCGGTCAATTTTCCTGAAACCTATACTTTCCGGTAAATTTTGATTTTTTTTGGTATTATTGAGATATTTACCCAATAATAATAGTAACGAAACAATAATATAATAATGGAAGTAATAATTACATAATAATAATAAAAGAGAATAGCAACAATAATATGTTAATATATGTATTACTAATGATAATAATAGCTTAAATAGAAAGTAATAATACATTAATAAGAAAAATAATGATAATAATAGAAAATATAAAAAGAATAAATAAAATAAAAAATACTAATACGGGTGGTAGTAAAGTAATGATGATAGCAAATATAATAGTAATAATAAAGATATTAAGTAATAAGGTAATAATACTAATAAGGTAATAATAATGGCAATAATATAAAAATAATAATAATAAAATGGAAATAATGATACTTTAATGAAATAATAATAATAATAAATATAATAATAGTAGTAAATATAATAATAATAATAATAGTAATAATAATGCGAGACAATATATTTATAATAATAAAAAATGACAATAATAATAATAATAAATAAAAAATAAAAATGATAATAAACAGATAATAGTAAAATAAATAAAAATGATAATAATATAAATGATGATAATAATATAGAGGTATTAAATTAATTTTAATAATAAAATAACAAAAAGGGGACTGAATTGAAATCAAGACAAAATTTTGGGTGCGAATCGAAAAAAAAGAAGGGCGGAGGACCGATTTGTAATGCGCGTGAAAGGAAGGGGACCAAAATGGAAATTTATCCAGGCCTCCAAAACGACGTAGTTCCTTCAGGGATTAAATTTGAAACTGCGCGAAATTTCTGGGTAAAATTAAAAATAAAAGGAAATCTAATTTAAAAAAACTGAAAATGCGGAGGGACCAAGTGGGCAATAAACCCCTTGAAGAAAAAAACGCGCGGATCTTGCTAAGTCGGGTCGGGTCGCCCGGGTTCCCCAAAACGACGCCGTTTTGGCGCCTGGGGAACCCACTGAAACGGCAGCGTTTCAGTGCCGCTATTTAAAGACAAATTTCCCTTTTTTTTTCTTATTAGTTGCCGTAGTTAAAAAAACAAAAGGGGGATACCCTTTTCTCTGCTAGGGTTTCACCCTTCTCACGCCGCCGTTATTCGTCACCGACGACTGCCGTATACTGCGGTCGAATCTCTCCAGGTGAGTTTTTCCTTTCTTTTTTGTATATTTTTTTTATATTCGAATATAAACTATATTTTTTGGAAGAAAATAAAGATAAATGCACATATATAGGTATATTTTCGAAGATGAAAAAATAAAAAATAAAAGGAGAAATAAATAAATGAAAACTATACAAAGATAATGATCTTAATCCTCGAATCTGTTTCAAAGCCTTTTTATTTCGATTTTTTCTGTATTTTTCTCTCTGTTTTTATTCAATCCAAAAAATCCCCCCATTCCAAATAATATAGAGGTATTAAATTAATTTTAATAATAAAATAACAAAAAGGGGACTGAATTGAAATCAAGACAAAATTTTGGGTGCGAATCGAAAAAAAAGGCGGAGTACCGATTTGTAATGCGCGTGAAAGGAGGGGGACCAAAATGGAAATTTATCCAGGCCTCCAAGACGACGTAGTTCTTTCAGGGACTAAATTTGAAACTGCGCGAAATTTCTGGGTAAAATTAAAAATAAAAGGAAATCTAATTTAAAAAAAACTGAAAATGCGGAGGGACCAAGTGGGCAATAAACCCATTGATGAAAAAAACGCGCGGATCTTGCTAAGTCGGGTCGGTCGCCTGGTTCCCAAAACGACGCCGCTTTTGGCGCTGAGAACCCACCAAACGACAAATAAGCGTTCAAAGGCCCTATTTAAAGAAAAATTTCCCTTTTTTTTTCTTATTAGTTGTCGTAGTTAAAAAAACAAAAGGGGGATACCCTTTTCTCTGCTAGGGTTTCACCCTTCTCGCGCCGCCGTTATTCGTCACCGACGATCGCCGTATACGGTGGTCGAATCTCTCCAGGTGAGTTTTTCCTTTCTTTTTTGTATATTATTTTTTTATATTCGAATATAAACTATATTTTTGGAAAAAATAAAGATAAATGCACATATATAGGTATATTTTCGAAGATGAAAAAATAAAAAATAAAAGGAGAAATAAATAAATGAAAACTATACAAAGATAATGACCTTAATCCTCGAATCTGTTTCAAAGCCTTTTTATTTCGAATTTTTCGTATTTTTCTCTGCTTTTTATTCAATCCAAAAATCACCCCATTCCAAAATGATTTTGAGCCTTTTATAGGCATATTACAACTGCTGGCCTCTGCTTTTTTTTTGTCGTTATGTGCGTATTTGCTGTCCTTGCAGGTATGGACTACGCAAGTGGGAGGGTTTGGTCTTTGCGGTGCAGTGCAGTTAGGCAGAGGACAAAGTGCGGTCTTGAGGTGGTGCAGGAGCTAGGTAGACTTTAGGGTTTCTTTTTTTGTTTTTTTTTGTTTATTGTTTTGGGCCATTTGTGTTGGGTTTATATTTAGTTTGGTCTTAGGGTAAAAGTGGGTTGTAAAATGGGCAAAAATTGGGTCTATAGACTGTTAATATCTGTTTTATTTTGGGGTTTTGTTTGATTTAGTGGGCCGGGCAAAATTTGGGCTTTACAAGGACATTTATGGAGAAGTTAAGTTCATCTCAGTAAACGGGTGAACCAGACTTGGTAAAACCTGCACAAAAATAAATGGATTTACTCACAAGTCACACAATAAAATGACTTTTTTTTTTAAAAGTGCTTTGCAAATGACTGTTTTACTGACAAAACTAACACTTATATACCCGTCATACCTCATCTACCAAAGGTGTTATTCTAATGTTTATATTTGTATTGTATGGTTGTTTTCCATGGATATTTCCTGTTACTGTCTGAGACACAGTAGAACTTCAATCATGAGACAGTAAAGGATCATGCTTGGTTAGGTTATTTGAGTAAATGGGGTTTGAGGGAAAGCTTTTATAATCATGTAAGCATACTAAGTTTTGATAACATTAGTTATATGTCAGATTAAGAAATGTATTTTGGTGTTAAGTTGCATGATATGTAAAAATCTTTAAATCCTAATCAAACAACACTTGATTGTCTCTGTGATGAGAACTGATATGAGATTCCAAGCAGAAAGGAATATGTAAATCATATGGAAGAACATCAGATGCTTAACATGATTATGTGCAGACTAGTGTGGGAATTGCGACCTATGTTCCATATCCGCATTCACAGATGACAAATGAGTATTTGATCCCCACCATCTGCAGAGCACTGTTGTATATAGATTGTATGGTAGTTGCCAACTTGCAAAGTGATGTAATATTAGTTATGCACTTGAACAATGTTGTTGTTATTATATGGTGTACTATTAATTATGCATTTGGATAATATTATTAATTCCTAGTATTAATTGTGGTTTGGAAGCTAAATTATAATTATTCAATCCTTGTTTTTTTATTTTTTTAACACAATTACAAATAATTTATTTGACTTTGGTTGTTTTCAATTTATGACGGTTAATATTGTAGCTTAATAATTGAGTATTATTATATATTTAATTTGATTTATTTTTTTATAAATAAATCATTGCAATATATGTAAAAACAATTTAAAATATAAAAAATTATTAATATATGTAAAAGCAACTTTTCCGGAAAATATTTTCAGAAATCACAAACAACATGTAAAAATATTTTACACAGATTCATCCAAACACCGAAAATATTTTCAAAGAAATTATTTTCCAGAAAAGTAAATCATTTTCCAGAAATCATTTTCCGAAAAACATTTTACTGACAAACAAACGGACCCTAAATGCCTTTTGAAGAAAAAAACTTGTAAAACTTTGTGGTGATATATATATATATATATATTGTATTTATTTAAATAGTCACCTCAATTAGTAGAATTTTTTTTATATCCAAATAATTTTCTTAATTATTAGTTTTTTTATCCAATTATAAAAAAAAATTATAAAATGATTATTTAACTATTAATAATTTTTTCGATTATTTAATTATTTAATTGTTTTTTAGTCATCATGGCTTATGACAACAGATTTTAAGATTCATATAGTAATAATTTTAACACTTAATATTTATAAATTATGTCAATTTAAATTTAATTTTAAAAAATTTAACTTTCAATATGTACATGTTATATAATTTAAATTTTTTATATAATTCTTTTTGTGATATTGAAGATTAATTTTAAAATAATGGAGAAAGAGGTAAAGTATTACTTTGAAATTTTGAAAATTTTTATTTTTTTGGTAAAATTTTCAAATTTATTTAGATAATTTTTTAACTAAAAAAAAGTAAAATTTCGTGTTAACGTGCCACATGAATCAAAGCGTTGAACACTTTGAACCTGCATATTGCAGTGCACACATGTCTGACAGACACCTAACCTAAGTACCTAACTAGTTTCCCTCTTCCATGGCTGCCTGCCTCCACCAAACCCCATATCCCAAAATCTAATACCCAAACCAAAACACATTTTTCTTTAATTTAATGTCAATAAATTAATAATCAAATTAAAATAACAATGCTTTTCTCACAACTGTCCAACCCACCTCCACTACAGCTTCATTCCTCTTTCCTTGTTTTTCATCGCCGCTTGGCGGACTTCTCCACGTTCTTTCTTTCCCTATTTATATTTTTTCCCTCACTTTCTTTCCTTCCAAACACTCCCCTTTCCTTAATCTAACATGGCCTTAACTACCCAAACTTGTTTCCTTCAAAATCCATTCCTTCCTTCGCCTTCTCTTTCCCAGCCTTCTGCATTTCCTGCTCCGGCGGCTCTCCCTTCTCGAAAACTCCGTCCCATTTCTGTCCAGTGCTCCCTGGCTTCCGCCCCCTCTGTGGCGGTGACGGCGTCCAAGGAGTGCAAGGTGAAATCGGTCAAGGCTAGGCAGATCATTGACAGCAGGGGTAATCCCACGGTCGAGGTTGATTTGATCACCGATGATCTTTATCGATCAGCCGTTCCTAGTGGCGCATCTACCGGGATCTATGAGGCGCTTGAGCTCAGAGATGGTGACAAGAGTGTCTATGGCGGCAAAGGTGTGCTCTTTGCCGTCCAAAACATCAATGAAATTTTGGGTCCTAAGCTTATTGGCATTGATGTCAGGTAAAGCTTAAAACACCTTTTCCTTAGAAACAAAATATGCCAACAGCTGAAGTACTTAAACCCAAAGTGTTTTCATTTAACTGGTTTTTTATGCCAACAGCTGAAGTACTTAAACCCAAAGTGTTTTCATTTAACTGGTTTTTTAAGTATTGAAGTTAACCAAATACTTTGTTTGACCTTTTATTTTTCAAGAAATCAAGCGGATGTAGATGCTGTAATGCTGGAAATCGATGGTACTCCAAACAAGTCAAAGCTTGGAGCTAATGCAATATTGGGAGTGTCATTGAGTGTATGCAGAGCCGGCGCAGGGGCGAAAGGGATGCCATTGTATAAGCATATCCAGGAGTTGTCAAGAACAAAGGAACTCGTTATGCCAGTTCCAGCTTTTAATGTCATCAATGGAGGAAGTCATGCAGGAAATAATTTGGCTATGCAAGAATTCATGATACTACCGGTCGGTGCAACCTCGTTTGCTGAGGCACTTCGAATGGGGAGTGAAGGTTAGCTAAGTAATCCCTTGGCTATGTTAATTGATGTAGTTGTATTTCATTGGAACAATCTTTTATCATTTGACATGAAATTTGATTTTACGTGTATAGGTTTATGATTTAGCTCTAGGAACCCATGTTCTTGTAATTAGTTTGAAATTCTGATTAGTGGCTATTATTTGTAACTTAGAATGTTCTTTGGTTTGTTGTTTAAACTTATCTGTGCATATGTCAAATTAGTTGATGAAGCTTTCTTCTTTTTTGGGGTATAGTTTATCACACACTTAAGGGTATTATCAAAGCAAAATACGGACAGGATGCTTGCAATGTTGGAGATGAAGGTGGATTTGCTCCCAACGTTCAGGACAATAGAGAGGGATTGGTTTTGCTAATGGATGCTATTGAGAAGGCCGGTTACACTGGAAAGGTGAGAGACATACCCTTTTTTTCTGTTTTTATTGTTTTCCCATAAGCTAAACATGACCCGAAAATATAAAAACTGCAGATCAAAATAGGAATGGATGTTGCAGCTTCGGAATTCTACACAAAAGATGGGAAATATGACCTAAACTTTAAGAAACAACCAAATGATGGAGCGCATATACGTTCACCTCAGAGCTTGGGTGAACTCTACCAAGAGTTTGTCAAAGATTTCCCTATTGTGTCAATTGAAGATCCATTCGACCAAGATGACTGGAGCTCATGGGCTTCGCTTCAGTCTTCCGTCAATATCCAACTCGTTGGAGATGATTTGTTAGTCACAAATCCAAAGAGGATATCGGAAGCTATTCAAAAGAAGGCTTGCAATGCCTTGCTTCTTAAGGTAAACATCTAAGCTGGCATGAAACCACTCTTTGTTTGGGTTTTCTCTTACCTAGTTTTTACAGTACTTGTCTTCTTTGTCTGATTCTACCATTCTCACCTAGTGAATGAATACTTTGATCTTCATTTAGAATAGAACCCAATAACGAGCATCAATGTGGCATTCTTTGTAATTGTTATTTGCATTGATAGAATCTATAAATTATGCTATTGAAAGCAAGATTCAACACTTATAAATCCAATGTACAATGGAACAAATAATCTTATAGAATCTAACTGTCCATTGTGAGAAAATTGGCTGCACTATTTATTTCATAGCAGCCAAGGTTTTTGTGTAATCACCAATGTGACTATGCTATGTCTTGGGTTCATTTGATGGATCAGTGGGTTCAAATGAGCATGCATGGTACAAGATAACATGGTTGATTACTGAGATTGCTATTCAAATGTGCAAAATGCCTTTTTTTTTCCATTTCTAATACATCATTTTTTTGTTAATATGACAGGTTAACCAGATTGGAACAGTGACCGAATCTATTCAAGCAGCACTTGACTCAAAAGCTGCAGGATGGGGAGTGATGGTCAGCCACCGAAGTGGTGAAACAGAGGATAACTTCATCGCTGACCTTTCTGTTGGTTTAGCTAGTGGCCAGGTACATCATTCGAAATCATTAACCCGTAATAGCAATTTATCAGCAATGCGTTTTTTTTTTTCAAATTTTTCCAGTGCTAGATGGTGAGGGTGGTTGTTCTTTTGTATAGATCAAGACTGGAGCTCCTTGTAGAAGTGAGAGGTTGGCCAAGTACAACCAGGTAATTTGGGCTTTTCTTCTACTGTGTTCCTATTTTTTGGACTCTTCATTTTTTCTTGAAGTACCCGTGCCAGATGCCCTCTGTCTGACACATATTTGAGTATGTCCTTCCAATGATCCCTAAGTACATGAAAAAACTTGGAAAAATTAATCATATTCGTGTCAGGCATATACCCCATATTCAACACAACCAACTCCATTTAACATAGCTCTTATACTTGTGGCATGCTGTTTCTGACATGGATCCAGAAACCGAATGATTTCTAGGGTTAATGTTGATTTCTTTTCTATTTGGTATAATTGAACATGACCGTGGAAAAAAAAGGGTTTCAGACCTTGGACTTTGGCCATGCTTTAGATGCTAACCAACTACTGCAGTTAATTTAAAAACACTTCTAGTTTATCGAATTGATGATAGTTGAACAATCATCACACTGGTAAACAAAATACCTGGGTCCAACATGGAGATGAGAATATTACCTTCCAATGATCTTCGAAATACATGAGAAAAAAAAGTGGAACATACTTATGTCGGATTCATACCCATAAGTCGGATTCATACCCATATCTGATGCTCAATCCTGAATACGAGTAACATATTTCTGTAATTAGTTATGAAGGAATCATCTCACATTCTCCCACTCTGATTGCAGCTTCTTCGCATTGAAGAGGAACTCGGAAATGTCCGCTATGCTGGTGAAGCTTTCAGATCTCCTTAGAGGAGTTAACTTACAGGAACAAGTTTCTGCACCAAATTAGTATGGAGAAACGTTTTAACGAGCTCTAGTAAACTGAGGCCGACCTATAGAAATTTTCAGGAACCCTAAGAGCTTCTCAAGGGAAAAAAACATAATTTGATCAACTAGGATAGATTTCAGTTTGTGGGATCTGAATAATGAAGTTTTGGTATAAGTTGTATTTGGAGTGTTGAATGAAGACTTTGATTAGATGTGATTCTCTGTAATTCTGCTGAACCTTGTAAAGAGGTATTCAAAAATAAATATATGTTTGGATGTGTTTTTTAATCTGCAGCCGCATGAGTCAATAGGTTAAACTTGAGTTTTAACTAGACCGCTCTATGGGTAGATTCTTTCTTAGAAAATTCAGATGGGTTAATATGGAGTTTACTACTTTACTTAACATGTTTGTCTAAAAAATTATATATTTTTTTTAAAGTTAATTTATATCAGGATTCATTTATTGTGTCATATTAAAAACTTGTAACGTGTCATTGTAGGATCAAAACGTGATTAATAAAAATTCAGGTGATACAAGAATACAAATTTAAATATTAATTAAATATTTTTAGATAAATTCAGCAACATATCACAAGTTTTTATTGTTTTAAATTTTCACTTCGAATTAATTAGAAATACTCATTTACTAACTTTTATATTTTAGTTATGTTTTTCTAATTTTAAAAATTTTATCACAAATAATTGATTTTTTTACCAGCATTATTTCATTTATTTGCAAATCATTACAAAGAAAAAGGAACAGAAGATTTCAGTGTTTGAAATTGCGTTTAAAATTTAAGTATTTAATATTATTGTTAAAAAATGATTTTAAAAAATAAAATATTTATTTTAGAAAATAAAATATCGAGTTTAGACATAATGTTGTGAAGTAAAATATACATTTAAATGATGTTTAAATTTGTTAATATTATGATATTTTAGTAAAAATATAAAAAGAATGTATTATAACTCATCATTAATATTTTGATATATGAATAATTTGAATATATAATTTATATTTTAAATATTATTAAAATATAACTATTCCAAATTTAAATATATAATGTTATATATTTGAAATAAATTTCAATAAAAATAATTGTATATCCAATATAAATATTACATAAAATACATTTGATTATAAATAAAGATTAAAAATGTTCTTTGGCTCCAAAAGTGCTTTTCTTAAAAACAAAAGCTAAAATAAATACTTTTGCTTTTGGGTTCAAAAGCATTTTGATTTCAAAAGCTGTTTATTTAGTATTATGTATGACTTTCAAAATATTTTTAAAAAGTAATGAAAAACAAAGCTTTACTCATTGGTACTGTTGCTATTGTAATAAAAGCAGTATCTGGGTTCGATTGCATTTACATATACTTTTCTTCAAATTTAAGGGTTTGAAGATTATAAGTAGAAGTAAACCTTGCATGACAAAAACTAATTTAAAATAGGATGTGAAGTGGCGTCTTACGAGTTTTTACATTTTCCCGGAGTCAACCAGAAAACCAACTAATTGGGCTATTTTACGATCTCTGTTGTAGCTCTGACTTACATTGGGCATGTATTGGGGATTTCAATGATCTTTTTTTCTTTGGATGATAAGAGTGGGGGTGCGGCATATCCGTCAACTTAGTTGGAAGGGTTTCGGGACTGCATCTCAGATTGTCTGTTGTTTGAGGTCCCGTTGACTGGGTTTTGTTTACTTGGGAAACGGGTAGAGGCACTACTGCTTGTGTTTTGGAACGGTTAGATCGAACGCTTGTTAATGATGCATGGGCATATCATAAGCTCTTTAATTTGGTAAGTGCTTCGTCAGACAATTTCCTTATTAAGCTTATGTTGTCTATTTCTCGAGTTGGTCCTCGGGTTAGGTGGTTGAAGATTGAGAAACGGTGGCTGTTGGAGGACGACTTCTTGAGTGTGGTACAATAAGGTTGGACCAAGTGCTCTTCCTTTGCTTTAGTCAATCAGTTGGCTTGTTGTAGCTCACGATTGGACGAGTGGTATTAAACGCTTGAGTGTAATTTTACTTCTTGTATTAAATAGGTTAAGCGGCGGTTAAGCTTGGCGAGGGTGCATAGGATTGATGCACATGTGGTTGAGTTACGACGGGAGGTGAATACTTTGCTTGCTTAGGAGTCAGTTTATTGGAGACATCGTTCTAAGATCTTCTGGATGCATTGGGAAGTCTATTTTGAAGTTCTTCCATGCTCAAGCTTTGAAGCGTCGTGCTGTTAATCATATCTTGGTGTTGGTCGACGATATAGGTTAGTCTCACACAGATGCAATAGGGATGGGTAATGTTGTTTCGCATTTCTTAAATCTATTTGTTGGTTTTGATAATATGGCTTTTGCACATTTTGATGACTTACCCTCTATGGTAAGTGGGGTTGATAACGATTCTCTTTTAGCTATTTTTAGGCAGGAAAAATTCTGGCAAGCGGTATTTGAAATGCTCCCGGATTAGGCGTTGGGCCCGGATGGATTGAATTTGGCTTTTTTCCAGAAGTGTTGGTCTGTAGTTGGTTTTCAGGTGTTTGCGCAGTGCACGGCTTGGCTAGAGAGTGGAGTGTTTTTGCCATCTTTAAATATTGGCCCATTTCCGTGAAGGATCTCCGACCTATAACTCTTTGTAATCTCGACTAGGTAAGGAGGTGGTCTTGAAATCTGTGGCTCAGGTTATTCCTACTTTTTGTACGAGTGTTTTCTTTTTCTCGTTGGGTACTTGCGATGTGTTTCAGCGGATGATATATTAGATTTAGTGTTGTAAGTGTAGTATTTTTGTCTAAGTATACTTGTATTTTTCGAATAAATTGATTTAATAAAATTACATTAATATCTTTTAAATATTGTCCTTAAACGATTTTTGTACGCAAAGCAAAATGGAAATAAATATTGTCCCATTGATTATCTAATGTTTAACTAATATTAAGCAGTATTACATGGTCAGATTGTAATATGAAAAGATAACTTATAATAGTAGATAATCTAAACATGTCCTCAATCTAATTGGAAATGAGCAAATCGATTGAAAGGCTAATATGTCGTCTATCAAGTCCATTTAGAGAGATATCTTGTCTTAGGTATTGGAGCGAATGACTCCGAGAAGATAGAGACATAGATGTGATTGACTGCACTAGAAGTATATCAAACATGACCCAAGTAGAATGGATCTTAAATCCGTTTATGGATTTATTCACTTGTGATGTTCATAGTGTGACATACCTTAATCTTGAGTGGATGATGAATTATGTATGCATGACTTGTATACTTTGATATAAATGAAAATCTAAGTTCAAATAGATAAGGAACCAAAAGTTGGTGCATTGGATATACAATATTATGCAATATGTAGCATCATTGCATAACAGTGGAATTCATAGCTCAATAAAGGGTAAATGATATCCTTTCATTAGTATTACATGATAGATGAAAAGTAAACATGACCATAAGTCATTTATCTTTTTTATAAATGATTTAATTACTACTTGACAATAATTGATTTTTCATGAAAGAAGATATAGTGATTATTGTGAGATAAAATAGGATCATATTGGGAGAACGATGCATCCCAAAGGGATTAAGGATATCCTATGAGGGTAACACACTTATTACAATGCCATTGGACGAGAACTTATTAAGTAGCTTTCGTAATGATATATAATAAGGGAGAGCTCAGTCACGATACTTTAGTAGGATAACTTCGTGACTAAACAATATTATAATTAATAGGCGAAAAGTCGGAACTTAATTATAAATTATTTGAGCCCTAATTATATAAGTCCAATTAGTTCCTCAATTAGCTCAAGATAACTAGAAATAAATTGCATATAGAACCAATGAATAAATGGAAATGAACAGAAACAATGAAGTAAAAGAAATAAATCGCATGTATCACTATCTGCAATAAATATGTTTTCTCGCAAAGTACAAGAAATGACTTAGGAATTAATTTAAGGTTCTTCGAATTATTATTTTATTAATTTTAATTAAATAATTAAAGTTCGAAGATAAAATTAAATTAATTAATTCATTGTGGATTTGACTGAATAAGAAAATTAAATATATTTTCTCATAGATTTTAGTACGGTAAAGTTGCAATGATTTTAACGAAATTAGAATTGGGTTGAGAAAATTATTTAATTGCAAAATTAATTTAGTCAATCTAATTGATTAAATAATAATTATTTTGGGTAATAGAAATTAAACATTGGATTGGATTAAATTATAAAGTGTTGGGTTAAAAGTGCTAGGTTAAAAATCCAAGAAGCACACATAATTGGACTCAACACATGAGAGACCCAATTTATCCCTCATGTAATAGTTAGATTATAAGGGTGTGTTGCCCCCTACCTATTAGACTTATTCAAATAATATTATTTATCAAGGACTTGTTCAACCAAAACTTTTGTAATTCTACCTATAAATAGAGAGTATCGATCCACCTATTTCACACATCAATTTGAAGAATTCATTATTTTCTCTTAAAGGAAGTAGAGATAATTTATTTACAAGAATAAATTTTACTTTCTAATAATATTGAATTGTTGTTGGTTTTTATGGAGAGAAAAATTACTTTTTCACTGAAAATAAATAAATCGTTTCGACTTCTGTGAATTGGTTAATGTAGTTCGAGCCCACACTCGATACAATTTGTGATTCGAGAATGAAAGAGAAAACTGTTTGATTGAAAATCAATATCGACTTGAGTCCGCCTCATACAAAGCATATGTATTATTTCGGTTTAGGTTTATTGCTACAAATATCATAAATAGGGGTGAGCGTTCGATCGGATCAAATGAAAAAATTCTAGTTAATCGAGTTGACGAATCCTATTTTATCATCTTAATTCGATTTGAAATTTTCTCGAATTGAGTCGAGTGAGATGGAATTCGAATCGAATCAAATCGAATATATTTGTTCGAGTTAAATTTTAAAAAATGATTTTGGATCTTTGTAACCACTGTCACCCACCGTAATCAAATTTGTCGATCGTAATCAAATTTGTTATTATTAACTTTCATCATCACCTCATAATTTATTTATTAATTTTTATATACGAATTGACTTCTTTGCTTGCTTAGTTGCTTCAATTATCTTCTGATTCTTGTCACTATGTATTTTGAAATTAAAAAATATATTAAATGTAAAAATGTGATTTTTTAATAAAAGTTATTTTAAAGATAAAATGTGAAATTGGCACCTACATAAAATTTTAACACGAATATTTTATGGCATTATCAATAATTTAATTTTAACAGAAATTTAGAAAGATTCAATATGATTAAACAATTCAATAATATAAATAGTACATGTTAGGAATGACCCGATTAAGCAACGAACAAGTAATAATAGCGGAATAAATTGAGAAATTGGACACACAAATTTAACGTGGAAAAGCCCCTCCAAAGAGGATAAAAAACCACGGACAAAGATAATTTTACTATAATGGCAACAAAACGAAGAGTACAAAAGATGGAGATAAAAATTAAACCCCGAAAACCTGAAACAAAGAACCCTCAAAACGTAAACACAAAATTCTCTAAATGTGTTATGAGTTCTAATATCTAATGGGTGTATTTTCTAAGGTTGTAAAAGAGCCTATTTATAGGCTAAATTCATAGGTCAAATAATAATAAAATAATCTAACTAATCAGTGTTTGATTGAAATAAATAAATAGAGTTTAACTAGAAGATTACTTCTCAAATTTGACTGAAAATAGGAGTCATACTTAACAAATCTCCACCTTGACTCATATTTCCACAATGCCATCTTTGCCAAAACCCGCCACGAGCCTATCTTGAACCATGCGAGGAATTAATCGAGTCGAATCGTGCTTAGAAACTGGAAGACTTCTAGCCTTCGACTTGTACACCGCCAAATCAAAACTAACCCGGTTTTGATTTTCACGAACACAAGGCCTAACTTTTCAAAACTCAGTATCCAAAAGAGAACCTCTCTTCAACGAAAGCAGTCATACCTTTTTCCTCATATGACCAAGTTGCCTCCGCTCTGAATGAGTTGACTTCGACTCAGAATAGCGGATGAGGACATCCGATTTCACCGGCCATCGTAGAACCTTCCGAATATAAAGACTGCCAGTTATTTTACCTTTTAACAAAATGAGAGCTCCACGAGATACTTTAATGCTGCTCGACTCGATGTTGATTCTGCATCCTTTCAAGTCTAAAATACTCAAGGAGATGAGATTCTTTCGTAAATCAGGTACATACCTGACATCTGAGAGTGTCCTAATCGTCCCATTGTGTATCCTAATTTTAACAGTACCAATATCAATTACCTTACTAGATGAATCGTTTCCCATGCACACAACTCCACCTTCAACCGAACTGTATGTGGAGAACCATTCTCTATTGGGACACATGTGGAAAGAACATCCCGAATCTAGGACCCACTCGGACGTGAGCTTGGAGTTATCGCTCGTTGACACTAACAAGAAATCATCGCCGCTTTCATCGGCCAAATTAGCACCAGCTACATCTTCCTCGTTACTCTCAAAGACTCTTTTCTTTCGCAGCTTTATAACAATCGCTTTGACGTGACCTAACTTTTTACAATAGTGACACCTTTTGTCTCGTTTCTTTGATGCTATCAAAATGGAAGCTTGCCTATCTGTCTTGCTATCCAAATGAAGCTCATTGTCGAGTTTGTCTCTACTCAACAAATGACCCTTCACATCTTCGAGCGAGAGTTTGTCTCTTCCATAAATCAGGGTCTCCCTGAAAGACTTGTATGAAGGGGGTAAAGAGCACAATAATAGCATAGCCTGATCTTCATCGTCAATATGAACCTCAACATTCTTTAAATCATTTAAAAGAGTAATGAATTGACTGATGTGATCTCTAAGAAGCTCACCTTCGTTCATGCGAAACGTAAATAGACGTTGTTTCAACACTAAGCGGTTAGCCAGAGACTTAGTCGCATAAAGAGTTTCTAACTTTTCCACAAGGCAGATAAGGTCTTCTCCATCAATACCTCCTGCAATACCGTATTCGCGAGGCACAACTGGATTGCAGACAAAGCCTTTTCATCAAGCTCTTCCCATTTTATTTTATTTAGATTCTCAGGCTTTTTCCCGATAACAACCTTTTTCAAACCAGATTGAACTAGAATTGTCATCATCCGAACTTGTCACAGATTGAAATTTGTCTCACCATCGAACTTCTCAATTTCAAACATTGTTGCTGTCATATCTGAATGGATTGATCTATGAAAATTGAACTAGCTCTGAAACCACTTGTTAGGAATGACCCGATTAAGCAACGAACAAGTAATAATAGCGGAATAAATTGAGAAATTGGACACACAAATTTAACGTGGAAAAACTCCTCCAAAGAGGATAAAAACCACAGACAAAGATAATTTTACTATAATGGCAACAAAACGAAGAGTACAAAAGATGGAGATAAAAATTAAACCCCGAAAACCCGAAAACAAAGAACCCTCAAAACGTAAACATAAAATTCTCTAAATGTGTTATGAGTTCTAATATCTAATGGGTGTATTTTCTAAGGTTGTAAAAGAGCCTATTTATAGGCTAAATTCATAGGTCAAATAATAAAATAATCTAACTAATCAGTATTTGATTGAAACAAATAAACAGAGTTTAACTAGAAGATTACTTCTCAAATTTGACTGAAAATATGAGTCATACTTAACAGTACAAAATGTGAAATTTAACTTAATAGTATAAATAATATATATGAATAAAATTATTACTTTTTAGATTTAGGGATTTTTTTTGATAATTTTGATTTTTGATTTAGGGTAAATGGTGAGAAGTAAAAGTTTAAGGGGAGTAAATTTTAGGGGAAAGAAAATGGGGGGAGAAATTTTGGAGGGAAAATATTTAAAAAAATTGGGGGGAGGGAGAATAGGTTTGGGGTAGATGGGGGTGAGATGGGAGGGGATCATAAGTTTTGGGGAGAAAGTAGAAGGGAGTAAAATTTTTTTATACTTGTTTTGGTATTTTTTAGCTTTTAGAATTTGTCCTTCTTCGTTCCAAATCACTATTCTAGATACGATTTCTTATTTTGTTGATGATATGCAGCATCAAAATTAATCTTGACATGCATGGTCTTCGGCGGTCTCCAATGTCCAGTTTCTATCCTCCAAACAGGTAACTTCCTCTTTATTCCTTCTAATTCCAACAAGTAATTTTCAACAAAGTGCTTTATGTCTTCCAATGATTGTTGTTTCCTTTCATGAAATAGTTTATTTCAATAAAGCGCTTCTGTATTTTTGACTTTCCTCTTTGATAATTGTTAAATAGAAACTGCATCCATTCCTTAAACTGTACATGACTTTGCTCTTGTGACCATTCAATCTGTACTGTTGACCAAATTTCTGATGCAGCAGGGCAGTCTCTAAAAACATGCTTAAGACTCTCTACATTGCCCTGACATTTTGGACAGTTTGCCGAACTTACCAGCCTTTGCTGATATAGATTAAGTAGAGTTGGTAGATAATTATGGATAGATTTCCATACCATAGTTTTAATTTTTAAGGGTAGATCCAGTAGCCATAATTTCTTGTACATCGGTCTATAATTATTTTGGTCAATTTATAAATTTGATTTGTCGCTTTGTAATAAGATTTTGTAACCACTCTGGACCAAATAGTCTCCTGAGCCTTCTACGCGCCATAACAATTTTTTCTCTTGTTGATCAACTGGGAGGGGTATACACAATATTCTTTACGCATCCTCAACATAAAAGGTATTACTGATTAAGTCCTATTTCCAAGAGTTGGATAATTGGTTTATTAAATCAGAGACCTATTTGATAATTTGATCTATTACTAATGTTTGAACCTTATGGTCCACAGCACCTGGTATCTATGCATCGGTCTAAATCGATATTTGGCTTCCTGATCCAACACGCCAACATACCCCTTTCTCAAAAAGTCCCCTGGTTGACCAAATACTCTTCCAAGTATAAGATGGTAAGTTTCCTAATTGTGTCGTCATAAAGGTTGAATGTGGATAATACTTAGCTTTTAGCAATTTTGCTAACAAAGAATTTGGGTAACACAGAAATTGCCAACCTTGTTTTGCTAAAAGTGCTACGTTATTTGATAAACATCTAAAACCCATTCCTCCATCCTCTCTCAATTCGCCCAATTTCCTCCATTCACACCAATGAATTCCCCTTTTATTATGTTGCTTCTGCCACCAAAATTGCCCTATTATTTTTTCCAATTCAAATCAGAAAGATTTTGTAACACCCCTTACCCGAGACCGTTGCCGGAGTCGAGCATGAGGCATTACTAAACTTAACTACTAATTCGAGGCATAAAAATTGAAACTGTCCATCTGCGTCATGTTGACTAAATTGACTATAACTCAAGTTACGAAACTCGAAATTTAGATCCGTAAAATTTCCTTGAAACTATACTCATATATATTCTTACTATAATTTTTCCAGAATTTTTTATGTGTCCAATTAGTACAGTTTATTCATTAAAGTTTCCCCTGTTTCACTGACCAACGGTTCTGACCTCTCTTAACCTAAATTCAGATATCTCATTTTACAGTTTTCATATGATGTTCACACTTGTTTCTATTGAAAATAGACTCACTAAGAAATCTATACATATAAAATATAACTCATAATTCATTTTGTACAATTTTTAATGATTTTATAAAGTCAAAAAAGGGGACTTCAAATACCATCTTGACCCTATCTCAATAAAATTCGAATATCACAGAATATAAAATTCCTTTGCCTACTCTGTTTCTTTCATATAAAAATAGACACAATAAGCTTTAATTCTATATCTTATTAACTTTATAATTCCATTTCTCCTATTTTTGGTGATTTTTCAAAATTACATCACTGCTACTAACCAAAAACTGTTTCATTGTAAAAATATGGTTAACTAGTTTATAACATCTTTACTCCATTTCATTTAAACTCTATACATTAACCATACTCATATATATACCAAAACCAAATCAACCAAAACCACAACCAAACATAATCATCAAGCCAAAATATAAATTCCAAGATTAACAAGATGGACAAGCCATTTTCGCATGGCTTATACAAATATATACAACTTCAAAACCAAACATAATGTTACTAGCCTATACATGCCATATATGTTCATAGTTTCAAACTTTTAAAATACCGAAATAGCGATCGATAGTGTGACGATGTTCCAAAACGATCCTCGAGCCTGTAGCGAAAGTCCAAAATCTATAAACAACATAAACATATAACACAGAGTAAGCTAACATTGCTTAGTAAGCCTTAAGCATATAAAATAATTTAAATGAACATTCAATCATTTTAACCATTCAATTTGTATTATTAGCATGATAATATAGCACAAATAGATTATCATAGCCGAATGCTAATTTCCTTATATGACATAACATTATTCACTTCTCAATCCCAAGATTTCACAATCTCATTTAAATTTACAAACTTACCAATTAAGCATAAGGTTTAAAATCCAAAAGGTCATCTCTTAATCACCTACTCATATTGCCGAATACACATAGTTCTTCATGTCCCCATATACAATCGAATATGTAAACACCATTTATCAATATATACATATATATATAACCGAACATACAAATATCAAATACATATTTATCATATTTATAACCGAATATATAAATTCATTAAACATCACATGTATCCCAAAGATTCAAATTTAACATAACATCACATGTATTCAAGTATATAATATCAACACATTACCATTTTATCCACATACCTAAGAGGCCGAATATACAAAAGCATTTTGTCAACTTACTTGCTTAATAACCACATAATTACGAGGCCTTAAAAATGTAAGTTTGAAGATAGATCACCGGTATAAAACCTACTAGGCATAAGCCTGAATCACACACCCCAAGACTAGGCACGCTGGACCCGAGGTCTGATATTCAATCATCGGCAATAAGCCTGCTAGGCACAAAGCCCGATTAAGTTCACCAGCCCAAGGCTTGCTAGGCTCACAGCCTGAATAATGATACTTTTAATCTGTCTCACACACATATTTCATAAATCGAACCTGTTATACACTTCATCATCTTTGTACGAACATTTCAGTAACATATCCCAATCGAACAAACTTAAACACATTAAATTTTAGGTTTATTAACATTCGGTTATTCATTGTTGATTCCACAAATTTCCAAAACAACAAATTACTAAGTTACAGGCATAACTTGCAATGTTTTATCGCTTAAAGACTTACCTCAGATATCGACGGACGATAAAAACCGGCTATTCAACTATTTTTGCTTTTCCCCGATCCAAGTCCGATTTCTTTGGTCTTGATCTAAATATATTCAAATTAAGCTCATTCAAACATATTTTCATTCAATTTAATCCAAAAACACATAAATGAGCATTTTGCACTTTAACCCCTAATATTTTACATTTTCTCAATTTAGTCCTCATTTCAAAACAACACAAAATACACAAAATTTCCTTAAACCCATGCTTGGCCGAATCTTCCATAGGTCCCTAGCAGCCCATTAATTTCATTTATTTCACATTTTAACCCCTCAATTTACAAATTTCACAATTTAATCCTTAATATGCATTTTTATAAAAAAATCACTTAATTAACTATGATAATCTACCAACATTTATTTATTTTTCATCATCAATCAATAAAAACATCAAGCTTTCAACAATGGCAAATCACAAAATCATTATCAAATCTGAAAATTAAAACATGGGCTAGCTAGTATACGAAGCAACGATCTCAAAAACGTAAAAATTATCAAAAAAACCGAACAACTATCATACCTTAATTAAGCTTCAAATGGCCGAAACTTTCCTAGGTTTTCTTTCTTCTTCTTAAGCTCACATTCGGCCAACATTAAAAGATGGAGAAGGTGGATTTGTTTTCTTTTTCTTTTTATATTATTATAACATATATTATAAATTTATAACTAGTTTACTATTTTAACCATATTATGTTTTAATTATAAAACATAATAATATGGACAAAGTTGTCCCATGCCACCCACTATCTTCTAAAATGGGCTATTTTCCCTTTAAGGATCCCATATTAAAAAGCCACTATCAATATGACACTTTATACTTTAGTTTGTAACTTTCGCATTTAACGCGATTACGTCCTTTTAATTAATGAAGCACGTAAACAATCAAATTTTTATACGAAACTTTCACACATGCTAATTCACATATAATTAACACAGAAAATAATGTTTAAATATTTTTCTGACTCGGATTTGTGGTCCCGAAACCACTGTTCCGATTAGGGTCTAAATCGGGCCGTTACAACTCTCCCCCCTTAGGGATTTTCGTCCCCGAAAATCTTACTAGTGAATAGGTTTGGATAACGCTCTTTCATTGTATCCTCTGACTCCCAAGTTGTTTCTTCAACTCCGTGCTTTTGCCACAGTACTTTAACTAGCGGAATTTTCTTATTTCTCAATTCTTTTATCTCACGAGCCAGAATACAAATCGGTTCCTCTTCATATGTCATATCAGGCTGAATCTCAACTTCTGTCGGACAAATCAGACGTGAAGGATTAGATTTATATCTACGAAGAATCGAAACATGAAAGACATCATGGATCTTTTCTAGCTCAGGTGGTAACTGCAATCTGTAAGCAACTGGCCCAATACGCTCTGTGATTTCATACGGTCCAATGAATCTCAGACTCAATTTGCCTTTACGACCGAATCTGAGTACTTTCTTCCACGGTGAAACTTTCAAAAACACTTGATCTCCGATCTGAAACTCAATATCTTTACGCTTCAAATCTGCATATGACTTTTGACGATCTGATGCAGCTTTCAAACTATCACGGATCACTGCCACTTTCTGTTCAGTTTCTTTAATCAAGTCAACTCCGTGTATCTTATTTTCACTGAGCTCGGTCTAGTATAATGGTGTACGACATTTACGACCGTACAAAGCTTCGTAGGGTGCCATTTTGATACTAGATTGAAAGCTATTATTGTAAGCAAATTCAATCAGAGGTAAGTATCATTCCCACGCTCCTTCAAACTCAAGGATGCAACATCTCAACATATCCTCAAGTACCTGAATGATCCGTTCAGACTAACCATCTGTTTGCGGATGAAAAGCTGTGCTAAAGTGCAGTTTTGTACCTAAAGCATCTTGCAACTTCTTCCAAAACCGCGATGTGAATCTCGGGTCTCTGTCTGAAACAATAGAAATAGGCACACCATGTAATCTCACAATCTGAGAAACATATAATTCAGCCAATCTATCAAGTGAAAATCTGTGCGAATTGGAACGAAATGAGCAGTTTTAGTTAATCTATCCACAATAACCCAGATTGCATCTTTCTTCTCGGTGTCAACAGTAAACCGGATACAAAATCCATCGTGACTCTGTCCCATTTCCATTCTGGTATCATAATCGGCTGAAGTAACCTAGAAGGTACCTGATGCTCGGCTTTTACTTGTTGACAGACTAAACATTTCGAAACAAGGTCAGATATGTCTCGTTTCATACCAGACCACCAATAGAACTGTTTCAGATTGTTATACATTTTCATGCTACCCGGGTGAATAGACAATCGACTGTTATGAGCTTCATTTAAAATCATCTAAATCAAATTCGAATTCCTCGGAACACATATTTGATCTTTGAACTTCAAGCAGTCATTCTCATCAATTCGAAACTCTGACTCAACATTATTTTCACACTGAGCTCGTTTTGCCAACAAATCTTTATCAACTTTCTGGGCATCACTAATTTGTTGAACAAACAACGGTCTTACTTTTAATTCAGCTACTATCGAACCATCATCAGACATAACCATATGCGCGTTCATTGTACGTAGAGCAAATAATGACTTTCGACTTAAAGCATCCGCAACAACATTAGCTTTTCTCAGATGGTAGTCAATCACTAGCTCATAATCTTTCAACAGCTCTAACCATCGGCGTTGTCTCAAATTCAAATCTTTCTGAGTCATCAAATACTTGAGCTTTTGTGATCCGAATAAACATGAAATTTCTCACCGAATGGATAATGACGCCAAATTTTCAACGCAAACACAATGGCTGCTAGTTCCAAATCATGTGTTGGATAGTTTCTTTCGTGTGGCTTCAACTGTCTCGAGGCAAAAGCTATAACTTTGCCTTCCTGCGTCAAAACACAACCCAAACCATTCAAAGATGCATCACTATAAATAACAAATTCTTTACCCGATTCAGGCTTGACTAACACTGGAGCTTTGGTCAAATGAGCTTTCAACTGATCGAAACTTTTCTGACACTTTTCCGACCACTCGAACTTAACATCTTTTTGTAGCAGCTTTGTCAACGGTGTAGCAATCATAGAAAAACCTTTCACAAACCGTCTATAGTAACCAGCAAGCCCCAGAAAGCTTCGAACTTCAGAAACATTTTTCGGTGGTTTCCAGTCAAGTATAGCCGATACTTTATTCGGATCAACCCGAATACTTGATGCTGAAACAACATGACCCAGAAAACTAACTTCACGTAACCAGAACTCACACTTGCTAAACTTTGCATACAACTTTTTATCTCGCAAAGTTTGTAGCACAAGTCTCAAATGCTCGGCATGCTCGGTTTCATCTCTGGAGTAGATCAAAATATCATCTATAAACACTACCATAAACCGATCCAAATACTGTCTAAAAATCTGATTTATCAGATCCATAAAAACAACAGGTGCATTAGTAAGTCCGAAAGGCATAACCAAAAACTCATAGTGTCCGTACCTCGTCCGGAAAGCAGTCTTTGGCACATCAAAATCTCTGACTCGCAACTGATAATAACTCGATCTCAAATCTATCTTTGAAAACAATGAAGCCCCTTTTAGCGAATCAAATAAGTTGTCAATCCATGGCAACGGGTATTTATTCTTTATAGTCACCTTATTTAGCTGTCGGTAATCAATACACATTCGCATAGTTCCATCTTTCTTTTTCACAAATAGAACTGGCGCACCTCAAGGAGAGAAACTCGGTCGTGCAAAACCCCTATCTGTTAACTCTTGCAACTGTGCTTTCAACTCTTTTAATTCAGTAGGTGCCATCCGATACGGAGCTATCTGTAACACCCCAAGCCCGATCAGTACTTTACGACCGAATTTGGTATGTTACAAGGAAGGTAGTTTTGAACTTTTCAACAGAACATCGTAATTTAAAAAAATACTTTTTGATTAGTGTTACCATCTTGAAAATAATTGAAAGTTTTGGTTGAAGATTTTCTTGCCAACTTCTATTTAAAAGTGAACTAAAAAGGTCGTAAATGATTTGGTTTCACAAAAGCCAAAAATTAGGAAATTCCATAAACGTGACATTTGAAAATGATTTTGACGTTTTAGGAAAATCTCCAAATTACTTAGCTTAAACCTTTAATCGCTTGTCATCTTTTGTTAACTCTTTAAAAATATGATTGTTTATATTTTTATCTTAAAAACTCCTTATTTGACAATTCATAAGATATGCAATAACCAATTTAAAGCAAAACCCAAAATAAAGTTATGGAGGCCTTATTACATTGCAAAATCCCAAAATTAAAATAAGTTTATATAAAGAAACGAGTTTACGCATGCAGTAATGCATGGCCACCTCGAAGTCCACCTCGGCTCCAAATCGCAACTAAGAGTTACCCGCAAAATTAAGCGAGGGGTGAGTCACCAAGACTCGGTGTGTAATTCCCTTATACATGAATCGGGCTTTAAGCCCACAGATGCACATTGGGCCTTAGCCTCACAATATAGCATATTAAAAATGTATACAATGCAAATTTCACCAACCTAGTTTTCCATCCTCTAGGTCACCTGAATCACCCAAACACCCGTGACATTAAGCCACCGTGGTTCCAAACCACCGTGGTCCTGCACTCACTTGTGACAGAGTCACGAGATATATAAACGTGGGGCCAACCCATTGTAGTCCCAGACCACTGTGACGATCCCTGATAAATATACGTAGGGCCAACCCACTGTGGTCCCAGACCACTGAGATAAGTCACTGATAAATATGTATATGTGGTTCTAAACCACCGTGGTCCCAGACCACTTGTGACAGAGTCACAGAATCACACTTCCCCTTTCATTCATATCCCAAAACCCATGCAACATATTATCATACTGAGATGAATGCAAACATATTTTCAATGTACAATAGGCAATTAATTCATACATACATATCTTAGAAAGTAAGATCATAGTGGTACTTACCCGGTGTCTTCAACCTTACCCATAGGGGTATCTCGACTATCTATACAGTCGTTTCGGCTTTTAGCCAACACAGTTACTAACGCAAATAATAAAGTAAAGTGTGAGCATTACACACCTGATTACGCGTAAGACTAAACTCTCTAGATTGTCGACACTCTCACTAGAGGAAACAACCGCGATTTGTCTATCCCAGGCAGATGTCGGCTCCCTACCACAACCCGGCAGGAAGTCTCAAATTGCCGACACAGCACGTCGCTTGAACTTAGGAGCAGAGACTACGGGTTCACTTTCCTCCTTAGAATGACTGGCACTCGTATCCATGAAGAAAAGTCTTGATCAATACAATACTATAGCGAAACAGGAATTTCCCCAACAAGGGGGTTTAATTACCGCAGAGTAATATGAATAGAAGCCGATCATAATAAATAAAAGAGAAACCCCTTACCTTGGCTACCTAGGAATCGTAACAACGGATTCGGCTTGCAAAAGCACCTACCGAATGCAGAGGATCTTTCGGCAGACAGAAAACTAACTACTCTGCTTCTTAAGATTCGGCTAGAGAAATAAAAAATGGAGGTGAAAAAAGAGAAAATAAAAGATATGGGAGAAGTGCAGAAAGTATTCGGCTAGAGGAGATAGAAATAGAGGAGAAGAGAGTTTCAGCTTTCTGAAAAGAAAGAAAGAATGAAAGAGATGAATAGAAGAGAACCAAAAATTCGGCTAAAATAAAAGAAAAACTAGAAGAGGGTTCGGCTAAAGAAAACATAAGAAGTAGAAGAGAAGAGATGAAGAAGAGGGTTTCGACTTGTGGGGTCTTAAGAGAAAGGAAGAAAAATGAGAGAATAAAAGGTAGACAATAGGAGAAAATGACTGAAAATGGGAGGAAAGCAATATGAAAATTCGGCAAAACACTAGGGAACAAAAGTGTATTCACTTGAAAGAAAACAAAAGAATCACTAAAGCATATGTTGAAGAGTTTCGGCACACCCCCTCCTACTCATAATAACCGAAAATACTAGGATGAAAAATGCCTAAAAACCAAAAGAGAATTTCGGCACACCTATCCTAGCTACTAAACTGAAATCCCCCTCCAAGCTCCCCACATTCGGCCAACACCTCCATCATAACCAAATCCCTTGATTTGCTCCACCAAATACTCCCCATCACTCTTTCAAATTGGTTTGACCAATTCAAACTCCTCCAAGCTCTCTTATCCATCCATTTTGAACTTATTGAGTCATTCAACAACCACCTTGAAGAGTCCCAGCCGAAAGCCACCACTCCTCCACCTTTGGCACAAAAAAATAAAGTTCCACATGCTGCAGATGAGACTCGAACTCATTCCCCTTCATGCTCCCTTGTGACGCCACTCCCTTGCTCCTTAAGTGGCGTCTCATTGCCATCACACCACACACCCTTTTTGTGTTATCAAACACAAATAAATATTCTTAAAGCCTGCTTCTACTAGCTTTCCCCTTAAAGTGCCCAAAAAAACAAAATTTCCCCTAAAGCTCTGGCTCGAACCCGAGCCTTCTCAGGGCCCCCAAACACCCCAAAATAACAAGCAGAACAAGCCAAGCACATAGAAAAGCATAAAATGTAGAACCCCTAATTCTAGGACGTTACAGTTCTACCCCCTTAAAGAAATTTCGGCCTCGAAATTTACCCGATCAAAAGAGGTGAGGGTATTGTCTTTGTGCATCGCATCCTCTGGCTCCACGTGGCTTCCTCTCGAACCGTGATTTCGCCATAAAACTTTAACCAACGGAATCGACTTCCTTCTCAACACTTTAACATCTCGATCTAAGATCCGAATCGGTTCTTCTTCAAAAGACAAATCGGTCTTACTTTAATTTCTCTACCAAGCACTATATGTGAGATGGATCCGAACGATAGCGTCTTAACATTAAAACATGAAATACATCATGTATCCGATTCAACTCCGCCAAGAACTCCAAATGATACGCTCTCGGTCCCACACGCTTTCACACTCGATAAGGCCCGATGAATCTGGGGCTCAACTTGCCCTTCGTTCAAAACTTAAAACCTTCTTCCAAGGTGAAACTTTCGGAAAAAACTTGATCACCCACTGAGAACTCTATCTCCTTACGCTCAGTCCGCATACGATTTACGCCGCTGGAAGCTTCCTTCAAATGAGCTCGAATCAACTTAACCTTTTCTTTTGTCTCTGAAACCAATTCTGGACCCAACAACTATCGCTCACCCAATTCTGTCCAGCAGGTAGGAGTATGACACTTACGACCATATAACGCTTCATAGGGTGCCATCCGAATATCGGATTGATAGCTATTGTTGTATGCGACTCGCCAACGGTAAGAAATCCTCCCAACTACCCACGAAGTCGATAACACAACCTCTCAACATATCTTCCGAACTGCGATTACGCTCTCGATCACCATCAGTTTGAGGATGAAACACCGTGCTGAAATCCAGTCTTATACCCAACGCTTTATGCAACGCCTTCTAGAATCGCGATGAAAACCTAGGGTCTCTGTCTGATATGATAGACACTGGTACCCCATGTAACCTCACAATCTCTGCTACATACAGCTTGGCTAACTTCTATAGTGAGTAATCAACACGAACCGGTATGGAATGAGAGGACTTCGTTAATCGATCGACAATTACCCACACTGAATCTTTTTTAGTAGGCGTAAGAGGTAGCCCACTAACAAAGTCCATAGTTATCCTCTCCCACTTCCAAAGTGGAATCCTCACTGGCTGTAACAATCCCGAAGGCAACTGATGTTCCGCCTTCACCTGTTGACACGTCAAGCACTTACTCACAAACTCGGTAACCTCTTGTTTCAGACCTGGCCACCAAAACTGTTCACGCAAATCTCGATACATTTTACTCCCACCAGGGTGCATAGCGTATGGACTACTATGCGCTTCCTACAAAATCCTCTGTCTCAACTCGGAATCCTTTGGCATACAAGCCTTTCCATGAAAGCACAATACCCCATCACTGTTCAAACTAAAATCTTCTGTCTCACCACCTTCCATTTGCTGAAATCTAGAACTTAACGATTCATCTGACAACTACTTCTCTTTAATCTGACTTACCCATGAAGGCTTCACTTGAAGTTCAGCTAACAAGCTTCTATCATCATACAAACTGAGATGAGTAAACATTGCCCTCAAATCAGATATCACCTTACGGCTCAACGCATCCGCCACTACGTTAGCTTTATCCAGGTGATACTCAATCGAGCAATCATAGTCTTTCAACAATTCAATCCACCTCCGCTGCCTTAAGTTCAACTCTTTCTGGGTAAGGAGATATTTCAAGCTCTTATGATCTGTGTAGATAATAGACTTCTCCCCATACAGGTAATGTCTCCAAATCTTCAGAGCAAAAACTACCGCAGCTAACTCCAGATCATGAGTGGGATAGTTCACTTCATGCGGTCTTAGTTGCCGAGACGCATACGCTACTACTTTCTCTTCTTGCATCAACACACATCCTAATCCTGTGTGCGACGCATCACAATAGACGACAAACTCCTTCCCAGCCTCAGGCTGAATCAACATTGGTGCCTCCGTCAGAATCTTCTTCAACTTCTCAAAGCTTTCCTGCTGGTTATCTGACCATACAAACGGTACCCTTTTCCGTAACAACTTGGTTAAAGGTGCAGCGATCAACGAAAATACCTCAACAAACCTTCTGTAATACCCAGCTAACCTAAGGAAACTTTAAATTTTTGCTACTGACTTCGGTGGTTTCCAATCTAAAATAGCTTCAATCTTTCGGGGATCAACCCTAATCCCCTCGGCAGACACAACATGCCCCAGAAAAGTAACTTCCCTCAACCAAAATTCACACTTGCTGAATTTGGCATACAGTTGCTTCTCTCTCAAAATCTGCAAAACAATCCGAAGATGCGAATCATGCTCCTCTTCCGTCCTTGAATATACCAAAATATCGTCTATGAACACTACGATAAATCGGTCCAGATAGGGTTGGAATACTCGGTTCATCATATCCATAAACGCAGCTGGTGCATTCGTCAATCTGAATAACATCACTAAGAAATCGTAGTGACCATAACGAGTTCAAAAAGCAGTCTTATGAATATCCGCCTCCTTGACCTTAAGCTGATGATAACCTGACCTCAAGTCTATCTTCGAGAAGACTGAAGCGCCTTGCAGCTGATCGAACAGGTCGTCAATCCTTGGCAACGGGTACTTATTCTTAATTGTCCGCCTGTTCAATTGCCTGTAGTCAATGCACATCCGCATCGACCCATCCTTTTTCTTGACAAATAACACCGGTGCTCCCCACGGAGACACACTTGGTCGAATAAAACCACGATCCAACAATTCTTGAATCTGAGCTTTAAGTTCTACTAGCTCCTTTGGCACCATCCTATATGGGGCAACGGACACCGGAGCTGTTCCCGGAAGAAGATCAATGCCGAACTCCACCTCGCGATCCGGAGGTAACCCTGGAAGCTCTTCTGGAAAAACATCCGAGAACTCTTTCACCGTTTTAACATCTCTTACAGACAATTTCTTGGCCTCCAAAGCACTAATGAAAGCTAAGAAAGCCTCACACCCTTTTCTCACCATCCTTTCAGCCTTTAATGCAGACACCATATTGGACATGTAATTCCTTCTTTCCCCTATCACCAGCACCTCCTCATCCTCGGAAGTCTTTAATATCATGCGCTTAACAGCACAATCCAAGTTTGCACGATACTTAACTAACCAGTCCATGCCTAAAATCAAATCGAACTCGCCGAACGGTAATTTCATCAAGTCAGCCGGGAAAACTACCCCTTGTACTTCTAAAGGCACACTCCTAAATAGTTTGTTTACCACTACAGATTGTCCTAAAGGGCTAATCACAGTCATTTCTCTAGAAGCAACCTCAGATTCTATATTCAAAGTTCCAAACACAGTACTAGCAACATATGAATGTGTAGACCCAATATCTATCAGTGCTGTAAAGGGCAAACAAAAAATAAGGAACGTACCGATTATGACGTCCGGTGCATCGCCATGTAACAGTCCAGTTTACACCCTAGTTAGAATAGTGGTTTCGGGACCACGAATCTGAGTCTGAATAATATTTTAATATTATTTTTTGTGCCGTTGATATGTGATTAAGCATATGGTAAATTTTCGTGAGCTAATTTGTTTGTCTGTGTGTTTAATTTGACAAAAGGATGAAATTGCATTAAGTGTGAAAGTTGCTTGCTATTTTTCAAGGTATTAAAGTGTTGTGGCTTTTTAAAGTGAGGGCCTTATGTGGCAATTTAGCCAAAAATATGGTTAGTGGACGGCAAGCTATTAAATGAATGAGTTTTATATGTTATAATAATGGTTATTATTTTTATGATAATGTATATGATATTTTATATTATATGTATTTTATAAGCCATTAGTTTATAATAAAAGAAACATGAGTGGATGGTTTTCATTTTACCATCTTCTTGCCGAAACCATAAAAGAAAAAGAAAGAAAAAAAAAACCAAGCAAGGGTTCGGCCATTTGAAAGCTTGAATTAAGGTATGTTTTGAGTCGGTTTTTGATAATTTCTATGTTTTTGCAATCGTTGCTTCGAGAGCTTTAAAACCCATGTCTCAATTTTGAGAATTGTTGATGTTTGTGTGACATGCCATGGATGATATGTTAAGCTTTTTGATGATTTTTGGTGTTAAATGAAAGATATGAGCTAGATGAACATACTTTGTTCTTGAATTTTTGATGAATTTAGCTAAATAGGGCTAAATCGAGAAAATATTATTTTGGAGGACTAATTTGTGAATTTGATGAAATATTTGGACTTCTATAGTCCCTAGGGATATTCGGGTAAGCATGAGCATGGGTGGATTTTGTGAATTTGATGTTTTGTGAAAAATGGACTAGATTGATAAAATGTACAAATATGAGGGTTAATTTGCAAATAGCCCTAAATGTGTGTCTTTGGATTGAATTGAATGAATTAGTGAATAAAAGGGTTAATTCTAAATATGTTTAGATCAAGAACCAAAGAAAACGGGTTTAGATCGCGGGAAAGCGAAAGTAATCGAGTAGCCGTTTCCATTTCCGTAGAATCGAATCCGAGGCAAGTCATATTGCAAATAAATGTAATTGTATTGAATTGAGTTTATTTACGTGGCTATCAATGATAATGGTTGTTTATGAGATGCTATGTATATGAATTCTGGGATAAGGTCGATATAGTGATAAGTCTGAGAAGTCCGTATGAACTTAGGAATACAAAGGTATCTGTTCTGTTTTACGCGTAAGACCCTGTCTGGGACAGTGGCATCGATATCTGATTTCGTGTAAGACCCTATCTGGGACAGTGGCATCGATATCTAATTACGTGTAAGACCCTGTCCGGGACAGTGGCATCGATATCTGATTACGTGTAAGACCACGTCAGGGACGTTGGCATCGATATGAGGTTTACGTGTAAGACCATGTGTGGGACATTGGCATCATATTGATTCGTGTAAGACCCTGTCTGGGACAGTGGCATCGATGTCTGAGTGCATGTAAGACCTCGTCTGGGGTGTTGGCATTGTATGACCTTTCCGAGCTTTCTGAGTATCCTACTAGATTCCTTACGGTTCAACATGCAAATCTGTGATACGAGTTACAAATCCGAGCTATGAACGAATATGTGATATTAAATCCGATTCAGGTACGTTGGTTATACACTATATGTGTATATAAGGTAAGCATCTAAATGATCTTACTATGATAAAATGTATATGGAATTTATGATATGATAAGAATTGTTTTGGCTAGATGAGCTATGTGTTGATACAATTCTTGAATGGTAAAATTGGCTAATGTGGTTAAAAATGTAAGAAACAAAGCAAATAAGTGAATGTTTGCTAAGTGGTTGACATGTGCTAATGTATTTATTTGTATATATATATGCCTTCTATATTAAGTTTAATTGTATATGACTTACTAAGCTTTTGGAAAGCTTACTCTGTGTGTGTGTTTTCTCTGTTTTATAGGTCGTCAAAGCTACTGAAGGCTCGGGATCGTCAAGGATCGTCATCACACTACTAAAATCATTTTGGTACACTTTGGAAATGTATAAAGCTAGATATGGCATGTATAGGCTAGAATTTTGGTCTAAGTTGTTATGTGAACTTAGCCATGTGATTTGGCTATTTATGAGTTGAGACTTTGCTAAAATGAATGTGATATATGATGCATATCTTGGTAAGGTTGAAGTATTTGATATGGTCAAGTTTTGAGTAAGCACATGAATGAATTATGCTTATGTTGATATGAGTTTTAGTCTTTGAAAATTTTCATGGTTGGAAGTGGCATTGAATGCATGGTTGAATGGTTAAGTTAGTATGTTTTTGGTTGCCATATATGCATAATATGTCTTGGTATATGTTGCTTGTAGGTGTGACCCAAGTGGGTGGCAATTTAGCTTTGTAAATGGCCTATAATGTCACACGATTGTGGCACACGGGCGTGCCTAATGACCGTGGGTGTTTGGCTGAATTTAACCCATTAGCACACGACCTCGACATGGGTGTGTCAGTTGGCCGTGGTGTGCAAGTTAGTAGCTAGTTAAGAGCACACGGCCATGGCACATGGGCGTGTTTGATGGCCATGGTGGGGAAGTCAGTATATGGCCTAAGAGTACACGGCCAGGTCACACGGGCGTGCCTGGTGGCCGTGGTGACCAAGTCAGTATATAGACACGGAAAGACACACGGGGGTGTCTAGAAGCCGTGGAAGGCACACGGTCCCCTCCCCCGGGCGTGTCTCCTCTGTATTTTAGAAAAGTTTTAAATTTCCATGAAATTTTATATGTGTTTCGGTTTAGTCCCGACTTAATTTGTATGCATGTTTAAGGTCTCGTTGACCGTATTAAGGGACATTATGCTTGTAAATGATATTTGAATGTATTAATTTCTGTAAACGTTTTCCGATCTGTCCAGTAATGCTCCTAACCCTAATTTGACGACAGAGTCGGGATAGAGGTGTTACACGCCATCCTCCTGACGTCTAACTGCATAAACGAATCCAGGCTGCCTTGCATCTGTATTCCCAGCACCTCTGCCCGATGCTCCCCGCCCTCGACCAAAACCATTTCCTCCTCTGGCCGGACCACGACCTCTCGGTGGTTGCTGCCCACCTCTTCCAGATCAGTATATATCCTCGCCCCTCTCGCCGTGCCCCTGTTCGGCTCTTACGGACAGTCCCTTACCAGATGATCTACAGATCCACACCTGAAGCATTCTCTATTTCTTGCCCAACACTCTCCTGAATGATAATTCCCACATCTAGCACACGATTGAGACCGACCAACGGTAACAGGCTTCGTAACTCGACCCGACCCATCAAACCTAGGCCTCTTTTGGAGACACCTAGCAGATCCTAACGACCCAAAATTCCTTTTATTCCTGCCCCTATCCTTATCTCGATTCTGCCTCTCAGACCGTTTCACCTCTTCAGCTATCTTAGCCTTCTCAACCAGAGTAGCAAACTCTCTTTCCCGTTGCTGAGCTATCAGTACTCGCAACTCGTCCCTCAGACCATCCTCAAAACGGACACAACGTTCGTGATCAGTTGCAACAATACCTCGAGCATAATGGCTTAAACGCAGGAACTCCGCCTCATACTCAGCCACTGACTTATTCCCCTGGACCAAGTTTAAGCATGCCTTTCTCTGAGCGTCCACGTAACTCACCCCGACATACCTTCCCTAGAATGCTGTCTTAAAGAGATCCCAAGTAATACGGTTCGCTGATGTACCATCCCTGACCGTGAGCCACCATTGGTATGTCTCATCCCGAAGGAGGGACACTACTCCTTTCAAATTTTCCTCCGCAGTACAATCAAGATCGTCCATGATTCGTTCAACCGCTTTCAGCCAGTACTCAGCTACGTTAGGAGCCACACCAAAAATACCCCTAAATACCTCGGCCCCATTTGCTCGAAGTCGCTCAGGAATAGATTTTTGAGCTACTGATCCCGTGCTTGCTCCAGCAACCCGCTCCAGAACACACAACATAGCTTGAGACACAGCATCGTCCCCTCCAGTTTGGTCCTGAAACCCCGTTTCCTCTACTGGTGATGCTGGCACTTCGCCTTCCAGCCCATGCCCTGATTCCAAGGGTTCAGCCTCAACACCCTGGCCGTACATACCACATCCACGTCCTCTAGCGCTCATGATTACGAATTCAACTTAATCTGATTTCAAGTTTTATGAATTAGTACATCTTCCACTGTTTATTAACGGATAGCTTATGAAAATAGTATTAGAAGTAATTTTCGCAAATCGCATACCTAAGGGTCTCATTTTCTAAAGTTGTATCTCTTAAAACTAGCAATCACAACACAACACAATACAATCTTTCATACAATTCAATCAATAGTCAAAAGACTTACCGTATGGATTTGGTGCCGGAGACTCGGGTGCCATGCTTCTAGAAAACATGTATTTTTCTAAACCATATTCCAAACTAACTTTTGAAAACATTTTTGAACCCCAAACCCACAGCCGAGTTTTACAACCTAGACTCTGATACCACAATTGTAACACCCCAAACCCGGTCAATACGTTACGACCAAATCTGGTATGTTACAAGGAATGTAGTTTTGAACTTTTCAATAGAACATCGTAATTTAAAAAAAAATACTTTTTGATTAGTGTTACCATCTTGAAAATAATTGAAAGTTTTGGTTGAAGATTTTCTTGCCAACTTCTATTTAAAAGTGAACTGAAAAGGTCGTAAACAGTTTGGTTTCACAAAAGCCAAAAATTAGGAAATTCCATAAACGTGACATTTGAAAATGATTTTGACGTTTTAGGAAAATCTCCAAATTACTTAGCTTAAACCTTTAATCGCTTGTCATCTTTTGTTAACTCTTTAAAAATATGATTGTTTATATTTTTATCTTAGAAAACTCCTTATTTGACAATTCATAAGATATGCAATAACCAATTTAAAGCAAAAACCCAAAATAAAGTTATGGAGGCCTTATTACATTGAAAAATCCCAAAATTAAAATAAGTTTATATAAAGAAACGAGTTTACACACGAAGTAATGCATGGCCACCTCGAAGTCCACCTCGGCTCCAAATCCGCAACTAAGAGTTACCTACAAAATTAAGCAGAGGGGTGAGTCACCAAGACTCAGTGTGTAATTCCCCTTATACATGCATCGGGCTTTAAGCCCACAGATGCACATTGGGCCTTAGCCCTCACAATATAGCATATTAAAAATGTATGTAATGCAGCCCATCCCAACCTATTTTTCCATCCTCTAGGTCACTTGAATCAGCCAAACACTTGTGGCATTAAGCCACCGTGGTTCCAAACCACTATGGTCCTAGACCACTTGTGACAGAGTCACAGAATATATAAACGTGGGGCCAACCCACTGTGGTCCCAGACCACTGAGATAAGTCACTGATAAATATGTATACGTGGTTCCAAACCACCGTGGTCCCAGACCACTTGTGACAGAGTCACAGAATCACACTTCCCCTTTCATTCATATCCCAAAACCCATGCAACATATTATCATACTGAGATGAATGCAAACATATTTTCAATGTACAATAGACAATTAATTCATACATACATATCTTCGAAAGTAAGATCATAGTGGTACTTACCCGGTGTCTCCAACCTTACCCATAGGGGTATCTCGACTATCTATACAGTCGTTTCGGCTTTTAGCCAACACAATTACTAACGCAAATAATAAAGTAAAGTGTGAGCGTTACACACCTGATTACGCGTAAGACTAAACTCTCTAGATTGTCGACACTCACACTAGAGGAAACAACCGCGATTTGTCTATCCCAGGCAGATGTCGGCTCCCTACCACAACCCGGCGGGAAGTCTCAAATTGCCGACACAACACGTCGCTTGAACTTAGGAGCAGAGACTACGGGTTCACTTTCCTCCTTAGAATGACTGGCACTCGTATCCATGAAGAAAAGTCTTGATCAATACAATACTATAGTGAAACAGGAATTGCCCCAACAAGGGGGTTTAATTACGGCAGAGTAATATGAATAGAAGCCGATCACAATGAATAAAAGAGAAACCCCTTACCTTGGCTACCGAGGAATCGTAACAACGGATTCGGCTTGTAAAAGCACCTACCGAATGCAGAGGATCTTTCGGCAGGCAAAAAACTAACTACTCTGCTTCTTAAGTTCGGCTAGAGAAACAAGAAATGGAGGTGCAAAACGAGAAAATAAAAGATATAGGAGAAGTGCAGAAAGTATTCGGCTAGAGGAGATAGAAATAGAGGAGAAGAGAGTTTCGGCTTTCTAAAAAGAAAGAAAGAATGAAAGAGATGAATAGAAGAGAACCAAAAATTTGGCTAAAATAAAAGAAAAACTAGAAGAGGGTTCGGCTAAAGAAAACACAAGAAGTAGAAGAGAAGAGATGAAGAAGAGGGTTTCGGCTTGTGGCGTCTTAAGAGAAAGGAAGAAAAATGAGAGAATAAAATGTAGACAATAGGAGAAAACGACTGAAAAGGGGAGGAAAGCAATATGAAAATTCGGCAAAACACTAGGGAACAAAAGTGTATTCACTTGAAAGAAAACAAAAGAATCACTAAAGCATATGTTGAAGAGTTTCGGCACACCCCCTCCTACTCACAATAACCGAACATCCTAGGATGAAAAATGCCTAAAAACCAAAAGAGAATTTTGGCACACCTATCCTAGCTACTAAATCGAAATCCCCCCTCCAAGTTCTCCACTTTCGGCCAACACCTCCACCATCACCAAATCCCTTGATTTGCTCCACCAAATACTCCCCATCACTCTTTCAAATTGGTTTGACCAATTGAAACTCCTCCAAGCTGTCTTGTCTATCCATTTTGAACTTATTGAGTCATTCAACAACCACCTTGAAGAGTCCCAGCCGAAAGCCACCACTCCTCCACCTTTGGCACAAAAAAATAAAGTTCCACATGCTGCAGATGAGACTCGAACTCCTTCCCCTTCATGCTCCCTTTTGACGCCACTCCCTTGCTCCTTAAGTGGCATCTCCTTGCCATCACACCACACACCCTTTTTGTGTTATCAAACACAAATAAATATTCTTAAAGCCTGCTTCTACTAGCTCTCCCCCCTAAAGTGCCCAAAAAAACAAGATTTCCCCTAAAGCTCTAACTCGTACCCGAGCCTTCCCAGGGCCCCCAAACACACCAAAATAACAAGTAAAACAAGCCAATCACACAGAAAAGCATAAAATGCAGAACCCCTAATTCTAGGATGTTACACTATCGAAATCAGAGTCGTTCCCGGAACTAACTTAATACCAAACTCCACTTCTCGAATAGGTGGCAAACTCGGTAATTCTTCAGGAAATACATCCGGATACTCATTCACAACTGATACAGATTCAATTTTCTTTTCAATTACTTTACTATCAAGCACATAAGCAAAGTAAGCTTCATAACCTTTTCTCACATACTTCCGAGCTAGCATCGAAAAGATTACTGCTGGTAACCCATTCAGATCATTAGATTCAATCCGAATAATTTCACTGTTTTGACATCTCAAATCAATGGTCTTTCTTTTGCAGTTAACAACAGCATCGTGCAAAGTCAACCAGTCCATACCCAAAATTATATCAAATTTATCAAAAGGAAACAACATCAAATCGGCTGGAAAACATGAATCTCGAATCATCAACGGGCAATTTTACACACTTTGTCAACCAATACACACCGCCCCGGGGGTTGATACTCGAATCACAAACTCGATGAAACTCAACAGCAGTCTTCATCAATACTAATGTTTCACACACATAAGAATGAGTCGAACCAGATCAATCAATGCAATAACACTAGTATCATAAAGAGTGAAAGTACCTGTAATAACATCCGGGAAGAAGCATCCTCACGAGCGCCAGATAGCATATGCTCTAGCAGTGCACGAGCCTCGGATCGGATCAGCGTATCTTTTTCCCTCTCGACTACCACTTACATTACCCGAATGCCTGGGTGGTCTGCCTCGCGCTGACATGTTGCTCGGTCTCGCATTCTGAACAATATTTTGCTCAACTAACATTGGACACTTCCTGATAAAATGATCCATCGATCCACATTTAAAACATAACCGATCATGTAATCTACAACTTCCAGAATGCCACTTACCACAATGCTTGCACTCAACCCTGTTCTACTGAACATTACCAACACCGGCAATCAAAGTGGCTCGTGAACCCACAGAAGGTCGGTCTCGGTCTCGTCTGGCAAAGTCCGAAGTAGCTTTATGTCGACTAGAATCATCTCTGAACTTCTTTGATACTGAGTGAAAAGTCTTACTCGATGATCTTTTACGGAAGTCTCTGGCTTCAAATTCAGCTTTTCTTTTCTCTTTTCGAAGCTCTTCGGCTTTACAGGCTCGCTCAACAAGTACCACGAACTCTTTAATCTCAAGTATGCCAACTAGTAATTTAATGTCTTCATTAAACCCATCTTCGAATCTTTTACACATGATAGCTTCGGTTGAAACACATTCATGAGCATATCGGCTTAATCTCACAAATTTCTGTTCATACTCAGTTACGGTCTTACGACCCTGCTTCAATTCTAAAAATTCTTTGCGTTTTTGATCGATGAATCTCTGGCTGATGTATTTCTTACGGAACTCAGTCTGGAAGAATTCCCAGGTCACTTTCTCTTTCGGAACCACCGATACTAGTGTATTCCACCAGTGATATGCGGTATCTCATAATAAGGATATAGCACATTTTAAGCATTCATCCGGAGTACATGATAGCTCGTCGAACACACGGATAGTATTATCAAGTCACAGCTCAGCTCGTTCCGCATCATCATCATCATCATTAGCTTTAAACTCTTCGGCCCCGTGTTTTCTGATTTTATCTACAGGAGGCCTGTTAAATCTCATCGGATCAATCATCGGGGGTACCATAGGTATCGAAGATGGATTATTCGGGGGTGGAGTTTGTTGTGCAGCCGGATTAGTCCAGATATACTGTGTAAACCAATCATTCATCATTTGGTAGAAGGCTTGTCTAGCCTCCCCCTCTGGATTACTCGAAATAGGTCGAGAATCTATCGGCTCTGTCCCTTGCGCGGGAGCAGGCGCTACACTCTCGACATCATCAGCTACGGCTCGATCGGGATCCATTACTATATGAAATCACATATTCAAATGTCAGAAGTCATCACACTATCGCAGTATAAAATATGGCATGCATAGCTAGACTCACACGCGCTACGTTAGTCCTAGAATCGACTAAAACGTAGCTCTGATACCAATCAAATGTAACACCCCTTACCCGAGACCGTTGCCGGAGTCGAGCATGAGGCATTACTAAACTTAACTACTAATTCGAGGCATAAAAATTGAAACTGTCCATCTGCGTCATGTTGACTAAATTGACTATAACTCGAGTTACAAAACTCGAAATTTAGATCCGTAAATTTTCATTGAAACTAAACTCATATATATTCTTACTATAATTTTTCTAGAATTTTTCATGTGGCCAATTAGTACAGTTTATTCATTAAAGTTTCCCCTGTTTCACTGACCAATGGTTCTGACCTCTCTTAACCTAAATTTAAATATCTCATTGTACAGTTTTCATATGATGTTCCCACTTATTTTTATTGAAAATAGACTCACTAATAAATATATACATATAAAATATAACTCATAATTCATTTTTTACAATTTTTAATGATTTTCTAAAGTCAAAATAGGGGACTTCAAATACCATCTTGACCCTGTCTCACTAAAATTTGAATATCACAGAATATAAAATTCCTTTGCCTACTCTGTTTCTTTCATATAAAAATAGAAATAATAAGCTTTAATTCTATATCTTATTTACTTTCTAATTTCATTTTTCCTATTTTTGGTTATTTTTCAAAATTACGTCACTGCTGCTAACCAAAAACTGTTTCATTGCAAAAATATGGTTAACTAGTTTATAACATCTTTACTCCATTTCATTTAAACTCTATACATTAACCATACTTATATATATACCAAAACCACAACCAAACATAATCATCAAGCCAAAATATAAATTCCAAGATTAACAAGATGGACAAGCCATTTTCGCATGGCTTATACAAATATATTCAACTTCAAAACCAAACATAATGTTACTAGCCTATACATGCCATATATGTTCATAGTTTCAAACTTTTAAAATACCGAAATAGCGATCGATAGTGTGATGATGTTCCAAAACGATCCCCAAGCCTGTAGCGAAAGTCCAAAATCTATAAACAACATAAACATATAACACAGAGTAAGCTAACATAGCTTAGTAAGCCTTAAGCATATAAAACAATTTAAATGAACATTCAATCATTTTAACCATTCAATTTGTATTATTAGCATGATAATATAGCACAAGTAGATTATCATAGCCGAATGCTAATTTTCTTATATGACATGATATTATTCACTTCTCAATCCCAAGATTTCACAATCTCATTTAAATTTACAAACTTACCAATTAAGCATAAGGTTTAAAATCCAAAAGGTCATCTCTTAATCACCTACTCATATTGCCGAATACACATAGTTCAACATGTCCCCATATACAATCGAATATGTAAACACCATTTATCAATATATACATATATATATAACCGAACATACAAATATCAAATACATATTTATCATATTTATAACAAAATATATAAATTCATTAAACATCACATGTATCCCAAAGATTCAAATTTAACATAACATCACATGTATTCAAGTATATAATATCAACACATTACCATTTTATCCACATACCTAAGAGGCCGAATATACAAAAGCATTTTGTCAACTTACTTGCTTAATAACCACATAATTATGAGGCCTTAAAAATGTAAGTTTGAAGATAGATCACCGTATAAAACTTGCTAGGCATAAGCTCGAATCACACACCAAGCACTAGGCCCGCTAGACCCGAGGTCCGATATTCAATCACTCGGCAATAAGCTCGCTAGGCACAAAGCCCGATTAAGTTCACCAGCCCAAGGCTTGCTAGGCTCACACTGAATAATGATACTTTTAATCTGCCTCACACACATATTTCATAAATCGAACTCATTATACACTTCATCATCTTTGTACGAACATTTCAGTAACATATCCCAATCGAACATGCTTAAACACATTAAATTTTAGGTTTATTAACATTCGTTTATTCATTGTTGGTTCCACAAATTTCCAAAACAGCAAATTACTAAGTTACAGGCATAACTTGCAATGTTTTATCGCTTAAAGACTTACCTCGGATATCGACTTTTACGACAAAAACCTAGCTTATTCAACTATTTTCGCTTTTCCCGATCCAAGTCCGATTTCTTTGGTCTTGATCTAAATATATTCAAATTAAGCTCATTCAAACATATTTTCATTCAATTTAATCCAAAAACACATAAATGAGCATTTTGCACTTTAACCCCTAATATTTCACATTTTCTCAATTTAGTCCTCATTTCAAAACAACACAAAATACACAAATTTCATTAAACCCATGCTTGGTCGAATCTTCCATAGGTCCCTAGGAGCCCATTAATTTCATTTATTTCACATTTTAACCCCTCAATTTACAAATTTCACAATTTAATCCTTAATATGCATTTTTATCAAAAAATCACTTAATTAACTATGATAATCTACCAACATTTATTTATTTTTCATCATCAATCAACAAAAACATCAAGCTTTCAACAATGGCAAATCACAAAATCATCATCAAATCTGAAAATTAAAACATGGGCTAGCTAGTATACGAAGCAACGATCTCAAAAACGTAAAAAGTATCAAAAAAATCGAACAACTATCATACCTTAATTAAGCTTCAAATGGTCGAAACTTTCCTAGGTTTTCTTTCTTCTTCTTAAGCTCACATTCGGCCAACATTAAAAGATGGAGAAGGTGGATTTGTTTTCTTTTTCTTTTTATATTATTATAACATATATTATAAATTTATAACTAGTTTACTATTTTAACCATATTATGTTTTAATTATAAAACATAATAATATGGACAAAGTTGTCCCATGCCACCCACTATCTTCTAAAATGGGCTATTTGCCCTTTAAGGATCCCATATTAAAAAGCCACTATCAATATGGCACTTTATACTTTAGTTTGTAACTTTCGCCTTTAACGCGATTACGTCCTTTTAATTAATTAAGCACGCAAACAATCAAATTTTTATACGAAACTTTCACACATGCTAATTCACATATAATTAACACAGAAAATAATATTTAAATATTTTTTTGACTCGGATTCGTGGTCCCGAATCCACCGTTCCAATTAGGGTCTAAATCGGGCCGTTACAGATTTTGGTAACAAAAAAACATGTCATAGGATAATTAGGGATTGCCTGTAAAATTGACCTACTAAATACTTTCTTACCACCATACGAGAGATGCCTTGTACTCCATCCATTAATTTTACTAAGCACCCGATCCTTCAAGATTTGAAATGTTCTCTTTTTATCCCTTCCCACCATATTAGGTAGACCCAAGTATTTTTCAAGGTTTCTTGAAGTTCTTACCTCTAATATATATGCAATTTACTCCCTCCTTTGCTCTGAAACATTTGAGCTAAAATAAGCAGTTGATTTCTCAAAGTTAATACACTGACTCTTTCATATTCATATAACGACTTCTAAATTCTGAGCTCCCCTTTCTGTAGCATCTCCGAAAAGGATGCAAACATCTGCAAATAATAAATGAGGAATGACCGGTCTTCTGCGAAAAACTCTTACCCCTTTAATAGTTCCCTCTTGTGATGTTAATCTCATTAATGACGATAGTCATTCGCTACAAATTAAAAATAGATAGGGGCTTAGGGGGTCTCCTTGTCATAAACACCTTATTGGTTTAAAACGTTCCCCTACCTCACCATTTAGACATACCAAATAGTTTACTGAGCTGATACATCTTAAGACAAATTCCACAAAAGGATTCGCATAGTCCATTTTTAACATAGCTTTTCCAGAAAAATCCATTCAACTCTATCATATGCTTTGCTCATATCGAGTTTTAGTGCTAACCCTCCTTATTGACCTATCATTCGTTGTTTGAGAGTGTGTATTAGTTCATACGCAAGAATAATATAATCAGTAATGAGTCTTCCTGGGATAAATTTACTTTGGGCTTCATCAATACATCTATGTAAAACTTTTTTTGGAGCGGATTTGCTACTATTTTAGATATAATTTTATAGAGGATTGTATATAGACTGATAGGACGAAAGTTTTTGAGATTGGTTGGGTAGGCCACCTTTGGTATAAGAACTATATTTGTCAAACTAATTTCTTCAAGGGAGCCCCATTTATTCAGAATATCAAGACAAAACTTCCTCACCTCATATCCTACAGTATGCCAAAACTTTTTAAAAAATAATGCCGGAAAACCATCACTTCCAGACGCCTTCGTCGGCCCAATGCTTTTTAACGCAAGAATAATTTCTTCCATTGTATATTCAGTAGTCAACTCCTGATTCATGCTTCCTATCTCCCATCTTTAACCAATTTGCCCTACCATTTGCTCCCAATATCTTTCTTTTTTTTTCAATTTCCAAATTTAATTGTATTTTTGTGTCAATTAAATTTGCTAAGTTTTCGTCTATTCTTTCCAACCTATCAAGTTCTTCTAATTTTGTGAGCAGTCTCCTTGATAACTCCTTTCTTAATTTTTTTAATTCCATTGCCCATATTTGTAAACCTTTACCCAAAATTGCTAATCGCTCCACCACACTCCCATAGCCGTTTCACCTCTTCTTTACAAGAATCTTCCATAGCCCACCATGATTCAAATCTGAAGTTAGACTTTTTCTTGTTCGCCTTTTCAGGTTTTCTTTGAAACAATAGAGGGCAATGATCAGAAAAAGAATGTGGCAAGTGTCTGATTGTGTATTCAGGAAATAAATTAATTCATTCCAAATTCGCTACCCCTCTGTAAAGTCATTCTTTGATATTCGTCTTTGGAAGGTTTCCCTTTTCCCTCGTAAACCAACACCTTGCATACCCTACACCTTCAAGGTGATAGTCTTCTAGTGTTGCCCTAAATTCCTCTATACATCTTTCTTCCCTTGGCAAACCTCATTCTTTTTCAAAAGAGTAAAGAATCTCATTAAAATCCTTACATACCAACCATGGGTTAATCTGCTCTCTTCCTAACCTTCTTAAAAGGTATCATGCTTTACTTCTTCCTCAAGCTTCTAGGGGCCCATAGAACCCTGTCATTTGCCACTTTTCCCCACCTTCATCTTCTTCAATATCAACATCAATATGATTAATAGAATAACTTCTTAAGCTTATAGATAATTCCCCTTTCTACCATAGACTCAAATCACCTCTCGTACCTAAAGCTGACACACCAATCCGATTATGATAACCACATCGTCGTTGCACTCTTTCCATTCGCTTACTATCCAACTTTATCTCCACGAGGAATACAACTTGGGGATTATGTTGCTTCAGTATGTGCTGAAGCCTCCTAACACACTGTGGACTCCCCAATCCATGGACGTTCCAACTTAAGATTTCATTGCGTCCAATCGTCTTGCCTATTGGCAGCAGCCGATATTTGTTTTTGTAAATTTTCTCACGTTTCTCATTCAATTCAGCCATGAAAGTACCTATAGATCTCTCTAAAGTTTGTTTATCTGGCCTAGGCCTTTTCTTTCCCTCGTTATTCACTAGAGGAAACTATTTGCTATCATCCTCCATATTTGTTATCCCCGTCCCTCCAGAAATTTTGATTCCTTTCCCTTTATCTAGTGTTCCTCTTCCTTCCAAGTTGAACCCTAAAGTAGATCCCATGAAGTTGTGATTTTGTTATAGGTCAAAATTTCTTACCGACCTTCTACTCCTTCCTGCATTTTGGCTTCCCCTAGACTCCCCAAAATTACCCCCATTATTATCCTCCCTCAGCCAAAAACTCGATGTAATCTTCACTCTTCTTGGTTGTGCCTTCAGAGACAAATCCCAGCCACAATCTATTTCCTTCATCCCAATATTAATTCTTTTTCGACAGAATCTATCTCTATGCCCTAAACAACTGCACAAGAAGTAAAATAAAGATAATTTTTCGTATCTAAACTTCACATAAACAAAATTTGATTGTGATGCCATAACTTGTTTTCTCCTTTTTAGTGGTTTTCATACATCCAACTGAACCCTAATACACATAAACTTTTTTGTAACTCTGATTTGATTGTCTTGTATCATATTCCCAAGAATTTACCCACAAAATACCCAAGATGTTTTGCCACATTATCTAAGAAAGAAACCTGGTAGGAGATCATGCACTTGTACCCAAAAATTCGTGAACACCAAAGGAACTATATTTGGGTCTTCTCCATCCCTCAATCGATGCAACATGAGAAGGTGGTTATTGAAAGTCCATGGTGTGCTACTCATGACATGTTCCACATCAACTTCATGGAAGAAACGAAACAAATAACGTTTTTCTCCTAAATCTGATATCTGAATTCCTCCCAAAGGATGCCACAAATTAGCCATAGTATTTTTCATGGAAAGGAAGTGGACCACGCTTGTTGTAAGACAATATCTTACCAAACAGAGATCATAGCCTGATTTTTGCAGAATAGGCTCCACCCCAAATTGCTGGACTTCTTCTTCCTCATCATCGAGGCATAACTCTGCCATATTTTCCTCCATTGACGAAACTCATTCGTGCGCCAAACTACTTTCTTTACACCGACTTTGCTGTAGAACAATCAATAGCACAATCTTTTCTATAATCGGTTTGTAATCTCCTTATTGTCTTGAATATATAAAAGTTTCTAGTCGGCAAAAGCAAAACCCTAATAGAACTTTTTCCTTGCCAATTTAGCAGACAATATCGTGCTATCGGAGCAAACTTAAAAACAATACTTAAAATAGTATTTAATCATTCATGGTTGTAAAAAAAAAATCTTGCCAATAATAAACTTTAAACTTCTTTTCTTCAATTATTCACCTAAATCAATAATAAATAAAATATCAATCTAAATAATATAATCAATAACTTAAATAGCATTATTTAAGAGGAAAAATATTACAAATAAATTGAAAATTATGCACTTATAAAATTCCACACACTTGAACCATACTTGTCCTAAAGCATGAAACACTAATGCAAATGCATATGTAACCTAAAGAAATACTTACATCAATAATTGAAAATATCGTCATAGTCTCATAAACCAATGGAACAAGCAAACTTGCTTTCATGAATACAACCGAAATTTTATATGTTGAGCAAAACATGATAGCAACATAAATTAACACCATTTGGAATAATTAAAATCAATAGATCTTTGTGCTCATTTTTAATAATATTTCCTAACAATCTGCAGTGTATAAAAAGTATTAGAATAACCACGAGAACATAATCAAATTTTAACATGCTTTCAAGGTCACTTAAGACTTGAAGGGTTAGAGTAGTAAATAAAAAAATCGTCTCACACCCTAAACACCTAGTTACTTTTGGATTCGGTTGAGCATAAAGTATTAAATTCTTTTTTCAACAACTTATTTCACTAAATCAACTAACTTGAGCATAAAGTATCAAATTCTTTTTTCAACAACTTATTTCACTAAATCAACTAACATCGTTATCAATTTAAACTCATATTAAATTATATCATATTATAATATAGTAGAAGGATTAAATTTTATATTAAATACAAAGTTAGACCAATTGGATCCAAGAGCAGTAGTGATCAGGGATGTAAATAGCGGTCGGGTAGGGGAATACCGGTAGCAGCGCCATCCGGAATCGCTACTGCTGAAAATAGCTGTGTGAAGCAGAGTCACACCAATAGCGTTGGATCACAGCCGCAATTTAATGGGTAACGGCCAATTGTAGCAATAACGGGCCGCTATTCCCGTTATTTTTCCGTTACAGTAAAATTAATATAAAAAATCCAACCCCTTTAAAAAAATCAACAGAAATACAATGAGACAAAAGGGAATATATTCTTCACCTACAAAATCAGATAGTTTTCAATCAAAAAAAGTAAAAGAAGTCCAAATACAACAGAAAAAAGCAATCAAAAGCAATAGAAAAATATGAAATTCTCATATTTCACTATCCAAACTCCGAACCAAAAAAAATCACAACACAAACACAAAAATCTCTAAAACAAAATCTCACTTGCACTTTCGGAAATTCATAATTTTCAAGTAAGTACTTGAATTTTTATTTTTATTTTTATCTTGATTCTTGCTTCTTTTTGTTGTAAAATGCAAATATTGTTGTAACTTGTAACATGGAGTGTACCCGAGAAACAATTGATAGATTAGTGGATAGATAACACACAAGTCTCGAATCTGCAAATATGTTCTTTAGGTTAGGGATGAGAAATAGTTAGGGAGAAGGGGAAAGGTTTTGGAAGGATCTAGATTATGCTTTGAATGGGTTTTGAAAATATTTTTGGGGGTTCCCAACGTTTTTGTTGTTTTTGCATTTATTGTTGACGGTTGACGGTTGAGGGCTGATGGCTTGATGCTTGATTTTTTTCTACCATCCATTTGTTTTTTATATTATAAGATTTTATTTTTTATTTTTTTTGGGCTTGTGGATTCCTATTTGATTTTTGTTGGATTTGGGGTCTATTTTAATTTTTGTTTGGTCTCTAGAATTCTCACTGCTGCCCATTCTCTATATCCAATCAAACAACCAACTTCTAAAAGCCCCTCAAACCATCCTACAACTAAAAATATCAATTTAAAATTAAGTTATATATTTTTATTAGAGTTAAAATGTGATTTTGTATTGGTTTGTATCTTGATAGTTCTCAAAAGAATTAAATTGAAATTTTGACATTTTCTAGGAAGAAATTATAATTTTACCATTTATTAACTTAAGATTTTATAAATCTTGGGAGACTAAAAGAATAATTTTTCATTTTTTTTGGAGGTTAGGGCACTAGTTGGCTCTCTCTTTTCACCTTCTATAGTTCTAATTGCTCAAATTTGATTCCCACCATGTGAGTTGTCTTCATATTTTTTTTGGCCTAAATCTTAGTATGTGTGAATTCTCTTTTTTGAGTTTTGAAAATTTAAGGGGGCAATGCCCTTTTGCACCTTTAAACTCTCACTTGAATTCGAACTCCAAATATATTTTTTTGAGAATATAAATTTGAATTTCATTTATTATATAAATTGTAAAAACGAAATGGATACATATAGGTAAAATAGTTGAGTTTGAAATTAAGAAATTTCTTAAAAAAATTAAATAATCTTAAATATAATATTAGCATAGTATTTTAAAAATCCAAATTCAATCTCATTCTCAAAGCCTGAAATTTATGTTGTCAATCAGCTGTGAATTGTGGCTCCCATATGCTATTTGAGGATACTTTTTTTGGCACCTAAAATATAAAATAATTATTGAACCAGAGATGATACGTAGTTGAATTTTTTTTCTATATTATCTGAAATAATCATTATTTTAATCATATTTTTATTGGGTGATCGGGTAATAATGGGTTATGGTGTGTTGTTGTTTTTAAAAAAATAAATAAATTATGGATTATGCATTAAATTTAATTTTTCCATGTTAGTGATGTTTACTTTTTTTTTTTGTATTATATTGTTGATAATATAAGTAACGAGTTGCATATATTTCTAAATATAATTTTATGTTTCTTATATATAAATAAAAATAAAGCATGCCACCACGTGAAGAGTTCTCGACTAAAGGATTGGAGGGTGCACCAAGTAATGATATAGGTTGGCACTTTGGAACTCCAGTGTCAAATATGAAAGGAAATGTCCTATGTAAACTTTGTGGTAAAGTTGTGAAAGGAGGAATAACACGATTTAAAGAGCACATTGCTCATAAAATCGGAAATGTTGCACCATGCCCTAATGTTACTGGTATGTGATACTTTATTAATATTTTTAAATGTTATTGTAAATTTATGAATAAAGATCATATATAATTGATAATAATATAAAGTGTGAATTATTTTTATTTTAACAGGTGTCATTAGAGAAAGTATGATGAATGTATTAAAAGAAAGCAACACAAAGAAAATAGACAAAAAGAGGAGAACGGATGAATTTTTATCTCAATTAAGAGGAGAGGAGGATGAACACGAGGAATTCATTGATGAGGTTTCTACTATAAGGCAAGCAACTCGAGAAAGTATCCAATCACAACACGAGTGGCATAGAACAGAAGAATTCAAACGAAGTACTAGTGGTTGGAATAACATTTATGAAGAAGGGCGATCTTCTCATGGATCAGCTAGAGAATATCATGGAGAAAGAACAAGTAAATCCATCCCAAGTGAGTCTGAGTTTACCTTAAGGGGAGCCATACCTGAATTGGCTAGAAGCAAAAGTTCAAAGCAACCAAAGATTAGTGACTCTTTTTTAAAGACTTTACGAAGGAAGATAGGTGAAGTGGTATCTAAATTTTTAATATATGAAGGACTTCCTTTTAAATTAGCAAACTCTCCATGATTGTATAACTTAATTCAAGTGTCAATAGAAGTTGGACAAGGTGTAAAGCTCTCAACACATTATGAGGTTTCAGATGTGTATTTGGAGTCAGAGTATTAACGAGTTCGTGATTGGGTAAATGGACTAAAGACTCATTGGAAAGAATTAAGTGCAACTCTAATGTGTGATGGTTGGACCAACAATTTGAATCAAATGCACATCATTAATTTCCTTGTTTATTGCAGTAAAGGAACCATTTTTTGGAAATCGGTAGATGTCTCGAGTGTTTGTAGTAGAGATGCTGAATTCTACTACAGTTTGTTAGATTCAGTTGTAGAAGAAATTGGAGAAAATTATATTGTCCAAATAGTGACTGATAATGATGCAACAATGAAAGCTGCTGGAAAAAAATTAATGTTGAAAAGAAAGCATCTATATTGGACCTCATGTGCAGCTCACTGTTTAGATTTATGCCTTGAAGATATTGGGAAAAAGCCCAATGTAGCAAAAGTGTTAGATGAGGCAAAGAAAGTGACTTGCTTTATATACAATCACATTTGGACAGTTGATTTGATGAAGAAGTATACACAAGGGAAGCAAATTCGACCCGCTCTTACTCGATTTGCAACTCATTTCATTCAACTTGAAGAGATAACAAGACAAAAGCAAGGTCTGAGAGAAATGTTTAATTCAAAGGTCAGTATTTTATAATTAGTTAATATAATTACTTAAATATAGCAACCTTTAATGATTTTATTAGTTCCAAAATAATTTAAATTATATTATTTTAAAATTTTTCTTATGAATATATAGGAATTTAAATAATCAAAATGGAGATAGCAAAAGTCAAGGCCTATTTATGAAGCCGAAAAAACTGTTTTGGGAAAAGATTTTTGGAAAAAAGCCACCGACCTCATAAAAGTTTACGAGCCCCTAGTAAAAGTATTGAGACTTGTGGACGACGATGAAGAACCAACAATGGGCTTTATTTATGAGGCTGTTGATAGAGCTAAACGAGCAATTCAACAATATGGTCGATATTTCATCTAGTACGAAAAGATTATTGACAATAGATGGAGTTTTATGCATTCCGACTTGCATTCAGCTGTTAAGATAAAATGTTTCATATAATTAAGAATTATTTTTATATTTTATTATTTTAAGCTTTAGATTATTATTTGATGACATTCTTATAAATTATGCTTAGGTTATTTTCTCAATCCTCAATTTCAATTTGGGGTGGAGCATTCTGAAAATGTACCAATAGAAACATTAGAAGGTACACGGTCAGTAATTGAAAGATTAGATGTAACACCCCTAACCCGTGTCCATCGCTGGAGTAGGGTTACGAGGTATTACCGATCAATACACTTAATTTAACATATATAACCCATACATTTATGCATTCATATTCAAATACCATACAACACAATCATCTTGTCCCTTTATAAGGTTTACGAAGCCTTAAACATGATTTAGAAGTGGTTCGGGACTAAACCGATAACATATGAAAATTTTGGAAACTTAGAAAAATTGCAACATTTTAGGGGTCACACGCCCGTATGAACAGACCGTGTGCCTCACACGGCTATTAGACACGCCCGTGTCTTAGGCCGTGTGGAAACAGGGCATACGTACTGACTTACATCACACGGCCGAGGACACGTCCGTGTGCCAGGCCGTGTGAAATCTGGAAAGTATACTGACTTGGGTCACACGGCCAACCACACGCCCATGTGTCTAGCCCGTGTTCCCTTCGAAATGGCAACACACGACCGTGTACCAGGCCGTGTCAAAACTGTAGGGTATACTGACTTATGCAACACGGCCAAGTCACACGCCCGTGTGCTAGGTCATGTGCCATTTAGGGGGTATACTGACTTGTACCACACGGCCGGTCACACGCTCGTGTATGAGGCCTTGTGAAGCATACTGACTTTATTTTAATATCAACACCAGAGGACACACGGCCGTGTAACATAATCGTGTGTCACACACAGCTGAGACATACGCCCGTGTCCCTACACGTGTGGAAAAAAATAGGATATTTGCAAAGCCATTTTTCCACCCTATTTTCACATGCACACACAAGCATAAATGACAACATTTCATAACACAATTGGCAGCCATTCCATAACAATTCACACACATATTATACCATTTCTTCCTAGCTTTCAAATACTTAGCTAACATCATACATTTTTCATTCATAAGTCTACCATATATCAAAACACATTTGCATATCTTCTTTCCAATAACTATTTGCCAAAACATACCAAAATATAGTATCAGGTTTAGCCAAATCCCATGGCTAAACTTATCCACAAAATGTACCAAAACCATAATCTCAAGTAACCATAACTATCACCATTAAAACTAGCCTATACATGCCAAATTTACATATATCCACAAGTTCAAAAGTACCAATCGGCAATTGGATAGTGTGATGTGTAACTCCGACTTGTCCAAAACGAGCGAGCTATCGAACCTCTATAAAACATGAAAAAATAAACAGAGTAAGCTTTATAGCTTAGTAAGCCCATATAATATAGAAATAATCTTACCATTTGTTACAAAATTAAACCATTAAACAAAGTAAATCAAATTCACTTGCCAAATGCCTAAACACAAGCATTCATCAATGTGTTAGTCTCATAAGTACATATATTCAACCTTTATACCAGTTTCATACTAAATTTATGTAACATATAAAACACATGTAACAATTCATTCACATTCACATAATCAACGATCCATAATATAAACAGAAATTCATTTGATAACAGTAACTTATTCGTATAAACAGTACTTCATCCGTATAAACAGAATTTATGCCCGTTGAACCCATTAGAACTTCAAAGGATACTCGGGTGATATACATCAGTAATCCGTCAATTCATTATCATTTCCGCTCTTTCGAGCTATGATCAGTAAGCTCCTCCTGAGCTGATGGACAGTAAGCTCTATTGAGCTAAAACGGTAAGCTCTAACGAGCTAAAAATAGTAAGCTCTTACGAGCTGATATATTGGTAAGCTCATACGATCTGTGGTGAGTCCGCAACAAGTGCAGGAGCTCGACCAAAACGGTAACCCTAGTGACATGTCACTCGTATCCTACGAATTCATACGGTTCAAACAGGGCTCGATAATAATCAGTCTATATCAATTAAGCATTTGTATTCCAAGTATATCAAATACTCAATTATATACATACAACTCAAATAAATACAAGTATTTAAAGTTCGATTCTAATTATACGAACTTACCTCGAGTTGCTCGGATGGAAACTATCGACTATTCGTCCACTTTTCCTTTTCCCTGATCTAAACCCGATCTCGATTTATCTTGATCTATATATTATCAAATTCAGTACATTCAATATTCAATCAATTCAATTTAGCCCATAATTCATATTTTGGAAAATTTACACATTTGCCCCTAAACTTTCATATATTTATAATTTAGTCTTTAGCTTGAAAAAATGCAAATTCATGCAATTAGACCCTTAACAATGCTAGCCGAATTTCATAGGGATCCCTAGCAGCCCATATTTTCAATTTATTCACACTTTTACCAACCTAATTTTACAATTTCGCAAATTAATCCTTTTTTGACATTTTTGTCAAAAATAACTTTACAAAACTAGTAAATCTATCAATAAAACTTCATAATCTATCATCAATCATCAACTTAATCAAGAATTCAAAAATGGCAACATGATATATCTTTAACAGTTTTGAAACTGGAGATACAGGCTAGCTAGATCAAGCTGCAACGATATCAAAAACATAGAAATCATTAAAAACTGAGTCAAAATCACTCACCAATTTAACTTCCAAGTGACTGAACCCTAGATGAGAAAAAATTTCTTCTTTTTCTTCTTTAAAATCGGCTAAGTGAAGATGACAATGAAAATAAATAGATTTTTGTTTTAATTATTATATCATTTATTAACCATTTACCATTTTAACCTTAAAATTAATTCAAAATTTCATTTATGCCAAACCATTAACATCCACTAACATAGAAATGGTATATTTATCACTTAAGGACCTTTACTTTAATGTTCTATAGCTATTTGACACTTTTAGCTAATAGAACACAAGTTTTACACTTTACGCGATTTAGTCCTTTTTACCGAATTAAGCATTCAAACAGTAAAATTTCTTTACAAAAGTTTCACACAATAATTCTATCATGCTGTAAACCTTATTAAAATAATAAAATAAATATTTTGGCCTCGGATTTGTGGTCCCAAAACCACTGTTCCAATTTGACTAAAAAATGGGCTGTTACAACTCTCCCCCCTTAGGGATTTTCGTCCCCGACAATCTTACCAGTGAATAGGTTAGGGTACTGTTTTCGCATAGCTTCCTCGGGTTCCCATGTAGCTTCCTCAATCCCGTGTTTATGCCAAAGAACCTTCACTAAGGCTATGTGTTTATTTCTCAATTCTTTGATTTCACGAGCTAAAATCCTAATCAGTTCTTTGCTATATGTCAAATCAGCCTTTATCTCAACATCTACCAGAGAAATCACATGTGATGGATCGAATCCATATCGACGTAACATAGAAACATGAAAAACATTATGAATCTTTTCAAGTTCTGATGGTAAAGCTAGTCGATATGCTATCGGCCCTGTTCTTTCAATGATCTCGTAAGGTCCGATAAATCGCGGACTTAACTTCCCTTTACGGCCGAATCGAAGAACCTTTTTCCATGGTGACACCTTTAAAAACACTCGATCCCCGACCTAAAATTCAATTTCTTTACATTTTAAATCCGCGTATGATTTCTGTCGATCCGAAGCTGCTTTTAAACTGTCGCAAATCGTTTTCACTTTTTCTTCAAGTTCTCTGATCAATTCAACCCCGTGAATCTTTTTCCCACTTAGTTCAGTCCAGTATAGCGGAGTTCGACATTTGCAACCATATAAAGTTTTGTACGGTGCCATCTTTATACTCGTTTGGAAACTGTTGTTATACGCGAATTCAATCAACGATAAGTATCTTTCCCAACTGCCTTCAAACTCTAAAATACATCTCAACATGTCTTCAAGAATCTGAATAACTCTTTCGGTCCGATCACACCGCGAGGATGAAAAGTCAGATTGAAATTCAACTACGTACCTAAAGCTTCTTGCAGTTTCTTCCAGAATCGCGATGTAAATCTCGGATCTTTATCAGAAATAATTGTAACATCCCAAAATTGGGCCTAGTAGGATTGGGCCCAATGGGCCTTGAGCATAGAAACGTTTTAAAATTTTGAGAACAAGAGAACGGTATTATTTCAAGTTGGACTTATTAAGAAGGTAATTTTGGAAAGTTACGAGGTTTCTATGAAGTTTCGGGTTCAAGTTGGGCCTTAGTAAAATTTTGTGTTTAAGCCTATTAAGGAGAGATAGTAAGTGGCATCAAGGCTTATGGAAATAAAAGAGTAAATTGCTAGCATAAATGAGCAATTGGTAAAAGGGTTATGGCGCCACATGTAGTACCTTGAGGGAAGAGGTTCGAATCCCTTTGTGTGCAAATTTTGACTTATATTTTTGCACTCTTTCCTTAAGTGTCGGCCAGGCATGTAAATAAGGCAAGGTGGACTTTTATTTTTGGCAAGATGGCTAAGGAAAATAGGAAAGGATGAATGTGAGGAAAGAAATCAAGAGAAAAGGGAAAGTAGGGGGAACATGTGGCCTTTTTCAAGGGATGTATTATGGAAAGGGTGGTTGGCAAAATTTTGACTATTAGGGACATGAATGTGGACGATTTTGGGGCTAAAGGGGGTGATAGCTGAATTTTGCTAGGAGTTTTTGGCAAAGCTAGTGCTTGAGAGGTTGTTCTCTTTAGTTTTTTGTATCATTCTCTTTCTATCCAAATTTCCTCTTCTCTTTGCCGAATTTTCAAGCCTTTAGTGTGCATTTTTGTTTCTTCTTTTCTTCCTTGTTGCCGAAAGTACCTAAGCCTTGGAGATCAAATTGTTCACTCGTTTTCCTTTGGAAAAATCGAACCCTTCATTTCTTCTTTATCGTTCTTCTCATCCGTATTAACACTCACTCCTTTGATCAATCGGTAAGTGGTTCTATTCAAACATTTTTTTATTTTTTCTTTCTCCTAGCTGAATATATGTCTTGGCATGGGATGGTCCTTTTAACCGAGACCATCATTTTATTCTACCCTCTCAAACAATATTATTTTCTCTTTTTCGTAGTGTTTTAAGTGGGAGACCGTGTATTGTTCTAGCCGAAGTCAAACGGTAGAAATTGGATCCAATATCGATAAGGTAAGGGGGTTCATTTTGGATTTTTCGTTATATCTCTATTTGGCTATGTTGCAAATCGGATTGAAGTTTCGACTAATCAATTATGTTTTAGGGACGAAACCACTCGATATATCCTATTTGCAAATCCTTCGGATATAGTGGGTCAACGAAGAGTGGTTCTTTAGGGAATCCTAATCAAGATGTGTAATCTCGTACCTTTCGTATACATATCTGAAATGATGTGTAATCTCACACTTCTCTGAAAGTTTGTATGAAATATTCTGTGAATCGGTCAAAATACCGAAGAACACCAAAAACCGGCATCCGTGATCACTCGGGCGTGCGTATGATCGCAGTGGTAATCGTATTTTGTAATAAAACAGTTTCGGTTAGAAGCAGTGACGTGTTTTTGGAAAATCACGAAAAATAGGAGAAATGAAATTAGAAAGTGAATAAGATATCTAATTAAATCTTACTGTGTCTATTTTAATATGGAAGAAACGGAGAAGGAAAAGGATTTTTATATTCTGAGATATGTTAATTTGAGTGAGACTGGTTCTGAATGACTTCGTGGTTCCCTGATCTGTCTTGGAAAAATCGTATAAAATTGTACAAAGTGAATTATGAGTTATAGTTTATATGTAAAGATTACTTAGTAAGTCTATTTTCAATAGAAAGAAGTGGGAGCAACATATGAAAACTTTACAGTGAGATATTTGAATTTTGGGTAAGAGAGGTCAAAATCGTTGGTCACAAAAACAAGGGAAACTTCAAGGAATAAACTGTACTAAATGATTAAGCCAAAAATTCTGGAAAAATTTTAGTAAGAAGATATATGAGTCTAGTTTCAAGGAAAATTTACGGATTTAGATTTCGAGATTTATAACTCAAGTTATAGTCAATTTAGTCAGTATGACGCGAATGGACAGTTTTAAATTGTTATGCCCAAATTAGTAGTTAAGTCTGAATTGCGAAATTACCGAATTACCCTTAGTGGGTAAATTACCGAATTACGAAATTTCCCTTACGGGCCGAATTATGGAAATTCCCTAAAAGGTCCGAAATACAAAATTGCTTATGGGCCGCAAGGACATATTGAGTAATGGGCCAATCTGATATTTTGCTAAATGGGCCAATCTGATATTTTGCTAAATGGGCCAATCTGATATTTTGTTAAATGGGCCAATCTGATATTTTGCTAAATGGGCCAATCTAATATTTTGTTAAATGGGCCAATCTGATATTTTGCTAAAGTGGGCCAATATGATATTTCGTTAAATGGGCCAATCTGATATTTTGCTAAAGTGGGCCAATCTGATATTTTGCTAAATGGGCCAATCTGATATTTTGTTAAATGGGCCAATCTGATATTTTGCTAAAGTGGGCCAATCTGATATTTTACTAAATGGGCCAAATCTGATAATCTGCTTAATGGGCCAATTTGATAAATTGCTGTAATGGGCCATAATTTTGTAATAAATATCTGAATAAATTGTTGTGAATGGCTATGCATTATATACATGATTTGCATGGGATGGGATAATGATGAAGAGAAGTTCTGGTAGCTCTGATACATAATTATGGTGGCTCTGCCATAAATATGAAAAATGGCGATGCCATGTAAATTCTGTTAATCTGGTGGCTTGTCCACAAATTTGATATAATCGGCTTAATGCCTACGTTTGGTGTGTTGGCGGGGTGGGTGACTAAAGCTCCCCACAGGTGTGCTGGTTGGTACGGGTGGTGTGTTGGCGGGGTGGGTGACTAAAGCTCCCCACAGGGGTGCTGGTTGGTAAACTAGGTTTGGTTTGGGAATTTCATATCATATGCATATTATATTTGATACATTATTGTTGTTGTAAATGGGCTTAGGCCCAAAATATTGCTAATTGGGTTCCGGCCCAATGAATAATCTGTAAGGGGATTTCACACCGAGTTCTTGTAACTCACCCCCTTTCTCTTAACCCTTGTAGGTAATGCTTGATGATATGGACTTGGGCTATGGATGACTCGAGGAGGCCATACTTGGAAATGGTTTATTTGGACTTTAGACTTCTTTCTCGTTTATTTTATTACTTTACTATTTTGGGTTAAATGTTGTAATAAGGCCTCTAGACTATTTTTATTTTTTCTTTTTGGTTGGGATGTTTTTATTATTTTTCTTAAATTGTTTAAAAAGGGGAATTTTCTAAAAACTTAAACAATGGTTTCCAAAATCGATTAACAAATGGATTTCAAAATAAACTTTTACAAATACTTTTAACACGGATATTTTCTCTCGAACTATTAACGATATTTTCAAAAGACTTGGATTCTCTTTCAAATTTTCAACGTCGTTTTCAAAAGTCACGGTTTTGTAAGATCATTAGTTCAAATTTATCGATTTATCAATCAAATCTTCGAGGTTAGTAGTATTTTATCAAATCAAACTTGTTTTCTTTATTTTTTTTTAACAAAGCAATATTTTAGTACGAACAAAAAGGGTTTAACATGTTTTGCTCGTGTGACATACCAAATTCGCTCATAACGCATGGGCCGGGTTTGGAGTGTAACAATGATAGATAGTGACACTCCATGCAATCGAACAATCTCAAAGATGTACAATTCAGCTAATCTGTCAAGTGAGTAATCTGTACGTACCAGAATGAAATGAGCAGATTTCGTTAGTCGATCAATGACAACCCAGATAGCATCTTTCTTTTTCGGAGTTAAGGGCAATCCCGACACAAAATCCATTGTAACTCTATCCCACTTCCACTTGGGAATCATCACAGTCACATGATAAACTGTGATGGTACTTGATGTTCAGCTTTGACTTGTTGACAAATCAAACATTTAGAAACAAACTCTGAGATATCATGTTTCATGCCTTGCCACCAATAAAACTGTTTCAAATCGTTGTACATTTTGATACTTTCCGGATGAACAGATAAGCAGTTATGGTGCGCTTCATGCAAAATCTTCTGAATGAGTTCTGAATTTCTCGGTATGCAAATTCTATTCCAGAACATTAAACAATCATCGGTCCCAGTCTGAAACTCTGAATCAGGGATGTTCTCACATTGAATCCTTTTAACTTGCAATTCACGGTCATCTTTCTGAGCTTCACAGATTTGTTGAAGAAATATCGGTTTAGCTTTTAATTCAGCTAAAATAGATCCATCATCACAAATCATCAACTGGGTGTTCATTGCTCGTAATGTAAACAAATATTTCTGACTCAGGGCATCAGCAACAACATTAGCTTTTCCCGGGTGATAATCAATCACAAAGTCATAATCTTTCAATAACTCGAGCCATCTTCGTTGTCGCATATTCAAATCCTTCTGTGACATCAAATATTTTAAGCTTTTGTGATCCGTATAAATGTGGCATTTCTCACCGTATAAGTAGTGTCGCCAAAATTTCAATGCAAATACAATTGCAGCCAACTCTAAGTCATTTATTGGATAGTTCTTTTCATGTGGTTTCAATTGTCGAGAAGCATAAGCTATAACTTTTCCTTCTTGCATCAGAACACATCCCAAACCGTTTAATGATGCGTCGCTATAAATCACAAATTCCTTCCCCGATTCCGGTTGAACCAATACTTGGGGCTTAATAAACAAGATTTTCAACTGCTCAAACTCTCGACATTTTTCTAACCATTCGAACTTCACATCTTTTTGAAGTAGTCGTGTCATCGGTGTCGCAATCATCGAGAATCCTTTCACGAATCTTTGGTAATAACCCACTAAACCCAGAAAACTACGAACTTTAGACACATTTCTTGGAGGTTTCCAATCAACAATAGCAGGGTCAACTCTAATACCGTCAGCTGAAACAATATGCCCCAGAAATCCAACCTCTCGAAGCCAAAACTTGCATTTGCTGAACTTTGCAAATAATTGCTTGTCACGTAGAGTTTGTAACACAACTCTCAAGTGCTCGGTATGTTCAGATTCATCTCGCGAATAGATCAGAATGTCGTCAATGAATACAACAACAAATCTGTCTAAATACGGTCTGAATATCCGGTTCATCAAGTCCATAAAAATTGCTGGAGCAATCGTTAATCCGAAAGGGATAACAAGGAATTCATAATGTCCATACCTTGTTCTGAACGCAGTTTTCGGCACATCTGATTCTTTAACTCGCAACTGATAATAACCCGATCTCAAATCAATCTTTGAAAATACTGTAGCCCTTTTCAACTGATCAAATAAATCATCAATCCGTGGTAGAGGGTATTTGTTCTTTATAGTCACTTTGTTCAGTTGTCTGTAACCGATACACATTCTCATCATGCCATCTTTCTTTTTCACGAACAATACCGGTGCACCCCAGGGTGAATAACTCGATTGTGCAAAACCTCTATCTATCAATTCTTGCAACTAAGCTTTAAATTCTTTTAATTCTATTGGAGCCATTCTATACGGAGCTATCAATATCGGTGTTGTTCCGGGTACTAAATCAATACCAAATTCAACCTCTCTGATCAGTGGCAACCCCAGTAATTCTTCTGGAAATACATCCGAAAATTCACAAACAACAGGTACAGATTCAATCTGAGCTAACATAGACGATATCACAGTAGGTAATTCACTCGAATCATCAGACTCAATCTGAAGAATTTCACCATTTTGACATTTCAATTCGATAGTCTTTCGTCTAAAATTCACAACTGCATCATGCGTAGTCAGCCAGTCTATACCTAGAATCACATCAAACTCATCAAACGGTAGAAGCATCAAGTCAGCCCGAAAACAGTAACCCTGAGTCATCAAAGGATAATTCTTACAAATTTTATCAACTAACACAGATTTGCCTGAGGGGTTCGATACTTTAATTACAAACTCTGTAGACTCGACATGTAAACTCTTTTTAAATACTAAATTCATACAGATATATGAATGGGTTGATCCAGGATCTATCAATGCAACTATATCAGTATTAAAAAGAGAAAAAGTACCGGTAATAACGTCTGGCGATGATGCCTCCTTCCATGCACGGATAGCATAAGCTCGGGCAGGTGCTTGTGCCTCAGATCTCATAGCAGAATCTCTCGTAGCACCTCAGTTACCACTCGTATTTCCAGTGTTTCGGGGTGGTTTCCCTCTAGTAGCCGTATTACTCACTTTTGCTGGTTGATCTCTTTCAACTATAGACTTTTCTAGACAGTCCCGGAGATAATGATCAAGAGATCCGCGTCTAAAACAAGCTCCGCTCACTATTCTACATTTTGCAATGCTTACATTCAGGTACAACATTTCTAACACTACCCGCACTGGCAACAGATGTCGTCTGAGGTTTAGAGCTGAAATTTCTTGCATCTCTTTCTCTGATTGAAATCCCCGCAAAAGCAGTAGAACGAGGATGATATTCTTTAGATTTCTTTGATGCTGACTGATGTGATTTGCTCGCAAATCTTTTTCTAAAGTCTCTAGCCTTAGAATCGGCTTTTATTTTCTCTTTGCTAAGCTCTTCGTCTTTGCAGGCTCTATCAAATAGAACAACGAACTCTTTCAACTCAAGAATCCCTACTAATAGTTTGATTTTTTCATTTAACCCGTCTTTGAACCTTTTACACATTATAGCCTCAGAAGAAACATATTCACGAGCATATTTTCTGAGTCGTACAAACTCTCTTTCATATTCCGTTACCGACATACGGCCCTGTTTTAATTCAAGAAATTCCTTTCTTTTCTGATCAATAAACCTTTTGCTGATGTATTTCTTTCTAAATTCAACTTGAAAAAATTCCCAAGTAACTCTTTCTCGAGGAACTACGGATATCAAAGTATTCCACCACTGATACGCGGTGTCTCTCAACAATGATACAACACATTTTAGACATTCTTCAGGTGTGGATGATAGTTCGTCAAATACTCGAATCGTGTTCTCAAGCCAAAACTCGGCTCTCTCAGGATTGTCGCTGACAGTAGCTCTAAAGTATTCAGCCTCGTGTTTCCGTATCTTATCAATAGGTGGCTTATTCATTCGCAAAGGATCCATACCTTGAGGAACTACAAGGATCGGTTGGGGAATAGGTGGGGGTGGAGGTTGTTAAGCAGCCGGGTTTGTACGAATGTATTGTGTGAACCATTCGTTCATCATTTGGAAGAAGGCTTCTTTAGCCTCTCCTCCTTGGCTACCCGTTACGGGTCTAGAGTCAGATGGCACTGTCCCTTACCGGGAGCAGGCGCGTTACTCTTGACCTCATCAACTACGGCTCGACCAGGATCCATTTACTACATAAAACACATTTAAAAACGTCAGGAGTCATCACACTATCACAGTTTATATATATGGCATGTATATCTAGACTCACATACGCTACGTTAGTCCTAGAATTGACTAAATCGTAGCTCTGGTACCAATAAATGTAACACCCCTAACCCGTGTCCGTCGCTGGAGTAGGGTTACGAGGTATTACCGATCAATACACTTAATTTAACATATATAACCCATACATTTATGCATTCATATTCAAATACCATACAACACAACCATCTTGTCCCTTTCTAAGGTCTACGAAGCCTTAAACATACTTTAGAAGTGGTTCGGGACTAAACCGATAACATATGAAAATTTTGGAAACTTAAAAAAATTGTAACATTTTAGGGGTCACACGCCCGTGTGAACAGACCGTGTGCCTCACACGGCTATTAGACACGCCCGTGTCTTAGGCCGTGTGAAAACAGGGCATACGTACTGACTTACATCACACGACCGAGGACACGTCCGTGTGCCAGGCCGTGTGAAAACTGGAAAGTATACTGACTTGGGTCACACGACCAACCACACGCTCATGTGTCTAGCCCGTGTTCCCTTCGAAATGGCAACACATGACCGTGTACCAGGCCGTGTCAAAACTGTAGGGTATACTGACTTATGCAACACGGCCAAGTCATACGCCCGTGTGCTAGGCCGTGTGCTATTTAGGGGGTATACTGTCTTGTACCACACGGCCGGTCACACGCTCGTGTATGAGGCCGTGTGAAGCATACTGACTTTATTTTAATATAAACACTAGGGGACACACGGCCATGTAACATAACCATGTGTCACACACGGCTGAGACATACGCCCGTGTCCCTACTTGTGTGGAAAAAAATAGGCTATTTGCAAAGCCATTTTTCCACCCTATTTTCACATGCATACACAAGCATAAATGACAACATTTCATAACATAATTGGCAGCCATTTCATAACAATTCATACACATATGATACCATTTCTTCCTAGCTTTCAAATACTTAGCTAACATCATACATTTTTCATTCATAAGTCTACCATATATCAAAACACATTTGCATATCTTCTTTCCAATAACTATTTGCCAAAACATACCAAAATATAGTATCAAGTTTATCCAAATCCCAAGGCTCAACTTATCCACAAAATGTACCAAAACCATAATCTCAAGTAACCATAACTATCACCATTAAAACTAGCCTATACATGCCAAATTTACATATATCCACAAGTTCAAAAGTACCAATCGGCAATTGGATAGTGTGATGTGTAACTCCGACTTGTCCAAAACGAGCGAGCTATCGAACCTCTATAAAACATGAAAAAAGAAACAGAGTAAGCTTTATAGCTTAGTAAGCCCGTATAATATAGAAATAATCTTACCATTTGTTACAAAATTAAACCATTAAACAAAGTAAATCAAATTCACTTGCCAAATGCCTAAACACAAGCATTCATCAAAGTGTTAGTCTCATAAGTACATATATTCAACCTTTATCCCAATTTCATACAAAATTCATGTAACATATAAAACACATGTAACAATTCATTCACATTCACATAATCAACGATCCATAATATAAACAGTAATTCATTCGATAACAGTAACTTATTCGTATAAACAGTACTTTATCCGTATAAACATAATTTATGCCCGTTGAACCCATTAGAACTTCAAATGATACTCGGGTGATATACATCAGTAATCCGTCAATTCAATATCATTTCAGCTCTTTCGAGCTATGATCAGTAAGCTCCTCTTGAGCTGATGGACAGTAAGCTCTATTGAGCAAAAATGGTAAGCTCTAACGAGCTGAAAACAGTAAGCTCTTACGAGCTGATATATCAGTAAGCTCATACGAGCTGTGGTGAGTCCGCAACAAATGCAGGAGCTCGACCAAAACGGTAACCCTAGTGACATGTCACTCGTATCCTACGAATTCATACGGTTCAAACGGGGCTCGGTAATAATCAGTCTATATCAATTAAGCATTTTTATTCCAAGTATATCAAATACTCAATTATATACATACATCTCAAATAAATACAAATATTTAAAGCTTGATTCTAATTATACGAACTTACCTCGAGTTGCTCGGATGGAAACTATCGACTATTCGTCCACTTTTCCTTTTCCCTGATCTAAACCCGATCTCGGTTTATCTTGATCTATATATTATCAAATTTAGTACATTAAGTATTCAATCAATTCAATTTAGCCCATAATTCATATTTTAGCAAATTTACACATTTGCCCCTAAACTATCATATATTTATAATTTAGTCCTTAGCTTGAAAAAATGTAAATTCATGCAATTAGACCCTTAACTATGCTAGCCGAATTTCATAGGGATCCCTAGCAGCCCATATTTTCAATTTATTCACACTTTTACCCACTTAATTTTACAATTTCACAAATTAATCCCTTTTTTGACATTTTTGTCAAAAATCACTTTATAAAACTAGTAAATCTATCAATAAAAATTCATAATCTATCATCAATCATCAAATTACACAAGCATTCAACAATGGCAACATGATAAATTTTTAACAGTTTTGAAACCGGAGATACGGGCTAGCTAGATTAAGCTGTAACGATCTCATAAACATAGAAATCATTAAAAACCGAGTCAAAAACACTCACCAATTTAACTTCCAAGTGACCAAACCCTAGATGAGAAAAAAATTCTTCTTTTTCTTCTTTAAAATCAGCTAAGTGAAGATGACAATGAAAATAAATAGATTTTTGTTTTAATTATTATATCATTTATTAACCATTTACCATTTTAACCTTAAAATTAATTTAAAATTTCATTTATGCCAAACCATTAACATACACTAACATAGAAATGGTATATTTATCACTTAAGGACCTTTACTTTAATGTTCTATAGCTATTTGACACTTTTAGCTAATAGAACACAAGTTTTGCACTTTACGCGATTTAGTCCTTTTTACCAAATTAAGCATTCAAACAGTAAAATTTCTTTACGAAACTTTCACATAATAATTCTATCATGCTGTAAACCTTATTAAAATAATAAAATAAATATTTTGGCCTCAGATTTGTGGTCCCAAAACCACTGTTCCGATTTGACTCAAAAATGGGCTGTTACATAGGAACCTTCTCTTGATACTCAAGTCAGAATGGTTAATCAGGTTAGATTCAAGTACTATTATTTGTAACTTAGTTACATAATTTGAAATAGAATTATTTTTTATTTTTATTCTATCTTTCATTTATGCAGTTGTTACTATTTAGAGATAAACATGAGACATTCGGTACTCCACAAGCACAAATGGCTTGGAAGCAAATGAATCTGGGTAAATAGTAAATTACGTTATTTAATTTAATCTATATTATTTAATTATATTGTACATTTTGAAGTTATTTTGAAATTTAAATAATATTTTGCAGCTGAGTGATAGATAATATACGGCACATGTGTTCCCGAATTACAAAAATTAGCAATTAAAGTGCTTAGTCAAACAACTTCTGCATCAAATCGTGAACGAAATTGGAGCACATTTAGTTATATTCACACCAAGGAAAGAAATAGGTTGAAGTATAAAAAACTTGAGAAACTAGTGTTTTCCTATTATAATATGAGGCTTCAGATAATGCGTCAAAAAAGAATGAGTTGATCGTGTCTGAGAGTTTTAATATTTATATAATGAATGATCGAGCCTAGAAACTAACTATCACCACGATTGAGGCAAGTGCACCTATCGTACAATAGTATAACTTAGTGGCAAGACCAGAATGTCGAACCCAAAGGAACCAAAATTACTAGTACTGACTTTCTTTTTTATTTTCTAGCCTAAAATAAATGGGATTGATATTTATCTAACTAATTACTAAGCTAAGGATGCCAAGACACAGAGAATGAATTGGGAAAATACTTTTGGGAAAATCAATTGATTAAGACAATACCCGAGGAAGAATCCACCTAGACTTCACTTGTATTTAACTTTGAACCAGACGATTTATTCACTTGACTTGATCCGAAAGATTCCCTAATTTATATTAATACCTCTTTCGAGGCTACTAACGTCTAACCCTAGGTTGATTAATTGAAATCTCTTTCTAATTAAAACCCCTAGTGTTGCATTAACTCGATTTATGGACTCCCATATTAGGTTTGACCCTAATCCAGCAGATTTTCGTCATCCTATCTCTAGGAGTGCGATCAACTCCGCTTAATTATGCTAGATCTACTATTAAAAAGGGTCTTTTGCTCCTCCGAATAAGCACATCAATACTTGAATCAATATCCTGAAATATTAAAGCAAGAATTAAGAACACATAATTAAGAACAAATCAAGTATTTATCATACAGTTTCGAAAAACAATAACAAGATCCGTCTTAGGTTTCATCCCCTCGTGTATTTGAGGGGTTTAGTTCATGTTTATAAAAGAATACATCTCAGAAGAAATTAAATAACAAAACATAAAGAAAAACCCTAAAACCCCCTGAAGCAAGTTGAAGGGAAAATCTTCAGTCTTCAGCGTGATTTCGGCTTCTGAGATGGATCAACTGGCTTTCTTCGAGTAATTCCCTATATTCAGCCTTCTCTGACTTTGCTCTTCGTCAAAAGCCCTGATAGAAGTCTTCTGTCGAACTCCCCTTTTAGGTTGCGCTCTAGGGTGTTTATATAGGCTTTCGGGATGCCTTACTTGGCCCACAAGTATCCTATTCCGAGTAGAATTAAAACGGGTCACGGCAGGGACACGCCCGTGTGAATCGAGCCCAGGGCCGTATTCCAGTCTGCTAAAGTGGCACGGCCGTGTGGTGAACTCCAAGCCGTGTTGATTCCTTACTTTGGCCCATTTTCTCCGTTTTTGGCCCGTTTCTCGTTCTTTTCACCCTCATATGCTCTCCTAAGTATAAAACATGAAATTAAAGGATTAGGAGCATCAAATTCCACAATTCAAGGGATAAATCATCTAAAAGTATGCCAAATGTGGGACTAAAATATGTATATATTACGGTTTATCAAATACCCCCACACTTAAGCAATTGCTTGTCCTCAAGTAAAATCCTCAACTCACAATTAAAATTCATTCTTCTCAACTTATAACTCCTATAAATAATGTTTCGAAATAATCCATAGGTAATCAGACATTGAGAATTCAACTAAAAGAACATCAAAGTTTCAAACAATCCAAGTTGAGCATTTTATTCATGAAAACATAGGTATTCCCCCTTATCTAAGTAATCACCTTTGATTCAAAATGTCACAGAGTTAACATTCTCACTAAGGATTCACTCAAATCACTCGAAGTGTTTAAGGGACGATAAATTAAGCACTCAATAGTCAACATGAAAAGTTATTACCATAGGCTTGCATGAAAATCAAATCTCCACCACTATAAATTGAAATGATACATCGATCAAAAAGTCTTTAAAAAGGGTTGTAACGTGGCTTGGTTAGGGGGCGTGTCATAGGCTGAAAGAGGAGGTTAGAATTGAGATCGGATTGAAAAATTACCTAACTAGAAAAGTAGACTAATAATGAATGATTACATTAAACACGAGCTTCTTCTCAAGATGTGAATTTAATTGCTTAAGCTTAAATAACATAGAACTAATAATGAATATTCGTTCACTTTTTTTTAGGAATAAGTACATACAATAATAAGATAGAATTTAACAACTGAAGTAAAGAAAATAGTTAAGCAACTGATCAAATCAAATCAAATCTCGATGTAAGGGTAGTTAAGAGAAATGGTGATGTAACAACCCGATTTAGGGCCTAGTCGGAATAGTGGTGTGAGACCACGAATTCGAGGTGAATTTATGAGTTTTTAAGGTTCATGCCATGTTTTCATGTTAGTGTGAAAGTTTCATGAAGCAATTTTGCTAAATTGAGGTTAAATGGTCCAAAAAAGGACTAAATTGCAAAAGTTGCAAATTATGAGTTTCTAGAAGCATTTTGTATGAAATAGCTCTAGAATAGCAATTATGAGTCCTTAAATAGCAATTTTCCCAAATTATAATTTTTGGACAAAATTGGACATGAGTTAGTAAATGGTGATATTTTTAAAAGAGGGGCATTTTGGTCATTTACCTATTAAATGATTAATAAAGGAAAAAGATGACAAAAATCATTATCATCTTCTTCCTCATTGCCAAAATTTTCAAAGAAACCATAGCTAGGGTTTTCTCATCTTTCAATCTTGCTAGTAAGTTCATCTTAGTCCCGTTTTTAATATTCTTCGTGTTTTTGAAGTTCTCGTATTATGAATTAGCTATTTTTAGCTATAAAATGAGCTAAGATGCATGTTAAAAAATCTAACCATGTATGACATGCTTGTTAAATGATGTTTCATGGAATATTATGATAGTTTGATGCTAGATAAACATCTTTTCCTTAATGAATTTCATGAAAAATGAATATAGGGACTAGTTTGTAAAAGTTTTGAGATTCCTCATACATAGTAGAAATAGTGAGAATTGATGGTTGTCATAGTAGAGAAAACGAATCATCTAAGCATAAAGTTTAAGAAAGTTGAATGAAATTCATTTTACGAGCCTTGGGGCAAAAGTGTAAATATGAGAAAGTTTAGGGGCAAAATAGTAATTTTGCCAAAGTATGATTTAAGAGTCAATTTAGTCAATGTGAGTATTAAATGATCTATTTATGACTATAGATCAAGAAAAATGAAGCCTGGATCGAAACCGAGGCAAGAACAAGGTCGAGGACTAAATTGCATACCTAGCTACATTTTGTATATTGAGGTAAGTTTGTATGATTTCTAAGCTTTATGATTTTTGTATATTGAGGTAAGTTTGTATGATTTCTAAGCTTTATGATTTATACCGTTGAATTGCTTAGTACACTACATAATGTTATTATGAAAATGTTTAATATTATGTTAAACAAAGGAATTAATGAAACCAAGCATGAGAAAGCCCCAATTAAAGTTGAATAGCTTAGGATTCTCGATCTACCACATGAAATAAGAAAGTCCGTATAAGACCAAGCCGAGGCATGGCATCGGCAAGCAAGCAAGATATCATGTAAGTCCAAGGCAAGCTTGGCATTGAATAAGTTATCATGTAAGTCCAAGGCAAGCTTGGCATTGAGTAAGATATCATGTAAGTCCAAGGCAAGCTTGGCATTGAGTAAGTTATCATGTAAGTCCAAGGCAAGCTTGGCATTGAACAAGTTATCATGTAAGTCCAAGGCAAGCTTGGCATTGAGTAAGTTATCATGTAAGTCCAATGCAAGCTTGGCATTGAACAAGTTATCATGTAAGTCCAAGGCAAGCTTGGCATTGAACAAGTTATCATGTAAGACCAAGGCAAGCTTGGCATTGAAAAGTTATCAAGAGAAAGAGATCCCATATAAGTCCAAGTTAAGGCATGGCATTGGTGAGAACAAGAAAGACTTCGTATAAGTCCATGTTAAGTCATGGCCTCGAAATTTAGATGAGATTTAGTATCCTCGGTTATTCATATAAATTCATCGGGCAAACGAGTTAAGCTCCAAAGAGATAACAAGAAAGCTAAGTAAGTAAAGTTATTATCAAGTGAAAACGAGTATTATTCATGTTATGAATAATAAATTAGATATTATGATTATTATGTAAATGTATGCTGATCAATGTGATCAAGTGATACAGGTACCTTGTTTACCTCACAAGTATGATACTAGTAAGTATCATGAGATATGTAAGAATCAAGTATGAGCAAGTAAGCTTTATAGCTAAAATTATGATACCATTGTTTATGTCAAATGGGTTAATTTAAGAAAGTATGTTGTTATGTGCATTATATGCAAACTTACTAAGCTAAATGCTTACGTCTTTTATTCTTTCTTTCCATGTAGTTCCGCCAAGCTAATCTCGTGGATCATTGTCATAGGAGCTCGGAGCACACTATCAATCGCTATTTTGGTATAGCCAAGCTGTTTACCTTAAGTGTGGCATGTATAGGAAACATTTCATTTTGAGTATATGTCTTAGAAAGGGGCAAAAGTATGGACTGTCAAGTTTATTATTCTTTTGTAAATGGCTAAGCGATTGGCCAAGTTTGACTAAGTATGTATGTTATTAATATCAATGAAGCATGTTATGTTGTTCATGAAAGATGTAATAATTGAGTTGCTGAATTGAGCTTGAGTTTGGTCTTAGTTTCAGGATGGCAATTGGCTTGGTAAATAGCCTCTTAGTACCCACACGGTTAGACACGCGGGCGTGTGTCTAGGCCGTGCATAAACTGCACCTTAGTCTTATAAGTAAGAATAGGCCACGGGCTAATCCCACGGCCGTGTGTTAAGGCCGTGCATGACACACGGTTAGAACATGGGCGTGTGCCATGGCCGTGTGTTATAAGTCAGAATGCTAAGGTTTTTCACACGGGCTAGGACCACGGGCGTGCCATGGTCGTGTGAAATTTGGCAGTGAGCTCGAGTTTTAAGCACGGTTGGGAGACATGGGCGTGTCTCAGGGTTACACGGGCGTGTCCCAACTCACATGGGCGTGTGACCCCTGTTTCAATGAAAAGTTTTTGATTGAGTTACGAAAGTTTACGGATATAAGTTTAAGGCCTGTTAGGCCCATGAAAAGTACAAGTTGATTAAGAAAGAGAAGTTCTTATTTCAGAACGAAGTTTTATAGCCCGTAAGTACATGATTAAGCAAGTTCAAGCATAGTAATGTCTCGTATCCGGTCTAAGCCTCAGACTCGGGTATGGGGTGTTACATTTAGTGGTATCAGAGCTACGGTTTAGTTGATTCTAGGACTAACGTAGCATTAGTACGAGTCTAGCTATACATGCCATACGTAAGAATGCTTTTATAATGATAGTGTGACGACTCCTCGATTTACTTAAATTATGTTTATATATATAGTAAATGGATCCCGAAAGAGATATGGCGGATGACGTGAAAGTAACGCGCGCTCCTCCCGCCCGAAGGGACGGTGTGTCGAATGAGAACGAGAATAGACCCACTACGGTGAGTCAAGGAGGAAGACAAGAGGCTAGAGAAGCCTTCCTCCATATGATGAACACATGGTACACGGAGTTCGTTCAAATGCGAACCCGAATGCACAACCCCTCCACCCCCACCTATTCTTCAACCTATCCCAATAATCCTCAAGTAGTAGAGGTGGTAAGAGGGAGAAGCCTCCGGTTGATAGAATCAGAAACATGGGGCGTAAGAATTTCGGGCTAGAAAAGATAATGATCCGGAAAGAGCTGATTACGTTAGAAAATACCATCGTAGTATTTAATGAGTTGTCATGCACATCCGAGGAATGCATGAAGTGCGTAGTCTCTCTCTTAAGAGATTCGCCTATCAATGGTGGAACACCCTTGTGTCGGTGGTACCAAGAGAAAAGATCACATGGGAGTTCTTCCAAGAAGAGTTCAAGAAAAAGTATATCACCAAAGGTTCGTGGATCGAAAAAGGAAGGAATTCTCAAATTAAAGCAAGGCAAGATGTCGGTGACTGATTACATGAGCGTGAGTTTGTACGACTCAAGAAATACGTTCGAGAATGTGTATCCACCGAGGCCATCATGAGTAAGAGATTTGAAGATGGGCTAAATGAAGACATCAAACTGCTTTGTTGTTTGTCCTAGAACTAAAGGAATTTGTGGTACTAGTAGAGAGGGCTTGTAAAAGCCGATGAGCTAGTAAAAGAGAGAGAGAAAGTCTCAAATGGAGTCTCGTGACTCGAGAAAGAGACAAAGTGGAATAAGCCATTCCAATCTTCATCCAAGAAGTCAAGAGATTTCCCTACCCGGTCGGCTACTTCCACTGGATTTTCCAAGAAAGACAAGAGTAGATAGAATTCGGGAAACAAAGCGCAGACTACTTCAGTTGCCAGTGTAGGGAATATTCGATCCGATAGACCTGAATGCCCACAGTGTGGCAGACGTCATCTCGGTGAATGCCGAGCGCATGAAAATGCATGTTTCAGATGTGGTTCCCAGGACCACTACATAAAAGATTGTCCAGAGATGATGAAAGAGGACAAAACTCAGAACCTGAGATCCGAGAGTATGGTCAGAGGAAGGCCGCAGAGAAACCCCGAAAGTGGGGCTAGTGGAAGAGGTAACCCTAGAGAGCAGGCCGTGAGGCCCGAGGGTAGGGCGCCTGCACGGACTTATGTCGTTCGCGCTCGCGAAGAGGCATCTTCCCATGATGTTATCACGGGTACCTTTTCTCTTCATGATGTTAAAGTTATTGCTTTAATTGATCCCGGATCTACACACTCTTACATTTGCATGAAATTGGTATCCGATTTGAGTATGCCTATAAAGTTTACAGAAGTTGTGATTAGAGTGTCTAATCCTTTAGGAAAGAGTGTGTTAGTGAATGAAGTATGTAGAGAATGTCCATTAATGATTAGAGGTCATTGTTTTAAAGCAAACCTTATATTGTTACCATTTGACGAGTTTGATCTCATTCTCGGTATGGACTGGTTAATTTCCCATAATGTAATAGTTAATTGTGGGAAGAAATACATTGAAATGAGATGTGAGGATGGGGACACCCTTCACATAGAATCAGATGAACAGAGTAGATTGTCAGGATTGATTTCTCACGTGACAGTACAGAGATACATGAGAAAGGGATATGAAGCATATTTGGCTTTTGTGATGAATGAAAAAGAAACAGAGTTAAGGATTGAGTCAGTGCCAATAGTATGTGAGTACGTGGATGTGTTTCCTGAAGAATTTTCAGGACTACCACCAGTTAGAGAGGTTGAGTTCAAGATTGAGCTAGCTCCCGTGCTCGTACCAATATCTATTACTCCTTACAGAATGGCTCCAACGAGTTGAATGAGCCAAGTCGCAGATTACAAGAGTTGACAGAGATAAAGGTTTTGCAAGGTCAAGTTGTTCTCCCAGGGTGCTCCGGTTTTATTTGTGAAAAGAAAGATGGCACTATGAAATTGTGCATAGATTACCGTCAACTTAATAAAGTGACAATAAAGAATAAGTACCCATTACCTAGAATCGATGATTTGTTCGATCGGTTGAAAGGAGCCACCGTGTTCTCCAAAATAGACTTGAGATTAGGGTACTACCACCACTCTGAGTAAAAGAATTAGATGTGCCTAAAACGACCTTCCGAACAAGGTATGGGCATTATGAATTTTTAGTCATGCCCTTTTGTTTTGACCAATGCTCGTGGTATTCATGGACTTAATGAACCGCATGTTTAGACCATACCTTGACAAGTTTGTAGTCGTTTTCATTGATGACATACTTGATTTATTCCCAAGATGAGAATGAGCATCACGAGCACCTACGGATAGTTTTACTGATTCTTCGAGAAAATCAATTGTACGCCAAGTTCGATAAAAAGTGAGTTTTGGCTCAATGAAGTAGGATTTACAGGGCATATTGTCTCGGGAGAAGGGGTTGAGTAGACCCAAGTAAGATCTCGGCTATTACGGATTGGAAACCACCGAGGAATATCTCGAGGTTAGAAGTTTTCTAGGCCTAGCCAGAAGCTATTATAGACGATTTGTCAAGGGGTTTTCCATGATTGCAACCCCGATGACGGTTGTTACGAGAAAAAATGTGAAGTTCGAGTGGATGAAAATATGCCAACAAAGTTTCAAAAATTGAAAGCATTATTGTGAAGCTCCAGCTTTAGTACAACTTTGAGACAGGAAAGAATTTGTGATTTACATCGATGCATCCTTAAATGGATTAGGCTGTGTACTTATGCAAGAAGGCAAAGTTATTGCTTATGCCTCCGCATACTTGAAGCCTCATGAGAAGAATTATCCGACGCATGATTTAGAATTGGCGCCATAGTCTTCGCATTGAAGATATGGAGACATCACCTATATGGTGAGAAATGTCGGATTTTCACCGATCATAAAAGTTTGAAGTACTTGATGACGCAGAAAAGAGTTGAACTTAAGACAACAGAGAGATGGTTAGAGTTGATAAAAGATTATGAGATGGTCATTGATTACCATCCCGGAAGGCGAATATGGTCGCGACGCTTTGAAAGAAAATCCTTATTTGCATTAAGGGTAATGAATTCACGGATGACCTTGTCCGATGACGGTTCTATTCTAGCTGAGTTGAGAGCTAGACCAATATTCCTCCAAGAGATCATTGAAGCTCAGAAAGAGGATAGTGAATTGCAAGTTCAGAGAGATCAGTGCGAGACAGATGTTGAGTCTGACTTCCGGATTAGTCCCAATGGAAGTCTGATGTTCAAAGATAGAGTTTGTGTACCAAGAAAAGAAGAGCTTATTTAGAAAATTTTGCATGAGGCCCATAATGGATGTTTATCTGTACATCCGGGTAGCACCAAGATGTATAATGACTTGAAGCAAAAGTATTGGTGGCCGAGAATGAAGAAAGATATTTCAGAATTTGTTTCCAAATGCTTGATTTGTCAGCAAGTAAAGGCTGAACACCAAGTACCTTCGGGTTTGCTTCAACCCATTTTAGTTCCGGAGTGGAAGTGGGACCGTATTACTATGGATTTTGTAACGGGTTTACCACTATCTCCGAGCAAGAAAGATGCAGTATGGGTTGTAGTTGATAGACTCACGAAATCAGCCCATTTTATACCTGTTCGAGTGGATTACTCCCTCGACAAGTTGGCAAACTTGTATGTTTCAGAAATAGTAAGACTTCATGGAGTTCCCTTGTCAATCATATCGGATAGAGATTCGAGATTCACATCCAGGTTTTGGAAGAGGTTACAAGAGGCCTTGGGTACAAAGTTGAACTTTAGTACCGCTTTTCATCCTCAAACTGACGGTCAATCCGAGAGGTTAATTCAAGTACTCGAGGATATGCTCAGATGTTGTATTCTTGAATTTCGAGGCAATTGGGAAAAGTTTCTCCCATTAGTAGAGTTTGCCTACAATAATAGTTTTCAGTCGAGCTTAAAGATGGCGCCTTATGAGGCTTTATATGGGCGTAAGTGCCGAACGCCTCTTTATTGGACTGAACTTAAAGAAGACCAAATTCACGGGGTTGATTTGGTTAGAGAAGCTGAAGAGAAAGTGAAAGTGATACGAGAAAGTTTAAAAGCTGCATCAGACAGACAGAAGTCCTATTCGGACTTAAAGAGAAAAGAGATAGAGTATCAAGTCGGAGATAAAGTTTTCTTAAAAGTGTCACCTTGGAGAAAAGTTCTCAGATTTGGCCAGAAAGGCAAGTTGAGTCCACGTTTTATTGGACCGTATGAGATTACTGAGAAGGTTGGGCTCAGAGCTTACTGATTGGCTTTGCCATCGAGTTAGAAAAGATACATGATGTGTTTCACGTGTCAATGTTAAGATGTTACCGATCAGACCCTTCGCATGTAATTCCCCAGTCAGAGGTAGAGATTCATCCCGACATGACTTATGGTGAAGAACCAGTCAAGATATTAGTTCGGGAAGTGAAGCAGCTAAGAAAGAAAAGTATCGCCTTAGTGAAAGTATTGTGGCAAAGACATGGAATAGAAGAAGCCACATGGGAACCAGAAGAGAGTATGAGAAACCAGTATCCAAACCTTTTTACTGGTAAGATTTTCGAGGACGAAAATCCCTAAGGGGGGAGAATTATAACAGCTCGATTTAGGGCCTAGTCAGAATAGTGGTACGAGACCACGAATCCGAGGTGAATTTATGAGTTTTTAAGGTTCATGCCATGTTTGCATGTTAGTGTGAAAGTTTCATGAAGCAATTTTGCTAAATTGAGGTTGAATGGTCCAAAAAGGACTAAATTACAAAAGTTGCAAATTATGAGTTTCTAGAAGCATTTTGTATGAAATAGCTCTAGAATAGCAATTATGAGTCCTTAAATAGCAATTTGCCCAAATTATAATTTTTGGACAAAATTGGACATGAGTTAGTAAATGGTGATATTTTTAAGAGAGTGGCATTTTGGTCATTTACCTATTAAATGATTAATAAAGGAAAAAGATGACAAAAATCATTATCATCTTCTTCCACATTGCCGAAATTTTCAAAGAAACCATAGCTAGGGTTTGCTCATCTTTCAAGCTTGCTAGTAAGTTAATCTTAGTCCCGTTTTTAATATTCTTCGTGTTTTTGAAGTTCTCGTATTATGAATTAGCTATTTTTAGCTATAAAATGAGCTAAGATGCATGTTAAAAAATCTACCCATGTATGACATGCTTGTTAAATGATGTTTCATGGAAGATTATGAGAGTTTGATGTTAGATAAACATCTTTTCCTTAATGAATTTCATGAAAAATGAATACAGGGACTAGTTTGTAAAAGTTTTGAGATTCCTCATACATAGTAGAAATAGTGAGAATTGATGGTTGTCATAGTAGAGAAAATGAATCAGCTAAGCATGAAGTTTAAGAAAGTTGAATGAAATTCATTTTACGAGCCTTGGGGCAAAAGTGCAAATATGAAAAAGTTTAGGGGCAAAATAGTAATTTTGCCAAAGTATGATTTAAGAGACAATTTAGTCAATGTGAGTATTAAATGATCTATTTATGACTATAGATCAAGAAAAATGAAGCCCGAATCGAAACCGAGGCAAGAACAAGGTCGAGGACTAAATTGCATACCTAGCTACATTTTGTATATTGAGGTAAGTTTGTATGATTTCTAAGCTTTATGATTTATATCATTGAATTGCTTAGTACAATATATAATGTTATTATGAAAATGTTTAATATTATGTTAAATAAAGGAATTAATGAAACCAAGCATGAGAAAGCCCCGATTGAAGTTGAATAGCTTAGGATTCTCGATCTACCACATGAAACAAGAAAGTCCGTATAAGACCAAGCTGAGGCATGGCATCGGCAAGCAAGCAAGATATCATGTAAGTCCAAGGCAAGCTTGGCATTGAATAAGTTATCATGTAAGTCCAAGGCAAGCTTGGCATTGAGTAAGATATCATGTAAGTCCAAGGCAAGCTTGGCATTGAGTAAGTTATCATGTAAGTCCAAGGCACGCTTGGCATTGAATAAGTTATCATGTAAGTCCAAGGCAAGCTTGGCATTGAGTAAGTTATCATGTAAGTCCAAGGCAAGCTTGGCATTGAACAAGTTATCATGTAAGTCCAAGGCAAGCTTGGCATTGAACAAGTTATCATGTAAGTCCAAGGCAAGCTTGGCATTGAACAAGTTATCATGTAAGACCAAGGCAAGCTTGGCATTGAAAAGTTATCAAGAGAAATAGATCCCATATAAGTCCAAGTTAAGGCATGGCATTGGTGAGAACAATAAAGACTTCGTATAAGTCCATGTTAAGTCATGGCCTCGAAATTTAGATGAGATTTAGTATCCTCGGTTATTCATATAAATTCATCGGGCAAACGAGTTAAGCTCCAAAGAGATAACAAGAAAGCTAAGTAAGTAAAGTTATTATCAAGTGAAAACGAGTATTATTCATGTTATGAATAATAAATTAGAGATTATGATTATTATGTAAATGTATGCTGATCAATGTGATCAAGTGATACAGGTACCTTATTTACCTCACAAGTATGAGACTAGTAAGTATCATGAGATATGTAAGAATCAAGTATGAGCAAGTAAGCTTTATAGCTGAAATTATGATACCATTTTTTATGTCAAATGGGTTAATTTAAGCAAGTATGTTGTTATGTGCATTATATGCAAACTTACTAAGCTAAATGCTTACGTCTTTTATTCTTTCTTTCCATGTAGTTCCGCCAAGCTAATCTCGTGGACCATTGTCATCGGAGCTCGGAGCACACTATCAATCGCCATTTTGGTATAGCCAAGTTGTTTACCTTAAGTGTGGCATGTATAGGAAACATTTCATTTTTAGTATATGTCTTAGAAAAGGGCAAAAGTATGGGCTGTCAAGTTTATTATTCTTTTGTAAATGGCTAAGTGATTGGCCAAGTTTGACTAAGTATGTATGTTATTAATATCAATGAAGCATGTTATATTGTTCATGAAAGATGTAATAATTGAGTTACTGAATTGAGCTTGAGTTTGGTCTTAATTTCAGGATGGCAATTGCCTTGGTAAATAGCCTCTAAGTGCCCACACGGTTAGACACACGGGTGTGTGTCTAGGCCGTGCATAAACTGCACCTTAGTCTTATAAGTAAGAATAGGCCGCGGACTAATCCCACGGTCGTGTGTTAAGGCCGTGCATGACACACGGTTAGAACATGGGCATGTGCCATGGCCGCGTGTTATAAGTCAGAATGCTAAGGTTTTTCACACGGGCTAGGACCACGGGCGTGCCATGGCCGTGTGAAATTTGGCAGTGAGCTCGAGTTTTAAGCACGGTTGGGAGACATGGGCGTGTCTCAAGGTTACACGGGCGTGTCCCAACTCACATGGGCGTGTGACCCCTGTTTCAATGAAAAGTTTTCGATTGAGTTACGAAAGTTTACGGACATGAGTTTAAGGCCTCGTAGGCCCATGAAAAGTACAAGTTGATTAAAAAAGAGAAGTTTTTATTTCAGAACGAAATTTTATAGCCCGTAAGTACATGATTAAGCAAGTTCAAGCATAGTAATGTCTCGTATCTGGTCTAAGCCTAGGACTCGGGTATGGGGTGTTACAGGTGATAACAAATACAAAATGGGTTTTGGGTTAATATTAACGGGTGAGTCAAGAAATGGTTTGTTAGGATTCAAAGGGGTTCACTAAGGGTTAATTATGAAGGTAGGCTTTCAATGGAGTAAGTGGGGTAAAACCTAGGTGCCTTTATCATCTCAGTATATCAAATCAAAAGTGTGGTCTTGACATGCATAATCGAAGCAAGTTCTAGAATAACAAATCAATATTGACTCACTCAAAGCAATAATAAAAGTGAGCAAGAAAAGAAAGTGCTCTCAAAGGCTCAAGATCTCACAGAAATTATGGTTTTTGATGTCAACCCTGTGAACTTCAAACTTCAAGATAATACCTAAACTTGGGAAAATAACATAGCAAATTTTTAATTTTCAAAAAATCAACTTATCATGCTTGATTCTCTAAATCCTTCAAGTTTAAACAATCAATGCACAACTGCCTATGTTTTAATTCAAGACATATCAATAAAAATCATAAATCAATCAGAATTTGTTCTAATAGTGATATGAGAAAGTGACTTGAGAAAAAGACAAAATTCAGGGATTTGAGAATAATGCAAAAAGTTAGGAACTTTTTTTTGAATAAAATTCACCCCCCACACTTAAGATGTACATTGTCCTCAATGTACAAAAATAGATATCCACAATATAGTAAGAAAATCATAAGGTAGGGAGAGAAGTGAAACTTCCTGAAGTTTGGATGGAGTCAAAGAAAAGAAACGAGGGAAATTTGGGCCGAGTTGGAAAAGGATACGCCGGTGGTGGTGGATACTAGGGTCGTGGTATGGTGATTCCCTAACAGCCTTTAGAACCTAAATTAAAGAAATCAAAATATAATAATATAAGTTAAGCACAAGAAAGATAAAGAGAAGGAAAATAAAGAAGAAGAGAAAAGAAATAGGAAAAATAAATGGACTCAAATGTCCTAGGCTTGTCGAGTAAATGAAATGGTCGGCATGACTTATATGGATCGGTCTCGCACGGGGAGACTGTGCTAGGGTCCTTTCGCTTCTTCGACATGGAGATAGTGGTGAGGATGGTGAAAGGAAAAGAATGAGGGGAAGGGGAAAGGAAAAATGGAGGGAGAAAGATAATAGAAAATGAGAAGGGGTGTGGTGGCTGGGGTGGCTGAAGAAAGAGTGAGGAAGGAAGTGAACAGAAGAATGGGGTTTAAATAGAAATTGTGGCATCTGGTTGCTTCCCACGCCCGTGTGCCCTGGGCGTGTTCGGTCACACGACCATATCGCACGGCCGTATGGTGGCTCGTTCGTTTCTCCTACGCCTGTGTAGAGGTTTCAACGCCCATGTTATTTTAATCAATGTCGACCACGGCCTAGGAACACGGGCGTGTCGTCCGCCCATGGTACTTTCTTAGTGTTGGCCACGGCCTTATCGCACAGTCGTGGCATTTTATCACCGCCCGTGGTCTAGGGATTTTTCGTCCTTGGTTCGTACGATCTCTGCCACACCTGTGTGAAAATCTGTGGTGTCCACACGGCCACGCCCGTGTGCAAGGCCGTGTAGTAAGGGAAATTGCGCTTCATTAATTTGGTTAGTTTTGAGTTAGGTGCTAAAAATCAAAATTATGACATTAGTGAAGTTAGTGCTCGGGTTGCCTCCCGAGAAGTGCTCGTTTAAATTCTTAAGCTAGACTTACCTCTCATTCGCATAATCATGGTGGTTTGAGGAGTTGAAACTCCTCTCCCATGCTATCAGTTCTATGATCATGATATAGTTTGAGTCGAGTGGCATTTACCTTAAAAGTGCCGAATGTAGGATTAGTTACCTCGATTGTTCCGTTTGGGAAGACATTGAGTACCGTGAAAGGGATCTCTTTGTTTGTATTAAGATCCGAAGTGGCGATTCGAGGGTTTTTTGTATCCAACAATACCTGATCTCCTATCTTAAACTGGGTTGTCCCATCTTTAAGTTTGACATGGTTTTGCTTTGGTTCTTCGTGTTTTTTCGGTTTTTCCTTGACGTGTGTCCGTCATTCATCTAGCTCATCGATTTGTAACCTTCGTTCCTCATGAACAGTTGTATTCTCAGTATGAACACTAGATCCTCGCTCTGTTATCTTTTCCTAAGAGATTTCCTGTAAAGAAGATTGAACGTTAAGTTTATTTATATTAACAGGACTTGTATTCTTTTGATCGATAGATATTCTATCAGAATCACGTGCTTTGAGTTTAATCATGTCATCACCTACACGAAGTGTTACTTTCCCTGTATCAACATCGATAATGGTCCTAGCAGTTGCTAAAAAGGGCCGTCCTAATATTAAAGGAACATCATTATCCTCATTCATGTCTAAAATGACAAAGTCTACTGGGAATATGAATTTGTCAATTTTTACTAGTACATCCTCAATTATCCCCCTAGGAACTCTAATGGTTTTATCAGCTAATTGGATGCTCATCCTAGTTTGTTTGGGTTTCCCGAGACCTAGCTGTTTAAACATTTTATAAGGCATAACATTGATGCTTGCCCCTAAATCAGCTAAAGCATTATTAACAGATGAACTACCAATTAAACATGGAATTGTAAAACTCCCTGGATCTTTTAATTTTCGTGGTAGTTTATTTTACAAAATTGCTGAGCGCACTGCATTTAGCTCCACATGCGACGTGTCGTCTAACTTCCGTTTGTTTGTCAAAAGCTCTTTTAAAAATTTCCTTGAATCTGGCATCTGTGAAAGAGCTTCAAGAAACGGTAAGTTAATGTGTAATTTCCTTAGAAGTTTAAGAAATTTACCGAATTGTTCATCTGTGCGGTCTTTCTTCATCGCATTGGGGTATGGTACACGAGGTTTGTACTCTGTACTTACTGATTTCGGTTTATCATGGCTTACCTCAACCTTACATTTATCTACCATGTACTCTTGCCTCTGTTTTGGTTCGTCTAACCCTTCACTATTTTGAACAATAACGGCGTGAATTTGCTCCTTTGGGTTAGTTTCAGTGTTGCTTGGCAAGTTTTCTTGTGGTCGTTCTGAGATCAGCTTAGCAAGCTGACCTATTTGGTTCTCGAGCCCTTGAATTGACGCTTGCTGATTTTTGAGTGCTGTTTCGGTGTTTTAGAAACGGGTTTCTGACACCGCGATGAATTTCGTTAGCATCTCCTTAAGGTTCGGCTTCTTCTCTTGTGGGTAGGGTTGCTGTTGAAAGCCTGAAAGGGGTTGCTGTCTCTGATTTCCTTGGCCACCCCATGAAAAGTTTGGGTGGTTCCTCCAACCTGGATTGTAAGTGTTACTATAAGGGTTATTTTGAGGTCTAGAATTGTTACTCATATAGTTCATCTGTTCATTTTCTATACCAGGGTTTTAGGGTGGGTATTCTGCATTTGTTCGACCCTCCTCCATTTATATTGCACTTTGCATCACTTTGGATGTACTGCGAAGAACCACACAAACCATCAATCTTTTTACTTATGACTCTACCGGTTTGATAGCATTGTTCTTTGCGTTGAGGTTGAAAACACTGGCGGCTTTTGTTGGCCTTGTCCTTGTAACTTGCCACTGATAGTTATTCAGTGACATCTCCTCTATAAACTTATAGGCCTCTTGTGGGTTTTGTTATTTAGGGTTCCACGGCGTGAATCAATCAATCTATGCGGTTGAGGGGTTCACATTGTTGTAAAAGGTTTGAACCTGTAGCCACAAAGGTAACCCATGGTGAGGGCACCTTCTCAGTAGATCCTTGTATCTCTCCCATGTATCGTAAATTGTCTCTAAATCCATCTGCACAAAAGAAGAGATATCATTCCTCAACTTAGCCGTTTTAGCCGGCGAAAAATATTTAAGTAAAAAATTTTCGGTCATTTGATCCCATGTAGTGATTGATCCTCGTGGTAACGAGTTCAACCACTGTTTAGCTTTGTTTCACAACAAAAAGGGAAACAATCGAAGACGAATGGCATCATCAGAAACGCCATTTATTTTGAAAGTGTCGCAAAACTCTAGAAAATTTGCCAAGTGATTGTTTGGATCCTCATCCTGCAAACCATCAAACTGAACAAATTACTGAATCATCTGTATAGTGTTAGGTTTCAGTTCAAAATTATTTGCAACAACAGCAGGCCTAACAATACTTGATTCAGTTCCTGTTAAATTAGGTTTAGCATAATCATACATAGTATGAGGAGCAGGATTTTGATTCACCGGGTTTGCGGCAACCACAGGAGGTAGCGGATTATTATCAGCCATCTCTTCGGTAGTGTTGCTTTCGTCTTCTTGCTCTTCTACTATGTATTGTAGGCTTCGCCTTATTTCTCTTCGGTTTCTGCGAACTGTACTTTCAATCTTACTGTCAAAAAGTAATGGTCCTGACAGGTTTCTTCTAGTCATAAACTAGATTTACCTGCCAGAAGCAAATAAAAGAAAAATTAGCAAGGTTAAAATAAAAATTAAATTGCAAATAAAAATAAGAATGGCTAAAGTAATAAAAATTTAGCTTTCCTAATATCTTAGTTCCCGACACAACATGGCCAAAAAACTTAATCGTGTCTGAGAGTTTTAATATTTGTATAATGAATGATCGAGCCTAGAAACTAACTATCACCACGATTGAGGCAAGCGCACCTATCGAACAGTAGTATAGCTTAGTGGCAAGACCGAAATGTCGAACCCAAAGGAACTAAAATTACTAGTACTGACTTTCTTTTTATTATCTAGCCTAAAATAAAGGGGATTGATATTTATCTAACTAATTACTAAGCTAAGGATGCCAAGACACAGAGAATGAATTGGGAAAATACTTTTGGGAAAATCAATTGATTAAGACAATACCTGAGGAAGAATCCACCTAGACTTCACTTGTATTTAACTCTGAACCAGACGATTTATTCACTTGACTTGATCCGTAGGATTCCCTAATTTATATTAATACCTTTTCGAGGCTACTAACGTCTAACCCTAGGTTGATTAATTGAAATCTCTTTCTAATTAAAACCTCTAGTGTTGTATTAACTCGATTTATGGACTCCCATATTAGGTTTGACCCTAATCCGGCAGATTTTTGTCATCCTATCTCTAGGAGTGCGATCAACTCCGCTTAATTATGATAGATCTACTCTTAAACAGGGACTTTTGCTCCTCCGAATAAGCACATCAATACTTGAATCAATATCCTGAAATATTAAAGCAAGAATTAAGAACACATAATTAAGAACAAATCAAGTATTTATCATACAGTTCAGAAAACAATAACAAGATCCGTCTTAGGTTTCATCCCCCTCAGGTATTTAAGGGGTTTAGTTCATGTTTATAAAAGAATACATCTCAGAAGAAATTAAATAACAAAACATAAAGAAAAACCCTAAAAAACCCCTGAAGGAAATTGAAGGAAAATCTTGATCTTCAAGTGATTTCGACTTCGAGATGGATCAACCGGCTTTCTTCGAGTAATTCCCTATATTCACCTTCTCTACCTTTGCTCTTCATCAAAAGCCCCGATGCGAAGTCTTCAGTCGAACTCCCTTTTGGTTGCCCTCTAGGGTGTTTATATAGGCTTTCGGGATGCCTTACTTGGCCCACAAGTATCCTATTCCGAGTGGAATTAAAACGGGTCACGGCAGGGACACGCCCGTGTAAAACGCCTGTATGAATCGAGCCCAGGGCCGTGTTCGAGTCTGCTAAAGTGGCACGGCCGTGTGGTGAACTCCAGGCCGTGTTGATTCCTTACTTTGGCCCATTTTCTCTGTTTTTGGCCCATTTCTCATTCTTTTCACCCTCCTATGCTCTCCTAAGTATAAAACATGAAATTAAAGGATTAGGAGCATCAAATTCCATAATTCAAGGGATAAATCATCCAAAAGTATGCCAAATGTGGGACTAAAATATGTATATATTACGGTTTATCATGAGCATTGATGATATAAACGGTAGTTTTAATCCTATCAGCCTTAATCATATCTTTGAAGATGTTAATCCACTATCAGAATGGCTTCATGAGAAAGATAATCCATTATTAGATGGTGAAAATGCAGGTGTGTTGCCTGTGGATACCTCTGATGATGAAATGGATATTAATCAATCTCAACAACAAAATTTGTCTCATTCAAGTTCTAGTGCAACGCCAAGTCAGAGTGGCGATGGACCCGATGGTGGTGGTTTAAGTCCAATTGATGAGGATGATGGACATAGTGGTAACAGAGGTAAAATTAGGTCTTCTAGTCGGTATGGAGGAGAATATGGGGTTGGTACCACTAGTGGACATTTCCGTGATAGATCAGAATTTGATGGAAATATGTTTCCTGAACCTAGGAGAGATAGAACTGAACCTAGAGCTCCATCAAAAGGAAAAGGCAATAAGCATACTTTTGTAGGCTCTTCATCTGGTAGGAGATCGAGTTCTAGTAACCTTGGGTATAGTGATTCATCTACTAGCACTCAAGGTTTTTATCCACCAGAACAACCTTCATATTTTCAACCTTCACATGGTTATCCACAACCATATGGTTATTATCCACCATTTCCTAATTATGGTGTGCCATACCAGCCTCAAATGCATCCTCCACCACCAATGTATCACCCACCTCCACCTCTCACGTATCCTCCTCCTCAAATATATCCTCCATATCAATTATATGAAAACCAATGTGAAAATGTTACTTTTTTGGATATAGTTTTAGATATATTTTTGGACAAAGGCCAAGAGAATCAAGTGAAGAACGCTCTCAAAGTGAAGGTGAAAGATCTGATCCTCCTCGTCATTCCACTAATTGGTGAAAACTAAATCGTACAACTACCACTATTTGTAAGGTATGTTTTTTTTAAAGAAAACTTTTGTTAATGTTTTTAATTTTAATGATATTAAAACACTTAAAATATATCTTTAGATAAATGAATGGAGTATATTTTATGAAAAGATAATTAAGAATCAAAGCATGTTAAACTATATATGAAAGTAGAATAAGAATGAGAATAAGTGGTAGGAAATAGGAATAATTAATGAGAATCTATACATTTATCTATTCATTTTTTCCTTTTGCAGCATAGAATGTTGATATCTTTACCATCTTCAAAGCTGTCAAGAAATATTTAAGGCACCTCTCATGTATGAATTTTTAATTATTTTATCTATAAAAAATTTCAAACTTATTAAATATGATGAATGTTTAATATTTCCTATTTTTTTACTTTGTTATTAGTTAATATAACATTCTCAGAAAATTCGTAAATAAATATAAGAATAATTAATTATTATAAAAGTTGTATTCTCATATCATATTAATAAAAGTTCATAAGTGTTAGAAAACACTCTAAAAATAATTAAAAGTGACTTTTTATAATTATAATTATAATTATTTTGTTTTACAATAAATTGTGCAAATTTTAAAAAAATTCACGACCGCGATACTCGCAGTGACCGTAATAGCACCCGTTATGTCCGCAACCGCGGTAAATGCAACGCGATCGAAAACGCGGCCGCAACCGCAATTTAAATCCCTGGTAGTAATATATCCATCTAGATCAGGCTGCTAATTGATATCAAATACTTTTTTTTTTTTTTTGGGGGGAAGCTTTTAAGCTGCTTCGTACTGCTGCTCTGTTGTGTGGTCGTGCAAAGAATGTATTGTTGTTGGTTTCCTTGATGTTTCATGGGTCCGTCCTAGGCCACACTGCCAAATGAATAATGTGTTCATCATGCAAGAAAGAAAAGTTACTAGTAAAGATTTGGGTGTCAGACATAAATCCAACATGCGGCCAATAGATTTGTGACACATGTTTGAGTTACGTGAGATTACTGCCTTCAGAAGTTTTGATTACCTTAACCCTGAGTTCTCTCCCATGCTCTTTAAAGTTCCAAGTTTCACCGCCCCACTTCCAAAGCAAAAGCTGCAAATTGCAAAGCAAAAGCACACACTAGGAACTTTCCTTTTCCAAGTCTATATATATCAATCAAATGCCAATGCTCTTTTCTTATATCTTATTGCAAGAAGAAAAAAAAATATATTCAGCACCTTTCAGTTTAAATCATGAAGAACAAGGCATCTGGTTTCTTGAAACAGGTAGTCTCTTCTGTGTTGGTCAGTTCCATTGCCAAAGCCAAATCCATGGTGGATAAGGGCAAAACTAGTGCTTCCAAAGCCCGCCTTATAATCCTCACTTTGATGAGGAACAAGAAGGCGGTGTTGCTGGGTCCAATCTCCAAAAAGATCCATGGATTCCTCGGGGACAAGGAAAATGACCCCCAAGACGATGAAAGCAAAGCCATTGTTCCATTTCAATACAACGATGATGATGATGCTCAGGTGGCTGATGATGATAAGTACCCTGATTTGACCCACTATCTGTTTGATGAAAAGGAGCTGGAGTTAGAGGCGGAGGCTGAAAGCGGATCGGTGATCGAGATGGTGAAGAAGTCGAAAGAAGAAGGGGAAGATTTCAGTTTGGAAGACGAGATCGATCACGTTGCGGACTTATTCATAACCAGGTTTTATAAACAAATGCGCCTCCAGAAACTCTTGTCCTTCAAGAGAAATCAACAAATGCAGGAGGGAAACCATTAGAGACTTTAGACCTTTTTCTATTATGATTGCTGTAATTTGTTTGTTTTAGTTTGAAGCTTCCATTAGAAGTTCAATTCTCTTGCCTGAGAATACCTACTATCTGCATTTGGCTTTTATTGGTACTTTCAGAAATGCATTTAGCCAAATTGTTTTTAACACTCATAGCTAGGTCTATATGTAAAAACGTTTTTATTTTTATATATTTCAATAAAAATATAATTCATTTTGATATACAAATTTTAAATTTTAAATTTTAAATATTTTTTAAGTATTTAATATTAATTATTTATGAAATTTAATTACTATATTTTATATATTAAAATATAACTATTACAAATTTAAATATTTAATATTATATATTTGAAATAAATTTCAAAAGTGATATAATTATACACCTAATATAAATTTTACAACAAAAAAAAACCACATCAAATGATAAATTAATGGCTAAAAATGTTATTTTGACTCTAAAATTATTTTTCAAACAAAAAAACTACCGATTATAGCTTTTGTATTTAGATTCAAAAATAATTTTTTCTTTCAAATATTTTCCTGTTAGTATTGTTTATAGTTTCAAAAGTATTTTTTTTTACCTTAAACATGCTTTTGAAAAGCAAAGCAATGATAGTTACTCCCAAAAGATTTTTACTGCTATATTTGTTGGATCCAACCCCACAAAATATGATAGAAGTTCAATTGGTGTTCTTTCGCTCTCGAGAAATAAATTTGGTAATTATAACAAATCCAATGTAAAATATATCAATTATAAAAGTAAATCAACCACAACACTATAAACAAAAATAATGAATCAAAACACACCATTTTTAAGTGAAAAATTCCTTTAAAATAAAAGGTAAAATCAGGGTGTAGCAAGGACTCGGCCCCCCTAAAATTACACTTTGACCACTTGAAAAATAATAAAATTTTAATTTGATCCTTTAAAAATTATAAAGATATAAGCTATTCAAATGATAAAATTTTATTTTTACTATCATAAAAATTAAATTTTAATTTTAACCCCTAAAAAAATTTCTAACTTCACTCCTGAGTAAAACCACAAAACTTAGAAGTCCATTGTATAAAAAAATTACTATTAAATTACAATATAAAGCCACAACTAGAGGTGTGCATGGGCCGAGCCAGTTTCAACTAAAAATTTAGGCCCGTTTGCTAGGCCAGAGCCCGGGCTCGACCTAAAAAATGGGCTTAAAATTTTGCCCAAGCCTGACTCGAATAAAAATGTTAAAACCCAGACCCGACCCGGCCCGCCCATATTAATTTTTATATTAATTTTTATATAATTTTAAAAAATATATAATACATCAAAATAAATATTTCCTAACAAATTGAAAAGAAATTTTAAAAAATATGTATACTTAAATAACACTAAGATAGATGCAACTTAACAAGCAAATGCCTCTAAAATAATAACAAAATTAACAGATATCTTTAAAATAATAACAAAATTAACAATAAAATAAGTTTTATACAATATCCAAACAATAACAACAAAATAGTAGTAACATAATAGTAAAATGGTAGTAAAATAGGGAGAAAACAATAAGAAAATAATATTAAAAAAAAAGCAATTTTTTTTTGTCATTTAGTGAATTCGAGCCGGGCCAGGCCAAGCTCGGGGCCAAAACTGTCTTACCCGAGGCCCGGCCCATTTTTTAAACGGGCCTTATTTTTTGTTCAAGCCCATTTTTCGGCCTATATTTTTGCCCAAACCCTCTCACATTTCAGGCGGGTCTTCAGGCCGGATCAGGTGACCCGACCCATGAATAGGTCTAGCCAAAACTAAAACATATAATTCTAGCAAAGGTTATCGAGTTTAAGCAAACAAAAGTACAAAATGACTTCCTGGTCGTTTGAGTCTAACTGAAATAATATTGAGTCTTCAATTTTATAAAAGTAGAATGGATAAGTGGTTTTTCATGGGGAAGACCACAACGTACCATAAATCAAATATTGGGAAAAGGTTATGAGGATGGTGAAGTCAAGATACATTTGTAAGAGATTTTTAAGGAAATTTTTTATATGGGACATCTTACCCTTAATAGGTGTGAAGGTTAGGATAATATTGGACATAGATCAAATTCTCTGGAGAATCTAAAAAAAGAAAAACACACCTACATCTACAATTATTTATGTTATGGTCCTCAATATCTGTAAGTATTGGAAGTCATTGATATTAAAAAAAAAACATTTTAAAAATTAATCGGGAATGATAATTTAATAAAAAAATCCAGTTAAATCTATTTTGAGAGAAAAATATAGTATATATGATGGCAATGTATAAGAATTTAACTACAATATTGGGTGAAAAATAAATTATGTTGTAAAATTTTTAATTAATTATTCTTTTAAAACTTTTTAAGTGTTTCTTTAAAAAGAAAAAGAAGTTATAAGCCCATTTATAGAGGAGATATGTGGGCTTGTCCAATTACAAAATCCATTGCTGGCTTTAAACCCTTAAATGCTGAAGATGCATAAACCCTAATTTCCGCCATAGCTTTCTTTCACATTCTAATAGTTATAAAGTCTTGTTGTCTTCTTTGTAGTGCTCTGTTTAAAAGAGAAAGAGATAGAAATGGGAAGTGATAGCGAAGCAGAGAAGACTCAACAGAAGGAAAAGGAAAGGAAGAAGATGTTAGCTATTTCACCCATTGCAAAGCCCCTCGCTGGAAAAAAGCTTTCTAAGAAAACCCTCAAGTTTGTCCGCAAAGGTTTCCTATTTTCATGCATTTAGCTTCTTCTTCTTCTTGCTCTAAAATCGTCCATCAAATAAAATATTCTTGAACTTTGAGGTTTATGGGTTTTGATTTTTATTGATGGTTCAATGTTACCTGTGTTTTTTATTTCTTTCAAGAGAAAATACCCAAAGCTCTAATGGTGGAATTTTTGTGATTGGCATGATGGGTTTTCGATGGTGTATAAATATGTTGGTGAAATTGTTAATTGTTTGAATTGTTAATAGGTTGTCTTTTTTTTTTTCCCCCTTAATTTTCTAAGATAACATATATTTTTCCATTGTTGTAGCCGCTGAGCACAAGTATTTGAAGAGAGGAGTAAAGGAAGTAGTTAAAAGTATTCGGCGTGGTCATAAGGGGTATTTTCTTTTTTATATATTGCTTCAAATCTACCTCTATGTATGGCTTTTCATGTCTTCTGTTTGTTAAAATTTTAATCAAATTTGTGCTCTGATGTTTGTTTTCATTTGGATAGATATAAAAATAAAATAAATTTCTTGAACTGAGAAATATTTCACATTTTCAGGGGATTGGAAGTCGAAGGCTACTTCATATATAATATTAAGCATAGTAGAATAGGAACCTCAAATACTTAATGGAGGCCTCATGTTGCCAATTAATGCACTATTGAAGGACTTTTGTAAAAGAAAGAATAATTAAATGAATAACTATTTCATTTCTCTAGGATTACTTGTTTTCTTTAAGATATTGCTGCTGATAGGGCATTCTTTCTTGATTCAACCAAAGATTTGAACTTAGGGGAATGGTTTTAAGGTCGAATGTTATCGTGGGAATGTTTAATCATGTACCTTCCAATTGCTGGATGCAGGTTATGTGTTATAGCTGGAAATATATCTCCCATTGATGTCATAACTCATGTTCCAATCCTGTGTGAAGAGGCTGACATTCCCTATGTTTATGTTCCCTCAAAAGAGGTAAGCTTGGACCTCCTCTCTCTTTTATGTGTAATTTGATGCATAATTGAAACGATTGTCCTGCTTGGCCATTAAAAACCATAGAATCCTAAGTCACCCTCACAAAAAGAGGACTTAAAATTTAACCAATTTTTTTATCGAGTTCTTAGTAAACATGGTTATTGTTATACCCAGAAAATTGAAGGGTTGTGGCACTTGAAACATTTTGGTTAATGATTTACTGTTTTTTAATGAGTCTCTGCCCATATATATATTAGGAATATTTCTATCACAAAATTGTTTTAAATTTGGAAATTTTGTTTAAAGTTAATATGATTGCAAAGCTGTTCGTAAGTGGGTTTGGAATGGTGTAAGGCTTTCCAGGTAGCTCATTCATTTATGTGACCCTGAATTTCTATGTGCTTGATTAAAAGACTCTTGGTTCTTCGCGTGTGCATCGAGTTGAATCCGAATTCCTACATTTTTTACCCTAAAAATGTGAAACACAACATAAGACCCTTTGTGGGGTGGAAGGAGCTATAATGCTTTTCTCTGATGAAACCCTGTTTGATTGATTAGTTTGTTTTTGCCATTTTAGGATCTTGCAACTGCAGGGTCTACCAAGAGACCGACATGCTGCGTTCTGGTGCTAACCAAGCCCACAAAAGGGGAACTAAGTCCCGAGGAACAAGAAAAGTTAAAAGTAGATTATAGCCACATTGTAGAGGATGTATCTGAGCTCACATCCTCTCTGTTTTAAGTTAACAAAAAAGTTGTCATTATAACATTTGATATTGACATCCTCTTATTTTACTTCCAAGGGGGGAATATGCTTTACTACTTGTTACTATTGTGTAGCATGCTGCCATCTACTACCACGTCAAATTGCCTAGAAACTGAACAAATATAATCAAAGACGCAGTTAATTGAAGGATCTTAATCTACCAAACATCAGAAATGCAAATTTGTAGGAATTTGGGGCCCTTTAAATCATCAAATAAGCATGCTTTTCATTTCCTTTTTTTTTTCTTGAGAGAAACAGATCGTACCTGGATCTCGTAAAGTAAACAAGTTGCCAAAAAGTTCAAGAATCATTCATCCGAAGTAAATCCCATGGCGGTATACAATCTAAAACAAATCTGCATGTATGAATGAAACCCATACGTGCATAAATTAAAAGCTATGCGTTTTCATCTTCATGAGCATGTGCAGTCACCTTCGGAGTTGGATCCTTTAGAAACTGAGAGAACAATGGACCAGAGGCAAATGTAACTGGCCCAAAGGAGAACTTGATGGGATTATGAGCATGCAGACTATAACATGATATAAGCCAGAGTTGCTGAAATACATTGAAGTATGGCACATACCAATCTAATTATTTCAGCAAAGCTACCGAAACGCCTATAACTAGTTGGAGTAGCTGTTGGACAATAAAACCATGGTATCTCCTTATACCACCTCCATCTGGCTTTTTCCTTTCCACCCTTATAAGCTAGCTCGTTTGTGCATCCGAGCAAACCTATGAAAGCCATTATCATTGCTGCCAAAGCATATTCCGGCTTATTATCTGAAGCAAGCTGGTCGAAACTGCTGATAGAATCTCTATAGCAAAGTTGGCAATGGGCAAGATCCAAGCCTATCCATTAATCACAGAGAGAGAAAGTAGGAACAATCAGTATTCAGTAGTTAATATACTTAAAATCTAAATATCTAAATTACAGAATCTGATAATTATGATGATTGTAATTAACAGTTGAGTGTTAGTCATGCATAATTGCATGTAACAGGAGGAGTATTTGGTTTATTATCAAGGCGAGATACAATTAAATATAAGATTTAATATAGTTGATTAATATAATCATACTTGAAAGGTTAGTTTAACATATATGGTATTCAAATCCTATCATCTACAATCTCTTATCATATTCTTTGACTTCAATAGTGTAGCATTTTTTTCTTTACCTAAAAAAGTTTAGTTTTTTATGATTAAAACAAAAAACAATTAAACCTAAGATTTAGCGTAGTAGATTCGTAGATTTATGCGTCATACTTGAAACGTGATTTTAGAAGATGTTGGATACCAATCCTAGCATCAACAATCATATCTTACTCTTTTACTACAAAAGTTCAGCCTCCTTTATACTTAAAAAAAAGAGAGAAGAATACTAACAAGTATTGAATGAAGTAGTAAGGTACATTGCACTCTTAAGAAAATAAGGCATGTTTGAACCTTAAAGATGATATTGTTGGGAGAGGTCACCATGAGCCCCGAATATAAACCATAAAATAGACATAAAATAAAAAAAATCTTCATATAAGAAATAAAGAAGGAAGAAACAGGTTCTGTAATATTTGGTTTTAACCTTTGGACTTGAACCTCTTTCATGCCAGTATCTTCAATGTCACCAATTTTATTGGTGTGACTCATTATTTTATTTTTGTTTAAAATTTGGTTAGTGAGCATGAAAAGGTTTATGCATTACATTAACATTCAATTTTTGTAATATCTGGTTTGGTTTTAACCTTTTGATTTGAATCACTTCTTATATCACTATCTTTAATTTCACCAATGTTGATGGAATGTTGATCTGAATTTTGCAACTGCAATGACTAACAAACAAAAACAAAAACAATCATGGAGTTAATTGTTGAGAATCATATCTAGGAATATATTATATTATATTTTTAATTTAGAGGATTTTTTTTAAATTTGTTAGTGAGCATGAAAAGTTTATGCATTAATTAGACATTCAGTTTGTATGATATTTGGCTTCAACCTTTTGACTTGAATCACTTTTTATATCAGTATCTTCAATGTCACCAATGTTGTTGGAGTGATCATCTGAATTTTGCAACCGCGGCAACTGACAAACAAAAGCCGAAATAAAAACAATAATGGAGTTAGTTGTTGAAAACCATATTTAGTAACTCATTATTTTATTTAGATTTTTTTTTCTAAATTATTACGAGAATAAAAAGTTTGCGCATTAATTCAACATTATATTGTATTTATATCCTTTTATGTAAAATATATTTATAAGTTATTTATGTTCAATAACCTAGCCTCATAAGTAAACTATAAATACCCAATTACAAATAACGCAATTAAGTTGTTTACCCGAACAACTTAAAATTGGTTTGGTTTTTTTAATTATTAAGCTCGGATTGAGTCAGATTAGTTTTTTAGATTATGATGATTTAATAAAGAAAGAATTGAAGTTGATTGAATGTTAGTTTGATTGGTATAAATATTATTGTCAATGCAGAAGAACGTAGGTTCGAGTGTGCTGAAGTGCATTATCATTTTCCTATTTATGGGTTGGGTCAAATTGGGTTTGAGCTAGGCCTCAATAGAATTTTAGGTCCATTTTTTATGCTCGGGCCCGGCTAGACTTGAAAAATTAGTCTAAAATTTTGCCCAATCCCGACCTGGATAAAAATGCTAAAACCCAAGCCTAGCTTGGCCGGGCCATATTAATTTTTTATATTATTATATTTATATAAAAATAAATTTAAAATATAATATATCAAATATACTAAAAACATTAAAATAAATGTTTCCGAACAAATTGTAAATAAATTTTAAAAAATATTTATACTTGAATAACATTAAGATAGAAGCAAATTAGCAAGCAAATACTTTTAAAATAGTAGCAAAATTAACAATAAAACAACAGTTATACAATATCCAAACAATAACAATAAAATAGTAGGAATATAATAGCAAGATGACAGCCGAACAACAGCAAAACAATGTTTTTTTTTTTTTGCAAATTCGGGTAAGGCCTGGTTCAAAAAAAGCTTACCCGATACGTGCCTCATTTTTTGCTCAAACCAATTTTTCGGACCAATACTTTTGCTCAAACCCTCCCACTTTTCGAGCGGGCCTTCGGGCCGGGCTAATTGGAAGGAACTATGGGTAATTCTAGGTATTGTATCAAAAAGAATAAATATGATCGAATCTATAATAAAATTATTTAAAAAAAATCAGACAATTTGACCGAAGAAACCGAATGCTATCCTCTCATAAAAGGATAATTAGGCATTATGAGTGGCACAATGAATAGTAATTAAAAAAGAAAAAAAGATTGGAAAAGGAAGAGGAGGAAAAGAAGAAGAACAAATTGAGAAACTTTTACTGGAACTAATGTGAAACAAACAATAGAGGGAATGGGGAGAGAAGTGGGGGGAAACGTGAAACAAGTGAGAGAAAATTAAGGGAAATCTTTTAATTTTTAATTAATTTGTTTAAAAAAAACAAAACAATGATAACAACTAACCAGATTTCTGATAACCCTTCAGATAACTTGAGTTTGAATTTAATCCAAACTCTACATAAGGGTGACACAGAGCATGGAAATAAAAATATTTCCATTTTGCACACGTAGGGATTCGAACACAAGACCAAAAGGTAAGTTGAAGCCTTAGCACTAAACCAGCATGCTCATTCTTTTCAACAAATGCACACAAATAGTTTTTAGACCTGATACTCAAGGTTAGGGGTTTAGACAAAATTTAGCAAAAATACAAGGGAAATGATTCGAACCCAAAACCTTTCTCACACTTTCACAACCCTTAACCACTGAACTAGATTAATTCAATTGTCAATTTCTAACAATTTTAAAATTTTGGGGTGTTATAACTCTCCCCACTTAAAAGAAATTTTGGCCTCAAAATTTACCTAATGCAAACAAATGTGGGTATTGCTATCGAATCGAGTCCTCAGGCTCCCAAATGACTTCTTTTGTACCATGATTCCGCCATAGAACCTTAACCAACGGAATAGTCTTTTTCCTCAAGACTTTAACCTCTCAATCCAGAATCTGAACTGACCCCTCCACGAAAGTCAAATATGATTTTACCTCAATCTCCTCAACAAATACAATATGAGATGGATCATATCGATATTGCCTCAACATAAAGACGTTGAACACATTATGTATACGATTTAACTTTAGAGGTAACTCTAACTGATAAACGACCGACCCAACTAGTTTCAAAATCCGATAAGGCCCGATAAACCTAGGGCTCAACTTGCCCTTACATCCAAAACGAAAGACCTTCTTCTACAAAGATACCATAAGGAAAACCTGATCTCCCACAGTAAACTCAATATCTCTCATTTTCAAATTCACATAAGACTTCTTCGATTAGAAGTTGCCTTAAGACGATCCTGTATCAATCTAACATTGTCCTCAACCTCAGAAACCAAATCAGGACCCATAATCCGCCTCTCACCTAACTTATTCCAACACAAAGGGGTACGACACGTATGGCTATAAAGAGCCTCGTAAGGTGCCATTTGCATACTGGACTGAAACATGTTATTATACGCGAACTCAGCTAGTGGCAAAAACTCCTTCCAACTACCACGAAAGTCGATAACACAACTCTATAGCATATAGTCCAATATCCGAATCACTCTCTCAGATTTCCCATCAGTCTGAGGATGGAACGCAGTACTGAAATCCAACTGAGTACCCAATGCCTTATGTAGTTTCTTCGAAAATTGAGACGTAAATCGATGGTCTCTATAAAAAATAATCGATATCGAAACTCTATGCAATTTAACAATATTAGAAATATATAGCTTCACTAGCTTTTGTAGAAAATAATCTGTTCTAACCGAAAGAAAATGAGTAGACTTGGTCAATCAATCCATGATAACCCAAAAAGAATCTTTCTTAGTGGGTGTCAAAAGTAACCCATTAACGAAGTCTATAGTCACACGCTTCCATTTCCAAATAGGAATCTTAATGGATTGAAGCAAACCCAAAGGCAGTTGGTGCTCAACCTTAACTTGCTAACACGCTAGATAACGAGAAACAAAGTTGGTTACCTCTCATTTCAAACTGGGCCACCAGTACAACTCTTGAAGATCTCGATACATTTTGTTCTCATCAGGGTGCATAGCATAAGGACTACTATGCGCTTCTAGCAAAATAGACTGCCTTAACTCAGCATCATTAGGCACGCAAACCCGACCTTTGAAACACACAACACCTTCACTATTCAACCCAAAATCAAAAGTCCTACCCTCCTTAACCTGCTAAAATTGAAGAACTAGAGAACCATCCACTAGCTGCTTATCCGGAATCTGATCAATCCAAGTCGGCTTAACTTGCAACTCAGCCAAAAAACTACCATCCTCAAACAAACTTAGGCGAACAAACATCGCCCTCAAGTCAAACATTGATCTTCGACTAAGAGCATCAGCCACAATATTGGCCTTACCAGGATGATTCTAAAAATCATAGTCGTAATCCTTAAGAAACTCAATCTATCTATGTTGCCTAATATTCAACTCCTTCTGAGTAAAGAGGTACTTGAGGCTCTTGTGATCAATATAGATGATACATCTCTCATCATACAGGTAATGTCTCTAGATTTTTAATGTGAAGACAATCGCAGCTAACTCAAGATCGTGCGTAGGATAGTTGCCTTCGTGCGACTTAAGCTGTCGAGATGCGTAAGCCACTACCTTACCATATTACATCAAAACACAACCCAAATCGATGTGAGAAGCATCATATACATAATAAATTTCTTACTAGAATTAGGTTATATCAGAATGGGTGCCTGAGTCAAAATAGATTTGAGCTTTTCAAAGCTCGATTGCTGCTCATCAGTCCATACAAACAGAGCGTTCTTACGCAACAACTTAGTCAAAGGAGTTGAGATCAACGAAAACCCCTCAACAAACCTTCGATAATAACCCACTAAACATAGAAAACTTCAGATCTCAGACACATTCCTAGGTTGTTTCCATTCAAGAACAACCTCAATATTTTTAGGGTCTACACAGATACCCTTGGCAGAAACCACATGTCCCCAAAAAGTAACCTCTCTTAACTAGAACTCACACTTGCTTAACTTAGCGTAAAGATTTTTCTCGCGAAGTATTTGCAAAACCACTCTAAGATGTTCATCATGATCAACCTCAGCCTTTGAGTATACCAAAATATTGTCGATGAAAACCACGAAAAACTGATCCAGATACGGCTAAAAACCCGGTTTATGAGATCCATGAACGCATCCAAAGCATTAGTTAAACCAAATTGCATGACAAGGAACTTGTAATGCCCATAACGAGTCCTAAAAGCAGTCTTATGTACATAAATTTTTTTAACCCTTAACTGATGATACTCAGAACGAAGATCAATATTTGATAACACTGATGCCCCACAAAATTGATCAAACTGATCATCGATCCTCGAAAGCGGATACTTATTCTTTACCGTCAATTTATTGAACTGTCGGTAATCTACACATATTCTCATCGTACCATTTTTCTCTTTCACAAACAACATTGGTTCTTCCCACGGAGACACACTAGGTCGGATGAACCTTCTATTGAGAGGTTCTTGAAGCTAAAATTTCAACTCTTTCAGCTTCTTCAGTGCCATACGGTATGGAGCGATGGACACCAGAGCTATTATTGGCAATAATTTAATACCAAAATCGACCTCCCTATCCTGTGGTAATGTAAACGGAAAAATATATAGGATTTTTCCTATGTAATTTATCACCTTTTTACCTAAATCCGTTGTTAAAACTAAGTAATTGTTTAATAACTTAATGAAATATGTGAAAATATGAAATTAGGACATAGAAATTATTAAAATGTGATTTTATGCTTTATTATATAGTTTTCATGCAATAAATGGCTTATTTTATATTAATTTGAATATATTATATTTTTTTAAGACATAAAGTGGGCCATGCATGATTAAATTAAATAATAAAATATAAAATTATATTTAATAATTCATTTTAAATTATTTCATTAATAATTTGGGTTTTAATTAATTAATTAAATTGGATAAATTTTATTTTTTGGTCCTCTAACTTGATTTATTCTGGACAGGTCTGATAGCTTTGCTGGATTACAAAACCGTCCAAATTGGAGACCAAGTCAACCCAATATTCGGCTACACATGGCTGTCCATTTAAACCATTCTTTGATTTAATTACACAAGGTCCTTGCAGTGTTGAAGAAATTAGAGATTTGCCCGAAGATTTACGATTGATCAAGGCTCAGTCCTGAGTTGTGTGGCATCCAAAATTGCTTAAAAATCAAGAAAAAATCAAGTCAAAATCCACTAAGCATCGCCGGCCACAATTTGAGGATATTTGAAGAGGTTAACATCCACTATTTTTAGCAAACTATCCCCCTCTCCTCACCTATAAATAAGACCCTCTCATTCCCTCATTGATCATCCCTCAAGCATCACTCAATCATTCCTCATTCATTCTCATCATTCATCATTCTCTCTTCTCTCCAAATTCTCTTAGCCTTTTCTATTCCCACGCCTAGCATCATCTCTTCATAGAGATTTTAGCAATTAAGCCTCTTAAAGAACCCTTGGTCGGCCACCTTGGAGAGACATCAGCAAAGGAGCAAAGCAAAGGAACGAATGAGCCTCGTCAGTCAGAGTCTTGGGTGACAGCCACTCTGAATTAGGTTTAATCTTTCTTTTCTTTAATTTAATCTAAAGATGTTTGCTATGTGTTCTTTGTTCTTGTTTACAACAATGTTAGCTTAATTTTATTTAAGCTAGGATGATTGCTTTGATTAAATAATATTTATTTGATTCATGCTTATAATATTTGTGCCTCAATCGATCATGTTTCAATTAAAATCAAGTCTGTATTTCATTCATACGTGATTGAAATGCACCTGAATTAGTTAAGCGATCCTAACCAAACGACGGCTAATGGACATATAATTGAAATGTGCATGCTCAATTTAGATCCTAACCCGATTAAATTGTAGGTTGCATAACAACTCTGACCAAGCTCTGTTATCTACATAGTTTTTAGATTTGTGTGATTAAACTGTTTCAAACCTGACACGTCCTTGTTACCTCACATGAATGCTAAGAAACCCTTAGTAAATAAGGATCAGTAGAATGCGTATTTACTAAGTAAAGGATTCCGAAAGGACCTAATGTCGTTACCAAATGCATGAAAGATTGAGTTGCCATGGAATGTTTTTCCGAATGTTATTAAGCATGTTGATAATAAATTGAGTTTAATTAAAGTAATTTTCCTAGTTTATTTATGTTATATTTGTTGCAAATTGTGTTTAGGGTTGATACGACCCTGAATGAAACATTTGAGCGATTAGCTGCGTCTCTGAATCTCTTTGATAGAGGTTGATACAACTTACTCATTGATCTTTTTCTTTCATCTCTAGCTTCAAAATCGGCTTTCTTCTTTTCTTTACTAAGTTCTTCAGCGTTGCAGGCTCTTTCAACTAACACTACAAATTCATTCAAATCCAGTATTCTAACCAGCAATTTAATGTCTTCATTCATCCCTTCAATGAAACGTTTACACATAGTAGCTTCAGTTGAAACACATTCCCGCACGTATTGGCCTAATCTCACAAACTCTCCTTCATGTTCAGCAACTGACATACGACCCTATTTTAGCTCAAGAAATTCTTTACGTTTCTGATCTATGAATCGTTGACTGATATACTTCTTTCAGAATTTAACTTGAAAGAAATCCCAAGTGATTCTCTCTCTCGGAACCACTGATATCAACGTTTTCCACCAATTATATGCCGTATCTCTCAACAAGGAAACAACACATTTTATGCATTCTTCAGGAGTTAATGACATCTCATCAAACACTCGAATTGTATTCTCGAGCCAGAACTCAGCTCGCTTAGCATCATTATCAACTGTAGCCCTAAACTCTTCGTCCTCGTACGTTCAGATCTTATCCGCAGGAGGCTTACTCAATCGGATTGGATATATCACTTGTGGCACTACAGGCACTTGTAGGGGTGGAGGTTGTGGAGCAGCCGGATTCGTTCGAACGAAATCTGAAAACCACTCACTCATCATTCAGAAGAAGGCTTGCTTAGCCTCTCCCTCGTGGATACTAGCAATCGGCCTAGACTCGACCGGCACTATCCCTTGAGTGGGAGCAGACGAATTACTTTCAACATCATCAGCAACTGCTCGATCGAGATCCATTTACTATACGAAGACACATTTTTAACTGTCAGGATTCATCACACTATCGCAATTATATATATGGCATGTATAGCTAGACTCACACGCGCTACGTTAGTCCTAGAATCGACTAAACCTTAACTCTGATACCAATAAAATGTAACACCCCTAACCCATAACCGTCACCAGAATAGGGTTAAGAGGCATTACCGAACATTCGAAACATTTACAATCATTTCTTAACACAAAGTATAACATCATTCAAACATATCAATATATATACATATAGTCCCTTAATGAGGTCTACGCGACCTTAAACACGTGTTAGAAAGGGGTCGGGACTAAACCGAACATTTAAATTTTTTTCCAAAAATTAAACATTTTTCGAAACTATAAGGGTCACACGCCCGTGTGGGTAGGCCGTGTGCCTCACACGGCCTCAGACACGCCCATGCGTCCAAGCCGTGGCAAAATAGGGCATACATACTGACTTGTCCACATGGCCTGAGACACGCCCGTGTGCCTCACCCGTGGTCGACACTGACTTGCACCACACGGCCAGTCACACGCCCGTGTGTCCAGCCCGTGGTCGAGTCAGACTTGTTTTGAATTACAACCACGAAGGACACGGTCGAGCCACAAGCCCGTGTGCTCAACCGTGTGGGAAATTATAGGCCATTTGCAAGGCCAAACTTGCCACCCACACTTAAGAATCACCTACAAGCATCAAACCAATTCCAAACCATGCCACAAATGCAATCAAAATATACCAATTATGCATATTTATAACTTCATAACTTCATAACATCATCAATCATTTTCGCATACAAATCCCTCTCAACTTACTACCACAATTTATCAATTACACATTAAAAAACATGCAATTTATGTATCATCAAATTCATACCATTTCAAAGCATGATCATACTTCCATATCTCCAAGACTACTCATAAAGACCATTCACATAGAGCACACATTCACATATTAACCATTCTTTTTGCACATCTAAGGCATAAACCAAAATTATCCATCTTTCAAGCCATATCACATGGCAAGAACTATACAACTCAAAATATACCATATCTACTAGCCTATACATGCCATATTCAAATATATATATCTTCCAAAAGTACCAAAATAGATAGCCAATAGTGTGATTTAGTCACTGACGATCCCCAGATCCGAGCTAGCTTTAAAGACACTCGAACGTAGTAATACTGAGACTAGTCAATCAATCGAGCACTTTATCTTTGCCTCGATCTCGATCCGAATCTCTCTTTTCTTGGTCAATTGAAGCTTGAGCTTGCCGAAACCTTCAAAGCTCATAAACCCTCTTTTATTTTCTAATTTCGGTGGAATAAGATGATAAAATTGGCCATCAAATGTTTTGTTTTAATTATATTAACTTTAATATACTATTTACCATTTTATCCTTAATATTAACATTAAAATTCCACTAATTTATATCAATTACCGTCCATGCATGCTCCCAAGGGTAAAATTTCAATTTAAGGACTCCACATTATAAATACATTAGCAATGTAGCACTTAAACAATCAGCACACAACTTTTGCATTTTTGCGATTAAGTCATTTTTCTCAATTCGACACACAAACGATAAAATTTCCACACAGAATTTTCACACATGCTCAATCACATACTGTAAACACCAAAAATAATATTAAAATATTTTTCCAACCTCAGATTTGTGGTCTCAAAACCACTGTTCTGACTAGGGTCTAAATCGGGCTGTTACACTTATTCTTTTTAATTTTTGTGATTTTCTTTTCAAGTGTTTATGAGCATAGATCGAATTATCAATTTACTCCCTGTAGACCCTGAAATTGAGCGAACTTTCAGACAAAGAAGACATGAACAAACAGCTCAAAGACAAGTCGAGATGGACCTTGGAAATCAGAAAACAAGACCAAGGTAATGAAGCCGATCATGTATGAAATCCCATCCTCATTGCCGATGATAGGGATCAATGCATCAGACAATATGCTGTGCCACTTTTCAGTGAGTTAAACCCAGGAATCAGAAGGCTAGATATTGAGGCAACCCAGTTTGAATTGAAACCAGTGATGTTTCAAATGCTACAAATGGTAGGCCAATTTAGCGGTATGCCCATGAAAGATCCACATCTCCACCTTCGATTATTTATGGAGGTGAGTGATTCATTCAAGATAGTCGATGTGACTAAAGACGCACTGAGGTTGAAGTTGTTTCTGTACTCATTGCGAGATCGAGCACGAGCATGGCTCAATTCATTGCCACCAAGTTCCATATCTACATGGCAAGGATTAGCAGAGAGATTTTTGGTTAAGTATTTCCACCTAGCAAAAACACTAAGTTGAGGAATGAGATCACAACTTTCCAACAATTGGATGACGAGTCTTTGTATGAGGCTTAGGAGCAATTCAAGGAGTTACTTCGTAAGTGTCCTCATCATGGGATTCCTCATTGTATCCAGTTTGAGACATTCTATAATGGTCTCAATGCACATACAAGATTGATGGTAGATGCTTCTGCGAATGGTGCAATTTTGTCTAAGTCTTATAATAAGGCTTATGAGATCATCGAGAGGATCGCGAGTAATAACTATCAATGGCCAACAAATCGAACAGCTTCAGGAAGACGTGTAGCCGGAGTTCATAAAGTTGATGCCATCACTTCATTATCAGCTCAGGTATCGTCTATTTCCTCTATGTTAAAATAGTTTACCTCTAATAGTGCTATTAATTTTGCAGCTCAGCCACCAAGTCCATTTGAAGTAGTTTCATGTATGTACTGTGGGGAAGGTCATTCTTTTGAGAATTATCCATCAAATCCCGAGTCAGTGTACTATGTGGGGAACCAATATCAAAATAGGAGTGGACAAGGACCCCAGTCCAACTTCTACAATCCTTCATGGTGTAATCATCCTAACTTTTCTTGGAGCAACTAAAGAAATGGACCGAACCACAACTTATTGCAGCAAAGACCCAACCAATCTCAAGGGTTTAATCAGCAAGCTCCAAAACCACCTCAAGTTGAGGCATCAAACAGTTTGGAGAACTTGTTGAAAGCGTACATGGAAAAGAATGACGCTTTGATCCAAAGCCAAGCAGCAACACTAAAAAATTTGGAAAACCAAATGGGTCAGTTAGCTAAGGAGCTACGTAATAGACCGCAAGGAACCTTGCCGAGCGATACTGAGAATCCAAGAAATTTGGGTAAAGAACATATCAAGATAGTGGCATTGCGAAGTGGTAAAATTCTGGAACCCCGATTGATTGATGTCAAAGATAAGCCTGTTGAGAAGAATCAACCAGCTATTGAAATTTCTACACCAAAGGAATCAGAATCTGCAAAGTCTGACAAGGTAAACCCTGACTTAGTGAATTCAGATATTTTAACATCTTCTTTGGATGAGATTTACCTACTCAGAAAAGTTGTCTGGTTTAACCAAAAGTTCCATCACCTCCATATCCGCAAACATTGTAGTAACATAAGAAGAAACAAGAGGTGCAATTCAAGAAGTTTTTGGATGTTCTGAAGTAGTTACACATCAATATTCCGTTGGTGGAGGCTTTAGAACAAATGCCTAATTATGTGAAGTTTATGAAGGATATACTGTCCAAGAAGAAACGACTGAGTGAGTATGAGACTGTTGCCTTGACAAAGGAGTGCAGTGCGTTCCTGCAGAACAAACTGCCACTGAAATTGAAAGACCTAGGAGGCTTTACTATACCTTGTAACATTGGTGAATCTTACTGTGGTAAAGCTTTGTGTGACTTAGGATCGAGTATCAACTTGATGCCTAAGTCTATTTTCAAGATTTTAGGGATAGGTGAAGTAAGACCTACAACTGTGACGCTTTAGCTAGCGGATCAATCTTTAGCATATCCCGAAGGAAAGATCGAGGATGTTTTGGTAAGAGTCGATAAATTTATTTTTCCTGTTGATTTCATTGTCTTAGATTTTGAAGCAGACAAGGAAGTGCCGATCATCTTTGGGAGACCTTTCTTAGCCACGAGAAGAACGTTAATTGATGTGCAGAAAGGTGAACTCACCATACGAGTTCAAGATGATCAGGTAACCGTTAACATTCTTAAAGCGATAAAATTTCCCGATCCAGCAGAGGAGTGTTCAGTTATGGAAGAGATAGAAACCTTGGTTTCTATGGAAAGAAATTTTGAAGAAGATCCATTGGAGAAAGCCTTAGATTTTGAACCTTTGGAGGATGAAGACGATGAAGAAATCATGGCTTTGATGGAAGCCAATCCCAGAAATTTTATTCAATCCACACGATTTGAACCGTTGGAGTTGGAAGTCAGAGAATTTGTGCAACCCAAGTTGTCAATTGAAAAACCACCTAAACTCGAACTAAAGGTACTTCCTATTTGAAATACGTTTATTTAGGTGACTGTTCTACTTTGCCTGTGATTATTTCAATGAATCGATTTAAAGATCAAGAGGAGCAACTAATTGCTGTTCTAAAGAAATTTAAGAAAGCAATTGGTTGGACCATAGTTGATATTCGAGGTATAAGCCCTTCTTTTTGCATGCGTAAAATCATTTTAGAAGAAGGTGAAAGAGTTCGAATTGATGGGCAAAAGAGGCTCAATCCTATTATGAACGAAGTTGTGAGAAAGGAAGTGATCAAATGGTTAGATGCATGAATCATCTATCCTATTTCAGATAGTTTGTGGGTAAGTCTGGTGCAGTGTGTGCCGAAGAAAGGTGGAATCACGATTGTTGAAAATGAGTGTAATGAGTTAATTTCAACGAGAACTGTTACCGGTTGGAGAATCTGTATTGATTACAGAAAGTTGAACAAAGCCACTCGGAAGGACCATTTTCCATTGCCTTTTATGGATCAGATGTTAGATCGACTGGCAGGTAATGAATTCTATTGTTTTTTATATGGCTATTCGAGATATAACCAAATAGTTGTAGCCCCGAAGGACTAATATAAAACAACATTTACTTGTCCATACGGTACATTTGCTTTTAGGCGAATGCCTTTTGGTTTATGCAATGCACTTGCAACTTTTCAACAATGCATGATGGCAATATTTACTGATATGGTTGAAAATTTTGTTGAGGTTTTCATGGATGATTTTTATGTTTTTGGTAACACTTATGATATCTGTTTGAGTAATTTGGCTAAGGTACTGAAGAGATGCGAAGAGACGAATCTTGTCCTTAATTGGGAAAATGTCATTTTATGGTCAAGGAAGGGATTGTCTTAGGTCATAAGATCTCAAAGAAAGGAATTGAAGTCAATAAAGCAAAGGTGGACGTAATTGAAAGATTATCGACCCTAATGAATGTGAAAGGAGTCAGAAGTTTCTTAGGCCATGCCGGTTTTTACCGAAGGTTTATCAAAGATTTCTCAAAAATTTCTAAACCGTTGTGTTTGTTGTTAGAGAAAGATACAGTGTTTGATTTCAACAAAGCATGTTTGGAAGCTTTTGAAGATCTAAAGAAGTCATTAATCTCAAATTTCAATAATCGTTACACCTGATTGGAACTCACCTTTTGAGTTGATGTGCTATGTAAGTGACTATGCCGTTGGAGCTGTGATGGGTCAAAGAAGAAACAAAGTGTTTCACCCTATTTACTATGCAAGTAGAACTTTGACGGGAGCCCAACGCAATTATACGGTAACCGAAAAGGAACTCTTCACTATAGTTTTTGCTTTTGACAAATTCCGCTCATATCTTATAGGTACCAAAGTTACAGTATTTACTGACCATGCGACCATTAAATACTTGCTCACGAAGAAAGATGCAAAACCAAGGCTAATTCGTTGAATACTTTTACTCCAAGAATTTGACCTTGAGATCCAAGATAGAAAAGATGTCGAAAATCAAATAGCTGATTATCTATTGAGGTTGGAGCAAGATGAGGTAACTCAGTCATGTGTGCCTATCAACAAGAATTTCCCAGATGAACACTTATTTGAGGTAAATCGAATTAATGAAATACCCTAGTTTGCTGATTTTGCCAATTATCTTGCATGTGGAATAATTCCTCGAGAAATGACATACCAACAAAGGAAAAAATTCCTTCATGATAGTTGGTACTATCTTTGGGAGGATCCATTTTTGTTTAAACAATGTGCAGATAATATAATCCGAAAGTGTGTAGCTGAAAGCGAGATTGCTAAGATCTTGTATCATTGCCATTCATCTCCAAGTGGGGGACACTTTGGTGGTTCACGTACTGCAGCAAAGATTTTGCAAGCAGGTTTCTTTTGGCTTACACTATTTAAAGATGCTTATGCTTATGTGAAGATCTGTGATAAATGCCAAAGGACTGGAAATATATCAAGAAGGAATGTGATGCCCTTGACAAACATTTTGGAGACTGAATTGTTCGACGTATGGGGCATTGACTTCTTAGGCCCGTTTCCTTCTTCGTATGGGAACAAATACATCTTAGTTGCTGTGGACTATGTATCCAAGTGGGTTGAAGCTGAAGCATACCTTACAAATAATGCTAAGTTAGTCATGCGATTCCTACATAAGCATGTGTTTACACGATTTGGGACACCAAGTGCTATTATTAGTGATGAAGGTTCTCACTTTGTGAACAAATGGCTTAAGTGGTTGCTTGACAAATATGATGTGAAGCACAAGATTGCTACTGCCTATCACTCCTAAACTAATGGGCAAGTTGAAAGACTGAATCGCGAAATCAAAGGTATCCTTGAAAAGGTAGTATGCCCTAGCAGAAAAGATTGGTCTCGAAGGCTCGATGATGCATTATGGGCCTATCGAACAGCATTTAAGACTTCGTTAGGAATGACTCCTTATCGGTTAGTCTTTGGAAAGGCATGTCATTTGCCATTAGAGTTGGAGAATAAAGCTCACTGGGCTTTGAAGCAGTTGAACTTTGATCTTAAGCAAGCCGGTGAGAGAAGGATGTTACAACTTGATGAGTTGGAAGAGATGAGGTTGTTTTCCTATGAGAATGCCAAAATGTGTAAAGAAAGATCAAAGAGATGGCATGATAGTCATATACAACCTCGCGAGTTTAAAGAAGGTCAGAAGGTTTTGTTGTTTAATTCAAGGTTGAAGTTATTTCCTGGGAAGCTTAAATCCCGATGGAAAGAACCTTATACCATCTAACGAGTTTATCCTTATGGAGCTATTGAATTATACAACAATTACGGAGGTACGTTTAAAGTTAATGGTCAACGTCTCAAACACTACTGGGATGGTGAAGTTGAGCGAGTTGAATCCTCGCTCAAATTAACAGACCCTTAATTTTTCATGAACTCATTTTGTAAATAAATAAATAATTAGAACTTATTTTCTTAACTTATTACATTTAATTAATTTTGTCTAAGGAGATTGGAACTTAAGCGGGACCGCTGTGACCCATCCAACCTTTCCTGGGAATTAATTTAATGTAATTTGTTAAGAAGAAATTTTCTAATTAAGACTTTAAATTTTTTAAGTTTCATTTGTTCTGTTTAAATTTTAAATTTTTATGTTAATAAAGGGGGTCAAATTTGGCCCAAGTACTAATCAGTTTTTTTAGTAATATACAGTCTGAGTTTGAGGCCCAAGACAGCAAAAAGGAGGAAAAAATCCATGCCTTGCTGTCACACCTATTGCTTGCCGCCCAAGTAACCCTAATGTAGCTAAATTTTTGCTACATGTTGCCCTAATTTTTCCCTATATAAACCCCTCTCCATTCTACTAATTTTCATATCCCTCAAAGCAATTTGCTTACACCCTAAAAATCCCTAAATCTCCCTTTTGTGCCGTCAACCTCAAATCCCGAAAGAAACCCTAGTTCTCTTCCCTTTTTGCCAAAATTCCCTATTGCCCCCGCAAAGAGATTGCTGAAGCACCGCCGTTGCTGTCACATGTCGTCGATGCCACCACACCATCCTTACCGTCGCAAGATTTTTGCCGTAGCAAGTTCTACCCACTTTGTCGATTTCTCTTTTCTCTCTTGTGCAAAAACTTTGCCGAATTTTCGGGAAAAGATACCATGTCTCGCAAAAGAACCAGATTTTCAAAGACTACTCCTGAAAACCTGATTTTGATCGATGAAGAAGTGAAAGAGAGATTTGATTCAATATTCAAGCATCAACCTATGATGCCGGAAAAAGGTTTTGACTTGAAGAGTAATGATTTGATGGTTGTTCCTATACCGATTAGAAAGAAAATCAATGCTCTCAAGTGGGAACGATTTTGTGATGCTTGTTCACTTCCCGATGATGAACTAGTTCGAGAATTCTATGCTAGTTTGACTACGCAAGATGCTACTGAAGTCATCGTTTGAAAGAAAAAGGTACCTCTTACTTCTAAGTCCATCAATGATTTGTTTAATTTACCTGATGTTGAAGAAGATGAGTACTACCCTATGATGAACAATATCAATTGGGATTTTCTTCAACAAGTGCTTGATGTTGTGACAAATCTGGGATTCTTGTCGAATAGAATACTTAAAACCAGTAGCAAAGGTATGGTTTTATTTCATTCGCTACAGTTTTATGCCTATCTCACATAGTTCCACCATCTCGATGGAACAGATGCTTTTGTTATATGCAATTTTGACAGAAAAGTCCATTAATGTTGGGAAAATTATCCTCAAGGAGATTAACGATTGTGCTAAAAAGAAGGCAGGAAGTGCTTATTTCCCATCATTAATCACTTCACTTTGCTTAAAGGCCCGTGTTAAAACACAAGCAAATCTGAAGGGGCGATATGTTCAAGGATGCATTACAAATTATGATCTTGAAAGATTAGTAGAGAGGGTGCATGAGCTAAATCAAGGCGAGCAAGAAGAGCCAACTGAGACGGATACCGAGGAGTCAACAGATGGAACTGAAACTGAAGCTAATTCAATCACAGACACTGAAGAGGAAGAATTTGATAAGGAACCGAACATTCCTGAACCAAGGGTTGAGCCAGAAGAAGAACCAATCAAGCTAAGTGTTGAACCTAAATATACAACTCCCATGCCGACTTCTGCAAGTACTTCAAGGAAATCAGAGTTTTCAATTTTGATAGATATATGCAAGTTCATGCACAATCAACAACAAACTTACTGGAAATATGCAAAAATTAGAGATGACTCAATTTGAAATACTTTTAAGAATATCTCTAATACTTTTGTTCCTGAGTTCCCAGATGCTATCTTTGAGACATGGACGGAAGATACTGACGATGCAAGCGGAGATAGAGCTAAAGAAGACAAGGGGAATGAGTCAGAAAAATAAAATGGGGGATTCTTGTCTTGTTATTTATTTAATTATTTTTAGGTCCTTAGGAATTTATTTCTTTTGTAATTAGGATTTAATTTCTGCAGAATAAAACATAGCAAGCATGAACAAACTTAACACTTCTTTAGAAAGAATAAGACTAAGTGATGTGGTAATGGGAATGAACATGTCTAGGATTGGGTTATTAGGGAAGACTTGGTATTTAAGCAGTCTTAATGACTCACCTCTCTTTCTTTACAACCCTACCTGGTGTTCAGTTTTCATTCATTACTTTGTTCTTGCAATGAGGACATTGCTTCTTTTTAAAGGGGGGTAAGGCAAATAAATTGCTCAAACTTTTAAATTTTTTCAAGTATGTTTCAATCATTTCTTTCATAAGTATGTTTTAATAAATGAATGTTTAGAGATATTTTTTGTTACTGAGATAGTTTGTATGCAAGTATGAATGATGATTTTATCTAAGTGAAAGTATGTTATCATGAAGAATGGAATGCTTGTATGATCTTAGCCTTAGTAATGTTTGCCATGGAAACTTAGTTTCTCTTGAGATTAGACATGCATGAAGGTTTATATCTTTAGAATTGACTTAGTAACTTTCTTGAGGCGAAATCCTAGGGGACATAAAAATCTAAAATGATATAGGCACTATTTCTTTGGACCGTTTGAGCCTTTCCAAGCCAACCCTATGATATTAGACCCTTGAAACTGTAATTTTGAGCTTGAAGGCCTATTTTTGCAACGAACCTACATTATAAGCCAATTACCATCTTTTTAAAGTTATTCTAATTTTGTGCACCTATCTTAACTAAAGTTGTCTTGGGAATCAACATTTGAGGAAATTTTCATAAAGATGTATGTGCTCATGCTTATTAAAAAAAAAAAGATCGAAGAAAAGTATGCTCAGTCTCCAAAAAGGAAAAATGTATGAGCTTGAGTTCAAAATAAGTTTGGGGGTGTTCCAAAGGTTCATTTAAAGAAAAAAGGTTGTATTACGAGAAAACCAAGACAAAGTTAAAGGTTAAGATTTTTAAAACCGAAATGTCCTATCTCTTAAAATCTCTACCTTTAACCGAGCCTCATTACAACCTTATAAAAGACATATTGATTTGATGATTATGTCACCTACATTAGTGGAGAGGAAGTCCTGATTTTAACATATGAAGATCATAAATAAGCCTTGTGATTATTTGCTTGATTGATAGGAAATTATGTTGAATGAAGAATGTTATCTATGGCTATGACATACATGCAAACTATGATTCATGTTGGCATATTTTGAAGCTTAGTATAATCTTAAGGAATGTTTGCATATGAATTACTTGTTAATAAAGAAGATCGATAAGCATGAAGTTATTAATACATGATTATGGGGCAAAGATTGATGCTTCTTACACAATTAGTAATTTTGCCTCAGCAAAACCTTTTGCTGTGCATAAACATTACTCGGGACGAGCAATGATTTAAGTTTGGGGGTGTGTAAACGGAAAAATATATAGGATTTTTCCTATGTAATTTATCACCTTTTTACTTAAATCCGTTGTTAAAACTAAGTAATTGTTTAATAAATTAATGAAATATGTGAAAATATGAAATTAGGACATAGAAATTATGAAAATGTGATTTTATGCTTTATTATATAGTTTTCATGCAATAAATGGCTTATTTTATATTAATTTGAATATATTATATTTTTTTAAGATATAAAGTGGGCCATGCATGATTAAATTAAATAATAAAATATAAAATTATATTTAATAATTCATTTTAAAATATTTCATTAATAATTTGGGTTATAATTAATTAATTAAATTGGATAAATTTTATTCTTTGGTCCTCTAACTTGTTGATTTATTCAGGACAGGTCTGATAGCTTTGCTGGATTACAAAACCGTCAAAATTGGAGACCAAGTCAACCCAATATTCGGCTACACATGGCTGTCCATTTAAAACATTCTTTAGTTTAATTACACAAGGTCCATTTAAGAAATTAGAGATTTGCCCGAAGATTTACGATTGACCGAGTCTCAGTCCTGAGTTGTGTGGCATCCAAAATTGCTTTAAAATCAAGCAAAAATCAAGTCAAAAGCCACTAAGCATGGCCGACCACAATTTGAGGAGATTTGAAGAGGTTAACATCCAATATTTTTAGCAAACTATCCCCCTCTCCTCACCTATAAATAAGACCCTCTCATTCCCTCATTGATCATCCCTCAAGCATCCCTCAATCATTCCTCATTCATTCTCATCATTCATCATTCTCTCTTCTCTCCAAATTCTCTTAGCCTTTTCCATTCCCACGCCTAGCATCATCTCTTCGTAGAGATTTTAGCAATTAAGCCTCTTAAAGAACCCTTGGTCGGCCACCTTGGAGAGACATCAGCAAAGGAGTAAAGCAAAGGAACGAATGAGCCTCGTCAGTCAGAGTCTTGGGTGACAGCCACTCTGAATTGGGTTTAATCTTTCTTTTCTTTAATTTAATCTAAAGATGTTTGCTATGTGTTCTTAGTTCTTGTTTACAACAATGTTAGCTTAATTTTATTTAATCTAGGATGATTGCTTTGATTAAATAATATTTATTTGATTCATGCTTATAATGTTTGTGCCTCAATCGATCATGTTTTCAATTAAAATCAAGTCCGTATTTCGTTCATACGTGATTGAAATGCACCTGAATTAGCTGAGCGATCCTGACCAGATGACGGCTATTGGGCACATAATTGAAATGTGCATGCTCAATTTAGATCCTGACCCGATTAAATTGTAGGTTGCATAACAACTCTGACCAAGCTCTGTTATCTGCATAGTTTTTAGATTTGTGTGATTAAACTGTTTCAAACTCCGACATGTCCTGTTACCTCACACGAATGCTAAGAAACCCTTAGTAAATAAGGATCGATGAAAATGCGTATTTACTAAGTAAAGGATTCGAAAGGACCTAATGTGGTTTCCAAACTCATGAAAGATCGAGTTGCCATGGAATGTTTTTTCGAATGTTATTAAGCATGTTGATAATAAATTGAGTTTAATTAAAGTAATTGTCCTAGTTTATTTATGTTATAATTGTTGCAAATTGTGTTTAATTTTACTAAAATCTATTTCATTCATATAGTTTGCATACTTAGGATAATTTGCATTAGGGATCATTGCATTTAATTTAATATATTTTAATCACCACTTCTCAACAATATTGTGTTTTTATTTACCAAATTGTTAATATAATTTTACAAATTAAGTAACTTAGCACAAATACAATCCCTATGGAGATGATAACTCGATACTTACTTATTACTTGATAACGACTATGTACACTTGCACAAACCTACGCGTTACATGTAACTCTGACAATTCCTCAGGAAAGACGTCCAAAAATTCTTTAACTGTCTGAATACTCTCAACAGAAGATTCCACAATACTCGTATCATGCACATAAGCCAGAAATGTTTCACACCCTTTTCGGACTAACTTTTCGGCTACTACAGCGAAGATTACATTAGAGAGGTAGTCTCGACGCTCACCAATCATAACAATCTTCACATCATCCTTGAATCTCAGAGTTAGTCTCTTAGTAGCACAATCCAAACAAACTCAATGCTTCATAAGCCAGTCCATATCCAGAATAAGATCAAAATCACCTAAAAGTAACTCTATTAGATTATTCGGAAACATAACACCTTGAGTTTCCAACAGACTAATCACAAAAATCCACCTAGAAGTATCCTCAGCAAGAATCCCCAAATTATGTATGAATGCGTCGAACCAATATCTATCAATGCAAAATAAGAAACATAATGAATGAAAAACGTACTGGCTATCACATCGACAGTATCTCTGTCCTCGCGGCGCCTTGCCACATATACTAATGTAGGTTATCTAGCCTCGATCTGATTAGCACCTCTGCCCGATGCTCTCTGCCCTCGACCCATACCATTACCACCCCTAGCCTATCTATGGCCCCTAGGTGGTTGTTGAACTACTCTTTGCGGCTGAACAAAACCCAAAACTGGAGCTTGTATCTGACCAACCCGATGAGGACAATCCTTAATATGGTGTTCCATAGACACACATCTAAGACAAGCTTCTAACCTTCTCCAACACTCGCTCGGATGGCGCCTACCGCAATCTCTACAAAGTTGCACCCCAACAGTAGCAACCGGTGCCTCAACCTGTGGAGGCCCATCAAACCTGACCCATACCTTGGGTCGCTGAGCAGAACTAGAATGACCCGAATCCCACTTATTTTTATTCTGGCCCCTTTCCTTATCCCTCTTTTCACGCTCCACGCGCTTAATTTCCTCAGCGATTTTCGCCTTCTCCACTAAAGTTTCCAAGACTCGCTCCCGCTACGGAGCTACCAGTACCTTAATATCATATCGTAGTCCGTTCTAAAAATTGAAACTCTTTTCATAAATAGTCTCAACCAAACTTCAAGCATACCTGCTTAGTCTCAAGAATTCAGCCTTATACTCGCCCCGAGTCAGCCTAATAAACTCAAGCCTACGAGCCTCAATATATCTCGCCCCCACATACTTATTCTGGAAGGTGCTACGAAAGAAAGCCCAAGTCACTTGTTCAGGCTGGGTGCCTTGCTCAACAGTTTGCCACCACTGGTATGCTTCATCGCGAAGCAAAGATATTACACCCTTCAGTTTTTGCTCGAGGGTGTAGTTCAAGTCGTTCATAATTCTCTCGGTGGCCTCCAACCAGTACTCGACCATAGTTGGGGATATCCCAGCGACACCCCGAAATAACTTAGCCCCATTAGAGTGGAGTCATACAGTTATTGACCCTCGGCTACCAGATCCAGTATGGGCTCCAGCGACCCTAGCACATTGAACATAACTTATGACAATGCGTCGTCCCCAATAGTCTAAGCCTGAGACTCAGTTTCAACAGTAGGCGTCCCAATAGTCCCACTCGTATCTAAATTGGGCATACTGCCCATCGAAGATGGCTCAACTCGAGCCCCTTTTCGGTACCCTCCGTGCTCACGGGTACCACGTTCATGGGTTTCGCTCGTACTCATTATATAAAGTTATCTACAATTTCATAATTTTATGTATCAGTTGAAGTTTATTATCATAAATCTTATGTCTAAAATTTTATCAAACGCTTTTTAAAGAATTATCATAGTTTTTAGCTAAAGCAGAGTAATTCTAACATTACAGTGTTTTTCTAAACTACAAAGTATAGCTAAAGCAGAAGTACTTACAGGATCGGCGTCGGAGACTTGAAAATTTTTAACAAACTCTTTTATCAGAATAAATAAAAAATACAAATTATTTTAAACATTTTTCATAAAAATTTGAACCCAAAAATCACAACCCGAGTTTTGAACCTAGACTCTGATTCCATTAAATGTAACACCCCATACCAGCCTAAACGTTATAGCAGAATCCTGAGGAATTACATACGTTCGTTTGAAAAAACAGAAACATAAAAATAAAAAAATATTTCGTAAAGCAATACTTGAAAGTGATATTTCTAGTTTTCAGGGAAAAATACCTTATTCGGTTAATTCATTTTAAATTCAGAAAACCACTTATAAGATTACTTAATTTTGCAGTGGAACTCTTAAGTTAAAACAGAGTTTTGAAAACCATAATTTGATTTTGAAATTTATTGCATTGCAGTTTGAATTAAAACATTCTAAAAATGTTAAAACAGTTCAAACGAAAAATAAAGTCCAAAACATAAAACAGTCCCAAAAAGTCCAAAAACAGTCCAACAGGAAATAATATTTAAACTACACAAAATTAAAAAAAAAACAACAATTTTTAACCGAGCTCCTGGTACACCGACATGCCCTAAGTCTGCTGATTACTTGAGAGGAAAAAAATAGATAGTGAGCTTACGACTCAGTGTGTAACACATCTCAAACAACAAATCAGTCGCATATAGATTAACAGAAAATATCTCAGATTTATGCTCAAATAAAAAGTCATATATATTTTCATTAACAAAAATAGATGCAGGATCATATACATAATCATGTTCAGAAGTAGACACATATTCAGATCCTACCCCCATCCGTTACACGCCATCTCCATCCATCCCTACACACCAATTAGGGTATCAAGTGCCCATCCAACCCCACACGCTAATAAATGAGTGTATGTCACTTTTCAGAAGTAGTGTAGACAAACTGCCAGATAATAATATACTGTGACCCGCGAGAAGCATATATACGTGGCTAAGCCACCAGAACAGATATATGTGGTTTGAAACCACCAGATAAGGTAGATAATTGAACTGCCAACACTTCCTCCTTCATATCATATCCCAACCCAATGCACGTGTACATACTAACAGGTATTAAATATACAGATTTGATGCATGCTTTTCATATGTAATCATGCTTTCAGAATTGTCAAAACACAGATCATACATATATAATTCACATACCTTAATCATATTATATACAGAAGCATGTTAATAGATATCATGTTTACAAGTCTTATTTAAGTAGTATGAACCCTACGGAGAGTCTAAATATGAATTATAGAACAAAACGACCTTAGGTGATAATTTCCAAAAAATGGGCCCACACGACCCAATTGGCCCAGCCTATGTGGCCCACACAACCTACACATGCACGTGCGACCCACATGGTTTGGCACACGGCCTGCTACACGGACAGTAAGGTTTTCAGCTTGGCACACAAACAGTGACGTCAATAGTTGGGTTTTTGACTTTCTATCATTTGCTATTTTAACGAGATCGAGTCACACACCTGGTTGATTTTTTATGCGATTCTAATAGCAGAAATTTCAATACCTAAAAACATCATTGACTTAACGAATTAGCCAACGAAAGAGAATTGATTAAGAGGATATGATCTTGATTTTCCTAAAATACCAATCAAACCATAATACAATCAACCCAAACAACCACAACAGGCCCAAATTGGCATTAAAACACTTACCCTTGAACGAATTCAACACCCTTACAAGTCTTAATTTGTCGGAGGGTTAATCATCTCGTGATCGCCACCTAGAAAACCCACGCAATTAAACATATGGAACACAAATCCACATAAATCCCCAATTAATAAAAGATAAAAAAAATCCCCAAAAGAGTAAAATATTATATGATACTTACCCAAGAATCGAGATGCAAATGACACAATCACAACACCCACCATTGAATTTTGAATGGCACAATGAATAGATATCAAGAAAGAAAAAAATATTGCAAAAGGAAGAGGAAAAAATAATAAGAAAAAATTGAGAAACTTTTACTGAAACTAACGTGAAATAAACAAGAGAGGGAGTGGGGAGAGAGGTGGGGGAAACGTGAAACAAGTGGGAGAAAATTAGGGGAAATCTAATTTATTTAAAAAAAACAATGATAACAACTAACCAGATTTCTGATAACCCATCACATAAATTGAGTTTGAATTTAATTCAAACTCCATATAAGGGCGACATAGAGCATGGAAATAAAAATATTTCTATGTTGCACACGCATAGATTCAAACGCAAAACCAAAAGGTAAGTTGAAGCCTTACCACTAAACCAATAGACTCATTCTTGTCAACAAATGCGCACAAATAGTTTTTAGACATGATACTCAAGGTTTGGGGTTTAGAAAAAATTTAGCAAAAATACAAGGAAAACGATTCAAACCCAGAACCTCTCACACACTACTTACAACACTTAACAACTGAACTAGATTAATTCACTTGTCAATTTCTAGCAATTCAAAATTTTAAAATTTTGGGGTGTTACAGTGCCCATTTTTGTTGCAACATATAAGTTCAGATAATGGTATCTTAGAACTGGACAAAATCATAAGTGTAGATGAGAAATTGTTAATTTCATTTGGATTGAGATTTTATTATTATATGATTATGTTTTGTCTATATTGTATAATGAGACTAAATGTGCGATAGCACATAACTGTAGTGTAGCTCTATTTGTAACACCCCTCACCCGTATTCAACGCCGGAATAGGGTTACAAAGCATTACTAACTTACAACACTTTAAAACACACATTTCATATACAATTTATCATTTCATAAACAATTCAATCACAACCAATGATAGTGTCCCTTAAATGAGCCTACGAGGCCTTAAACATGCAATAGAAATGGTTCGGGACTAAACCAACAACTCGAGAAATTTTTGTGAAACTTAGAAATTTTTTGCTTCAAACAAAGCACACACGCCCGTGTGGCCCACCAGACACGCCCGTGTCATAGGCCGTGCGAAAACAGGGGGTACATACTGACTTGGGTCACACGGCCAACCACACGCCCGTGTGTCTAGCCCGTGTGTGAGGCCGTGTGCTAGGCCGTGTCAAACCTGTAGGGTATACTGACTTATGCAACATGGCCAAGTCACACACCCGTGTGCTAGGCTGTATGCCAATTATGGGGTATACTGACTTATACCACACGGCCGATCACACGCCCGTGTGTGAGACCGTGTGGAGCATACTGACTTTATTTCAATTTTAACATCAGGGGACACAAGGCCGTGTAACTTGACCGTGTGTCACACACGGCTGAGACACACGCCCGTGTCTTTGCCCGTGTGGACAAAAATAGGCTATTTACCAAGCCATTTTGCCACCCATTTTGTACATACTTAAACCAACTCAAATGGTACCAATTCAAGATACAATAAGCAGCCAAATATCATCAACCAATATTCTATTCATACCATTTCATTACTAACCAAACAAGTCACAATTTGTAATCTAACTATGTACCTAATTCACATATAAAACTTCTCAAATATCAATCCTTTACCATTCAAATTACCTAATATCATTAAGCATCATAAACCCAACTTCAAACATACAATATAAGTTAAATACCATAATCAAAACAATACCATTGGCACATCTATATACATTATCAAATTCATTATCATAAGCCAACACAAAAGGGCCAAAAATACATATTTATCAAACATACCAAAATGACTCAAGCCTATTCATGCCATATACCATGTATACACACTTCAAAAGTACCAAAATAGATGTCCGATAGTGCGATGAAGTCCTTGATGATTCCCGGATCCGAGCTAGCATCGAAATACTATAAATCATAGAAGAAAATAAACAAAGTAAGCTATAAAGCTTAGTAAGTTCGTATATAAATATAAAATAAACTCAACAATCATTAACACTTCAAAATGGATAACATAATTAACATTTAAAGCATCAATCAATGAGCTAACATAAAGTTTAACCATATCGTAACTCATAAATCCTCAACCTCTTCCAACTCGATACAAGAATAGTTTACAGTACATACCTGTACCGATACATATCTATTTACCACCAATTCTCTTACCAAATCAATTCGAGCTTATAGTTGCTTACGAAACAAATACATCGATTTTTCGATGCCATAGTCCAACTATGGTCTTACACATAAATTTTCCAAGGCCCTGCCGTGGTCTTACATTTATATGCCATAACCCGGTTATGGTCTTATTATCCGATTGCCATAGCCCGGCTGTGGTCTTATTTAACAACTCATCTTATTTAAACTGTACATTAAAATCAATATCTCCAAATTTAACTAACGGAATACATACAATCTCAATTCTATCCATCAATTAAACAAATGCACAATTAAGTTCAATTGTACGAACTTACCTCGTATACGGAAATGACGAAACGGACCGACTATTCAATTACTTTGCTTTTCCCTCGATCTAAGTCCGAATTCCTCTTTTCTTGATCTATAAGTAATCAAAATCAACTTATTTATTCTTCTATTTATTCAATTCAATCCAAAATATGCATTTAAGTAAATTTACACATTAGCCCCTAAACTTTCACATTTTTATGATTTAGTCCTTATTACACAAAATCAAAAATTCATGAAATTCAAAACTAACCTATGCTAGTCGAATTACCATTTTACCCCTAGCCATATTTTCCATATATTTCACATTTTAACCACACATTTTTCACATTTCTTAATTTAGCCCCTAATTTGCATTTTCACTAAAAATCACTTAACAAAACTTGTTTAACTAACAACAAACATTCAAAATCTATCATCAATCATCAAAACTTATACATATTCATTAATGGCAACATTCAAAATCTTTAATAGTTTTACAAATTAGTCCCTGGGCTAGCTAGTACTAGCTGCAACGATCTCAAAAACATAGAAATCATTAAAAACGGGACAAAAATGGACTTACAAGCTCAAAGAGAAGTGACCAAATGTTCAAACCCTAACAATGGCTTTCTTCTTCCCCCAATTCGGTTGATGATGATGAATGGAGAAAGAATTTTGTTTTGTTTTATTATAATTAACTTTAATTATCAAATTACCTATTTAACCTTAATGACAAAACATTAAAATCATCATATTAATGTCCATCTTTGTCCACTCACAATTAAAATGGTATAATTACAACATAAGGACCTTAGCTTTAAGGTTATATAGCTATTAAACACCTTTAGCTATTAGAACTCAAGTTTTACGCTTTACGCGATTTAGTCCTTTTTTATCAAATTAACCATTCAAACGATTAAATTTCTTAACAAAATTTTTACACAATCACACAATCATGCTGTAAGCATTAAAATAATAATAAAATAAATATTTTAACCTTGGATTTGTGGTCTCAAAACCACTATTCCGATTTGACCAAAAATGGGCTGTTACAACTCTCTCCCCTTAGGGATTTTCGTCCCCGAAAATGTTACTAGTGAATAGGTTAGGATACTGTTTTCTCATAGCTTCCTCGGGCTCCCACGTAGCCTCTTCGAATCCATGTCGTTGCCACAAAACTTTCACTAAAGCTATACTTTTATTTCTTATCTCTTTGATCTCTCGAGCTAGAACTCTGATCGGTTCTTCGTTGTACGTCATATCAGGTTGGATCTCAATTTTTGAATGAGAAATCACATGTGAAGGATCCGATCGATATCGACGCAACATCGACACATGAAAAACATTATGGATTTTCTCTAACTTAGTCGGTAAAGCTAGCTGATATGCCACTGGACCTATTCATTCGATGATCTCATACGGCCCGATGAATCTCAGACTCAATTTGCCTTTACGACTGAAACGAAGTATTTTCTTCCACGGGGATACTTTCAAAAACACTTTTTCACTGATTTAAAATTCAAAATCTTTTCGTTTCAAATTCGTATACGATTTCTATCGATTTGAAGCCGCTTTCAAACAGTCGCAAATTACTTTCACTTTCTCTTCTGTTTCTATAACCAATCAACCCCGTGAATCTATTTCTCGCTAAGTTCGGACCAATACAATGGAGTTCGACATTTGTGACCATACAAAGCTTTGTACGATGCCATCTTTATGCTCGATTGAAAGCTGTTATTATACGTAAATTCAACCAGCAGCAAATATTTCTCCCAATTTCCTTCGAACTCTAAAACACAACATCTGATCATATTTTTGAGAATCTGAATTACTCTCTCAGACTGACCGTCGGTTTTTGGATGAAAAGCTGTACTGAAATTCAACTTCGTACCCAAAGCTTCTTGCAATTTATTCCAGAACTACGATGTAAACCTCAGATCTCTATTCGAAATAATAGATAGTTGCACCCCGTGCAATCAAACAATCTTAGAAATGTACAATTCAACTAGTCTATCAAGTGAGTAATCTGTACGTACTTGTATGAAATAAGCAGATTTCGTTAGTCGATCAACAACAACCCAAATAGCATCTTTCTTTTTCGGAGTTAGGGGCAATCCCGACACAAAATCCATTATAACTCTATCCCATTTCCACTCGGGAATCATCACAGGCTGCAATAAACCCGATGGTACTTGATGTTCAGCTTTGACTTGCTGACAAATCAAACATTTAGAAACAAACTCTGAGATATCTCGTTTCATGCCTTGCCACCAATAAAATTGTTTCAAATCGTTGTACATTTTGGTACTCCCCGAATGAACAGATAAGCAATTATTGTGCACTTCATGCAAAATCTTCTGAATAAGCTCAGAATTTCTCGGTACACAATTTCTACCTCGGAACATCAAACAATCATCAGATTTGATTTGAAACTCTGAATCAGAAGTCGACTCACACTGAACTCGTTTAACTTGAAATTCTTTATCACATTTCTGGGCTTCACCGATTTGCTGAAGAAATAACGGTTTCACTTTTAATTCAGCTAAAATAGACCCATCATCACAAATCATCAACTGGGTATTCATTTCTCGTAATGCAAATAAAGATTTTCGGCTCAAGGCATCAGTAACAACATTAGCTTTTCCTGGGTGATAATCAATCACAAATTCATATTCTTTCAATAACTCAAGCTATCTTCGTTGTCGCAGATTCAAATCTTTCTGTGAGATCAAATATTTTAAGCTTTTGTGATCTGTATAAATGTGGCATTTCTCACTAAACAAGTGATGTCGCCAAATCTTTAATGCAAACACAATTGTGAGCAACTTTAAATCGTGTGTCGGATAATTCTTTTCATGCGGCTTCAACTGTCTAGAAGCATAAGCTATTACTTTGCCTTCTTGCATCAAAACACAACCTAAACCGTTCAATGATGCATCACTAAAAATTATGAATTTTTTACCCGACTCAGGCTGTACTAACACTGGTGCCTCTGTCAATAATGCTTTCAACTGTTCGAAACTTTGTTGACACTTCTCAGACCATTCGAACTTTACATCTTTCTGAAGTAATCGAGTCAACAGTGTTGCAATCATAGAGAATCTTTTCACAAAACATAGATAATAACCAGATAGTCCCAGAAAACTTCGGACTTCAGATATATTTCTCGGAGGTTTCCAATCTATAATTGCAGAAATCTTGCTCGGGTCAACTCTAATACCTTCGGCTGAAACAATATGCCTCAGAAACCCAACCTCTCGGAGCAAATAATTGCTTATCTCTCAAGGTCTGTAACACTATTTTCAAATGCTCGGCATGCTCGGATTCATCTCGAGAATAAATAGAATATCATCAATAAATACAACTACGAATCTGTCTAAATACGGTCTGAAAATCCGATTCATCAAATCCATAAAAATGGCAGGAGCATTAGTCAATCCAAAAGGCATAACAAGGAATTCATAATGTTCGTACCTTGTTCTGAACGCTGTCTTTGGCACATCTGAGTCTTTAACTCGCAACTGGTAATAACCAGATCTCAAATCAATCTTTGAAAACACTGTTGCACCTTTCAACTGATCAAATAAATCGTCAATTCTCGGTAGAGGATATTTATTATTGATTGTCACTTTGTTGAGTTGTCGGTAGTCTATACACATTCTCATAGAACCATCCTTTTTCTTTACAAACAACACTGGTGCACCCCAAGGCGAGAAACTCGGTCTTGCGAATCCTTTATCGGTTAATTCTTGCAACTAAGCTTTCAACTCTTTTAACTCTGTCGGAGCCATTCTGTACGGAGCTATTGATATCGGTGAAGTTCTCGGTACCAAATCAATAGCAAACTCAACCTTTCTTATCGGTGGCAAACCCGGTAGCTCTTCTGGGAACATATCTGGATACTCGCAAACAACTGGTACTGATTTAATCTTTGATTCTGACACTTTTGTATCAAGTACATATGCAATATATGCATCGCATCCCTTTTTCACATATTTCTGAGCTAACATCATTGAAACTACAACTGGTAAACCACTCAAATCATTTGATTTGATTCGGAGAGTCTCATTATTCTGACATTTCAACTCAATTGTCTTTCATCTACAATTTACTACTACTTCATGCAATGTCAACCAGTCCATACCCAGGATAACATCAAACTCGTCAAATGACAACAGCATCAAATCAGCCATAAAACAGTAACCCTGAGTCATTAACGGATGATTCTTGCAAACTTTGTCAACCAAGGCATATTTGCCTAAGAGGTTCGACACTTTTATAACAAACTCAGTAGAATCAACAAGTAAATTCTTACTAGACACTAAGTTCACACATATATATGAATGAGTTGATCCGGGATCTATCAATGCAACTACATCAGTGTCATAAAGAGAGAATGTACCGGTAATAACATCTGTAGATGACACTTCTTCGCGAGCGCGAATAGCATAAGTTCTGACAGGTGCTCTAGCCTCTGATCTCACAGCAGTGTCTCGTGTCGCACCTCTACCACCACTCACATTTCCAACATTACGAGGTGGTCTTCCTCTCAAAATCGTGTTGCTTTGTCTTGCACTCTAAGATTTATCTTTCTCATCTAACTCAGGATAATCTCCAATGAAATGTTCGTGTGAGCCACATCTAAAACAGGCTTTGTCATTCATTCTACACTCTCCAAAATGTCTTTTTCCATATCTTCCACATTCAGGTTTATTCGATCTAACATTACCCACACTTGCCATTGACATAGCTGGAGTTTTTGAACTCCTAATTTGCTTCCCACGATCTCTATTAGAGTACTCAATCGATGCATTTGATCAACTATAAACATCTCGTGATTTCTTGGATAAAGAGTGATAGGGTTTATTCATCAATCTCTTTCTCAAATCTCTAGCTTCAGATTTAGCCTTTCTCTTTTCTTTGCCCAGTTCTTCAGCTTTGCAAGCACGATCGACGAGTACTACAAACTCTTTCAACTCTAGAATTCTGACTAGCAATTTGATATCTTCGTTCAATCCATCTTCAAATCTTTTGTACATAATAGCTTCCGTTGAAACATATTCTCGAGTATATTTACTGAGCCTCACGAATTCTCGTTCATATTCTGTCTCGGACATATAGCCCTGTTTTAATTCTAGAAACTTTTTGCGTTTCTGATCAATGAACCTCTGGCTGATATATTTCTTTCTGAACTCAGATTGAAAGAAATCCTATGTAACTCATTCTTTCGGTACCACTGATGTCAAAGTATTCCACCATTGATATACAGTGTCTCTCAACAAGGATATAACACATTTAATGCATTCTTCGGGTGTACACGACAACTCATCAAATACTCTGATTGTATTTTCAAGCCAGAATTCAGCTCTCTCAAGATCATCGTCAACTGTAGCCCTGAACTCTTCAGCCCCATGCTTACGAATTTTATCAACTGGTGGCTTGTTTAAGCGTATAGGATCAATAACTTGAGGAACTACGAGAATTGGTTGAGGAATTAGCGGGGGTAAAGGTTGTTGAGCAGCCGGGTTCGTACGAATGTATTGAGTGAACCACTCATTCATCATTTGAAAGAAGGCTTCTTTAGCCTCACCTCCGTGACTAATTGACACAGGTCTAGATTCAGAAGTCGCTGTCCCTTGACGGGAGCTGGCGCATTACTCTCAACCTCATCTGCTACAGCTCATTCGAGATCCATTACTATACAAAACATAGTTTATAATGTTAAGATTCATCACACTATCACAGTTTATATATATGGCATGTATAGCTAGACTTTCACACACGCTACGTTAGTCCAAGAATCGACTAAACCATAGCTCTAATACCAATAAATGTAACACCCCTCACCCGTATTTAACGCCGAAATAGGGTTACAGAGCATTATCGAACTTACAACACTTTAAAACACACATTTCATATACAATTTATCATTTCATATACAATTCAATCACAACCAATGATAGTGTCCCTTAAACGAGCCTACGAGGCCTTAAACATTCATTAGAAATGGTTCGAGACTAAACCGACAACTCGAGAAATTTTTGTGAAACTTAGAATTTTTTTGCTTCAAACAAAGGACACACGCCCGTGTGCCAGGCCGTGTGCTAGGCCGTGTCAAACCTGTAGGGTATACTGACTTATGCAACACGGCCAAGTCACACGCCCGTGTGCTAGGCCATGTGCCAATTATAGGGGTATACTGACTTGTACCACACGGCCGATCACACGCCCGTCTGTGAGACCGTGTGGAGCATACTGACTTCATTTCAATTTTAACATCAGGGGACACACGGTAGTAATGGACAAGGCGATGTGTCATACACTGAGACACACGCCAGAAATATGTCTGCTGTGTGGGACAAAAATAGGCTATTTACCAAGCCATTTTGCCACCCATTTTGCACATACTTAAACCAACTCAAATGGTACCAATTCAAGATACAATAAGCAGCCAAATATCATCAACCAATATTCAATTCATACCATTTCATTACTAACCATACAAGTCACAATTTGTCATCTAACTATGTACCTAATTCACATATAAAACTTCTCAAATATCAATCCTTTACCATTCAAATTACCTAATATCATTAAGCATCATAAACCCAACTTCAAACATACAATATAAGTCATATACCATAATCAAAACAATACCATTGGCACATCTATATACATTATCAAATTCATTATCATAAGCCAATTCAAAAGGGCCAAAAATACATATTTATCAAACATACCAAAATGACTCAAGTCTATACATGTCATATACCATATATACACACTTTCAAAAGTACCAAAATAGATGTCCGATAGTGTGATGAAGTCCCTGACAATTCCCAGATCCGAGCTAGCTTCGAAATACTATAAATCATAGAAGAAAATAAATAAAGTAAGCTATAAAGCTTAGTAAGTTCGTATATAAATATAAAATAAACTCAACAATCATTAACACTTCAAAATGGATAACATAATTAACATTTAAAGCATCAATCAATGAGCTAACATAAAGTTTAACCATATCGTAACCCATAAATCCTCAACTTCTTCCAACTCGATACAAGAATAGTTTACAGTACATACCTGTACCGATACATATCTATTTACCACCAATTCTCTTACCAAATCAATTCGAGCTTATAGTTGTTTACGAAACAAATACATCGATTTTTCGATGCCATAGTCCAACTATGGTCTTACACATAAATTTTCCAAGGCCCTGCCGTGGTCTTACATTCACATGCCATAACCCGGTTATGGTCTTACTATCTGATTGCCATAGCCCGACTATGGTCTTATTTAACAACTCATCTTATTTAAACCATACATTAAATTCAATATCTCCAAATTTAACTAATGGAATAGATACAATCTCAATTCTATCCATCAATTAAACAAATGCACAATTAAGTTCAATTATACGAACTTACCTCGTATACGAAAATGACGAAACGAACCAACTATTCAATTACTTTGCTTTTTCCCCGATCTAAGTCTGAATTCCTCTTTTCTTGATCTATAAGTAATCAAAATCAACTTATTTATTCTTCTATTTATTAAATTCAATCCAAAATATGCATTTAAGCTAATTTACACATTAGCCCCTAAACTTTCACATTTTTACGATTTAGTCCTTATTACACAAAATCACAAATTCATGAAATTCAAAACTAACCCATGCTAGTAAAATTACCATTATACCCCTATCAGCCCATATTTTCCATTTATTTCACATTTTAACCACACATTTTTCACATTTCTCAATTTAGCCCTAATTTGCATTTTCACTAAAAATAACTTAACAAAACTTGTTTAACTAACAAAAAAAAACATTCAAAATATATCATCAATCATCAAAACTCATACATATTCATCAATGGCAACATTCAAAATCTTTAACAGTTTTGCAAATTAGCCCCTGGGCTAGCTAGTACTAGCTACAACGATCTCAAAAACATAGAAATCATTAAAAACGTGACAAAAACGGACTTACAAGCTCAAAGAGAAGTGACCGAATGTTCAAAGCCCTAACAATGGCTTTCTTCTTCCCCCAATTCGGTTGATGAAGATGAATGGAGAAAGAATGTTGTTTTGTTTTATTATAATTAACTTTAATTATCAAATTACCTATTTAACCTTAATGACAAAACATTAAAATTATCATATTAATATCCATCTTTGTCCACTCACAATTAAAATGGTCTAATTACAACATAAGGACCTTAACTTTAATGTTCTATAGCTATTAAACACCTTTAGCTATTAGAACTCAAGTTTTACGCTTTACGCGATTTAGTCCTTTTTATCAAATTAACCATTCAAACGATAAAATTTCTTAACGAAATTTTTTCAAAATCACACAATCATGTTGTAAGCATTAAAATAATAATAAAATAAATATTTTGACCTTAGATTTGTGGTCCCAAAATCACTGTTCCGATTTGACCAAAAACGGGCTGTTACACTATTTATGTACATTTGTCATGTATGATGCTCTAAATGATATTTCATTATGTTAAGTGAGTCCAATATGTTGTAATTGATATATTTTTAGCTTGCTTTGAAGAAATTTCAGCGTGTGGATTTTTATTCAGTGTGCAAATTACAGATTATTCAAAGATAATTTATATAGGTGTGCAACATTATTTTTAAAAGTTCTTAAAATCAATTGAGTTGCAATGATTTTTTTGAATTTTTAAATAGTTATAGCATGTATTAGGTATCTATGTTTATCTTTATGATTTGTTGACAACATTATGATTTGGTCATTTGATATTTTGACATATTCTTAAATATTTTTGGAGCATTTATGGAGCCATTTTTTCAATTGACTAAATGAGGGTTGATGTCATGCATATGGGAATATGACTCTTCTATTTTACTGAGTCTAAATTTTGATTTAGTATGTTTCTAAGTGTGGTTTAATATGTTATGGATTTAATTTGATATGTATAACTTGTTGATATTGTATTAGTTTAGTGTTTAATATGTTTAGGTGGTATTTTAGGCATTATTACATGCCTTAAAATGTCAATTTTTTTTTGTGCATTTTTAGGCTTTTGTCTCGAGATAGATAGAACATATTTTCTTGAACATACATTTTTGGGTACATGGCTCAATAACATGCTCAGCTCGAGACGTGAAGGGTCAAGTCTCAAGATATGGTCTCATTATCTTGAGACATGCAAGTCAATAACAAAAAAAAAATTGGTTCAAGGGGTTATAATTCTTGAGATATCAGACCTTGTTACGATGCTTTGGCCTAAGTATCGAGACCTTGATTCCTATTTGACTGCATTTGACCCTGAAACTTCATAATAGGGCATAGTTGAGCTCGATTTTCATTTATAATGGTCCACTAATGCTTGTATAATAATTTGCATGATTATTACTTATTTTGAACTCTATTTTGAATATTCAATCGATCGTTTGGGTCAAGTCAATGACCAATGTGATGCTCTGTAACACCCCAAACCCGGCCCAAACACCACGACCGGATCTGGTATGTCACTAAGAAAATTTTGGAAGAACATGTCGTATTTTCAGAAAAAATATTTTTTTCTAAAGTTTATCTTCTTATTCGAGAGAAATTTAATAGTTGATAGTTTAAATAAAATATGCCTTTATAAATTAAAAACCCAAATTTAAATAGATACATTAGTTCAATAAGAATTTAAATAACTAAAAGTAATTAAAGCCCAAAATAAAACAAAACATAAACTAGTGGCCCATAGCCTTATTACAACGAGATTTAAAATCCATTAATTAAAAATATAAAGTATTAACTTGAGACTTTTTGTTTGGATCCAGTTGGTCTTTTGCATGGCCACCTTGCGTTCCTCTCACCCGGTCCGAAGCACTAGGTATCACCCGAAAGGTTAATTAATAGGGTGAGTCGCGAGACTCGATCAGCAACCCTCATGCACCATTAGATTTTGGCCTTAAGCCCATAAAATGATTAATAATTCCATTTATAAAAAAATAACAAATAATATGCAAGGCCCAACCCGTTTGCCTAGGTTTCCATCCGCTACACGCCCCATACCAAACCATTCACACCATTGGGGATTTCTACAATCGACCCACACCACACTACGCCAAGATGGCGGTCATGCTTTGCTCATCAACATATTATGGCCGAAGCCCTTATAATGAATCACGGCATTAGCCGCTATAACATATAACAGATCACGGTATAAACCGCTACACATATAGCGTATAACTTCCTCCTTTCATCAACCCAACCCATGCAGTCATAAAATCAATATGCTTTTATCATATAAAGTCAAACATTCACTGACCTGGTGATTTGATTCACCCTTTTCGGGTTTCCAACATTAAACCGAGATATCAGTATTTATCACAACATATAAACTTATGAGCATACATTAACAATCAGATCTAGATGGTGAGGAAGTATTACACACCTGATATCGCGAAATCCAATATTCTTAGTCGATGTCCTTGCTATCTGGATCTATTATCCTCAATGTAAAGCCTTGCTCAAAAGCCGGAAAAACACACAAAGATTTAGCCCCTTCAACAATCGGCCAAGGTTAATAAATCCCAAATTACACGTTAAAACTAATAGATCCCTTACCTTGAAATCCCGAAAGTAACACGATTCTATAACTTAAAGATCTATGCGATTGACTCCACTAAAGTTCCCTTCAGATTTCGGCACAAGTAGGCACCACAGAAGTAATTTGGCAATCACAGGAGATGAGATCTAGGGATTTCGGCTTTTAGGAAAATCCTGGAAAAAGTATGAACAAGAGAAGGCTGATGTGTCTTTGGCTTTTAAAATACTTGAGTGAGGAGTTTCGGTTTCTGACAGGAAAAGAGAAGAAGAAAAGAAAACAAGGAAGAGACATGAAGATTTCGGCTAGGAAGAAAAAGAATGGAAAGAGTTTCGACTTTTGAATCAAAGTGAAGATGAGGGAATAGGCTTAGAAATTTCGGCTTTTGCAGAGAATGAAGAAGAAGATGAAACTTTAGGAGTTTTTGGCTTTTACTCAGAGAAGAAGAGAAAAGAATGAGAGAAAAACCCAAATGCCGAAATTGAAGAGATATTCCCCCTATTTATAGAAATTTCGGCACTTACCTAACCTTGCAGATAAATCCTATCTTTTCTCCTTTATCTTAATCTACTAGCTCATCTAAAAGAGACTTAATTATCTCTAACTCCTCCCTCCTTTATCAGCATATTATCCACATATTTTAATCATTAAAATCCTTAAATTTTAGCCTTTATCTGCTTATTATCCACATAAAATAAATTCCTAAATAATAGCCTTTATCTGCTTATTATCCACATATTTTAAACATTAAAACCCCTAAATTTTAGCCTTGTTTCCATCCACTCCACCTAATCCTAATGCCCAAAATTTAGCTAACTTAAATTAAAAGAATTGGGCTCCATGAAACTTAAATTTGGGCCCCTTACTCCCTTGTGTGGCGTCACCTCCTAAGATTAGGCCACAAGCCCACTTTGGTATTTTAAACATAGATACTACCTTTTAAACCCTATAATGCCCAAACAGATAATTTTAATCAAGGCCTCTACCTAAGCTGAGCCCAATTTGGACCCCTAACACTAAAATTAACACATTAAACATATCCACCCATTAAACGCATAGGCCCAAAAATTCGGATGTTACAGCTTCTACCCTCTTAAAGAAATTTCATCCTCGAAATTTCCAACTAACTATTATTGATACTACCTAAGTCTCACTACCATGCTTTCATTGCGCACTCTCAATACTAAACCCAAAATAAACACTTAGTATTCTATGGTAGAGTGCGCACCGGTATTCACATCTAGAGCGTCCTCGTCCTTTGTACTCATGCTATCATTGCTCGTTTATCTCGATTAAGAATTTTATGAATTAATAAGTTTCTTCCATTGTTTAACCACGAGCAGTCTTATGAAAGCGATAGTTTAAGAGTAGTTCTTTCGATTTCTAATTACATCTGCAAGTTTTAGTCTCATGTTTGTCTCCTAGTTCCATATACACATACATGCAATCATCAATCATACAAATAGAACTTACATTCATCACCTAAGGGTATTTTCGTCATTTCACTACCCAGGTATTTTCGTAATTTATCCTACTGGGTATTTTTAGTAATTTTCTGAAATAGGGTTCCTTGGTGATTTTGTGAAAGAAGGGTATTTTGGTATTTTTTTCAATCCGGGGGTATATTGGTAATTTTACAATCCGGGGACATTTTGGTAATTTTACAAATCGTGGGTATTTTAGTCATTTTATAAATCGTGGGTATTTTAGTCATTTTGCAAAATAGGATGGCTGGTCCCTTTCGGGTTTTAAATTATTAATTTTGGCCCGTTAACAAATCCTCGCGGCTAGGGTGAGCAGTCACTACGCACTGTGGTAGGATTCCAAATGAAGAGGAGGTGAGTCACTAGGGCGCTTAAGTACCGTGCTCTTCCGGATCCAATCCTACACATGCGCATGCCTGTTGCCACACCTAGTCTTGCGGCTCGTTCACGGGTTTGTTTAGTGAAGTTAAGTCTTATGAGATTTTAGGAGTTGTTTCACTGAGCCTAAAGTCCATCAAGTTCTAATCTAACTAATCTCACGTCCCATAAAGCCCACAAATATTATATCACACAATGGTTCAGAATACTTACCTGGCGGACTTGGGCCGGAGAGGCAGGTGCCATGCTGAGCTAACAGACCTGTTATCATTTAAAAACATTCATGTTTTAAAAACCCTTTTTTTTCGAAAACGTTTTGAACCCAAAACCCAAAGTGAGTTTTGAACCAGGGCTCGATACCAATCAGAACACCCCAAACCCGCCCAAACACCACGGCCAGGATCTGGTATGTCACTAAGAAAATTTTGGAAGAACATGTCGTATTTTCTGAAAAAATATTTTTCTAAAGTTTATCTTCTTATTCGAGAGAAATTTAATAGTTGATAGTTTAAATAAAATGTGCCTTTATAAATTAAAAACCCAAATTTAAATAGATACATTAGTTCACTAAGAATTTAAATAACTAAAAGTAATTAAAGCCCAAAATAAAACAAAACATAAACTAGTGACCCATAGCCTTATTACAACGAGATTTAAAATCCATTAATTAAAAATATAAAGTATTAACTTGAGACTTTTTGCTGGATCCAGTTGGTCTTTTGCATGGCCACCTTGCGTTCCTCTCCAGCCCAGTCCGAAGCACTAGGTATCACCTGAAAGGTTAATTAATAGGGTGAGTCGCGAGACTCAGTGTGCAACCCTTATGCACCATTAGATTTTGGCCTTAAGCCCATAAAACAGATTAATAATTCCATTTATAAAAAAAATAACAAATAATATGCAAGGCCCAACCCGTTTGCCTAGGTTTCCATCCGCTACACGCCCCCGTACCAGCCATTCACACTATTGGGGATTTCTACAATCGACCCACACCGCTACACGCCAAGATGGCAGTCATGCTGCTCATCAACATATTATGGCCGAAGCCCTTATAACAGATCACGGCATTAGCCGCTACAACATATAACAGATCACGGTATAAACCGCTACACATATAACGTATAACTTCCTCCTTTCATCAACCCAACCCATGCAGTCATAAAATCAATATGCTTTTATCATATAAAGTCAAACATTCACTGACTGTGATTTGCTTCACCCTTTTGGTTTCCAACATTAAACCGAGATATCGGTATTTATCACAACATATAAACTTATGAGCATACATTAACAATCAGATCTAGATGGTGGGAAGTATTACACACGATATCGCTGAAATCCAATATTCTTAGTCGATGTCCTTGCTATCTGGATCTATTATCCTCAATGTAAAGCCTTGCTCAAAAGCCGGAAAAACACACAAAGATTTAGCCCCTTCAACAATCGGCCAAGGTTAATAAATCCCAAATTACACGTTAAAACTAATAGATCCCTTACCTTGAAATCCCGAAAGTAACACGATTCTATAACTTAAAGATCTATGCGATTGACTCCACTAAAGTTCCCTTCAGATTTTGGCACAAGTAGGCACCACAGAAGTAATTCGGCAATCACAGGAGATGAGATCTAGGGATTTCGGCTTTTAGGAAAATCCTAGAAAAAGTATGAACAAGAGAAGGCTGATGTGTCTTTGGCTTTTAAAATACTTGAGTGAGGAGTTTCAGTTTCTGACAGGAAAAGAGAAGAAGAAAAGAAAACAAGGAAGAGACATGAAGATTTCGGCTAGGAAGAAAAAGAATAGAAAGAGTTTCGACTTTTGAATCAAAGTGAAGATGAGGGAATAGGCTTAGAAATTTCGGCTTTTGCAGAGAATGAAGAAGAAGATGAAACTTTAGGAGTTTTGGCTTTTACTCGGAAGAAGAGAAAAGAATGAGAGAAAAACCCAAATGCCGAAATTGAAGAGATATTCCCCCTATTTATAGAAATTTCGGCACTTACCTAACCTTGCAGATAAATCCTATCTTTTCTCCTTTATCTTAATCTACTAGCTCATCTAAAAGAGACTTAATTATCTCTAACTCCTCCCTCCTTTATCAGCATATTATCCACATATTTTAATCATTAAAATCCTTAAATTTTAGCCTTTATCTGCTTATTATCCACATAAAATAAATTCCTAAATAATAGCCTTTATCTGCTTATTATCCACATATTTTAAACATTAAAACCCCTAAATTTTAGCCTTGTTGCCATCCACTCCACCTAATCCTAATGCCCAAAATTTAGCTAACTTAAATTAAAAGAATTGGGCTCCATGAAACTTAAATTTGGGCCCCTTACTCCCTTGTGTGGCGTCACCTCCTAAGATTGGGCCACAAGCCCACTTTGGTATTTTAAACATAGATACTACCTTTTAAACCCTATAATGCCCAAACAGATAATTTTAATCAAGGCCTCTACCTAAGCTTGAGCCCAATTTGGACCCCTAACACTTAAATTAACACATTAAACATATCCACCCATTAAACGCATAGGCCCAAAAATTCAGGATGTTACATGCTCTGTATATGCTTGTCTTCTGAATTAGGCGTAGGGTTTATAGGTTTTCAGTTGAATTCTTGATTATTCTTTGTATCATAGTAGATCCAAGATGACCTAACCATCCATTCCAAATAGTAAAAGTATGTGATTCTACAAACTTCTAATTTGTAGTAACATGTGTCTCAATTGCACTAATCCGTGCATAGTATAAACTTGGTAAAAAAAAAAAAGGTAGTCTTCCTAACAAAACACATTTCTTTTAAGATTTAACAGTTGTGATACATAGGAATATAAAATTTTTCTTATTCATTGTCTCAATATGATATCCATTAAGATGGATATCTTTGAAACTCAATAAATTTATTATAGACATAATAAAAATAAAGTATAATCAAAGACAAATTGTATCCCTTTGGATAATAATATCATAGCTCTTTCAAAGCCTTCGATAAGTTTTGAACTATCCTATATGACATCAACATAGGTATAACTTATTCTCAAATGAGAAATATTTTTTTTTTTATTTTTAACTATAGTATGTAATTGTAGCACTTTTGTAAGACACTTGTTTCCATTGATCTTGAGTTTAATGAAGTTATGATAAATGTCTATATGGTTCATTACAAATAAAACATGCCATAAGAAGTATTGCAAATAGTCATAAAAAAATATAGAACTATTTTTTAAGGGTGGGTTTAGATAAGTGTTGCGTTTACCTGCTGTTAGTGTAAAAACAGTGGTGACGGTGAGATTAGATACTGTAGCGATATTGTAGCGTGAGACAAAAATTAAGCTAAATACACCGCACCATCCCCAACCGCCCATCCAAACCCACCTTAAAAAAGAAAAAGAAAACATACTTAAATATAAAAACAACTAACAAAACTTTGAGATAATTTCAAAATTTTCTAATTTTTAGCTTCAATTCTTTCTTCATGTTTCACGGAGAATTCCCTCACATTCAAATGGGTTATATCATTAAGTTCATTAAAATTATTCTTGTATACATTGCCGATTTTAGCATCATAATTAAAAAAAGAATGCTATCTTTTGCTAAAATTTCTTCACCATCGCCACTCATAAACACAAAACACCACCTTTCATCACACCTTCCTCTCCTCTTCATCTGGAACTAGAAACCTTACCCATTCCCTCCTTTAGTTTTTCATATTATCATACCATCTTATATTGGATCATCTCTTGGAATGTGTTAATCTTTTTTATCCCTTAAGCCAAAATTATAAAATATATTAAAAAATATAATAAAAATTAATAAAAAGTTATTAAAATTTTGTAAAATAATGTTAAAATAGTCAATTACATATATAATATAACACATTATTGAGAATCAAAATGAAATTTGACACACACACACATATATATATATATATTAAATTATGACAAACCTATGTGAAAAAAATTATATAATAAATATATTTATAAAAAATATGATATTAAAAATAAATAAGGTTTTGATTAAAATGATAAAGTAAAAGATATTAGAATTCATGGTGTCTTTAGTTTAAATCTTATTATGTGTGTGCATTTTTTATTTAAAAAATATAAAACAATACAAATACCTTCAAAATAATATAATTTAATTTGTAAAATAAAATGATATTTTACTATAATTTTCAATATCTTTACTTTACACTTTCAACCAATATCTCATTTATTTTTTCATATCAACTTCTTATAAATATAATTATGGTTTTAATCTACATCATGAATATATCATAATGTAATATATATGTGTAGTAAGTGTCAAATTACTGCTGATATTTTATGACACCATTTTTCTTAAAAACACCACTTCCATTATATATATATATATATATATAATATACATATATTTGTGCTAATTTTCATTTTAGTCTTCAATAACTTGTCATATTTTGTGTGATATATTATTTTGACGATTTTTAATACTTTTTTCTAATTTTCATTTTCATATTATAATTTTTAAATAATTTTTATAAATTTGTATTTACATTTATCCAAATTCATTTTAAATGTATATTAGAGTAATTTTTTTTAAAAATTTTAATATATGTTGATGTGACATGTTAATATATTTATTCTTGTAGCATGTTATGTATTAGATTTCTATAACTTTTGTGAACTATGACACTGTATATTAACAATTGAATCGATCAATAATAGTTTTCATTAACAAAACAATTATAATTGATTTTTCTTATTATTAAAGTTCAATTAAATGCAATTTTCTCTCACGACTTAATTAATTTTTTGATTTTTTATATTTATTTTACTATTTATATTTGAAATTATGTCATCTCTCAAATAAGTTCTCTTATAGTAGAATTCATCTTATCATTACATCTTGATTTTCTAAGAAGAAAATTTTAATTCCTCGTGCCTAAAAAAAAAATAAAAAATAGCATAAAATTTAAATCTAATTAATTAAATGAAATACTTCTCAAGATCGGCCATTTTTACGTCCCTTATTCTAACAAACCGAAGAAAAGAAAATGAGAGCTTGAAGATCTATTTTTTCTCTCTTCAGTTGAAGGTAAAAGCTAAACAATGGGGTGCTCATTTTCTGGTTTGAATGCATTGTACGATGCCGTTAATGGCGGAGGGGACGTTTGGATCAACGAGAACAGGTTCAAGATCGTGAGGCAGCTCGGTGAAGGTGGGTTCGCCTATGTTTACCTGGTGAAGGAAGTCGTATCCGATTCCTCTTCAGCTTTGGCCAGTGGCTTAGCCAAAAAAGTCAAGGACCCTTCACATCTCTCTGGTTCGTTCTCTTTCAAAAGTACCTCCTTTTAATCTTTTTAAGGATTTTATAATTTGTTTTTGATCTGGGTGTTCCTTTAAATCTTAATTGGTGATTGCTTTCAGTTCCTATATTTAGTTTGAATCTTCTCTTCAGCTATATGTTTTTCTTGATTTTTGTCATCTTATTGTGACTGGATGTCTGGATTCTTTACATTCTAGTTTCTTTGATTGAAGTTTGGTGATCTTATATGGAATGAAGTCTTTTTGTCAATGGAAAATTGAAACCATATATGGTATTTCATGATCTTTTATGGTTTTGTTTTGGTTTATCGATTAGATTAGACTATGGATCTGAAATTATCCTCATTTTTCTTCTATACCTCAATAGTAATCTGATGATCTCATAAATTTGGATCGTAATTCATGTTGGGTAAAACAAAGTGGAATTTTCTATGATTATCACATTCCTAATGGAGTTATAGAACTAAAATTATGGATCAGTTGAGTATTTGATCTCACAGTTTCTGTTGTAAGAACTAGGACATTTGGCTTAGAATTTTGTACTTAATATGGAATTGTCGTGTCTTTGATACATGATGGCTTGACTTATTGCCCATCAGATTCCAGATTTATGCATTTTCTTTTTCATATTCTGGAGTTACTTCTCAAATGGATCTGGTAATATTTCTTTGTTTGGGAAATTTCAAGGACGGTGACCTCTGTTATGCCATTTGCTGGATACCTTATTTTAGAATTGTGTATTCATGGGATCAATGTAAAGTTAAATTGGTTTTAGAACTAAACTTGGGTTGCATTTGCAGATGATAGAACTTATGCAATTAAGAAAGTTCTTATTCAGAATAATGAGCAGTTGGATTTGGTTCGAGAGGAGATCCGTGTTTCATCTTTGTTTAGTCATCCTAACCTGCTTCCGCTTCTTGATCACTCTATCATTTCTGTTAAGGTAATCACGCAGATCTCTTATTTTGATTAATCTTAAAATCTGTTACATTCATCTTAAATGTTTCTGAAGCTTATTGACTCATTTACCCATAAAATAATGGAAACTTTTTTTCAAGATTCTTGTGTGTTCGCTTCATGGCTTTTCTTTCAAGTTACTTTTCATGTGATTGTATTTGTCTAAAACATTATGATTCATTGGCTAGCCTACACAAGAAGGATCATGGAATCATGAAGCGTATTTACTATTTCCTGTTCATTTGGATGGAACGTTACTGGACAATTCCAAAGCTATGACCGCTAGAAAGGAATTCTTTTCTGCCTCAGATGTCCTTCAAATATTTCGGCAGGTGAGTAAAACAATCTTATCTTTTTGCACTATTTGATGCCATTCCTTTTGTAGTTCACTTTTAAGGGCTTCAAATAATTTTCTCATTTATGTGGCACTTGTTATCAGTGGATCTGATGCATATCTTTATGCCTCAACATGTGGCTTCGACATTCCAATGTGATGTGGTTTAGGAGGAAAACAACAGTAAATTAGAAGAATTAGGACCAGAAAATGAGTCGAAAGAAGTTGGAACTCTAGAAAACATTGGATTATAGAAAACTTCTAGCTTTTTTATATTAGTTCAAAGAAAATATTAATGTTATTGCTGTAACATATTTATAATAGATTTTCTTGCAAGTAAAGTTACTAGGCTTTCCTGCAAATAAATTTTATGCTTAATCCTGGATTTAAACCCTAAAGAAAACTAATAACCTAACAGTCTATAATATATCTAATACTTAAAATAACTATTATAAAATAAAACTATAATAATAAAATATTAAGAATAAAGCACCAGCGTTACTATGTTTTCTCTTCTTGTGTACTAGAATTAGTTTTTTCCATTTTTGGGTTCATTAATGTCAGAACTGATTAGAAATGTCTGTAAGCATTTTGACCGGACCGCATTATTTCTGCAGCTGTGTGCAGGACTTAAGCATATGCACAATCTTGAGCCTCCATTTGCACATAATGATGTCAAGCCTGGTAATGTTCTTTTATCCCATAGAAAAGGAAAATGCCCTCTTGCTATATTGATGGATTTTGGGAGTGCTCGTCCTGCAAGGAAGCAAATTCGATCTCGTTCTGAGGCACTACAACTTCAGGTGCTTATTTCTCCATTATGTTTATTCAGTGCTTAAAAGTCTTTTAATATTTCTGTTCTCTAGAACTTTCTCATCTTTGCTGGAAAATAACTGTTCCTTTAATCTGTATGCTTGATTTGATATTCTACCAACAAACACATATGTACTTTTAAACTCAAAAAAGCGACATATAAATACATAATTAGATTATTTTTCATCTTCGTAAGATATGTTAAAAGATATTTTTTTCTTGATATTAAATGCAATAATAATCCATATGTAGGAATGGGCATCTGAGCACTGTTCAGCACCTTTCCGAGCCCCTGAGTTGTGGGATTGCCCAAGTGATGCAGATATTGACGAGAGAACTGATATTTGGTCGTTGGGTTGCACATTATTTGCAATAATGTAAGAATTAATACTTATTCATGCACGTATACAGTGTTAGTTTTCATACGGTTAACCTTTTCTCTTGCATTCTCATTTCATCGTTCATCATGTTCTTGTCAAAAAATATAGTAAACAAAGTGTTCAGGTAATACTTATAACTGGAATATTTTTATTGGTTTCCTTCTGACTTAATCGAAGTTCATTTTAAGTATTCGATGTGAAAGTTCTATAATGGTAAAAACATAGTGGCCATAATTTCATTAAGTTTTCTACTGGTATTGGCATGAAGAGTGATGATTATATCCAATGATTGAGATTTGGCTGTTGGCAAGTGGTTGTGCCCCAAAATGACTTATCTGTTTTCACACCAAGTAAGCATAACTGCATGATACAACACACACGCACAAAAAAAGAAAAAGAAAAAAAAGGAGGAACACATTATGTGCTTTAATAAAAATGACCTTGTGAAAATATTAGTCCTGGAAAAGGTTGACTAGAATCAAAGTAGTAATGCCATTGTTGCATATCTTAAGTTTTGCCATGACATCTTTTACTTGCATCTCTAGACAATAAAATCAATTGTAACATGCATACAATCCATTCATATAAGCTCATTTATTAGAACTTGATGCGTTATAATGTTAATTATTAGTTGGTAACTTAATGACATGTGATGCCAATGAATTTGACAATATTGTAAGCAGTAGAATCACAGAAGTGTGGGTATACTCTGTTGTTTTCTGATGCTAATTCGATGAAACTCTCCCATTTTGGGGTTTCATATCCTTCATAAAATGTCTTTGAATGAACTTGTTTTGGAGTTTCATGTGTCTGGCATGCACTGTCCCTCTTTATACCTTGATGAATACATTGTAATGCTGTTATCCTCTGGGGTGAACCTTTTCAGTTTTATTTATCTTGTTAGGTAATTGATTTTCATTTGTTGTAGGTATGGGGTATCCCCTTTCGAGTATGCACTTGGAGAATCAGGAGGAAGCCTGCAATTGGCTATTATAAATGCACAGATTAAGTGGCCAGCTGGACCTAAACAACCATATCCAGAAGAATTTCACCATTTTGTGACTTGGATGCTTCAGCCTCAACCTGCTCTTCGCCCTTGCATAGATGATATTATATATCATGTTGACAAGTTGGTCACAAAGTTTTCACAGTGATATCATATGAGGTAAGAAGGAAAGGGCGTTCAACCAGTGACGTGCAAGTTGACCAATGCACATTCTAGCAACTTGCATCATGGATGGATATCATTTACTTCATAAGTGAAAAGCGTCCATGAAAGCAATGACAGTTCCTTAGTAAAACTCTCGCATAGATTATTGTTTTCGGTGAAGTTGTGCATTAATTCATTTTTCATAATTTTTTAACTTCGTGATCTGTAGTTTGTTGAAATGCAGATCTGTCTCTGAATCCCTGATTCAATTTTATAGGAAACCTCAATAATTTTTGTTATCATTCAGTTCATATTCCAGGTAACTCTTTTTTTTTTTTTTAATTTGCAGACCTACTTGAAGTTAATAAACCATGCCTGTTTCAAGATTTCCTTATCAGTTATTTGTTCTGTAAAAAGTTTGAAGTATTGACTAATGTTGCTTGGACTTTTCGTTCTTCTTTAATTACCAATGTAGACACATGATAATTAGGATATTATCCTCTAAAGATCTTTTAAATATAACATCCTTTCAAATACAAGTAACATAAATTTGAACTGGTCCAAAGTCCAAGCTAGTGTGCATTTGGGATCAAAATACATCTAAGCATTATGTTGGATTGCTTAGTATAGAATTGGCTGCAGATTTTAATGCTGGAAAGAGAGATTATTTTTGTGAAAACGTTGAAAAATACAATTTTGGTTGAAAATTTCAAAATGATTTTTGGAAAATGAGAATTAAAAAAATAATAGAAAGGTGTTTTGATTGTTTTCATTAAAAATGTTTTGTAAAAGTGAAAATGATGAAAATAAGAGTTTTTGGAAAATATTCTGCTCTTAAATAATTTTTCGAATATTAAATTTGCTATCCTGATGTTATAAAATGAAGAGAGATGGAGAGAATAAAGAATAAAGAAAATATGAATGCAATAGAGAATGTATTTTATTGATCAAAAGGGATGATTACAATGCTTTGTCAGAGTCTCTATTTATAGGCATAAAAAGTATAAAAGAAGTAGAGATCTAATTCTAATAACTATTAGAATTTAAAGTACATTAAAACTTTATCTTGATCATTATGAAGACATTAACTTAATAAGATATTCATAACACTCCCCCTTGGATGTCCATTAATAGATAATATGCCTCGTTAAAACCTTATTAGAAAAAATCTTGTGGGATAAAAAGAGTACACAATTTATAATATGCATAATATGCTGTCTCATTAAAAACTTTACCAAGAAAATCCAATGGGACAAAACCTCGGTTAAGGGAAAAAGAGTACGTCGTGTATGTACTCCCCCTTATGAAAACATCACATACTTTCTCATATTCTACGTATTCAATCTTGAATACTAGTTTTTCAAATTACTATTTGAATGTATTGCTAAGCATTTATATCACCATTCTTTTGAAAATCATGAGTAAGGGAAAATTTTGGGAAATATATTTGATCTCTTCAGGAGATTCAACAATAATCATAACAAACTTTAATCATGATTCTTTTATAAAAACACAAATAGGTATTTTGAATCATTTTATAATCATCCTTCAACTACTATTCACTAAGTCAAATTTATCACATATATTCAAATTATTTCAATTTATATAAATAAACAATTTCTCGAGAATTTCAATATACTTCTAGCATCCTAAATCCTCCAAGGATTTTAATATAAACTTTACTATATAGTGGTTCATAAAAGGTTGTAATAACAACTATTAGACGCAAGTTAAATCTTTTATGAATTGTCAATTTAATAATATATCTAAAGGTTATTGCATCCACCACAAAAGAATATTATATCTTTTCATAATCAATGCCAGAACTTAGCGAAAAACTTCATATTTTTATTCCGCTTTTGCAAAACTACTTCAATTGCGTCCTCACTGGCTTTATACCTTTAGTTATTTGGACTATTGGTCCAAAAAATCCACGAATTTCTTTGTACTTGAGTTGCGTCTTTCTATTTTGATTAATTTATTCCATATCTATATTTCTCAATAGATTTATTCAAAATCCTCCTTTTATCTCATTATTTCAATAATAATATTGCATGCAAAATCATTGTCGACCACTTTTATTATTCAGTTCCACATTTTCTTGAATTGACATAACTTATCGAGATCTCTTATTTTCATTATTTTAAAATTCAGTTTCAGGTACCTGAATCTCTTCTGGAGTTTTACTTATTAGTTATGTTTTGGGTCTCTTTTGGAGCACATACCTCCACTATATGACCATCTAGAAGAATTTTCATCTTTGGAACCGATCAATCTATTATTATTCTAACTGATTGTCCTACTGAGACTTTGATTCAAATTAAAATATTAACTTGGTTATTCTCATTAATTTTGTAAATACATCTGAGAGTTAACTTGTAATAAGTTATCATTGTTTAACTTCTGGTTCAAATTACTCTCCCCCTAACTCATTACAAGTTATTATTTCTCTCCCCCTAATGTCGGGAAAATTATCGAATCAAAATTATAATCACAAATAATGTCATAATTGAATCTCCAATGCATTCAAAACATCTAATAATACAAAGAAACTTGTAATTAATATATATTCCCAACCTTCTTTGAGGATTCACTCATCTTTGTGCGTTGTGGTGGAGCAATTGGAACATATACGCACATACAAAATTCAAAGATGAGAAATATTTAGCTCTTGATCAAAAACCAATTGTAATGGGGAGTATTTATAACTTATTTGCTTGATGCGCACAACATGTAAATAAACATAATCTCATGTTGAAATAGGAAGTTTAGTTCTCATAAGTAATGATTTAGACATTAATCAGAGGTGTTTAATCAATAATTTCTCTAAACCACTATGCGCAAACTTTTACAAAAGTTTTTAAACTCAATTAATAAAAGATTGAGATATAAGCTCATCAGTATTAGTAAGATGAATTGTATTAATTGCAGGATCTGAAATTAATTATTTAAACAAGCAATCTTGCAAAAGGCAGGTTGCAAATTGATAACACATAAGTAATTATTTTGTAGGTGCATCTACCAATATCATATAATATCAAAACCATCCACATGGTGGATGAATGGACCCATATTCATTTTAGAAATGTAAGACATTAAATATCAACTTTAGTTAGTAAGTTTCTAATAATCAATTTTCATTCAGAACAAGCAATATATGATAATTCTTTTAAATTAAAGAATCTTCTGGTTCTTTAATGAATGTCCATATGAATTCTTAATTAATTTTGCATCATATATTATCCAGGATGGTCCAACTGGTCACGCCCGGTAGTAAATGCATTTGTATCAGTAAACTTCTGGTTTACTTTAACATGCGTTTCAATTGTACTAAATTGTAACAAATTGATAATTTTACTATCATTCCTTTTACTTTGTATCCACGTATAAGTGCTACTGTGACATTTACTACTGGAAATGTCTAAATCATTGTGAATATTATAATGTCACTAAGTCAATATAATTTCCTAATAATTATATGCAATATTCGCTTCATGGAATATGTCAAAATCTTCAAATATCCAAAAATAATATTTTTTTTCTTCATTCACAATCTCAATATGAGATCTATTATAAATATCTTTTAAAACCAATAGATTAACCATCACAAGATATTAATATATTAGCTCTTCTAGAGCAATATTGAAATAATATTTGTTTGTTTTAGTACCAAATAAGATAAATACTTTCTATCTATAATGATAGAATTTATTACTACATTCTTATATCCTTCCTCAAAGAATATTAACAGAAACAAAATATTTAGGCATATGCCACATGTGACCAATAATCTTTCATATCATATTGATAACATAAGTTATTTTTACCCTTTGAAGAGTTATCTTGAGAACTCTCATTGTTCTCTTATTTATTACTTACTATATTCCCACTTTTAGTAGTCCATGATTATATCTTTTATTTTCTTTATGTTTACATTCACTTTGGGGAATGCAACAAATCTAGTAGAATGAACTTATAAACATCCCAATAGATTCTTTATTTTATAATCACTATTGCAAACATGCGTGAGATTTCAAATCAAAATCTATCTATTCATGTTATCATGATTAGTCTCCAATAATAATAAACATGATATAATAAATTAAACATAATAAAATATACCTTAAGATCTTTAACATCATCGTCATCACATTGACTATTATCACGAGCACTATTACAAGTAGTAAACCAACTTTGTTTTCGTAATAACATTTATAATCTAATAGTAAAAATCATTTAATAAATAATCAAAATTTTCATGTACGATGCTTGAAAATTATCCGATACACATTGTACCAAATTTCAATACCACATATATGTTATAAAATCTTATCTTGCTCTAATAAAATATTTATAAGTTCAATTTAAAAGATATCATACAATCATTCAACATTAGCAAGTTAATAAGAATAAATAGATTCTAGCAAATTTCCTTTTAATAAACTATTGTAGGTTAATAACACTTTCCACCATAATTTTAATCAAATTACAAGAATATTTAATAATAAGAATTTAATAATTAAATCTTTAAACATCTATATTATGCATACTATAATTTAATAAAAGAATCTTAGTTTAAGAGAAACTTTAAAGTAATAATATTTTTTATAAAATAATTTTACCAAAAATCAATCAACAAAGGAGAAAAACATACCATATAAGAATTATATAAATTTCTTTGCATAATGATTACCCATAATGCGCAAGACTCAATTGAAGACTGAAATAACAGTAGCTCTAGAAGGCAATTGACAATAGCTTGAGTAATAAATTTGAGTGACCGACTATTGCATTGGTTGTTGCTTGAAAAGGGTAAGGCTTGGCGAATGGGAAAATTTTTTGTGACTTATGGAGAAAAACAATTAAAAGAGAATCATGCTGATAACGTGTTATAAAATAAAGACAGATGGAGAGAATAAATAACAAAGAAAATATGAAAGTAATAGTGGATGTACTTTATTGATCAAAAGGGATGATTACAATACTTCATCAGAGTCTCTATTTATAGGCATCAGAAGTATAAAAGAAGTAGAGATCTAATTCTAATAACTATTAGAATTTAAAGTACATTAAAACTTTATATTGATCATGATGGACATCCACTTAATAAGATATTCATAACAATGAACATGTTTTTTTATTATTGAAAATCAGTTTTCATTCATATTTATAAATCTGTTTTTTAATTTTTAAAAAATACAAAATGAAAATTGTTTTTTGAAAGTAAAAATATTAAACCAAACATAATCTAGCTTTAGTTTCACATTTATTTGAGGTTAATCTACACCAACAGTCCCTAAATTTTGTTTAAAATTATGTTTTAATCACTTAACTTTTAAAAGTTACGTAATAGTCACTAATGTTATCAAGTTATTATATTTTGGTCATTTGTTTGTTAACTTCCGTTAGGGAAATCACATGGCATGTTAATCCAAAGGATTAATAGTTAATTTGACCCCCAACTATAATTAAAATATCATTTTGATACTTTTAGCATTTTTCTTGACAAATAAATCTAATAATTTTTTTTTAAAATCTTAAAAAATAAATAAAATTGTTAAAAAATTATTAAAATAAATTTTATGAAAAATCATAAGAAATCTAAAAGTATCATAAAATTTTAAAAAAAAATTCTGTTATGAAATAAATAATAAAGAGAACAAAGAAATAAAGAAATAAAGAAATAAAAGAAATAAAAGAACTCTAAATTTTATTAATCAACTGGGATGTTTACAAAACACCCCAAAATAGGGCCTAAGAGTTTTAGGGGTATTTTAAGAATTTTAGCCGCAGAGTGCTCATAATTTCAGAGCATGGTAAACCGAGATTGCATTCGACTATGACATCTTAACTGTTAAATCAATTTTTGAAAATGTATTCCAAAAACCCTTAATTTTGGAAAAGGACTGATTTGTAACAAAATCAAAACAGTGAGCATTTATGTAGCATTTTAACCAATTTTAAAAATTGAACCTAATAAACCCCCACTCCCAACATAATTCACGATAGTTTATTGTCCTCTCTTTAGAGTTGCCGTCCCTTACTTCTTCCTCACTATTTCTTTGATTTTTCATTCCCAAACCATAATACATTGATTCCCTACCATTCCTAAGTCATCTACCATCATAAATCTTCAAGAAAAACACTAAAAACTCTATAGATTTCATCATCTTCTCCAAACGTGAGATTTTTAGATTTACGTCAAAACTTATTCATTCTCTCAACAAAGGTAATCATTCATGTCACCATTGGTTTTTTAATGTTATTTAGACTTTAAAACTGAATTATTAGACTTCAAATCGCATGTTTTAAATAAAAGCTGAAAATTGAGCCATTAATGGTGGATTTTGGGATTGTGAGTCAAAACTTGGTTTCAAAGTGTTTTTCAACTTGTTTTAGCATGATTAGAAGGTTTTTAAACTTACCTTGAAGTTTGGTTAATGATTTCTCATATTTAATGAATTTTGTGAAAATTGCCTAAAAGATGTCGAAAAATGTCGATACCATGAATTGAGTAGATTTGTCTAGTTTAAAGGTTGTGAATTAGGCATAGATGATTAATTAGATGAACGGAATTGATTTTAGGCAAAAATATTTAGTATGGACCGATATAATAGAATTTAAAGTTTGTTATGTTAATAGTTTAAGTTACATGAGAACTTAGCTTAAAGCTTGTGTTTTAGTTGGTTTGAGTGAATTTTTGGTTGTTACTTGACTGTGGTTATTGTATGATTTTTATGTGTAAAGCCCTGGATTTGTTAAAGCTTGCTACGAGCTAGGGAAGAGTTAGTTGAGCTTTTGACTTTTCGACAAATGCATAAAGTGGTGAGTGTATGGAATTGCTACTCGTAAACACGAGTCATGTGTTATTTGAAAATTTAGATATAGCCTAAACCCCTACTCTAAGTTCTGAGCCTAAGTTTTCTTGAATCTATAATTATCTTGTGGTTATGTATTGTGCATGAAATGTGATAAGTGAGTATGGTGATTATTGTGTAAAGTGCAATTATATACATGAAATAAATGTGTAATATATATTATATGACTATGCTAGTGTTTTGCAAAAGATCCTAATATGCAGTGATAGTGCACGGATAATCAGTAAGTAATATGCGTTTTTTTTTCCGGATATTTTGGCCTTATGATCTTGGAATCATTGGATATAGTTGACATGTCATAGGATTGTGAGTAGTCACTTATATGTATAGTGGTTTTGGGCGTTGATGCCCTTGGACATGTTTGGAGGGATAAGGGAATGAGAGCTAAGCTCCATTCAACGGGACATGTGAGGAGAAATAAGGAGAGTGTTAGCTATATACTTCACTTTTGGGGCATGTTTGACTCAATGAGTCTATGTGGTGTGACAGAGATCCGTGTATCCAATGTGTGATGATAGAGCTCACTATATGTTTCATATCCAAAGTGCCATCTTATCATATTTTATGTATTTGTGTGGAATATGTTCTATGCTTGAATAAGTATGTATGCGTTGTACGAATGAACTATTAGAGGATGCATGATTTAATACTATATGATGTTAGACTTAAGAATAAGGTTCTTGTGAGAAAATAATTGGTTGTGTTGCATGATGATAAGTTTGCGTTGTGGAAATTTTTTGCATTCACTGAGCTTGTTGAAGCTCACCCACTCATTTCAACATATGCAGATTAGTGACGTCACAGTGTGGGCGGTGTGGTTTACGAAGGAGTGATCCAAGGAAGACTGGTTATTCATCGTAGGTGTTCTATTATTCATATTCATATTGGGGAAATAGGCAATGTGGTAGGACTATTTTGGGTTATTGATCCTTAAACATTTTGATTTGGCCTATAAGAATTTCATTTTATTTTCATGTTAGAATATTTAAACATTGATGTTGGGATAACGATTCTTGTTTGGATGATTTGATGCTTTAGACTAATAAATTTAGCTGGTGAATGATGAAATAAATAAAGTACTTGATGCATGTTGCTTAGGAACCATTTGGAATGATTTATTTGCTCTTCTTTGCTATATTTTTAGCTCCGGTAGCAAGGGTATCGATAGTTAGTTTTGAAAATCGATACCTCTGTGAATTAAAACGTACAGAAAAATAGATTGGAGATTTAGTATCGATACCTTATCTCGAGTATCGATACTCGAGACTAAAGTACTGATAATTTATAGCAAGTACTGATAATTTTTGGCAATTCGGATTTATGGCCGAGAAATAGTAAGCTATTTTGGTATCGTTTTTCCGAGTGGTATCGATACCTTAAATGTCAGTCCCGACACCTACAAACAGTTTTATGAAATTTTTCTAAATAGCCCTTATGAATGATTCTAATTGTATGTAAGGTCGATTAATGAATTTTTTGCATGTAATAATGTTAATTAACTAATTGGATGACTTAAAACTTATACGAGTTAACAAAAAAAGATCGGTTTGCTTGGATCTGGTTTCCTACTTGATGTACATGAGATGAGATGGTGGTGCGACATCCTGTATTTAGGCTTGGCAACCAAGCCGGGTATAGGGTGTTACATTTGGTGGTATCAGAGCTTAGGTTCAATAACTCTTAGACCTAGGTGATTATTATTGATGTGTTGTTTAGGGTTTTGCAACCCATGAATCTTGGAAACCCAAGTGATTAAATTATTTTGGTTGCTTGAATAGCATGAGATATCTCTGTTTGTGATGCATGTGGGGTAGGAATGAGAACACATTGCCTTTAATTTTAAATATTACTTGCAGGAACGAGACTTGGATCATTCCCGTCACTCACACCGTTTATTTGTTTGTGTGTATGCTAGATTATTAGATATGCCTCCTAGACATGTTAACGTGAGAGCTAGAGCTCAAGAGGATGGTACATCCACTACACTTCCTATGCCGCCGTGTAGAGTGAACATACCTGATGAGGGTGTAGGCCCTCTGATGGAAGCCATGGTAGGAGCGTTTCAGTGGATTGCTGGTGCTAACCCTACACCTACACCTGCCAATCCTGCACCGATTAATCGAGGTTTGCTACTTGAACGTCTTAGCGAAAAACTTTATTTTTCTTATTCTGTTTTTGCAAAACTACACATTTGTACCCTCACTAGCTTTATACCTTTAGATTTTTGGACGACTAGTCTAAAAACTTCCCAAATTTAATTCTACTTTCATTGCATCTTTTTATTATGGCCAATTTGTTCCAAGTCTATAATTCTCAACAAATTTCTTTGAGATCCTCATTTTCTTATATTATTTTCGTCGCAACATTGAGCTTCTGTTTTCATAGTTGTGATTCTTCTTGCTGAGGTCACAATATCGAATCCTCTGTCCTTAAGGTTGCAACGTTCCCCTGCTGAAGTTGCAATGTTAGCTTCCTACCTTCAAGGTTGCGAATCACCTTAGTTGAAGTCGCGACATCATGCTTCTGCCCTCAGTGTCACGACATGTCACCTTCATGGTCGCGACACTACTCTTGTATTTTTAGAATTTTATATTTTAGTCCCCCAATTTGCCCCAGTGTTTCATAAGAGCTTTTGTAAGTTCGCCTATAACCCAGATTTGAATAGATAATGTATTTTAATTAAGTTTTGGGAATCTAATTACTTGTATAACTTGTCTATAAAATATTTAAATGGAATCATAGTTGCTTCGACAATGAATATAACATCTCACCTCTCGGATTCGACGATTGGGTCGGGTGTGGGGTGTTACAATTTCAATAATAAAATTGCACAAAACCGTTGTCGACAATTTTTCATTCTTACGGTTCCATAATTTCTCGTATTAACATAACATATCGAGATCTCTTTATTTTCGTTATTTCCATCGTTAATTTCAGGTACATGAATCTCTTCTGGAGTTTTAATAATTAGTTATGTATTGAGTTTCTTCTTGAGCACCCACCTCAATTATATGACCATATTGATTTATTATTTTCCTTTACTAGAATTTTTTTATTTGGAACTAATCGATCTACCATGCTTCAGACATCCAATACTTTCATTTATTCTAATGAGGTTGTCCTACTAGGACTTCTAAACATCAGCTGGTTTATAACACTTAGTTATTCTTATTAGGTCAGTTAATACATCTGGTAGTTAACTTGCAATAAAGTGAATTATCTTTTTGAACTTCTGGTTCAAACTACTTTGTATGAGGATCTAAATAATGATAATTCGTCAAAGTAATTTATTTTATCCAACTATTCTCTCCCCCTAATGTTGGGAAAATTATCAAACCAAATAGTAATCACAAATCATGTTATAATTGAATCTCCAATTTATTCAACACATTTAATAATACAAGGAGACCTATAACTAATGTATATTCACAACTTTCTTTGAATATTGATTTTGTGCATTGCGGTGGAGCAACTTAAACATATATCACGCATTCAAAAAGAATCTAAAATGGGTTGTATTTAACTCTTGACCAAAAGTCAATTATAATAAATGAATCGATTTCTAGAAGTATAAAAAATTACAGTTCCGGAATCTCGTTTCCATAAATCGAGTCTGTAAATATTAAATAAGGTTATTTATGGAGTTAGTATATAGATGAACTAAAATTTGGATAATCAATTTAGTCGAAATTGTGGTTAATTAGGGCTTAGAGACTAAATTGTAAAGTCCAATCGCGATATATTTTGTATTAAGAAATGAATTGGGGACTTAAATTACAAATAAGCAAAGGTTCAAAACAAAAATTAGACCATGCAAAAGTGAGTGCTAGTGGACGATATTAATATATGTTAATTAATTAATGTGAAAACATAACTAATTAAGTTTGTAACACCCCAAACCCGGCCTAGACGTTATGGCCGAATCTGGCGATGTCACATGAAAAGTGCTTTAAAAAAAATGAGTTGTCAAGTAAAAACTGTTCCAGTTATTAACTTTTATTTAGCCCGAAAAATGCAAATTCATTGTTAAGTAAAAAGGGTCCTTCTTATTTAGTGAAAGCTTTGGAAAATATCTTATTTTAGAAAACTGTCTCTGATTCTGAAAATCTTTCGTTTTTAGTGAAAAATCAAGTTTTGTTGAGGTTGCAGTTTAAATATCTATAAATTATAAAACAGTAAAATTCCCAAATTAAAACCAAAAAGTCCAGCGTCCCAAAAATTTCAACCAAAATCATGAACTAAAAATCAAAACCAAAAACCGAAAACCAGCGAAAGCATTTCAAAAGTTTTACATGTGGCCACCGTCAAGTCCTCCGTTACACCGATCCGCCTAGTGCTGGGGATTACCTGGACAGATTAAACAGAAAAGAGTGAGTTTCGCGACTCAGTGTGTAATCCTCACAGACATCGTACATATCAAACACTCATCAGAAGTCAGAAATAACAATCTAGGGCGGAAGCCCATTACAGAATCAGTTCGGGCCTCAGCCCATTTAGATGCAGAATCAAATATATACAAGGGCCTTAGCCTAATCGGATACAGAATGCAGATCAGTATATCAAAATTCTACCCACCAGCCTCTACACACCATCTCCGTCCAGCCCTACACACCATGTGGGGATAAAATCAACCCACCCATCCCTACACACCATATTGTACCGAAATGCGGCACATGAACAGAATAATGCAGCTGAGCTACCAGATATCAGGCTTAAGAGCCTTTCAGAACACTTCCACCAAATAACATCAACCCCACCCCGATGCAATGCAACATACCAATATGACATGCAAACATGCAAATAACCTAACATACATTCAGTTCAGTACAGACATCATATAGTCAGATCACATAAATAGGGGTCTAAATAATGCTTACCGACCCTTGAGTAGGTCCACAGTCGACTTGGGCGACCCGTGCAACCTTATAGATCATTTCAGAAAAATGGGCTCACACGCCCATGTGGCCCACACGCACGTGTGGCCCACACGGCCAAAATTGGCCTTAGCCGTGTGGGTGACACGGCCTGGCCCATAATTCCACATGCCTGTGTGGGCCCACACGCCTATGTGGCCCACACGGCCCAATAGGTCAAGCCCGTGTGTCGCACACGGCCTTGCCCGGCCATTACATGGCCGTGTCACTTGTGCACGGCCTGGCTCATCGATCACACGACCGTGTTGTGGCTCACAGCCTTGCACACGGCCTACCACACGGCCGTGTGGCATCGACAAAATCATTTTTTGGCCTTCGTTGATTCTCGTTTTTTGTGTTTTCGGGTACACACTTGGTAACAATTCACTGCAAAAGCAATCTCGAGCAATCTCGAACCTATAATCGACATTACAAATCTTGGAATTAGCCTATAACCACGGTTAAAACGAACCCATCATTCCAACACAATCCAAAACAACCACTTAACACTTACCTCGAAAACCTTGCGCGATTTTGACCATTCGGCAGCCCTAGAGAAACCTCGTTCCATCCGTTTCTACACTGCCAAACAGAACATAAGCCCCCTATAGGAAACTCAAGAAAGAATGAAACTTCGACACTCCCAACACTTACCAATTATCGACGGAAAGGATAACAGGTTAGAAGAGAAATAATCGCAAGAGCCCAAAATAGAAAAGGTAGCAATTGAGAACAAAGTAATCAGGGGGAAAAGGAAAAGGAGAAAGGCGTCATAAAAATTTGAAAACAGGATGATAGCCGAAATTTTGCAAAAGAGAGAAACCAAAACCAAATGAAAGGAAATCTGATAACCCCCTAATCACTCCCCTTAATTCTCTCCACTAAACCCACTACTCAATTTTTAAAACCAACTCAAACTCTTCTCCAACAAGCGATCAAAATAAAAGCGTCTAAGCTTGCGCAAGGACTCGAACACAGGACCTCCACCATACCAACACTCCTCTTAACCACCAAACCAGCAGGCCCATTCTGATATAATTCTCCCAACATATAATTAAAAGCCTACTGACTGGAGATATGGCTTTATTCATAAAAATACAAAAATTTAGCCAAGTTAAGGCTTGAACCCAAAACTTCTCAGACATGCCCAGAAAACTTAACCACTGAAGCAGACAGATATTTGCATCCATGAAGACAGAAACATATTTGAAAAACTTGGGGCGTTACAACTCTACCCCCTAAAAGAAAATTTTGTCCTCAAAATTTTACTTGATCAGAAAAGGTGAGGATACTGTTAACGCATCGAATCCTCTAGCTCCCAAGTGGCCTCCTCAGTGCTATGATTCTGCCACAGCACTTTCACTAAAGGGATAGACTTCCTTCGTAGAACCTTAATGTTGCGATCTAAAATCTGAATTGGCTCTTCCTCAAACGTCAAATCCGGCCTCACCTCTATCTCCTTGATAGGGACAACATGCGTGGGACCAGAGCGGTAGCATCTTAACATTGAGACGTGGAACACATCATGAATACGATCCAACTTCGGAGGAAGTTCCAACTGATATGTGACTGGCCCCATTCGTTTCAGAATACGGTACGGCACAATAAACTGAGGGCTCAGCTTACCCTTGCGACCGAACCTCAATACCTTCTTCCATGGCGAGACCGTGAGAAAAACTAAGTCCCCCACAGAATACTCAATATCCTTTCTCTTCAGATCAGCATAAGACTTCTGCCTATCAGATGCCGCTTTCAGTCGATCTCGAATCAATCAGACCTTATCTTCGATTTGAAACCAGTGCGGACCCGAATCGTCGCTTACCCAACTCAGTCCAACATAAGAGAGTGCGACACTTACGACCATATAGGGCCTCGTAAGGTGCCATCTGAATGCTAGACTGATAGCTATTGTTGTAGGCGAACTCTACCAACGGCAAATACTCCTTCCAACTGCCTCGGAAATCTATAACACAGCTCCTCAACATATCCTCCAGTACTTGAATCACCCTCTCCAATCGACCATCATGCGAGGTTGGAAAGCGATCAAGTCCAACCTTGAACCCAGAGCCTCATGCAATTTCTTCCAGAAGCGAGACGTGAAGCGAGGATCCCTATTGGAGATGATTGAGACAGGAACCCCATGCAGTTTCACTATTTCAGATATATATAGTTTAGCCAATTTCTGGAGAGAAAAGTTCGTCCTGACCAGAATGAAGTGAGCAGACTTGGTCAATCGATCCACGATGACCCAGACAGAATCCTTCTTAGTGGGTGTTAAAGGAAACCCACTAACGAAGTCCATCGTTACTCATTCCCATTTCCACATCGGTATCTTTACCGGCTGCAGCAACCCCGAAGGCAACTGATGCTCAGTCTTAACCTGCTGAAAAGTCAAATAGCAAGCAACAAAGTCAGTAACCTCACGCTTCAACCCTGGCCACCAGTACAACTCTCAGAGATCTCGGTACATCTTGTTCCCACCGGGATGCATAGCATAAGGACTACTATGCGCCTCCTTCAGAATCGACTGTCGCAACTCCTCATCACTTGGTACACAAATCTGACCATGGAAACAAAGTATCCCATCACTGTTATTCCTAAAATCAGTAGCATCACAAGTCTCAACCTGACAGAAACGCAACTCAAGAGACTTATCATTCATCTGTTCACCTCTAATTTGATCAATCCATGTAGGCTTAACCTAAAGTTCCGCTAGCAGACTCCTATCATCGAATAAACTGAGTCGAGCGAACATCGCTTTCAGATCGGTCATAGCCTTACGACTCAAAGCATCCATCACCACGTTGGCCTTACCAGGATGGTACTCGATGCTGCAGTCATAATCCTTAAATAGTTTAACCCATCTACGCTGCCTAAGGTTTAACTCCTTCTGAGTCAGGAGATATTTGAGGCTTTTATGATCAGTGTAGATAGTATACTTCTCACTGTACAGGTAGTGCCTCCATATCTTTAAAGCGAAGACTACAAAGCAGACCGGCCCAAATCATGAGTAGGATAGTTTACCTCATGCATCTTCTTAAGTCGACGTGACGCATAAGCTACAACCTTACTATCCTCGCATCAAGACGCAACCCAAACCCGATCATGCGACGCATCATCAGTATATGACGAAATCCTTCTCGTGTTCAGGTGTACGTAAACGAGCCGAGTCAAAATAGATTTGAGCTTCTCGAAGCTCTCTTGTTGCTTATCAACCCAGACAAAGGGAACTCCCTTGCGCAGAAGCTTGGTTAACGGTGCTGCGATCAAGGAGAACCCTTCTACGAAGCATCGATAATAACCCACCAGCCGCAGAAAGCTGTGGATTTCAGACACATTCTTCGACTGTTTCCAATCCAGCACAACTTCAATCTTACAAGGATCAACACAAATCCCCTTTGCAGAAACCACATGTCCCAAAAAGGTTACTTTTTTGGAGCCAGAACTCACACTTACTGAACTTCGCGTACAACTGTTTCTCACGAAGAGTCTGCAGTACCACTTTGAGATGCTCCTCGTGCTCGTCCTCAGTCTTAAATTACACTAGGATATCATCAATGAATACCACCACAAACTAGTCCAAATAAGGCTAGAATACACGGTTCATCAAATCCATAAATGCCGTTGGTGCATTGGTCAACCCAAAAGGCATAACTAGGAACTCGTAATGTCCATAACGAGTCCTAAATGCCGTCTTATGCACATCGGCCTCTTTAACTCTCAATTGATGATATCCTGAACGTAGATCAATCTTGGAGAACACAGAAACCCCTCTGAACTGGTCGAATAGATCATCGATCCTCGGAAGTGGGTACTTATTCTTGATTGTCAGTTTGTTCAACTGCTGATAATCGATGCACATCTGCATTGTCCCATCTTTTTTCTTAACAAACAGCACCGGTGCTCCCTATGGGGACACACTTGGACGGATGAACCCACGATCTAATAGTTCTTGAATTTGAGCCTTAAGTTCTGTAAGCTCCTTCAGTGCCATTCGATAGGGCACGATAGACACGGAGCTATACCTGAAATGAGTTCAATCCTCAATTCTACTTCTTGGCTCAGAGGCAGAGCCGGTAGTTCCTCAGGGAAAACATCCAGAAAGTCCCTCACGGTTCTGATGTCCTTAACCGAAGAGTCCCCAGAGTCAAAAATACTGATGTAGGCCAATAATGCCTCACACCCTTTCCTCACTAACTTTTCTGCCACCAACGTAGAAATCACATTAGTCAGATAGTCTCTTCGTTCCCCAATCACAACTACCTCACTGTCCTCCTCGGCCCTCAAAATAACCCTTTTTGTCGTACAATCCAAACTTACCTGGTGTTTAACCAGCCAGTCCATTCCTAGAATCAAATCAAACTCCCCAAACGAGAGCTCCATCAGATCAGCCAGAAATACAGTCCCTTAAACCTATAACGGAATGTCTCTAAATAATTTACTCACTCGGATAGACTGCTCCAACAAACTCACAACAGTTTCCTCACTAGAAGTACTCTCAACCGGAATCCCCAAGGTTTCAGACACAGTACTGGCTATGTAAGAGTGTGTAGAGCCTATGTCTATGAATGCCAAATAAGGTACATTATAAATTAAAAACGTACTCGTGATGATGTCCGGAACATCTCGGTCCTCACAACGATGGTAGCATAAACCAGTACGGGCTGCCTCGCCTCAGTCGATCCAGCACCTCTTTTCGGTGCTCTCTGTCCTTGGCCCATGCTGTTACCACTCCTGGCCTGACCTCGGCCCCTAGGTGGTTGCTGAACTACTCTAAGTGGTCTGCAGCATGCAGATTCCGTAGCTTGCATCGATCGCTCTCGCCTAACAATCTCTGACACGATGCTTAGTAGAGCCACATCTTAAACACGCCCCAGTAGTCCTCCAACATTCATCTGGATGGCATCTACCACAGTGCCCACACGGTAAAAGCCATGCAATAGGAGGCCTAACTCTCACTGGCCCATTAGATCTGGCCTTTTTCTTAGGCCTCATCACAGAACTCGATGACTCTGGTTCCCTCTTATTCTTTCATCTCTCTCGGTTTTGGCGCTCAACGCATTTAACTTCCTCGGCAATTTTCACCTTCTCAACCAATGTAGCAAACTCACGGTCCCTCTATGGAGCTATCAAAACTCGCAAACCGTCCCTGAGGCCATCCTCGAATGTAACATCCCAAAATTGGGCCTAGTAGAATTGGGCCCAATGGGCCTTGAGCGTAGAAGCATTTTAAAATTTTGAGAACAAGAGAACGACATTATTTCAAGTTGGACTTATTAAGAAGGTAATTTTGGAAAGTTACGAGGTTTCTATGAAGTTCCGGGTTCAAGTTGGGCCTTAGCAAAATTTTGTGTTTAAGCCTATTAAGGAGAGATAGTAAGTGGCATCAAGGCTTATGGAAATAAAAGAGTAAATTGCTAGCATAAATGAGCAATTGGTAAAGAGGATATGATGCCACATGTAGTACCTTGAGGGAAGAGGTTCGAATCCCTTTGTGTGCAAATTTGACTTTTATTTTTGCATTCCTTCTTTAGTGTCGGCCAAGGTATATATATGGCAAGGTTGACTTCTTTACTTTTGGTATGGTGGCTAAAGGAATTAAGGAAAGGTTGAGGTTGGGGAAAGGAATCAAAAGGAAAAGGCAAGTATGGGGAACAAGTGGCTTATTTCATGGAGAATGTTATGGAAAGTATGGTTGGCAAAATTTTGACCCTTATGGCTATGCATGTGGACGGTTTTGGGGGTAGATAGGTAGCTAAAATTTTACTTTGGCTTTTGGTAAGGTTTTTGTATTGTTTTGGCCAAAAATCCCATTTGCAACTTTGTGTCATTTTCTCCCAAATTGCTACTCTCTTTGCCGAAATCTTCTAGCACAATAGTGCATTTTTTCTTCTCTTTGGATTGGTCACATATTCATCTTTTGTCCATCTTCCTTGATAGCCGAAACTTCAAGTTGATATTAAACAAATTCTTCTTCTTTCTTCTTGATTGCCGAAACTCTAAAGCCATTAGTGAGTACTTTTCTTTCTTTGTTTTACCGAAACCACCTAGCCTAATTGATCATCTTCTCCATCTTCCAAGTTGGGTTTTTCTTTCTTGATTAAACCGGGTAAGTGTTTTTATTCAAATCTTTTCATTCTTTTTCTCTTTAGCCGAATGAGAGTCCCTCATTATTTGGTTGTTTCATCTTGATTCTAAAACCGAAATGGTGTTCTCCCTTACTCCCTCACATCTTGATAATCTTTCATTTGTAGTATTCTAGTGGATTGGCCGAATACCACATCATTGCCTAATCATCTCAAGTCATAAGTCAATTGGTGGGAATTGGGATTATCATCGATTAAGGTAAGGAGTCTTTTCATAGTCCATTCGATATCACTACTCGGTTATTGTGTTAATTGGATCGAAGTTTCTACTAATCGGTTATGTTTTAGGGACGAAATCACTCGATATGTTCTACCTTCGGACATAGTGGTAAGTGATTCAAGTGTAAGTGATACGAAATCTTTTGGAAATCTGAGGCTAACTTTTGGTTGGTATTGTTCTAGGTCATCAACGAGTGGTTCGTTAGGAAATCAAAATCAGGTGTGTAATCCCGTACCTTCCGAATACATGTTTGATATGGTGTGTAGTCTCACATCTCTCTGAAAGTTTGTATGATATGTTCGTGATTTGGTCAAAATACCAAGAAAATCGAAAATCGCATCCGTGATCACTTTCGGACGTCGTATGATCGTAATGGTAATCGTAATTCGTAATAAAATAGTTTCGATCGAAAGCGATGGCGTGTATTTGAAAAATCACGAAAAATAGGAGAAAAGGAATTACAAAGGGAATAAGATATCAGATTAAATATTACTGTGTCTATTTTGATATGGAAGAAACGGAGAATGAAAAGGAATTTTATATTCTGAGATATCTTAATTTTAGTGAGACTGGTTCTGATTAACTTCGTGGTTCCCTGATCTGTTTTGGAAAAATCATATAAAATTGTACAAAGTGAACTAAGGGTTATAATTCATATGTATGGATTCATTAGAAACAAGTGGGAGCAGTATATGAAAACCGTATAGTGAGATATTTGAAATTAAGGTAAGAGAGGTCAGAATCGTTGGACAGTGAAAAAAAAGGAAACTTTAAGGAATAAACTGTACTAAATGGTTAAGTCAAAAATTCTGGAAAAATTATCGTAAGAAGATATATGAGTCTAGTTTCAAGGAAAATTTACGGATCTAAATTTCGAGTTTCTTAATCCGAGTTATGGTCAGTTTAGTCAATATGACTCAGATGGACAATTTCAATTTTCTATGCTCAAATTAGTAGTTAAGTCTGGGGTTGCCGAATTACCAAAATACTCTTGGAGGGTAAATTACCGAAATACCCCTAGGTTACGAGATTACCGAATTACCCTTAGTGGGTAAAATTACCGATTTACCGAAATGTCCTTATGGACCGATTTACCGAAAATGCCCCTATGGGCTGATTTGATAGAATGCCTTAATGGGCCGAATTGCAAAGTGTTATAATGGGCCGATTTATCGTAACAAATCTCTGGAGTAATAATTGTTGTTTATATTTGTAAATATGATGCCTTACTATGAATGTTGCATTTACATAATTTTGCATGGGATGGGAAACTTGAATGAAGAGAAGTATAGACCGGTGGCATTGCCACAAATTCTGATAACGGCTATGTGCCAACCTAAATATGGCTTTGTGCCATCGTGATTATGGCTTTGTGCTAAACGTATTTACCGGGGCTATGTACCAACCTAAATATGGCTTTGTGCCATCGTGATTATGGCTTTGTGCTAAACGTATTTATCGGGGCTATGTGCCTAACATATGAATTAACGACTCTGTGTCGATCATTTTTACCGAGGCTGTGTGCCGATTGTATTACCGTATATGATTACGGTGGCTCACCCACAAATAGTATAAATGGCGACTTTGACCGCAAATTGGAGAGGCCCAGGGGGTGGGTTGACTTGATCCCCACAGGGAGAGATTGGTTGGTGCGGGTGGAGAGTTAGGCGGCTGGTAGGATGGGATGGGTTGCATTCATTTCATTTATTTATTATTTGTTTATGGGCTTTGGTGCAAGATGATTGTTATATGGGTTCAGGCTCAGTGGATGACGGTAAAGGGATTTCACACTGAGTTCTTGTAACTCACCCCCTTTCTTTTTAATCTCTGTAGGTAATGCTCCGTAATGAGGACTTGGGCCCATGGATGACTCGGTGGAGGCCATACTTCAGAAATGGTGTTTATTTTGAACTTTAGATTTCTATTTCCGTTCACTTTACTATTTTGGTTTTTTTATGATGTAATAAGGCCTCTGGAGTATTTATTTTTGCTTTATGTTGACGTACTTTAAATTTTGCTTGAATTGTTTTTAAATGAGAATTTTTCTAAAAACTTAAATAAAGATTTTCCAAAATTGTTTAACAAAAGGGTTTCATAACAAACTTTTACAAATAATCTTAACTCGCAGATTTTCTATAAATTTATCAAAGACATTTTCAAAAGTCACGGTTTTAAAAGATTACTAGTTCGATTATCGATTTATCAAACAACCTCTCAAAATACTTGTATTTTATCTACGTTTCATAGCGTTTTCAAAATGTACGCAACTCTATTTATAAACGTCACATTTTCGTAAATTGTTTATTTCAAAAATGTTTCCGCAAACAAAAAGGTTTTAAAGATTATTACGTAGTTAACAATTGCTTAAGTGTCTTTGGTTTTAACAAAGAGGCTGTATTTCTCAAGCAAGTTTTTAATAATCGCAAAGATGGTATTTACTTCCATGTGACACACCAGATTTGGGCCTAACTTCTAGGCCAGGTTTGGGGTGTTACATCGAAGCGGACACATCTCTCATATTCGGTCGCCACCATGCCACGCGTATATCGGCTCAATCTCAAAAACTTGGCCTCATACTCGGCCACTGTACGGTCTCCCTGGGTGAGATTAAGGAACTCACGTCTCATAGCGTCAATGTAACTGGCTCCCACATGCTTACTCTGGAAAGCCGTCTTAAAGTAATCCCACGTCAATCGGTCGGGCTGAGTGCCCTCCTTAACTGTCAGCCACCACTGGTAAGCTTCATCGTGAAGCAGAGAAACAACCCCCTTAAACTTCTGCTCGGTGGTAAAGTCCAGGTCGTCCATAATCCTCTCCGTGGCTTCCATCTAATATTCGGCCACATTAGGGGTGACTCCAGTGACACCCATGAATAAATCAGCCCCATTGGACCGGGGTCATTCCGTAACCGATCCTCGGCCTCCAGATCCAGTGTTGGGCCCAGCGACCTTCTCCAATATCCTCAGCATGGCCTGGGACAGGGCGTCGTCCCTAGCCATGCGATCTCGAGACCCAATCTCTGTCGCAGGTGATACCGGTGTCTCACTAGTATCCAGATTAGGCAGATTCCCAGATGATGAGGACCCAGCTTTAGCCCATATACGGCCTCTACCACGGCCTCTAGTACCTCATCCGCGGATACCTTGTGCGCTCATCATTAATTTGGAGTTTATCTGTATTAACAATTTTATGCATTAGTTACAGTTCTGATATTTGTTAATAGATATTATATACAGAATAATATCAGAAGTTCAGAGTTCGTTATCGCGAGTCTCAGTCTCACTACAGTTTTCAGTTTACACTACCTAGAGTGTTTTCAGTACAGTATACTACCTATTGGCTGTTTCAAGCATGCTAGTAGTATTTTAAAACAAATCTAAACAGAATTTCAGAACACTTACAGGATCGGTGTCGGAGACTCGGTGTACCACTTACTCAGTCCAAAAACATTTCAAATCACTTAAAAATCATTTCTTAAAACCAATCTTCATAACCCAAATCCACAGCCGAGTTTTGCAACCTAGCTCTGATTCTGAAAATCTTTTGTTTTTAGTGAAAAATCAAGTTTTGTTGAGGTTGCAGTTTAAATATCCATAAATTATAAAACAGTAAAATTCCCAACGTCCCAAAAATTTCAACCAAAATCATGAACTAAAAATCAAAACAGAAAACTAGCGGAAGCATTTCAAAAGTTTTACGTGTGGCTACCATCGAGTCCTCCGCTACACCGATCCGCCTAGTGTTGGGGATTACCTAGACAGATTAAACAGAAAAGAGTGAGTTTCGCGACTCAGTGTGTAATCCCCACAGACATCATACATATCAAACACTCATCAGAAGTCAGAAATAACGGTATGGGGCAGAAGCCCATTACAGAATCAGTCTGGGCCTCAGCCCATTCAGATGCAAAATCAGATATAGATTAGGGCCTTAGCCCAATTAGATACAGAATCAAATATATACAAGGGCCTTTGTAACACCCCAAACCCGGCCCACAAGCCCTGACCGGATCTGGTATGCCATTGCGGAAAAACGTTTGAGAAGATTCGACCTAAAGATAAAATCATGACAACTTGTTGAGTTTGTAAAACGGTGACCATTTAAAATCTTAAGTAAAGTGTGGTGTTTATAAAATGTCCTCGTTAAAACTTTATGATACATTTTAGGATATAGTTTTGCCAAAATAAACCGGTTTCAAAATAATAATTCAATCGTCACTTTGCTTTAACATAATAAAAATACTCAAATAGAAATACTTAAATACTTTAACTGGGCCTTATTACAACAAATAATTAAACAAAAGTTCTTAGTAATAAACTGAATAAAATAAAGAATATGTCTTCTCAGCATGGGCCACCTCGTATCCACTCCAACCCGGTCCAATCACCACGAATCATCTGTGATGTTTAATAAAAATTGGGTGAGTCATACTGCACTCGATGTGTAATTAGTCCATTTGAATTCCACCCACATGTTAACTCATATATCGGATATCAATTATCAAATTCACATGTTATCACATTACAGGCTTGGCCCATATTCATATCACATTCATCTAATAGGGTAGTTAACCACATAATTTCCACATACTTGGGCTTAGCCCATTTCCACAACGATCCACATTCATATACTCGGCTTTGCCCATTTCCACATTAATCCACATATCATATTGGGCTTGGCCCATTTCCACATATGTTCACATACGAAATCATGCAATTATGAAGCCCAACCCAAACCTAGGGTCCATCCGCTACACACCCCCTTATCCACCTACCACACACGAGGGATTATCAAATCACCCTCTCATTTTCACTCCAAAGGCAATCACTGCCGTCCACGTGTAATTAAGCACAATAGTCCACAACGCGACCTCAGTCAGCGCCAATCCACGATGTAGCCGTAGCTAACACCAAAACCACGATGGGACACATAGTCACTCATTAACCACGATATGGCACATAGCCGATATCAACCACGATGAGGCACATAGCCACTCATCAAGCCACGCGAACTAAATCGCAATTAATCCACAACGTGACCTCAGTCAACATCAATCCACGATGTAGCTCAAGGCTAACATCAAAAACCACGATGGGACACATAGTCACTCATCAACCATGATATGGCACATAGCCGATATCAACCACGATGAGGCACATAGCCACTCATCAAGCCACGCGAACTAAATCGCAATTAACCCACAACGTGACCTCAGTCAACGTCAATCCACGATGTAGCTCAAGGCTAACATCAAAAACCACGATGGGACACATAGTCACTCATCAACCACGATATGGCACATAGCCGATATCAACCACGATGAGGCACATAGCCACTCATCAAGCCACACGAACTAAATCGCAATTAATCCACAACGTGACCTCAGTCAACGTTAATCCACGATGTAGCTCAAGGCTAACATCAAAAACCACGTACTCGAAGTACACCCGTACCTTCTTTCATATCCCAACCCATGCACATGCCACATAAAATAATGATACAATGTAATGATGCATGAGCATGTTCATCAAGCATATTATCACATATTCATATTAATAATCACATATCATCAGGTTTGGTACTTACCGAATTATCGACATACCCCTTGAGGGTATCCTTATCACAATTTCCACTGCACTAGTTAGCACATTCATAACATATACACATTTCACATACATATCATATACGGAAAACGGTGGGTTAATCACACACACGATCACTTGGAGAACTATGCTTTCGATCATCGATGCTATCACTAGGCGATACTACGGCTATTTGCCTACTTTCTTATTCTCGACGCTTGGTCCACACCGGTGGCAATCCCTAACTAGAGACAGATCTCTTCTTAAACTTCGGGATAGGGACCTTCCCTTTCCCTTCTTGAATGGTATTCGCCTCCATCAACACACTTAATCGAACAATCGATTTAATCATCAATATCACGAATTCTTAACCAAATATCCACAACTTATCATACTTACCGAAGGTCTTGAAATCCCAAAAGCTTGATCTAATGCTTAGATCCTTAATCCCTACATTTGATTAATCACCTACTACTTTAATAAAAAGCCATTCGACCATAAATCCAAATCCTAGTAGGATTAGTATACTTAAACTTACCTTGTTGCCGTTTGACTTAAGAATCAAGTGTTGAAATCTCTGCTATACTCTTCTTGTATTCGGCCAAGCATTGAATCAATTAACTTGGTTAGTTTTCGGCTTTTGAATAATTAATGAACACATATATTTACCAAACATGGCCTTGGCCGAATACTATAGACACTTACCTTGTGGATTTTAAATCCCAAAACTCACCGAATAACTAGGGAACACGTGGCCTATGGTGTACCTTCGAGAAAAGAACTTCTCCTTCCTTGTAGTCGACACTTAGTAAATCCCAAAGATCTCTTCAAAGTTTCGGCAACAAGATATTAATGGGGTTAGTCCTAGATTTCGCAAATCTTAAGAAAAAGGATGAAACCGAATGAGATCTTGCCCTTACTTGAAGAAATCGATTGCACCTTCACTTCAACCTTGAGAGATTAGGCTATGGCTAGATGATGATCTCGGAACTTTCGGCTTTTGGAGGGATTAGAGAGAAAAGAGAAGGAAGAATAAAGATGGAGGATTCGGCTATGGCTTCTAATGGAGAGGAAAATATTCGGCTAGGTTCCAACAATTACTTAATTTCGGCTTAACAAAAGAAAAGAAAGAAAAGAAGAGAAGAGAGCACTAAGAATTCGGCAGAGAAAGGAGGAAGCACAAATTGATGAGTAGCCCTCCTTCCTTCCTTTTATAGCCGAAATTATCATCTAAGGAGTCTCTTACCTGGCCACCACTCCTCTATTTTAATAGCTTTATCTCTTTAATTATCACTTAAAATAAAAGATAATTCAGCAACTATCCTTACTTAGCCGAAATTATTAAACTCAAAGTCCCTTACTTGGCCATCACTTCTCCCTTATTTTCCTCTTTATCTCTTTATTCAAATTAAAAGAATTTAATCCAACAATTATCTCTTGAAAATAATGATAAATAAATCCCTTATTTATCCACTATTTATAAAATAATAAAAGCTCCTAATTTATAGCCATGTGCCGTCCACCTCTCTGCTCCTTGTAGCAAAATAAAATTTCTTTTATTTGCTTCCTATGTGACTCGAACTTAGGCCCATTCCTCTTGCATATGGCGCCATTTCCATAGGCCCTAAGTGGCATCTTCTGACCACTTTTCCAAGCTTTGTTTGTGTGTCAAATTTCACAAACTTTTTCTTTTAAGGCCACCTTGCCTTAACTTCCCCTTTTAAACCTTAAAACTCGTCATTTCTAGGTCATTTCTAAGTTTCCAAAAATTTTCGATCGGTTCTGTAAACTTGACATTTCCTTACATTTCTATGACATTTCCTTACAAGACATTTCCTTACATTTCCAAGACATTTCCTTATATTTCCAAGGTTCTAAAAATGTTCACTTTCCATTTTCCTTACATTTCCTAGTTTCGAAAAATATTCAAAATTTATTCATAATACTTAAAACATGTCACTTCATACAATTAAACCAAAAATGCATAGGCCCTATTTGAGGATGTTACAGTTCTACCCTCCTTAAAAATAATTTCGTCCTCAAAATTACTTATTAACGAATAATCGTACCTCTTACCTCACCGCACTACGCTTATGCTGCGCACTCTGATCTTAATAGAACCATCATACTTTCTAGGCACAGTCTCTAAGTTCACGTCCCCTAGAACTCATTTCTAACATCGCGACTTATCTGATTAAAAAGTTTTATGCATCAGAATTTTGTTCCACTTATTAACCGCGAACAATTTTATGAAGTAAAGTATTTAGAAGTAGTTCTTTCGATTACACAAAGGTTCAGTTCAAGTTCACTACTCTAATTCAGAGGGTCACATTCACATTCATAAACAGAGACACATTCATTCACTACACTTCTATGGTCATTTCAGTCCTTTCCCAACCCAGGGGTAATTTCGTCATTCGTCCTACCAGGGTATTTTCATAACAAATCAGGGTCAATTTAAAAATCTTTACAAATCAAAGGTTATTTCAAAATTTACAAAATCTCTGGGTTATTTTGTTTTCCAAATCAGAGGTGTTGCAAAAATTTTAGAAATCGAGGTTATTTCGGTAATTTTGGAAGTCAGGGGCAGTTCCGTAAATTTTCCAAATCAGGGTATCTTGTTATTTGTAAAATGCAGTTTTGATATCTTTGTAAAGTAGAAATATTTTAACAAAAGTCGAGGGTATTTTTGAAAATCTTAAAAACTAAGGGTATTTTAGTAACTTACAATACAGGGGCCTTTTGTAATTTTGTAAATCGGAGATATTTTGGAAAAAAAAATTTCACAATAATCTTTTACTACAATTAAAAGGGTAATTTAGGGATTTTAAAACTAGGGTTTTTATAAAACTGCATGGCTAGTCCCTTTCGGGTTTTAATTATCGGGTTTAGCCCGTGAATAAGTCCTCTTGGTTAGGGTGAACCGTAGCTACGCACTGCAGGATTCGAGTAAAGAGGAGGTGAGTCGCTAGGGGCCGCTTAAATACCAAGCTCTTCATGAATACCAATCCTAGACATGCGTGCAATGGTTGCCACACCTTAACTCGGCGACTTACTTCACGAGTTTGTTTAATAATCCTTAAGTCTTATGCATGTGTTTGAGTAGACTAGTCTTAGGGTTCAACACCCTAATATTCTAATCTACGAGCCCAAATAAGCCCATAACAGTTCACATAAACAAGTCATTTCAACAATTAGAAGTACTTACCTAGTGGACTTGGTAGAGATCAAAGCCATGCTAGAATAACTCGAAAAGTTTATGAAAGCCCATACTTTTGAAAAGCCCATCTTTGAAAAAAATTATTTTTGGACCCAAAACCCTCAAAGCCGAGTTTTGAACCGGGCTCTGATACCAATTTGTAACACCCCAAACACTGCCCACAAGCCCTGACCGGATCTGGTATGCCATCAAGCGGAAAACGCGTTTGAGAAGATTCGACCTAAAGATAAAATCATGATAACTTGTTGAGTTTGTAAAGCGGTGACCATTTAAAATCTTAAGTAAAGTGTGGTGTTTATAAAAATGTCCTCGGTTAAAACTTTATGATACATTTTAGGATATAGTTTTGCCAAAAATAAACCGGTTTCAAAATAATAATTCAATCGTCACTTTGCTTTAACATAATAAAAATACTCAAATAGAAATACTTAAATACTTTAATCTGGGCTTTATTACAACAAATAATTAAACAAAAGTTCTTAGTAATAAATGAATAAAATAAAGAAGATGTCTTCTCATGGGCCACCTCGTATCCACTCCAACCCGTCCAATCACCACGAATCATCTGCGATGTTTAATAAAAATTGGGTGAGTCATACGCACTCGAGTGTGTAATTAGTCCACCGAATTCCACCCACATGTTAACCACATATTAACTCATATATCGGATATCAATTATCAAATTCACATGTTATCACATTCTGGGCTTGGCCCATATTCATATCACATTTATCTAATAGGGTAGTTAACCACATAATTTCCACATACTAGGCTTAGCCCATTTCCACACTGATCCACATTCATATACTGGGCTTTGCCCATTTCCACATTAATCCACATATCATATTGGGCTTGGCCCATTTCTACATATGTTCACATACGAAATCATGCAATTATGAAGCCCAACCCAAACCTAGGGTCCATCCGCTACACACCCCTTATCCAAATTACCACACACACGGGGATTATCAAATCACCCTCTCCTTTTCACTCCAAAGGCAATCACTGCCGTCCACGTGCAATTAAGCACAATAGTCCACAACGCGACCTCAGTCAGTGCCAATCCACGATGTAGCCGTAGCTAACACCAAAACCACGATGGGACACATAGTCACTCATCAACCACGATATGGAAAATAGCCGATATCAACCACGATGAGGCACATAGCCACTCATCAAGCCACGCGAACTAAATCGCAATTAATCCACAACGTGACCTCAGTCAACATCAATCCACGATGTAGCTCAAGGCTAACATCAAAAACCACGATGGGACACATAGTCACTCATCAACCACGATATGGCACATAGCCGATATCAATCACGATGAGGCACATAGCCACTCATCAAGCCACACGAACTAAATCGCAATTAATCCACAACGTGACCTCAGTCAACGTCAATCCACGATGTAGCTCAAGGCTAACATCAAAAACCACGATGGGACACATAGTCACTCATCAACCACGATATGGCACATAGCCGATATCAACCACGATGAGGCACATAGCCACTCATATAGCCACGCGAACTAAATCGCAATTAATCCACAACGTGACCTCGATCCAACGTCAATCCACGATGTAGCTCAAGGCTAACATCAAAAACCACGTACTCGAAGTACACCCGCATACTTCTTTCATATCCCAACCCATGCACATGCCACATAAATTAATGATACAATGTAATGATGCATGAGCATGTTCATCAAGCATATTATCACATATTCATATTAATAATCACATATCATCGGGTTTGGTACTTACCGAATTATCGACATACCCTTGAGGGTATCCTTATCACAATTTCCACTCGCACTAGTTAGCACATTCATAACATATACACATTTCACATACATATCATATACCCTAAAACGGTGGGTTAATCACACACCGATCACTTGGAGAACTATGCTTTCGATCATCGATGCTATCACTAGGCGATACTACGGCTATTTGCCTACTTTCTTATTCTCGACGCTGGTCCACACCCCGGTGGCCAATCCCTAACCACGAGACAGATCTCTTCTTAAACTTCGTGATAGGGACCTTCCTTTCCCTTCTTGAATGGTATTCGCCTCCATCAACACACTTAATCGTAACAATCGATTTAATCATCAATATACGAATTCTTAACCAAATATCCACAACTTATCATACTTACCAAAAGGGTCTTGAAATCCCAAAAAGCTTGATCTAATGCTTAGATCCTTAATCCCTACATTTGATTAATCACCTACTACTTTAATAAAAAGCCATTCGCCATAAATCCAAATCCTAGTAGGATTAGTATACTTAAACTTACCTTGTTGCCGTTTGACTTAAGAATCAAGTGTTGAAATCTACGCTATACTCTTCTTGCATTCGGCCAAGCATTGAATCAATTAACTTGGTTAGTTTTCGCTTTTGAATAATTAATGAACACATATATTTACCAAACATGGCCTTGGCCGAATCGATAGACACTTACCTTGTGGATTTTAAATCCAGAAACTCACTTTGAATAACTAGGGAACACGTGGCCTATGGTGTACCTTCTGAAAAGAACTTCTCCTTCCTTGTAGTCGACACTTAGTAAATCCCAAAGATCTCTTCAAAGTTTCGGCAACAAGATATTAATGGGGTTAGTCCTAGATTTCGGCAAATCTTAAGAAAAAAGGATGAAACCGAATGAGATCTTGCCCTTACTTGAAGAAATCGATTGCACCTTCACTTCAACCTTCAGAGATTCGGCTATGGCTAGATGATGATCTCACAACTTTCGGCTTTTGGAGGGATTAGAAAGAAAAGAGAAGGAAGAATAAAGATGGAGGATTCGACTATGGCTTCTAATGGAGAGGAAAATATTCGGCTAGGTTCCAACAATTACTTAATTTTGGCTTGACAAAAGAAAAGAAAGAAAAGAAGAGAAGAGAGCACTAAGAATTCGGCAGAGAAAGGAGGAAGCACAAATTGATGAGTAGCCCTCCTTCCTTCCTTTTATAGCCAAAATTATCATCTAAGGAGTCCCTTACTTGGCCACCACTCATCTATTTTAATAGCTTTATCTCTTTAATTATCACTTAAAATAAAAGATAATTCAGCAACTATCCTTACTTAGCCGAAATTATTAAAATCAAAGTCGCTTACTTGGCCATCACTTCTCCTTTATTTTCCTCTTTATCTCTTTATTCAAATTAAAAGAATTTAATCCAACAATTATCTCTTGAAAATAATGATAAATAAATCCCTTATTTATCCACTATTTATAAAATAATAAAAGCTCCTAATTTATAGCCATGTGCCGTCCACCTCTCTGCTCCTTGTAGCAAAATAAAATTTCTTTTATTTGCTTCCCATGTGACTCGAACTTAGGCCCATTCCTCTTGCATATGGTGCCATTTCCATAGGCCCTAAGTGGCATCTTCAGACCACTTTTCCAAGCCTGTTTGTGTGTCAAATTTCACAAACTTTTTCTTTTAAGGCCACCTTGCCTTAATTTCCCCTTTTAAACTTTAAAACTCGTCATTTCTAGGTCATTTCTAAGTTTCCAAAAATTTTCGATCGGTTCTGTAAACTTGACATTTCCTTACATTTCCATGACATTTCCTTACAAGACATTTCCTTACATTTCCAAGACATTTCCTTACATTTCCATGACATTTCCTTACAAGACATTTCCTTATATTTCCAAGGTTCTAAAAATGTTCACTTTCCATTTTCCTTACATTTCCTAGTTTTCAAAAATATTCAAAATTTATTCATAATACTTAAAACATGTCACTTCATACAATTAAACCGAAAATGCATAGGCCCTATTTTAGGATGTTACAGCCTTAGCCTAATCGGATACAGAATGCAGATCAGTATATCAAAATCCTACCCACCAGCCTCTACACACCATCTCCGCTCCAAATTTACACACCATGTGGGGATAAAATCAACCCACCCATCCCTACACACCATATTGTACCGAAATGCGGCACATGAACAGAATAATGCAGCTGAGCTGGCAGATATCAGGCTTATGAGCCTTTCAGAACACTTCCTCCAAATAACATCAACCCCACCCCGATGCAATGCAACATACCATTATGACATGCAAACATGCAAATAACCTAACATACATTCAGTTCAGTACAGACATCATATAGTCAGATCACATAAATATGGGTCTAAATAACGCTTACCGACCCTTGAGTAGGTCCACAGTCGACTTGGGTGACCCGTGCAACCTTACAGATCATTTTAGAAAAATGGGCTCACATGCTCATGTAGCCTGCCCGTGTAGCCCACACGGCCCAAATTGGCCTTAGCCGTGTGGGTCACACGGCCTGGCCTAGAATTCCACATGCCCGTGTGGGCCCACACACTTGTGTGGCCCACATGGCCTAATAGGTCAAGCCTGTGTGTCGCACACAGCCTTGCCCGGCCATCATACGGCCGTGTCACTTGCGTACGGCCTGGCTCGTCGATCACACAGCCGTGTTGTGGCTCACAGCCTTGCACACGGCCTACCACACAGCCGTGTGGCGTCGACAGAATCATTTTTTGGCCTTCGCTGATTCTTGGTTTCTGTGTTTTCAGGTACACACCTGGTAACAATTCACTGCAAAAGCAATCCCGAACCTATAATTAACATTACAAATCCTGAAATTAGCCTATAACCACGGTTAAAATGAATCCATCATTCCAACACGATCGAAAATAACCACTTAACACTTACCTCCAAAACCTTGCGCGATTCCGACTGTTCGGCAACCCTAGAGAAGCCTCGTTCCACCCGTTTCTACACTTCCAAACAGAACATAAGCCCCCTATAAGAAACTCAAGAAAGAATGAAACTTCGACACTCCCAACACTTACCAATTATCGACGAAAAGGAGAACATGTTAGAAGAGCAATAATCGCAAGAGCCTAAAATAGAAAAGGTAGCAATTGAGAACGAAGTAATCAGGGGGAAAAGGAAAAAGAGAAAGGCGTCAGTAAAATTTGAAAACAGGATGATAACCAAAATTTTGCAAAAGAGAGAAACCAAAACCAAATGAAAGGAAATCTGATAACCCCCTAATCACCCCCCTTAATTCTCTCCACTAAACCCACTACTCAGTTTTTAAAACCAACTCAAACTCTTCTCCAACAAGCGGGCAAAAATAAAAGCGTTCAAGCTTGCACAAGGACTCGAACACAGGACCTCCACCATACCAACACTCCTCTTAACCACCAGACCAGCAGGCCCATTCTGATATAATTCTCCCAACATATAATTAAAAGCCTACTGACTAGGGATAGGGCTTTATTCATAAAAATACAAAAATTTAGCCAAGTCAAGGCTTGAACCCAAGACTTCTCAGACATGCTCAGAACACTTAACCACTAAAGCAGACATATATTTGTGTCAATGAATTACAGAAACATATTTGAAAAACTTGGGGCGTTACAAAGTTAATAAACCTTTAAACTAAGTATATATAATAAAATTTAGTGGAAGATGACATATTCGCCGTCTTTCTAAATCCAATCGTGGCCATTGAAAAAGAAAAAGAAAAACAAACTTTCAAACTTTTCTATTCGTCCATAAATTGGTAAGCTAATTCAAGTGTAACACCCCAAACCCGGCCTAAACGTTACGACCGAATCTGGCATGTCACATGAAAGGAATGTCTAAAAACTGTGCATTCGTTAAAAAGCTCATATTCTTTATAGTTGTGGTGAGAAATCGAGTTTAAGAAATTTTGAATAAGAAATGGTTTATTATTATTTTAAGAAAATCCCATATTGATCATTTAATAATAAGCAATAAACAAATTGAAAGCTGAAACCAAATAAAATACCCAAGGCCTTATTACATAACAAAAACTCAAATAAAAATAAGTCCAAATAAAAGAAACGAATTTACGAGTAAACATATGTATGGCCTCCACGAGTCCACCTCAGCTCCCAAATCCGCGATCTAATGATTACCTGCAAAATTTAACTAAGGGGTGAGTCATCGAGACTCAGTGTGTAAATCCCTATCCAACAGGCCCTTACACAATTTCATATGAAAATATGCATATCATGCACCCAAACCTAGCCATCCGCAACTCCTTTTTCTACCCCGTGTGGTACCAAACCACTGGTGGTGCCAAACCACTGGTGACTTAAAGTCACAATATCCGTCAATACATGTGGTGCCAAACCACTGGTGGTGCCAAACCACTGGTGACTTAAAGTCACAATATCCGTCAATACATGTGGTGCCAAACCACTGGTGGTGCCAAACCACTGGTGACCCGAAGTCACAAAGCAAATGATGGGGCCAACCCATCGTGTGATACCAAATCACCGCGCATTTCGATCCCATATCTCAAAGTGGGGCCAACCCACGGTGGTATTAACCACGTGGGCGAGTCGCTATGAGGTGCCAAACCTCCGGTGTCCAAGACACGAATGTGATACCAAATCACCGGTGGTGCCAAACCACCGTGTCCAAGACACGAATCATCAAGTTGTGGGGCCAACCCACGTGTGATACCAAATCACCGCGACGATCCCATATCTCAAAAGTGGGGCCAACCCACGGTGGTATTAACCACGGGGACGAGTCGCTATGAGGTGCCAAACCTCTCGGAGGTGCCAAACCTCGGTGACCGTAGTCACAATGTGGTACCAAACCACTGGTGCCCGTCGACACGAATATCACTGCCCCCTCCACTCATATAACCCATGCAATATGACATAATAATTCGTGTATGCAGTATGTCATGTATGCTAGACATATATCAAATATAAGTATAACATGAATTACCATCATAATCAGATAGACATAAAACAACATAATCACCCTAATCAACCTCTAAGGGTATAACTGTAATTTTACCTACCAAGGGCATTTTCGTAATTTACCCACCAAGGGTATATCGGTAATTTACCCACCAAGGGCATTTTCGTAATTTACCCACCAAGGGCATTTTCGTAATTTACCCACCAAGGGTATATCGGTAATTTACCCAACAAGGGCATTTTCGTAATTTACCCACCAAGGGTATATCGGTAATTTTGCACCTGTAATGGCCTTTCCCAAAGGCCCAAATGTCGCCCCGAGCGACTCAGCTACCATTTCCGGTCGTACCGGACAATTGGGCCTAAAACTCGATTCTGGCCCATTCGGGCCCACACGCTCGTGTGGCCCACCTAGCACAAATCTAGCCATGTATATAAGTTCCACCTAGTCTAGTTCACTATATTCTACACAATCGCACAATTTACTCATAAGGGCCTATGGGCCCATTGGGCCCACTTCGGCCCAAGCAGCCCCAACCCACAAGAATACTACTGATGGCCTCAACTATCGCGTCGAAGCCCCACACGTACGCTCGCACGCTCGTGTGGCTACTATTGCCGTGACCGGCATTTCGGCATTTGTCGCTCTACAACTAGAGAGAGAGTTACACACCGATAGGACTCGGTGTTAATCGCGCCCGACCACTCCTGTGCCCAAACGCCTTCCAAGGTGTGTCAACCTCCTCCTAGAATGCTCTTTATATAGCTAGTTCTTCACCTTCCTTCTTTGTATCTTTCCGATGTGGGATCCTTCACAAGAGAGTTTAAATTCAATCAAACTCTTGCCGTCAGCATCATAAAATAAATACTCCTTTGCTTCTCATGAGATTCAAACCCTGTGCTCCCTTGCAACATAATCCACGCTGCTAGCCACTTGGCCACAAGCTCCTCTTGTGTCTTAAACCATGCACAACTAAATATAAATCTATAGCCAAATTCTTAGGTCCAAGTAAAAAGAAAACCAAAATGCAAAAGCCAAGACTTGAACCTTGGACCTCCTTCCTTCCTTGTGGCGTCACTCCCTTGCCTCTTAAGTGGTGTCACTTTGCCACTACACCACACACTCCACTTGTGTCATTTTTCCCCACATTTTATTCTTAAGGCCTACCTGCCAACTTCCAGGTTTTTTTTTCACCTAAAACCAAAATTTCCCCAAAGCTAATATTTGATCCCGGGACTTCATAGAAGCCCTCTAACCTTCCAAAATAACTTACCTAATAAGTCTAACTTGCATTAATGCCGTTCTCAAAAATTTTAAATCAAGGCCCATTGGGCCCAATCCTACTAGGCCCAATTTCGGGATGTTACAAATCTACCCTCCTTAAAGAAATTTCGTCCTCGAAATTTCCAACTACAGGAACATTTGTACCACCTAACCTACAACGCTGTGCTCACGCTGCGCACTCACGATTCCAATAACCCTAATATACTTTTAACTAGAATTTAGAAACCCTACACATACTAAAAAAACCTAACCATTAAAGCGCATGGATATTTCAGATGCAATCAACTCTATATCCGAACATCACATCCAACCCAAACACACGAATAGATATTCAAAATACAACATATAACAAAGCAAAGTATCGAAACTTACAAGTGGGATTGGTGCCGAGACTCGGTGCCATATTTCAAAAAAAATAGATATATATTTTTCTAAACCATTTTCCAAACCATCTTTTGAAAACATTTTTTGAACCCAAACCCAGAGCCAAGTTTTTGAACCTAGGCTCTGATACCATAATTGTAACACCCCAAACCCTACCTAAACGTTACGATCGAATCGGCATGTCACATGAAAGGAATGTCTAAAAACTGTGCATTCGTTAAAAGCTCATATTCTTTATAGTTGTGGTGAGAAATCGAGTTTAAGAAATTTTGAATAAGAAATGGTTTATTATTATTTTAAGAAAATCCCATATTGATCATTTAATAATAAGCAATAAACAAATTGAAAGTCTGAAACCAAATAAAATACCCAAGGCCTTATTACATAACAAAACTCAAATAAAAATAAGTCCAAATAAAAGAAACGAATTTACGAGTAAACATATGTATGGCCTCCACGAGTCCACCTCGGCTCCCAAATCCGCGATCTAATGATTACATGCAAAATTTAACTAAGGGGTGAGTCATCGAGACTCGGTGTGTAAATCCCCATCCAACAGCCCTTACACAATTTCATATGAAAATATGCATATCATGCACCCAAACCTAGCCATCCGCAACTCCTTTTTCTACCCCGTGTGGTACCAAACCACCGGGTGGTGCCAAACCACCGGTGACTTAAAGTCACAATATCCGTCAATACATGTGGTGCCAAACCACCGGTGGTGCTAAACCACTGGTGACTTAAAGTCACAATATCCGTCAATACATGTGGTGCCAAACCACTTTGGTGACCCAGTCACAAAGCAAATGATGGGGCCAACCCATCGTGTGATACCAAATCACCGCGCACGATCCCATATCTCAAAGTGGGGCCAACCCACGGTGGTATTAACCACGTGGACGAAGTCGCTATGAGGTGCCAAACCTCCGTGTCCGAAGACACGAATGTGATACCAAATCACCGGTGGTGCCAAACCACCGTGTCCAAGACACGAATCATCAAGTTGTGGGGCCAACCCACGCGTGTGATACCAAATCACCGGCGCATTTCGATCCCATATCTCAAAAGTGGGGCCAACCCACGGTGGTATTAACCACGAGGACGAAGTCGCTATGAGGTGCCAAACCTCTGGAGGTGCCAAACCTCGGTGACCGTAGTCACAATGTGGTACCAAACCACCGGTGCCCGTCGACACGAATATCACCGCCCTCCACTCATATAACCCATGCAATATGACATAATAATTGCGTGTATGCAGTTATGTCATGTATGCTAGACATATATCAAATATAAGTATAACATGAATTACCATCATAATCGAGATAGACATAAAACAACATAATCACCCTAATCAACCTCTAAGGGTATAACCGTAATTTTACCTACCAAGGGTATATCGGTAATTTTGCACTGCAATGGCCTTTCCCAAAGGCCCAAATGTCGCCCGAGCGACTCAAATACCATTTCCTGGTCGTCACCAAACAATTGGGCCTAAAACTCGATTGCCCATTCGGGCCACACGCTTTCGTGTGGCCCACCTAGCACAAATCTAGCCATGTATATAAGTTCCACCTAGTCTAGTTCACTATATTCTACACAATCGCACAATTTACTCATAAGGGCCTACGGGCCCATTGGGCCCACTTCGGCCCATCGCGGCCCAAGCAGCCCCAACCCACAAGAATACTACTGATGGCCTCAACTATCGCGTCGAAGCCCCACACGTACGCTCGCACGCTCGTGTGGCTACTATTGCCGTGACCGGCATTTCGGCATTTGCCGCTCTACAACTAGAGTAGAGAGAGTTACACACCGATAGGACTCGTGTTAATCCGCCCCGACCACTCCTGTGCCCAAACGCCTTCCATGGTGTGTCAACCCTCCTCCTAGAATGCTCTTTATATAGCTAGTTCTTCACCTTCCTTCTTTGTATCTTTCCGATGTGGGATCCCTTCGTCAGTAGAGTTTAAATTCAATCAAACTCTTGCCGTCTGCATCATAAAATAAATACTCCCTTGCTTCTCATGAGATTCGAACCTGTGCTCCCTTGCAACATAATCCACGCTGCTAGCCACTTGGCCACAAGCTCCTCTTGTGTCTTAAACCATGCGCAACTAAATATAAATCTATAGCCAAATTACGAGGTCCAAGTAAGAAAACCAAAATGCAAAAGCCAAGACTTGAACCTTGGACCTCCTTCCTTCCTTGTGGCGTCACTCCCTTGCCTCTTAAGTGGCGTCACTTTGCCACTACACCACACACTCCACTTGTGTCATTTTTCCCCACATTTTATTCTTAAGGCCTACCTGCCAACTTCCAGGGTTTTTTTTTCACCTAAAACCAAAATTTCCCCAAAGCTAATATTTGATCCCGGGACTTCATAGAAGCCCTCTAACCTTCCAAAATAACTTACCTAATAAGTCTAACTTGCATTAATGCCGTTCTCAAAAATTTTAAATCAAGGCCCATTGGGCCCAATCCTACTAGGCCCAATTTCGGGATGTTACATCAAGTCCTTTTTCTTGTAATTTTTATAGATTTAGGGTAATGAGAGCTTGGTTTAGCTAGCCCATTTACCAATTTGTTAAATTTTTAAAGTAGTGAAAGTTTTCATTGTTGAGAATTGAATTAAATTGGTGTGAAATTATTAGAAATTAAGCTTAAATTAAGAAAAAGACTAAATTGTAAAGCTTAATTGTTAGTTTCGTACATTAGGGACCAAATTGAATAAAATGTAAAAAGATAATGAAACTTCAGTAGGAATAGGAAATAAGAGGTCCCTACTAAGTAATTGTGAAATTGGATTTCAATCCAAATGACCAAATTGAAACTTATGTTTGTCCCGAGTTTAGGGACTAAATTGAATAAATTAAAAAATATGGTTCATTTTGTAATTAATTTTAATTTGAACTGAATTTGATAGTATTATATATTTATGATCTTATTTAGCTAACGTTGACACGAAACCATCGAGAGGGAAAGGAAAAACGAAAGTTGTCGACGAGTAATTTGAAAAATCGGTTTGTATTTCTATGATTCATAACCATTTGTTTTTTGCATGTCCATGTCATTTTGCATTATATGTAGAGCTGATCATGGGTTGGGCTGGACCAAGTGAAAAATTTAGGCCTATTTTTTAGGCCTGAGCACAACCTAACCCGAAAAATGGGTTTAAAATTTTGCCCAATCCCAGCCTAGATAAAAATGCTAAAACCCGAGCCTAGCCCAGCCCACTTGTATTAAATATGTTTATATTATTTTTATATAAAAATAAATTTAAAAAGTATCATACATCAAATACACTAAAAACATTAAAATAAATATTTCCCAACAAATGGAAAAAAAAACTTCAATAACATTAAGATAGGTGCAACTTAGCAAGCAAATACCTCTAAAATAGTAGCAATAATAATAAAACAAGAGTTATACAATATCCAAACAATAACAACAAAATAGTAGCAATATAATAGCGAAATGATAGCAAAACAATGAAAAAGTAGTGGCAAAATAGTAAAAAACAGCATTGGTTTTCTTTTTTTTTTTTGCAAAACTGGGCCAGGCCGAGCCTAGGCCAAAAAAAGCTTACTCGAAACTTGGACCGTTTAGAAAACGGGCCTTACTTTTTTCTAAGCCCATTTTTTGGGCTTATATTTTTTCCCAATCCCTCCCACTTTTTGGGCAGGCCTTCAAGCCGGGCTGGGTGGCCCGACCCATGATCAGGTCTAATTACATGGTGTTGAGGTGTGTTATAGATGGTTATTTTAGCTTAATTGTTACGATTAAGATTTAATAGAGATAGAGACTAAATTGAATAGAATGGAAAATAGTATGATTTAATTGATATGTTTTAATTGATATGAAATTGAGTTGTAGCATGCTGTCTTATATGATAAAATGATGATTTGATGATAAATTGAGAATGGAAGAATGTGAATTGAACTGTATTTATAATGAATCAGAAATCGGTTACCATATTAATTGTTTGGATCGAGTTAGATATAGTTGGCATGCCATAGGGTTAGGATAACGATTGAAAACCATCGTTGCTGGGCAACTCGGGGTGGTAGATTGTACACATAGAGTCATAGTTGTTGGGCAACCTGGGGTGACAGATTAATCAAATTGTGAAAACCATAATTGTCAGGCAATCCGGGGTGGTAGTATGTACATGTATAGCGTCATCGTTGCCGTACAACCTGGGGTAACAGATTCGCATATCCGTTCCGAGTCTGTGTCTGGTTAATAGGGTTATAAACATATGAATTGATTAAATGATATGTGAAATAGTAAATGAAATTGGAATACAATATGCGATAGTATGCGAAACGAATTGAAAACGAGCCCTGCGGACCAAATGAGTATGAAAGAGTCAATAGGCTTGGAATCGGTTGAAAGAAAAATATGAATTTGATTATATGTATGTAGATATTGATAATGGTAAATAAACAAGTACAAGTACTCAAAGGTGACAAAATGGATTGAATTGATAATATGTTAAATGAATGGAAATTGAAAATTTGGTATGCATATGTAGAGAGTTGGTGTAATTAAATTGATTAAATGTATATTATGTTGTATTGGAAATTGTTGGCATAAAGTTTTAGGTGAATTGACTATAATGTGAAGTAGAATTGAATGTATGAATATGCTTTAAATTTTTGTTTTGGCTTGAATAATGGAAATAACACTATGTTGAAAAAATCCTGGTTTAAAAACGGTTTTCTTGCACAGCGGAAAATTAAAATTTTGAAAATCGACCCGGTTTGTGATATTTATAGCCATAAACCTTAACTGAATTCATACCCGTGTTTTTAGCTTAGTGGAAGTTTGTTGTTCTAGACTTTTAATCAAATGATCTTATCTGCTATTCTCGTACCACAAACTGCTTCGAGTCTGAGCTCGAACCAATTGAATCGAAACACAGAACTAGAAAAAAGTTTTCTCTCCTTTTGGGCTGAAAACAAAAATTCTTTCATCTCAATAGAAACCAATAGAATTGTTATTCCAGAAAAATATATATAATAGTTGAGAATAAATTCTCTCTATTTTTCAGCAAAAGAATAATCTCTCAAAGTTGTGTTTATAGCTCTACCAGTGACATTTATTTATAGGAAGAGAAGGTAGCACCATTGTTGAGTTGTAATGGTTTATTTAAAATAAAAAAACAACATTCTACTTAGAATAGGACTTGGGTGGACGAAACACCCTAGTATTACTACTAGGGTTGCCTCTCCTTTCATGTCCATGAGGGGTTTTTGGGCCTCTCTCACATCGGGTCCAATTACGAGTACTTCCTGGACCTTTTTGACCCTGTACTCTGTAATGTGATCCAACCCGATTTAGCTTTTTAAATTTCCCAAAATGAACTTTAATATTTATATATATAAAAAAATTTCTCATCCTATTTTACCCTCAATAAAATTTTGACAATTTTACCGTTTGTAAAAATTTGATAATTTTGCCCCTGGTAAAATTTTGAGAAAAAGATGTTCAATATTTCACAACTCAACATATTCACTATAACTGAAACATTTATTTTCATTTTCGGGCTTCAAAGCAGTCCAAAAATATAAACTCATTCTTCTGATCATTTTTTAAGTAATCCATATAGGATTGCAAATGGATTGTAACATCCTGGAAAGGGCCTATGCATTTTCGGTTAAGTTGTACGAAGTGACATGTTTTATGTACTAAGAATAAATTTTGAATATTTTTGGAAACCCGAAAATGAGTGAAAATAAGTTAGAAATGAACATTTTTGGAAACCTGAAAATGTATGGAAATGTTAAGTTTAAAAATGGAAGGTGAACATTTTTGGAAACTTGGAAATGTAAGGAAAATGGAAAGTGAACATTTTTGGAAACTTGGAAATGTAAGGAAATGTCAAGTTTACAGAGCCGATCGAAAATTTTTGGAAACTTAGAAATGACCTAGAAATGACGAGTTTTAAGGTTTAAAAGGGGAAATTAAGGCAAGGTGGCCTTAAAAGAAAAAGTATGTGAAATTTGACACACAAACAGGCTTTGGAAAAGTGGCTCTAAGATGGCACTTAGGGCCTATGGAAATGGCGCCACATACAAAGGAATTGGGCCAAGGTTCGAGTCACATGGGAAGCAAATAAAGAAATTTTATTTTTGCTTCTAGAAGCAGAGAGGTGGACGACACAAGGCTTCTAAAAAAGAGGAGTTTTAGCCTCTTTAAAATTCGGCTAATTAGGGGGATAAATAAAGGATTTTTAAATTGGATTATTATGAAGAGATAAATGTTGGATTTAAACTCTTTTATTTATGATAATTAAAGGATTATTCTTTTAATTATTTTAAATTAAGGTGATAAAGTTATCACAAAGGAAGAGTGGTGGCCAAGTAGGGGACTCTAACCTAGTAATTTCGGCTATAAAAGGAAGGGGGGCTACTATCAATTTGTGCTTCCTCCTTTCTCTGCCGAATTCTTAGTGTTCTCTTCTCTTCTCTCTTTCTTTTGTCAAGCCGAATCTTTGTGACTCCAAGCAAGGGTGCAATCGACTGAGGTATTAAGGTAAGAACAATGGATTTTTGTTCTTCAAATTTTTAAAATCGAGATCTAGGAACTGACCCTTTTGTTGTCTCTTGACCGAATATTAAAGGAGGAATTGCGGGATTTCAGATTTAAGGAATTTTGGCTAAGAGAGTTTCGGGATTCAAGGATTTAAGGTAAGACACATGTATATTCGGCCAAAGGCCATATTTTATGTGTTAAGGTTAGATTAAATCTAACATATGGTTATAGGAATTTCGACATCCCTAGGGAAGCAAGGATCAATTTCGGGAATTTCATCACAAGCCAACTTCAAGGGAGAAGAATACAAGTCTCCGGGATTTGATTAATCCTCAAAACGGCGACAAGGCATTAAAGATCTAAATCGGTAGATCGGTTTTTCGGGATTTCAAGGACTTCGTTAAACGAATCAGGTGTGTACCCCACACTAACTTTTAATAAGATTGATGGTAATATGTAAAATATGCATGTCTATAAGAATGTGGCTAAGGTACCATAATATGGTACAGAGTACTCAGGTACGTTTCCTACTCCTATTAGGATTACGAAATATGTTATATTTATAACATGTGAAAATTTATAAGAATGTGAATTTAAGTAGGATATGCATGATATGAATAATATGGGTCATTCGGGTTATATGAAAAAGGGGAAGTGAATGTGACGACTTCGGTCTCACTATCTGAATGTGGTGACTTCGGTCACATTATTTGAATGTGGTAACTTCGGTTACATTATCTGAATGTGGTGTCTCATGACACAATTATCTGGTGGCTATGCCACAAAATTTTATATGGGCGATGAGCATGTCGACTGCAGCGACTGCCTTCGATGGAGTGTAGCGGATGGAGGGTTGACTTAGTAGTCCCCATGGTGTGCAGGTTGGTACGGGGATGTGTAGCGGATGGCATCTAGGTTTGGGTTTGGGTTGCATCATCATTTTTTTATCTGTTATATGAATAAGTATTGGATATGAAAAATGTATGCCTGATCTATTGAATTTTAGTGTTGTGTACACATTGAGTCTGTTGACTCACCCCGTTGTGGGACTATTTTTCAGGTGACGATCAATAATGGATCGGGTTCGGCGGAAGCTTAGGGATGGCCATGCTCAGCTTGAAGTTTTATTCAATAGGGATACTTAAATTTATTTAAGTATTTTAATTTTATTTTGGGATTTTACTTGATGTAATAAGGCCATAAGTTACATTTCTTTACCTTTATTTTTAATTACTACGTTACGAATCATGTTCAATTAAAGTTAAGTAAATTAAAGATAAACCCTAATTGTTTTTTTATCTTAATTAATTGGACTTTAAAATAAGATCAATGGGTTTTTAACTCAAGCCCAACCCAAAACAATATTTTTTTTAAAATCGCACAAGTTTTTCCTAAGGAACAAAAGAATTTGAAACCGGTTTACTTAAGGAACATACCAGATTCGGTTCAGGCTCGTGGGCCGGGTTTGGGGTGTTTCATGGATCATTTTCATTTTTATTTCCATTTCCATTTTTGGAAACCTACATTAATTTTCTAAATGATTCCATTTCTCTATTTCAGAGAAAACCATAATCATTCCTAAATGTTTCCCATTTCTCTTTTCTTATTCATTCTGTTCATTTCTATTCAAACACACAATTCATTTATGGTTTCAACAAGCTAGCGGAGGGACCGATTGGACATATGTAGTTGAGGCTCAAATGATTTATAATTAAGTTTCAGCTTTTCGCCTATTAATTATAAACTCATTTAGTCATGAAGTCATTATACTATAATATCATGACTGAGCTCTCCCCAACGACATACCATTACGAAAGCAACTACTCAGTGCTCATCCAATGACATTGTCATAAGTGTGTTACCCTCATAGGATATCCTTGATCTTTTTGGGATAATATTCATTCTCCCAATATGATCCTATTTTATCTCATAATAGCCATTACATATTCCTTCATAAAAAGTCAATCACTATCAAATAGTGATCAAGGCATCCATCATAAAGACGAACGACCCATGGCCAGGTTTACTTTTCATCAACCATATAATGCCAATGAGAGGATATCATTTACCCATGTTTTGGGCTACAAATTCCACTGTTGTGAATGACGCTACATACTACAGAAGTTGTACACCCAACGCACTAACTTTCGGTTCCTTATCTATTTGAACTCAGGCTTTAACTTACATCAAAGTGTACGAGTCACGCATACATAATTCGACATCCACTCAGGATTTAGGTATGCCAAACTATGAACGTCACAAGTGTCTAAATCCATAAACAAATTTAGGATCTATTCTGCTTGGGTCCTGTCCGATGTATTGTCACTTCAGTCCGTCACATCTTGTATCTATCTTCTATGAGTCATCCACTCCAATTCCCAAGACAAGGCATCACCTGAATTGGTATTGATAGATGACATATTAGTCTTTTAATAAGTTTTCTCATTTCTATTTAGACTAAGGACAGGTTTAGGTTCGTCTACTAATACAAACTGTCTTTCCGTACTACAATCTGACCATATAATACCACTTAGTATTAGTTAAACATTTAGGCAACCAATGAGCAACATTTGCTTCCATTTTGCTTTGCGTGCAAAAACCATGTGAGGACAATTACACAAAGTATATTAATGTAATTAATGATTTTTTTATTAACCAATCTATTTGAAAAAATTACAAGTATATATTGACGAAAATACTACACTTAGGGCACCAAATCCAACACATTGAGCATATTTGCTCAACATACGGTTTGTTTTTTTTTTATGCGTAGGTATAGTAGATTCTCAATAGTTTGAGCAGTTGATCCAGCATCCTGGAAGCAATCCCTGACTCAGCAAAGTTTGTATAAATCCCCTTTTTTTTTTAAGTATGGCTGGTACTTAGGTTGAGTAAATTTTGGTATAAGATTATGTCTATATGCACTTTTGAAATAGAACCTTGATGTATGAAGTTGGCCAATTGAACGTAACATATGTATGATTTCAATTTATGGTTGAATTGTGTTAGATGCTGCAATTTCCAATGATTATGGTGAATAGGTATGAGTGTTTAAGATTTTGAATGAATTAAACTAGATAATTAACCTATAGGTGATATGGTCGTGGTACATTGTTGAATAATGAATTTGTAGCTTATGAATTGAAGTTTGAGGATTGCAAATGTTGCTTGAATTTAAGAGATGAATGTATGCAATGGTTGATTGAAATTGCAGGTTGATGTTCATTAACATTTTGCAGAAATAGTTTGTCACGTCGCGACTTCGAGCGTATGTTGTTGCAACGAGATCAGGCTACTATGCCAGGATGCGACATTGAACATGGGTCGTTATGACACGACCTAGTCAGAATGTTGTGTCACAATGAGAAACCCCTTGATGCCGCAACATCAACCTAAAATTTTGAAAATATTATAGTTTTGTAACATCCCAAACTCGGCCTAGACGTTATGGCTGAATATGGCGATGCCACATGGAAAGGAATTTGAAATCGAATTATCAAGTTAAAACCGTTTCCGTTTGTTAGCTTCTATTTATCTCTCGTCAATTTCAAAATTGTTTACTCATTAATTTGATTCGCTTAAAAACATATTCTGTAGCGGAAGCTTCTAAAACCGTGATATTTTAAGAAAACCGTTCGCGTTTAGGAAAAAGGTTGTGTTTAGTAAACCGAGTTTTCGTTGCAGTTCAAAAGTTCATGAAAACAGTTAAAATCCAAAACAAAGACAAAGAGTCCAAAAGTCCAAATTACATAAAAATACTCCAAAAATAATAGGAATTAAAAACCCTAAATGGAATTAAATCAGTTCAATAGTTGTGTGGTCACCGTTGAGTCCTCCGCCGCACCGATCCGTCTAAGTCTGGGGATTACCTGTACAGATAAAACAGAAAGGGGTGAGTTTACGTAAACTCAGTGTGTAATCCCCACAGAAGACAAGCATACAGTCAAACTACGATCCTATCGGTCAAATGCGATGCCGGCCTAAGCCTATTCCAGCCAAAGAGCGCTTTGGGCCTTAACCCATTTTAATTTCAGTATCAGTTATGCATTAGGGCCTAAGCCCATCACAATAATAGTATTAGATATACATTAATCAGTAAACAGAGTCCTACCCAACCAGCCTCTACACACCATCTCCGTCCATCCCTACACTCCATGTGGGGTTTAAAGCACCCACCCATCCCTACACTCCAAGTAGTACCGAATGCGGCACATAATCAGTAAATTGAGGCTGAGCTGCCAGATAATACGCTTAAGAGCCTTTCAGTACACTTCCTCCAAATATCAACATCCCAACCCAATGCAATGCAACATATAGTATATGACATGCTAATACATGAATATCAGTTATACATACAGTTCGGTATTCATTCATATAATCATCATGCTCAGTACATACATCATACATACAATTTACGTATTTAAGGGTCTAAGTAGTGCTTACCGACCCTAAAGTAGGTTCATAGTCGACTTGGGCGACTCGAGCAACCTTAGAACAAATTTCAGTTAAATGGGCTCACACGCTCATGTGGCCTACCCGTGTAGGTCCACACGCCCGTGTGGCCCATATGGCCCAATGTGGCCTTGGCCGTGTGGATCACACGTTTCGGCCCAGAATCCCACACGCCTGTGTGGACTACCCGTGTGGACCAACAAGCCCCGGTGGCCCACACGGTCCAAATCAGTCTAACCCGTGTGTCGCACACGGCCTACCTGGCCATCACACGGCCGTGTCTTGTGCTCACGGCCTGGCCTCGTCGATCACACGCCCGTGTTATGGCACATGGCCTACCAAACGGATGACCACACGCCCGTGTGGCATCGACAATGGGGTTTTCGGCTTTCGCAGAAACCCCGTTTTTTGCGTTTACGGCTACATACCTGGTATCAATTTAGCGCAAATCCACTCCTGAGCCTTCAGAAACCTAAAAATAGAGTATTCCACACCTTTTAGCAATCCGATTACAAGTCTAAACGTTTAACCACCTAAGCAAAAATTGACTTACCGCTTATTAGAAACGACCCCAACTACAATCAAACCATTGAAGTGGAAACCGATGCTCCACCGCCTTCACCTAAGCAACAGAAATCCCCGATTACACACAAAAATCGGCTATCAAGACAATACCCAAAACTCAGAATCTTATATTAACAACAATCAAGTCTTTACTTACCAACCCGATTGAAGAATCCAACTGTGGAAACAACAATTGATCAAGAACACAACAGAGACCAGACAAAGGAACGAAAATTTGAAGTGCCAACAAAAAGAGAGGGGAGACGAAACATCAGAGAGAAAAAGAAATTGACGTCAGAAATTTTTGGGGATTTTAGAAGAGAGAGAATATAAGTTAAAATAAAAAAAAAGAAGATATCACCCACAATTCCATATTTTTCTCCCACTAACCCCCACTCTCAGACTTTCAATAAAATCGAAACTCTACCAGGCAGTAGAGCAAAAATTAGTACCTTCGTTAACGCAGGGATCCGAACACAGGACCTCTAACAAACCCATACTCCACCTAACCACCAGACCAGCAGGTCCATTCTAACATGGTTTATAAATAATTAAATATAAGCCCACTAAGCAAGTATAAGGCTTACATCAGAAAAATACCAAAATTTCCCAAAGCTAAAACTTGAACTTGGGACTTACACACACACCCAGAACACTTAACCACTGAAACAGATACACAGTTGTGTCATATTTTCACAAAAGCAAAAATAAGAATTTTACGGCGTTACAACTCTGCCCCCTAAAAGAAATTTCGACCTCGAAATTTACCTGGTAAGAACATATGAGGATACTACTGACGCATCGCATCTTCAGGCTCCTACGTGGCCTCCTCAGTGCTATGATTCCGCCACAGCACCTTCATTAAAAGGGTAAACTTCTTCCGAAGAACCTTTACATCGCGATCTAGAATCTGAACCGGCTCCTCCTCGAAAGTCAAATCTGGCCTAACCTCAATCTCCTCAACAGGGACAATATGAGTAGGATCAGAGCGGTAACGCCTCAACATCGAGACATGAAAAATATCGTGGATGCGGTCCAGCTCTAAAGGTAGCTCTAACTGATAAGCGATCGGTCCCACTCGCTTTAGAATTCGGTAAGGCCCAATAAACCTCGGGCTCAACTTGCCCTTACGACCAAACCTCAGAACTTTCTTCCACGGATAGACCTTAAGAAACACAAAATCCCCCATAGAATACTCAATCTCACGCCTTTTCAGATCTGCATACGATTTTTGTCTATCAAAAGCTGCCTTCAAATGATCCTGAATCAGTCGTACCTTATCCTCAGTCTCAGCAACCAGCTCAGGACCCAAAACTCGACGTTTACCCAACTTAGTCCAACACAAAGGAGTACGACACTTATGACCATACAAAGCCTCGTAAGGTGCCATCTGATACTCGACTGGAAACTGTTATTATAGGCAGACTCGGCTAACGGTAGATAATCCTCCCAGCTACCTCGAAAATCAATAACACAACTCCTCAACATATCCTCCAGTATCTAAATCACCCTCTCAGATTGACCATCGGTATGAGGATGGAACGTAGTACTGAAGTCCAATCTCGAACCCAGAGCCTCATGTAACTTTTTTTAGAACCGAGACGTGAAGCAAGGATCTCTGTCAGAAATAATTGACACTGGAGCCCCGTGCAGTCTCACTATCTCAGAAATGTAGAGCTTCACCAATTTTTGAAGAGAATAGTCGGTCTTAACCGGGATGAAGTGCGCAGAATTGGTCAATCAATCCACGATGACCCAAATATAATCCTTCTTTGTGGGTGTCAAGGGCAACCCACTAACGAAGTCCATCGTTACTCGCTCCCACTTTCATAACAGAGTTTTAACCTGCTGCAGCAAACCCGAAGGTAACTGATGCTCAGCCTTAACCTACTGGCATGTTAGATATCGTGCCACGAAATCAGTAACCTCACGCTTCAAACCCGGCCACCAGTACAGTTCTCAAAGGTCTCGGTACATCTTATTCCCACCGGGATGCATAGCATAAGAGCTTCTATGCACCTATCTCAAAATAGATTGCCTCAGATCGATATTATTCGGTGCACAAATCTGACCATAGAAACAGAGTACCCCATCACTATTCAGCCCAAAGTTCGTGGTGTTGACACTCTCAACCTGATGGAACCGAAGACCCAACGATTCATCCTCTAACTGCCTAACTCGAATCTGTTCTATCCAAGTCGGTTTAACCTCTAGCTCAGCCAACAAACTTCCATCGTTGAACAAACTAAGTTGAGTGAACATCGCTCTCAAATCAGTCATCGCCCTACGGCTCAACGCATCGGCCACCACATTGGCCTTGCCAGGATGGTACTCAATAGTACAGTTATAGTCCTTAAGCAGCTCAATCCATCTACGTTGCCTAAGATCCAACTCCTTCTGAGTCATGAGGTACTTGAGGCTTTTGTGATCAGTTTAAATAATACACCTTTCATCGTACAGATAGTGCCTCTAGATTTTCAAAGCAAAGACTATGTCGGCCAATTCCAAATCATGGGTCAGATAGTTTGCCTCATGCATCTTGAGCTGACGAGACGCATATGCTACCACCTTACCATCCTGCATCAGAACACAACCCAAGCCCACATGTGACGCATCGCTGTACACTACAAACTCCTTGCCGCTTTGTGTCAGTATCGAATGGGGAGCTCGAGTCGTAATGATCTTGAGCTTCTCAAAGCTCTCTTACTGTGCATCAGTCCAGAGAAATGGAAAACCCTTACGTAGCAGCTTAGTTAAGGGCGCTGTAATCAGTGAGAAACCTTCCATAAACCACCGATAATAATCCGCTAGACTCAGAAAACTGCGGATCTTAGACACGTTCTTAGGCTGTTTCTAATCAAGTACAGCCTCAATCTTCTTAGGATCGACTCGGATCCCCTCAGCAGACACTACGTGCCCTATAAAAGTTACTTCGCTCAGGCAAAATTCACACTTGATGAATTTAGCATAGAGTTGCTTCTTACGCAGAATCTGAAGCGCAACACTAATATGCTCATCATGCTCATCTTCAGTCTTAGAGTATACCAAAATGTCATCGATGAAGACCACGACAAACTAATCTAGGTAGGGCTGAAACACTCAGTTCATTAGATCCATAAATGCGACCAGTGCATTTGTCAACCCAAAAGGCATAACTAGGAACTCGTAATGCCCATAACGAGTCCTAAAAGCAGTCTTATGAATATCCACATCCTTAACTCTGAGCTGATGGTACCCAGAACAAAGATCTATCTTAGAAAACACGGAAGCTCCTCAGAACTGATTAAAAAGGTCTACGATCCTCGAAAGTGGATACTTATTCTTAATGGTCAGCTTGTTCAGCTGTCAGTAATCAATGCACATCCTCATGGTCCCATCCTTCTTCTTAACGAACAGAACTGGTGCTCCCCAAGGTGACACACTAGGACGGATGAAACCACAGTCCAAAAGTTCCTGCAACTGAGCCTTAAGCTCCATAAGCTCCTTCGGTGCCATTCAATAGGGGGCGATAGACACTGGAGTCGTACCAGGAAGAAGCTCAATCCCAAATTCCACTTCTCAATTCATAGGTAAACCCGGTAGCTCCTCAAAAAAGACGTCCAGAAAATCCCTTACAGTTCGGATGTCCTTTACAGTAGAATCCCCAGAAACGAAAACACTAACATAGGCCAAGAATGCCTCACATCCCTTACGAACCAGTTTCTCAGCGACCAATGCAGAGATCACATTAGCCAAATAATTCTAACGTTCTCCAATCATGACTACCTCATTATCCTCCTTAGTTCTCAAGATGGCCCTCTTAGTCGCACAGTCCATACTGACATGGTGCTTGACCAACCAGTCCATACCCAGAATCAGGTCAAACTCTCCAAATGAAAGCTCTATTAGATTAGCCAAAAATACCGACCCTTGAACCTCTAGCGGAACATCTCTATACAGTTTGCTAACCCAAACTGATTTCCCCAGTGGACTCAGTACAGTCACCTCACTAGAAGTACTCTCAACCAAGATCCCCAAGTTTCCAGACACAGTGCTAGCTACATAGGAATGTGTGTAATCTATGTCTACCAAAGCAAAGTAAGATACATCATGAATTAAGAACGTACCGATAATAATGTCTAGAGCATCTCTATCCTCTCGACGACGAGCAACATAAACAAAAGTAGGCTGCCTCGCCTCAGTCTGTCTAGCACCTCTGCCTGGTGCCCTCTGTCCACGGCTCATATAGTTACCATCCCTAGCCTGACCATGGCCCCTCGGTAGCTGCTGAACTACCCACACTTTCGAATACGGTGCTCTAATGACCCACACTTCAAACATGCTTCAGTCCTCCTCCAACACTCGCCTTGATGGCGTCTACCACAATCTCCACACAACTGCAACCCAGTAGGAGTAACAGGGGCCCCAGCTCAAATCAGCCCATCAGTCCTGACCTTTTTCTTAGGCCTCTGTACCGAGTTCGATGGGTCTGAATCCCTCCTGTTCTTACCCCTCTCACGATCTCTATTTTGGCGCTCAGAGCATTTAACCTCCTCGGCGATCTTCGCCTTCTCATCCAGAACGGAGAACTCTCGTTCCCTCTGCGAAGCTATCAATACCTTCAGATTATCCCTAAGGCCGTCCTCAAAATGGACACATCTCTCATATTCAGTCGCCACCATACCTCGCGCATAGCGGCTCAGTCTAAAAAATTTGGCCTCATACTCGGCCATAGATCGGTCTCCCTGAGTGAGATTTAGGAACTCACGCCTACGAGCATCAATGTAACTAGCTCTCACATACTTACTCTGGAACGATGTCTTAAAGAACTCCCAAGTCAGACAGTCAGGCTGAGCACCATCCTTAACAGTTAGCCACTACTGATAAGCCTTATGGCGAAGCAAGGAGATCGCACCCTTCAATTTCTGCTCGGGGGTGCAGTCCAAATCGTCCATAATCCTCTCTGTGGCCTCTAACCAATACTCAGCCACATTAGGGGCAACTCCTGTGACACCCCTAAAAAGTTCAGCTCCATTGGACCGGAGTCGTTCCGTAACCAACCCTCGGCCCCCAGATCCAGTGTTGGGCCCAGCGACCCTCTTCAATATCCTCAGTATGGCTTGGGACAGTGCGTCGTCCCCAGCCAAGTGACTCTGAGACCCAATCTCAGTAGCAAGTGACACGGGTGTCTCACCCGTGTTTAGATTCGGCATGCTGCCCAGAGATGAGAACTCAGCTCGAGCCCCTCTACGGCCTCTACCTCGGCATCTAGTACCACGTCCACGGATACCTCATGCGCTCATGTCTATTCGGAGTTATCTGTATTACAAATTTTATGAATCAGTTACAGTTTCAATATTTATTAACAAATATTTTATGTAAAGCAGTATCATAAATTTGAAGTTTGTTTTCGCAAGTACAATCTCTATCAGTTTCAGTTTCATTACTGTTTCAGAATAAACTAACTAGAGTGTTTCAGAACAGACTATCTATCATAATAATTTATCAGGATACTTACAAGATCGACGCCGGAGACTCGGTCTACCACATTCCCAGTCAAATCATTTCAAATGATTTGAAAACCAATTCTTTAAAAACCAAATTTTAGGACCCAAAATCCATAGCCGAGTTTTGCAACCTGGCTTTGATACCACTAAATGTAACACCCCAAACTCGGCCTAGACGTTATGGCCGAATCTGGTGATGTCACATGGAATGGAATTTGAAATTGAATTATCAAGTTAAAATCGTTTCCGTTTGTTAGCTTCTATTTATCTCTCGTCAATTTCAAAATTGTTTACTCGTTAATTTGATTTGCTTAAAAACATATTTTGTAGCGGAAGCTTCTAAAATCGTGATATTTTAAGAAAACCGTTCGTGTTTAGAAAAAAAATGTTGTGTTTTGTAAACCGAGTTTTCGTTGCAGTTCAAAAGTTTATGAAAACAGTTAAAATCCAAAACAAAGACAAATAGTCCAAAAGTCCAAATTACATAAAAAATACTCCAAAAATAATAGGAATTAAAAACCCTAAATGGAATTAAATCAGTTCAATAGTTGTGTGGTCACCGTTGAGTCCTCCGCCGCACCGATTTGTCTAAGTTTGGGGATTACCTGTATAGATAAAATAAAAAGGGGTGAGTTTACGTAAAATCAGTGTGTAATCCCCACAAAAGACAATCATATAGTCAAACTACAGTCTATCAGTCAAATGCAGTCTGGGCCTAAGCCCATTTCAGTTTCAGTAGGAGTTCGGGCCTTAACCCATTTCAGTTTCAGTATCAGATTTGCATTAGGGCCTAAGCCCATCACAGTAACAATATCATATATACATTAATCAGTAAACTGAGTCCTACACAACCAGCCTCTACACACAATCTCCGTCCATCCCTACACTCCATGTGGGGTTTAAAACACCCACCCATTCCTACACTCCAAGTAGTACCGAATACAGCACATAATCAGTAAATTGCAGCTGAGCTGCTAGATAATACGCTTAAGAGCCTTTCAGTACACTTCCTCCAAATATCAACATCCCAACCCAATGCTATACAACATACAGTATATGACATGCTAATACATGAATATCAGTTATACATACAGTTCAGTATTCATTCATATAATCATCATGCTCAGTCATACATCATACATACAGTTCACACATTTAGGGGTCTAAGTAGTGCTTACCGACCCTACAGTAGGTTCACAGTCGACTTGGGCAACTCGAGCAACCTTAGAACACATTTCAGTTAAATGGGCTCACACACCCATGTGGCCTGCCCGTGTGGGTCCACACGCCCGCATGGCCCATACGGCTCAATTTGGCCTTGGCCGTGTGGATCACACGGCTTGGCCCAGAATCCCACACGCCTGTATGGACTACCCGTGTGGACCGTGTCTTGCGTGCACGGCCTGGCCTCGTCGATCACACGCCCGTGTTATGGCACACGGCCTACCACACGGGCTACCACACGTCCGTGTGGCGTTGACAGTGAGGTTTTTAGCTTTCGTCGAAACCCTATTTTCTTTATTTTCGGGTACATACCTAGTATTGATTTAGCGCAAATCTACCCCCGAGCCTTCAGAAACCTAAAAACAGAGTATTCTAGACCTTTTAGCAATCTGATTACAAGTCTAAACAATTGACCACCTAAGCAAAAATCGACGTACCGCTTATTAGAAATGACCCCAACTACAATCAAACTGTTGAAGTGGAAACCGATGCTCCACCGCCTTCACCTAAGCAACAGAAATCTCCGATTACACACCAAAATCGGCTATCAAGACAATATCCAAAACTCAGAATCTTATATTAAAAATAATCAAGTCTTTACTTACCAACCCGATTGAAGAATCCAACCGTGGAGACAACAATTGATCAAGAACACAACAGAGACCAGACAAAGGAACGAAAATTTGAAGTACCAAAAAAAGAGAGGGGAGAAGAAACGTCAGAGAGAAAAAGAAATTAACGTCAGAAATTTTTGGGGATTTTAGAAGAGAGAGAAAATAAGTTAAAAAAAAGAAGATATCACCCACAATCCCATATTTTTCTCCCACTAACCCCCACTCTCAGACTTTCAATAAAATCGAAACTCTACCAGGCAGCAGAGCAAAAATTAGTACCTTCGCTAACGCAAGGATTCGAACACAGGACCTCTAACAAACCCACACTCAACCTAACCACCATACCAGTAGGCCCATTCTGAAATGATTTATAAATAATTAAATATAAGCCCACTAAGCAAGTATAAGGCTTACATCAGAAAAATACCAAAATTTGCCAAAGCTAAAACTTGAACTTGGGACCTCACACACACACCCAGAACACTTAACCACTGAAACAGATACACAGTTGTGTCATATTTTCACAAAAGCAAAAATAAGGATTTTGGGGCGTTACAAGTTTAGTCCTAATTCAAACTCGGGTTAGCAATAGAGCCTTTATAAGCTCGTATAAGACTTAGAAATGAATAGAAAATGTTTTATATACCTGTTTAACTTATATTGGTATGTTTATGTTATAAGTTGAACTGTGAATTGGTCAAAATTGATTTGGCAATGAATGTGACACCTTGTAACTCAGACCCGATGATCTGGTCGGGTATTAGGTGTTAGAATTTATCAAATCTTATTGGGATGATGCGTACAAGTGCCTATTCATATAAAATATCATATCCTTATACATATATACACAAATTTTTGTTCTCAAAAGTAATGGTTTAGCTACTAATTGAAGGCATTTAGTCAATAATTCTGCTAAATCATTTTATACATATAAGCAACAAACTTTGCGATAGTTATTCGCACTAATAATCTATCATATAGTAATATTTTAAAGCTTGAGAAATAAAATTACCAACATTAGCAAGAATTGTCTTGATTGCATAATCTGAAAGTTTTGTTCTTAAACAAATCATAAAATAAGTACGCTTACAAATGGTAGGTTGTGATTTGCTAAATCACATGTGATTACCTTGTAGATGCATTTATCAAAATTATATCAAAACATCCATTTGTTGGATAAATGGGCTTATATGTTTTTTTAGAAATACAAGAGATTTAATCTCAACTTTTGCTAGTGAGGTTTTAATAGATCATCTTCTTTGAGGACAAAAAGCACTTGAGAAATCTTTAAAAATGAAGAATCTTCAGGTTCTTTATAAATATTGATGTAAATTCTCATCTTGTCGCATCATTATTGATCGGGATGGTCTAACCGATTATGCCAACTTAATTAATACATTTGGAGTAGTAAACTTCAGGTTTACTATGCACATGATTCAACAATACTAATGTAAATTTTTGGTTTACCATCACATGTGACCAAACAAACAAATATACTAGCATTGTATCAAGAAAGCACCAAATCAATAAGTCCAGAGGTAGTTATAGATGCCATCTTTGAAGCATCCAAACTCAATACAATAAAGTAAAAGCCTAAGCCACATGCATTTGTTGCAAGTAGAATTTATCAATTTTCAAAATGTGCACAAATGAATATTTCCTTTGCATAGATATATGTGCAAAATAAAACAAAGTGCATGATTATACCATAAATTCACTTAACATCAATCTTATCATTAGGGTGAGCGTTCAATCGAATCGAGTGAAAAAATTTCGAGTTAATTGAGTTGACGAGTCCTATTTCATCATCTTAACTCGATTTAAAATTTTTTTGAATTGAGTCGAGTGAAATGAAATTTGAGTTGAGTTGTATAGAGTGGAATTGTTTGAGTTAAATGAAAAACAAATTAAACATGTCAAATTAAAATCTTGTTATAGTATAACTAATTCCATGTTACAACACATAAATTTGAAACCATATATATTTGAAAAAACTTTCAAAGCAAAAAAAAAAAAAAAAAAAACCTTTAGTTTGATAAACTTGAATCATTAATTAACTTATTTAAGTCCCAAAATTATTATTTTAGAAAATTTTTAAAATTTTAACTTTCTTTTATTTTCTTTAGAATTTTTTAAAAATATATTATATATTTTTAAAAAAATATAAATTTTTTAATTTTTATAAATATTTTGAATTTTTGAAAATTATTTTCAAATTATTTGTAATTTTTGTTGAAAGAAAGTGTAACACCCGCAACCCGACCTAGAAGTTTAGATCGAGTTCCGGTTGTCACATTGGTCACCGAAGTTACCGTAGTAAATTTTACAAAACAAGTTCTCAAGTCAAACAGAAACATTTAATCGTTTAAAACCCAGTATATAGAATTACCATTAGGTTAAACATGTAACCGAAATTAAATTAAAACGGAACTTGTACCATAGCTTTACAAAATCTTACAGTTCAAAAATCGTTTACCCAAATAAAAACTAATAATATAAACCAATAATCATTTATTCCCACCATGACTGTCTGAGACCTCTGCACACTGAGTCCAGCGTCAGTATTCAGATAAAGGTACCTGAAAAGGAAACATTAAGAGGGGGTGAGCTTCATGAGCTCAGTGTGAGTCCGAAACAAGTCTAAAATCGAGATAAAGAATTCAAAACAAGAGGCAGAAATAGGGTATTCGCATCAGAAGCGCAACCAAATTTCAAACACACACTAAATCAGAAGTCACACCGGAACTGGTGCCCAAACAGAGCTTAATAATCAGAGCACATTAGATTCACATAGAAGTCTCAGCACAAATGCTAATCAGACAGACAGATCACAAACAACTAGTCTTTCAGTCAGAACTCACAGACAGATGCGGATGAAATGCAGTGAAATAAGAACCCACCCATCCAGCCAACACACCTCTCCGTCCGCCGATCACACCCCAAAAGAGTTGTTAAAGCTCATCCAACCAAACACACCAATTAGGACCAAGTAGGCCCATCCAACCCTACACATCATATAGAGTCATCCCGGGTTGCGCGGCAATAATAACTTATCAAAATGCAGTTGAACTGCTAGATCAGATAAATATACGCAGCAAGGGTGACGTATGTGCTTTATCTGATCTGATCGCGAAAATTCGTAGTATGCATAAATTGCGCTTTGAACCGCGGATCGATATATATATATATATCGTAGCATAGCTAACGTACATGCGATGCTGATGCAATGCAAGAAACCGCTATCTCGGTGAATTGCGATTAAACCGCCAGATCGAGATAAAGTACGTAGCATAGCTAACGCATATACATGATGATACAGATCGCGATCGATGAAACCGCTATACCGGGTAAATTGCGCTTAAATGTGATTGTTGATTTCGAGTTTTAAATTTATAATGATCGAACTCGGAACTAACTATAACAACGATTGAGGCAAGTGCACCTATCGAACAAAGAGTATAACTTAGGCAAGACCGGATTGTTGAACCCAAAGGAACCAAAAGTACTAATACTAACTTTCTTTTTATTATCTAGCCTAAAATAAGTGAAGTTGTTATTTAATCTAAATTTAACTAACTACTAAGCTAAAGACGCAAAGACAAAAAGAATGAATTGGGGAAATCTTGTTGAAAAAACTCGCTTGATTAAGACGATACCCTTAGGAAGAATCCACCTAGACTTCACTTGTTATCTAACTCGAACTGCACGATTTATTCACTTGACTTGATCCGTAAGACTCCTAATGTATATTAAACCCTCTCTCTTTAATAACGTCTAACCCTAGGTTGATTAATTGAAATCTCTTTCTAATTAAAACCCCTAGAATTGCATTAACTCGATCTATGGACTCCCATATTAGGTTTCACCCTAATCTGGCAAAATCTCGTCACCCTATCTCTAGGCGCGCGATCAACTCCGCTTAATTATGCTAGATCTACTCTTAAGCATGGACTTTTTCTCCTCCACCTAAGCACATCAAACTTGAATCAATATCCAAGAAATATTAACACAAGAATTAAGAACACATAATTAAGAACAAATCAAGTATTTATCATATAGTTCAGCAAACGATAACAAGATTCATCTAAGTTTCATCCTCTTTAGGTATCTGAAGGGTTTAGTTCATAATAATAAAAGAAAACATCTCAGAAGAAAAGATAAAACAAAACATAAGAAATCCCTAAAACCCCCTGAAGGAATTGAAGGAGAGATCCGCTGTCTTGAGAAGAATTCTGACTTCTTGAGATGGATCAACTGGCTATCTTCGAGTGTTTCCCACAAATCTGACCTTTTCGGCTCAGCTCCTTGGCCTAGCTCACCGCCCCCTTCTAGGTTATACTTAGGGTGTTTATATAGGCTTTTGAAATAGGTTTCTTTGCCCCTAAGTATCTTTTTTCGAGTGAAATTGCTCTTCCCCACGACAGGGACACGGCCATGGCACACGCCCGTGTGAATCATCTTTAGGCCGTGTTCGGACTTTTAATAAGGTGACACGCCCGTGTAAATCGTGATCAGGCCGTGTTCTAGTCTATCAAGGAGACACGACCATATTGGCTCAAGTCCAGGCCATGTCGATTTTCACTTTGGCCCAATTTGGTCTGTTTTGAGCCTGTTTCTCGTTCTTTCCATCCTCCGATGCTTTCCTGAGTATAAAACATGAAAAAAAGGATTAAGAGCACCTTTTTACATAAATCAGGGGATAAATCATCCGAAAGTATGCTAAATGTGGGATTAAAATATGTTACTTTTACGGTTTATCACATACCCCCACACTTAAGCTTTTGCTTGTCCTCAAGCAAAATTCTCAACTTACAATTAAAACGAACTTTCCATGATTCAATATTCCTATCAAAAATGTCTCATCATAATTCATAGATAATTTATACATGGATAATTTAACTCAAAGAGTCCTAAAGATTCAAACAATATAAGTCATACATTTGTAGCACAAAACATAGGTGTTTCCCCTCATCTAAATAATTACCTCTGATCCAAAACCTACAAGGATTGACATCCTCACAAAAGATTCACTCAAATCACTCGAAGTGTTTAAGTTTTAGCATTAAGCACTCAAATGTCAAACCTGAAAAGTTAATCCCATAGGCTTGCATGAAAATCAAATCTCCACAACTGTAATATGAGATGACGCACAAATCAAAAGGTCTTTGAAAGGGTTGTAACGGGGCTTGGGTTAAGGTGTGGATAAAGGCTGAATTAGAGGGTTAGAATCGAGATCGACCTAAAAAATTACCTAACTAGAAACAACGAACTAAAAAATAAATAATTACATGAATTGAAACTTTGAAACTAATAATACGAGCTTCTTCTTCAATAAATAGACTTTAACTGTACAAGCTCGCTTTTCATCATACTAATACTGAATATACTTCGATTTTTTTAAGAACAAATCAAGTAATAATAAAGAACTTTAACAACTGAAATAAAGAACATAGTTAGGCAACTGATCAAATCAAATCTCGACAAAAAAGGGTAGTCAAGGAGAATGGTGATAACAAGTACAAAGGGTTTTGGGTTAATATTAGTGGGTGAGTCAATAAAAAGGGTTGTTAGGATCAAAGGGGTTCACTAGGGGTTAATTATGAAGGTAGGCTTTTTATGGAGTAAGTGGGTTAAATCCTAGGTGCCTTTATCATTTCTGTATATCAAATCAAAGATGTGGTCTCAACATGTATAGTCGAGGCAAGTTCTAGAATAACAGTTCAATGTTGACACATTCATAATCAAAAAGTGAGCATGAAAAAGGATATATGCTCTTATAAGGCTCAAAATCTCACAAAAATTATGGGTATTTTGATATCAACCTCGTAAATTTCAAACTTCAAAGTAATATTCAAATTCAGGTAGACAACCTAGAAAAAAAAATTAATTTCTAAAAAAAACTAGACTTATCATGCTTGATTCTCTAGTATCTTAGAATTTAATTATCAATGCACAATTATCAATGACTTAATCTAAAACATATCAATAAAGATCATAAATCATGGAAATTTCATTCTAATCATAATATGAGAAACTTACTTTAAAACAAGACTAAATTTAGGGATTTGAGAATAATGCAAAAAGTTTGGAACCCTTAAGATTCACCCCCCACACTTAAGATGTACATTGCCCTCAATGTACAAAGATAGATAATAGCACTATAATAATAAAATCATAAGATATGGGGAAAAGTGAAACTTCCTGAATTATGGATGACATCCTTGGATTGGAGGTGAAAGATACGTTGGAGGTGTCGTCTTTTGTTGTGGCGGTTACTAACAAGCTCTGTGCTAGATGAAGAAATTGGGTAGCTCATGGAGGATTAGCCATGAATTATTAAGACACATTTAAAATAAACTAAATATATATATAATTAAAGACAAGAAAGATAAAGAGAAAGAAAACAGAAAGTAAAATAAAATTAAAAGAAAAGATGGATAGACTGAGGGGTCCTTATTGTTGGATGGTTCGCGAGGTGGGTGTGACCTCTAAGGTCATGAGGTGTTGGCGATGGCGTATGGCGTGATTCCCAAGCACCTTTAGAACCTGACACTAAGAAACTAAATTAAAATAAACTAAATTAAGCATAAGATAGTCAAAGAGAAGGAAAATAAAGGAGAAGATAAAAGTAAAAGAAAAGATAAATGGTCTTAAAGACCCTTGGCTTGGCGAGTGAATGAAGCAGCCGGCATGAACTTATATAGATTGGTCTCCATGAGGAGACTGTGCTTGGCTTCTTCCGCTTCTTTGACATGGTTTTGATGTAGCTCAAGAGTATAGAGAAAGGAGGGGAGAAATCTGATAAAGGGGGGGGAAGAAAAGAGGTGGAAAGTAGGTGAGAAAAAGGAGAAGTGGGTGGATTTAAATGGAGTTTTGGGGTCTGACACTTTCCCACGCCCGTGTACCGTGTGTGTGTTGATTCACACGGCCGCCTTGCACGGCCATGTGTCTAGGCGTGTTGGTTCACCCACACCCCTTTTACAGATTGCCACGCCCGTTGGTGATAAGTCAGTGTCGTCCACGGCCGCGTCGCACAGCCGTGGCGTTTTGTCGGTGCCCGTGGGGTGGTGGTTGGAGTCCGTGACTTGAAGATTTGATTCTTTCTGACTTGTACCTCTTCTGCCATTGTCAGTACGGAGATTCTGTACCTACACATGGCCACGGCCATGGCCGTGTGCAAGGCCGTGTGGGCTGGAAATCTGCACTTTTGGTTAGTTTAAAACTAGGTGTTTAAGACTAAGAGAAGAGAAGAAAATAAAATGAAAACAAATACGAAAGTAATTAGTGTTAGTGCTCGGGTTGCCTCCCGAGAAGCGCTCGTTTAAAGTCTTAAGCTAGACTTTCCTCGTATTCGAAAAAATCAAGGTGGTTTAAAAATTTGAATATCTTCCCTCATGCTATCAGTTCTATTTCCTTGATAAAGTTTAAGTCGAGAAGCGTTTATATTAAAAGTACCAAAAATAGGATTACTTACCTCGACTGTTCCGTATGGGAAAATATTGTGTACCTCAAGAGGAATTTCTTCATTTGTGTTCAGGTCTGATGTGATGAGGCGAGGATCTGCTTTATCTAACAGTTCCTGGTCTCCTATTTTGAAGTGGTTTGTTGCTCCTATGAGCTCTTCTGGGGGATCCTTCGGTTTTACTTCGTGTGGTTCCAGTTCTTCTTTGAATTGTGTTTTCCACTCTTCTAATTTGTCGACCCTAAAGCTTCGTTCCTTATGTAATTCTTCTTTTTTGTCATGGGGTCCATGATTCGGCTCAGGTTTGTAACCTTGTGGTGTTTCCTGTGGTGAAAGTTGAACAACTTGGTTATCAACTGAATTTACTTTCTCACCTTCATCAATTGTTGTCCTGACCGAGTCAAGAGCTTGTAAACTGATCGATTCATCACCTACACGAAGTATGAGTTCTCCTGTACCAACATCAATTTTTGTTCTAGCAGTTGCTAAAAAGGGTCTTCCTAAAATTAAGGGAATCGAATTATCCTCATCCATGTCTAAGACAACAAAATCTACTGGGAAAACGAATTTATCAATTTTTACAAGAACATCTTCGATAATATCCCTAGGAATTCTAACAGTTTTATGAGCTAGTTGGATGCTCATCCTAGTTTGCTTGGGTTTCCCTAGACCTAGTTGTTTAAACAATTTATAAGGCATGACATTTATGCTTTCCCCTAAATCAGCTAACGCATTATCAATAGGTAAACTACCAATTAAACATGGAATCGTAAAACTCTCTGAATCTTTTAATTTCTGTGGTAGTTTATTTTGCAAGATTGCCGAGCACATTGCGTTTAGTTCCACGTGTGATGCCTCGTCTATCCTTCGCTTGTTCGTCAAAAGCTCTTTTAAAATTTTTCTAGAATCTGGCATCTGCGAAAGGGCTTCAAGTAGCGGTAAGTTAATATGTAATTTCTTTAAATGTTTAAGAAACTTACCGAACTGTTCCTCTGTATCGTCTCTCTTCATTACTTCGAGATAAGGAATGCGAGGTTGGTACTTTTTGATTACCGGTTTTGGCTTTTCTTGTGTTACATCAACTTTACCTTTCTCTACCTCGTTTTCTTGTATTGGATTGGGTTCATCTAACCCTATACTATCATGAGTTGTGATAGCTTGGATTTGCTCCTTTGGGTTAATCTCAGTGTTGCTTGGTAGACGCCCTTGCCGTCGTTCAGAAATTATCTATGCAAGTTGTCCAATTGTCTTAGTAAGTTCCCCAACTTGACTTTCGATCCCCTTAATTGATGCCTGTTGATTCTTAAGGGTGGTTCAGTGTCTTAGAGACGGTTATATGTGGCTACCATGAATTTTGTCAGCATCTCTTCAAGGTTCGGCCTCTTTTCCTATGGATAGGGCTGATTTTGGAAATTTTGAGGAGGTTGTTGTCTTTGAATTCCTTGATTTCCTTGACCTCCCCATGAAAAATTTGGGTGGTTCCTCCAACCTGGATTATAAGTATTACTATAAGAGTTATTATTAGATCTGAAATTATTACCTATATAGTTCATCTGCTCACTTTCGTGCTTGTTGGTAGGGTGGGTACTCGAGGATTCGCCACGCCCACTTGCATCGCATTCATTGGATGTACTGCGAAGAACACAAACTATCAAGCTTTTTATTCATCATATCTACCGTGTTGATAGCATGGTTACTGCGTCGAGGTTGAAAACTCCGGCTGATTTTTTTGGTTTTGTCCTTGTAACCTGCCACTGATAGTTATTCAGTGACATCTCTTCAATAAACTCTTAGGCTACTTCAGGAGTTCTGTTGTTCAGGGTTCCACTGGCGGCTGAATCAATTAGTTGCCTCGTTGAGGGGTTTACACCGTTATAGAAAGTTTGGACTTGGAGCCACAAGGGTAAACCATGGTGCAGACACCTTCTCAAGAGATCCTTGTATCTCTCCCATGCGTCGTATAATGTCTCTAAATCCATCTGCACAAAAGAAGAGATATCATTCCGTAATTTGGCCGTTTTGGCCGGTGGGAAATATTTTAATTAAATTTTTTTGGTCATTTGATCCCATGTAGTGATTGATCCTCGTGGTAACGAGTTTAACCACTGTTTGGCTTTATTCCTTAATGAAAAGGCAAATAACCGAAGACGGATGGCATCATCAGAAACGCTATTTATTTTGAAGGTATCATAGAACTCTAAAAAATTAGTTATATGGGTATTTGGGTCTTAAATCCCAGAAACCATCAAATTGAACAAATTGTTGAATCATTTGTATAGTGTTAGGCTTTAATTCAAAATTATTAGCAACTATAGCAGAGCCTAAATAATACTTGATTCTCGCTCTCCCGTTAAATGAGGTTTAGCATAATCATACATAGTACGTGGAGCATTATTTTCTACCACATCTTGTGGTGGTGGATTATTCTCGTCCATCCCTTCAAAGAGGGATTGGATCTCGCCTCTCTCGCTTTTTTCATGTAATTTAGAGCTCGCCTAATTTCTCTACGATTCTGCGAGCGGTAGCTTCAATATCACTATCGTATACTAGTGGTCCTCTCGGGTTCCTTCTAGTCATAAACTAGAGGTACCTGCTAGGAAAAGAAAGAAAGAAAATTTAGCAAAGTTAAAAAAAAACAAAAACAAAAACAAAAATAAAAATAAAAGTAAATTGCGGAAAATAATGGCTAAAGTAATAAAAACAGAGCTTTCTTAATATTTTAGTTCCCCGGCAACGGTGCCAAAAACTTAATCGTTGATTCAAGAGTTTTAAATTTATAATGATCGAACCTGGAACTAACTATAACAACGATTGAGGCAAGTGCACCTATCGAACAGTAGTATAGCTTAGGTAAGACCGGATTGTCGAACCCAAAGGAACCAAAAGTACTAATACTAACTTTCTTTTTATTATCTAGCCTAAAATAAGTGAAGTTGTTATTTAATCTAAATTTAACTAACTACTAAGCTAAAGACGCAAAGACAAAAAGAATGAATTGGGGAAATACTGTTGAAAAAACTTAGTTGATTAAGACGATACCCTTAGGAAGAATCCACCTAGACTTCACTTGTTATCTAACTCAAACTGCATTTATTTATTTACTTGACTTGATCCGTAAGACTCCTAATGTATATTAAACCCTCTCTTGAAGCGAATAACGTCTAACCCTAGGTTGATTAATTGAAATCTCTTTCTAATTAAAACCATAGAATTGCATTAACTCGATCTATGGACTCCCATATTAGGTTTCACCCTAATCCGGCAAAATCTCGTCACCCTATCTCTAGGCGCGCGATCAACTCCGCTTAATTTTGCTAGATCTACTCTTAAGCAGGGACTTTTGCTCCTCTACCTAAGCACATCAAACTTGAATCAAAATCCCGGAAATATTAACACAAGAATTAAGAACACATAATTAAGAACAAATCAAGTATTTATCATATAGTTCAAAGAAACGATAACAAGATTCATCTAAGTTTCATCCCCTTCTGTATCTGAAGGGTTTAGTTCATAATAATAAAAGAAAACATCTCGGAAGAAAAGATAAAACAAAACATAAGAAATCCCTAAAACCCCCTGAAGGAATTGAAGGAGAGATCCGCCGTCTTGAGTAGAATTTCGGCTTCTTGAGATGGATCAACTGGCTATCTTCGAGTGTTTCCCACAAATCTGACCTTTTCAGCTCGGCTCCTTGGCCTAGCCCACCGCCCCCTTTTAGGTTATACTTAGGGTGTTTATATAGGCTTTTGAAATAGGTTTCTTTGCCCCTAAGTATCCTTTTTCGAGTGAAATTGGTCTTCTCCACGATAGGGACACGGCCATGGCACACACCCGTGTGAATCATCTTTAGGCCGTGTTCAGACTTTTAATGAGGTGAGACGCCCGTGTAAATCGTGATCAGGCCGTGTTCTAGTCTACCAAGGAGACACGGCCGTGTTGGCTCAAGTCCAGGCCGTGTCGATTTTCACTTTGGCCCAATTTGGTCCGTTTTGAGCCCGTTTCTCATTCTTTCCATCCTCCGGTGCTTTCCTAAGTATAAAACATGAAAAGAAAGGATTAAGAGCACCTTTTTACATAAATCAGGGGATAAATTATCCAAAAGTATGATAAATGTGGGATTAAAATATGTTACTTTTACAGTTTATCAAAATGCCAGATCAGTTCAGAATCAGTCTCCTTTCTCTTCACAATCCCATCCTAAAATATTTTATGCAGATGTATGTATGCATACAAACTCACAGAACAGAGACACAATATGAGATAGTTAGTCAATACAGCTATGCACAAACACCCAACAGAACAGATTCAGATTCAAACACTTCACATGTCAGTCACACAGGTACACCCAGGCCGAAGCCCAGATCAGAATTCTTAACTACCCTTATATAAGCTTAGCCAAGGGTTGAAGCGCACAACACATTTTCATATCAGAAAGGCACACCAAACCAATATAAGTGTCTTAAGACCACACGCCCGTGTGCTCTGGCCGTGTGGAACTGCCTTGGCCATCTGGGAGGTCAAAAGCCCGTGAAAAAGAGGCACACAGTCGTGTGACAATGGCACACGCCCATGTGAAGAGAGGCACATGGCCGTGTGACAGAAGCACACGTCCGTGTGGACTAGGGACATGGTCGTGGGAACAGGTCGTGTAACTCTCTGTCCATTTGCACTAATTTTGAGTACATGGCTGACATGGCCGTGTGAGGGTCTCACACACCCGTGTGCCCACCAGACACGGTCGTGTGTCCAAAACACGCGCCTGTGTGGAATCCCTAAATCCCAAAATTAGCCACATGGTCGTGTGGCACCAAATCACTCAAACCCTAATCCCCAATCTCACACGCCCATGTGCCCGAGGGACACAGCCGTGTGACAAAAGATAAAATCCCCAAGTCGGCCACACGACCGTGTGGCACCAAAATTGGCCCGAAAACCCTATTCCCAAAAGCACACGGCCGTGTGAGCTAGCACACGCTCGAGTGGAAATGATCGTATGTCAGAGTCTTAAAAATTTATATAATGAATGATCTAGCCTAAAAACTAACTGTGACAATGATTGAGGCAAGCGCACCTATCGGACAGTAGTATAGTTTAGTGGCAAGACTGGAATGTCGAACCCAAAGGAACCAAAAGTACTAATACTAACTTTCTTTCTATTATTTAGCCTAAGAATTGAAGTGAATTATTGTTTAATTTAAAATTAACTAACTACTAAGCTAAAGATGCTAAGACACAAAGAATGAATTGGGGAAATACTTGTGGGAAAAACAAATTGATTAAGACAATACCCAAGGAGGAATCCACCTATACTTCACTTGTTATTTAACACTGAACTAGACGATTTATTCACTTGACTTGATCCGTAGGATTCTCTAATTTATATTAATACCTCTCTCGAGGCTACTAACGTCTAACCCTAGGTTGATTAATTGAAATCTCTTTCTAATTAAAACCCCTAGGATTACATTAACTCGATCTATGGACTCCCATATTAGGTTTGACCCTAATCCGGTAGATTTTCATCATCCTATCTCTAGGGTTATGATCAACTCCGCTTAATTATGCTAGATCTACTCTTAGGCAGGGTTTATTCCTCCTCTGCCTAAGCACATCAATACTTGAATCAATATACTTAAATATCAAAACAAGAATTAAGAACAAATTAAGTATTTATCATATAGTTCAGAAAATAATAACAAGATCCGTCTTAGGTTTCATCCCCCTCAGGTATCTGAGGGGTTTAGTTCATAATAATAAAAGAATACATCTTAGAAGAAAATATAAAACAAAACATAAGAAAACCCTAAAACCCCCTGTAGGAATTGAAAGAGGGATCCTCTGTCTTGAGTATGATTTCGGCTTCTTGAGATGAATCAACTGGCTTTCTTTGAGTAAATCCCACAATTCTGACCTCTCTTGCTTGGCTCCTTGGCTTAGCTGGATGCCCCCTACAGAAGGCTTCTATCGCCTGCCCTTTAGGTTGGCCTTTAGGGTGTTTATATAGGCTTTTGGAATGTCTTTCTTTGCCTCTAAGGACCCTATTCTGAGTGAAACTTCTCTTTGTCACGGTAGGGACACGCCCGTGCAACCCGCCCGTGTAAATCTAATCCAGGCCGTGGTCGAGCCTGCTAAAGGGGCACGGCCATATGGCTTGGGCCCAGGCCGTGTTGATTTCCTACTTTAGCCCATTTGGTTCGTTTTTAGCCTGTTTCACGTTCTTTTCATCCTCCTATGCTTTCCTAAGTGTAAAACATGAAATTAAAGGATTAGGAGAACCAAATTCCACAATTCAGGGAATAAATCATCCAAAAGTACGCTAAATATGGGATTAAAATATGTATATATTACGGTTTATCAAATACCCCCACACTTAAACTTTTTCTCGTCCTCAAGCAAAATTCTCAACTTACAACTAAGAACTTATTTTCCTCAGTTCATAATTCTCATCAACAATGTCTCATCATAATTCATAGATAATTCATACATGGATAATTCAACTCAAAGAGTCCTAAATATTCAAACAATCTAAGTCATATATTTTTGTAGCATGAAAACATAGGCGTTTCCCCTCATCTAAATAATTACCTTTAATTCAAAATCAACAAAAATTGACATCCTCGCTATAGATTCACTCAAATCACTCAAAGTGTTTAAGGTTCAAAATTAAACACTCAAAAGTCGAACATGAAAGGTTAATCCCATAGGCTTGCATGAAAATCAAATCTCCACCACTATAATATGAGATGATACACAAATCAAAAGGTCTTTAAAAAGGGTTGTAACGGGGCTTGGGTTAAAGGTGTGGATAAAGGCTTGAATTAGAGGGTTAGTATCGAGATTAAATTGACAAATTACCTAATTAAAAAGTTGTACTAATACTAAATAATTACACCACGAAAACTTAATACCAATAACATGAGCTTCTTCTAAAGATAATGAAATTAACAGTTTGAGCTCAAATAACATAGAACTAATAATGAATATACTTCGTTTTTTTTAAGAACAAATCATACAATAATAAAGAAATTAACAACTGAAATGGAAAACATAGTTTAGCTAAGTAATCTGTTCAAATCAGACCTCGACTTAATGTGGGTCAAATTAATTAAAGGGATTTCAACAATAATGGTTTTTGGTTAATGTTGAGGGTGAGTCAATAAAAGGGTTGTTAGGATCAAAGGGGTTCACTAGGGGTTAATTGTGAGGGTAGGCTTTTAGTAGAGTAAGTGGGTTAAAACCTAGGTGCCTTTATCATCTCTGTATATCAAATCAAAGGTGTGGTCTCGACATGTATACTCGAAGCAAGTTCTAGAATAACAAATCAATGTTGACACACTCATACTCGATAAAGTGAGCATGAAAAATGTATGCTCTAAAAGGCTCAAAATCTCACAACAATTATGGGCTTTTGATGACAACTTTGTAAATTTCAAAATTCAAGGTAATATTTAAATTCAGGTAGACAACCTAACAAAATTTTTAATTCTGAAAAATAGACTTATCATGCTTGATTCTCTAGTCTCCTAAAGTTTAAATCATCTGTAACAGCCCGATTTAGGGGCTAGTCAGAACAGCGATCTCGAGATCACTAATCCGAGGTTAGAGAAAAATATTTTTATGTTATTTTTTGTGTTATAACATGTTTATAAGGGTGCATGAAAATTTTGGTGCTTTAATTTTAGCGATTTCTTGCTTAATCGCGAAAAAGGACTAAATCGCATTAAGTGAAAAAGTTCTATTTTATTTGCTAGAGGTGACAAATAGCTATAGAGTGTAAATTGGAGGTCTTTAAAGTGCAATTATACCTTCCTAAGAGTGATGGACGGTCAAGGGGACAAGGAATTAAAAAGTTGACAAGAGTTGGTGACTTTTGTTGACTAAATGAATAAAATAAGAGAAGAATAAAGAAAAGAAAGGTATCATCTTTTCTCTTCTTCATCATCACCGAAAATTGGCAGGAAACAAGGGTTTGAGAGCTCAAAAATTTCAGCAAACATTTCTCCTCACAAGTAAGTGATTTTGGTGATCTTTCTTGATAAAAATTGTACTTTTGGAGTCCCCAAAGCTTAAGCTAGCTAATGAGGGGACTAATTTGCAATATGGTTGAAAGTCTAGGGACTTTCCATGAGAGAGTTTATGTTGGTTGCTGAGTTTTTATGGATGAAAATGAATGTTAGGAAGATGAGAAACAACTTTTGTGAAAGGTGTTGTCATGAAAACACCTAATTAGGACTAAGATGCAAATGATGTAATTTGTTCATTAATGCATGAAATAGTCAGAATTGTAGAAAGTTGTAAGAGGATTAAATGTTCAGCTAGGCTTGCTTAATAGGAAAATGTGATGAAAAGTGATTTACGAGCCTAGGGGCAAAATAGTCATTTTTGCCTAAGTGTAGATTTTGTTGTATTATGAATTATAAGTGATTAAATGCGTAAATTCTATTGTTCTAGATCAAAGAAAACGAGATTTGGACCTAGAACGGGAGAAAAGAGAAATGTGGACAAATACGTCCCCTTCGACCCCTTTTCGGCATCAAGGTAAGTTCGTGTGTAAATGTTGCAATTATGTACGGGTTATTTAATATTCCAATGCTGTATGGAATGTATAATTACGCTATGAATGTATTAAATGTGTTTTGACGAGTTGTTAAGAGAATTGAATCTAAGATAGTGAGAAATGCAAATAGCATGATATGATGATAGTTAAAGTCCCGTGTAAGACCATATTGGAATATGGCCTCGGTGTGAGATATTGAATAAGACCATGTCAGGGACATGGCATCGATATGTTAATTCATGTAAGACCCTATCGGGGGTATGATGTCAATGTGACATTATGTGTATGAGACTCAATGGTGTTATTTAACAATTTGAGTGATTCAACAAGTATGTTGAGAATGAGAATGAATGTGGTTGTACCACAAGAGGTACATGTATGTGTTAGAACTGAATTGAGAGGAATTCGGTATATGATAAACCCATAGTGGGTATGTGTAAATGATGCACCTTGGTTGCATAAGTTATAATTATTAATGCATTGTGTGAATGCGAACGATTATCATAGAAAGCTAAGTAAGAATGATAATGTGTGAGGATGTTCCCGGATATACATTTAAAATAGAGAAATGTATGTGGATAAATATCCGTGAATGTATAATAATGGTGGGCTATGTGCGATACCACCTTAAATTGTAAATGGTGGGCTATGAGCGATACCACCCTATTAGAGATTGAGGGTGGGCTAAGTGCAAAACCACCGAGAGATTGTAGTATGAGTGACTTATTGAAAATGTTTGATGTATTGTTTTATGAGATCATGTGGTGACAAGTGCAGGGATGTATGCAAGTTAACATGAGCAATTAGCTTCATGCATGGTTAGAATGTGGTAAGAGGCGAATGAGTAAGTCTAAAAATGGTTGAGTAAGTAACCATGAGTTTAAGAGTAAAACTCATTATAATACCTTGTGGTTGAGTATAATCAATGAATATCAATAGTTGATAGTTATATGCATATGAACTTACTAAGCATCATTGCTTACTCATCTTCCTTTCTCATCTTTTATAGGTTAATTTAGCTAGCTCGGGTTGGAGACCGCCGGAGATGTTTCAAACTATCGAACAGACACTTGGTATGAGGTTTTAAGTCCTTATGAGTTATGACATGTATAGGGATAGTATTTAAAGTTGATTAAGTCATTGTTGATATAGCAAATTGTGTTGGCCTAAGAGAGTTTATGGTTCAGTTGTGTATAGCCATAGATGATGGCTTAAGTCGATTGTATTTATACCAGAAACAGTTCTCCCTTGTGTATGGGATGAAGACCTCATTCTTATAAATCAAATATGTTACAATTGATGATTTGAGAGTGTTGTGTAATGGTGTATGAATGTATGCAAGTGAGGGTGGCTAATGGCTTGGTAGATAGCCTTTCAATTGTCCACATGGGCTAGTTACACGGGCGTGTGCCTAGACCGTGTGAGAGGCACGGCTAGTACATGGGTGTATGCCCAGGCCGTGTGAAGTCTGCACCTAGCACTTGGAATTTAAATCGCCACACGGCTGAAGCACACGGACGTGTGTACAGGTCGTGTGGATAAGTCAAAATGCCAAGGTTTGGCACACGGACCACAGCCACGGGCGTGTTAAGGCCATGTGAAATTAGTCAGTGTCGACCACGGGCTAGTCACACGGGCGTGTGCCTAGGCCGTGTGTCGCAAACAGAATACTCATGTTTTTATACACGAGGTAGGGACATGGGCGTGTGTGACCACACGGCCTGCCCACACGGGCGTGTCCCATTTCACATGGGCGTGTGGCCCCTATTTAGGTGAAATTTTCTAAGTGTTTGAAAAGTTCAGGGTTTGGTTTCACGACATCACGAGCGAGTGTAAAGGGTCTCGTTGACCCATAATAGGGACGTTACAATGGTGAATGAAAAGTTTTAAATTGGAGAGAATTTTTATAGCCTAAAGTGGAATGATTAAGCGAGTCAAGTTCGGTAATGCCTCGTGCCCGGTTCTGACATAGAATCTGGGTAAAGGGTGTTACATCATCAATGTACAATTAACTATGACTTAATCCAAAACATATCAATAAAAATCATAAATCAAAGGAAATTTCATTTTAATCGTAATATGAGAAAATTATTTAAGAACAAGGTCTAATTCAGGGATTTGAGAATAATGCAAAAAGTTAGCCACTTTTAAGATTCACCCCCCACACTTAAGATGTACATTGCCCTCAATGTACAAATATAGATATCCACAATGTAGTAAGAAAATCATAAGGTAAGGAGGAGAGTGAAACTTCCTGAATTTTGGGTGGAGTCAAAGGAAAGAAACGAGGGGAATTCGGGCCGAGTTGGAGGAGGCATTTCTGGTGGTATGGTGGCCGCCCATAATTGCTGTGCTAGATGAAGAAATTGGGCAGCTCGTGAAGAAAAAGTCAGGAAATAATAAGAACAATTCAAAATTTATTAATTATATATTTAAAGAAAAGAAAGATAAGAGGCAGAAAAATAAAAAGTAAAATAAAATTAAAAGAGAAGATTAATGGGCTGAAAAGTCCTTATCGTTAGATGGTTGGCGAGGTGGGTGTGATTTCTAAAGTCGCGGTGTGTGATTCCCAAGCAGCCTGAAGAACCTAAATCCAAGAAACTAAAATGAAATAAATTAAATTGAGCATAAGAGAGTTAAAGAGAAGGAAAATAAAGGAGAAGAGAAAAGAAAAATAAAAACTAAATGGCCTCAAATGTCCTCAGCTTGTCTAGTGAATGAAGCGGCCGGGATGAACTTATGTAGATCGGTCTCCCACGGGGAGACTGTACTCAGATTCTTCCGTTTCTTTGACATGGGTAAGGTGAAAATGGAGGGGGGAGAGTGAAAGGGGATGGGGAGTGGGTGAGAAAGGGAGCAAGGGGTGTGTTAAATAGAGATTTCAAATCTGGTACATCCCTACGCCCGTGTAGCATGGGCGTGTTGGGTTACATGGCCGTATCGCACGGCCGTGTTGTGCTTTGTTCATTTTCCCACGCCCGTTTCGTGGTCACCACGCCCATGTTTTGATAAAATAGTGTCGACCACGGCGTATTGCACGGCTGTGGTGTTTAGTCGGAGCCCGTGTGACTTCCCTCAGTGTCGGCCACGGCTGTATCGCACAGCCGTGGTCATTTATAATCATTCGTGATCTTAGGAATCTTTCTTCATTGGCTCGTACTACCTCTGCCATGTCAGTATGGATGTCCGTAGTATCCACACGGCCACGACCACGACCGTGTGCAAGGCCGTGTGGTATGGAAATCTACACTTTGGTTAGTTCATCGTTAGGTGCTAAAAAGGAAAAAAATTAAAAGTAAAAATAGAAATGAAAAAGAATGAACGGGGTTAGTGCTCGGGTTGCCTCCCGAGAACCGCTCGTTTAGAGTCTTAAGTTGGACTTTCCTCTCGTTCACAAAATCAATGTGGTTTGAAGAGTTGAACATCGCCTCTCATGCTTTCAGTTCTATTATCATGATAAAGTTTGAGTCAAGTGGCGTTTACCTTAAAAGTTCCTAATTCAGAGTGAGTTACCTCGACCGTTCCATATGGGAAGACATTGTGTACCTCGAGAGGGACTTCTTCATTTGTATTCAGGTCTGATGTGTTGATTCGAGGGTATTCCTTATTCAACATTACCTGATCTCCTATCTTAAAATGATTTGCTGTTCCTAATAGCGCGTCTGGGGGTTCCCTTGGTTTTGCTTCGTGCGGTTTTGCTTTCTCCTTGAAATGTGTCTTCCACTTGTCTAGTTCATCAATATGAAGCCTTCGTTCCTCATGGGTTATTCCTTTGTTGGCATGAGGTATCGGATCTGGCTCAGTTGTGTTGTTCCGTGGTGCTTCCTGAAAAGAAGGTTTAACCGAATGGTGATTAATAGAATTAATTTTCTCACCTTGATTACTTGATGTCCTAGCCAAGTCAAGAGCTTGAAGAGTGGCTGTCTCGTCACCTACACAAAGTATGAGTTCACCTGTATCAATGTCAATTTTAGTTCTAGCAGTTGCTAAAAAGGGTCTTCCTAAAATTAAAGGGATCGTGTTGTCCTCATCCATGTCTAAAACAACAAAGTCTACTGGGAATACGAATATATCAATTTTTACGAGTACATTTTCGATTATACACCTAAGAATTCTAATAGTTTTATCAGCTAATTGAATGCTCATCCTAGTTTGTTTGGGTTTCCATAGACCTAGCTGTTTAAACATTTTATAAGGCATAACATTGATGCTCGCCCCTGGATCTGCTAAAGCATTATCAATGGATAAACTACCAATTAAACAAGGAATTGTAAAACTCCCTGGATCTTTTAATTTCCGTGGTAGTTTGTTTTGTAGAATCGCTGAGCACACTGCGTTTAGCTCCACATGCGATGCCTCGTCTAACCTCCGTTTGTTTGTCAAAAGCTCTTTTAAAAATTTCCTTAAATCTGGCATCTGCGAAAGAGCTTCGAGAAACGGTAAGTTAATATGTAATTTCTTTAAAAGTTTAAGAAATTTATCAAATTGTTCGTCTGTGTTGTCCTTTTTCATCGCATCCGGGTATGGGATACGAGGTTGGTACTCCTTAATTACTGGTTTTGGCTTATCATGACTTCCCTCAGCTTTGCCTTCTTCTACCACATTCTCTTGCCTTAAATTGGGTTCGTCTAACCCTACACCATCATGAGATGTTATGGCTTGAATTTGCTCCTTTGGGTTAGTCTCAGTGTTGCTTGGTAGGCTTCCTTGTGGTCGTTCGAAAATCAGCTTAGCAAGTTGCCCTAACTGGTTCTTGATCCCTTGAATCTATGCTTGTTGACTTTTAAGTGCTGTTTCGGTGTTTTGGAAACGGGTTTCTAACACTGCGATGAATTTTGTTAGCATCTCCTCAAGGTTCGGCTTTTTCTCTTGTGGGTAGGGCTGCTGTTGGAAGCCTAGGAGGGGTTGTTGTCTCTGGTTTCCTTGGCCACCCCATGAGAAATTGGGGTGGTTCCTCCAACCTAGATTATAAGCATTACTATAAGGGTTATTTTGAGGTCTAAAATTGTTACCCGTATAGTGAGCTTGCTCATTTTCAGTGCTCAGGTTGTAAAGTGGATATTCTGTGTTGCTCATTCCTCCTCCATTTGTATCGCACTGCATAACTGGATATACCTGTGAAGAACCACAAAAACTATCAATCTTTTTATTTAACATCTCTACCGATTTGATAGCATGGTCATCATACGAGGTTAAAAACACTAGCGGCTTTTGTTGGCCTTGTCCTCGTGACTTGCCACTGATAATTATTCAGTAACATCTCTTTAATAAACTCGTAGGCAGCCTCAGGTGTTTTATTATTCAAGGTTCTCGCGTAATTCAATCAATCAATCGCTCGGTTGAAGGGTTTACACCATTATAAAGGTTTGGACTTGTAGCCACAAGGGTAATCCATGGTGTGGGCACCTTCTCAATAGATCTTTGTATCTCTCCCATGCATCATAAAGTGTCTCTAAATACATCTGCACAAAAGAAGAGATATCATTCCTTAACTTAGCCGTTTTAGCTGGCGAAAAATATTTTAATAAAATTTTTTCGGTCATTTGCTCCCATGTAGTGATTGATCCCCGTGGAAGAGAATTCAACCACTGTTTGGCTTTATTCCTTAAAGAAAAGGGAAACAACCGAAGATGGATGGCATCATCAGAAACGCCATTTATTTTGAAGGTATCGCAAAATTCTAGGAAATTTGCTAAGTGTGTGTTAGGATCCTCATCCTGCAAACCATCGAACTGAACAAACTGTTGTATCATCTGTATAGTGTTAGGTTTCAATTCAAAATTATTTGCAACAATAGTAGGTCTAACAATACTTGACTCAGTTCTTGTTAAATTAGGTTTAGCATAATCATACATAGTTCGAGGAGGAGGATTTTCGGTAACCACAGGAGGGAGTGGATTATTCTGGTGATCAGCCATCTCTTCCGTGTTATTAGTATCGTCCTCTTGCTCTTCTTATATGTAATTTAAGCTTCGCCTTATTTCTCTACGATTTCTGTGAACGGTGCCTTTAATATCACTGTCGTAGATTAAGGGTCCTGTCAGGTTCCTTCTAGTCATAAACTAGAGGTATCTGCTAGGGTGTAACACCCCAAACCAGGTCTATGCGTTAAGACGAGATTTGGTTTGTTACACCGAACGAACATCCAAAATTTCTCTAATGATTTAAGTAATCAGTAATGCAAAACCTTAACGTAGTTTTAAAAGAATTTGAAAGAAATTGAAAAGTAATTTAGGTGTCCAAAATTGTTATAAAACACAATATTTTTAAGAAAACTTTATAGATTTTAACATACGCCCATATTAAGAGTCTTAAAATAAAATTAAATCCATCCACACATAAAAATCCATAAAAATATAATTAGAGGCCTTATTACAACATACCCAAAATAAAATAAGTAACTTAAATAGAGTTCATAGTTTATAAAACCCAAGCTCGTAGTATGGCCTCCACCATGTCATTCCCTACCCAAGTCCACATCAATTTCCATTACCCGAGATGGATAATAAAACGGGTGAGTTACAAAGAACTCGGTGTGTAACTCACTTACCACCATTATTGGGCCGGACCATCAAGGCATTAATTTGGGCTTGAGCCCAATTACAAATTTTAACAATATAAAATGAAATAACATATATAAAATGCATGTAAAAATGAATTTCCCAACCAAGCCTAATTTCCATCCGCTACACACCCCGTACCAACCAAAAGACACCTGGGGATCAAGTCAACCCACCCCGCCAAACACACCAATCGTAGGCATTTAGCCCTTTTAAATAATATTGTAGTGCACTCATCAACTAGATTGTGACATAGTCACCGAACTAGAGGCATTAAGCCAAAATTTGTGGCAGAGCCACCGAACTAGATTCATGGCAACATGCCTTACTTCTCTTCATCATGTATCCCATCCCATGCAATTATGTATGAATAACAAACTTTAATCATAAATAATTTATCAAGTAATCCATAATACAAATGAGATTTTAATTAAACTTTTCATTTGGGTCCATTAAACAAAATAGTATTTAGCCCATTTAGCAATCTAGCGAAACTTAGGCCCAAATGTCAAACTAGAAGGTTTTTGGCCCATTTAGCGATCTAGCAGTCTTTTGACCCAATTTAACAATCTAGCAATTTTTCGCCCAATTTAACAATCTAGCGCTTTTTCGCCCAATTTAACAATCTAGCGCTTTTTCGCCCAATTTAACAATCTAGCGCTTTTTCGCCCAATTTAACAATCTAGCGCTTTTTCGCCCAATTTAACAATCTAGCGCTTTTTCGCCCAATTTAACAATCTAGCGCTTTTTCGCCCAATTTAACAATCTAGCGCTTTTTTAACTTTAACCATTTTCATGCATTTACACAAAAGTGTTAATTATCACATAATTTCGATTTTGCCATTTTTACGATTTATCAAAATACTTCTCGCTTAGTATCTAACCCGAAAGATAAGTGTGAAGTTACACACCGGTTATGGTGAGAACTAAACTTTCCCGCTCGTCAACACCTATACATATCACGATAACTTATGATCATTATAATCTAATAATAAACCGATCTAAACATAACGATCTAAAATTTACCCTCGGATTTTTGAACTACTTCCACTTGCGGTTTCTCCCCGATTGATGGTTCGTTAACGAATCAAATCCACGAACAAATAATGGTTCGGGAGTACGAACTACTTCAAACAATTGATTCTCCTCGGATGAACGTCCACAACCCGTGGAAATCCGGATTGCCGATACATCTTTGTTTATACTTAGGGGATTAATGGTACCGCCTTCTTCTTCCGAACACTATATACGGCCCGTTTCTTCCTATCTTGTTTGTCTTCAAAGACAAAGATCGTTAGCACGCGTCTAATCATATATATATATCGATTATGACTAAAGGCTTTGAGAACAAGATTTCCTTACCACAAATATTCTTGTTCCACAAGGGTAATCGATCCAAGCGTACTATGTCACACACGACCTCTTGATTTCCAATCTTCCGTTATCGCACTAAAGTATAACAAAAATAAACGTTAATAGAATGAACGTTTATTTTGATCTAAGAAAGCCTTCAAACCACCATCCATATTCGGCCAATACTATAAACTAATCGAAGACAAAAAGAACCCTTACCTATTTTCCACGGTTGAGAAGAAACGATTGAGAATGTTGCTTATGAATAGAGAGATATTCGGCTATGAAGAATCAAAGAAAAAGAGAAAATGGTTCGGTTAAGGTACACTAACATTCGGCCATGAAGAGATTAAAGGAGAAAGTATTGATTGAAAAGAAATCAAAATAAGAGAATAGGGATGATGATAATTCGGTTTTCAAAGAAAGCAAAAGAGAAAGAAAGAGATGAGTTTAAGATCAAGGCACATTCGGCAATGGAGAAATGGAGAGAAAAGAAAGGAATGGTCTTTTGATGTAGGTGATTTCGGCACTAATGAGAAAAAGGCACAAAAAGAATACCAAATGATGTGCAATAATGACCAAATGGTCAAAAAAAAATCAAGGCTTACCAAGGATCAAATTCGGCCAAGGGAGAGAGGTTGAGAGAATTTGCAAAACTATGCACAAAACTAAGAATGACCAAAAAGAGACTTCAAATCCTAGCCAAACTAACACCAAAAATTCGGCTCCCCCCTAGACCATATTGCCGTCCCAATGCTTGGTCAAATGGCCATGATTTTATTTCCAAAACACTTTCCTTGATACTTGCCCTATGTCTCCATATCTTTCCATATTTTCTTGATTCCCTTCCATAAATTAACAATTTCCTTAATCCTTTGATATACTAACTAAAAATAACAAGGTCAACACTTACCATATATGCACTTGGCCGACACTTGCTATACATGTGCGTAAAAATTAAAAATAAAATTCATCTAGATGCTAAACAAGGGATTCGAACCTTCTCCCTCATGCACTAACTCATGCGCCAACACCACTTTGCCATATACTCATCTTATGCTACTATTTAACACTTAATTCAACTTAAGTGTCAATGCCACTTGCTTCACTTCAATAAATTCTCAAACTAAAAAAAATATTTCATACCCGAATAATTCTATACTCTTCTTCCGAACTATAGTAGGCACAAAAAGAAATAAGAAAATTTTTCCTACATAATCTAAACACCAAAACATGCAATAATCGATACTCAAATTTTCGGGTGTTACAACTCTACCCTCCTAAAAAAAAATTCGTCCTCGAAATTTACCTGGTTGAAAAAGGTGAGGGTATTGATGTCGAATTGCATCCTCAGGCTCCCACGTAGCTTCCTCCACTCCGTGGTTACGCCATAAAATCTTAACCAACGGCACGGTTTTCTTTCTTAGCACCTTAACATCTCGGTCTAAGATTTCCACTGGTTCCTCCTCAAAATACAAGTTTGACTTCAACTCCACTTCTTCTACCGGTACTATGTGCGAAGGATCCGATCTAAAGCGCCTCAGCATGATGAAAAACATTATGAATTTGGCTCAACTCCGGAGGTAATTCGATCTGATAGGCCACTGGACCAACACGCTTCACCACACGATATGGTCCAATGTATCTAGGACTCAATTTGCCCTTCTTCCCAAACCTAAAAATCTTCTTCCAAGGTGAGACCTTCAAGAACACTTGATCCCCACAAAGATACTCGATACTTCTACGCTTCGATCGCATACGACCTTTGTCTATCTCAAGCTTCCTTTAACCGTGCTCGAATAGCTTTTACTTTTCTTCCGTTTGAGAGATCACTCTGGACCTAACATCCGTCGTTCGCCCAATTCACCAACAACTAGGAGAACGACACCTACGACCATATAATGCCTCGTAGGGTGCCATCCGAATGCTAGATCGATAGCTATTGTTGTGTTTAATTCGCCAATGGTAGAAAATCCTCCCAACTACCTTTGAAGTCAATTATAAAACCCTAACATGTCTTCCGAAATCTGATTACTCTTTCGATTGACCATCCGATCGAGGATGAAAAGTCAGATCAAGTTTAGCTTTGTTCCCAAAGCTTCATGCAATGCTTTCCAAAACCGTGACGTAAACCTAGGATCCCTATCTCGATATAATAGACGCAGGGTACCCCATGCAACCTCACGATTTTGGATACGCATGACTTAGCCAACTTCTCAGAACGAGTAATCTGCATTTAACCGGTAGAAAATGAGCGGTCTTCGTCAAACGATCAACAATTACCCAAACAGAGTTTTTCTTAGTAGGTGTTAAAGGTAACCCACTAACAAAATCCATTGTTATCCGCTCCCATTTCCAAAGAGGAATCTTTACCGGTTGTAATAATCCCGACGGCAATTGATGTTCCGCCTTCACTTGCGACAAGTTAAATATTTTCCCACAAATTCGTAAATCTCACGCTTCAACCACGCCACCAATATTGTTCACGAAGATCCCGATACATCTTATTTCCTCCGGTGTGCATAGCATAAGGGCTACTATGCGCCTCTCGAAGAATCATTTGTCTCGGATCGAGTCCTTAGGCATACTGAGACTTTTCCACGAAAGCACAACGCACCTTCCGTGTTTATACCAAAATCCTCTATTCCTCCATTTTCAACTTGTTGAAGTAAAGGTCCCAACTTTCCATCTAATATTTGCTTTTTCTTAATTTGCTCCAACCACGCAGGCTTCACCAAGTTCCGCTATCGGACTACCATCCTCGTACAAACTTAAATGGGCAAACATTGCTCTCAAATCGATACCACCTTACGACTTAACGCTTGCGCTGCTACCACATTAGCTTTTCCAGATGATACTCGATTGAGAAATCATAGTCCTTTAACACTCCACCCATCTTCGTTGTCTCAAGTTTAATTCCTTCCGAGTAAGAAGATACTTAAGACTCTTGTGATCCGTATAGATGATAGACTTTTCACCGTAGAGGTAATGCCTCCAAATCTTTAGAGCAAACACTCACTGCAGCCTAACTCCAAGTCATGAGTAGGGTAGTTTACTTCGTCATGGTCTCAATCGACGAGAAGCATAAGCTACCACTTTCCCATTTTGCATCAATACGCAACCTAATCTCGTATGCGACGCATCACAATAAATCAGAAACTCCTTTCCAACCTCGAGGTTGAATCAATACCGCGCTCAGTCAAAATCTTCTTCAATTTATCGAAACTTTCTTGCTGTTTTTCAGTCCATATAAACGGTACTCCCTTTTGCAAAAGCTTAGTTAGAGGTGCAAAGAATCAACGAAAACCCCTCAACAAAGCGTCTATAGTAACCAGCCAAACCCAAGAAACTCCGAATCTCAATGCATCGACTTTGGTGGTTTCCAATCCAATACACCTCAATCTTCCGAGGATCCACCCTTATTCCTTCGCCTGACACCACATGACCCAAGAAAGTCACTTCCCTTAACTGAATTCACATTTACCGAATTTGGCATACGATTGATTATCTCAAGTAATCGCAATACAATTTGCAAATGCGAATCATGCTCTTCTTCATTCCTTGAATATACCGAATGTCATCTATGAATACCACCACAAACCGGTCTAAGTATGGTTGAAAGACCCGGTTCATCATATCCATAAATGCACGCCGTGCATTGGTCAACCCAAACGGCATCACCAAAAACTCATAATGTCCATAACGAGTTCGAAAGCCGTCTTGTGAATATCCGCTTCTTTCACCTTAAGCCGATGATAACCCGATCTCAAATCAATTTTGGAGAAAAGCTGAAGCTCCTTCAATTGATCAAACAGTTGTCAATTCTTGGCGAGGGTACCTATTCTTGATCGTCCAATTTATTTAATTGCTCGTAGTCAATACACATACGCATCGACCCATCTTTCTTCTTAACAAACAAAACCGGTGCTCCCACGGAGACACACTCGGTCGAATAAAGCCTCGATCTAGCAATTCTTGAATTTGAGCTTTAAGCTCCGCCAACTCCTTCGGTGCCATTCTATAAGGAGCAATGGACACTGAGCCGCCGCCCGGCAAAAGCTCAATACCAAATTCCACTTCCCGATCCGAGGTACACCGGAAGTTCTTCCTGAAATACATCCGAAATTCCTTCACTTTGTCCTCACAACTTCCATCGACAACTCTTTGGCATCTAAAGCACTAATAAATGCTAAAAATGCTCCATACCCTTTTCGCACCAACTTTTCTGCCTTAAGTGCAGATACCACATTTGCCAAGTAATTCCTTCGCTCGCCTATCATAATTATTTCTTTATCCTCCACCGTCCTTATTGACATCCGCTTTTCAGCACAATCCAATTTTGTTCGGTGCTTAACCAACCAATCCATGCCCAAAATGATATCGAACTCGCCAAAAGGCAATTCCATCAAATTTGCCACAAATATTTCTCCTTGAATTTCTAAGGGCACATCTCTAAACAATTTATTTACCATTACCGATTGTCCTAAAGGACTAATTACCTTCATCTCATTATCGGAAATTTCAGAGTCTAATTTCAAGTTTCCAGATATGGTGATAGCAACATACGAATGGGTAGAACCAATATCTATCAAAGCAATAACAGGTACATCAAAAATGAAGAACGCGTGCAGCTTATCACATCGTGTGCATTGCCATCCTCACTGCGCCTAACCGCATATACCAATCCTCGGTCGTCTTGCATCCGTGTTGCCTCTAGGACCATTTCCTCGACCACGCACCTTGACCACGTCCAGCCCCATTACCACCATGATCCGGTCCACGACCTCTCTGGTGGTTGCCGAATTCCTCTTGCCGTGGTGCATCGAGATTCGAGCTTCCCGAGTTGTATCCATTCGACGAGGGCAATTCCTATATTGATGATCCATCGACCGCATTTATAGCAAGCACCCATTTTCTTCCAAAGACTCTCCGTAATGCCTTTTCCCACAATCAAGACAATCTCGACTGATTCACGACTACAGTGTTCTTCCTTGAGCTGGTTCCTCGCTTCGAGGCCTCTTCAGAAACCTTTTGAAGAACTCGAATACTTCATATCTCTCTTGCCTCTAGCTCATTCCCGATTCTCGACGTTCCGAGTTCTTAACCTCTTCGGCTATCTTGGCCTTTTCCACAAGCGTGGAAAAAGTTCTAACTTGTTGTGGGGCTATCAAAACCCGCAATTCATCGTTCAAGCCATCCTCAAAGCGTACACAACGCTCATGATCTGTTGCCACTATTGTTCGAGCATAGCGACTCAAGCGCAAAAACTCACTTCTTCATATGTCACACCGTCTTATTCCCTTGGACCAGATGAAATTCCTTCCTTCGCATCAACATAACTCGTCCCTACATATTTCCCTTGGAAGGAAACTTTAAAGAATTCCCAATTAACTAATGCGACTTCAAAGCCTTCTCGTCAAAGATAGCCACCATTGGTATGCTTCGTCCCCTTAACAAGGACACCGCTCCCTTAATTTTTGTTCCACGATTGCACTCAAGATCGTCCATAATTCGCCTCCACCGCCTCAAGCCAATATTCAGCGACATTTGGAGCTACACCGAGACACCTCTGAAAACCTCAAAGACCACTTGATTTCAATCGTTCGATATCGACCCACGAGCCGTTGGCCCAGCTTCTAGCTCCAAATGACTTTTCAAGGACTCGCAGCATTGCTCGCGTCACCACATTATCTTCTTCCATATGATTATGTGATCCCGTCTCACTTTTGAGTGACGCAGTGCATCCATTTCCTGGCATATGATCCGGTGCTTGGTTGCGTCTCTAACACCTCATCCTCTACCACGGCCACGTCTACCGCATCCACGACCACGTCCTCTAGAGCTCATAATGACTGATTTAATCTGGTTATGAGTTTTATGAATCAAAATACTATTTCAGTTGTTTATTAACGATGTTTTATGATATGAAAGAGATAGAGTTGTTTTCGCAACCATATCCTATTGTCTCAATCTCTACGGTTTTCAACACCTAAAACTAGAAGTTCTAGAGTGTTTCTTATGATCATATCACAATGATAATAAACAATCAATATACAGATACTTACTTGACTTGGCGGGGATGCTCATGGTGCCATACTACCTTTAAATCAAAAAGTCTAGAAATTTGAGTTGTTTCTCAAACAAATATCTTTATTGAACCCAAACCACAAATGAGTTTTGAAACTAGCTCGATACCATTAAATGTAACACCCCAAACCAGGTCTATGCGTTAAGACGAGATTTGGTTTGTTACAATCAACGAACATCCAAAATTTCTCTAATGATTTAAGTAATCAGAATGCAAAACCTTAACGTAGTTTTAAAAGAATTTGAAAGAAATTGAAAAGTAATTTAGGTGTCCAAAATTGTTATAAAACACAATATTTTTAAGAAAACTTTATAGATTTTAACATACGCCCATATTAAGAGTCTTAAAATAAAATTAAATCCATCCACACATAAAAATCCATAAAAATATAATTAGAGGCCTTATTACAACATACCCAAAATAAAATAAGTTACTTAAATAGAGTTCATAGTTTATAAAACCCAAGCTCGTAGTATGGCCTCCACCATGTCATTCCCCCAAGTCCACATCAATTTCCATTACCTGAGATGGATAATAAAACGGGGTGAGTTACAAAGAACTCAGTGTGTAACTCACTTACCACCATTATTGGGCCAGACCATCAAGGCATTAATTTGGGCTTGAGCCCAATTACAAATTTTAACAATATAAAATGAAATAACATATATAAAATGCATGTAAAAATGAATTTCCCAACCAAGCCTAATTTCCATCCGCTACACACCCCCGTACCAACCAGCACACCTGTGGGGATCAAGTCAACCCACCCCGCCAAACACACCAATCGTAGGCATTTAGCCCTTTTAAATAATATTGTAGTGCACTACCGAACTAGATTGTGACATAGTCACCGAACTAGAGGCATTAAGCCAAAATTTGTGGCAGAGCCACCGAACTAGATTCATGGCCACAGGCCTTACTTCTCTTCATCATGTATCCCATCCCATGCAATTATGTATGAATAACAAACTTTAATCATAAATAATTTATCAAGTAATCCATAATACAAATGAGTTTTTAATTAAACTTTTCATTTGGGTCCATTAAACAAAATAGTATTTAGCCCATTTAGCAATCTAGCGAAACTTAGGCCCAAATGTCAAACTAGAAGGTTTTGGCCCATTTAGCGATCTAGCGCCTTTTGACCCAATTTAACAATCTAGCAATTTTTCGCCCAATTTAACAATCTAGCGCTTTTTCGCCCAATTTAACAATCTAGCGCTTTTTTCTTTGAATTTAACAATCTAGCGCTTTTTATTTAATTTAACAATCTAGCGCTTTTTACGCCCAATTTAACAATCTAGCGCTTTTTTAACTTTAACCATTTTCATGCATTTACACAAAAGTGTTAATTATCACATAATTTCGATTTTGCCATTTTTACGATTTATCAAAATACTTCTTCGCTTAGTATCTAACCCGAAAGATAAGTGTGAAGTTACACACCGGTTATGGTGAGAACTAAACTTTCCCGCTCAAACAACACTATACATATCACGATAACTTATGATCATTATAATCTAATAATAAACCGATCTAAACATAACGATCTAAAATTTACCCTCGGATTTTTGAACTACTTCCACTTGCGGTTTCTCCCCGATTGATGGTTCGTTAACCGAATCAAATCCACGAACAAATAATGGTTCGGGAGTACGAACTACTTCAAACAATTGATTCTCCTCGGATGAACGTCCACAACCCGGTGGGAAATCCCGGATTGCCGATACTGATCCTTTGTTTATACTTAGGGGATTAATGGTACCGCCTTCTTCCGAACACTATATACGGCCCGCTTTCTTCCTATCTTGTTTGTCTTCAAAGACAAAGATCGTTAGCACGCCCTAATCATATATATATATATATCGATTATGACTAAAGGCTTTGAGAACAAGATTTCCTTACCACAAATATTCTTGTTCCACAAGGGTAATCGATCCAAGCGTATTATGTCACACACGACCTCTGGATTTCCAATCTTCCGTTATCGCACTAAAGTATAACAAAAATAAACGTTAATAGAATGAACGTTTATTTTGATCTAAGAAAGCCTTCAAACCACCATCCATATTCGCCAATACTATAAACTAATCGAAGACAAAAAGAACCCTTACCTATTTTCCACGGTTGAGAAGAAACGATTGAGAATGTTGCTTATGAATAGAGAGATATTCGGCTATGAAGAATCAAAGAAAAAGAGAAAATGGTTCTGTTAAGGTACACTAACATTCGCCATGAAGAGATTAAAGGAGAAAGTATTGATTGAAAAGAAATCAAAATAAGAGAATAGGGATGATGATAATTCGGTTTTCAAAGAAAGCAAAAGAGAAAGAAAGAGATGAGTTTAAGATCAAGGCACATTCGGCAATGGAGAAATGGAGAGAAAAGAAAGGAATGGTCTTTTGATGTAGGTGATTTCGGCACTAATGAGAAAAAGGCACAAAAAGAATACCAAATGATGTGCAATAATGACCAAATGGTCAAAAAAAAATCAAGGCTTACCAAGGATCAAATTCGGCCAAGGGAGAGAGGTTGAGAGAATTTGCAAAACTATGCACAAAACTAAGAATGACCAAAAAGAGACTTCAAATCCTAGCCAAACTAACACCAAAAATTCGGCTCCCCCCCTAGACCATATTGCCATCCCAATGCTTGGTCAAATGGCCATGATTTTATTTCCAAAACACTTTCCTTGATACTTGCCCTATGTCTCCATATCTTTCCATATTTTCTTGATTCCCTTCCATAAATTAACAATTTCCTTAATCCTTTGATATACTAACTAAAAATAACAAGGTCAACACTTACCATATATGCACTTGGCCGACACTTGCTATACATGTGCAGAAAAATTAAAAATAAAATTCATCTAGATGCTAAACAAGGGATTCGAACCTTCTCCCTCATGCACTAACTCATGCGCCAACACCACTTTGCCATATACTCATCTTATGCTACTATTTAACACTTAATTCAACTTAAGTGTCAATGCCACTTGCTTCACTTCAATAAATTCTCAAACTAAAAAAAATATTTCATACCCGAATAATTCTATACTCTTCTTCCGAACTATAGTAGGCACAAAAAGAAATAAGAAAATTTTTCCTACATAATCTAAACACCAAAACATGCAATAATCGATACTCATATTTTAGGGTGTTACATAGGGACAAAATAAAAGAAGAAAAATTAGCAATGTCAAAAACAAAATAAAAAGTAAATTGCAAAAATTAAAAATGGCTAAAGTAATAAAAATTGAGCGTTCTTGATATTTTAGTTCCCCGGCAACAGCGCCAAAAACTTGATCGTATGTCAGAGTCTTAAAAATTTATATAATGAATGATCTAGCCTAGAAACTAACTGTGACAACAATTGAGGCAAGCGCACCTATCGAACAGTAGTATAGTTTAGTGGCAAGACTGGAATGTCGAACCCAAAGGAACCAAAAGTACTAATACTAACTTTCTTTCTATTATTTAGCCTAAGAATTGAAGTGAATTGTTTTTTAATTTAAAATTAACTAACTACTAAGCTAAAGATGCTAAGACACAAAGAATGAATTGGGGAAATACTTGTGGGAAAAACCAATTGATTAAGACAATACCCAAGAAGGAATCCACCTAGACTTCACTTGTTATTTAACTCAACTGCATTTATTTATTCACTTGACTTGATCCGTAAGATTCCCTAATTTATATTAATACCTCTCTCGAGGCTACTAACGTCTAACCCTAGGTTGATTAATTGAAATCTCTTTCTAATTAAAACCCCTAGGATTACATTAACTCGATCTATGGACTCCCATATTAGGTTTGACCCTAATCCGTGATTTTATCATCCTATCTCTAGGGTTGCGATCAACTCCGCTTAATTATGCTAGATCTACTCTTAGGCGTGTTCTATTCCTCCTCTGCCTAAGAACATCAATACTTGAATCAATATCCTGAAATATCAAAACAAGAATTAAGAACACATAATTAAGAACAAATCAAGTATTTATCATATAGTTTAGAAAACAATAACAAGATCCGTCTTAGGTTTCATCCCCCTCAGGTATCTGAGGGGTTTAGTTCATAATCATAAAAGAATACATCTCAGAAGAAAATATAAAACAAAACATAAGAAAACTTTAAAACCCCCTGAAGGAATTGAAGGAGAGATCCTCCGTCTTGAGTATGATTTCGGCTTCTTGAGATGAATCAACTGGCTTTCTTCGAGTAAATCCCACAATTCTGACCTCTCTGGCTTGGCTCCTTGGCCTAGCTGGACACCCCCTACAGAAGGCTTCTGTTGCCTCCCCTTTAGGTTGGCCTTTAGGGTGTTTATATAGGCTTTTGGAATGTCTTTCTTTGCCTCTAAGTACCCTATTCCGAGTGAAATTCCTCTTTGTCATGGCAGGGACATGCCCGTGCAACACGCCCATGTGAATCGAATCCAGGCCGTGGTCGAGCCTGCTAAAAGGGCACGGCCGTGTGGCTTGGGTCCAGGCCGTGTTGATTTTCTACTTTAGCCCATTTGGTCTGTTTTTAGCCCGTTTCACGTTCTTTTCATCCTCATATGCTTTCCTAAGTATAAAACATGAAATTAAAGGATTAAGAGCACTAAATTCCACAATTCAGGGAATAAATCATCCAAAAGTACGCTAAATGTGGGATTAAAATATGTATATATTACGGTTTATCAGGAAACTCCAGTGGCCACGAAACCACCGGGGAACAAGCCAGAAAACGCTATTTCAGCCATCGTAATGGCAGAAGGGTATCGGGATATGTCGTATTCCCAAACCTTTTTCAGCAACTAACACCCAAAAATCGACAGTTAAGAACACAAACGAGAATTTCTGAAACAATAATTCACAACATTAAAAGTAGACAAGATTCTTATCCCACACCTATTTTGATGACGGAGGAGTGAAATTCTTCAGGATAAGCGCAACAACCTGTTTTCCCCAGAAAAAGAAAGAAAAATTAAAGAGAAAGCAAAAAGAAAAGAAACCGAAAAGAAAGAACGTCCAAGAAAAGCAAAAAGAAAAGGAATAAAAAATCAATTAATTAAAATAAATCCAAATAAATAAATAAAAATAAAGTTAATAAAATTTTTAACTTAAAACAAAACATTATTTCAAACGCAAACACAGAGACTCGAACCCAGAACCTAGAGACAAACTATAACACACACAACCACCAGACTAGCATGCCCATTCTGTCACTTACACACAAGACTAAACACAAAAGCGCCTTTCTCTCAGACCCTCACCACTAACATCAGAACTTCTAACCCCCAAAATTTGGGGTCTTACAGAAATACCAATTTGTTCATTTTCAAAATTGATAGGGACCAAAGGGGTAATCTATTATTCGAATTATTTGAGTTATTAAAATTGTAAAATTCAACCCAATTTGAACTCAAAACTTGAATTACATATTCAAGTTGACTCGAATAACTCAATTCGATTAACTCGAACTTTGATTTTTTCGAATTGAATCGAATTTCGCTCATCCCTACTTATCATAAGTCTTTACATTATCTTCATTTTTCCATTTTTGGTGGTGAGAAAAAATATTATAACCATCCTTTTTACGATTATTATAAAGCCATTCATTATGTCCATGTTAAAGATTACGTCTTTATATATTGCTACATTCACTTCAGAGAATGGAGCAGGTCTAATACAATGGGTTTTATGGTTTTTTAGTTAATAGCTCATTGTTTAATTCAACCATGACCAAACATGATATTAATTCATAATATATCTTAAAACTGTTTTCATAGTGTTGCTACTACAGGAGCACATTTAAAGCGTGAAAAGTTGAAAAATTTTCTCTAATAAGTTCCCATTAGTAATATTATTCCCATGTAATTGAGAACTAATCTTAAATACAACAGGGTTATAGTCACTTGCAGATTTAAAATATTGCAACTTTAGGTGCATCCAATCATAACAGGCTTAAGATAAATTTATAATATTCTGATGGTTATATCTTTCTTTTAAATTAATCCACAATTCAAGTGGACCTTTCATAGTTAAATATTCAACTTTCAACCCTTCATGGGAATGATGATGAAGGAAGACGACAGAGATAATCACAACTAATTTAACAATCAATCAAGTCTTTAAGCATAAGTATCGTGCATTCAATAATCAAATCTTTCTCTATCCTTTTCAAAATCAAAACAAGTAGATATTCATAGCAAGAGTGTTTATACCAAATATAATTTTTCCCTCATTCACAATCTCAATATGAGATCCATTACAATGAATGCCTCTACCATCACTAATTTTGTTCATTCAGATATTGCTATATTAGCTCTTTTGGAGCTTTCAACTAATTTTGTACTACCAAACAATTAGCTCTTTTAGAGCTTTCAATTAATTTTGTACGACCAAATATTGCATTAATATTGGTTTGTTTTTTTACCTGTAAGGATAGTATTCATTGTTACATTGTTAATGAGACATATTTTCTTCCTCAAAGAAAATTAATAAAATTTGATCAAAATATTTGAGCATACGGCAGATATATAAAATATTTGGAATACGACTAATGATATTTCATATTACATTGATAATATAAATTATCTCTATCTTTTTCTTTTCATTATTTTTCTTCTAAATATAATATTTTATAACCCTTTAATTGATAAAATTTTGACTAAAGAAAATAGAAAAACCTTAAAAGCAACACTTTAGATTTACTCTTCTTGTTAAGACTATGATATTTCCTTCAAGGTATATAGAAATAGTCTTTGAACCTAGTCCTTGAAATTGGGAATAAGCTTGTAACACCCCAAACTCGGCCCAAACACCATGACCGGATCTGGCATGTCACTTAGGGAGATTTTAAAAGATGTCGCAATTTCGAAAAATATTTTTCTTGAGTTTAACACTTTATTCGAGAAAACTAAATGGTTGGATGATTTGTAAAAGATATACATTTTATATTTATGCCTTAGTGGATTAAAAACCGAAATTTGATACATGCCTTAACTTAATTAAAACGTAAAATGTAAATGTCTAATAATAATAAAAGCCCAAAATAAACGAAAATATGAAGCTAGTGGCCCATGACCTTATTACAATGAAATTTAAACCCACTAATTAAAAATATTAAAAATAAATAAACTAGTAAAGTCTTTTGCTGGAATCAAAATAATCCTCGCATGGCCACCTTGCGCTCTTCTCCAACCCGGTCCGATGCACTAGGTGCTACTTGAAAGATGTTAAATAATGGGGTGAGTCGCGAGACTCAGTGTGCAACCCTCGTGCACCATCGAGTTGGGCCTTAGCCCCACGCAGAATAATAGAGTATAATATATCGAAAATATGCAAAGCCCAACCCAATCCTAGGTTTCCATCCACTACACACCACCCTTACCTGCCAATCACACCATTGGGGATTTCTACAATCAACCCACAGTGCTACACACCATCGATGGCAGTCATGCTGCAGATAGCTGCTCATCGTCAGATCATGGCAATAGCCACTACAACAGATCATGGCATTAGCCACTACAACAGATCATGGCAAAAGCCACTACAACAGAACACTTCCCCTTTCATCAATCACCCAACCCCATGCAATCACAGAAACCGGCATACATGTTCATCATACCAAATCGACAGAAACATTCACTTTAGAATGACAGAGATCACTAACCTGGTGATTCGCCTTTACCCTCCTCGGGTTTTCAACAGCCATGCCGGTATTTTGGCATTTAGCAGAATATAACAGATTTATAAACATATACTAACAAGCAATCCAAATGGTGTGAGAATGTTACACACCTGATTAATACGTAGGACTACCCTCTATGTCGATACCCTCGCTAATCGGATCTACTGCCCTTTGTCTACAACTTTGCTCAAAAGCCGGAAGAATGCGAAGATAAGGCCTCTCCTATATTCGGCCAAGGGTTAGTGTTTTACCCGAATTATATGCTTAAATTAACAGATCTCCTTACCTTGAAATCTCGAAAGTGATACGATCCAAGGGCTACTGAACTCTGGCTTAGAAATCTAAGCGATTGAATCCCCTTCAAATCCCGGAATACCGCAAACGATAGAAAACACCCGATTAGTTAACCATATAGCCATTCGGCTAAGATCTCTAAAAGCCTAAAAAGAATACACAAACCAAAATTTACCTCTACAGATGATTTCGCTACCCCCTTGCAGAAAGATTCGGCAATCCTGAGAAGAAGATCGGCGTAGAAGAGTATAGATCTAGGAATTTCGCTTTTAAGAAAATCCCAAAAGATGAACTAGATGTGTTTTTTCGCTTTTTAGAAGAATTGAATGAGGAGTTTCGGCTTTTAGTGAATGGAAGAAGAATAACAATGGGGATCGGAAGATTCGGCTAAAAGGAAGTTTCAAAAAAAGAAAGAGAAGGTGAGGAGGTGGTGATTTTCGGCTTTTGGAAGAGAAAAGATGAGAAAAGAAAACAAGTGAGATGGCCTTCAAATTTTCGCACACACCCCTTGCCATACTAAACCAATTCTCTTCCCCTCTCCCCAGTATTTGATTTTCACCAACTCTGCAACCAAATGATAACTCCTATCTTTCTTCCTTATCTTAATCTACTAACTCCTCCAAAATAGGCCTAATATCCACATATTATATACATTAAAAATCCCCTAAATAATAGCCTTGTGCCATCCCCCCTAGCTCCTCTTTAAGTGCCAAATTTGGCCCAATAACTTGGGCTCCAAGCAACCAAAACTTGGGCCTTCTCCATCCACTAGTGGCGCCCCCCCTTTTCTCCTCTATGGCGCCACCCTACTTTGGGACCACAAGCCCAATTTGACATTTTAAACAACCAAAACCTTATCTTAAGCCCTAGAGTATCTAAACAGAATATTTAATCAAGGCATCAGCCCAAACCTGAACCCAATTTGCACCTCAAATTCTCAAATTAACATATTAAGCATACATCACATAGAATGCACAGACCCAATAATTCGGGATGTTACAGTTCTACCCCCTTAAAATAAATTTCGGCCTCGAAATTTACCTAGTCAAAATAGATGGGGATATTGCTGTCGCATAACATCCTCTGGCTTCCATGTCGCTTCCCCTATGCTGTGGTTTTGCCACAACACCTTGAACAAAGGGATAGACTTCCTTCTTAATAATTTTACGTCTCGGTCCAAGATTTGCACTGGCTCCTCCTCAAAGAACAAGTCTGGAAAATTTAAGGCAAAGGAGGTGGATCGAGTTGTTAAAGGATTACGACTGCTCGATTGAGTATCACCCGGGTAAGGCTAACGTGGTGGCGGATGCTCTGAGTCGTAAGGTAATCTCTGACTTGAGAGCCATGTTTGCTCACCTCAATTTATACGATGATGGAAGTTTATTAGCGGAACTTCAAGTGAAACCCTCTTGGGTCAATCAGGTTAAGGAGAAGCAGCAGACTGATGAGCTACTGAAGGAGAAGTTTTCGGTAGGGTCAAGTGATGGATCGGAAGAATTTGGTATTAATGAGGAAGGGCTATTATGTTTTCAAGGAAGGGTGTGCATGCCGAAAGACCCTGAGTTGAGGCGTAGGATCTTGCAAGAAGCGCATGGTAGTCCTTATGCTATGCACCCTGGAGGGAGTAAGATGTATTGGGGTTTGAGAGAGCAATTTTGGTGGCCAGGCTTAAAATGAGAGGTGACCGAGTTTGTAGGGAAGTGTTTGACCTGTCAACAGGTAAAAGCAGAACATCAGTTACCATCAGGGTTGTTGCAGCCGGTGAAGATTCCACAATGGAAGTGGGAAAGGAAGACAATAGACTTTGTTAGTGGGCTACCCCTCACGCCCCTAAGAAAGATGCGGTTTGGGTAATTGTAGATCGCTTGAAGAAGTCTGTTCACTTCATACCCGTACGTGTCGTTTACTCTTTGCAAAAGTTGGCTAAGCTATACATAGCGGAGGTAGTAAGGTTGCATGGAGTGCCAGTATCGATCATATCGGACAGGGACCCTAGGTTCACATCACGATTTTGGAAGGCGTTGCATCAAGCGTTGGGTACGAAGTTGGAATTTAGTACGGCGTTTCATCCTCAAACCGATGGACAGTCTGAGTGGGTAATCCAAATCTTGGAGGACATGTTGAGAGGATGTGTCATTGATTTCAAGGGTAGTTGGGAAGAATTCTTACTGTTGGCGGAGTTTGCGTACAACAATAGTTACCAGTCAAGTATTCGGATGGCGCCCTATGAAGCATTGTATGGGCGGAGGTGTCGTACACCTACCTGTTGGACGGAATTAGGGGAACGTCAGATTTTGGGTCCGGAGTTGGTTACCGAGACCGAGGAGAAGGTTGAGTTAATTCGGGCTCGATTGAAGGAAGCGCCGAGATGACATGTAAGTCCTATGCTGATCTGAAGCGTAAGGACATAGAATTTGCAGTGGGTGACAAGGTTTTCTTGAAGGTGTCGCCATGGAAGAAAGTATTAAGGTTTGGTCGAAAGGGTAAATTAAGTCCCAGATTTATCGGACCATATCGAGTGTTGAAACGAGTAGGACCGGTAGCTTATCAGCTAGAGTTACCTTCTGAGCTAAGCCAGATTCACAATGTATTTCACGTCTCTATGTTAAGATGTTATCATTTGGATCTATCCCATGTTGTGCCTGTGGAGGAAATCGAGGTAAGACCTGATCTATCATTTGAAGAGGAACCGGTGAAAATTCTGGATCGTGATGTTAAGGTGTTGCGAAGGAAAACGGTTCCGTTAGTTAAGGTGCTGTGGCGAAATCATGGTTCTGAGGAGGCTACGTGGGAACCAGAGGAAGCGATACGGTAGCAATACCCCCATCTTTTCTGACCAGGTAATTTCGAGGACGAAATTTCTTTTAAGGGGGGTAGAACTGTAACATCCTGAATTTTTGGGCCTGTGCATTTAATGGGTAGATATGTTTGATGTGTTAATTTAAGTATTAGGTGTAATATCCCGGGTTAGGGGCTATTTTTATTTTCGTTGTTGCATGTTTTGCATGAGTTTGTTATGCTGCGTTGTTGTTGGTGTTGTATCGGGGCTTAATTGTAGGATAGGTGTGTGCCTGAGTAGGTAAGAAATTTTAGTTTTTGAGCTAAGGCATTAGGAGCTGAGGAAGCTGGGGCTTTTAAATTTATTTTGGGAGTTTGTTAGCACAAGAAACAAGTTGGTGGAGTGGCAATGTAGGCGCCACTAAGGCTTGGAGTGGGTAACGCCTAAAGCAAGGTGGAGGCCTTGTGTTCGAGCTGCGGAGTGGCCACTTTTGGCACTCATTTTGACGGCATGGAGGGAGGAGTTTGTAGGCGCTCAAACTCGCTTTGACTTGGTCTTCACATTCGAATGGTGGGTGGAGAGGAATTTTAGGGTGTTGACTTGTTCAAAACAATTTGAACTTGTGGCTTGGAGTGTTTTGGGGATTCTAGCCGAATTTTAGGGGAGTGGGAGGGGAGAAGTGGACGGCTTGGTGTGGTAAGTGGTAGTGCCGAAACTCACTTTGCCAAGCTAGGCATTTTCGGTCATAGTCAATTCCAAGCAAAAGCTCTCCTTGGTCTTTTGTTAGCCGATTCTTCCTCAAGATAAGTCTCTCATTTTCTATTCCTCTTTGAAACCGAAAGCTTCAAGCAACCATACCTTGCCGACTTCTCTTTTGGGCATCTAGCCGATTGGGTGCAATTGCTTCTCTTAATCCTCATGCGTTGCGAAACTAGCTACCCATCTCTCCTCGTATTTTTCATTCCTTCTCTTAAAACACTTGAGCCGAAACTCCACCTCTCCAAAACATTTCCATCTCTTCTCTTGCTAGCCGAAACCATATCAACTTGCCCCAAACGTTCTTCTATTTTCTCAAATCCTAGTGCCGTAATCTCCATTTCTTCTCACCTATGTTCTTTCTTTCTCTTTTAATCCAAAACCGAAAACAAGAGTGTTAAACACCTAGTGCCGATTTCTCCTTTCTATTGTTTACAACTTAGCCGAATATTCCCCTCTCCTAGAAGTCCTGGTTTGGCCGAATATTGGGTGTTGGTAAGTGCAAGGCCGAATGGCCATATCTTCTTTTGTTTTGGTTCTTTGTTGGTTATGATTCGGTTAAGAGCCGATTCCAGTCTTTGCTAATAAGAGAAAATCGTCGGTTTGGAAACCGATTCTGTTTTAGGGCCTTTTGATCGTGGGGGTGTTAGAGGAGGCAGTCAATTGGAGCTTTGACTGCAAGTGGCCGATTGGTAAGTAAAAGGGTAAGCAGTTGGTATATTTGTGTCAGTACAATTAGTTGATTTCGATTAAGGTTCAAGTGATTGATGATTCCATTTTCTTTTAGGTGGAGGCCGATTGTCAAAAAGAACCACTACTGGTTCGAGTATTGGTTAGGAAGCAAACCAATAGCAAGGTTAGGGTTTGAAACTAACCCCTTTGGGTTTAGATGTCTTTGGCCGAATGGTCTTAGTACCTAACCCCTATGTTTGGTCGATTGTAGGAGTTAGCAATCGAGGGACGTAGATCGTTCGTTGGGATTTTAGACTCAGTAGCTATCGTGTGTGTATACTAACACACTTATATTTAGTAATATCGTTAATAACCCGTGCAATGACTAATGAAACAGTGGTGACTATTATGATACCCTCATGGGTACGCGAGTTTGGACTCGTAAGTCGATGCTATTATTATGAGTTATTGATGATCTGTATGATACCATGGTTATGGATATGTGACATGGGGTATGAGATTAGACATATTGGCATGATATGCATGATAGTATGATATGCATGATAGCATGATATTCATGATTACATGAGTTTGGCATGTTGATGGGTGATACGAGAGGAGGGAGCAGTGATGTATTGTGCTGACGAGCACCAGTGCTTTGGTAGCACACTTTGTGACTTTGGGTCACCAGAGGTTTGGCACCTCCAGAGGTTTGGTACCTCAGCGTCTCGTCCCAGTGGCTCAGTACCACAGTGGGTTGGCCCCACAGATGATTATACGGGATTGACGCCAGTGTTTTGGTAACACACGATGGGTTGGCCCCATCACCAGATTTGTGACTACGGTCACCAGTGCTTTGGTAGCACATTGTGTCTTTGGGACACCAGAGGTTTGGCACCTCATTGCGACTTGTCCCTGTGGTTTAACCACCGTGGGTTGGCCCCACTTGAGATATGGGATCGTCTGCTAGTGTTTTGGTAACACACGATGGGTTGGCCCCATCATCATTGGATTCGTGACTTCGGTCACCAGTGCTTTGGTAGCACAACTGTGTCTTTGGGACACCAGTGCTTTGGTAGCACATTGACGGATATTGTGTCTTTGGGACACCAGTGCTTTGGTAGCACATTGTGACTATATGTCACCAGTGGTTTGGCACCACCAAAGGTTTGGTACCACACGGGTAGAAAAGGCGATATGGATGGTTAGGTTCGGGTTGCATTAATCATGTTGCTATGTATGATGTGTGTTAGCATGTTGATTCTTTGGGAGCGGGATTTACACATCGAGTCACTCGACTCACCCTCTCCTTTGACATTTCAGTGACTCGTGAGACGCGACTTGGAGCCTGGATGGACTCGAGGTGCTTATGCCATGTTTGAATAAAGTCTTTACTCGACTCTATATTTTGGGTACTTTAGTTATTTACTTTTATTTGGGGTTTTTTTTTTATTTATTCGGTTTGTAAGAGGCCTTTAAAGTTATGTTTTATGTTGTTTATATTTTAAGTCTGATTTTAATATGCCTTAACAAAATAAGCCGGAATAAATTTTACTAAAACTCAGGAAGATAATGTTTTCAAAATTATGACGCGACGTGTTTTTGAACTATACCATCGGGTATCACACTAAGTCTTTTTGACAAACAAATACAAGCTGGTTCCCAAACCAAACTTGTAGTTCATTTAAGTCTAGAAGCGTTTTATGTATCACTAAGAAACTAAGGAGGTTTTAAATGGTTTTAACTTGTTTTAACTACAAATTCTAGCTAAGTTTTCAAAATCTCCGGTTTCAAATACATCAATCTGCTTTCCAAACAAGACTACTCAAATTTGTTTCAAACACACCGTGTTTTCACTCCACTTTTAAACGAAAAATCTAGTTTTCCCAAAACGTTTTCCCCGTAGCATACCAGATTCGGACGTGGTGTCTTGTCCGGGTTTGGGGTGTTACATTAGGGGTCCAAATTGGGCTCAGGTTTGGGGCGAGACTGTAGTTAAAATTCTTGTTTGAACACTTTAGTGGAAAGCTTAATAAGTTAGGGCATAACAGATATTAGCTATGTTTTAAAACACAAAAGGGCTTGTGGCCTGGTGGTCAATAGCGCCACTTAGAGAGCAAGGGGGTGACGCCACACAAGGGAGTAAGGGGCCCAATTTTAAGTTTCTTGGAGCCCAACTCTTTTAATTTAAGTTAGCTAATTTTCGGCAATTAATTAAGTGGAGTTGGACGGCAACAAGGCTTAAAAATAGGAGGATTTAGGTGAAGGGGATAATGCTGATATTATAGTTGATAACATGGAAGATAAGGGAAGAAATTTAGGATCTGATCTGTTGGTCACAATGGTGGCCGAATTTCAAACTCTGAGGGGGAGGAGAAATCGGTTTCTGATATGGCTAAGGGGTGCCAAAATTTCCCTTACTAATTAACTGGTTTTAGTTGTCAAAAGAGGGCAATTCCGGCTTTTGGTTAGTAGGAGTGCTGAAACTTTAAATAGTCAGGGGAGGGTTCTTTTCTTTATTTTTGGCATTTAGGGTTTCTATCTTTTCTTTCTCTTCTTCTCTGAGTAAAAGCCGAAAACTCCATTATTCTTTTCTCTTCTTTCTTCTAAAAGCTGAAACCTCATAATCCTTCCTCTATATTCTTTTGATCCTTGCTAAGGTCGAAACCACCCCTAGTCTGCCGAAATTCTCTTTTCCCCTTCCTGCCAATTTCTTTATTAAAAGCCGAATCATCATAGACTTCTTTGAATCATCTTCACTCCCTGACTTTCGCAAAAGGCCGAAATCTCCTAAGAGTAGCCGAATCTCCTCTATTAAGGTAGGTGTCGACTCTTGTTATTTCTTAAGATCTCTTTCAGTTTTTAGGAGTCAAGGCCGAATGGCCACTTGGTTTGTTAAGGCTGTCAATTGAGGCTAATACTTTCTTCTTTTTTTTTGCGTTTTGGGCGGCATTTCGGGATTCGAAGGAAACCTGATCGTCTAGATCTAAAAGTCGAAAATCGCTAGTCTCTAATTTCGGGATTTTAAGGTAAAGGGGTTCTCTTTAGATTTCCGTTAGATTTGCTATCACATTTGAGATCTTAACCATATGTTATGGTTTAACAACCCTATTTCGTTATAGTAGTTCTGACAAGGACTTTTGATGGAATCGAATATGGATCAGGCAAAGGAGAGGATTGGGTCTGTAAACCCAATCCATAAGTTTAAGAAACATGCAGTGTCAGCGGTTCGAGATTGGCCACCGGGTTATGGACCGGCTTCTGAACAATACCTTAGGCAGATAGCAGTTGTGTCGACTACGGATAGCATCGACATAGGAAGTATCGTTTTATTGGTAATCAGGTGTGTAGATCTCTATCACACTACTTAACCTATTTATATACATGTGTTATGAGCTAAAAGCCGAAAAAGTAGGCTGTATGAACAGTCGTGTTACCCAAAAAGGGTAGGCAATGGATGCCAGGTACGTAATCATAGAAATCTCTACGTGTATCGATAAATGTATATATAAAAGCCTGTTCTCTTAAAGATGGTATGATGTTTTCAACTTTTCATGTGTGTATGCATGGAGTGGGATTATGATAATGAAGGGGAAGTGCATAATAGGTCACATGGTGATCGGTGGTTAAACCACAAATTCAAATGTTAGGTCACATAGTGATCGGTGGCTATGCCACGTTTAATGATTCCTGATTAATAGGAATAGGCAGTACGGCTGTCGTTATGGTGTGTAGCGGATGGAGGGTTGATTGTAGAAATCCCCGAGGTGTGATGGTTGGTACGGGTTGGTGTGTAGAGGATGGAATTCTAGGTTGGGTTGGGCTATTCATCATTTATTATTTATCATGTAAATATGATTGTTGCCTTTATGTATGGGCCAGGGCCCATAATGTGTTTGTGGGCCTCAGGTCGTTGTGTGTTTCGGGATTTATACACTGAGTCTTGGTGACTCACCCTTTTATTTTTCCTACTCTTTCAGATGAGCAGTAGATCGTGGACATGGGAGCCGAGACGGACTCGAGGGGCCATCAAGTTATTTAATTTCATAGACTATTTCGGTTTTTTTATTTAAGTTATAATTTTTGGGATTAATTATGTAATAAGGCCCAGGGCTTAGGTTATCGTTTTGTTTATTTTATTTGCTGATGTTTACAGTTTAAAATTTATGTTCAAGGACTTAAGTCTCAAAAAGTAATAAAATGGGTTTTCCAAACATGTTCAACGTAAAAACAAAGGTTTCCAACAAATATCTTATTTTTACCAAATGCCTAAGTAAAGAAACTGAGATTTTCTAAAATCAATTTAAGTAAAGTTTTTAACAATAAACCCCGTAGCATACCAGATCTGGTCGTAGCGTTTGGGTCGGGTTTGGGGTGTTACAAAGCTCCAAAGTTAAAAAATATGGTTTTGAAAAATTCCTATTTTTGTTCAAAAAATAATTATATAAGAAAAATAATGAACATTTAATTTTTCATAAGAAAATTTTGTAAAAGAATTAACTCAATTTCCTTTTGTTTCATTGATAATGATTTTTTTTTAATTTTATAAACTGATTAAGAAATTATTATGTGTTCAGTTTATTTTAAATTTTTAAACCCACAATAAGTAATACATATCACTAATAATTTGATTTAGTGTCAAGCCATTTACTAAATTAATTAAAAACTAAAAATTATGCTACTCAAAGTGAAAAAAATATTTTTTACAAATATTAAATTATTTATATAATTTTATTATATTTTTAAATTTTGTATTTCCTATTATAGTTAGTGTTTAGTTCATTTTTAACACTAACTTCTTAAAAATATAAACAAAAATGGTTATGTACCAAATTGAATAATTTCAATCACAAATAAAACAATTAATAGATGTGTAATGCCTCTATTTTAAAAGCTAAAAGCTTTGGTTAGTAAGTTTGAGGATCAAATCGATAGAATTTGTAAATGTGAAGGGTTAAATTTGTTGAATTATTTAGAATTAGGATCAAATTGATTGAATATGTAAGTATTAAGGACTAAAATGTGTTATCATACCAATTAGAAGGTTTTCTGTTATCAATTTAACTGTGGGTGACCAAAACAGGAACAAATTCAAATATTAGTGCCTAAAATTAAAATTTTTAAAGTTGAGTAACCAAACTAGGAACCTTGGCATAGTTGGGTGACTATTTGCATAGTTTACTTTGATTTAAGAACAATTTGTTCAGATGAATAATAATGTGTTTTTATTCTCGTGAATGTATTGTTTAATAATAAATTTACATTTTTTAAATATTTTTTATTATTTTGGAAATTGTTTATAATTTGTATATTTTTATAATATTTTTAGAATTTTTATTAATTATTTTATAAATTTTAATTATTTTAAAGATTTAAAAAATTGTTAGAATTATTGTTAATAAAAATGTTCAAAGTATCAAAATTGTTATAAAATAAATAGACAAAGAGTAAAGAACAAAGAAAATATGGGAAGCAATAGAGATTGTATTTTATTGATCAATAGGGATATTTACAAAGCTTCTCCAAAGTCTCTATTTATAGGCATAAGAAGTATAAATGAAATAGAGATCTATTCCTAATGACTACTAGAATTTAAAGTATATCAAAACTTATCTTGATCTTGATGGACATCCACTTCATAAGATATTCATAACACTCCCCATTGGATGTCCATTGGTAGATAATATGCATCGTTAAAACCTTACTAAGATAAAAATCCTGTGGGAAAAAAAATTCCTAATAAAGGAAAAAGAGTACACATATCTATAATACGCATAATATGCTGCCTCATTAAAAACCTTACCAGGAAAACCCAATGGGACAAAACCTAGGTTAAGGAAAAAAGAGTACAGTGCGTATTTACTCCCCATCATGAAAACATCACATAATTTCTAATATTCTATGTATTCAATCTTCAATACTAGTCTTTCAAATGACTATTTCAATGTATTTGCTAAGCATTTATATCACCATTCTTTTGAAAGTCATGATTAAGGGAAAATTTTGGGAAATATATTTTGATCTCTTAAGGAGTTTCAACAATAATCATAGCAAATTTTAATCATGAATCTTCTATAAAAACACAAATAGGTATTTTAGATCATTTCAAAATCCTCCTTCAACTACTATTTACCACATATGTTCAAATAATTTCAATTCATATAAATGAACAATTTCTCGAGAATTTCAATATGCTTCTAGTATCCTAAATCCTTTAAAGATTTTAATATAAATTCTACTATATAGTGGTTCATAAAAGGTTGTAACAACAACCATTAGACGCAAGTTAAATATTTTATGAATCGTCAAAATAATATATTTAAAGGTTATTGCATCCACCACAAAAGAATATTATATATTTTCATAATCAATGTCAGGACTTAGCGAAAAACTTCATATTTTTATTCTGCTTTTGCAAAACTACTTCATTTGCACCATTACTAGCTTTATACCTTTAGATATTTGGACTACTTCTAACACCCCAAACCCGGCCCAGAAGTTAGGCCCAAATCTGGCGTATCACAATGAAGTGTTTTTTGAAAACCATGTTTTCATTGAAAACCCTCCTTAATTTTTAAAACTAAAGTCTCAGTTTGTGTTCGTTTAATTTCAAAACGTGGTTCAATGAAAAGTTAATCACTTTTAAAAAACGTTATTAACTTCATTAAAAATCTCTTTTAGTTGCGGAAGCTAAAGGTAAAGAAGTTTAAAACGTATGTTTTTAAAAATAGTAATTGGGTTGAAAACTCGTCTACGCCTAACAAATATAAAACGTAACAAAATCCCAAATTCAAAATTAAATCCAGAGAGGCCTTATTACAGAAATTAAAACCCAAAACGGAATTTAAAACATATATAAAGTCCAAAGCATAACAGCCGCAATTGTGTGGTCACCTCCGAGTCCCTAGCAGCACCGATCCTCCTAACGCTGGGGATTACTGCACAGTTAAAAAAATGGGGTGAGCTTACGAAAACTCATTGTGTAATCCCCTTACTAGAGTAACAGTCAGTATACAGAAACAGAAACCAAAACAGTCTCGGCCAAAGCCCTTTAACAGTAACAGTATAGTCCAGTTCAGAGCATACGTAGGCCAAAGCCCACTACAATATCATTTGGGTCACAGCCCATAACAGAATTAATTGGGCCTAGCCCAAACCAATAATAGAACATGTGGGCCTAAGCCCAGTTCAGTGACAGATCTCAAAAACAGATATGCAACAGTAGAAGGATGCATCCCACCCCGATCCAGCCAACACACCACCCGTACCAACCCTACACTTATGTGGGGATAAAATCTACCCACCCAGCCAACACACCAAGCTTAGCACCGGTTGCGGCACTAAGTCAACAGAAGGGCTCGGCGCCGTGGACAGAACAACTAAAAGCCATAAACAGAATGGTTATAAACCATAATCAGGATGGCACAGAGCCATAATCAGGATGACACAAAGCTATCGGTAACTGTAATAAGTTTGGCACATAGCCATTAGCGACGGTAATATAATCGGCACACACCCACAAGTAATTATGATCGACACAGAGTCATCAATGTATATGTTAGGCACATAGCCACGGGTAAATACGATTAGCACAAAGCCATAATCAAGATGGCACAGAGCCATATTTAGGTTGGCATAGAGCCATAATCAGATTACGCAGCTTTAAGCCGTCCGTCAGTCCACAGTCGTCTCATGCGACCCGTGCGACCTTAACAGATCAATATCGGATCCACGATGCCGTCTCATGCGACGACGCGGCGACCCTATCGTAATTTCCTCCGTATCAATGTCCTAACCCCATGCAATATGTCGTGTATGTCATGCTCAATCATTACACGTGTATGCAAAATGGCCATGCTCGGTAAAGTCATTTAAACACATATTAAAAGCATGTCAGTCACACGACCACAGTCAAGTCAGTTAAAACCCAGTCATACGGTCACAGTCAAATCAGTCAAATTCATAGTCTAAGTCAATCATTTACCCACAATGGCAAAATAATCATTTTACCCTATAAGGGTATTTCGGTATTTTACCCTATAGGGGCATTATGGTTATTTTGCAAACCGGCGGTATTTCAGTAATTTTGCAAACATGGGGTATTTCAGTAATTTTGCAAATCAGGGGTATTTTAGTAATTTTGCAAATTAGGGTATTTCAGTAATTTTGCAAACCGGGGGTATTTCGATAATTTTCACAAATTAAGGGTATTTCGATAATTTTGCAAATTTGGGGTATTTCAGTAATTTTGCAAATTGGGGGTATTTCAATAATTTTACAAACAGGGGGTATTTTGGTAATTTTGCAAATCGAGGGTATTTCGGTAATTTTTACAAATCGGAGGTATTTCGGTAATTTTACAAATCGGGGGTATTTTAGTAATTTTGCAAATCGGGGTCTCGGTGACCCAACAGAAGGTCCACCGTCGCCTCGAGCGACTTAGGTAACCTAAACAGTCGCAACGGTGTAAATGGGCCTAAGGCCCATTACTCGACCCAAATGGGCCCACACACTCGTGTGGCCCATTTAGCCTAGAAACAGCCACAGTTATGCAAATGTCACAGTCCAAACAACACTTACGACATCACATACATTTTATCCGCGTGGGCCCACAAGCCCACTGGGCCCACACAGCCCATTTTGGCCCAACGAGGCCTAGAATAGCCCAAGACCGCGAGAGCGCTCGTGGTGGCCTCTACAGACTAACGCCCATGTTCGTGGGCTCGGTTCACCACACGCACGATTGCATGCTCGTGTGGCATCATACGCCATATTTCTGGCTTTTCGGCATTTTGTCGATCTACAGTCATAGCAGTGTAAACAACACATACTTTCGGCTTTTCAGCCGATCATCAAATACCGCATACAAATACACACCTGTTTAAGTGAATAGCGTAAATCCCCACGAACAACAACCTTGATTAAGCAAATTCGGTTTAATCCTTCCTTAACCCAGTGATCACCAAATCCTTAGCACAACCTGCATTGAATCCCAATATATTTAACTATCACTATGAACAAAATAACTAAAACCAATACAAACGACATCTTACCACAAAGCAGGACTATAAATAGTTGATAGATGAAATCGGTCTACCACCCTAGGGTCAAAGGTACTCAGGAAACAGAGACCAACCAAAAAGATTGTACCTTTATTAGGAATTAGTAACACAGGAAGATATTAGAAGGAAAAATGCAACCGTAGAGAGAAACAAGAATAAGCCATGAGTACCTACCGATCCACCAGAGGACTCTCACTAGCCGAACACAAAATAAAGAGAATAAAAGGGAAGTATTCGGCTAACTCAAAACAGAAGGAGAGAACCGAAACTGAAAAGAGGGGGAGAGCACTGAGATTTGGTCTATCAATCGAAAAGGGAGAAGAGGAAAAACAATATATGAAAAGTGAATAAAATAGTGAGTATTCGGCTTAGGCAAAGGTAAGGAGAAGAAAACAGAGAAAGATGGAAGGGAAGAAAAGAATAACAAAGTTAGAAGAATCAAAAGCGCCCACACGGTAAGGCAGGATCGACCAAAAGAACCATAATGCACCAAAGAACTTAAAATAAAAATCCCGAAAGTAGAAAAGATACCGATATGAAAAGAAAGAAAAGTTTTCAGCCAATTCAAAACCACCAAATGTTCCAATTGCCGAAAAAACACTCTCCTAGCCGAATTCTCAAAGTTAGGGCTCCCCAAAACGGCACAACACTCTCCCATATCAAATTTCTCAACTTTCTCCAAATATCTCTCCCCTTATCCCTCCTTGAAATCCTCTTTGACTAATTCAAACTCCAATCTCTTCAGAAGTGTTTGATTCAAACTCCACCACTCCCAAAGCCAAGGAGTAAAATAAATACTCCTTTGTGCAAAGAGTGATTCGAACCCCAGCTCCCTTGCCACCTTAGTGACGCCACAACCATCAAGCCACAAGCTCTTTTTGTAACACATTTTAAACTCAATTAATTATAAGGCCTACTTTCAAGTACCTAGGGTTTTATTCACTTAAAACCAAAAATTTTGCTAAAGCCCAGGTTTGAACCCAGGACTTCTCCAACTCCTCTCAGGACCCTTGACCACTTGAGTAGACATTTAATTGTGTCACCTCTTGCACAAAAAATACTCATCTACCGACTTCTAAACGCTCCCCAAGCCCAAGGCCCATTTCTTCTAGGCTCAAAATTCAGGGCGTTACAACTCTACCCCCTTAAAGGAATTTCGTCCCCGAAATTTCCAGCTAACAGGGTAGTCGTGTAACGACTACCCCACTATGCTACTGCTGTGCACTCTAATCCTAATAACACTAATATACTTTTAACCTAATCTTGAAACCTCTTACACACACCCAAACATCTAACCACAAAAAAAATGGATATTTATCACACATGCATAAAATTCCTATATCCAAACATCACATCCACACAAAACACACCTGACTTAAATGGAACTGTGCAATCCCGAACTCGATGCTCCTTAGACCCGCATTTGAGACACGCTCCAGACTTCCTCCAGCATTCACCCAGATGGCGCCTTTTGCAGTGCTCGCAAGCCGAAAAGTTTGGACGCGTCTTAACACATTTCACGGAACGAGACTCCGTCCTCAGAGAACTGTAACCTCTCTTCTTCATACAGTCCAAGCACATTGACTGAAGCGTTTCTCTCATCTCCTTAACTCTAGCCTCGAACTTCTCTTCAAGCACCTCCCCTACTACTAACCGGCCGGTGCCTCACCCCAAGCTCGAGGTTATCAAGACCAAAGTTGGCGAACCTTGCTTAACCCCAGAATCCATGTCAAAACTCTGTTGCAACTTAAAAATTTGATTCCAGAATATGCACACAATAAATATAAAATCTAACTTTATGCATAATCTAATATTTAAAGAACTTACAGAATCGGTGCCGGAGACTCGGTAAACCATACTTTCAGGAAATATTTGAAAACATTTTGAATACTCCAAATCTTTTAAAATCCTTTGGAACCGTTCTTTCGAAAATTTGATTTTTATAAAAAACCCCAATCCACAGTCGAGTTTTGCAACTAGGCTCTGATACCACTAAATGTAACACCCCAAACCCGGCCCAGAAGTTAGGCCCAAATCTGGCGTGTCACAATGAAGTGTTTTTCAAAAACCACGTTTTCATTGAAAACCCTCCTTAATATTTAAAACTAAAGTCTCAGTTTGTGTTCGTTTAATTTCAAAACGTGGTTCAATAAAAAGTTAATCACTTTTAAAAAATGTTAATAACTTCGTTAAAAATCTCTTTTAGTTGCGAAAGCTAATTTAAGGTAAAAAAGTTTAAAACGTATGTTTTTAAAAACAGTAATTGGGTTGAAAACTCGTCTATGCCTAATAGATATAAAACGTAACAAAATCCCAAATTTAGAATTAAATCCAGATAGGCCTTATTACAGAAATTAAAACCCAAAACAGAATTTAAAACATATATAAAGTCCAAAGCATAACAGCCACAGTCATGTGGTCACCTCCGAGTCCCTAGCAGCACCGATCCTCCTAACACTGGGGATTACCTGTACAGTTAAAAAAAATGGGGTGAGTTTACAAAACTCAGTGTGTAATCCCCTTACTAGAGTAACAGTCAGTATACAGAAACAGAAATTGAAACAGTCTGGGCCAAAGCCCTTTAACAGTAATAGTATAGTCCAGTTCAGAGCATCCGTGGTCCAAAGCCTACTACAATAACATTTGGGTCACAGCCCATAACAAAATCAATTGGGCCTAGCCCAAACCAATAACAGAACATGTGGACCTAAGCCCAGTTCAGTGACAGATCTCATAAATAGATATGCAACAGTAGAAGGATGCATCCCACCCCGATCCAGACAACACACCACCCGTACCAACCCTACACTTACGTGGGGATAAAATCGACCCACCCAGCCAACACACCAAGCTTAGCACCGGTTGCGGCACTAAGTCAATAGAACGGCTCGGCGCCGTGGACAGAATGGCTAAAAGCCATAAACATGATGGTTATAAACCATAATCAGGATGGCACAGAGCCATAATCAAGATGGCACAAAGCTATCTGTAACTGTAATAAGTTTGGCACATAACCACCAGCGATGGTAATATAATCGGCACACAGCCATGGGTAATTATGATCGACACAGAGTCATCAATATATATGTTAGGCACATAGCCACGGGTAAATACGATTGGCACAAAGCCATAATCAAGATGGCACAGAGCCATATTTAGGTTGGCACGCAGCCATAATCGGTTACGCGGCTTTAAGCCGTCCGTCGGTCCACAGTCGTCTCATGCGACCCGTGCGACCTTAACAGATCAATACTGGATCCGTAGTCATCTCATGCGACCCGTGCGACCCTACCAGAACTTCCTCCGTATCAATGTCCCAACCCCATGCAATATGTCGTGTATGTCATGCTCAATCATTACACGTGTATGCAAAATGGCCATGCTCAGTAAAGTCATTTAAACACATATTAAAAGCATATCAGTCACACGACCACAGTCAAATCAGTCAAATTCATAGTCTAAGTCAGTCATTTACCCACAAGGGCAAAATAGTCATTTTACCCTATAAGGGTATTTCGGTCATTTTACCCTACAGGGGCATTATGGTCATTTTGCAAACCGGGGGTATTTCAGTAATTTTACAAACTGGGGGTATTTTAAAAATTTTGCAAATCGGGGGTATTTTAGTAATTTTACGAATTGGGGGTATTTCAGTAATTTTGGAAATCGGGGGTATTTCCATAATTTTGTAAACCGAGGGTATTTTGATAATTTTACAAATCGGGGGTATTTTGGTACTTTTTGCAAATCAGGGGTATTTCGGTAATTTTGCAAATTAGGGGTATTTTAGTAATTTTGTAAACTGGGGGTATATCGATAATTTTGCAAACTAGGGGTATTTCGGTAATTTTCGCAAACCAGAGGTATTTCGATAATTTTATAAATCGGGGGTATTTTAGTAATTTTGCAAACTGGGGTCTCGGTGACCCAACAGAAGGTCCACCGTCGCTTCGAGCGACTTAGGTAACTTAAACAGTCGCAACGATGTAAATGGGCCTAAGGCCCATTACTCAGCCCAAGTGGGCCCACACACTCGTGTGGCCCATTTAGCCCAGAAATAACCACAGTTATGCAAACGTCACAGTCCAAACAACACTTACCACATCACATACATTTTATCCGCGTGGGCTTACAAGCCACTGGGCCCACACAGCCCATTTCGGCCTAACGAGGCCCAGAATAGCCCAAGACCATGAGAGCGCTCGTGGTGGCCTCTACAGACTAACGCCCATGTTCGTGGGCTCGGTTCACCACACGCACGATCGCACGCTCGTGTGTTATCATACGCCATATTTCTGGCTTTTCGGCATTTTCCCGATCTACAGTCACAGCAGTGTAAACAACACATACTTTCAGCTTTTCAACTAATCATCGAATACCGCATACAAATACACACCTGTTTAAGCGAATAACGTAAATCCCCACGAACAACAACCTTGATTAAACAAATATGTTTTAATCCTTCCTTAACCCAGTGATCACCAAACCCTTAGCACAACCTGCATTGAATCCCAATATCTTTAACTATCACTATGAACAAAATAACTAAAACTAATACGAACGACATCTCACCACAAAGCAGGACTATGAATAGCTGATAGATGAAATCGGTCTACCACCCTAGGGTCAAAGGTACTAAGGAAACAAAGACCAACCGAAAAGATTGTACCTTTATCAGGAATCAGTAACACAGGAAGATATTAGAAGGAAAAATGCAACCGTAGAGAGAAATAAGAATAAGCCATGAGTACCGACCGATTCACCAGAGGACTCTCACTAGCCGAACACAAAATAAAGAGAATAAAAGGGAAGTATTCGGCTAACTCAAAACAGGAGGAGAGAACCGAAACTGAAAAGAGGGGGAGAGCACTGAGATTCGGTCAATCAATCGAAAAGGGAGAAGAGGAAAAACAATAAATGAAAAGTGAAGAAAAGAGTGAGTATGTAACACCCCAAACCCAACCTAGACGTTATGGTCGAATCCAGCATGTCACATCATAGTGATGTTCGAAAACTAAGCGTTCATTGAAAACCCTTCTTTAATTTAAAAGCCTTCTATCGTATAAAAATCCTGATTTTTCGTTGCTTATTAACAAAATAAGATTTGCTTAAAGTTGTTCCCTTGAAAAAATGTTATTATTTTTAAAACCTTGTTTGTTGCGGAAGTCTGTTTTAAATAGTTACAGAAACGTGTTATTTTGAAAACAGTAGTTATTGTTTTAAAAACCCGTGTTGAGTAGACAAGCAGTTTGCAATTAAAAGGAATACCAAATAAAAGCTAAAAAGAAAAAAACCAATGGCCTTAATACAAAAATCATTAACCCAATACTTAAAATAAATTAAACTAAAATAAATTCGCTAAATTTAACCCAGAAACATATTGGACGTGTGGCCACCTCTGAGTCCCTCGCAGCTCCAAATCCACTAAGGCTGGGGATTACCTGCACAGTTAAAAGAAAGGGTGAGTTATGAGAACTCAGTGTGTAACCCCCTATTACGGTCACAGTCTGGGCCCGAGCCCATACGGTATCAGTCTGGGCCCGAGCCCATATGGTATCATTCTGGGCCTAAGCCTTATTCGGTAACAATCTGCGTCTAAGCCCTATATCATAACAATGCAATGGACATGTAACCCAACCCTTAACCACCAAACTCTCCACCCGTACCAACCAATCTCTCCATGTGCGGACCATGTCGACCCACCCAGCCAAACTCTCCAATGGTGCACCTAGCGCTAACAATGTGATATCGTGTGGTGAGCCACTCGAATCAGAATACGTGGCAATGCCACTATAACGGTACTTCCTCCAAATCTTAATAACCCAACCCGATGCAATATGTCATGTATGCAGTGTATCACAATCATATATAGTTATATAAATATCACACAAACATCATTTAGACTACCACTAAGGGTATAACGGTCATTTTGTCGTTTCAGGGGTATTTCGGTAATTTCACCCCTCGAGGGTATTTCGGTAACTTTACCCATAGAGGGTATTTCAATAATTTTACCCGTAAAGGGTATTTCGGTAATTTTACCCATGAAGGGTATTTCGGTAATTTAAGTCATCTAACGGCCTTTTCGGAGGCCTACTGTCGCCTCGAGCGACACAGGTTCCCTTTCTGGTCAAAACGGTGCAATTAAGCCTAAAGCCCAATTTCCGCCCAAGTAGGCCCACACGCTCGTGTGGCCCATTCAGCCCATTTTTGGTCACGGTTCTGCAGACTTCGCAGCCGCATCTATCACCCGGCACTTACCATGGATTTCGCCCCTATGGGCCCATTAGCCTAATGGGCCCACTTTGCCCACTTCGACCCAACAAGGCCCATTACAGCCTCAGTCCCACGAGAGAGTTTGTGGCACTCCCAAAGGGATACCGCCAACATTCGTGGCTCGGTTTATCACTATGAGCGCTCGCACGCTCGAGTGATCTCGGATGCCGTTATTCTGGCCTTTTTGGCACTTTAGCTTTTAACTGATTCACAGATCATAGCATTTACGGAACAAACAGGAGTGTGAGATTACACACCTTGATTACGAGTGTGCCGCCAATCCCTTAGCACCGTTCCTATGTTAGACAACGTGAATAGTTAGTCAAACGATTAAGAGGGTTATCCTCCTATTACTCAACAACCCGAAACCACACTTACTCCTACCTTGTTTTACCGAGTTTTGCTAAGTCCTTTTCGATTATCAGTGAAGATTAAGGATCCTTGAATGGACTCTGCAATACAAACCACTTCTTAATAACAGAGATAGAGTAAACATATGATTCAAGTCCACCCTTGACAAATACAAATCGAGTATACCTACCGGATTAAGGCTATGAGTACGTATCGACTGCTTCAAAATGCTTGTCCCCTCCTACACCTCGAGTGAACCTACATACCGACCAATCAGAGCACAGAAGATGGGGAAGATTCGGCACTAGAGACAAACATGATAGCCCCCACAAAAATAATTGAAAGAAAGCCAATATACTTACTCCTTAGATTCGGGAAGACATGTTTCCTTGAGTATAGTCCCAAAGATGTGACTATAAAAGAAGGATAAGAAGATATTGATCTCGGTTTATTCAACTTAAATGACAATAGAAAACGTTAAAGACAATGAAGAAGATAGGTTCGACTATCTTGAAGGGTACAGAAAGAATACGGGAGAAAGAGACGAGATTGGATTCGGCCAAGATGTTGCCAAGAATAGGAAGAACGAACTTGCACACAGTATTAAAAAGGAAAGAAAGCAAATAAGGAAAAGAAATACTTGTAGGCAGGAAATGGGCAGCAGTTGAGGGAATAATGAATGAATGAAACAAACCCGAATGGTAACCAAGATTGCTTCAGACGCTACTCAGAAAAAGACCCGAAATGAACCAAAAAGAGAAGTAGCAAAACACAAAGAAATTTCAGTTTTTGCTAACACTCAAAGTTGCTGAAAATGCTCCCAAACACACCCCTCTAGCCGAATTTCTCCCTTAGCCACACTCCCAAATTCGGCCAACACTCCCACACACCTCACTTCCTTGATTTCCTCCACCGAAATCTCCTAGTATTGCTCCTCTCCATCCATTTGAAACTTTTGACCAAGTCTCCAACTCCCCTTGAAGAGTTTGATCCGAACTCTGCTTCCTCCACTCTCAAGTTACAAAATAAAATTCCTCAATTACAACTTGTGAGATTCGAACCCCACTCTCCTTGCCTTCCCAATGACGCCACTGCCACTGAGCTACAAGCTCATCCTGAGTCATCCTAACGCACACAATTATACTTAAGTTCTACTGCAAATAGCCCTCTCCCCTTAAGGGCCAAAAACTAAAATTTTCTAAAGCTCGGACTGCACTGTGCCACCCTAGGACCCCCAAACACACTTAAATAGCTAGCCGATCAAGCACAACATGAATTTAAGCAAAATTACAAACCCCTAACTTTTTGGGCGTTACAACTCTACCCCCTTAAAGAAATTTCTTCCTCGAAATTTACCTGATCAGAAGAGGTGAGGGTATTGTTGTCGCACCGCCTCCTCAGGTTCCCACGTGGCTTCCTCTGAACCGTGATTACGCCACAACACCTTGACTAATGGAACAAATTTCCTCCTCAACACCTTAGCATCACGATCCAGTAACTGCACCGGTTCTTCATCAAAAGTCAGATCAGGTCTTACCTCGATCTCCTCTACCGGCACTATATGAGAAGGATCAGAATGGTATCACCTTAGCATAGAAACGTGAAACACGTTATGTATACGATTTAACTCAGGAGGCAGTTCCAGCTGATAGGCGACCGGTCCCAGACGTTTTAATATCTAGTAAAGTCCAATGAATCTAGGGCTCAACTTGCCTTTTCGCCCAAATCTCAGAATCTTCTTCCATGGTGAGACCTTTAAGAAAACATAATCTCCCACTGCGAACTCAATCTCTTTACGCTTCAAATCAGCATAAGACTTCTGCCTATCATATGCTTCTTTTAACCGATTACGGATCAATTTCACTTTCTCCTCGGTTTCAGAGACTAATTCTGGACCCAACAGTCGCCGCTCGCCCAATTTTGTCCAACAAGTAGGGGTACGACACCTACGACCATATAATGCCTCGTACGGTGCCATCTGAATACTGGATTGGTAGCTATTGTTATAAGCAAATTCCGCTAATGGCAGGTAGTCTTCCCAACTGCCCTTGAAATCAATTACACAGCTTCTCAACAGGTCTTCCAAAATCTGGATTACCCTCTCCGACTAGCCATCAGTCTGAGGATGAAATGTCGTACTGAAATCTAGCCTTGTACCCAAAGCTTCGTGTAACACTCTCCAAAATCGTGACGTGAACCTGGGGTCCCTGTCCGAAATGATAGACACTGGTACCCCATGTAACCTCACAATCTCCGCCACTTATAACTTGGCCAAATTTTGCAACGAGTAATCAGTTCGGACCGGTATGAAGTGGGCAGATTTAGTCAACCGATGAATAATTACCCATACCGAATCTTTCTTAGTAGGCGTCAGGGGTAGCCCACTAACAAAATCCATGGTTACCCTCTCCCACTTCCAGAGTGGAATTTTAACAGGTTGCAGCAATCCAGAAGGTAGTTGATGCTCAGCCTTCACTTGCTGGCATGTCAAACACTTACTTACAAAATCGATAACCTCACGCTTAAGCCCTGACCACCAGTACAGTTCACGCAGATCTCGGTATAACTTGTTTCCACCAGGATGCATAGCGTATGGGCTACTATGCGCCTCCCGTAGAATAGACTGCCTTAACTCAGAATCCCTCGGTACACAGACCCTCCCACGGAAGCATAAAACTCCTTCAGTATTTAGCCCAAAATTCGCAGTCTCTCCCTTCTTCACCAGTTGAAAACGAGGAATCAATGATCCATCCAACAACTGCTTTTTCTCTAATTTGACCAATCCAAGTCGGTTTCACTTGCAGTTCAGCTAACAGACTACCATCCTCAAACAAGTTGAGACGAGCAAACATTGCTCTTAGATCAGATACAACCTTACGGCTCAATGCATCCGCTACTACGTTAGCTTTTCCCGGATGGTATTCAATCGAGAAATAATAATCCTTAAGCAACTCTATCCATCTTCGTTGCCTAAGGTTCAACTCCTTCTGAGTAAGGAGATACTTGAGACTTTTATGGTCGGTATAAACGATCAACTTCTCCCCGTACAAGTAGTGTCTCCAAATCTTTAGTGTGAATACCACCGCAGCTAATTCCAAGTCATGGGTAGGATAATTCACCTCGTGCGGCCTAAGCTGACAGGATGCATAAGCCACCACCTTGCCCTCTTGCATCAGCACACAACCCAAACCCGTGTGCGACGCATCACAGTAGACAATGAATTCTTTTCTAGCCTCTGGCTGAATTAATACCGGGGCTTCAGTCAGAATCTTCTTCAGTTTCTCAAAACTCTCCTGCTGTTTATCAGTCCAAACAAACGGTACTCCTTTACGCAGTAACTTAGTTAGGGGTGCAGCAATCAGTGAAAACCCTCAATGAACCGTCTGTAATACCCGACCAGACCCAGAAAACTTCGAATCTCAGATATCGACTTCGGTGGCTTCCAATCTAATACAGCCTCAACTTTCTAAGGATCAACCCTAATCTCCTTGGCAGACACGACATGACCCAAAAATGTCACCTCTCTCAGCCAAAACTTGCACTTGCTGAATTTGGCATAAAACTGCTTCTCTCTCAATATTTGCAGGACAATTCGGAGATGTGAATCATGCTCCTCCTCGGTTCTCGAATACACCAGAATATCATCTATAAACACCACCACGAACCGGTCCAAATAGGGTTGGAAGACCCGGTTCATCATATCCATGAAAGCAGCTGGTGCATTCGTTAACCCAAACGGCATGACCAGAAACTCGTAATGTCCATAACGAGTCCGGAATGCTGTCTTGTACACATCTACCTCCTTAACCCTTAGCTGATGGTATCCCGATCTAAGATCTATCTTAGAGAAAACTGATGCTCCTTGCAGCTGATCGAACAAATCGTCTATTCTTGGTATTGGATACTTGTTCTTATTCGTCAGTTTGTTTAATTTACGATAATCAATACACATGCGCATTGACCCATCCTTCTTCTTAACGAACAATACTAGTGCTCCCCAAGAAGACACACTCGGTCGGATGAATCCTCGATCCAGTAGCTCTTGGATTTGGGCCTTTAATTGCACCAGCTCCTTCGGTGCCATCCTATAAGGGGCGATGGACACCGGAGCCGTTCCCAGTAGGAGCTCAATGCCGAATTTGACCTCACGATTTGGAGGCAACCCCGGAAGCTCTTCAGGAAATACATCCGAGAACTCCTTTACTGTCCTGACATCCCCAACAGACAAACCCTTAACATCAAATGTGCTGACATAAGCTAGGAACGCCTCGCAACCTTTGTGAACCAGCTTCTCGGCCCTTAATGCTGAGATTACATTAGATAAATAATCCCATCGCTCCCTTATCACGACCACCTCCTCAACCTTCGAAGACTTCAATACCATACGCTTAGCAGCGCAATCCAAATTTGCACGGTGTTTCACTAACCAATCCATACCCAAAATGAGATCGAACTCGCCAAACGTCAATTCCATCAAATCTGCAGGAAAGACAACCCCTTGGACCTCTAGGGGCACGTCTCTAAACAGTTTACTCACTCTAACCGACTGTCTCAAAGGACTAATCACCGACATTTCCCTATCAGTACTTTCGAACTGTATGCCCAAAGTTCCAGACAGAGTACATGCAACATAGAGTGCGTAGACCCAATATCAATTAAAGCGGTATATGGTGCATTATGAATGAGGAACGTACCAGTTATGACGTCAAGTGCGTCGCCATCCTCTCGGCGCTGAGCAGTATAAACCAACGCTGGCTGTCTCCTCTACCCGGTGCTCCACGACCTCGACCAAACCCATTTCCCCCTTTGGGTGGACCACGACCTCTCGGTGGCTGCTGACCACCTCTCCCCGGCTGTACATAGCCCTGACCTACCGCTTGCCTCTGAACAGGCTCCCGATGACAGTTTCTAAACTGATGATCCTTAGACCCACATCTAAAACACCCCCCAGTTCTTTTCTAGCACTCTCCCAAATGAGGCCTCCCATACTCAACGCAAGGCTGCGGTCGACCAGTAACAACTGGAACCCCAACTCGGGCTGGCCCATCAAACCTAGGCCTCTTTCTAGGCCCACCAGAAAACTTGAGGGCCCAAAATCCCTCTTATTTCTGCCCCTTTCCTTCTCACGGTTTTGACACTCTGAGCGTTTCACATCCTCAGCAATCTTTTCCTTCTCAATCAGGGCAGTAAAGTCCCTTTCCGTCTGTGGGGCTATCAGTACCCCCAACTCATCTCGAAGACCATCCTCAAAACGCACGCAGCGCTCATACTCAATCGTGACTATACCCCGAGCATACCGGCTCAATCGCAGAAACTCTGCCTCATACTCTGCTACAGACTTATTCCCCTGAACCAGATTTAAAAATTCCTTTCTCCGGGCATCCACATAACTTACCCCGACATATTTTCCTTGGAAGGCTGCCTTAAAGAAGTCCCATGTCAATCGGTCGGTCTGCGTGCCTTCTCTCACGGTAAGCCACAATTGATATGCCTCATCTCGCAGTAAAGACACTGCTCCTTTCAGTTTTTACTCCACCTTGCAGTCAAGATCATCCATTATTCACTCGACAGCCTCTAACCAATATTTTGCTACATACGGGGCTACACCAGAGATGCCCCTGAAGGTTTCCGTCCCATTCGACCGGAGTCGTTTAGAGATTGACCCTCGGCCCACTGACCTAGTACTCGCCCCAGCAACCCTTTCCAGAACCCATAACATCTCTTGGGAAAGGACATCATCCCCACCTGCTCGATCATGAGACCCTGTCTCCATCACGGGTGAGGCTGGTGCTTCCCTTTCCGGTATGTGTCCTGATGTTGACGATCCAGCCCTAGTACCTTGGCCTCTACCACGGCCACGTGTACTCCTTCCGCGACCTCTTGTGCTCATATCGATGTAGCGTACTTGTCTACTTTAAGAGTTTTATGAATCAGCATATAGTTCTCATAATTATTAACAGATATCTTATGAAAAGTAGTAATTAGGGTTGTTCTCGCAGATCGAATTTACTACAGTTTCAATCTCCTATAGTCTTAGTTTCTACAGCTAAGGAGTTTTCAGTATGCTACTACTATCCCTAGTAGTTTCTCAGTACAATTATTTCAGCATAAATCAGAGTATAGTGTCAGGAAACTTATGGATTTGGTGCCGGAGACTCGGTGTGCCACACTTTCAGTAACACTATCATTTTCCAACCAAAATTTTAACAGTTAAGGAAAAATTTTCAAAACCTATTCCACAGCCGAGTTTTGCAACCTGGCTATAATACCACTAAATGTAACACCCCAAACCTGACCTAGACGTTATGGTCGGATCCAACGTGTCACATCAAAGTGATGTTTGAAAACTAAGCGTTCATTGAAAGCCCTTCTTCAATTTAAAAGACTTCTACCGTATAAAAATCCTGATTTTTCATTGCTTATTAACAAAACAAGATTTGCTCAAAGTCGTTCCCTTGCAAAAATGTTATTATTTTTAAAACCTTGTTTGTTGCGAAAGTCTATTTTAAACAGTTGCAGAAACGTGTTATTTTGAAAACAGTAGTTATTGTTTTAAAAACCCGTGTTGAGTAGACAAGCAGTTTACAATTAAAAGGAATACCAAATAAAAGCTAAAAAGAAAAAAAACCAATGGCCTTATTACAAAAATCATTAACCCAATACTTAAAATAAATTAAACTAAAATAAAGTCGCTAAATTTAACCCAGAAACATATTAGACGTGTGGCCACCTCCGAGTCCCTCGCAGCTCCAAATCCACTAAGGCTGGGGATTACCTGCAAAGTTAAAAGAAAGGGTGGGTTACGAGAACTCAGTGTGTAACACCCTATTACGGGCATAGTCTGGGCCCGAGCCCATACGGTATCAGTCTGGGCCTAAGCCCTATTCGGTAACAATCTGGGCCTAAGCCCTATTCGGTAACAATCTGGGCCTAAGCCCTATATCATAACAATGCAATGGACATATAACCCAACCCTTAACCACCAAACTCTCCACCCGTACCAACCAATCTCTCCATGTGGGGACCATGTCGACCCACCCAACCAAACTTTCCAATGGTGCAGCCTAGCTGCTAACAACGGTATACGTGGCTGAGCCACTCGAATCAGAATACATGGCAATGCCACTATAACGGTACTTCCTCCAAATCATAATAACCCAAACCGATGCAATATGTCATGTATGCAGTGTATCACAATCATATACAGTTATATAAATATCACATAAACATCATTTAGACTACCAGTAAGGGTACAATGGTCATTTTGTTATTTCGGGGGTATTTCGGTAACTTTACCCATAGAGGGTATTTCGATAATTTTACCCGTAAAGGGTATTTCGGTAATTTTACCCGTGAATGGTATTTTGGTAATTTAAGTCATATAACGGCCTTTTCAGAGGCCTACTGTCGCCTCGAGCGACACAGGTTCCCTTTCTGGTCAAAACGGTGCAATTGGGCCTAAAGCCCAATTTCGGCCCAAGCGGGCCCACACGCTCCTGTGGCCCATTCAGCCAATTTTTGGTCACGGTTCTACAGACTTCGTAGCCGCATCTATCACCCGACACTTACCATGGATTTCGCCACTATGGGCCAATTAGCCCAATGGGCCCACTTGGCCCACTTCGGCCCAACAAGGCCCATTACAGCCTCAGTCCCACAAGAGAGTTCGTGGCACTCCCAAAGGGCTATCGTGAACGTTCGTGGCTCAGTTTATCACTACGAGCGCTCGCACGCTCGAGTGATCTCGGATGCCGTTATTCTGGCCTTTTTGGCACTTCGGCTTTTAACCGATTCACAGATCATAGCATTTACGGAACAAACAGGAGTGTGAGATTACACACCTTGATTATGAGTGTGCCGCCAACCCCTTAGCACCGTTCCTATGTTAGACAAGGTGAATAGTTAGTTAAACGATTAAAAGGGTTATCTTCCTATTACTCAACAACCCTTGACAAACCACTTCTTAATAATAGAGATAGAGTAAACATATGATTCAAGTCCACCCTTGACAAATACAAAGTGAGTATACCTACCGGATTAAGGCTATGAGTACGTATCGACTGCTTCAGAACGCTTGTCCCCTCTTACACCTCGAGTGAACCTACATACCAACCAATCAGACCACATAAGATGGGAAAGATTCAGCACTAGAGAGAAAAATGATAGCCCCCACGAAAATAATTGAAAGAAAGCCAATATACTTACTCCTTAGATTCGGCAAGACAGGTTTCCTTGAGTATGGTCCAAGAGATGTGACTATAAAAGAAGGATAATAAGATATTGATCTCGGTTTATTCAACTTAAAAGACAATAGAAAATATTAAAGACAATGAAGAAGATAGGTTCGGCTATCTTGAAGGGTACAGAAAGAATACGGGAGAAAGAAAGGAGATTTGATTCGGCCAAGATGTTGCCAAGAATAGGAAGAACGAACTTGCACACAGTATTAAAAAGGAAAGAAAGCAAATGAGGAAAAGAAAGACTTGTAGGCAGGAAATGGGCAGCAGTTGAGGGAATAATGAATGAATGAAACAAACCCGAATGGTAACCAAGATTGTTTCAGACACTACTTCAGAAAAAAGACCCGAAATGAACCAAAAAGAGAAGTAGCAAAACACAAAGAAATTTTGGTTTTTGCTAACACTCAAAGTTGCTGAAAATGCTCCCAAACACACCCCTCTAGCCGAATTTCTCCCTTAGCCACACTTCCAAATTTGGCCAACACTCCTACACACCTCACTTCCTTGATTTCCTCCACCAAAATCTCCTAGTATTGCTCCCCTCCATCCATTTGAAACTTTTGACCAAGTCTCCAACTCCCTTTGAAGAGTTTGATCATAACTCTGCTTCCTCCACTCTCAAGTTACAAAATAAAATTCCTCAATTACAACCTGTGGGATTCGAACCCCACTCTCATTGCCTTCCCAATGACGCCACTGCCACTGAGCTACAAGCTTATCCTGAGTCATCCTAACGCACACAATTATACTTAAGTTCCACTGCAAACAGCCCTCTCCCCTTAAGGGCCAAAAACTAAAATTTTTCTAAAGCTCAGACTCGAACCTAGGCCACCCTAGGACCCCCAAACACACTTAAATAGCTATCCAATCAAGCACAACATGAATTTAAGCAAAATTACAAACCCCTAACTTTTGGGGCGTTACAGAGTATTCGGCTTAGGCAAAGGTAAGGAGAAGAAAACAGAGAGAGATGGAGGGGAAGAAAAGAATAGCAAAGTTAGAAGAATCAAAAGCGCCCACACGGCAAGGCAGGATCAACCAAAATAACCATAATGCGCCAAAGAACTCAAAATAAAAATCCTGAAAGCAGAAAAGATACCGATATGAAAAGAAGGAAAAGTTTTCAACAAATTCAAAACCACCAAATGTTCCAATTGCCGAAAAAAACACTCTCCTAGCCAAATTCTCAAAGTTAGGGCTCCCCAAAATGGCACAACTCTCTCCCATATCAAATTCCTCAACTTTCTCCAAATATCTCTCCCCTTATCCCTCCTTGAAATCCTCTTTGACTAATTCAAACTCCAATCTCTTCAGCAGTGTTTGATTCAAACTCCACCGCTCCCACAGCCAAGGAGTAAAATAAATACTCCTTTGTGCAAAGAGTGATTCGAACCCCAGCTCGCTTGCCACCTTAGTGATGCCACAACCATCAAGCCATAAGCTATTTTTGTAACACATTTTAAACTCAATTAATTATAATGCCTACTTTCAAGTACCCAGGGTTTTATTCACATAAAACCAAAAATTTTGCTAAAGCCCAGGTTTGAACCCAGGACTTCTCCAACTCCACTCAAGACCCTTAACCACTTGAGCAGACATTTAATTATGTCACCTCTTGCGCAAAAAATACTCATGTGCCGACTTCCAAACGCTCCCCAAGCCCAAGGCCCATTTCTTCTAGGCCCAAAATTCAGGGCGTTACACTACTGGTCCAAAAACTCTACGAATTTAATTGTACTTGAGTTGCGTCTTTCTATTTTGATCAATTTATTCCATATCTATATTTCTCAATAGATTTATTCAAGATCCTCCTTTTATTTAATTATTTCAATAATAATATTGCGTACAAAATCATTGTCGACCACTTTTATTATTCGGTTCCACATTTTCTCGAATTGACATAACTTATCGAGATCTTTTATTTTCATTATTTTAAAATTCAGTTTTAGGTACCTGAATCTCTTTTGGAGTTTTACTTTTTAGTTATGTCTTGGGTCTCTCCTGGAGCACCCGCATCCGCTATATGACCATCTAGAATTATTTTCATATTTGGAACCAATCAATCTATTATTTATTCTAACTGATTATCCTACTGGGACTTTGATTCAAATTAAAATATTAACTTGGTTATTCTTATTAATTTTGTAAATACATCTAACAGTTAACTTGTAATGAGTTATCCTTGTTGAACTTCTGGTTCAAATTACTCTCCCCCTAACTCATTACAAGTTATTATTTTCTCCCCCTAATGTCGAGAAAACCATCGAATCAAAATTGTAATAAAAAATCATATCATAATTGAATCTCCAGTACATTCAAAACATCTAATAATACAAAGAGACTTGTAATTAATATATATTCCCAACTTTCTTTGAGGATTCACTCATCTTTGTGCGTTGTGGTGGAGCAATTGGAATATATACACACATACAAAAATTTAAAGATGAGAAATATTTAACTCTTGATCAAAAACCAATTGTAATGGGGAGTATTTATAACTTATTGGCTTGATGCGTACAACACGTAAACCAACATAATCTCATGTTGAAATAGGAAGTTTAGTTCTCATAAGTAATGATTTAAATATTAATTAGAGGTGTTCAATCAATAATTTCTCTAAACCACTATGCGCATAAATAACAAACATTTAAAAAAGTTTTTCAATCTCAATCAACAAAATATTGAGATATAAATTCATTAGTATTAGCAAGATGAATTGTCTTTATTGCATGATCTGAAATTAATTATTTAAACAAACAATCTTGCTAATGACAGGTTGCAAGTTGATAACACATATGTGATTATTTTGGAGGTGCATCTACCAAAATCATATAATATCAAAACCATTCACATGGTGGATGAATGGGCCCATATTCATTTAAGAAATGCAAGACATTAAATCTCAACTTTAGCTAGTGATTTTCTAACAATCAATTTTCATTGAGAACAAGTAACAAATCAGAATTCTTTAAATTAAAGAATCTTCTGGTTCTTTAATGAATGTCCATATGAATTCTCAATTAATTTTCACATCATATATGATCCAAGATGGTCTAATTGGTCATGCCAAGTAGTAAATGCATTTGCATTAGTAAACTTTTTGTTTACTTTAACATGCGTTTCAATTGTACTAAATTGTAAAAAGTTGACAATTTTACTATCATTCATTTTACTTTGTATCCACATATAAGTACTATTGTGACATTTACTACTGGAAATGTAACACCCCAGAATTTGGGGTTGGAAGTTTTGAGATTTGTAGGTAGGGTTTGTGGCTAGATCGGACAATTGAGTTTGTTGCTGTGTTTTATGTTAGAATGGGCCTGCTGGTCTGGTGGTTTGTTGTGTGTTAATTTGCCTTTGGGTTCTGGGTTCGAATCTTCGTGTGTGTTTATGTGAGTAATTTGATTTTAAATTTGTTTTTTTAGTTGCTAAAATATTTATTAGTTTTAGCTATTTTAATTTATTTTTATTTTGAGAATAGAAAAAAAATCTCAAAAAGAAAAAAAAAAGAGTGTTGCACGTTTTTCCCCTCTTCTCCATTTTGTTCTCTGTGACTTTTCAATTTTCTTTCTTCCTAAAAAGACAATATTCAGTTTCTTTTGATTCTTTGCTTCTTTTGTTTTATCGCTGTTGTCAGTTGTCAAGGGAGTTTTGATCTCGAGTGTTTGGTAAATCAAAAGAGAAGAAGGTAGGTTTTGCTTTTGGGGATTTTGATAATGTCTCTTTCGTTTTCTATTTTGTTATTGAATTGAAGTTTTCGTTAATTTGTATTTTAATTGAGGTTTTTGGATCAATTTGGAGGAGCGAATCGAACGATTTTTGTGTTTGCTATCGCGTCTAAGGTGTGTGTTCGAAAACTCTCCCTTTTTGTTATCGAATTTCTGATTTGTTTTCGTGAAATTCAACATATTTTGTGTGTTTTTGAATTTGACCAGTCGAAGGGTTGTTTGTTGTAGAATTGCTTGAAATTTTGAGTGTTTTTGGTGTGTTTCCGTGTAATTGGGGGCTGGGGATTGTTTTGACATCAAAGGCACGTTTTGTAGCCTATTTCGGTGTGGTTTCGTGACCACACAGGTGGCCACACGGGCGTGTGCCGTACATGGGCCGTCCATACGGTCGTGTGAAATTGGGAATTTAGGGTTTTCGATGATTTTTGGTACCACACGGCCTGGCCACACGGGCATGTGTCCCCACACGGGCGTTTGAGATCTCCACACGGCCGTGTCTCCTCCGCTCTTAATTTTTAGTACTTTTGGACAGTGAGTTACACGGGCTGCTCACATGGGCGTGTGTGGCCTTCACATGGGCGTGTAGACCCCCACACGACCGTGTGGCCTTATGTCGCCAAATTTTGTACTGTGTCTATTTTTAATTTGATTATGATTTTATGTGTTTCGACCCTTGGCTAGGTCTTTGTAAGGGTGGTAGAGACTTTGTTTCGACCTGGACTTGTGCGTGATTCGCAATCATAGCTCTAATTAAACGGTTCGGTTGAGTGTTAATTGATGTTATGTTATATCTGATTTTGATTCTAGGCATTTGAATGTGTGCATTTCTAATTCTGTACTCTGCTTCTGTAAGTCTGTGTTCAAATGGTGTGCATTTTGCATTTGCATTAATCTTTTTTGGGTTTGGTTGCAAAGAGAAGGGAGTCTGATCTGTTTTGGCAGTTTCAACTACAACATGTCTGTACAGCGATTTACCGCAATGCACAGTACGACATATATGTCAGTTCTGCTGCATATTAGCATTTGAGTGGCTTAGTCCACATACTTGGTGTGTAGAGTCGGATGGGCCTCTCGAGGTCCTATGTGGTGTGCATGGTTGGATGAGCTTAATTAGCTCTTTTTGGGGTGTGATTGGGGGATTGAGAGGTGTTTGGCTAGTTGGATGGGTTTCTATTACTTATTGTGTAACATCCCGAAAGTGGGCCTAATGGAGTTGGGCTTATTGGGCCCCGAGCGTAGAAGCATTTTAGAATTTTTGAGAATATGAGAATGGCATAATTACAAGTTGGACTTATTAGGAAAGTGAATTTGGAAGGTTACGGGGCTTTTATGAAGTCCCCGGTTCAAGTTAGGTCATAGGAAAAAAATCTTGGTTTTTGGGCACTTAAGTGGGGAGAGCTGTAGGAGGCAAGGCTTAAGGGAAATTGTTGGTGTTTTGCTAGCACAAGAGGAGTTGTGGTGAAGTGGCAAAGTGGTGCCACTTAGGGAGCAAGGGAGTGACGCCACAGGGAAGTAAGGGATCCAAGGTTCTAGTCTTGGTACTTGCTTCTCTTTTAGATCATTTTCTTTTAAAGGGAATTAGACTTTAGCTGTAGGCTTAATTTCTTTTTGTTGTGCATGTTTTAAGACAACAATTGGCCACATGGTGGAGTGGTGGTGGCGTCAACATGGAGGCAAGGGGAGTGAGGTTCGAATCCTACAAGAAGCATTTGGAGCTTTTATTTTGTGCTCAAGGAGGTGGAGAGGTGGAGTTGGAGTGGGATTCTATTTGGTGAAGGTTTGAATTGGTCAAACAGTTTGAATGAGTGAAGGGGAGTAAGTGTAGGAGAGAATCATGGAGTGAATCGTGGGATGTAGAGAGTGGAGGTGGTTGGCTGAATGTGGGAGCTTGTAGGGGGTGAAAGTAGGCTAGGGAGTGTGGTGAGCATATTCAGTCAAGTGTAGAAAGGGTGCCGAATTCTCTCTAGCTTTCCTAAGCAATTTTAGCATTTTGGTCACTTTTCTTTACTGAGCATTTCAGATCTTTTGTTGTATTTCTCTTTGCTGAAACCCCAAATTCCCTAGTGACTCCTTCTCTTTTCTTTCCAAGCACTTTTTCTTTATTCTTGATTGCTAAATTACCAATAGCCGAATTATTTTCTAACCCTTTTTCTTCCTATAGCCGAACCTCTCCTACATCTACCATTTCAGCTTGTGTTCTTTGTTTAGTTTTCATTTCGATATAGCCTCAATAGCCAAATCTCCTCTTACCTCTCATTTGAATCGGTTCTTTTTCTTTTGCCATTAGCCGAACCTAGTCTAGATTGAAGCGTGGTGTTATTCTGATCGTCGAATCTCCCTTTTCCCTTCGACTTTTCTCTAGTTGCAAGGTAATGGTTCTTTTCTTTTTATGTTATCCTTCTCTTTTCTCTCTTAAAGGACCGAAAACAATCATCTTCTAACTCTTTTAATCAGGCCGAACCTGAATACCCCTCTCCACCCCAAGTCTTGTTGGTTCCTTTGTGAAAGCCGAAACCCTTGTTGGACAGTGCCAAATCGGTGGCACCTTGGTAAGTATATCTATAGCCGAATAGGGGAAATGGTTGATTGTTCTTTATTCTTAGTTCATTTAGGCCAAAAGGCCATTTCTTTGATTGAAACGACATCGCTAACTCGTGCTCTTCATTAGGGACTCAATTTCGTTATCAAAGGGAGTAAACCTAGCTTTCAGGCGTAGTAAAGAGTTGTCGTCATTCTTGGTAAGTAGTGTGGTGTGTTGTCGTTTTCAACCTTAGGGATATGTCAGACTATGATTAAGGCTAACGGTTAAAGTATATGGAATTATAGGTGCGTAATCTCGAGGGTTCAATCTGCAATCGGAAACAGGTGTGTAATCACACACCCTTTCGAATGCATATGTGCAATGTTCTGTGATTCGGCCAAAAGCCGGAAAGCTGAAAACCAGCATCTGTGACCACTCGAGTGTACGAACGCTCGGAGTGGTAAATCGAAATGGGAATAGTGGCGATAAGTCGTTGGGGGTGTCTCGAGCACTCTTGCAATACTGAGGCCGTAACGGGCCTAACCGAGCCGAAACGAGCCAAATGGGCCCAATGGGCTATCCGGGCCATTTGGGCCAAACTGCTGGAAAACTAGCAAAGGGTAGATCTGAATGGGAAATCTACAAATCTGGAACCGAAACCTTACGTTTTAGGGGCCACACGAGCGTGTGGGCCCCTTTTGGGCCAAAAATGGATTTTAGGCCCAATAACTCTGTAGAGACCCAAAAAGGGTCCCGTGTCGCTCGAGGCGACAATAGGCCTTCGAAAACGCCGTTAAATGCAAAATTATCGAAATACCCTTAAGTGGGAAAATTACCAAAATACCCCTAGAGGGTAAATTACTGAAATACCCTCGGTGGGTAAGATTACGGTTATACCCTTACGGGTTAATTAGCACGATTGTGTGTATTCTGTTTATCTGGTTATGATGGTAATTTGTTTCATACATCATTTATGATATATGCTTTGCATACATGACATTCTGCATGGGGTTGGGATATTTTTTATCGGAGGAAGTGTAATCTGGTGGCTCTGCCACATATTCTGGTGGCTCTGCCACAATTCTGTATAGTGGCTTTGCCACGTTTATTCTGTTAATCTGGTGGCTTTGCCACAAATTCTGCGATGAGCAGCTGTTTCTGAATAGGGCTTCGGCCCAGTCTGTTTCTGAATAGGGCTTTGGCCCAGTCTGTTTCTGAATAGGGCTTCGGCCCAGTCTGTTTCTGTATGGGCTTCAGCCCAGTTTGTTTCCATATGGGCTAAGGCCCTGTTTGTATCCATATGGGCTCGGGCCCAGTTAATGTCTGATTAGGGGATTACACACTGAGTTTTCGTAACTCACCCCTCTGCTTAATTGATAAACCGTAAAAGTAACATATTTTAATCCCACATTTAGTATGCTTTTGGATGAATTATCCCTTATTTTATATAATTTGGTGCTCTTAATCCTTTCTTTTCATGTTATATACTCAGGAAAGCACCAGGGGATGAAAAGAATGCAAAATGGGCTCAAACGGACCAAAATGGGCCAAAGCACGAAATCGACACGGCCTGGGCCCAAGACCACACGGCCGTGCCTCATGAAAGGAGTCTACACGACCTAGCCACGATTCACACCGGCGTGTGCCATAGGCGTGTCCCTACCGCGGACAAGAGGAGTTTTACTCGGATTTGGATGCTTGGAGGCAAAGAAACACACTCCAAAGTCTAATTAAACCCCCAAATAGGAATTGCACTCAAATTAGGATACTTGGAGGCCAAGTAATACATCTCAAAGCCTATATAAACACCCTAGGGGGCAACTTATTCGGAGAGTTCGGCAGAAGCCTTCTACCAGGGCTTTTGTCAGGACGGTTAGCTAGGCCAAGGAGCCGAGCCGAAAAGGTCAGATTTGTGGGAAACTCTCAAGGGATAGCCAGTTGATCCATCTCAAGAAACCAGAATTCTACTCAAGACGGAGGATCTCCTCTTCAATTCCTTCAGGGGGTTTTAGGGATTTCTTATGTTTTGTTTTATCTTTTCTTCTGAGATGTTTTCTTTTATTATTATGAACTAAACCCTTGAGATACACAAGGGGATGAAACTTAGATGAATCTTGTTATTGTTTTCTCTGAACTATATGATAAATACTTGATTTGTTCTTAATTATGTGTGCTTAATTCTTGTGTTGATATTTTGCGGATATTAATTCAAGTTGAATGTGCTTAGGTGGTGGAGCAAAAGTCCCTGCTTAAGAGTAGATTTAGCATAATTAAGCGGAGTTGATCGCGCGACCAGAGATAGGGTGACGAGATTTTGTCGGATTAGGGTGAAACCTAATATGGGAGTCCATAGATCGATTTACTGCTATTCTAGGGGGTTATTAATGGGAAAGAGATTTTAATTAATTAACCTAGGGTTAGACGTTATTCGCCTCGAGAGAGGGTTTAATATACGTTAGGGAGTCCTACGGATCAAGTCAAGTGAATAAATCGTCTGGTTCAGTGTTAGGTAACAAGTGGAGTCTAGGTGGATTCTTCCTAAGGGTATCGTCTTAATCAACTGAGTTTTTCGCAAGTATTTCCGCAATTCATTCTTTTTGTCTTTGCGTCTTTAGCTTAGTAATTAGTTAATTTAGATTAATAAACAACTTCACTTATTTTAGGCTAAATAATAGAAAGAAGGTTAGTATTAGTACTTTTAGTTCCTTTGGGTTCGACAATCCAGTCTTGCCTAAACTATACTACTGTTCGATAGGTGCACTTGCCTCAATTGTTGTCATAGTTAGTTCTCAGGTTCGATCATTCTCATTATAAATTTTAAAACTCTGACTTCACAGCGATCAAGTTTTTGGCGCCGTTGCCGGGGAACTAAAATATTAAGAAAGCTCTATTTTTATTACTTTAGCCATTTTTTTAATTGCAATTTATTTTCATTATTATTATTATTTTTTATTATTTTTACTTTGCTAATTTTTCCTCCATTTGCTTTTGGCAGATAATTTTAGTTTTTAGAGAAGATGTCATTGAATAACTATCGGTGGCAAGTTACAAGGACAAGGCCATTAAAGCGACCGATGTCTTCAACCTCGACGTACACCCAATAATGCAATATGACTCAAATCTAGGAGGCGTGGCGAATCCTGAGTACCCACCCTACGGATATGGTATGGAGAACGAACAAGTCCACTATATGGGTAACTATTCTAGACCTCAAAATAATTTTTATGATAACACTTATAATGCAGGTTGGAGGTACCATTCCAATTTCTCATGGGATGATCAAAGTAGCCAAAGACCGGAACTTTCTCCAAACTCTCAATAACCACCTCACCAATAGGAAGAGGAGTCGAACCTAGAAGAGATGCTGACAAAATTCGTGGCAGCTATAGATAATCGTCTCAAAAAAACTGAGACAACACTTAATGACCAACAAGCATCGATCAAAGGGATCAAGAACCAAGTTGGGGAGCTTACTGAGTCAGTTGGGGAACTTACTAAGTCAGTTATACAACTTGCTAAGCTGATCTCAGAACTACCACAAGGAAGCTTGCCACGCAATACTGAAACTAACTCGAGTGAGCAAAATCAAGCCATTTATGATAGTGAAGGGTTAGACGAACCAAACCCAAGGGAAGAACCTGTGGTAAGCAAAGGTAAGGTTGAAGTGTGCCATGATATACCAAAACCGACAATTACAGAGTACCAACCTCGTGTGCCATATCCCGATGCAATAAAGAAAGACCACACAGAGGAAGAAGTCGGTGAACTCACACTTCGTGTAGACGACAAAATAATCACTCTTCAAGCTCTTGACTTAGCTAGGACATCGAGGAATAAAGGTACGAATGTTAATAACCATTTGGTTCAACCTTCTTTACAGGAAGCATCATGAAATCACCTAGCTGTGCTAGATCTTAGACCTCGTACCCATAAAGAAATAATTCATGAAGGACTAAGGCTTTAGGTCGATGGACTAGACAAGTGGAAAACACACTTTAAAGAGAAACTAGGAATACACGAAATGAAACAGAAGGAAACCCCAGACGAGCTGATGGGAACAACAAATCACTTCAAAATAGGGGATCAAGTATTGTTGAATAAGGAAGACCCTCGAATCACCAATTCAGACCTCAAGACAAACGAAGAAATCACTTTTGAGGTACTTAATGTCTTCATATACGGCACAGTCGAGGTAAGTAATCCTAAATTCAACACTTTTGAGGTAAACACTACTCGACTTAAACTTTATATCCACAACCGAATTGATCGCATGAGAAAGGATTTTCACCTCCCCAAACCGCCTTGACCATACAAATGAGAGGTAAAGTCTATCTTAAGATATAAACGAGCGCTTCTCGGGAGGCAACCCGAGCACTAACCCCATTAATTTTTACATTTTTAATTCTTCTTTTTAGCACTTAACTATAAACTAACCAAAGTACAGATTTCCATATCACACGGCCTTACACACGGCCGTGGTCGTGGCCGTGTGGCCATCACAGGAAGGTACAAGGGCGGGGGCAACCACCAGATCCATAATCTCTATTTAGACCCCCTTCTTCCTTTTTCTTGTTCAGTTGTCTTTCTTCTTTCATTTTCCATTATTTACTTTTATTTTTATTTTTACTTTTATTTTTATTCTTATTTCTTTTAATTTCCTTTTATTTTCTTTATTATTTTCTTCTTATTATTCATTCCATTTAGATTTAGCTTAGGATACAATAAAATTAGGATGACTGCTTCGAGGACTCAAACAGTTCGAGACGTTTCCCCACGTTCACCTCCAATCCTATCCGGTTTCTTTTCATTGGCTTCATCCAAAATTCAGGAAGTTTCACTTCTCTCCCTATCTTACTATTTTATGATTATTTTGATATTATCCATCTTTGTACATTGAGGACAATGTACATCTTAAGTGTGGGGGGGTTAACTATAGCATTATCTGAAAATCCACGAATTATTCCTTGTCCTCTGATAAGTTTCTCATATTATGACTAGAATGAAATTCCCACGATTTATGATTTTTATTGATATGTTTTAGATTAAGTCATTGATAATTGTGCATTGATAATTAAATTCTAAGAATACTAGAGAATCAGGCATGATAAGTCTATTTTTCAAGAATTAAAATTTTTTTAGGATGTCTACCTGAATTTAAATATTACTTTGAAGTTTGAAATTTACGAGGTTGACATCAAAATACCCATAATTTTTGTGATATTTTGAGCCTTATAGAGCATAATTTCTTTTTCTTGCTCACTTTATTGATTATGAGTATGTCAATATTGATCTGTTATTCTAGAACTTGTATCGATTATACATGTCGAGACCACATTTTTTTTGATTTGATATACAGAGATGATAAAGGCACCTAGGATTTAACCCACTTACTCCACTAAAAACCCACCTTCATAATTAACCCCTAGTGAACCCCATTTAATCCTAACAACCCATTTATTGACTCACCCACTAATATTAACCCAAAATCCTTTTTATTTGTTATCACCATTCTTTTTAACTACCCTTATATCGAGATTTAATTTGATTAGTTGCCTAATTATGATTTTTATTTCAGCAACTTATCCTTTATTATGTATTTATTATGTATTTATGATTTGTTCTTAAAAAAAACGAAGTATATTCATTATTAGTCATGTGATTAAATGAGCTTACACATTTAAATTCCAAATATTGAAGAAAAAGCTCGTAGTATTAGAATTATTAATTTTCAATTAATGTAATTACTTATTATTCAGTTCATTATTTCTGGTTAGGTAATGTGTCAATTCAGTCTCGATTCTAACCCTCTAATTCAGCCTTATTCCACACCTTTAACCCAAGCCCCGTTACAACCTTTTCAAAGACCTTTTGATTTGTGTTTCATCTCATATTTTAGTGGTGGAGATTTGATTCTCATGCAAGCCTATGGGATTAACTCTTCATGTTTGACTTTTGAGTGCCTAATTTTGAACCTTAAACACTTTGAGTGAATCTTTAAGTGAGGATGTTAATCCTTGTCGATTTTAAATCAGAGGTAATTGTTTAGATGAAGGGAAACACCTATGTTTTGTGCTACAAATGTATGACTTAGACTGTTTGAATCTTTAGGACTCTTTGAGTTGAATTATCCATGTATGAATTATCTCTGAATTATGATGAAACACTATTAAAGACCATTATGAATTGAGGGAAGTTCATTTTAATTATGAGTTGAGAATTTTGCTTGAGGACAAGCAAAAGCTTAAGTGTGGGGGTATTTGATAAACCGTAAAAGTAATTGATAAACTGAAATAGTAACATATTTTAATCCCACATTTAGTATGCTTTTGGATGAATTATCCCTTGATTTATGTAAAAAGGTGCTCTTAATCCTTTCTTTTCATGTCTTATACTCAGGAAAGCACCCAAGAATAAAAAGAATGAGAAACGGGCTCAAAACGGACTAAAATGGGTCAAAGCATGAAATCGACACGGCCTGGACTAAAGCCCACACGGCCGTGCCTCCTCAATATACTAGAACTCGACCTGATATCGATCTACACGGGCGTGTCCTCATTAGAAGTCTGAACACGGCTTGACCACGATTCACACGGGCGTGTGCCATGGCCGTGCCTCTGCCGTGGAGAAGAGCAATTTCACTCGGAAAAGGATACTTTGGGGCAAAGAAACACATTCCAAAAGCCTATAAATACACCCTAAGTATAACCTGAAAGGGGGAGTCGACGGGCGGTTAGCTAGGCCAAGGAGCCGAGCCGAAAAGGTCAGATTTGTGGGAAACTCTCAAGGGATAGCCAGTTGATCCATCTCAAGAAGCCGGAATTCTACTCAAGACGGAGGATCTCCTCTTCAATTCCTTCAGGGGGTTTTAGGGATTTCTTATGTTTTATGTCATCTTTTTTTCTGAGATGTTTTTCTTTAATATTATAAACTAAACCCTTCAGATACCTGAAGGGGATGAAACCTAGATGAATCTTGTTATTGTTTTCTGAACTATATGATAAATACTTGATTTGTTCTTAATTATGTGTGCTTAATTCTTGTGTTGATATTTCGCGGATATTAATTCAAGTATGATGTGCTTAGGTGGTGGAGCAAAAGTCCCTTCTTAAGAGTAGATCTAGCATAATTAAGCGGAGTTGATCGCACGCCTAGAGATAGGGTGACGAGATTTTGCCGGATTAGGGTGAAACCTAATATGGGATGTCCATAGATCGATTTCTTGGCTATTCTAGGGGTTATTATTCGAGAAAGAGATTTCCGTTAATTAACCTAGGGTTAGACGTTATTCGCCTTGAGAGAGGGTTTAATATACGTTAGGGAGTCCTACGGATCAAGTCAAGTGAATAAATCATCTGGTTCAGTGTTAGATAACAAGTGAAGTCTAGGTGGATTCTTCCTAAGGGTATCGTTTTAATCAACTGAGTTTTTCCCAAGTATTTCCCCAATTCATTCTTTTTGTCTTTACGTCTTTAGCTTAGTAATTAGTTAATTTAGATTAATAAACAACTTCACTTATTTTAGGCTAAATAATAGAAAGAAAGTTAGTATTAGTACTTTTAGTTCCTTTGGGTTCGACAATCCGGTCTTGCCTAAACTATACTACTGTTCGATAGGTGCACTTGCCTCAATCGTTGTCATAGTTAGTTTCCAGGTTCGATCATTCTCATTATAAATTTTAAAACTCTGACTTTACAGCGATCAAGTTTTTGGCACCGTTGCCGGGGAACTAAAATATTAAGAAAGCTCTATTTTTATTACTTTAGCCATTATTTTTTTTATTTTTTTGCAATTTACTTTTATTTTTTTAGTTTTAATTTGAACTTTGCTAATTTTTCTTTCTTTCTTTTCCTAGCAGGTACCTCTAGTTTATGACTAGAAGGAACCCGAGAGGACCACTAGTATACGACAGTGATATTGAAGCTACCGCTCGAAGAAATCGCAGAGAAATTAGGCGAGTCCTAAATTACCAAGAAGAAGAGCGAGAGGACAGATCCAATCCTACTGAAGGGATGGACGAAAATAATCTACCACCACGAGATGTGGCAGAAAATAATGCTCCTCGTACTATGTTTGATTATGCTAAACCTCATTTAACAGGAGCCGAATCTAGTATTGTTAGACCTGCTATAGCTGCTAATAATTTTGAATTAAAGCCTAACACTATACAAATGATTCAACAATTTGTTCAATTTGATGGTTTGCAGGACGAAGATCCAAATACTAATATAGCTAATTTTTTAGAGTTTTGTGATACCTTCAAAATAAATGGCGTTTCTGATGATGCCATAAGGCTTTAGTTATTTCCCTTTTCATTAAGGAATAAAGCCAAACAGTGGTTAAACTCGTTACCACGAGGGTCAATCACTACATGGGAACAAATGATCGAAAATTTTTTATTAAAATATTTCCCACCGGCCAAGACGGCCAAATTACGGAATGATATCTCTTCTTTTGTGCAGATGGATTTAGAGACATTATATGACGCATGGGAGAGATACAAGGATCTCTTGAGAAGGTGTCCGCACCATGGTTTACTCTTGTGGCTCCAAGTCCAAACTTTCTATAACGGTGTAAACCCCTCAACGAGGCAACTAATTGATTCAGCCGCCAGTGGAACCCTGAACAATAGAACTCCTGAAGCAGCTTACGAGTTTATTGAAGAGATGGCACTGAATAACTATCAGTGGCAGGTTACAAGAACTAAACCAACAAAATCCGCCGGAGTTTTCAACATAGATGCAGTAACCATGCTATCAACACAGGTAGAGATGATGAATAAAAAGCTTGATAGTTTGTGTTCTTCGCAGGTACATCCAGCAATGCAGTGCGACGTAAGTGGAACTGTGGCGAATCCTGAGTACCCACCCTACCAACCAGGCATAGAGAGCGAATAGATGAACTATATAGGTAACAATTTCAGATCCAATAATAACCCATATAGTAATAATTATAATCCAGATTGGAGGAACCACCCAAATTTTTCGTGGGGAGGTCAAGGGAATGAAGGAAATCAGAGACAACAACCTCCTCAAAATTTCCAAAATCAGCCCTATCCACGGGAGAAGAAGCCGAATCTTGAAGAGATGCTGACAAGATTCATGGCATCCACAGAAAACCATCTCCAAGACACTGAAACCACCCTTAAGACCCAACAAGCACCGATCAAAGGGATCGAGAGCCAAGTTAGGGAAGTTACTAAGTCAGTTGAGGAAGTTTCTAAGTCAGTTGGACAACTCGCGAAGCTAATGTTTGAACGATCGCAAGGGCGTCTACCAAGCAACACTGAGATTAATCCAAAGGAGCAAATCCAAGCCATAACAGCCCAAGAAAGTGAAGGATTAGACGAACCCAGTCCAGTACAAGGAAACGATGTAGAAGAAGGTAAAGTTGAGGTAACACAAGAGAAACCAAAATCTGTAATCAAGGAGTACCAACCTCGTATACCATATCCCGAAGCATTAACGAGAGACGACACAGAGGAACAGTTCGGTAAGTTTCTTAAACTTTTAAAGAAATTACATATTAACTTACCGTTACTTGAAGCTCTTTCACAGATGCCAGATTCTAGAAAATTTTTAAGAGAACTTTTGACGAACAAGAGAAGGATAGACGAGGCATCACACGTGGAACTAAACGCAATGTGCTCAGCAATCTTGCAAAATAAACTACCACGGAAATTAAAAGATCCAGGGAGTTTTACAATTCCATGCTTAATTGGTAGTTTATCTATTGATAATGCGTTAGCTGATTTAGGGGCAAGCATAAACGTCATGCCTTATAAATTGTTTAAACAACTAGGTCTAGGGAAACCCAAGCAAACTAGGATGAGCATTCAATTAGCAGATAAAACTGTTAGAATTCCTAGGGGTATTATCGAAGATGTTCTTGTAAAAATTGACAAATTCATTTTCCCAGTAGATTTCGTCGTCTTAGACATGGATGAGGATAATTCGATTCCCTTAATTTTAGGAAGACCCTTTTTAGCAACTGCCAGGACTAAAATTGATATTGATGCAGGAGAACTCATACTACGTGTAGGTAATGAGACGGTCACCCTTAAGGCTCTCGACTCAGCCAGAACATCGACTAATCAAGGTGAGAACATAAATTCTATCGATAACCATTCGGTTAACCCTTATTTTCGGAAGCACCACGAAGAATACAAGCAACCCAATCCTAGACCCAGTGTTAACAAAGAAATAATTCATGAGGAATGAGGGATTCAATTCGATGATCTAGACGAGTGGAAGACACACTTCAAGGAAAAATTAGGGTTACACGACAAAGAACCAGAACCACACAAGGTAAAACTGAAGGAGCCCCCAGAAGAACTCATAGGAACAACAAACCACTTCAAAATAGGAGATTAGGTGCTCATAGATAAAGCGGATCCTCGAATATCTCCTCCTAACCCTAACACAAACAAAGAAATACCTTTTAGGGTAACCAGTGTTTTCCCATACGGAACAGTCGAGGTAAGTAATCCTATTTTTGGTACTTTTACTATAAACACATCTCGACTTAAACTTTTTAGCGAGGATAAAACTGATAGCATGAGGGAGGACTTCCAACTCCTCAAACCACCCTGAAGATGCAAACGAGAGGAAAGTCTAGCTTAAGACTATAAACGAGTGCTTCTCGGGAGGCAGCCCGAGCACTAACCCCATTAACTTTTACATTTTTATTTTTTATTTTACCCTTTCTTTATAGTATCTAGCTTTAAACTAACCAAAAAGTGCAGATTTCCAATCCACACGGCCTAGCACACGGCCGTGGCCGTGGCCGTGTGGATGCCCCAAACTGCCGTACTGACATGGCAGAGGTGGTACGAGTCAGAGAGAATCAAATCTTCGAAGTCACGGACTCCAACCACCGCCCCACGGGCACCGACAGAATGCCACGGCCGTGCGACGCGGCCGTGGATGACACTGACTTATCACCAACGGGCGTGGTAATCTGTAAAATGGGCGTGGGTGAACCAATACACCTGGACACATGGCCGTGCGATGCGGCCATGTGAATCGACACGCCTAAGGAGCACGGGCGTGGGATGGTACCACGTTTGAAAATCTATTTAACCCACCCCTCCCTTCCCTCTTCTCCTACTAACTTTCAACCTTCAACTTGTCATTTTCTTTTTCTCTATACCCTTGAGCTACACCAAAACAATGCCAAAGAAGCGGAAGAAGCAAAGCACAGTCTCTACAATGGAGACCGATACATATAAGTTCATGCCGGCCGCTTCAATCATTCGACAAGCCAAGGATATTTGAGGCCATCCAGTTTTTATTTCGTTTTTCTCTTTTGCTTCAATTTCCTTATCTTTACTTCTCTTCTGCTTAATTTAGTTTATCTTATCTTAGTTTCTTAATTTTAGGTTCTAAAGGCTGTTAGGGAATCACGCCAAGGCCACCACCATATCCTCAGCCTTAGAAATCACACCCAACAATAAGGACTCTACGGCCCATCCATATTTTCTTTTAATTTTAGTTTCATCTTTATTTTTCTTCACTTTAGCTTTCTTTTCTTTAATTATTTAATTAGTATAGTTTTAATTATTATTATTATATCCTGGCTAATCCTCCACGAGCTACTCAATTTCTTCATCTAGCACAGGATCGTCATCCAGACCGGCCCCTCCAACTTATCTTTCACCTCTGACTCAAGGAATCCATCCAAAATTCAGAGAGTTTCACTTCTCTCCATATCTTATGATTTTCGATATATCTATCTTTGTACATTGAGGGAAATGTACATCTTAAGTGTGGGGGGGTGAACAACCTAAAAAGGTGCCTAACTTTATTCATTATTCTCAAATTTCTGAAATTAGGTGCCAAACTTTTTGCATTGTTCTCAAAATCCTTAATTTAGTCTTGTTTTTAAGTAAATTTCTCATATTACTAATTAGGATGAAATTTCTAATGATTTATGATTTTTATTGATATGTTTTAGATTAAGTCATTGATAATTGTGCATTGATAATTAAATTCTAAGAATACTAGAGAATCAAGCATGATAAGTCTATTTTTCTAAATTAAAAATTTTTAGGTTGTCGAACCGAGTTTAAATGTTACTTTGAAGTTTGAAATTTACAAGGTTGATGTCAAAATACCCATAATTTTTGTGAGATTTTGAGCCTTATAGAGCATATATTCTTTTTCATGCTCACTTTATTGACTATGAGTATGTCAACATTGATTTGTTATTCTAGAACTTGCCTCGTTTATACATATCGAGACCACACCTATGATTTGATATACAGAGATGATTAAGGCACCTAGGATTTAACCCAATTACCCCATAAAAAGCCTACCTTCACAATTAACCCCTAGTGAACCCCTTTGATCCTAACAACCCTTTTTATTGACATAACCGCTAATATTAACCTAGAAACCCTTTGTTTTTATTATCACCATTCCTTTTGACGACCTTTATATCGAGATTTGATTTGATTAATAGCCTAACTATGTTTTTATTTCAGTAATTTATCCTTATATATTACTTGATTTGTTCTTAAAAAAATCGAAGTATATTCATTATTCATTATTAGTTTGTGATTAAATAAGCTTATAAGTTTGAATTCCAAATATTGAAGAAGAAGCTCACATTATTAGTATTATTAGCTTTCAGTTGATGTAATTACTTTTATTCAGTTTATTATTCTAGTTAGGTATTTTATCAATTCGATCTCGATTCTAACTTTATAATTCAGCTTGTATCCACACCTTAACCCTAGCCCCGTTACAACCCTTTCAAAGACCTTTTGATTTGTACATCATCTCATATTAGAGTGGTGGAGATTTGATTTTCAGGCAAGCCTATGGAATTAACCTTTCATGTTTGACTTTTGAGCGCTTTTTCTTGAACCTTAAACACTTTGAGTGATTTGAGTGAATCTCTAGTGAGGATGTCAATCCTTTTCGGTTTTGAATTAAAGGTGATTATTTAGATAAAGGGAGACGCCTATATTTTTGAGCTACAAAACTATGACTTAGATTGTTTGAATCCTTAGGACTCTTTGAATTGAATTATCCATGTATAAATTATCTATGAATTATGATAAGACATTGTTGATAGGAATTATGAATTATAGAAAGTTCGTTTTAATTGTAAGTTGAGAATTTTGCTTGAGGAAAAGCAAAAGCTTAAGTGTGGGGGGTATTTGATAAACCGAAATAGTAACATATTTAAATCCCACATTTAGTATGCTTTTGGATGAATTATCCCTTGATTAATGTAAAAAGGTGCTCTTAATCCTTTCTTTTCACGTCTTATTCTCAGGAAAGCACCCAAGAATAAAAAGAACGAGAAACGGGCTCAAAATGGACCAAAATGGGCCAAAGCATGAAATCAACACGGCCTAGACTAAAGCCCACACGGCCGTGCCTCCTCAATATACTAGAACACGGCCTGATATCAAATCTACACGGGCGTGTGCCATGGCCGTGCCTCTGCCGTGGAGAAGAGCAATTTCACTCGAAAAAGGATACTTTAGGGCAAAGAAACACATTCCAAAAGCCTATAAATACACTCTAAGTATAACTTGAAAGGGGGAGTCGGCGGGTGGTCAGCTAGGCCAAGGAGCCTAGCCGAAAAGGTCAGATTTGTGGGAAACTCTCAAGGGATAGCCAGTTGATCCATCTCAAGAAGCCGAAATTCTACTCAAGACGGAGGATCTCCTCTTCAATTCCTTCAGGGGGTTTTAGGGATTTCTTATGTTTTGTGTTATCTTTTCTTCTGAGATGTTTTTCTTTAATATTATGAACTAAACCCTTCAGATACCTGAAGGGGATGAAACCTAGATGAATCTTATTATTGTTTTTTAAACTATATGATAAATACTTGATTTGTTCTTAATTATGTGTGCTTAATTTTTGTGTTGATATTTCGCGGATATTAATTCATGTATGATGTGCTTAGGTGGTGGAGCAAAAGTCCTTGCTTAAGAGTAGATCTAGCATAATTAAACGGAGTTGATCGCACGCCTAGAGATAGGGTGACGAGATTTTGCCGGATTAGGGTGAAACCTAATATGGGATGTCCATAGATCGATTTACTGCTATTCTAGGGGGTTATTATTCGAGAAAGAGATTTTCATTAATTAACCTAAGGTTAGACGTTATTCACCTCGAGAGAGGGTTTAATATACGTTAGGGAGTCCTACGGATCAAGTCAAGTGAATAAATCGTATGGTTCAGTGTTAGATAACAAGTGAAGTCTAGGTGGATTCTTCCTAAGGGTATCATCTAAATCAACTTGGTTTTTCCCAAGTTATTTTCCAAATTCATTCTTCTTTTTCTTAGAGTCTTTAGTCTAGTAGTTAATTAATTTAGATTAATGAACAACTTCACTTATTTTAGGCTAAATAATAGAAAGAAAGTTAGTATTAGTACTTTTAGTTCCTTTGGGTTCGACAATCCGATCTTGCCTAAACTATACTACTGTTCGTTAGGTGCACTTGCCTCAATCGTTGTCATAGTTAGTTTTCAAGTTCGATCATTCTCAATATAAATTTTAAATCTCTGACTTTACAGCGATCAGTAACATATTTTAATCCCACATTTAGTATGCTTTTGGATGAATTATCTCTTATTTTATATAATTTGGTGCTCTTAATCCTTTCTTTTCATGTTATATACTCAGGAAAGCACCAGGGGATGAAAAGAACGCAAAACGGGCTGAAACGGACCAAAATGGGCCAAAGTACGAAATCGACACGGCCTGGGCCCAAGACCACACGGTCGTGCCTCATGAAAGGAGTCCACACGGCCTAGCCACGATTCACACGGGCGTGTACCATGGGCGTGTCCCTGCCACGGCCAAGAGGAGTTTTACTCGGATTTGGATGCTTGGAGGCAAAGAAACACACTCCAAAGTCTAATTAAACCCCCAAATAGGAATTGCACTCAAATTAGGATACTTGGAGGCCAAGTAACACATCTCAAAGCCTATATAAACACCCTAGGGGGCAACTTATTCGGGGAGTTCGGCAAAAGCCTTCTGCCAGGGCTTTTGTCAAGGCGGTTAGCTAGGCCAAGGAGCCGAGCCGAAAAGGTCAGATTTGTGGGAAACTATCAAGGGATAGCCAGTTGATCCATCTCAAGAAGCCGGAATTCTACTCAAGACGGAGGATCTCCTCTTCAATTCCTTCAGGGGGTTTTAGGGATTTCTTATGTTTTGTTTTATCTTTTCTTCTGAGATGTTTTCTTTTATTATTATGAACTAAACCCTTCAGATACCTGAAGGGGGATGAGACTTAGATGAATCTTGTTATTGTTTTCTGAACTATATGATAAATACTTGATTTGTTCTTAATTATGTGTGCTTAATTCTTGTGTTGATATTTCGTGGATATTAGATATTAATTCAAGTTGAATGTGCTTAGGTGGTGGAGCAAAAGTCCCTGCTTAAGAGTAGATTTAGCATAATTAAGCGGAGTTGATCTCGCGCCTAGAGATAGGGTGACGAGATTTTGCCGGATTAGGGTGAAACCTAATATGGGAGTCCATAGATCGATTTACTGCTATTCTAGGGGGTTATTAATGGGAAAGAGATTTTAATTAATTAACCTAGGGTTAGACGTTATTCGCCTCGAGAGAGGGTTTAATATACGTTAGGGAGTCCTACGGATCAAGTCAAGTGAATAAATTGCCTGGTTCAATGTTAGATAACAAGTGGAGTCTAGGTGGATTCTTCCTAAGGGTATCGTCTTAATCAACTGAGTTTTTCCCAAGTATTTCCCCAATTCATTCTTTTTGTCTTTGTGTCTTTAGCTTAGTAATTAGTTAATTTAGATTAATAAACAACTTCACTTATTTTAGGCTAAATAATAGAAAGAAGGTTAGTATTAGTACTTTTAGTTCCTTTGGGTTCGACAATCCGGTCTTGCCTAAACTATACTACTGTTCGATAGGTGCACTTGCCTCAATCGTTGTCATAGTTAGTTCCTAGGTTCGATCATTCTCATTATAAATTTTAAAACTCTGACTTCACAGCGATCATTAATCTTGCAGGTGATCCCCAGCACTAGGGTTTGGAGCTATGGAGTACTTCGTGGTGGCCATACATCGGGAATATTTTTCGGGAACTTATTAAATTTTTCGTATTCGCTTACTTCGGTTTTCATTTAATTTTGGGTTTAATGTTTTGTAATAAGGCCTTTGGGATTTTATTTTCTTTTAACTTCCAATTCGCTTATTATTAAACGGTTAGATATTTGAATACTGAGTTTTCCAAATTAATAATGAACGATTTTCAAAACATCACACTCCCGCAGCTCACTGAATTTGATTTCTATTTTAAACAAGTTTTGGGAGATAATAATAAGAATAATAATAGCAGTAACTACGTTTTAACAATAAACGTGAAACTGAATTTCACAAACAACAAAGCTTGAAGTTTTCAAAAAGGATACGGAGTTTTGACGAAAGTGCAGTTTTTAAACAACCCTTCTATGTGACATACGAGATCCAGTCATAACGTCTAGGCTGGGTTTGGGGTGTTACATATTGTATTCATTCCGCATTCTGTCCATCTGTCTGATTACGAGACTAGCTGTTTACATAATGAGGTGATTCAGTGCTGATACGTTTGATTTGTTTGTGAAGACTATTCGTATATCGGGTTACTATTGAGTTTTATTTTTTTTATTGTGACATTTTGGTGTTCATTTATCTATCGTTTTTGAACTCACACTGAGCTCGTGTAGCTCACACCCTTAGTTTATCCCTTTGCAAGTACCCTCATTTTCTTTAGCTGGACTTGGCATGCCAGAGGTCTCGGAGTGATTTGTTTTAAGCTGAACTAATAAAACGACTTTTCAGATTTATAAATTTGTGATCTGTTTTGAACTGTAAACCTCTATAAAGATTGTGGTACAATCTTATTTGGGATTTTCGTAAATAGTTTTGTTTTGAATTTTATAAACTTTGGTACTTTATTTCTGAACGCTTTCAACGTGACTTGAGTTCTCTATTTTGAATCATAAAAGGGCTAAATGGTTTAGTTCGATTTTAATAATTGTGTTCGAATAAGATTTTAACAACTCGTTTTGTAAAATTGTTTCAGATCACTTTCGTGATCAATGTAACCTCCGAGATTCGGTCTAAACTTCTAGGCCGTTATGGGGCGTTACAGGAAATGTCTAAATCAATGTGAAGTCTATAAGGCCACTAAGTCAATAAATATAATTTTTAAATAATTATATGCAATATTCGCTTCAGGGAATATGTTAAAATCTTCAAATGTAAGGCATTTGGTCTAGTGGTATGATTCTCGCTTTGGATGCGAGAAGTCCCGAGTTCGATTCAAAATACTTTTAAAACCCTTTTAATAAGAGTTTTGCATAATCAGTTAACTACTAAGAATAATTGCCTAGGTCGTGTATAGAAACAAGCCTATACTAAATATATAAATAAACGTCACATCTCAATCATAAAAATATGACATAATGAAAACTAGCATTTTTTTTCATAACGATCATCATAAACATGCATGAAATTTAATTCAAAATCCAACCATTCAAGCACATAGAACTTTTTATTTACAATTGCTCATCTTATTTCTCTAAATAATTAACATATGGAATAATACAAAACAACTACTACCTTTAAAAATTCTTTGAATTAAATCAAATTTGAAGAACCATAAACTTCATTGGTTTGTTAACATAAATTTGCATACTAAATATATTTTAATCAAATATACTATTTAATTATAAAACCTACTATAGCGATATAAATAAATCAATTAATATTAATTTTCATGAACAAATAAGATGCTTAAAACAATATGTAACACATGTAATCAAAACTTAAAAAAAAAAGATCATCTCAAAATATTTAAATCATATATCAAGTTGATTTAATATTTGAAGACGTACCTTTTTTTGTTCTACGTTGAGTCTTGACGATAAAAAGTAACAAATTAAACTTCAGTAGTAGACTTTGAATCCAATCAAAACCTATTAATAACAAATTTTGAAAGTGGATCTTATTTTCCAAGTGTACAATAGGTGCATTGTAACATCCTGAAATTCGGGATTTTATGTTTTGCATTATACTATGCGTTAGGCTAGTTAAGAGTGTTAGTTGTGTATGTTTATGGGCCCTAAGAAGGCTTGGGGTTGAGTTGGGCCTTGGTAGAATTTTTGTATTTAAGCACTTAAGGGGGGAGAAGGTAAATGGTGTCAAGACTTAAAAGAATAAGTGTGTATTTTGCTAGCACAAGTGGAGCTAGTAGCGGAGTGGTGTGGCGTCACATGAAGGGGCTTAAGGGGTGGAGTTCGAATCCCACCTATTGCAACTTGTAGATTTAATTTTTTTTTTGTGCTAATCAAGAGGAAGATGGTAAGTGTCGGCCATGGCTCTAAAGAAGGAAAGGAAGACTTTCAAATGATGGAAAGAACACTAAGGAGAAGAGTAAGGAGGAGATCAAGGAGAAAATAAGGAAAGAAATAAAGGAAAGAGATAAGGGGGGATATGTTGGCTGAATTTTGGGAGGTGCTTGGGGAAAGAATTTTTGGTCAACCATTACCTTTATGGTGTTAGAGGTATACGGTTTTGGTAGGGGAATGTGGGAGCTGAATTTCCTATAGCCTATTTGCAAGTTTGTGCATGAAAGGTTTTGTTTCTTTTTAACATTTTGGTACTTTCTTTTCCAACCTTTTTCCCTTGTTTTACCGAAACTCTCAAGCCAATTTGTTCACCTTTTTCCTTTGTTTTGCCGAAACACTCAAGCCATTTTGCTCTTCTTTTCTTGTTTTTTTTTCTCACCGTTCCTCCTATCTTTCTCTCTTCTTTCTTTAGTCGACCATATTTGGAGGACAAATCTTCCTCTTTTCTTTCTCTCAAAGTAGCCGAATACTCTTAGCCATTATCTCTTCTCCATTATTGCGTGTTGGACATTTCTTCCTTGGCTGAATCGGGTAAGTGGCTTCATTCTATTCCTTTCATCTTCTTTTCTCCCTAGCCGAATGTGTGTCCATCATCATTCAGTTGTTTCACTTTGTTTCTAAACCGAAACACCATTCCCTTCTACTCCCTCATATCGTGATCATCTCATTTTTGTAGTGCTCTAGTAGGTTGGCTGAATATCACATCCTTGTCGACTCATCTTTAGCCTTAAGTCGAATCGGTGGGAGTCGGGTTCATCATCGATAAGGTAAGGAGTTTCTTCTTGGTTCATTCGATATCTCTCTACTCGGTTATTTTGCAAATCAGATCGAAGGTTATGAATAATCGATTATTTTAGGGACTAAATCACTCGTTCTTCTCTACTCGTTGACCCTTCAGAAGTAGTGGTAAGCCAAAATCCTCTCCCTAAACAACTACTTTCTCTCATCGTAGTATTATTCTAATCGAGACTCTTTCAATGGAGGCAAGTGGTAGAGTTATTAAGGGAAAATCTATAGGAGGGCAAAAAGGGAGTGGACTTGCAATCTCTACTCCCAAGTTCAAACGTAGGGCGGTATCGGCAGTTCGGGATTTTCCACCAGGTTGTGGACCATCTTCTGGTGAGAGTAGGCAAATCGTGGTCGTTCACGATACTAAGGGTAAGCATTTCTTTAGATCGTTTGATTTAGATTTGGATTAAGACACTATTTTTGTTAGTTAATCGAGTGTTATGGTGACATAGGTGCCGACGATCAAGAAGGTTTAGTCCTTACAGTGTCGTGTGTAATCTCACACCGAAATCCTGTAAATCCGTGATTCACCATCATGTTGGAAAAATAGATCGATATTGCTTACGAATCTAATAACTGTAATATGGCATGAATCGAGTAACTTGCTTAAACAATGTTAATTCTAAGATCTGTCAAAATTGGTATTAATTTGTAAAATTACCAAAATGCCCTTATGGGCCGAATTACTAAAAAGCTCTAATGGGCCGTTTTTACGAAAATGCCCTTATGGGCCGATTTACCAAAAGGCACTAACGGGCCGATTTGCTAGAATGCCTTAGTGGGCCGAATTACCAAAGTGCTTTAATGGACCTATTCACCGAAATATTTCATTAGATTAATGGTTGTTATATATGTGGATATATTTTTATTATGTTGCATCTTTACATATTGCATGGGTTGGGAAAAATTGTGTGGAGAACAGTGTAGCCTGGTGGCATAGCCACAATTCGTTTATTATTGTTCTTAATTATGATTTCGATGGCTTGACCACAAAATATTATTCAAATAGCATTTCTGATTGCAAATTGGTGTGTGGCGAGGTGGGTTGACTTGATCCCCACAGTGTGATTGGTGGTCAAGGGTGTGATGGAAGGATGGGTTGGGTTACATTCATTTCATTTATTTATTACTATGTAAATGGGCTTAGGCCCAAGATTATGCTATGCGGGTTCAGGCCCAGTGGATGACGGTAAGGGGATTATACATCGAGTTCTTGAAACTCACCCCTTTCTTTTTCTAAATCCTTGCGGTGATGCTCGATGTGAGGGCTTGGGACCATGGATGACTCGGTGGAGGCCATACTTTTGGAATGATATTTTCAAACTTTAGTAAATTTCTTTTCCGCTTTATTTCGTTACTTTTACTATTTTGGGATTAAAGTTGTAATAAGGCCTCTGATATTTTTATTTTGTTTTATGTTTTGACGTACTTATTGTTTTTCATGAATTGTTTTAAATGGGATTTTTCTGAGATCATAAAAAATGGTTTTCTAAAATTGAATAACAAATGGATTTCATAACAAATATGTACGAATAATTTAACTTGTATTTTCCTTCGAATTATTAACAATATTTTCAAAAGTCACGGTTTCTAAAAGATCACTAATTTGAAAATTGATTCTTCAATCAACCTCTCTAGATTAGTAGTATTTTTATCAAATATTTCTAATCAAACTTGTTTTCTTAACTATGACCAAATAACCCTACTTTAGTAAGAATCAAAAATTCTTTACACGTTTTCTTCATGTGACATGTCAGATCCAGTCATACCGCATGAGCCGAGTTTGGGGTGTTACATTTTATGGTATCAGAGCCCGGTTGCAAAACTCGGCTGTGGTTTGGGTTCAAAAAATATTTTCTAAAACTGCTTGAAATTTGAATTATAAATACATGTTTTAGAGAAAGTATGGCACCACGGGTATCCGGCACCAAGTCAGTAAGTTTTGTTTTCATTTTATGATTATTGTGGTATGACTGTAAGAAAACTTCACAAAATAGAAATACTCTAAAACTTTTAGCTTAGGAGCTGAAACTATAGAGATTGAGACTTTAGGATACGTTTTGCGAAAACAACTTTACTTCCTATACTCCATAAAACATTGCTTAATAAACATTGAATAGCATACTGATTCATAAGACTTTTAATCAGATTAAATCGACTTAGCAAACATGAGCGCTAGAGGACGTGGACGCGGTAGACGTGGACATGGTAGAGGCCGAGGTGCTAGAGTTGTATCTGAGGCATCTGGACATATGCCAGAAATGGACGCACCTGCGTCACCGGTAACTGAAGCTGGGTCACATGATCGAATGAGAGAGGACGACGCTTTGTCCTAAGCGATGTTGCGAGTTCTAGAAAGGGTTGCTGGGGCTAGAACTGGGTCAGTAGCTCGTGGGTCGGTATCTGAGCAACTTAGATCGAATGGGGCTAAAGTTTTTAGGGGTATTTCGGGTGTAGCCCCTAGTTTAGCGGAGTACTGGCTTGAGGCGGTGGAGCGGATTATGGACGATCTAGATTGAGCAGTGGCGGCCGAACCGGGGGTTGTGTCATTGCTAAGAGACGAGGCGTATCAGTGGTGGCTTACTGTTCGGGAAGGCACTCAGGTTAATCGCATTACCTGGGATTTCTTTAAGACAGCATTCCAGGGAAAATATGTCAGGGCTAGCTATGTAGATGCCCGATGAAAGGAAATCCTAAATCTGGTTCAAGGAAGTAGATCTGTGGCAGTATACGAGGCGGAGTTTCTGTGTCTGAGCCGGTATGCCTGGGGAATAGTGCCGACTGATTACGAACATTGTGTGCACTTTGAGGACGGGTTGCGTGATGAGTTACGGGTATTGATAGCCACGTAGAAGGAGAGGAATTTTACTACACTAGTGGAAAAAGCTAAGATTGCTGAAGAAGTAAAACACTCAGAACGGTAAAATCGAGACAAGGATAGGGGCAGGAACAAGAAAGACTCTGGGTATTCAGGTCCTGCTAGAGGATTTCAGAAAAGGCCCAGGAATGAGGGACCAGTTTGAGTGAGTGCTCCAGCTACTACCAATCAGTTACAGTCTTGTGTGGATTGTGGAAAACTTCACTCGGGTGAGTGCTGGAAGAGAACTGGAGGTTATTTCATATGTGGATCCAAAGACCATCGGTTTAGGGATTACCCTCGAGAGCCTGCTCAGACTCGGTAGTTAAGTAATGATTTGTGCGGCCAGGAGGAGCGCTCGATGAGCCCGCCGAGAGGCCGTGGGCCAGGTCAAGGTGGTCATGGTGTAGGACGAGGTCAGGGTGCACCGGGTAGAGGTACCAGTAACAGGGGTAACACGGAGACGAGACAGTCAGGTTTGGTCTATGCGGTCAGACGTCGAGAGGATGGTGATGCACCGGACGTCATAATCGGTACGTTTTTCATATCTGATAAACCTGTTACCGCTTTAATAGACATTGGATCCACCCATTCGTATGTTGCATGTGCTGTGTCTAGAACTTTGAATATTAGATCAGAGATTACTGCTAGAGAAACAACTGTGATTAGCCCTTTAGGACAGTCGGTGGTAGTAAATAAATTGTTTAGAGATGTGCCCTTAGAAGTTCAGGGGATAGTATTTCTGGCGGATTTGATGGAACTGCCGTTCGGGGAGTTCGACCTTATATTGGGCATGGACTGGCTGGTTAAGCATCGTGCAAACTTGGACTGTGCTGCAAAGCAGATGGTACTAAGAACTTCAGAGGATAAGGAAGTGATGATGATAGGTGAAAGAAGAAATTATCTATCTAATGTGGTATCTGCTTTAAAGGCGGAAAGGTTGGTACGAAAGGGGTGTGAAGCGTTCTTAGCCTTTATCAGTGCTTTAGATGCCAAAGAATTATTGGTAGAGAGTGTTAGAACGGTGAAAGAGTTTTTAGACATTTTTCTCGAGGAGCTTTCAGGATTGCCTCCGGATCGGGAAGTGGAATTTGGTATTGAGCTATTGCCAGGAACGGCTCCGGTGTCCATTGCTCCTTACAGAATGGCGCCGAAAGAGCTAGTGGAACTTAAAGCTCAAATTTAGGAGTTGTTGGACCGTGGATTTATTCGACCAAGTGTGTTATCGTGGGGAGCACCGGTTTTGTTCGTTAAGAAAAAGGATGGGTCGATGCGTATGTGCATCGATTATAGACAATTGAATAAGTTGACGATCAAGAACAAGTACCCGTTACTGAGGATTGATGATCTGTTCGATCAGCCGCGAGGAGCTTCGATTTTCTCGAAGGTAGATTTGAGATCGGGGTATCACCAGTTAAAAGTCAAGGAGGCGGATATTCACAAGACTGCGTTCCGAACTCGTTATGGGCATTACGTGTTCTTGGTGATGCCATTTGGGTTGACAAATGCACCAGCTGCATTTATGGACATGATGAACCGAGTCTTCCAACCCTATCTAGATCAGTTTGTGGTGGTGTTCATAGATGACATCTTGGTGTACTCAAAGACAGAAGAGAAGCATGATTCACATCTACGGGTCGTATTGCAGATATTAAGGGAGAAGCAGCTGTATGCCAAATTCAGTAAGTGTGAATTTTGGCTAAGGGAAGTGACTTTTTTGGGGCATGTTGTGTCTGCCGAGGGAATTAGAGTTGATCCCCGGAAGATCGAGGCTGTATTGGACTGGAAGCCACCGAAGTCAGTGGCAGAAATCCAAAGTTTTCTAGGTTTGGCTGGGTATTATAGGCGATTCGTTGAGGGGTTTTCATTGATTGCTGGACCCCTAACTAAACTATTGCGTATGGGAGTACCGTTTGTATGGTCAGATAAGTAGCAAGAAAGCTTTGAAAGATTGAAGAAGATTCTGACAGAAGCGCCAGTATTGATTTAGCCTGAGGCTGGTAAAGAGTTTATTGTTTATTGTGATGCGTCACACACGGGCTTGGGATGTGTGTTGATGCAAGGGGGGAAGTGGTGGCTTATGCATCTCGTCAATTAAGGCCGCATGAGGTGAACTATCCCACACATGATTTGGAATTAGCTGCAGTGGTGTTTGCTCTGAAGATATGGAGACACTATCTGTACGGGGAGAAGTTGATTATCTACACGGACCATAAGAGTCTGAAGTACCTCCTTACCCAGAAGGAGTTGAATTTAAGACAACGGAGGTGGATAGAATTGTTGAAAGACTATGACTGCTCAATTGAGTATCACCTGAGTAAAGCTAACGTAGTGGCGGATCGTTAGTCGTAAGGTGATATCGATTTGAGAGCGATGTTTGCTCATCTCGGCCTTTATGAAAATGGTAGTCTGTTAGTGAACTTCAAGTGAAGCTTTTGCATGGGTAGGTCAGTTAAGGAAAAAGCAGTTGTCGGATGAAGTGTTGGGTTCTCGACTTGACAAGTGGAAAGTGGTGAGATAGGGGACTTTGGATTAAATAGTGATGGAGTATTGTGTTTCCATGAAAGAGTTTGTATGCTTGAGGATTACGAATCGAGACATATGATTCTGCGGAGGCGCATAAGTAGCTTTGTATGCTATGCACCACAGAGAAACAAGATGTACCGAGACCTCCGTGAGCGATATTGGTGGCTTTGGTTTGAAGCGGGAGGTTCTTGACTTCGTGAGCAAGTGTTTGACATGTCGGCAAGTGAAGGCGGAACATCAACTGCCTTCAGGGTTGCTACAACCGATGAAAATCCCACTATGGAAATGGGAAAGGATAACGATGGATTTTGTTAGTGGGTTACCCTTAACGCCTACTAAGAAAGATTCAGTATGGGTGATAGTGGATTGGTTAACGAAGACTGCTCATTTCCTACCTGTTCGTACGGATTATTCATTGCAGAAGTTGGCCAAGTTGTATATAGCAGAAGTCGTGAGGTTGCATGTAACATCCCCAAACCCGGCCCATTCACTACGACCGAATCTGGTTATGTCACTGGGAAAAGACGGTTGAAAATCTTCTTAATTTAAAATAAAACATCGTAGTTTGCTGAATTTTGGAAAACATATCTTTGGAATAAAACTTTGCTATTAAACTCATTCATTTTTAAAACTTTAGTTTATAATATCCAATTTGAATAAATAGGTTGCAAACCATAAATCATTTTCACGTAGCAATTTAATTTAAATAAACCATGGTTAAAGTAATACCAAAACATAAAATGGCCTTTATTACAACCCAACAATTCAAATAAAGTACTTATATCAAAATCAAGCATGAAATAATTGAACATCATCTTCGGCATGGGCCACCTTGTCCTCTCCGATCCGGTCGACTTTATGCACTACTCGAAATGGTTAAGGAAAAAGGTGAGTCACCCGGACTCGATGTGCTACCCTTTTCCTGGATTAGCAAAATATCACATACAAACATAATCATGATCATCATGCATCCCAATCATATGCACCCAATCCTAACCGTCCCATACACCTTTTCTACCCGTGTGGTACCAAACCACTGGTGGTGCCAAACCACTTGTGACGTATAGTCACAATGTGTTACCAAAACACCGGTGACCGAAGTCACAAATCCAATGATGGGGCCAACCCATCGTGTGATACCAAATCACCGGCGACAATCCCGTATCTCAAAAGTGGGGCCAACCCACGGTGGTGTTAACCACGAGGGACGAGTCGCAATGAGGTGCCAAACCTCACGGTGTCCCAAAGACACAAATGTGGTACCAAACCACTTGGTGACCGTAGTCACGATAATCGAGTGATGGGGCCAACCCATCGTGGTGATACCAAATCACCGGCGTCAATCCTCAATACCGCCTTGTGGGGCCAACCCACCGTGGTGCAAAACCACGGGGGCGAGGCCGAGGTGCCAAACCTCTGGTGACCCAAAGTCACAAAGTTGTGTTACCAAAACAACGGTGCTCGTCAAAGACAAAATATCACCGCCCCTCCACTCATTACAACCCACATCAATCATGCACATGTATCATAATATACCATCATCTTGGTTTAGCAACATACATATTGTTTATCACAAACAAGTATTATAGTACACATATTGGATATACTATGCTTACCAAAAGCATCAACATGACAACTCATAGCAGAATCTGACATGCTTACCAAAAGCATCACAACAGGACTTACTTGACCCTTTGCCTCATACCTTAATGGTATTTAATCCACCTTCTCATGGATCCAAACAACACACAATAATAAGCATATTTATTAATAGAAAAGTGTGTGTATGAACACACCGCAAGCCTCAACCAGAAGAACCAACTAAGACCCTTGATCCTCTTGCTCCTAAAATAATCGGCCAATCAAGCATTAGCACTCATATCATTCGGCTACAACCATTTTAAACCAAAGGGTTATCGTTTAACCCTTACCTTGCAGATGGTTTGGTTTCCTACCAAACCGAACCAACAATGGTTCCTCTTTTAACATTCGACACACCTATTAAAAGAACGATTAAACCTTTGTCACCCTTGACTTAATCGAAACCAAAAGATTGAACTAAAAGAATCCACTCTTACCACCACTTACCAATCGACTACACAAAAGTGATAGCTTCACTTGATCGCCACCAAAATCCGGAGACCCTATAACGAAATAATTACCAAACAAGATATTAATATCCTTCCAAACGGATGCCAAAAACGCACTCTTACCCTTGTAGATGTCGACAGAGAGAAGAGAGAATAGTCCATAGGGCATTCGGCCTTACCTATATATCTTGTCCAAGACTTGAAATCACAACCCAAAAGCAATCCACACCACCCTTAGATTCGGCCAAAGAACAAACAAAAGGAAAGGAAGATTCGCCAACACTAAAATCAAATGGAAGAGAATATTTGGCTAGATCCTTTGAGGGTTGAAACAAAAGGAAATAATCCAAGGAGAAAAAGAATCGGCAATGGAGATTAGCAATGAGAGGAAAGTTCGGCTTTGCAAGAAAGAAAACAAAGAAGAAAGCTAAGGGAGAGTAAGTGTTTCTACCATGGGTAAAAAGAAAGCCATCAAGCAAAATGACAAAACCAAGTGTCTTTGTATTCAAGAGAACATTCGCCACCACAAAGATTAAAGAACAAATGCGACTTTTGACAAAATTAAGGTTACTAAAGGTTTCGGTATAAAATGAAAACCAATAGAGAGACACTATGAAAAATCAGCTTTGGTACCCACAACTAAGGCTGGCCGAATATACCCAAAAATGCTAAAGAAGCAAACAACATTCTCCCCTCCTTAACCCTCCAAAAACCGGCCACATACCCCCAATGAAGATTCCCACAATCGGCCACCTCTTGAAACACTCCAAGCCACACATTTGAATTAAACAAATCCCTATCTTACTCATCATCATCCATTCAAAACCTATTCAAACTAACTAAAATAATCCATAATTATCTAAAATAATAAAATAATAAAACCACCCACCAAATTAATTTAAAAACCAAACAACCTTAGCTTAAACTTTATCTAATTGGGACTCCCATGTGCCGTCCAACACCCTCAAGCCTGCTGCCCAAAAAGAATAAAAGCAAACCCCGAAATGCAACTCCCTTGACTCGAACCGCTGCACACCTCTCCTTCAACGCCCCAGGCCACTCGGCCACTTTGATTTTTATGCCATAAAGCCACACCATTTAATTTTAAACCCTTCTTACTCCAGCCCCATAACCGCATATAAAAATAAATCACGCCCAAGATGCTGCTCCAGCCCTCGAACCTGCGCCCTTTCACTCTTCCAGCGCCTAAGTGCCGCACGAGCACCACTTGGACCAGCTGCTTCTTGTGTCAAAACACGCCCCCAAATTAATCTTAAGGCCTCCCTTGGCCCAATTCCTTTTTCCACTAAAAATCCAAAATTTTCCAAAGTCTCCCCTTTCATCCAAGCATTCTTAAAACCTCTAAAACTCACCCAAGCACTCCCAAAAACCTACTAACACTTGATTTAAAACCCAATACGCACAGCCCCTAAACCAGGGTGTTACATTGCATGGGGTACCAGTGTCTATTATATTGGACAGGGATCCTAGGTTTACATCACGGTTCTGGAAGGCTTTACATGAAGCGTTGGGTACAAGACTAAATTTCAGCATGGCGTTTCATCTGCAGAGAGATGGTCAGTCAGAGAGAGTAATCCAGATTCTAGAAGACATGTTAAGGGGCTGTGTGATCGACTTCAGGGGTAGTTGGGAAGATTTTTTACCATTGGCGGAGTTTGCTTACAACAATAGCTATCAATCTAGCATCAAGATGGCACCCTATGAGGCGTTGTATGGTCGTAGGTGTCGTACTCCTACTTGCTAGACTGAGCTGGGGGAGCGACAATTGTTAGGTCCAGAATTGATCTCAGAGGCGGAGGAAAAAGTAAAGGTAATTCGGGCTCGGTTAAAAGAAGCTTCGGACAGACAGAAATCATACGTGGATCTGAAGCGGAAGGAGATAGAGTTCTCTGTGGGTGATCAGGTCTTTTTGAAGGTCTCACCTTGGAAAAAGATCTTAAGATTTGGAAGGAAGGGCAAGTTGAGCCCTAGATTTATCTGGACCTTACTGTGTATTGAAGCGTGTTGGGCGGTGGCTTATCAGCTTGAGTTACCTCCAGAGTTAAGTCAGATACATAGCGTATTCCATGTCTCGATGTTAAGGCGTTATCATTCAGATCTATCTCATGTAGTGCTAGTGGAGGAAGTTGAGATAAGACCTGACTTATGTTTTGAAGAAGAGCCAGTGCAGATTATAGATCAGGATATAAAGGTGCTGAGAAGGAAATCGGTTCCATTAGTCAAAGTATTATGGCGTAATCACGGGTCAGAGAAAGCTACATAGGAACCTGAGGTAACGATCCGGCAATAATACCCTCATTTCTTTTAATCAGGTAAATTTTGAGGCCAAAATTTCTTTAAAGGGGTAGAATTGTAACATCCTGAAAATCGAAATTTTATGTTTTGCATTATACTATGCGTTAGGCTAGTTAAGAGTGTTAGTTGTGTATGTTTAGGGGCCCTAAGAAGGCTTGGGGTTGAGTTGGGCCTTGGTAGAATTTTTGTATTTAAGCACTTAAGGGGGGAGAAGGTAAATGGTGTCAAGACTTAAAAGAATAAGTGTGTATTTTGCTAGCACAAGTGGAGCTAGTAGCAGAGTGGTGTGGCGTCACATGAAGGGGCTTAAGGGGTGGAGTTCGAATCCCACCTATTGCAACTTGTGGATTTAATTTTTTTTGTGCTAATCAGGAGAAAGGTGGTAAGTGTCGGCCATGGCTCTAAAGAAGGAAAGGAAGACTTTCAAATGATAGAAAGAACACTAAGGAGAAGAGTAAGGAAGAGATCAAGGAGAAAATAAGGAAAGAAATAAAGGAAAGAGATAAGGGGGGATATGTTGGCCGAATTTTGGGAGGTGCTTGGGGAAAGAATTTTTGGTCAACCATTACCTTTATGGTGTTAGAGGTATACGGTTTTGGTAGGGGAATGTGGGAGCCGAATTTCCTATAGCCTATTTGCAAGTTTGTGCATGAAAGGTTTTGTTTCTTTTTAAAATTTTGGTACTTTCTTTTCCAACCTTTTTCCCTTGTTTTGCCGAAACACTCAAGCCATTTTGCTATTCTTTTCTTGTTTTTTTTTCTCACCGTTCCTTCTATCTTTCTCTCTTCTTTCTTTAGTCGACCATATTTGGAGGACGAATCTTCCTCTTTTCTTTCTCTCAAAGTAGCCAAATACTCTTAGCCATTATCTCTTCTCCATTCTTGCGCGTTGGACATTTCTTCCTTGGTTGAATCGGGTAAGTGGCTTCATTCTATTCCTTTCATCTTCTTTTCTCCCTAGCCGAATGTGTGTCCATCATCATTCGGTTGTTTCACTATGTTTCTAAACCGAAACACCATTCCCTTCAACTCCCTCATATCGTGATCATCTCATTTTTGTAGTGCTCTAATAGGTTGGCCGAATATCACATCCTTGCCGACTCATCTTTAGCCTTAAGTCGAATCGGTGGGAGTCGGGTTCATCATCGATAAGGTAAGGAGTTTCTTCTTGGTTCATTCGATATCTCTCTACTCGGTTATTTTGCAAATCGAATCGAAGGTTATGACTAATCGATTATTTTAGGGACTAAATCACTCATTCTTCTCTACTCGTTGACCCTTCGGAAGTAGTGGTAAGCCGAAATCCTCTCCCCAAACAACTACTTTCTCTCATCGTAGTATTATTCTGATCGAGACTCTTTCAATAGAGGCAAGTGGTAGAGTTATTAAGGGAAAATCTATAGGAGGGAAAAAAGGGAGTGGACTTGCAATCTCTACTCCCAAGTTCAATCGACAGTTCGGGAGTTTCCACCAGGTTGTGGACCATCTTCTGGTGAGAGTAGGCAAATCGTAGTCGTTCACGATACTAAGGGTAAGCATTTCTTTAGATCGTTTGATTTAGATTTTGATTAAGACACTATTTTTGTTAGTTAATCGAGTGTTATGGTGACATAGGTGTCGACGATCAAGAAGGTTTAGTCCTTACCGTAATCAGGTGTGTAATCTCACACAGAAATCCTGTAAATCCGTGATTCACCATCATGTTGAAAAATAGATCGATGTTGCTTACGAATCTAATAACCGTAATATGGCATGAATCGAGTAACTTGCTTAAACAACGTTAATTCTAAGATCTGTCAAAATCGGTATTAATTTGTAAAATTACCAAAATGCCCTTATGGGACGAATTACTAAAAAGCTCTAATGGGCCATTTTTACAAAAATGCCCCTATGGGCCGATTTACCAAAATGCACTAACGAGCCGATTTGCTAGAATGCCTTAGTGGGCTAAATTACCAAAGTGCTTTAATGGACCGATTCACCAAAATATTTCATTAGATTAATGGTTGTTATACATGTGGATATATTTTTATTATGTTGCATCTTTACATATTGCATGGGTTGGGAAAAATTATATGGAGAGTAGTGTAGCCTGGTGGCATAGCCACAATTCGTTTATTATTGTGCTTAATTATGATTTCGATGGCTTGACCACAAAATATTATTCAAATAGCACTCATTTGCCAAATTGGTGTGAGGCGGGGTGGGTTGACTTGATCCCCACGGTGTGATTACTGGTCGGGGTGTGATGGATGGATGGGTTGGGTTACATTCATTTCATTTATTTATTACTATGTAAATGGGCTTAGGCCCAAGATTATGCTATGCGGGTTCGGGCCCGTGGATGACGGTAAGGGGATTATACACTCGAGTTTTGAAACTCACCCCTTTCTTTTTCTAAATCCTTGCAGTGATGCTCAAAGATGTGAGGGCTTGGGACCATGGATGACTCGGTGGAGGCCATACTTTTGGAATGATATTTTCAAACTTTAGTAAATTTCTTTTCCGCTTTATTTCGTTACTTTTACTATTTTGGGATTAAAGTTGTAATAAGGCCTCTGATATTTTTATTTTGTTTTATGTTTTGACGTACTTATTATTTTCCATGAATTGTTTTAAACGGGATTTTTCTGAGATCATAAAAAACGGTTTTCTAGAATTGAATAACAAATGGATTTCATAACAAATATGTACAAATAATTTAACTTGTATTTTCCATCGAATTATCAACAATATTTTCAAAAGTCACGGTTTCTAAAAGATCACCAATTTGAAAATTGATTCTTCAATCAACCTCTCTAGATTAGTCGTATTTTTATCAAATATTTCTAATCAAACTTGTTTTCTTAACTATGACCAAATAACGCCTACTTTAGTAAGAATCGCAAATTCTTCATACGTTTTCTTCATGTGACATGTCAGATCCGGTCATACCGCATGGGCCGGGTTTGGGGTGTTACATACATAACCAATGACTCTTCATAAATAGATTGTCTGTCTTCTTAAAAAGTTCTTCAAAATTCTTGTTCTTTTCTTACTTTCTTCATTTTTCCACTTTTGGAGGTGAGAAAATTTATTACGACAATCCCCTATTACTATTATTATAGTCTAATTTACTACATCCATGTTAAAGATTATGTCTTTCAAATTTATTACATATTGTTACATTCTCTTCAGGGAATGGTTAGGTTTCGTGGTTAAATTTTTTTGTTCAATGATAAGTAATTTTTTTCATGATATTTCTATTGTGTAAGCACATTTGAATAATGAAAAGTTGAATAAGTTCTCTCTTGCAAGGTTCTCATTAGTAATATTTTTCCACGTAATTTTAATTGAGAACTTATTCTGAATATTGCAGAGTTATACTCACAGTTTTAAAAAAAACTTGCAACTTCAGGTGCATCCAACCATAACGAGCTTTAGATAGTTTACCATATTCCATTGCTCATAAGTAGATCTTTCACAGTCAAATATTTCACTTTTAACCCCTTAACAGGGATGATGACAAAAGAAGATCACGAAGATAGTCACAATCAATTAACAAGAGTAATAAATATAAATCAATAACTCAATCCTCTTTTGATTTATATGAAATATAATTTTTTCTCCATTCACAATCCCAATATGATATCCATTATAATGAATATCTTTTAAAACTAATGTATTAACCATCACAAATTTTGTGCTTTTTAGATATTGATATATTAGCTCTTTTAGAGCTTTTAACTAATTTTGTACTATCAAATATTGGAATAATATTTATTTTTTAATACCAAATTAAATAAATATTTTCTATCTGTAATGATAGAATTCGTTACTACATTCTCATATCATTCCTCAAAGAATATTAACAAAAACATAATATTTGGGCATAGGCCACATATGTGGCCAATAATCATTCATATTACATTGATAACATATGTTATCTTTACCCTTTGAAGAGTTATCTTGAGAACTCTCATTGTTCTCTTATTTATTACTATGTTCCCACTTTTAGTGGTCCATGATTATATCTTTTGTTTTCTTTATTATTGTATTCACTTCAGGGAATGCAACAAATCTAATAGGACAGACATCTAAATGCCTCCATTGATTCTTTATTTCATAATCACCATCGCAAAACATGAGTTAATTTCAAATCAAAATCTATCTATTCATGTTGTCATGATTAGTCTCCAATTATAATAAGCATGATATAATAAATAAATCATAGTAAATTATACCTGAGATTATTTAACGTAATTGTTATCACCCTGGCTATTATCACGAACACTATTACAAGTAGTAAAACAACTTTGTTTTCGTAATAACATTTATAATCTAATAGTAAAAATAACCATTTAATAAACAAAATCAAAATTTGTAACCTCTCTAACCTGGCCTAAACGTTATGGCTATATTGAGAAGGCTACATTAGCCACCGAAACGGCTAAACTAACTTACGTTACTTTTGAAGACCTTAAATAAACTCATTTTTAGAGAAAACCGTAGTTGTACTTTGAGTTAGCTTAAAAGCATTCATTCATTAGGTCGTGTATACTTAGGATTCATTTTATTGTTGATAGTATTGTTTTAGAAAACTCGTTTGCTTGTCGCTATTCTTTTAAAAAACTCGATGTTAAACTAATGCAGTGGAAAAAACCATTTTTCATGTAACCCCACAAACCCAACCAAGACGTTATGGCCGAATCTAGCGATGTCACATGGAAAGGGTTTTGTAAACTAAGTCGTCACCATAAAATCATTTCAGTATATTAGCACTTATTTTTTTTTAACAACTCAAAAACGTTTATTCAATTCTTAAGTTTCTGAATTTAATGTCAAAACATTACTCCATTTGCTTAAAAATCATTTAGAGCGGAAGCTTACGAAGAATTGTGATGTTTTAGCAAAACAATTCTTGTTTTAGAAAACTTCGTTTTAGTAAACCATCATTTTAAAAGAAAACCTTTAATAGAGCATGCATAAGTCAAGCAGTGAAACCAAAACCAACCGTTAAAAAGAGTCTAGAGTCCCAGACAATACAACCTTAATGCCAAAATTTAATAATCGTAAAGCAAAATAAAAATGTAAAAATAGGTGGTCACCATCGAGTCCTCCGTTGCACTGATCTGCCTAAGACTGTGAGTTACCTGTACAGAAAAACAGAGATGGGTGAGTTTATGTAAACTCAGTGTGTAACCCAGCAGTGATAAGCATGTACAAATACAGAATATCACAAATCAGACAGATTCACAATCGGGCCTGAGCCCATGTCGAATCTGAGATCTGATTCGGGCGGAGCCCATTTCGGATCTGAATCTGATTCTGAGATATGCAAATCAGATAACAGAATCCTACCCCCATCTTCTACACACCATCTTCGACCATCCCTAAACACCATGTGGGGCTTAAAACACCCACCCAGCCCTACACACCACGCTGTACCAATGCGGCACATATCAGATTTAATGCAGCTGTGCTGCCAGATATTAGGCATAATTTGCCTTTCAGAACACTTCCTCCAATACACATTATCCCACCCCAATCACAGTAACAGAGCATGCATACAGAATTAACAAATAAATCATGCTTAACATGCTTTCATTACAGATAACAGATATAACATGCATATACTATCATGCTCAGTATAGAATATTAGTTAAATAGATAATACAATTTAGGGTTTCGTTAGCCCTTACCGACCCTACAGTAGGCCCACAGTCGTTTGGGACGACCCGTGCAACCTTAAGGAAAATTTCAGATAAATGGCCCCACACGCCCGTGTGGAGATTGGCCTTGCCCGTGTGGATCACATGGTCTGGCCCAATATTCACGCGCCCGTGTGGCCCATACGCCCAGTCTGGTTTAGCATGTGAGGCCCACAAGGCCACACCCAGCCATCACACGACCGTGTCCTGTGCATGGCCTGGCCTTCGTCGACCACACGGCCGTGTTGTCGAACACGGCCTACCACACGACCTACCACACGGCCGTGTGGTGTCGACAGTGGGGTTTTTCAGCTTTCATCGAATCTCTTCTTTTTTGCGTTTTAGGTACACACCTGGTATCGATTTGATGCAAAAACGATCCCGAGACCACCAGAACCTAAAAATTGCCATACCAACGTTCAATTCAGTCTTTACACAAAAATAAACCGAAAACCCGAAACCATCCAAAACTTAAACCAAACACTTACCGTTTACTCCAGCACTACAAACAATTGACTACGATTCTACAAGAGTAGAGTCACGGTCTTCAGGATTTGCTGCTGCCAAACAACCATATGACCCCAATCAATGTTTGGAAAAAAAACACAAATTATGAGATAGCAAGGTTCCACTTACCAGAATCGAGCGACAAAAACCAAAAATAACAAGAACCAAGGAGTGTCGGTCGACCAAAAAGAAAATGAAATCGAAAGGAAGAATAGAAAAAGAAATCGGCAGAAAAGCAGAGAACTAACGTCAGAAATTTTAGGAATTCAAAGGAAAGAGGAAAAATTTTGAAAGGAAAAGAAAACTGAAAATATCAGGACTCCCTAAAATTCCTCTCTACTAACCCACTACAACCACTACTCAGAAACCTAACTCCATCAAAACACTTGCCCATAACTGAACCAAAATAATTACCCATGCTAACATAGGGATTCGAACGGAGGACCTCCAACACACCAGTTCCCTTACCACTCGAACCAGCAAGCTCATTCTGATATGGTTTTACAAATAATTTAATATAAACCCACTAAGCAAGTATTAGGCTTGAATTAGAAAAATATCAAAATTTGCCAAAGGTAGGGCTTGAACTTGGGACCTTTCACACACACCCAGAACACTTAATCACTAAAGCAGAAACATAGTTGTGTCAAAATCACACTGAGATAAAATAGAAATTTTGGGGCGTTACAACTCCACCCCCTAAAAGAAATTTTGACCTCAAAATTTACCTGATCAGAACAGATGAGGATACTGCTGACGCATCGAGTCCTCAGGTTCCCAAGTAGCCTCCTCAGTGCTATGATTCCGCCACAGAACCTTCACTAAAGGAATGGACTTCCTCATCAGAACTTTAACGTCACGCTCTAGAATCTGAACCAGCTCCTCCTCAAAAGTCAAGTTCGGCCTAACCTCGATCTCCTCAACCGAGACAATGTGAGATGGATCAGATCGGTACCGTCTCAACATCGAAGCGTGAAAAACATCATGGATACGGTCCAGTTCAGGGGGTAACTCCAACCGATAAGAAACTGGTCCCACACGTTTCAGAATCTGGTACGGTCCAATAAACCTAGGGCTCAGCTTGCCTTTCTGACCAAACCTCAGAACTTTGTTCCACGAAGTGTAACACCCTTAACCCGTATCCGTCGCCGGATTAGGGTTACAAGGCATTACTGAACAGAACATAGCTCAAAATAGACATTCATTTCATTTCATGCTTCGTAAATCAATCACATCAATACACACGTATATTTTATTTAATATACAATAACACACGACTTATAAATCAAAGCACATTCATATAAATCATTATACAAGTAAATTACTTAATCAACCAAAACCCAATCAGGCTTTAATACCATTAATACATAAACTATTCATGTTTCAAAATTTAACTACTTTATTTAAGAAATATAATATTCAAAACATACAAACATAACATGCATGATATTCGAATACCTAATTTATAATCAAACATATATCTTTTAATAAATCATGTGTACATATTACAACATTCATTCATAAAGCATTATAATGTTCACTTGACTTTCTTTAGCCATTTTTCTATGTACTTGGCCGAATCCATATATATACCAATTCCATATACTTTAAACCATGCCATTTAACAACACCTTTCAATATTAGCTATTTCATTCAATTAAGCACATATAACAAATTCAAACTATGCACAATTCAATTCATATTAATGCATCCATTTTGAAATGCATTTTATTTAAACCAAACATACCAAAATCGGACAGCATATATATATACAAGGTGTCAACTAAGACATAAAAATCCAGTCTAAAACATACCAATTCATAAAACATTATAACTCCATCTTAAACCATGTAATATATTTCCCAAAATAAGTGAAGTAACAAGGCAGAATTTACACCAACCTAACACCATCTTTAAGCCAACTCATAATGCAAATTATACATTAACACATAGGTCTTTAATAAATCATACTAAATTTACAAATCCAAGACATAGCATAGTTATTCCAAGGCAAATATAAATACATATCATAGGTCAAAAATGCATTCATTATTTAATTCATTTCTTAATCAAATTATAAGACCATTAATGTCATTTTCAATCAAACCAAATAATGACAAATTATACAAACTTTCGAGACTACATCTTCATTCATATACTAAATATATCATATACCTATAATACATATTTGTTGTTTTTGAATAGGCATTAAATATAATTAAAATATACATCCATTAACAAATAAGCCATACACATCACACTTATATAAATTCATAATAATATTTTCCTAATGAACTTAAGCCATAATCAATTTCAATGATTAACAAGACATATCAAATTCACTTCACCTATATGCCATAACCGAACTTATATATATATCAAAACATTTACCACATTAATAGCAAAGCATAGCAACCATATTTCACATATAAATAAGCCATGGCCGAATCACTAATACCAAACACATCTAACATTTGATTAGTAGCATAAAAACTAAGCTTAACAAAATAAATAAGCCATTTTCGCATGGCTCATATTTACATATCCCAAATCAAACATTATTACTAGACTATAAATGCCATAAGTTCAAATGCAAACTTAACAAAATACCGAAAAGAGTCGATAGTGTGATAGACTTCTCTAACGATCCCCGAGCTCGTAACCAACTTCCAAAATCTATAAAACGGAAAGCAAATACACAAAGTAAGCTATCAAAGCTTAGTAAGTCATTAAGTTATTTAATCATGTACAAAATTAATCTATTCAAACCAAAACAAGCCATTAAGAACTCATTCACATTTCCAATTTAATTTCATATATCAAGACATATAAGTTTTGTATAATTACTACTTTGGCCGAATACTCAATTAAGCATTAGTATAGCTAACCATTACTTTCCACAATACATACATATCAATAGGCCGAATACATATATATTCAAACATGCCATCACATAACTCATATTTCACATAGCTTTGTATCATCAATTCATGTAACACCCTAAACCCGGCCCATTCGTTACGACCGAATTTGAGATGCCACTGCGGAAAAACGTTTGAAGACTGATTTCACTTTTGGGAAAAACATTAAAAATTTTGTCATTTGAAAACCATGTCCAATTAAAAATTCTAAATAATATAAGCTTGACAAAAATATCCAAATTAAAAGCACTTCCAAATAATAATTTAATGGTCGTCTAGCTTAAACATAATAAAAATGCTCAAATAGAAATACTTAAATACTTTAACTGGGCCTTATTACAATAAATAATTAAGCAAAAGTACTTAGTAATAAATCAATAAAATAAAGAAGATGTCTTACTGCATGGGCCACCTCGTATCCACTCCAACCCGGTCCAATCACCACGAATCATCTGCGATGTTTAATAAAAATTGGGTGAGTCATACGGACTCGGTGTGTAATTAATCCACCGAATTCCACCCACATGTTAACCACATATTAACCCATATATCGGATAACAAATATCATATTCACATGTTAACACATTACAGGCTTGGCCCATATTCATATCACATTCATCTAATAGGGTAGTTAACCACATAATTTCCACATCTTGGGCTTAGCCCATTTCCACACCGATCCACATTCATATCTTTGGGCTTTGCCCATTTTTACATTAATCCACATATCATATTGGGCTTGGCCCATTTCCACATATGTTCACATACGAAATCATGCAATTATGAAGCCCAACCCAAACCTAGGGTCCATCCGCTACACACCCCTTATCCAGACCTACCACACACGGGGATTATCAAATCACCCTCTCCTTTTCACTCCAAAGGCAATCACTGCCGTCCACGTGCAATTAAGCACAATAGTCCACAACGCGACCTCGATCGGCGCCAATCCACGATGTAGCCGTAGCTAACACCAAAACCACGATGGGACACATAGTCACTCATCAACCACGATATGGCACATAGCCAATATCAACCACGATGAGGCACATAGCCACTCATCAAGCCACGCGAACTAAATCGCAATTAATCCACAACGTGACCTCGATCCAACGTCAATCCACGATGTAGCTCAAGGCTAACATCAAAAACCACGATGGGACACATAGTCATTCATCAACCACGATATGGCACATAGCCGATATCAACCACGATGAGGCACATAGCCACTCATCAAGCCACGCGAACTAAATCGCAATTAATCCACAACGTGACCTCGATCCAACGTCAATCCACGATGTAGCTCAAGGCTAACATCAAAAACCACGATGAGACACATAGTCACTCATCAACCACGATATGGCACATAGCCGATATCAACCACGATGAGGCACATAGCCACTCATCAAGCCACGCGAACTAAATCGCAATTAATCCACAACGTGACCTCAGTCAACGTCAATCCACGATGTAGCTCAAGGCTAACATCAAACCACGTACTCGAAGTACACCCGTACCTTCTTTCATATCCCAACCCATGCACATGCCACATAAAATAATGATACAATGTAATGATGCATGGGCATGTTCATCAAGCATATTATCACATATTCATATTAATAATCACATATCATCAGGTTTGGTACTTACCGGATTATCGACATACCCCTTGAAGGTATCCTTATCACAATTTCCACTGCACTAGTTAGCACATTCATAATACATACACAGTTCACATACATATCATATACCCGGAAAACGGTGGGTTAATCACACACCTGATCACTTGGAGAACTATGCTTTCGATACTAATGCTATCACTAGGTGATACTACGGTTATTTGCCTACTTTCTTGTTCTGACGCTGGTCCACACCCCGGTGGCCAATCCCTAATTGCAAAAACAGATCTCTTCTTAAACTTGGGGACAGAGACCTCCCCTTTCCCTTCTTGAATGGTATTCGCCTCCATCAACACACTTAATCAGAACAATCGATTTAATCATCAATATACGAATTCTTAACCAAATATCCACAACTTATCATACTTACCGAAAGGGTCTTGAAATCACGAAAAGCTTGATCTAATGCTTAGATCCTTAATCCCTACATTTGATTAATCACCTACTACTTTAATAAAAAGCCATTCGGCCATAAATCCAAATCCTAGTAGGATTAGTATACTTAAACTTACCTTGTTGCCGTTTGACTTAAGAATCAAGTTTTGAAATCTCTGCTATACTCTTCTTGCATTCGGCCAAGCATTGAATCAATTAACTTGGTTAGTTTTCGGCTTTTGGAATAATTAATGAACACATATATTTACCAAACATGGCCTTGGCCGAATACTATAGACACTTACCTTGTGGATTTTAAATCCCGAAACTCACCGAATAACTAGGGAACACGTGGCCTATGGTGTACCTTCGGGAAAAGAACTTATCCTTCCTTGTAGTCGACACTTAGTAAATCCCGAAAGATCTCCTTACTTGAAGAAATCGATTGCACCTTCACTTCAACCTTCAGAGATTCGACTATGGCTAGATGATGATCTCACAACTTTCGGCTTTTGGAGGGATTAGAAAGAAAAGAAAAGGAAGAATAAAGATGGAGGATTCGGCTAGAACACAAGGTATTTCGGCTTGGCAAAAATAAAAGAAGAAGAAGATTTAGTGAAGAGAATTCGGCAGAGGCTTTCAAAGAACAGATAATAATGCAGAATGGCCTCTCTTTTCCTTTTATAGCCGAAATTATCATCTAAGGAGTCCCTTTCTTGGCCATCACTCTTCTATTTTAATAGCTTTATCTCTTTAATTATCACTTAAAATAAAAGATAATTCAGCAACTATCCTTACTTAGCCAAAATTATTAAACTCAAAGTCCCTTACTTGGCCATCACTTCTCCCTTATTTTCCTCTTTATCTCTTTATTCAAATTAAAAGAATTTAATCCAACAATTATCTCTTGAAAATAATGATAAATAAATCCCTTATTTATCCATTATTTATAAAATAATAAAAGCTCCTAATATATAGCCATGTGCCGTCCACCTCTCTGCTCCTTGTAGCAAAATAAAATTTCTTTTATTTGCTTCCCATGTGACTCGAACTTAGGCCCATTCCTCTTGCATATGGCGCCATTTCCATAGGCCCTAAGTGGCATCTTGGACCACTTTTCCAAGCCTGTTTGTGTGTCAAATTTCACAAACTTTTTTCTTTTAAGGCCACCTTGCCTTAATTTTCCCTTTTTAAACCTTAAAACTCGTCATTTCTAGGTCATTTCTAAGTTTCCAAAAATTTTCGATCGGCTCTGTAAACTTGACATTTCCTTACATTTCCATGACATTTCCTTACAAGACATTTCCTTAAATTTCCAAGACATTTCCTTACATTTCCATGACATTTCCTTACAAGACATTTCCTTACATTTCCAAGGTTCTAAAAATGTTCACTTTCCTCTTTTAAACTTAACATTTCCATACATTTCCAGGTTTCCAAAAGTGTTCAAAATATATTCATAACACATAAGATATGTCATTTCGTACAATTAAACCAAAAATGCATAGGCCCTTTTCAGGATGTTACAATTCAAGTATTCAACTTACCTCAATTTCATATCTTAATATGAATACATACCTGAGCATTTCTAACCTGATTTACACTCGATCTTAACTTATCATTACCCGTTGAACCATTCAAAATTAAAAAGGATACTCAGATAGTCGAACATATTGTACAATGCCAACGTCCCCGATGTGATCTTACATGTAATCACATAATGATGCCACAGTCCCAAACAGGGTCTTATACGTAAACACAAGTCGATGCCAACGTCCCAGACGTGGTCTTACACGATAACACATAACGGAATCCTATGTCATGACATATGTATCCTATCTATTCCTAAGGTTCGTACGGGACTTTCGTACATCGTAACTCGATCAAATCAATCTCATAAACATTGCTCCCAAACACTTAGACATTCGGCCATTGCTTATATACATTCATAAAATTCAATTCTGCATATAAAGTTCAAATTTATTCAAAATTAACAGCATCTATTTTCTTATAAACTTACCTCGAATATCGACGGACGAAATGTAACATCCCAAACCCGGCCTATGTGTTAAGGCTAGATTTGACATGTCACACAAAATAAATATACATTGATTCCTTTTTAAGTAAAATAGATTTCAAAATTTTGACAAAGTATTTATTGAGTAAAAGATTTGATTGATAAATCGACGATTTGAGATGTAAGATCTTATAAATCGTAATTTTGAAAATATTGTTAATAGTTCGAGAAACTTTCAAAAGAAATTAAAAATATATTTCGAAAAGAATTGATGAAAATCTTAAGAGTAATTTTCCGAGTTAAAAATATGAAAATTATTATGAAATCCTTTTTATATATTCATTTTTCAATAAAACATTTATTTAAGTTTTTAAAAAAAATATAATCCCAAATTTGAAATACTTAAAGCAGTATATGAATTCATCCAACAATAAACAAAACAAAAATTAATCCAGAGGCCTTATTACAACCTTAATTCAAAATACCAAAGTAATTAAAAGTATTAAAAGAAATACAAATTCCAAATTTAACTGTTTTTAAGTATGGCCTCCACCAAGACATCCACGACCCAAGTCTCCATCATTGATCATTACCTGAAAGGGATAAGGAAAACGGGGGGTGAGTTACTAGAACTCAATGTGTAACCCACTTACCATTGTCCACTGGGCAAAAATCCATTAAGCCATTATTTGGGCCGAAGCCCATTCATAATAATAAAAATGTATCGAATATAATATGCATATGAAATGCAATTCCCAAACCAAACCTAGTTTCCATCCGCTACACACCACCCGTACCAACCAACACACCTGTGGGTGATCTTTAGTCAACCCACCCCGCTAAAACACCAAACGTAGGCATTAAGCCATTTATATCAAATTTGTGGACAAGCCATCAGATTAACAGAATTTACATGGCATTGCCATTTTTCAGATTTGTGGCAGAGCCACCAGAATTATGTAGCAGAGCTACCAGAACTTCTCTTCATCATTATCCCATCCCATGCAAATCATGTATATAATGCATAACAAATCACAATAATTTATTCATATATTTCTTACAAAATTATGGCCCATTTTAACAATTTATCAAGTTGGCCAATTAAGCAGAATATCATCTTAGCCCATTTAGAAATTTTCAGATCGGCCCATATAGCAAATATATTGATTTGTCCCACATAGAAAATATATCGATTTGGCCCACATAGAAAATATATCGATTTGGACCACATAACAAATATATCAATTTGGCCCACATAACAAATATATCAATTTGGCCCACATAGCAAATATATCGATTTGGCCCACATAACATATATATCGATTTGGCCCACATAGCAAATATATCGATTTAGCCCACATAACAAATATATCGATTTGGCCCACATAACAAATATATCGATTTGGCCCACATAACAAATATATCGATTTGATCAATTTTACCAAATAATGAAATCTAAGCCAATTTTCCCGGTTTCACCTTAATACAATTTTAATCGAACGGTTTACTATCAATATGACATTAATCTCTAACCCACGGAAAATGGTGTGAGATTACACACCTGATTATGGTAAGCACTACGCTTTCTTGATCGTCGACGCCTAAAATTTTTATAACGCTCGATTAGTCAACGTACGCAATTTAATAAATCTACTTTAAAACAAACGATCTAAGATTTTACCCTCGGGATCATGAACAACTACGATTTGTCGGTTCTCCCCGGTTGACGGTCCACAACCCGGTGGAAAATCCCGAATCGCTGATGCCTCACAATTGCAAACGACCTCGAATAATTGATTCTCACCCGATGAGGGTCCACAACCCGGTGGAAAGTCTTGAATTGCCGAAACAGCCCTTCGCTTGAATTTAGGAGTTGGGATCATTAATCCACTCCTTTTGAGATCTCCACTCGACTTTCCTTTCAAATCGTTACCACAAGCCTCCATCGATTAGTATTACGATAAAGTACGGATTTGACAAAAGGGGGAAGATCGGCTTACCACTTATTCCGAGTGATCAACGATTGGATGGATCAAACGATTTAGTCCCTAAAATTACAATCGGTTAACTATCACCATACTAATAACATCTTAACGAATAAAGAGTGATTATAGAATCCGTGAAGAACTCTTACCTTAAAGATTTTAGGACCGATTTCTAGCGATTATACGATGACTTCGGAAAAATCTAAGTTTCGGCCTTTCACTATATCTCGACTGATTAAGGAATAAGTGATAGTTCGAAAGAGAAAGAAAGAATGATGAAAATGTTTCGATTATGGAGAAAAATGGACAATGATATTCGGCTATGGAGTAAAATCAAACAAAGTAATATTCGGTTATGGAAAAATATTGATTTGAGAGAAAGAAGAAAGATGTTTGGAAAATTTTTTAAAAAGAAAAGAGAGATGAAAAGAAGTGTTTGTAAGGTTTCGATTTTTCAAAACAGAAAGAGTGAACAATATTGTCTCATTGGTTTAGGTACATTCGGCATTCAATAAGAAAGAAGAAAAATTTTGCTTATTATCAACTTGAAGTTTCGGCATGAAGAGGAAGAATTTGAAGAAAATGATTCAATTTGGCAAAGAGAAAATTTGAACAAAACAAACACTTTGGTTTATCAAAAAGCAAAACACTAATTCGGCTATCAAGAAAGATGGACAAAAGAGGAATATGTGACCATTCAATAGAGAAGAAAAATGCACTATTGTGCTAGTAGGTTTCGGCAAAAAGAATAGCTAATTGGGAGAAGATGACACAAAAGTTGCAATTGGGATTTTTGGCCAAAACATTACCAAGACTTTACCAAATTCCAAAGTAAAATTCTAGCCACCTATCTACCCCCAAAACCGTCCACATGCATTGCCATAAGGGTCAAAATTTTGCCAACCATACTTTCCATGGCATTCTCCATGAAATAAGCCACTTGTTCCCCTTACTTGCCTTTTCCTTTTGATTCCTTTCCCCAACCTCAACCTTTCCTTAATTCCTTAGCCACCTTACCAAAAATAAAGAAGTAAAACTTGCCATAAATACCTCTTGGCCGACACTTAAAGAAAGAGTGCAAAAATATAAGTCAAAAATTGCACACAAAGGGATTCGAACCTCTTCCCTCAAGGTACTACATGTGGCACCTTAACCTTCTTACCAATAGCTCATCTATGCTAGCTATTTACTCAATTATTTCCATATGCTTTAAGGTCACTTACTCCATCTCCTTAAAGTAGTAAATGCCAAAAATTTTCACTAGGTCCAAACGAACCCCGACTCTTCTCAGGACCTCCTAAACATACACAATTAATAATTTAGCTAGCTTAACACCAAAAACAATGCAACACATAAAATTCCAAATTTTAGGATGTTATAATTCTACCCCCTTAAAGAAAATTTCGTCCTCGAAATTTACCTGATTAAAAGAGGTGAGGATATTGCTGCCGAATCATGTCCTCAGGCTCCCATGTAGCTTCCTCCGATCCGTGATTGCGCCATAAAACTTTGACTAACGGCACAGTCTTCCTTCTCAGTACCTTAACGTCCCGATCTAGAATTTGCACTGGTTCCTCCTCGAACGACAAATCAGGTCTTATCTCAATTTCTTCTACCGGTACTATATGAGACGGATCCGATCGGTAACGCCTTAACATTGAGACATGAAATACACTATGTATCTGACTCAACTCCGGAGGTAACTTAAGCTGATAAGCCACTGGCCCAACACGCTTCAACACACGGTACGGTCCGATGAACCTAGGGCTCAACTTGCCCTTCCTTCCAAATCAGAAGATATACTTCCAAGGTGAGACCTTTAGAAAGACTTGATCTCCCTCCGCAAACTCAATATCCTTACGCTTCAGATCCGCATACGATTTTTGTCTATCCGAAGCTTCCTTTAACCGTGCCGAAATTACTTTTACCTTTTCCTCCATCTCTGTATCATCTCGGACCCGATGAATCGCCGCTCCCCCAATTCGGTCCAACAAGTAGGAGTCGACGACTTTACGACCATACAATGCCTCGTAGGGTGCCATCCGGATACTAGATTGATAGTTATTGTTATAAGAAAACTCGCCAACCGGTAGGAAATCCTCCCAACTACCCCCAAGTCAATCACACACGCCCCTTAACATGTCTTCCGAATCTGGATTACTCTCTCCGACCACCATCCGAGGATGAAATGCATCTTTGAAATTAAGCTTGGTTCCCAAAGCTTCATGTAAGGCTTTCCAAAATCGTGATGTAAACCTAGGGTCCCTGTCCGAAATGATAGACACTGGTACCCCATGTAATCTCACAATCTCTGCTACGTACAACTTAGCCAACTTCTGCAATGAGTAATCCGTACGAACAGGTAGGAAATGGGCAGTCTTCGTCAACCGATTCACTATTACCCAAACGGAATCTTTCTTAGTAGGCGATAAGGGTAGCCCACTAACGAAGTCCATCATTATCCGTTCCCATTTCCATAAGGGAATCTTCACCGATTGTAGCAATCCTGACGGTAATTGATGTTTCGCCTTCACTTGTTGACATGTTAAGCACCTACTCACGAATTCAGTAACATCCCGTTTTAACCCTGGCCACCAATACTGCTCACGGAGGTCTCGATACATTTTATTTCCCCCGGGGTGCATAGCATATGGGCTACTATGCGCCTCTCGCAGAATCATTTGTCTCAATTCTGAATCTTTGGGCATACAAACTCTTCCGCGAAAACACAATACTCCATCATTATTCTTTCGAAAATCCCCTTTCACACCACTTTCCACTAGCTGAAATAAGGAACCCAACTTTTCATCTGATAACTGCTTTTCCTTAATCTGACCTACCCACGTAGGCTTCACCTGAAGTTCGGCTAGCAGACTACCATCTTCATACAAGTTGAGATGAGCGAACATCGCTCTCAAATCCGATATCACCTTACGACTTAACGCGTCTGCCACCACGTTAGCCTTTCCGGGATGATACTCGATTGAGAAGTCATAATCCTTCAACAGTTCTATCCACCTCCGCTGTCTTAAGTTCAACTCCTTTTGGGTAATGAGGTACTTTAGACTCTTATGATCCATATAAATGATCGACTTCTCACCGTATAGGTAGTGTCTCCAAATATTCAAAGCAAATACCACCGCAGCCAACTCTAAATCATGGGTGGGATAATTCACCTTGTGCGGCCTTAACTGACGAGATGCATAAGCCACCACTTTTCCACCTTGCATCAATACACATCCCAAGCCCGTGTGTGACGCATCGCAGTAAACAATAAACTCTTTTCCAGCCTCAGGTTGAATCAGTACTAGCGCTTCCGTCAGAATCTTCTTCAATTTCTCGAAACCTTCTTGCTGCTGATCTGACCACACAAATGGTACTCCCTTGCACAACAGTTTAGTTAGGGGTGCAGTAATCAACGAAAACCCCTCAACAAAACACCGATAATAACCAGCCAACCCTAAGAAAATCCAAATTTCGGCCACTGACTTTGGTGGTTTCCAATCCAACACGGCCTCTACTTTCTGGGGATCAACTCTAATTCCTTCGGCCGACACAACATGTCCCAAGAAGGTCACTTCCTTCAGCCAAAATTCACACTTAGAGAATTTGGCATAAAGTTGCTTTTCTCGCAATATTTGCAATATTATTTGCAGATGTGAATCATGCTCTTCCTCATTCTTCGAATATACCAAGATGTCATCTATGAACACCACCACGAACCGATCTAAATAGGGTTGGAAGACCCGATTCATCATGTCCATAAATGCAGGTGGTGCATTGGTCAGCGCAAACGGCATCACCAAGAACTCATAGTGTCCATAACGAGTTCGAAACGTCGTCTTATGAATATCCGCCTCCTTGACCTTAAGCTGGTGATAACCTGATCTCAAATCTATCTTCGAGAAAACTGAAGCTCCTCGCAATTGGTCAAACAGATCATCGATTCTCGGCAACGGATACCTATTCTTGATCGTCAATTTATTCAACTGCCTATAATTGATGCACATACGTATCGACCCATCCTTCTTCTTGACGAACAAGGCCGGTGCTCCCCACGGTGTCACACTCGGTCGAATGAATCCCCGATCCAACAACTCCTGAATTTAAGCTTTAAGCTCCGCCAACTCTTTCGACGCCATTCTATATGGAGCAATGGACACTGGAGCCGTTCCTGGCAATAATTCAATACCAAAATCTACCTCCCGATCCGGAGGCAATCCAGGAAGTTCCTCGGGAAAGATGTCTGAAAACTCCTTCACCGTTCTAACACCTTCTACTGACACTTCCTTAGCATCCAACACGCTAATGAAGGCTAGGAATGCTCCACACCCTTTTCGCACTAACTTTTCTGCCTTTAAAGCAGATACCACATTTGATAGATAGTTTCTCCTTTCACCTATCATCACAACTTCTTTATCTTCCGATGTTCTTATCATCATCCACTTTGCAGCACAATCCAAGTTCGCACGGTGTTTCACCAACCAGTCCATGCCCAAAATAAGGTCGAACTCACCAAAAGGCAGTTCTATCAAGTCCGCCAAAAATGTTTCTCCTTGTACTTCTAAGGGTACATCTCTAAACAATTTATTTACTATCACAGACTGTCCTAAAGGACTAATTACCGTCATCTCTCTAGCAGAAATCACAAATCTAATGTTCAGGTTTCCAGATACAGCACTAGTAACATACGAATGGGTGGATCCTATATCTATCAAAGCAGTAACAGGTATATCATATATGAAGAACGTACCGGTTATCACGTCAGGTGCATCGCCATCCTCTCGGCGTCTGACCGCATAAACCAGCCCTGGCTGCCTCGCCTCCGCGTTACCCCTGAAACCAGTACCTCTACTCAGTGCACCATGACCTCGTCCTCCGCCATTACCACCTCGACCTAGCCCACGGCCTCTCGGTGGCTGCTGAGCACCTTTAGCTGGCTGTGCATCATAGTTACGAGCTTTCTGAGCCGGAGCAGTCCATCGAGGACAATTCTTAAGCTGATGGTCCTTAGAACCACATTTGAAACAACCACCGGTTCTCTTCCAGCATTCACCCGGGTGTCGTCTTCCACAGTCAGCACATGGTTGTATCTGATTGGTAGCAGCTGATGCTCTAGCTTGAGCTGGCTCATCATTCCTAGGCCTCTTCTGAAACCTTCTAGCAGGACCCAAGTACTTAAAGTCCCTCTTGCTCTTGCCTCTATCTCTTTCTCGATTTTGCCGCTCTGAGTTCTTAGCCTCCTCAGCTATCTTGGCTTTTTCCACAAGTGTGGCAAGATTCCTTTCTTGTTGTGAGGCTATCAATACCCGCAACTCATCACTCAACCCATCCTCGAAACGCACGCAGCGTTCATAGTCAGTTGGCACAATACCTCGGGCATAACGACTCGGACGCAGAAATTCCGCCGTGGTCGCCACGATCTTACTTCCTTGAACCAGATTAAGGAATTCCTTCCTTCGGGCATCCACATAGCTAGCCCCAACATACTTTCCTTGAAATGAAGTTTTGAAGAAATCCCAAGTAACGAGATCGGCCTGAGTGCCCTCCCGAGCAGTAAGCCACCATTGATACGCCTCGTCTCTCAACAAGGACACAGGTCCTCTCAGTTTCTGCTCGCTGGTGCACTCCAAGTCATCCATGATCCGTTCCACTACCTCGAGCCAATACTCTGCTACATTTGGGGCTACACCCGAGACACCCCTAAAAACCTCGGCACCACTTGATCTAAGTCGTTCAGAATTGATCCACGAGCCGCTTTGCCCATTCTAGCCCCAAAGAACCCTTTCTAAGACTCGTAACATTGCTTGAGACAAGGCAATGTCCTCCCTCATACGATCATGTGATCCAGTTTCAGTCCCGGGTGACGCAGGTGCATCCATTTCTGGCATATGTCCCGACGCTTCAGACACAACCCTAGCACCTCGGCCTCTACCACGGCCACGTCTACCACGTCCACATCCTCTAGCGCTCATATTAGCTAATTCGATCTAATCTGATTAAAAGTCTTATGAATCAGTATACTATTTCGATATTTATTAAACAATATTATATGAGGTATAAGAAGTAAAGTCGTTTTCGTAAACGCATCCTATAGTCTCAATCTCTATAGTTTCAACATCTAAAACTAAAAGTTCTAGAGTGTTCCTATAGTCATATCACAATAATCATAATCATACAATAACATACACTTACTTGACTTGGTGCCGGATACCCGTGGTGCCATACTTCCTTTAAAACATATGTCAAAAAAAATTTAAAGCAGCTTTTAAAAATATTTTTGAACCCAAACCACAAAGGAGTTTTGAACCGGGGCTCGATATCAGAAATGTAACATCCCAAACCCGACCTATGCGTTAAGGCTAGATTTGACATGTCACACAAAATAAATATACATTGATTCCTTTTTAAGTAAAACAGATTTCAAAATTTTGACAAAGTATTTATTGAGTAAAAAATTTGATTGATAAATCGACAATTTGAGATGTAAGATCTTATAAATCGTAATTTTGAAAATATTGTTAACAGTTCGAGAAAATTTCAAAAGAAATTAAAAATATTTTTCGAAAAGAATTGATGAAAATCTTAAGAGTAATTTTTCGAGTTAAAAATATGAAAATTATTATGAAATCCTTTTTATATATTCATTTTTGAATAAAACGTTTATTTAAGTTTTTAAAAAAATATAATCCCAAATTTGAAATACTTAAAGCAGTATATGAATTCAGCCAACAATAAACAAAACAAAAATTAATCCAGAGGCCTTATTGCAACCTTAATTCAAAATAGCAAAGTAATTAAAAGTATTAAAAGAAATCCAAATTCCAAATTTAACCGTTTTTAAGTATGGCCTCCACCAAGACATCCACGACCCAAGTCTCCATCATTGATCATTACCTGAAAGGGATAAGGAAAACGGGGGGTGAGTTACTAGAACTCAATGTGTAACCCACTTACCGTTGTCCACTGGGCAAAAATCCATTAAGCCATTATTTGGGCCGAAGCCCATTCATAATAATAAAAATGTATCGAATATAATATGCATATGAAATGTAATTCCAAAACCAAACTTAGTTTTCCATCCGCTACACACCACCCGTATCAACCAACACACCTGTGGGTGATCTTTAGTCAACCCACCCCGCCAACACACCAAACGTAGGCATTAAGCCATTTATATCAAATTTGTGGACAAGCCACCAGATTAACAGAATTTACATGGCATTGCCATTTTTCAGATTTGTGGCAGAGCCACCAGAATTATGTAGCAGAGCTACCAGAACTTTTCTTCATCATTATCCCATCCCATGCAAATCACGTATATAATGCATAACAAATCACAATAATTTATTCAGATATTTCTTACAAAATTATGGCCCATTATAACAATTTATCAAGTTGGCCAATTAAGCATAATATCATCTTGGCCCATTCAGAAATTTTCAGATCGGCCCATATAGCAAATATATTGATTTGTCCCACATAGCAAATATATCGATTTGGCCCACATAGCAAATATATCGATTTGGACCACATAACAAATATATCGATTTGGCCCACATAACAAATATATCGATTTGGCCCACATAGCAAATATATCGATTTGGCCCACATAACAAATATATCGATTTGGCCCACATAGCAAATATATATATCGATTTGGCCCACATAACAAATATATCGATTTGGCCCACATAACAAATATATCGATTTGATCAATTTTACCAAATAATGAAATCTAAGCCAATTTTCCCGGTTCCACCTTAATACGATTTTAATCGAACGGTTTACTATTAATATGACATTAATCTCTAACCCACGAAAAACGGTGTGAGATTACACACCTGATTATGGTAAGCACTACACTTTCTTGATCGTCGACACCTAAAATTTTTATAACGCTCGATTAGTCAACGTACGTGATTTAATAAATCTACTTTAAAACAAACGATCTAAGATTTTACCCTCGGGATCGTGAACAACTACGATTTGTCGGTTCTCCCTGGTTGACGGTACACAACCCGGTGGAAAATCCCGAATCACTGATGCCTCACAATTGCGAACGACCTCGAATAATTGATTCTCACCGGATGAGGGTCCACAACCCGGTGGAAAGTCTCGAATCGCCGAAACAGCCCTTCGCTTGAATTTAGGAGTTGGGATCATTAATCCACTCCTTTTGAGATCTCCACTCGACTTTCCTTTCAAATCGTTACCACAAGCCTCCATCGATTAGTATTACGATAAAGTACGGATTTGACAAAAGGGTGAAGATCGAAACACCACTTATCCCGAGTGATCAACGATTGGATGGATCAAACGATTTAGTCCCTAAAATTACAATCGGTTAACTATCAACATTCTAACAACATCTTAACGAATAAAGAGTGATTATAGAATCCGTGAAGAACTCTTACCTTAAAGATTTTAGGACCGATTTCTAGCAATTATACGATGACTTCGGAAAAATCTAAGTTTCGGCCTTTCACTATATCTCGATTGATTAAGGAATAAGTGATAGTTCAAATGAGAAAGAAAGAATGATGAAAATGTTTCGATTATGGAGAAAAATGGACAATGATATTCGGCTATGGAGTAAAATCAAACAGTAATATTCGGTTATGGAAAAATATTGATTTGAGAGAAAGAAGAAAGATGTTTGGAAAATTTTGTAAAAAGAAAAGAGAGATGAAAAGAAGTGTTTGTAAGGTTTCGGTTTTTCAAAAGAGAAAGAGTGAACTATATTGTCTCATTGGTTTAGGTACATTCGGCATTCAATAAGAAAGAAGAAAAATTTTGCTTATTATCAACTTGAAGTTTCGGCATGAAGAGGAAGAATTTGAATAAAATGATTCAATTTGGTAAAGAGAAAATTTGAACAAAACAAACACTTTGGTTTATCAAAAAGCAAAACACTAATTCGGCTATCAAGAAAGATGGACAAAAGATGAATATGTGACCATTCAATAGAGAAGAAAAATGCACTATTGTGCTAGTAGGTTTTGGCAAAAAGAATACCTAATTGGGAGAAGATGACACAAAAGTTGCAATTGGGATTTTTGGCCAAAACAATACCAAGACTTTACCAAATTCCAAAGTAAAATTCCAGCCACCTATCTACCCCCAAAACCGTCCACATGCATTGCTATAAGGGTCAAAATTTTGCCAACCATACTTTCCGTAGCATTCTCCATGAAATAAGCCACTTGTTCCCCTTACTTGTCTTTTCCTTTTGATTCCTCTCCCCAACCTCAACCTTTCCTTAATTCCTTAGCCACCTTACCAAAAATAAAGAAGTCAAACTTGCCATAAATACCTCTTGGCCGACACTTAAAGAAAGAGTGCAAAAATATAAGTCAAAAATTGCACACAAAGGGATTCGAACCTCTTCCCTCAAGGTACTACATGTGGCGCCTTAACCTTCTTACCAATAGCTCATCTATGCTAGCTATTTACTCAATTATTTCCATATGCTTTAAGGTCACTTACTCCATCTCTTTAAAGTACTAAATGCCAAAAAATTTCACTAGGTCCAAATGAACCCCGAGTCTTCTCAAGACCTCCTAAACATACACAATTAATAATTTAACTAGCTTAACACCAAAAACAATGCAACACATAAAATTCCAAATTTTAGGATGTTACAATTCTACCCCCTTAAAGAAAATTTCATCCTCGAAATTTACCTGATTAAAAGAGGTGAGTATATTACTGCCGAATCACGTCCTCAGGCTCCCATGTAGCTTCCTCTGATCCGTGATTGCGCCATAAAACTTTGACTAATGGCACAGTCTTCCTTCTCAGTACCTTAACGTCCTGATCTAGAATTTGCACTGGTTCCTCCTCGAATGATAAATCAGGTCTTATCTCAATTTCTTCTACCGATACTATATGAGACGGATCCGATCGGTAATGCCTTAACATTAAGACATGAAATACACTATGTATCTGACTCAACTCCAGAGGTAACTCAAGCTGATAAGCCACTGGCCCAACACGCTTCAACACACGGTACGGTCCGATGAACCTAGGGCTCAACTTGCCCTTCCTTCCAAATCTGAAGATCTTCTTCCAAGGTGAGACCTTTAGAAAGACTTGATCTCCCTCCGCAAACTCAATATCTTTACGTTTCAGATCCGCATACGATTTTGTCTATCCGAAGCTTCCTTTAACCGTGCCAGAATTACTTTTACCTTTTCCTCCATCTCTATTATCAGCTCACGACCCAGTAACTGTCGCTCCCCCAATTCAGTCCAACAAGTAGGAGTACGACACTTACGACCATACAATGCCTCGTAGGGTGCCATCTGGATACTGGATTGATAGTTATTGTTATAAGCAAACTCGCCAACGGTAGGGAAATCCTCCCAACTACCCTCAAGTCAATCACACACCCCTTAACATGTCTTCCGTAATGGATTACTCTCTCCGATCGACCATCCGATCGAGGATGAAATGCCGTCTTTGAAATTAAGCTTGGTTCCCAAAGCTTCATGTAAGGCTTTCCAAAATCGTGATGTAAAACTAGGGTCCCTGTCCGAAATGATAGACACTGGTACCCCATGTAATCTCACAACCTCTGCTACATACAACTTAGCCAACTTCTGCAATGAGTAATCCGTACGAACAGGTAGGAAATGGGCAGTCTTCGTCAATCGTTTCACTATTACCCAAACGGAATCTTTCTTAGTAGGCGATAAGGGTAGCCCACTAACGAAGTCCATCGTTATCCGTTCCCATTTCCATAAGGGAATCTTCACCGGTTGTAGCAATCCCGACGGTAATTGATGTTCCGCTTCACTTGTTGACATGTTAAGCACCTACTCACGAATTCAAGAACCTCCCGCTTTAACCACGCCACCAATACTTCTCACGGAGGTCTCGATACATTTTATTTCCCTCAGGGTGCATAGCATATGGGCTACTATTCGCCTCTCGCAGAATCATTTGTCTCAATTCTGAATCTTTGGGCATACAAACTCTTCCGCGAAAACACAATACTCCATCATTATTCTTTCCAAAATCCCCTTTCACACCACTTTCCACTAGCCGGCCAGGAACCCAACTTTTCATCCGATAATCGCTTTTCCTTAGTCGACCTACCCATGCAGGCTTTACCTGAAGTTTGGCTAGCACACTACCATCTTCATACAAGCTGAGATGAGCGAACATCGCTCTCAAATCCGATATCACCTTACGACTCAACGCGTCTGCCACCACGTTAGCCTTTCCGGGATGATACTCGATTGAGAAGTCATAATCCTTCAACAGTTCTATCCACCTCCGCTGTCTTAAGTTCAACTCCTTTTGGGTAAGGAGGTACTTTAGACTCTTATTATCCGTATAAATGATCGACTTCTCACCGTATAGGTAGTGTCTCCAAATCTTCAAAGCAAATACCACCGCAGCCAACTCTAAATCATGGGTGGGATAATTCACCTTGTGCGGCCTTAATCGACGAGATGCATAAGCCACCACTTTTTCCACTTTGCATCAACACACATCCCAAGCCCGTGTGTGACGATCGCAGAAACAATAAACTCTTTTCCAAATTTCAGGGTTGAATCGATCTCGGCGCTTCCGTCGATTTTCTTCAATTTCTCGAAACCTTTTTGTCTTGATCTAACCACACAAATGGTACTCCTTGCGCAATGATTTAGTTAGGTGCAAGAATCAACGAAAACCCTCAACAAAATGCCGATAATAACCAAACCAACCCTAGGAAACTCAAAATTTCGCCACTTGACTTTGGTGGTTTCCAATCCAACACGGCCTCTACTTTTCGGGGATCAACTCTAATTCCTTCGGTCGACACAACATGTCCCAAGAAGGTCACTTCCTTCAGCCAAAATTCACACTTAGAGAATTTGGCATAAAGTTGCTTTTCCCGCAATATTTACAATATTATTTGCAGATGTGAATCATGCTCTTCCTCATTCTTCGAATATACCAAGATGTCATCTATGAACACCACCACGAACCGATCTAAATAGGGTTGGAAGACCCGATTCATCATGTCCATAAATGCAGGTGGTGCATTGGTCAACCCAAACGGCATCACCAAGAACTCATAGTGTCCATAACGAGTTCGAAACGTTGTCTTATGAATATCTGCCTCCTTGACCTTAAGCTGGTGATAACCTGATCTCAAATCTATCTTCGAGAAAATCGAAGCTCCTCGCAACTGGTCAAATAGATCATTGATTCTCGGCAACAGATACCTATTCTTGATCGTCAATTTATTCAACTGCCTATAACCGATGCACATACGCATCGACCCATCCTTCTTCTTGACGAACAAGACCGGTGCTCCCCACGGTGACACACTCGGTCGATCGAATCCCCGATCCAACAACTCCTGAATTTAAGCTTTAAGCTCCGCCAACTCTTTCGGTGCCATTCTATATGGAGCAATGGACACTGGAGCCGTTCCTGGCAATAATCCAATAACAAAATCTACCTCCCGATCCGGAGGCAATCCAGGAAGTTCCCCGGGAAAGACGTCCGAAAACTCTTTCACCGTTCTAACACCTTCTACTGACACTTCCTTAGCATCCAACACGCTAATGAAGGCTAGGAATGCTCCACACCCTTTTCGCATTAACTTTTCTGCCTTTAAAGCAGATACCACATTTGATAGATAGTTTCTCCTTTCACCTATCATCACAACTTCTTTATCTTCCGAAGTTCTTATCGTCATCCGCTTTGCAGCACAATCCAAGTTCGCACGGTGTTTCACCAACCAGTCCATGCCCAAAATAAGGTCGAACTCACCAAAAGGCAGTTCCATCAAGTCCGCCAAAAATGTTTCTCCTTGTAGTTCTAAGGGTACATCTCTAAACAATTTATTTACTATCACTGCATCGCCCTAAAGGACTAATTACCGTCATCTCTCTAGCGAAATCTCAAATCTAATGTTCGAGTTTCCAGATACAAAGACTAGTAACATACGAATGGGTGGATCCGATATCTATCAAAGCGATAGCAATGTGTACATCGATATGAAGAACGTGCGCTTATCACGTCAGGTGCATCGCCATCCTCTCGGCGTCTGACCGCATAAACCAGCCCTGGCTGCCTCGCCTCCGCGTTACCCCGGAAACCAGTACCTCTACCCGGTGCACCCTGACCTCGTCCTCCGCCATTACCACCTCGACCTAGCCCACGGCCTCTCGGTGGCTGCTGAGCGCCTCTAGCTGGCTGTGCATCATAGTTACGAGCTTCCTGAGTTGGAGCAGTCCGTCGAGGACAATTCTTAAGCTGATGGTCCTTAGAACCACATTTGAAACAACCACCGGTTCTCTTCCAGCATTCACCCGGGTGTCGTCTTCCACAGTCAGCACATGGTTGTATCTGATTGGTAGCAGCTGATGCTCTAGCTTGAGCTGGCTCATCATTCCTGGGCCTCTTCTGAAACCTTCTAGTAGGACCCGAGTACTTAAAGTCCCTCTTGCTCTTGCCTCTATCTCTTTCTCAATTTTGCCGCTCCGAGTTCTTAGCCTCCTCAGCTATCTTGGCATTTTCCACAAGTGTGGCAAAATTCCTTTCTTGTTGTGGGGCTATCAATACCCGCAACTCATCACTCAACCCATCCTCGAAACGTACGCAGCGTTCATAGTCAGTTGGCACAATACCTCGGGCATAACGATTCAGACGCAGAAATTCCGCTTCGTAAGCTGCCACGGTCTTACTTCCTTAAACCAGATTAAGGAATTCCTTCCTTTGGGCATCCACATAGCTAGCACCAACATACTTTCCTTGAAATGAAGTTTTGAAGAAATCCCAAGTAACGAGATCGGCCTGAGTGCCCTCCCGAACAGTAAGCCACCATTGATACGCCTCGTCTCTCAACAAGGACACAGGTCCTCTCAGTTTCTGCTCGGTGGTGCACTCCAAGTCATCCATGATTCATTCCACTACCTCAGCCAATACTCCGCTACATTTGGGGCTACACCCGAGACACCCCTAAAAACCTCGGCACCACTTGATCTAAGTCGTTCCGAAATTGATCCACAAGCTACTGGCCCAGTTCTAGCCCCAGCAACCCTTTCTAAGACTCGCAACTTTGCTTGGGACAAGGCAATGTCCTCCCTCATACGGTCATGTGATACAATTTCAGTCCCGGGTGATGCAGGTGCATCTATTTCGGGCATATGTCCCGATGCTTCAGACACAACCCTATCACCTCGGCCTCTACCACGGCCACGTCTACCACATCCACGTCCTCTAGCGCTCATATTAGCTAATTTGATCTAATCTGATTAAAAGTCTTATGAATCAGTATACTATTTCGATATTTATTAAACAATATTTTATGAGGTATAAGAAGTAAAGTCGTTTTCGTAAACGCATCCTATAGTCTCAATCTCTATAGTTTCAACATCTAAAACTAAAAGTTCTAGAGTGTTCCTATAGTCATTTCACAATAATCATAATCATACAATAACATACACTTACTTGACTTGGTGCCGGATACCCGTGGTGCCATACTTCCTTTAAAACATATGTCAAAAAAAATTTAAAGCAGCTTTTAAAAATATTTTTGAACCCAAACCACAGCCGAGTTTTAAACCGGGCTATGATATCGTAAAATGTAACATCCCAAACCCGACCTATGCGTTAAGGCTAGACTTGACATGTCACACAAAATAAATATAAATTGATTCCTTTTTAAGTAAAACAGATTTCAAAATTTTGACAAAGTATTTATTGAGTAAAAAATTTGATTGATAAATCGACAATTTGAGATGTAAGATCTTATAAATCGTAATTTTGAAAATATTGTTAACAGTTCGAGAAAATTTCAAAAGAAATTAAAAATATTTTTTGAAAAGAATTGATGAAAATCTTAAGAGTAATTTTTCGAGTTAAAAATATGAAAATTATTATGAAATCCTTTTATATATTCATTTTTGAATAAAACGTTTATTTAAGTTTTTAAAAATATAATCTCAAATTTGAAATACTTAAAGCAAAGATATGAATTCATCCAACAATAAACAAAACAAAAATTAATCCAGAGGCCTTATTGCAACCTTAATTCAAAATAGCAAAGTAATTAAAAGTATTAAAAGAAATCCAAATTCCAAATTTAACCGCTTTTTAAGTATGGCCTCCACCAAGACATCCACGACCCAAGTCTCCATCATTGATCATTACACTGAAAGGGATAAGGAAAACGGGGTGAGTTACTAGAACTCAATGTGTAACCCACTTACCGTTGTCCATCGGGCAAAAATCCATTAAGCCATTATTTGGGCCAAGCCCATTCATAATAATAAAATGTATCGAATATAATATGCATATGAAATGCAATTCCCAAACCAAACCTAGTTTTCCATCCGCTACACACCACCCATACCAACCAACACACCTGTGGGTGATCTTTAGTCAACCCACCCCGCCAACACACCAAACGTAGGCATTAAGCCATTTATATCAAATTTGTGGACAAGCCACCAGATTAACATAATTTAAATGGCATTGTCATTTTTCAGATTTGTGGCAGAGCCACCAGAATTATGTAGCAGAGCTACCAGAACTTCTCTTCATCATTATCCCATCCCATGCAAATCATGTATATAATGCATAACAAATCACAATAATTTATTCAGATATTTCTTACAAAATTATGGCCCATTATAACAATTTATCAAGTTGGCCAATTAAGCAGAATATCATCTTGGCCCATTTAGAAATTTTTAGATCGGTCCATATAGCAAATATATCGATTTGTCCCAAGTAGCAAATATATCGATTTGGCCCACATAACAAATATATCGATTTGGACCATATAACAAATATATCGATTTGCCCCACATAACAAATATATCGATTTGGCCGACATAGCAAATATATCGATTTGGCCCACATAACAAATATATCGATTTGGCCCACATAACAAATATATCGATTTGGCCCACATAACAAATATATCGATTTGATCAATTTTACCAAATAATGATGTAACACCCCAAACCCGGTCCATGCGTTTAGACGAGATTTGGTTTGTCACACCAAACATACTTTCGTTTCTTTTCAAGATTTATGATAAAATAATGAGTTAAAGATGTAGTACGAGGTTTTGAAAATAATTTTAAGAATATACTTGTTTAAAACTTATCTTAAATAAAATGTTTATCGAAACTTTAAAACTTCTTAAAAGAATTTGGAGGAAAATTTTAAAGAAAATCGTCTAATTGTCAAAATATTAAATAAACGATATTTTTAGGAAAAACCAAATGATTTAACATAAACTCATAATTAAAGTCTCAAAATAAAAATTATAAAACCATCCACACGATAAAATCCATAAAACATACTTAGAGGCCTTATTACATCAACCCAATAATAGCAATTAAAATAAAAACTTAAATAAAGTCATAGTTTATAAAAAAAAACCCAAATTCGTAGTATGGGCTCCACCAAGTCATCTCCTACCCAAGTCCACGTCAATTTCCATTACACGAAATGGTTAATAAAAATTGGGTGAGTTACAAAGAACTCGAGTGTGCAACTCACTTACCACCATTTTTAGGCCGGATCGTCAAGATATCATCTTCGGGCTTGAGCCCATTAATGATTTCAACCATACATTGTAAAGTAACATAATTTAAAGAAAAGAATGCATGAAATATGAATTTCCCAAACCAACCTAGTATCCATCCGCTAACACCCCCGTACCAACCAACACACCTGTGGGGATCAAGTCAACCCACCCCGCCAAACACACCAATCATGGGCTTAAAGCCCTTAAATAATTTTGTAGTGCACTCACCGAACTAGATTGTGACATTGTCACCGAACTAGAGGCATTTAGCTTAATTTGTGGCGAGCCACCGAACTAGAGGCAATGAGCCATATTGTGGCGAGAGCCACCGAACTAGAGGCAATGAGCCAAATTGTGGCAACTGGCCATTCTTCTCTTCATATAACCCACCCCATGCAATCATGCGTATATAACAAATATAATCATATAACAGATTTTCATTAATCCATATCATCGGTGGGCTTATCAATTAACCCTTCATTAGGCTCATATAAACAATTTATCAACTAGCCCATTTAGTAGTTTAGTGACTTTGGCCCATTTTAGCCCAATTTATCGAAACAGAGTATTTTCGGCCCATTTAATCGAACTAGAGTAATATCGCCCATTTTATCGAACTAGAGTTTTATCGCCCATTTTATCGAACTAGAGTATTATCGTATTTTATTTTCTCGGTTTTAACCGTTTTCATGCATTTACTCAAAAATATGAGTTACTACGTATTTTTCCCGTTTTTACTATTTTACGAATTTATCACAGAACTTACAACATGATGTCCAACCCAAAATGAGTGTGAAGTTACACACCGTTATGGAGAGAACTAAACTTTCCCGCTCTTCAACACCTATACGTATTGTGTTAATTAAAACACTATAATCTATAATAAAACCGATCTAAATATAGCGATCTAGAAATTTACCCTCGGATTTTCGTAAGACTTCTACTTGCGATTTCTCTCCGATTGATGGTTCGCTAACCAATCGAATCCACGAACAAATAATGGTTCGAGTACTGAACGACTTCGAGCAGCTTGATTTTCCTCTTGAACGTCCGCAACCCGGTGGAAAATCTCGATTCCCGAAATAGTCCTTTGCTTGTACTTAGGGGAATAAACAAACCTCCCTTCTTCCGAAGGCTAAACACCGCCCCTTTTCTTCCCTATTTTGAATGTCTTTAAAGGCAAAGAACATTAATCTAAAGATATCGAAATAATTCTAAAGTTTAAAAGATGTGATTTCCTTACCACGAGAATCGATTCCAACGCTTTGTCACCCACAACTTCCTGATTCCAACTTTCCGTTATCGCACTAAAGTTTAACAAAATAAACGTTAATAAAATGAACGTTTATTTTGATCTAATAAAGCCTACAAACCAACATCAATATTCGGCCATAACCACTATTAGCTAATCGAAACAAAAGAATCTCTTACCTAATCTCCACGTCGAAAAGAAAGGATTTGAGAATGGTATTGATGGATGAAAGATTCGGCTATGTGAGACTAAGGAGAGAAGAAAATAATTTGGCTTGTAGTCACCTTAATATTCGGCCATGAAAGTGTAGGTAGAGAGAATTTCAATTGAAAGAATAAAATAGGAGAAAGATGGTGATGATGTTGCTTTGATTTCAAAGTGAATAGAAGAAAAAGAAAAGAAAAAGATGAGCTTGAGAGAGGGATGGATATTCGGCAATGGTGAGAGAAAAGAGAAAGAGAAAAGCTTTTCGTGTAGGTGATTTTCGGCACTAATGAAAATAAGGCACAAAGAATACCAATTGATGTGCAAAAATGACCAAATGGTCAAAAATTAACAAGGCTTACCAATACTCAAATTCGGCCAAAGGGAGAAAAGGTTGAGAGAGTTTTCAAAACTTGCACAAACTAACAAAAATGACCAAAACAAGACTAAAATTCCTAGCCAAAACTATCACCAAAATTCGGCTCCCCCCTATAGCCATATTGCCGTCCAAGTACATGGTCTTTAGGCCAAGGTATTGTTTCCAAAAATTCTTCCTTGATTCATGCCTCATATCTTCACATTTTCCTTATTCTTTTGATACCCTTCCTTAAGTTCAAAATTTCCTTATTCCCTTGATATTTTAACCAAAAATAACAAGTCAACACCTTCCATAAAAGCTCTTGGCCGACACTTGCTATATTGGTGCATAAAAATTCAAAATAAAATTCACCTAGATGCTAAACATGGGATTCGAACCTTCAACCTCATGCACAAGCTCATGCGCCATCACCACTTGTCCAATAATTCATCTTATGCCTCACTTTGACACTTAAATTAATTTATGTGTCAAAGTCACTTAATCCACTTCCATAAATAATTTCTTAAAATTAATAATATTCCTTCAAAAAAATTAAACCCTTCTTCAGGACTATACTAACCACGAAAATAAATCAGAAAATTTTTACTTTCTAGAATAATTACTCAAAGCACACATAGAAAATAAATTACTCAAATTTTCAGGGTGTTACAAATGAAATCTAAGCCAATTTTCCCGGTTTCACCTTAATACGATTTTAATCGAACGGTTTACTATCAATATGACATTAATCTCTAACCCACAGAAAACAGTGTGAGATTACACACCTGATTACGGTAAGCACTACCCTTTCTTGATCGTCGACACCTAAAATTTTTATAATGCTCGATTAGTCAACGTACGCGATTTAATAAATCTACTTTAAAATAAACGGTCTAAGATTTTACCCTCGGGATCGTGAACAACTACGATTTTTCGGTTCTCCCCGGTTGACGGTCCACAACCCGATGGAAAATCCTGAATCGCTGATGCCTCACAATTGCGAACGACCTCGAATAATTGATTCTCACCGGATAAGGGTCCACAACCCGGTGGAAAGTCTCGAATCGCCGAAACAGCCCTTCGCTTGAACTTAAGAGTTGGGATCGTTAATCCACTCCTTTTGAGATCTCCACTCGACTTTCCTTTCAAATCATTACCACAATCCTCCATCGATTAGTATTACGGTAAAGTACGGATTTGACAAAAAGGGTGAAGATCGGCTTACCACTTATCCCGAGTGATCAACGATTGGATGGATCAAACGATTTAGTCCCTAAAATTACAATCGGTTAACTATCACCATACTAATAACATCTTAACGAATAAAGAGTGATTATAGAATCCGTGAAGAACTCTTACCTTAAAGATTTTAGGACCGATTTCTAGCAATTATACGATGACTTCGGAAAAATCTAAGTTTTGGCCTTTCACTATATCTTGATTGATTAAGGAATAAGTGATAGTTCGAATGAGAAAGAAAGAATGATGAAAATGTTTCGATTATGGAGAAAAATGGACAATGATATTCGGCTATGGAGTAAAATCAAACAGTAATATTCGGTTATGGAAAAATATTGATTTGAAAGAAAGAAGAAAGATGTTTGGAAAATGTTGTAAAAAGAAAAGAGAGATGAAAAGAAGTGTTTGTAAGGTTTCGGTTTTTCAAAAGAGAAAGAGTGAATAATATTGTCTCATTGGTTTAGGTACATTCGACATTCAATAAGAAAGAAGAAAATTTTTGCTTATTATCAACTTGAAGTTTCGGCCTGAAGAGGAAGAATTTGAAGAAAATGATTCAATTTGGCAAAGAGAAAATTTGAACAAAACAAACACTTTGGTTTATCAAAAAGCAAAACACTAATTCAGCTATCAAGAAAGATGGACAAAAGATGAATATGTGACCATTCAAAAGAGAAGAAAAATGCACTATTGTGCTAGTAGGTTTCGACAAAAAGAATAGCTAATTGGGAGAAAATGACACAAAAGTTATGTAACACCCCTAACCCGTATCCGTCACCGGATTAGGGTTATGAGGCATTACCGATCTAGACTCAGTTCCTCACAGTCATTCATCACTATTCATACTACAGGTTAAAAATTATAACTCTTTAACATTTCTATCTCATACACACTCACGATTCATTTATTTATTAAACCAAATTATACATGTTTCATACTTCTAAAATTCGAGCCATTTGACCATCGAATCTAAGACATTCAAACATTTTAAATGTATCTAGGCATATATCATTCACTTTATATATATATCAAATACGTGTCAATACATCTATTTCATTAGTCGAATATCAGCATATAATTTCATAACTTATGCACATATGTATATCAAAACATATAGACCCATAATACTCTGTTACATATCCATTCCCATATGTGACATTATAACATTATAGCATAACCGAACATGCTCCTAATGCTAATATAACATGCGCATAATTCCTAGAAATAAAAGCCATATCAAACCATGAATATCAATTTAATAATATCATATTTTTATTAACAAGTTTTGTGACTATGCCAATTCACAAGTTATGCTTATTAATCTAGGTTAAGAAATCCACACGACATAATAAGCATACCTATAACCACATACAATTGAAATAGTCTGTAATTTACGCTCATTTTACCATAGCCACACTGAAGATTCACAACCACAAAGATCATTAATTAACATACCAAACACATACGCTCAAAAACTAATCCAAAATACTTATGTACAACTAATTCTTTACCATATAATCAATTCTCAATTTAACTCTCCAATGTTCAACCCAAAATAATCATAATCATTTCCGAATCATATAATCATGAAAAACATGCATCAAAGCCACATTCATCTTCCAAGCATAACATACATGCATATTATACCCAAGATTGAATAAACCATCAAACATTAACATTTAAACAAGCCAATTTTGCATGGCTTTTATACATTAACAAAATCTCATTCAAATATCAAACTAGCCTATACATGCCTTAAGTTCACAGGTCCAAACTTTAAAGGTACCAAAGTGAGCCGATAGTGTGAATGACTTCAATGACGATCCCCTGAGCTCGTAGCTTTAACCAAATCTATAAAACAGAGGAAAGACATATCACCCAAGTAAGCTCAATAGCTTAGTAAGTCTCAAGCAACAAAGTTAGAACTTATGATCATTCAGACAATTACAAAATCATAACTAATATCGAAACATTTCTATTAAAGCTTAATAATAATAATATGATTTATCAAAGCCGAATACATATGCTATTTCCTTAACGACCTCAAAATGCTCCCATATCACCTTAAATAAGTAAACTCACCGAATCCATTTTAAATTTAATACATTTCCACATCTATATCAAATAAGTATCATATACATATCAACCACATATTACCAATCGGTCACATATGTAAATATATTCATTACCCTCACATATTACACTTACCCAATATAGCCGAATCTCAAAAACACAACCAAGATCATTTACCACTATATATATATAATACACCTTGTTAATTAAGTCACATACACCTATTATATACCTACGAAAATGCCTCAATTATACTACATTTTACCAACATCAAATAGTGATATAACAACTTACCTCATTTCTCACAACTATGAGGCTTACACATACCTGAACATTTAGTTTCTTTGCAGTAAAAAATTTCCACCTTGTCGATGATCTATGAATTCTTCTATTTATAATAAGACACCGGCATTAAGCCTGCTAGGCAACAAAGCCTGAAATACTTCACCGGCACAAGGCCTGCTAGGCAATAAACCCGATATAATTCACCGGCACGAGGCCTACTAGGCAATAAGCCCGATGTAATTCACCGGCACGAGGCCTGCTAGGCAATAAGCCCAATATAATTCACCGGCACGAGGCCTGCTAGGCAATAAGCCCGATATAATTCACCAGCACGAGGCCTGCTAGGCAATAAGCCCGATACAAATATAATTGAACCCTTTCATACACACTTCATACTTTCGAGATCACATAAAATTTCACATTACTATTACATTTCAAAATTTAATAATTCAAACCACATTAGACTATTAAATTCACTTATCACATTCGGCCTTGGCCAACATCACACTATTAAATCCAAAAATTCAGCATGTAATCAAGACTATAACTGATATTAACGATATTAAATTGCTTAAAGACTTACTTTGGAAATCGTCGGACAGCAAAACCGGCTATTCAATAACTTTTGCCTTTCCCCGATCCAAGTTCGTTTTTCTTTGTTCTTGATCTAAACACATTCAATTTGAGCTCATTCAAACACATTTCATTTCAATTTAATCCAACAACACTTAAATGGGCAAATTGCCATTTTGCCCCTAATGTTTCACATTTTTACAATTTTAGTCCTATTTGCACAAAACACAAAATACACAAAATTTGATTTTATCACCTAAGGGCCGAATATTTATAGGGACTATACAAGTCCATTTATTTCATTTATTTTGCATTTTAACCCCTCAAAAATTTATTTTTGCAATTTAGCCCAAAATACTCAAATTCATCAAAAATCCAAAGACAAAACATATTAATCTAACAAATATATTTCATAATTCATCCTTAAACATCATAAACAACTAATTATCAACCATAGCTCAACTCAAAATATCCACCAAATTCAAAAATTAAAGTATGGGTCTTGAAGATTTCTAAGCAACGATCTCAAAAACGTAAAAATTATCAAGAACCGAAATCAAACTAACCTTGAATTTGAGACTATAATTGCCGAAAATTAAAAGGAACCAAGCCCTTTTTCTTCCTCCACATTCGGCCAAGAAATAAAAGATGATAATGGCCTTTTTGTTTTGTTTAATTATTAACTTATATTATGTTATTACTAATTTACAATTTTAACCTTTTCTAATTAATAATATAAAACATAAACAATGGTTTATTTGTCTTTCTACCGTCCACTAACTTTAAAATGGGCTATTTGCCCTTTTGATACCCCATATTAAAAAGCCATTATCACTTTAGCACTATTCACTATAGTTTGCAACTTTTGCACTTTACGCGATTAAGTCCTTTTGTTAAATTAAACACACAAACGATCAAATTTTCATACGAAACTTTCACACACATTAATTCACATATAATAAGCACCAAAAATAATATTTAAAAATTTTTCGAACTCGGATTCGTGGTCCCAAAACCGCCGTTCCGATTAGGGTCAAATTCGGACTGTTACAACTCTCCCCCTCTTAGGGATTTTCGTCCCCGAAAATCTTACCGTTAAACAAAGTCGGATATTATTGCCTCATTGAATCGTCAGGCTCCCACGTAGCCTCTTCTACTCTATGTCGATTCCATAGTACTCTTACTAATGGAATTTTCTTGTTTCTCAACTCTTTCACTTCACGAGCTAAAATACGAATCGGTTACTCCTCGTACGTCATATCGGATCGAATTTCAATCTCAGACGGAGAAATCACATGTGACAGATCTGATCAATATTTACGAAGCATCGAAACATGAAATACGTTGTGTATCTTTTCTAATTTAGAGGGCAACTTTAATCTATAAGCAATAGGCCCGATATGTTCGATGATCTCATACGGTCTGATGAACCTCGAACTTAATTTGCCTTTTTGACCAAATCGTAGTATTTTCTTCCACGGAGAAACTTTCAAAAATACTCGGTCTCCGACTTGAAACTCAATGTCTTTACGTTTCAAATCAGCGTAGGACTTTTGGCGATCCGATGCAGCTTTCAAACTATCTCAGATTACAGTCACTTTCTGTTCAGTCTCTTTAATCATATCAACCCCGTGTATCTTATTTTCACCGAGCTCGGTCCAAGACAACGGTGTACGACACTTGCGCCATATAGAGCTTCGTAAGGTGCCATTTTGATACTAGATTGAAAATCAAGTATTATAAGCAAATTCAATCAAAGGTAAGTATCTTTCCCACGCACCTTCAAACTCAAGGACGCAACATCTCAACATGTCCTCAAGTATTCGAATAGTTCGCCAGATCGATCGACCGTCCTGCATGCGGATGGAAGGTCATGCTAAAATGTAGTTTGGTACCTAAAGCATCTTGCAATTTCTTCCAAAATCGCAACGTGAATCTCGTGTCTCATCTCAAACAATGGAAATCGGCACACCATGTAATCTCACAATTTGAGATACATATAACTCAAAGAAGCTTATCGAGCGAATAACTGCATTTAACCGGAACAAAGTGAGCTGATTTGGTTAGTCTATCCACTATAACCCGCATCGCATCTTTCTTGCTCGGTGTCGAGGCAAACCGGATACAAAATCCATAGTAATTTTATCCCATTTCCATTCAGCTATCATGATTGGCTGAAGTAGCCCAGAAGGCACCTGATGTTTGGCTTTTACTTGCTGACAAATTAAGCACTTCGAGACAAATTCGGATATATCCCGTTTCATACCAGGCCACCAATAGAATTGTTTCAAATCATTATACATTTTCGTACTACCCAGATGTACCGACAATCGACTATTATGCGCCTCATTCAATATCATCTGAATCAAATCCACATTCCTCGGAAAACATATTCGACCTTTGAAGTTCAAACAGTCATTTTCGTCAATTCAAAACTCTGACTCTGCATTACTTTCACACTGAATTCATCTTGCCATCGTATCTTTGTCAACTCTCTGAGCATTACAAATTTGTTGTATAAAAAACTGTCTTGCTTTTAACTCGGCTACTAACGAACCATCACCAGACATAGCCATATGTGCGTTCATCGCACGAAGAGCAAATAATGACTTCCGACTTAAAGCATCTGCAACAACGTTAGCCTTTTGTGATCTGAATAGACATGACATTTCTCTCTGAATAAGTAATGACGCCAAATCTTCAACGCGAACATAATAGCTGCTAGCTCCAAATCATGCGTCGGGTAATTTCTTTCATGCGGCTTCAATTGTCTCAAAGCGTAGGCTACGACTTTGCCTTCCTGCATCAAAACGCAACCCAAACCATTCAAAGAAGCATCACTATAAACAACAAATTATTTACCCGATTCAGGCTGAACTAACACTGGAGCTTCGGTCAAAAGGGCTTTCAACTGATCGAAACTTTTCTGACACTTTTCCGACCATTCAAATTTAGTGTCTTTCTGTAATAGCTTTGTCAACTGGGTAGCTATTATAGAAAAATCTTTCACAAATCGTCTATAGTAACCAGCAAGTCCCAGAAAGCTTCGAATTTCGGAAACATTCTTTGGGGGTTTCTAATCGAGTATAGCCGATATTTTATTCGGATCAACCCAAATTCCTGATGCTAAAATAACGTGGCCTAGGAAGCTGACTTCACTTAACCAGAACTCACATTTGCTAAACTTCGCATACAATTGCTTATCTCGCAAATTTTGTAGCACCAATCTTAGATGCTCAGCATGATCGGTTTCATCTCTGGAGTAGATTAGAATATCATCTATAAACACTACCACGAATCGATCCAAATATCGGTCAAAAATCGATTCATCGATCCATAAAAACAAAGAGTGCATTAGTAAGCCCAAAAGGCATAACCAGAAACTCACAATGTCCGTACCTCATTCGAAAAGTAGTCTTTGACACATCAGAATCTCTGACTCGCAATTGATAATAGCCCGATCTCAAATCTATCTTTGAAAACACTAAAGCCCCTTTCAACTGATCAAACAAGTCGTCAATCCGTGGCAACGGGTATTTATTCTTTATATTCACCTTATTCAGCTGCCGATAAACCATTCAAGTCATTAGATTCAACCCGGATGATTTCACCTTTCTGACATCTCAAATCAATGGTCTTTCTTTTGCAATTAACAACAACATCGTGCAAAGTTAACCAGTTCATTCCCAAAATTATATCAAACTCGTCGAAAGGCAACAACATTAAATCAGCTGGGAAGCATGAATCCCGAATCATCAACGGGCAACTTTTACACACTTTATCAACCAGAACACATCGACCCAAGGGGTTTGATACACGAATCACAAACTCAGTAGACTCAACAAGCAGAGTCTTACTGGATACTAAAGTTTCACACACATATGAATGAGTCGAACCCGGATCAATCAATGCAATCAGAATAGTATCATAAAGAGTGAAAGTACCGGTGATAACATCTGGAGAAGAAACATCCTCTCTGGCACGTATAGCATATGCTCTAGCAGGTGCTCGAGCCTCTGATCGAACTGCAGTGTCCTTTGTTCCTCTCTGACTACCACCTATATTCCCCGAATGTCGGGGTGGTCTGCCTCGTGCTGACGTGTTGCTCGGTCTTGTATTCTGAGCCGTATTTTGCTCGACTAGCATCGGGCACTCTCGAATAAAATGATCTGACGATCCACATTTAAAGCAGGACCGGTCATGGAATCTACAACTCCCAGAATGCCATTTTCCACAATGCTTGCACTCATCCCGGTTCTGCTGAACATTACCAACACTAGCCATCGAAGTGGCTCGGGAACCCACAGGAGGTCGATCTCGTCTAGAGAAGTTTGAAGTAGCCTTATGTCGACTAGATTCATCTTTAAAGTTCTTTGATGCGGAATGAAAGGTCTTACTCGATGATCTTTTTTGAATGTCTCTAGCTTCGAACTCGGCTTTTCTTTTCTCTTTTCCAAGCTCTTCGGCTTTGCAAGCTCGTTCGACAAGTACCACGAACTCTTTAATCTCGAGTATACCGACTAGCAACTTAATATCTTTATTCAGACCGTCTTCAAATCTTTTACACATAATGGATTCAGTTGACACACATTCACGAGCATATCGGCTCAGTCTGACAAATTTTTGTTCATACTCAGTCACGATCATTCGACCCTGTTTCAATTCCAAAAATTCTTTTCGTTTCTAATCAATGAATCTCTGACTGATGTACTTTTTACGGAATTCTATCTGAAAGAATTCCCAGGTCATTTTCTCCCTCGGAACCACCGATACTAGTGTATTCCACCAGTGATATGTGGTGTCCCGTAATAAGGATATAGCACACTTCAAGCATTTGTCTGGAGTACATGACAGCTCATCAAGCACACGGATAGTATTATCAAGCCACATCTCAGCTCCTTCCGCGTCGTCATCATCATTAGCTTTAAATTCTTCGGCCCTGTGTTTCCTGATTTTATCAACGAGAGGCCTGTTAGATCTCATCGGATCCATCATCGGAGATGCTGAAGGTATCGGAGTTGGATTATTTTGGGGTAGAGGTTGTTGTACAGCTGGATTAGTCTAAATAAATTGGGTAAACCATTCATTCATCATCTGATAGAAGGCTTGCTTAGCCTCTCCCTCATGGCTACCCGAAACAGGTCGAGAGTCTACCGGCGCTGATCCATGTGCAAGATCAGGCGCTGCACTCTCTACATCATCTGCTACGGCTCTGTCAGGATCCATTTACTATATAAAACACATTTTAAATGTCAGAAGTCACCACACTATCATATTATAAGGTTAAGGCATGTATAGCTAGACTCACACGCGCTACGGTAGTCCTAGAATCGACTAAACCGTAAGCTGTGATACCAATCAAATGTAACACCCCTAACCCGTATCCGTCACCGGATTAGGGTTATGAGGCATTACCGATCTAGACTCAGTTCCTCACAGTCATTCATCACTATTCATAATGCAGGTTAAAAATTATAACTCTTTAACATTTCTATCTCATACACACTCACGATTCATTTATTTATTAAACCAAATTATACATGTTTCATACTTCTAAAATTCGAACCATTTGACCATCAAATCTAAGACATTCAAACATTTTAAACGTATCCAGGCATATATCATTCACTTTATATATATATCAAATACGTGTCAATACATCTATTTCATTAGTCGAATATCAGCATATAATTTCATAACTTATGCACATATGTATATCAAAACATATAGACCCATAATACTCTGCTACATATCCATTCCCATATGTGACATTAGAACATTATAGCATAACCGCACATGCTCCTAATGCTAATATAACATGCACATAATTCCTAGAAATAAAAGCCATATCAAACCATGAATATCAATTTAATAATATCATATTTTTATTAACAAGTTTTGTGACTATGCCAATTCACAAGTTATGCTTACTAATCTAGGTTAAAAAATCCACACGACATAATAAGCATACCTATAACCACATACAATTGAAATAGTCTCTAATTTACGCTCATTTTACCATAGCCACACTGAAGATTCACAACCACAAAGATCATTAATTAACATACCAAACACATACGCTCAATAACTAATCCAAAATACATATGTACAACTAATTCTTTACCATATAATCGATTCTCAATTTAACTCTCCAATGTTCAACCCAAAATAATCATAAACATTTCCATTATTCATTTCCGAATCATATAATCATGAAAAACATGCATCAAAGCCACATTCATCTTCCAAGCATAACATATATGCATATTATACCCAAGATTGAATAAACCATCAAACATTAACATTTAAACAAGCCAATTTTGCATGGCTTTTATACATTAACAAAATCTCATTCAAATATTAAACTAGCCTATACATGCCTTAAGTTCACAGGTCCAAACTTTAAAGGTACCAAAGTGAGCCGATAGTGTGAATGACTTCAATGACGATCCCCTGAGCTCGTAGCTTTAACCAGATCTATAAAACAATGGGAAAGACATATCACCCAAGTAAGCTCAATAGCTTAGTAAGTCTCAAGCAACAAAGCTAGAACTTATGATCATTCAGACAATTACAAAATCATAAATAATATCGAAACATTTCTATTAAAGCTTAATAATAATAATATGGTTTATCAAAGCCGAATACATATGCTATTTCCTTAACGACCTCAAAATGCTCCCATATCACCTTAAATAAGTAAACTCACCGAATCCATTTTAAATTTAATACATTTCCACATCTATATCAAATAAGTATCATATACATATCAACCACATATTACCAATCGGTCACATATGTAAATATATTCATTACCCTCACATATTACACTTACCCAATATAGCCAAATCTCAAAAACACAACCAAGATCATTTACCACTATATATATATAATACACCTTGTTAATTAAGTCTCATACACCTATTATATACCTACGAAAATGCCTCAATTATAATACATTTTACCAACATCAAATAGTGATATAACAACTTACCTCATTTCTCACAACTATGAGGCTTACACATACCAAACATTTAGTTACTTTGCAGGTAAATAATTTCCACCTTGTCGATGATCTATGAATTCTTCTATTTATAATAAGACACCAGATTAAGCACGCTAGGCAACAAAGCTCGAAATACTTCACCGGCACAAGGCACGCTAGGCAATAAACCCGATATAATTCACGGCCAAGACGAGGCCCGCTAGGCAATAAGCCCGATGTAATTCACCAAGACGAGGCACGCTAGGCAATAAGCCCAATATAATTCACCTAAGACGAGGCCTGCTAGGGCAATAAGCCCGATATAATTCACCAAAGACGAGGCCCGCTAGGCAATAAGCCCGATACAAATATAATTGAACCCTTTCATACACACTTCATACTTTCGATATCACATAAAATTTCACATTACTATTACATTTCAAAATTTAATAATTCAAACTACATTAGACTATGAAATTCACTTATCACATTCGGCCTTAGCCAACATCACACTATTAAATCCAAAAATTCAGCATGTAATCAAGACTATAACTGATATTAACAATATTAAATTGCTTAAAGACTTACTTTGGAAATCGTCGGACAGTAAAACCGGCTATTCAATAACTTTTGCCTTTCCCCGATCCAAGTCCGTTTTTCTTTGTTCTTGATCTAAACACATTCAATTTGAGCTCATTCAAACACATTTCATTTCAATTTAATCCAAAAACACTTAAATGGGCAAATTGCCATTTTGCCCCTAATGTTTCACATTTTTACAATTTTAGTCCTATTTGCACAAAACACAAAATACACAAAATTTGATTTCATCACCTAAGGGCCGAATATTTATAGGGACTATACAAGTCCATTTATTTAATTTATTTTTCATTTTAACCCCTCAAAAATTTATTTTTGCAATTTAGCCCAAAATACTCAAATTCATCAAAAATCCAAAGACAAAACATATTAATCTAACACATATATTTCATAATTCATCCTTAAACATCATAAACAACTAATTATCAACCATAGCTCAACTCAAAATATCCACCAAATTCAAAAATTAAAGTATGGGTCTTGAAGATTTCTAAGCAACGATCTCAAAAACGTAAAAATTATCAAGAACCGAAATCAAACTAATCTTGAATTTGAGACTATAATTGCCGAAAATCAAAAGGAACCAAGCCCTTATTCTTCCTCCACATTCGGCCAAGAAATAAAAGATGATAATGGCCTTTTTGTTTTGTTTAATTATTAACTTATATTATGTTATTACTAATTTACAATTTTAACCTTTTCTAATTAATAATATAAAACATAAACAATGGTTTATTTGTCTTTCTACCGTCCACTAACTCTAAAATGGTCTATTTGCCCTTTTGATACCCCATATTAAAAAGCCATTATCACTTTAGCACTATTCACTAGAGTTTGCAACTTTTGCACTTTACGCGATTAAGTCCTTTTGTTAAATTAAACACACAAACGATCAAATTTTCATACGAAATGTAACATCCTAAAAATTTGAGTATCGTTATGATGCATGTTTTGGTGTTTAGCTTGTGTATGATTAAATTTTTGCATGCTTAATATAGTCTTGAGAAGGCTCGGGATTATTTGGAACTAGAATAAATTTTAGTAGTGAGTATTTTATTAAAGTGTGTAACACCCCTAACCCATATCTGTCGCCGGATTAGGGTTACGAGGTATTACTCGACCAAACACAAATCAATGCACTTTATTTAAAATATATATATATTACAATTCATACTATCAAAGATAAACATGTATATCTCGTCCAAAAATCAAAACATTGACTTACATTTCACAATAATATCATTAACAACTAGCAACCCACTGTTCTTTGGATCATTCAAAATCAAAGACTGAATAGATATATGGTAATTGATAATTTATTTCATTTCTATGATCAACCTTGCATTCAATCATATACCCTTTTTGGAACGTATACATCTCTTTCGATTTCGTACATTTCTCATTTCAATACCACCTAAGATTATACCATTGACCAATATATTTGTTTCACATTAGAATATATCATAATTTTGAATATCAACCAACGCACTTATCCCCTAATTTCTTAACCCATTCAGCAATGACCCTTATAAATATATAACATCATAAACACACCTTAGCACTCATTTCTCATAACCGTATATACCTTAACATGTAACAAAAGCTTAGACTCCAAACTAACGTACGGTACATGCATACAATTGTACATATATTCACTCAATTACTATAATACACTATATACATTTTTCAAAATCATACACATGCATTCGGACATGCCACATATATATATTTTTCCAAGGTATAAAATTTCTAAAGTGCTTACCATAAAATCGTACATATTTAAGCATCATAATCAAGACTTATTAAGCATAACTGTAACATCCTAAAATAGGGCCTATGCATTTTTGGTTTAATTGTACGAAATAACATATCTTATGTGTTATGAATATATTTTGAACACTTTTGGAAACCTTAAAATGTATGGAAATGTTAAGTTTAAAAGAGGAAAGTGAACATTTTTAGAACCTTGGAAATGTAAGGAAATGTCTTGTAAGGAAATGTCATGGAAATGTAAGGAAATGTCTTGTAAGGAAATGTCATGGAAATGTAAGGAAATGTCAAGTTTACAGAGCCGATCGAAAATTTTTGGAAACTTAGAAATGACCTAGAAATGATGAGTTTTAAGGTTTAAAAGGGGAAATTAAGGCAAGGTGGCCTTAAAAGAAAAAGTTTGTGAAATTTGACACACAAACAGGCTTGGAAAAGTGGCCTGAAGATGCCACTTAGGGCCTCTGGAAATGGCGCCACATGCAAGGTGTTGGGCCTGGGTTCGAGTCACATGGGAAGCAAATAAAAGAAATTTTATTTTGCTACAAGGAGCAGAGAGGTGGACGACACATGGCTATAAATTAGGAGCTTTTATTATTTTATAAATAATGGATAAATAAGGGATTTATTTATCATTATTTTCAAGAGATAATTGTTGGATTAAATTCTTTTAATTTGAATAAAGAGATAAAGAGGAAAATAAGGGAGAAGTGATGGCCAAGTAAGGGACTTTGAGTTTAATAATTTCGGCTAAGTAAGGATAGTTGTTGGATTATCTTTTATTTTAAGTGATAATTAAAGGATAAAGTTATCAGATAGAGGAGTGGTGGCCAAGTAAGAGACTCCTTAGATGATAATTTCGGCTATAAAAGGAAAAGAGAGGCTATTCTGCATTATTATCTGTTCTTTGAAAGCCTCTGTTGAATTCTCTTCACCAAATCTTCTTCTTCTTTTATTTTTGCCAAGCCGAAATACCTTGTGATCTAGCCGAATCCTCCATCTTTATTCTTCCTTCTCTTTTCTTTCTAATCCCTCCAAAAGCCGAAAGTTGTGAGATCATCATCTAGCCATAGCCGAATCTCTCCAAGGTTGAAGTGAAGGTGCAATCGATTTCTTCAAGTAAGGGTAAGATCTCATTCGGTTTCATCCTTTTTTTAAGATTTGCCAAATCTAGGACTAACCCCATTAATATCTTGTTGCCAAACTTTGAAGAGATCTTTCTGGATTTACTAAGTGTCGACTACAAGGAAGGAGAAGTTCTTTTCCCGAAGGTACACCATAGGCCACGTGTTCCCTAGTTATTCGGTGAGTTTCGGATTTAAAATCCACAAGGTAAGTGTCTATAGTATTCGGCCAAGGCCATGTTTGGTAAATATATGTGTTCATTAATTATTCAAAAGCCGAAAACTAACCAAGTTAATTGATTCAATGCTTGGCCGAATGCAAGAAGAGTATAACAGATTTTCAAGACTTGATTCTTAAGTCAAACGGCAACAAGGTAAGTTTAAGTATACTAATCCTACTAGGATTTGGATTTATGGCGAATGGCTTTTTATTAAAGTAGTAGGTGATTAATCAAATGTAGGGATTAAGGATCTAAGCATTAGATCAAGCTTTTCGGATTTCAAGACCCTTTCGGTAAGTATGGTAAGTTGTGGATATTTGGTTAAGAATTCGTATATTGATGATTAAATCGATTGTTCCGATTAAGTGTGTTGATGGAGGCGAATACCATTCAAGAAGGGAAAGGAAGGTCCTATCCCGAAGTTTAAGAAGAGATCTGTCTCGACAGTTAGGGATTGGCCACCGGGGTATGGACCAGCGTCAAAACAAGAAAGTAGGCAAATAGCCGTAGTATCGCCTAGTGATAGCATCAGTATCGAAAGCATAGTTCTCCAAGTGATCGGTGTGTGATTAACCCACCGTTTTCCGGTATATGATATGTATGTGAAATGTGTATGTGTTATGAATGTGCTAACTAGTGCAAAGTGGAAATTGTGATAAGGATACCATCAAGGGGTATGTCGATAATCCGGTAAGTACCAAACCTGATGATATGTGATTATTAATATGAATATGTGATAATATGCTTGATGAACATGCTCATGCATCATTACATTGTATCGTTATTTTATGTGGCATGTGCATGGGTTGGGATATGAAAGAAGGTGCGGGTGTACTTCGAGTGCGTGGTTTGATGTTAGCCTTGAGCTACATCGTGGATTGACGTTGACTCGAGGTCACGTTGTGGATTAATTGCGATTTAGTTCGCGTGGCTTGATGAGTGGCTATGTGCCTCATCGTGGTTGATATCGGCTATGTGCCATATCGTGGTTGATGAGTGACTATGTGTCCCATCGTGGTTTTGATGTTAGCCTTGAGCTACATCGTGGATTGACGTTGGATCGAGGTCACGTTGTGGATTAATTGCGATTTAGTTCGCGTGGCTTGATAAGTGGCTATGTGCCTCATCGTGGTTGATATCGGCTATGTGCCATATCGTGGTTGATGAGTGACTTTGTGTCCCATCGTGGTTTTGATGTTAGCCTTGAGCTACATCGTGGATTGACGTTGACCGAGGTCACGCGTTGTGGATTAATTGTGATTTAGTTCGTGTGGCTTGATGAGTGGCTATGTGCCTCATCGTGGTTGATATCGGCTATGTGCCATATCGTGGTTGATGAGTGACTATGTGTCCCATCGTGGTTTTGGTGTTAGCTACGGCTACATCGTGGATTGGCGCCGATCGAGGTCGCGTTGTGGACTATTGTGCTTAATTGCACGGGACGGCAATGATTGCCTTTGGAGTGAAAAGGAGAGGGTGATTTGATAATCCCCGTGTGTGGTAGGTCGGATAAGAAGGTGTGTAGCGGATGGACCCTAGGTTTGGGTTGGGCTTCATAATTGCATGATTTCGTATGTGAACATATGTGGAAATGGGCCAAGCCCAATATGATATGTGGATTAATGTAAAAATGGGCAAAGCCCAAAGATATGAATGTGGATCACAGTGGAAATGGGCTAAGCCCAAGTATGTGGAAATTATGTGGTTAACTACCTTATTAGATGAATGTGATATGAATATGGGCCAAGCCCAGAATATGTTAACATGTGAATATGATATTTGTTATCTGATATATGGGTTAATATGTGGTTAACATGTGGGTGGAATTCAGTGGATTAATTACACACTGAGTCTGTATGACTCACCCAATTTTTACCAACATCGCAGGTGAGAAATGTTGATCGGACCTGGTTGGAGTGGATACGAGGTGGCCCATGCAGAAGACGTTTTATTTATTTAAAACAGTATATTATTAAGTATTTTTGTTCAATTATTTATTGTAATAAGGCCCATTAAAGTGATTGAACATTTTTATTATGTTTAAGCTAGACGACCATTAAATTATTATTTGGAAGTGCTTTTAATTTTGGCAACTTAAAAGCTTATAATAAAGTTTTAATTTGGATATTTCTATCAAGCTTATATTATTTAGAATTTTTAATTGGACATGGTTTTCAAATGAAAAAATTTTTAATGTTTTTCCCAAAAGTGAATTCAATCTTCAATCGTTTTTCCGCAGTGGCATCTCAAATTTGGTCGTAACGAATGGGCCGGGTTTGGGGTGTTACAATTTGGTATCAGAGCCCGGTTCAAAACTCGGCTTTGAGGGTTTTGGGTCCAAAAATATTTTTTTTCAAAAGTATGGGCTTTCATAAACTTTTCAGGTTATTCTGGCATGGCACCTGTATCTCCGACCCGCAGTCCACCAGGTAAGTACCCTTGACTACTGAAGTGAAATGTGTATGTGAATGTTATAAGTATGAAGGGAACGTAGATTAGTGAACTAGGATCTGTTGAACCCTAGGGCTAGTGCACTCAAACACATGCATAAGACTTAAGGACTATTAAACAAACCTGTGAAGTAAGTCGCCGAGCTAGGGTGTGGCAACTGTTGTGCGCATGTCTAGGAGTGGATTCAGTAAGAGCTTGGTATTTAAGCAGTCCTAGCGACTCACCTCCTCTTTACTCGAATCCTACCTGGTGCGTAGCTACGGTTCACCCTAACCAAGAGGACTTATTCACGGGCTAAACCCGATAATTAAAACCCTAAAGGGACTAGCCATGATAAAAACCCTAGTTTTAGAATCCCTAAATTACCCTTTTAATTGTAGTAAAAGATTATTGTGAAAATTTTTCCAAAATATCTCTGATTTACAAAATTACAAAAATGCCCCTGTATTGTAAATTACTAAAATACCTTTAGTTCTTAAGATTTTCAAAAATACCCTCGACGTTTGCTACAATATTTCTACTTTACAAAGATATCAAAAACTTCTGCATTTACAAATAACAAGATACCCGATTTGGAAAATTTACTTAATCGCTTCTCGACTTCCAAAATTACCAAAATAACCTCGATTTCTAAAATTTTTGCAACACCTCCGATTTGGAAAACAAAATAACCCAGAGATTTTGTAAATTCTGAATACCTCTAATTTGAAAAATATTTTCAAATTGACCCGATTTATTACCAAAATACCCTGTAGGAAAATGACGAAATTACCCACAGGTAGGGAAATGGATGGAATGGCCATAAAAGTGTAGTGAATGATATTGTGAATGAATGTGACTTCATGTGTCTCTGCTTATGAATGTGAATGTGACTCCCTGAGTTAGAGTAGTGAACTTGAACTAGAAACTTTGGTTGATCGAAAGAACTACTTCTGAACATCTCTTTTCATAAAACTGTTCGCGAATAATCAGTGGAAAAAAATTTCTAATGCATAAAACTTTTAAATCAGATTAAATCGCGACGTTAGAAATGAGTTCTAGGGGACGTGAACTTAGAGATTGTGCCTAGAAAGTATGATGGTTCTATTAAGATCAGAGTGCGCAGCATAAGCGTAGTGCGATGAGTTAAGATGTACGATTATTCGTTAGTAAGTAATTTCGAGGACGAAATTATTTTTAAGGAGGGTAGAACTGTAACATCCTAAAATAGGGCCTATGCATTTTTGGTTTAATTGTACGAAATGACATATCTTATGTGTTATGAATATATTTTGAACACTTTTGGAAACCTGGAAATGTATCGAAATGTTAAGTTTAAAAGAGGAAAGTGAACATTTTTAGAACCTTGGAAATGTAAGGAAATGTCTTGTAAGGAAATGTCATGGAAATGTAATGAAATGTCATGGACATGTAAGGAAATGTCTTGTAAGGAAATTTCATGGAAATGTAAGGAAATGTCAAGTTTACAGAGCCGATCGAAAATTTTTGGAAACTTAGAAATGACCTAGAAATGACGAGTTTTAAGGTTTAAAAGGGGAAATTAAGGCAAGGTGGCCTTAAAAGAAAAAGTTTGTGAAATTTGACACACAAACAGGCTTGGAAAAGTGGCTCAAGATGCCACTTAGGGCCTCTGAAATGGCGCCACATGCAAGGTGTTGGGCCTGGGTTCGAGTCACATGGGAAGCAAATAAAAGAAATTTTATTTTGCTACAAGGAGTAGAGAGGTGGACGACACATGGCTATAAATTAGGAGATTTTATTATTTTATAAATAGTGGATAAATAAGGGATTTATTTATCATTATTTTCAAGAGATAATTGTTGGATTAAATTCTTTTAATTTGAATAAAGAGATAAAGAGGAAAATAAGGGAGAAGTGATGGCCAAGTAAGGGACTTTGAGTTTAATAATTTCGGCTAAGTAAGGATAGTTGCTGGATTATCTTTTATTTTAAGTGATAATTAAAGGATAAAGTTATCAGACAGATTAGTGGTGGCCAAGTAAGGGACTCTTTAGATGATAATTTCGTCTATAAAAGGAAAAGAGAGGCCATTCTGCATTATTATCTATTCTTTGAAAGCCTCTGTCGAATTCTCTTCACCAAATCTTCTTCTTCTTTTATTTTTGCCAAGCCGAAATACCTTATGATCTAGCCGAATCCTCCATCTTTATTCTTCCTTCTCTTTTCTTTCTAATCCCTCCAAAATTCGAAAGTTGTGAGATCATCATCTAGCCATAGCCGAATCTCTGAAGGTTGAAGTGAAGGTGCAACCGATTTCTTCAAGTAAGGGTAAGATCTCATTCGGTTTCATCCTCTTTTCTTAAGATTTGCCTAAATCTAGGACTAACCCCATTAATATCTTGTTGCCGAAACTTTGAAGAGATCTTTTGGGATTTACTAAGTGTCGACTACAAGGAAGGAGAAGTTCTTTTCCCGAAGGTACACCATAGGCCACGTGTTCCCTAGTTATTCGGTGAGTTTCGGGATTTAAAATCCACAAGGTAAGTGTCTATAGTATTCGGCCAAGGCCATGTTTGGTAAATATATGTGTTCATTAATTATTCAAAAGCCGAAAACTAACCAAGTTAATTGATTCAATGCTTGGCCGAATGCAAGAAGAGTATAGCGAGATTTCAAGACTTGATTCTTAAGTCAAACGGCAACAAGGTAAGTTTAAGTATACTAATCCTACTAGGATTTGGATTTATGCCCAATGGCTTTTTATTAAAGTAGTAGGTGATTAATCAAATGTAGGGATTAAGGATCTAAGCATTGGATCAAGCTTTTCGGGATTTCAAGACCCTTTCGGTAAGTATGGTAAGTTGTGGATATTTGGTTAAGAATTCATATATTGATGATTAAATCGATTGTTACGATTAAGTGTGTTGATGGAGGCGAATACCATTCAAGAAGGGAAAGGAAGGTCCCTATCCCAAAGTTTAAGAAGAGATCTGTCTCAGCAGATTAGGGATTGGCCACCGGGTGTGGACCAGTGTCGAGAAAAAAAAGTAGGCAAATAGCCGTAGTATCGCCTAGCGATAGCATCGATGTCGAAAGCATAGTTCTCCAAGTGATCGGTGTGTGATTAACCCACCGCTTTTTCGGGTATATAATATGTATGTGAAATGTGTATGTGTTATGAATGTGCTAACTAGTGCGAAGTGGAAATTGTGATAAGGATACCCTCAAGGGGTATGTCGATAATCCGTAAAGTACCAAACCTGATGATATGTGATTATTAATATGAATATGTGATAATATGCTTGATGAACATGCTCATGCATCATTACATTGTATCATTATTTTATGTGGCATGTACATGGGTTGGGATATGAAAGAAGGTGCGGGTGTACTTGAGTACGTGGTTTGATGTTAGCCTTGAGTGCATCGTGGATTGACGTTGACCGAGGTCACGTTGTGGATTAATTGCGATTTAGTTCACGTGGCTTGATGAGTGGCTATGTGCCTCATCGTGGTTGATATCGGCTATGTGCCATATCGTGGTTGATGAGTGACTATGTGTCCCATTGTGGTTTTTGATGTTAGCCTTGAGCTACATCGTGGATTGACGTTGGTGAGGTCACGTTGTGGATTAATTGCGATTTAGTTCACGTGGCTTGATGAGTGGCTATGTGCCTCATCGTGGTTGATATCGGCTATGTGCCATATCGTGGTTGATGAGTGACTATGTGTCCCATCGTGGTTTTTGATGTTAGCCTTGAGCTACATCGTGGATTGATGTTGACCGAGGTCACGTTGTGGATTAATTGCGATTTAGTTTGCGTGGCTTGATGAGTGGCTATGTGCCTCATCGTGGCTGATATCGCTATGTGCCATATCGTGGTTGATGAGTGATTATGTGTCCCATCGTGGTTTTGGTGTTAGCTACGGCTACATCGTGGATTGGCGCCGATCGAGGTCGCGTTGTGGACTATTGTGCTTAATTGCACGTGGACGGCAGCGATTGCCTTTGGAGTGAAAAGGAGAGGTGATTTGATAATCCCCGTGTGTGGTAGGCTGGATAAGGGGGTGTGTAGCGGATGGACCCTAGGTTTGGGTTGGGCTTCATAATTGCATGATTTCGTATGTGAACATATGTGGAAATGGGCCAAGCCCAATATGATATGTGGATTAATGTAAAAATGGGCAAAGCCCAAATATATGAATGTGGATCGGTGTGGAAATGGGCTAAGCCCAGTATGTGGAAATTATGTGGTTAACTACCCTATTAGATGAATGTGATATGAATATGGGCCAAGCCCAGAATGTGTTAACATGTGAATATGATATTTGTTATCTGATATATGGGTTAATATGTGGATAACATGTGGGTGGAATTCAGTGGATTAATTACACACTGAGTCTGTATGACTCACCCAATTTTTACCAACATCGCAGGTGAGAAATGTTGATCGGACCGGGTTGGAGTGGATACGAGGTAGCCTATGCGTAAGAAAGGCGTTTTATTTATTTAAAGCAAAGATATTATTAAGTATTTTTGTTAAATTATTTATTGTAATAAGGCCCATTAAAGTGATTGAACATTTTTATTATGTTCAAGCTAGACGACCATTAAATTATTATTTGGAAGTGCTTTTAATTTTGGCAACTTAAAAGCTTATAATAAAGTTTTAATTTGGATATTTCTATCCAGCTTATATTATTTAGAATTTTTAATTGCACATGGTTTTCAAATGACAAAATGTTTAATGTTTTTCCCAAAAGTGAAATCAGTCTTCAAACGTTTTTCCGCAGTGGCATCTCAAATTCGGTCGTAATGAATGGGCCGGGTTTGGGGTGTTACAATAACATATACATTACTTCATGCATAAACAAGTCAACCCAATATAGTAAGATAGCCATTTTCGTATGGCATCCTTGTAAATTCACATTCCCCCCATTTAAAACTTTTCCATCAATAATTCAGCCTATACATGCCATGGACCTTGAGTTCAAAAACAAAAAGGTACCAAAAGAGATGATAATGTGATTGACTTCGATGATGATCCCCGAGCTCGAGCTTCAACTTCAAAATCTAATGAACAATGCATCAAACACACCAAGTAAGCTATTATAGCTTAGTAAGTTTAAACAATTGATACGCATTAAAGAATATAAACAAAATTTAATCAAGATTTCGAAACCTAATCTCTTGATAACATCCATACCGAACATCCCAAACCATTAAAAGTGGAATTTATATTCACATCATATACTTCTAATAACTTCCATATACCATCATCACATGATAAATAACTAACATACATATCATATACTTACCAAATCTTCTACTTTCATTTCAAGCTACTAAATGTCTCAAATTAATATGTATAACACATACCTCTGATTTACTTACCCTTTCCAAACTTAATCATTCGTACATAACATGTGATAATACACTTTTACATTTCCGTATACATAATAACATTACTCATAGAAATCCTTTAACGACCCTTATACTTACACACTTGTTGATAAAACTTAGTAATGTATCGCTCACATAGAGCCGTTACTTAACACTTCTCGTAACGTATCGCTCACACATAGAGCCACATTACTTAATACTTCTCGTAACGTGTCGCTCACATAGAGCCAAGCATTTAATACTTTATGTAACGTGTCGCTCACATAGAGTCACATTTGGCATTTCCGCACACTTAGTGCCATATGTCCGGTCTCGCACACATAGTGCCCGATTATAAGCTTGTACACCTAATACCCTTCATCAACCAGTAAGTCGTTTCAAATGTATATATATATATATATGTGTATATATATAACCAAAAATTAATTCATCACCATGTGCATAATCAGATACTTATAAACACCATTCAATAACTTATGCCCCAAATAAAATATTACATTTGGCCAAACTAAAAACATGTAACCAAATTTCCAGTAGGTATACTCATGTCATAATTCAATAATTCTCAATCCAATTACACCTTTATAAATAAAAAATTATCTCATGAAATCATATCCAAGTACCATGAATTTTCATGCCAAGCTATTGTATTTAAAAATTCACTATCACATTCGGCCATGTGCCATTTTCTTGTATAAAATTTCATTACATAGCTACATGTATAGCAGACATTCGGTTTAGCTTAATTGTTTAAAAAACTTACCTCAAAAGTTGACGAATTTCGCTTCCCGGCTATTCATTAAATTTTGCTTTTCCTAATATCCAATCTGATTTCCTTTAGTTCTTGATCTAAATAAATTTCAATTTAAACTCATTCAAATACATTTCTATTCCATTGAATAAAAAAAATGCATAATTTAGCAATTTACTAATTTACCCTCGACTTTTTCAATCTATACAATTTAGTCCCTAATACCATACTCACGAATTACTCAAAAATTGAACTAACATCCCTTGGCCGAATCTTCCCAAGGACTTTATAAGCCCATATACTTCAATATTTTCTCCATTTAACCCTTCTATGATTTATTTTCACAATTAAACCCTTGCTTAGCTACATTCACCAAAGACTCAAGAGTAAGATAGTGTTCATCTAGCTCAAATCCTTCCTTTAATACCAAAAACTATCACAAAACCCAATCCAACATCAATGGCATTTCTTACATACATGATTAATGTTCAAAATTACTACATGGGTTTAATAGAAAAATGATCAACCATCACAAAGACATGAAAATCATCAAAAGTTTAAAACAAACACATACCTAATTGATTTCCCCCAAGTGCTGAACCTAAAGGAATGTTTCTCTCTTTTTCTTTCTCAAGTTTTGGCTATGAACTCCCTTAGGAAGATGAACACTTTTCATCTCTTATTTTATTATTATCAATATAACATTTTTAACATAAAAATATAATAAAGTATAATAATAAAAAATTAAGTTACTATTACATGCATAATCGTGACTTGCACTAACTTCACTTATGGTCAATTTGCTATTTAAAACCCCCAAATTACAAAGACATCATCAATTCAATCCTTATACTTCAAAACAAAAAAAAAATATCAATAATTTAACCTCATCTATGAAGGGCCGAATGTTCATAGCCCCTCTTTCAATTCGTTTCTTCCATTTATTTTCTATTTGGTACATTCAAAAATTTTCTTTTTATTAATACATCCATATACTAAACTCTATCCAAAAACTCTAAAGAATTTCTTGTTAATCTTGCATGCTTATTGCATATTCTACCATTAATCACACAAACACTAAGTTTTCATCCATGGTAACTTTCGAATTTCACAACCAATTCAAGAATTTGAGTATGGGCTATCTAATTTACATGACAATAACCTCAAAAATATCAAAAATAACAAAAACTAAGTTAAATTACTCACCTTAATGGAGCATGCATATGCCAAAATGGTTGAGAGCTTAACACTTCTCTTCTTCCTTTATTTTCGGTCAAAAAAGTGGAAGAAGATGATCATGCACTTCTTTTATGTTTTATTATTATAATGCTATTATAAAATATACATATATATTATTATAATCCTTATTTAATAAGAAAACAAAATATAAAATACTTAATTAAAGCCTAGTGCCGTCCACTACTATAGGAAATGGGATATTTTTCCTTTAAGGACTCATCATTAAGAAGCCACTCTCTAATTGGCACTATCACAATTATCCATTTAATTTCCATTTTATGCAATTACATCCTTTTTATAAAATTAAGCACACAAACACAAAATTTTTTATACGAACTTACACACATGTTAATTCACAAACAATTAACTCAGAAAATAATACTTAAAGAAAATTTTTCAACTTGGATTCGTGGTCCCGAAACCACTATTCCGATTAGGGTCGTAATCGGGCTGTTACAACTCTCCCCCCTTAAAGGATTTTCGTCCCTAAAAATCTTAGCAATGAATAAGTGTGGATAGCGTTCTTTCATTGATTCCTCGGTTTCCCAAGTTGCTTCCTCAACCCCGTGCTTATGCCACATAACTTTAACTAACAAGATTTTCTTTTTTCGCAACTCTTTCACTTCACGAGCTAAGATGTGAATCGGTTCTTTCTCATAAGTCATATCGGGCTGAATTTCCACCTCAGATGGACTGATCACATGAGAAGGATCGGATCTATATCGTCGGAGCATTGACACGTGGAAAACATTATGAATCTTGTCTAACTCATTCGACAATCTCAATCTTTATGCAACCGGCCCGATACGCTCAATAACTTCATGGCCCAATAAACCTCAAACTCAGTTTTCCTTTACGACCAAATCTGAATATCTTTTTCCACGACGATACTTTCAAGAACACTCGATCACCCACCTGAAACTCTATATCTTTTCGTTTCAGATCCGCGTACGAATTCTGACGATCTGATACGGCTTTCAAGCTTTCTCGGATTACTTTAACTTTCTGCTCAAACAATGGTCTCACTTTCAACTCAGCAATGATCGCACCATCCTCAGTTATAGCTATATTCGCATTCATTACGCGTAGAGTAAACAACGACTTTCGGCTAAGTGCATCGGCAACCACATTAGCCTTTCCTGAGTGATAATAAATCACGAGCTCGTAATCTTTCAACAGTTCCAACCATCATCGTTGTCTCAAATTCAGATCCTTTTGAGTCATTAAGTACTTTAGACTCTTATGATCCGAATAGACGTGGCATTTCTCACCGAAAAGATAGTGACGCCATATCTTCAAAGCAAAGACTATAGCGGCCAACTCGAGGTCGTGAGTCGGATAATTCCTCTCGTGCGGTTTCAACTGCCTCGAAGCATAGGCTACAACTTTACCCTCCTGCATCAATACACCACCCAGCCCATTTAAGGATGCATCGCTGAAAATAACAAATTCTTTACCCGACTCTGGCTGAACAAGTACCGAGCTTCCGTCAACAAAGTTTTCAGCTGATCGAAACTCTTCTGACACCTTTCTAACCACTCGAATTTAACGTCTTTTTGCAACAATTTTGTCATCGGAGCTGCTATCATAGAAAACCCTTTCACGAAACATCTACAATATCTGGCAATTCCCAAAAAGCTACGAATCTCAGAAACATTCCGCGAGGGTTTCCAATCAAGTATGGCCGAAACTTTACTCGGGTCAACCCGAATGCCCGATGCTAAAATAACGTTCCCCAGAAAGCTAACTTCATTCAACCAAAACTCACATTTGCTGAATTTCGCATAATTTTTTTTCACGCAAAATCTGTAGCACTAATCTCAAATGCTCAGCATGCTCGGTTTCATCTCGGGAATAGATCAGTATATCATCTATAAATACAACTACAAACTGATCTAGATACGGTCTGAATACTCGATTCATCAGATCCATGAAAACCGCAGGGGCATTAGTGAGCCCAAACGGCATCACCAAAAACTCATAATGACCGTATCTTGTCCGAAAAGCAGTCTTCGATATGTCTGATTCCCTAACTCGCAGCTAATAATATCCTGACCTCATATCAATTTTTGAGAACACCGAGGCTCCCTTAAGCTGACCGAATAAATCGTCAATACATGGCAACGGGTATTTATTCTTTAAGGTCACCTTATTGAGCTATCGTTAGTCAATGCACATTCTTAATGTTCCGTCTTTATTCTTCACAAATAGGACGGGCGCACCCCAGGAGAGAGAAACTCGGTCTGGCGAAACCTCTATCTATCAATTCTTGCAACTAAGCCTTTAATTCTTTTAATTCAGTCGGTGTCATTCTGTACGGAGCTATCAAAATTGGGGTAGTCCCTGGCACTAGCTCAATCCCAAACTCTACATCACGAACGGGCGGCAATCCCGGTAGTTCCTCCGGGAACACATCTGGATATTAACTAACAACTGGTACAGATTCAATCTTCTTTTCTGTTACTCTATTGTCAATCACATATGCAAGATAAGCTTCACCACCCTTTCTCAAATACTGTTGAGCCAACATCAAGGATATCACAGCTGATAACCAATTCAAATCTGCAGATTCTATCCGAAGTATCTCGTTATTTCGACTCCTCAAATCAATAGTCTTTCGTCTGCAATTCACTACTGCATCATGTACGGTTAACCAATCCATTCCGAGGATGATATCAAACTCATCAAATGGTAACAGCATCAAATCAGCCGAAAAAGACGAGTCTCGAATCATTAAAGGACAATTCTTGCATACCCTATCAACGAGCACACACCGACCCAGGGGGGTCGAAACCCGAATCACAAATTCAGTAGACTCAACAGGTAGAGTCTTACTGGATACTAATGTCTCGCACACATATGAATGAGTTGAACCGGGATCAATCAAGGCAGTTACACTAGTATCAAAGAGAGTAAAAATACCGGTAATAACGTTTAGAGATGAGGCCTCCTCTCTTAGCACGGATGGCGTAAGCTCTAGCCGGTACACGGGTCTCTGATCGGATAGTCGCATCTGTAGTCCCCCTCTGTGTGCCACTCCTACCTCCCCCAACACGGGATGGTCTGCCTCTAGCTGCAGTGCCGCTCGGTCTCGCGCTCTGAGCAGTACCTTTTTCAACAGTCTCCGGGCAATCCCGAATGAAATGGTCCTGTGAACCACACCTATAACAAGTACGATTAACAGATTTACCCCAGCACTCTCCAAAATGCCGTCTACCGCACTGTTGACCCTCAGGTTTGTTTGATCGAACATTACCAATACTTGCCACGGATGTAGCCCGAGAACTCACTGGTGGTCGCTCTCGTATAGAAATCCCGGTATTAGGTTTGGATCGATTGCCATCGTTCTTGAACTTCTTCATTACCATCTGCGAAAATTTACTCGTAGATCTCTTCCGGAAATCTTTAGATTCAAGCTCAACTTTCCGTTTTTCTTTTCCCAGCTCTTCAGCTTTACAAGCTCGTTCAACCAGTACGACGAACTCGTTAATTTCAAGAATACCAACCAGAAGCTTAATATCTTCGTTTAGGCCATCTTCAAATCTCCGGCACATAACAGCCTCTGATGAAACACATTCACGAGCGTAGCAACTAAGTCGTACAAACTTGCACTCATATTCTGATACGATCATACGACCCTGTTTAAGCTCAAGAAATTTTTTGCGCTTAGAATCTATAAAGCGCTGGCTTATATACTTTTTACGAAATTCCGTTTGAAAGAAGTCCCAAGTAACCCTCTCTTTCGAAACAACTGACACGAGTGTATTCCACCAATAATAAGCAAAATCCCGTAATAATGATATGGCACACTTCAGACATTTATCGTGTGTGCAGGACAGCTCGTCAAGAACACGAACAGTATTATCGAGCCAAAATTTAGCTCACTCTGCATCGTCATCATCCTCACCTCCAAATTCTTGAGCTCCGTGCTTTCTAATGCGATCAACCGGAGGCTTGCTTACTCTCTCAGGATTTACTATTGGGGGTACCACCGGCACTACAGGAGGAATGTTCAGATTTAGGGGTGGTTGAATAGCCGGATTGGTTCGTATGTATTGACTGAACCAGTCATTCATCACACTATAGAAGGCTTGTCTCGCCCCCTCATCAGGATTACTCATAGCCGGTCGAGATTCCTCTGGCGCGGTCCTTGGCACGGGAGCAGGAGCCACGCTCTCGACATCGTCAGCTAAAGCTCGTTCAGGATCAGGATCCATTTACTATATAAGAAAAATAAACACATTTCACCGTCAGAAGTCATCACACTATCACATTATAATTCCTTTGGCATGTATAGCTAGACTCACATACGCTACGCTAGTCCGAGAACCGACTAAACCGTAGCTCTAATACTAATCAAATGTAACACCCCTAACCCGTATCTGTCGCCGGATTAGGGTTACGAGGCATTACTCGACCAAACACAAATCAATGCACTTTATTTAAAAAATATATATATATATATTACAATTCATACTATCAAAGATAAACATGTATATCTCGTCCAAAAATCAAAACATTGACTTACATTTCACAATAATATCATTAACAACTAGCAACCCACTGTTCTTTGGATCATTCAAAATCAAAGACTGAATAGATATATGGTAATTGATAATTTATTTCATTTCTATGATCAACCTTGCATTCAATCATATACCCTTTTTGGAACGTATATATCTCTTTCGATTTCGTACATTTCTCAATTCAATACCACCTAAGGTTATACCATTGACCAATATATTTGTTTCACATTAGAATATTTCATAATTTTGAATATCAACCAACGCACTTATCCCCTAATTTCTTAACCCATTCAGCAATGACCCTTATAAATATATAACATCATAAACACACCTTAGCACTCATTTCTCATAACCGTATATACCTTAACATGTTGTAACACCCCAAACCCGGCCCAAACATTACGACTGAATTTGGTATGTCACAGAGAAAACCATTTTGAAAATCCCTTTAGCCGATTTGAGTTTTGATGAAAACATCTTATTTTCAATTATCTCGTTAAATAAAACATTTGTGTGTATGAAGAAACAAAACTTAACTTAGTTGTTTAAAAATTATATTAAATCAGGTTGTTACCGATTTGGACATACCGATGGCATAGAAAAAAAAAACCATTTACGTTTGAATTTTAAGAAAACATGTATAACCATTTTAAAGTCACTAAGTAATTTAAAAAATTATCCAAAACATGCAAAGTAATAAAAATAATCTTAGGAGGCCTTATTACAACTTGAGCAAATGAAACCAGGAATAAGTAAAAATAATTCAAGTCCATTTAAACCAATATTTCCACTGCATGGCCTCCTCGAGTCCATCCGGCTCCTCATCCGTGATCTACGAGTCACCTGAAAAATGTTAAAGGAGAAGGTGAGTCACCAAGACTCAATGTGTAACCCTTCCCCGATTTAGTGCAACAACATACACAATTTATAACAAATTAACATGCACTAAACCATGCACCCAACCTAGCCATCCAAACACCTTTCTCTACCCCGTGTGGTACCAAACCACTGGTGGTGCCAAACCACTGGTGACTTAAAGTCACGATATCCGTCAATACTTGTGGTGCCAAACCACTGGTGGTGCCAAACCACTGGTGACCCGAAGTCACAAATCAAATGATGGGGCCAACCCATCGTGTGATACCAAATCACTGGCGTCAATCCCATAATATAAACCGTGGGGCCAACCCACTGTGGTGCTAAGCCACTGGGACGAGACGCTATGAGGTGCCAAACCTCTGGAGGTGCCAAACCTCCGTGATCAGAGTCACGAAATGTGGTACCAAACCACTTTGGTGTCCGCTCGACACGAATATCGATTCCCCCTCCACTCGTTTAACCCACATCAATCAATGATATGCGAAATCATGCCAACATGTTCATTTAGCAACATACATAGAGTTTACCATTAGCTATAACCACATATACAAAATATGTCATGCTTCCAAAAAGCATCATAACAACAAGGACTTACCTGGATCCTTGCTCATACCTTTTATGGTATTAAATCCCATATCTACACAAATCAGATTTAGCATACACAAAATACTTAGCACATTAATTAGTTATAAAGTGTGTATGTACACACCTGTTTCTACCGAAATTCCTAGATCCCGAAGATCTGATCTACGACGCTAGATCCTTGACCCTATAATCGGCCAACAAAAGGGTTAGGGATTTTGGCCTATTCAGCCAATCCAAATAATCCCGAAGGATACGATGTACCAAAAATATGGCCTTTGGCCGAATGTGCTTAACCACTTACCAAACTCACCGAAATCCCGAATTTGTCACTTGTCCTGTTGAGATCCCTACCAAAAACACTTGTTAAAATTGGCTTGCACACTAATACATAATCAAGGCCTATGGCCGAATGTTACTTACCACCTTACCTTAGGAAAACAAATCCTGAAAGCTTCCCTCAATATACCTTAACGTTATCTACACACAAAACCTACACCATTAGAACCATAACCTCATTCGGCCAACTTACCAAGGCTTGTTTCTCAAGCTTTTCGGCACACAAAAGGAAAAGAAAAGAATCCGAATGTTAAAGTGACACACTTACCCCCCCTTTGGAAATCGATAGCACCTTACTAGGAGGATTCGGCCTAAGCCCTTTATGGAAGAGATATTCGGCTAGCAACACAAATGGAAGGTGCAATTTTTTTAGCAAAAGAGAGGGGGTAGGTTCGGCTAAGTAGAAGAAAAGAAGAAGAGAATTTTTGAAGAACTTTAGCAATTGTGGTTGGGAAGTATTCGGCCAGCAACAAGAAGAGAAAAGAACAGATTTTTTTTATGAATTTCGGCCCCTCTCTCTAGGTGATAAAACCGAATGTGAATGGCCCCAATGAATCCTTCATTCGGCCAACTCTCACCCTCTTTTTGTGATAATTTCCAGCTTTTAATTATCACTCAAAAATAACATTTATCTCCTATCCTTACCTTTATCACCTCTTCAAATACAAAATATAATATGACCACATCACAACACTTCCAAATTAAAAATTAAAGGGAAAAACAATGTTTATCCTTATCACCTTGAGAGTCTAAAATCACGCCATTACTCCCTCCCTAACGCCACTTTGCATAAAAATAAAACCAATTGCTGCTGTATATTTGGTTCGAACACAGAACCTGGTGGAGGCAAACTGCCGCAGCCCTCTTAAACGCCCCCTGCCACTCTTCCCAATTGACTTTCATGTCATAAAACCCCATCATTTAATTTTAAAGCCTTCCTACTTAAGCCCATCACCGCATATATAAAAATAAAACGCAAAACGCTTCTCCAGCCATTCGAACCTGCGCCCATCTTCACCTCCAACTCCTAAGTGGCGCACGGTAGCCACTTAGCCAATTAATTCTTTGTGTCATGCTTCTCCCTAAATTTTACTTAACCCCTAACTCACCTAGCTCCCTTCTTTAAAACACTTAGAAAGAAATTTTTAGTTCTAAGTCAGGCCTAGCTCGGGGTTATTTCTAGACCCTAAAACATGCCAAATGATCCTAGTATTTAATTCTTCAAGCACACACATGGGAAATTAATTAAATTTTAGACAACCCCTAATTCAGGATGTTACAATTCTACCCCCCTTAAAATAATTTCGTCCTCGAAATTACTTACTATCGTCCAATCGTGCATCCTTAACTCATCACACTACGCTACTGTTGCGCACTCTGATCTTAAAGAACTATCATACTTTCTGGACACATTCTCTAAGTTCATAATCCAAGTTCCATACACTTTACTAGCAACATAAGAACGAACTAACGTAACCACAACCAAGACAATTGAGGGTATTCAGAAATAAGAAACTTACCCGTTGTCATATCGGCACATCTTCCTCCTCGCGACGGCCAACCGCATAAACCAACCTTGGTTGCCTCACCTCTGCACCTTCAAACCTCGGCCACGCTGTTACCATTATCATTACCTCTAGCCGCACCTCGACCCTCCGTCGCTCTGCTGGCCATCCCTCCCGAATTGACCACGTCCTTGATCCTCGGCTTGAGTCTTAGCCAACTTCGCGGACAATCCCTTACCCTGGTGCTCCATTGATCCACACTCAAAGCACCCTCTACTTCCACCAAACATTCTCCCAAGTGGGATTTCCGCATCTAGCACACTTGAGGTGGCCACGAGCGGAGCTTTGTGGGTCTTTCTCGATTCCCAAATCTAGCCCTCTTCTCCACATTACCGCCCGATCCAGCGATCCAAAGCCTCTCTTCTATTTATTCTTTTCGTGATTCTGTCTTACGGACTCCTTGACCCCTTCGGCTACCTTAGCCTTTTCTACCAGAACAGCAAACTCACGCTCCTGCTGTGGAGCAATCAGCAACCTTAAATCATCCCTAAGTCCGTCTTCAAAGCGGACGCACCGTTCATGTTCAGTAGCCACGATGCCTCTAGCATATCAACTCAGCCTTAAGAACTCTGCCTCATACTCAGATACTAACTTATTTCCTTGTACCAATCCCAAAAAGGCTTTCCTCTGAGCATCAGTGTAGCTGGTGCCCACATACTTCTTCTGATAAGCAGTTTTGAAATACTCCCAAGTAAGATCATCTGCCGTAGCACCATCTCGAACCGTGAGCCACCACTGATATGACTCATCATTTAGAAGCGACACCGCTCCTTTTAGCTTCTCCTCATTTGTCAGATCAAGATCATCCATGATCCTCTCAGTCGATTCTAACCAATATTCTGCCGCACTGGGTGCCACTCCCGACACACCCCGGAATACCTCAGCTCCGTTGGATCGGAGTCGCTCGGGAACAGATTTTCGAGCTCCCATTCCTCCACTAGCCCCAGCCACCATCTCAAGGAGTCGCAACACAGCTTGCGATACTGCCTCACCACCATTCTGATCCTGCTCCTCAGCTCCAAAAGTTGGAGGTGGTGGTGGCGGTGGTACCTCATTCTCCGACCCTTGACCCGACCTAACGGGTTCTGACACGGTCATCCTGCCCCTACCGCATCCACGACAGCCACATCCTCTAGAGCTCATTCTAACTATCACGCTTTAATCTGATTAAGAGATTTTTATGGATTAGTACTTTGTTTCACTTGGTTATTCGCGAAGAAATTTTATGAGGAGAGTTTAATAGAGATTATTTCGATCAATCAAAGTTTTAAGTCTTCTATCCTAGTTCACACATAAAACACATCCATTCCCTAATACCTTTCATACCTATTCACTCTTCGGGCATTTCTGTCCGTTTCTATCCTGTGGGTATTTTCGTCATTTTCCTACTGAGGGTATTTTTTTTAATAAATCGGAAGAATTTTGAAACTTTAATAAATCAAGACATTTTGAAATTTCCCAAAGACTGGAGGGTATTTTTGAAAATTTTGTAAATTAAAGGTATAGCGAGAATTTTTGGAAACCAGGGGGTATTTTGGTAATTTTGTCAATCGGGGGTAATTTTGTAAATTTCAAAGTCGTGGTATTGTTTTGAAATACAGAATTTTGGATACTTTTGCAAAGTATTTTATTAAAATCGGGTAATACTGAAATTTTAGAAACCAAGGGCATTTTCGTAATTTTGCCACTAGGGCATTTTGGTAATTTTGATAAGCCAAGAATATTTTAAAAATTTTCCAAAAATAATTTTTCCTACTATTTAAAAGGAGTATTGTAATGATTTTTAAAATTAGGGTTTTCATAAAACATGGCTAATCCCTTTCGGGTTTTATTCAAGATGTTTAGCCTATGACCGAGTCCTCTTGGTTAGGGTGAACCAGAAGCTACGCACTGGTAGGATTCTGCGAAGAGGTCGTGAGTCACGAGGACCGCTTAAATACCAAGCTCTTACGGATCTAATCCTGACATGCGCACTGGGGTTACCACACTAACTCGCGACTTGGTCGTAGGTTTGTTTAATTAGGCTTTTAGAGTCTTATGTCTTTTGCTGGGGTAAACTAGTCCTAGGGTCTAAACACTTATCATACTATCTACGTTCCATACCTACCCTTCTACAGATAATAATTCATAAAGAAGTCAGAAGTACTTACCTGGGCGGATTGGTGCCGGAGACTCGGGCCATGCTGTTCAAAACCAAAAATATTTCCAAAAAGGCCTACCAAAACATTTTGGGCCTTGGGCCCCCACAGCCGAGTTTTGAACTGGGCTCTAATACCAATTTTGTAACACCCCAAACCTGGCCCAAACATTACGACCGAATTTAGTATGTCACAGAGAAAACCATTTTGAAAATCCCTTTAGCCGATTTGAGTTTTGATGAAAACATCTTATTTTCAATTATCTCGTTAAATAAAACATTTGTGTGTATGAAGAAACAAAACTTAACTTAGTTGTTTAAAAATTATATTAAATCAAGTTGTTACCGATTTCAGACATACCCGATGGCATACAAAAAAAACCATTTACGTTTGAATTTTAAGAAAACATGTATAACCATTTTAAAGTCACTAAGTAATTTAAACAAATTATCCAAAACATGCAAAGTAATAAAAATAATCTTAGGAGGCCTTATTACAACTTGAGCAAATGAAACCAGAATAAGTAAAAATAATTCAAGTCCATTTAAACCAATATTTCCACTTGCATGGCCTCCTCGAGTCCATCCGGCTCTCACTCGCGATCTACGAGTCACTTGAAAATGTTAAAGGAGAAGGTGAGTCACCAAGACTCAATGTGTAACCCTTCCCGATTTAGTGCAACAACATACACAATTTATAACAAATTAACATGCACTAAACCATGCACCCAACCTAGCCATCCAAACACCTTTCTCTACCCCGTGTGTACCAAACCACCGGTGGTGCCAAACCACCGGGTGACTTAAAGTCACGATATCCGTCAATACTTGTGGTGCCAAACCACTTTGGTGGTGCTAAACCACCGTGACCAAGTCACAAATCAAATGATGGGGCCAACCCATCGTGTGATACCAAATCACCGGCGTCAATCCCATAATATAAACCGTGGGCCAAACCAGCATGTGGTGCTAAGCCACTGACGGACGACGCTATGAGGTGCCAAACCTCCGGAGGTGCCAACCCTCGGTGACCGTAGTCACGAAATGTGGTACCAAACCACCGGTGTCCGTCGACACGAATATCGCCCCTCCACTGCTTTAACCCACATCAATCAATGATATGCGTAAATCATGCCAACATGTTCATTTAGCAACATACATAGAGTTTACCATTAGCTATAACCACATATACCAAATATGTCATGCTTCCAAAAAGCATCATAACAACAAGGACTTACCTGGATCCTTGCTCATACCTTTTATGGTATTAAATCCCATATCTACACAAATCGAGTTTAGCATACACAAAATACTTAGCACATTAATTAGTTATAAAGTGTGTATGTACACACTGCTTTCTACCGAAATTCCTAGATCCCGAAGATCTGATCTACGACGCTAGATCCTTGACCCTATAATCGGCCAACAACAGGGGTTAGGGATTTTGTCCTATTCACCAATCCAAATAATCCCGAAGGATACGATGTACCAAAAATATGGCCTTTGGCCGAATGTGCTAACCACTTACCAAACTCACCAAATCCCGAATTTGTCACTTGTCCCGTTGAGATCCCTACCAAAAACACTTGTTAAAATTGGCTTGCACACTAATACATAATCAAGGCCTATGGCCGAATGTTACTTACCACCTTACCTTAGGAAAACAAATCCTGAAAGCTTCCCTCAATATACCTTAACATTATCTACACACAAAACCTACACCATTAGAACCATAACCTCATTCGGCCAACTTACCAAGGCTTGTTTCTCAAGCTTTTCAGCGCACAAAAGGAAAAGAAAAGAAGCCGAATGTTAAAGTGACACACTTACCCCCCTTTGGAAATCAATAGCACCTTACTAGGAGGATTCGGCCTAAGCCCTTTATGGAAGAGATATTCGGCTAGCAACACAAATGGAAGGTGCAATTTTTTTAGCAAAAGAGAGGGGGTAGGTTCGGCTAAGTAGAAGAAAAGAAGAAGAGAATTTTTGAAGAACTTTAGCAATTGTGGTTGGGAAGAATTCGGCCAGCAACAAGAAGAGAAAAGAACAGAATTTTTTTTATGAATTTCGGCCCCACTCTCTAGGTGATAAAACCGAATGTGAATGGCCCCAATGAATCCTTCATTCGGCCAACTCTCACCCTCTTTTTGTGATAATTTCCAGCTTTTAATTATCACTCAAAAATAACATTTATCTCCTATCCTTACCTTTATCACCTCTTCAAATACAAAATATAATATGACCACATCACAACACTTCCAGCCGAAAATTAAAGGGAAAAACAATGTTTATCCTTATCACCTTGAGAGTCTAAAATCACGCCATTACTCCCCTCCCCTAACGCCAGCTTGCATAAAAAAATAAAACCAACTGCTGCTGTATATTTGGTTCGAACACAGAACCTGGTGGAGGCAAACTGCCGCAGCCCTCTTAAACGCCCCCTGCCACTCTTCCCAATTGACTTTCATGTCATAAAACCCCATCATTTAATTTTAAAGCCTTCCTACTTAAGCCCATCACCGCATATATAAAAATAAAACGCAAAACGCTTCTCCAGCCATTCGAACCTGCGCCCATCTTCACCTCCAACTCCTAAGTGGCGCACGGTAGCCACTTAGCCAATTAATTCTTTGTGTCATGCTTCTCCCTAAATTTTACTTAACCCCTAACTCACCTAGCTCCCTTCTTTAAAACACTTAGAAAGAAATTTTTAGTTCTAAGTCAGCCTAGCTCAGGTTATTTCTAGACCCTAAAACATGCCAAATGATCCTAGTATTTAATTCTTCAAGCGCACACATGGGAAATTAATTAAATTTTAGACAACCCCTAATTCAGGATGTTACTTATGTAACAAAAGCTTAGACTCCAAACTAACGTACGGTACATGCATACAATTGTACATATATTCACTCAATTACTATAATACACTATATATATTTTTCAAAATCATACACATGCATTCGAACATGCCACATATATATATTTTTCCAAGGTATAAAATTTCTAAAGTGCTTACCACAAAACCATACATATTTAAGCATCATAATCAAGACTTTTTAAGCATAACATATACATTACTTCATGCATAAACAAGTCAACCCAATATAGTAAGATAGCCATTTTCGTATGGCATCCTTATAAATTCACATTCGCCCCATTTAAAACTTTTCCATCAATAATTCAGCCTATACATGCCATGGACCTTGAGTTCAAAAACAAAATGGTACCAAAAGAGATGATAATGTGATTGACTTCGATGATGATCCCCGAGCTCGAGCTTCAACTTCAAAATCTAATGAACAATGCATCAAACACACCAAGTGAGCTATTATAGCTTAGTAAGTTTAAACAATTTATACGCATTAAAGAATATAAACAAAATTTAATCAAGATTTTGAAACCTAATCTCTTGATAACATCCATACCGAACATCCCAAACCATTAAAAGTGGAATTTATATTCACATCATATACTTCTAATAACTTCCATATACCATCATCACATGATAAATAACTAACATACATATCATATACTTACCAAATCTTCTACTTTCATTTCAAGCTACTAAATGTCTCAAATTAATATGTATAACACATACCTCTGATTTACTTACCCTTTCCAAACTTAATCATTCGTACATAACATGTGATAATACACTTTTACATTTCCGTATACATAATAACATTACTCATAGAAATCCTTTAACGACCCTTATACTTACACACTTGTTGATAAAACTTAGTAATGTATCGCTCACATAGAGCCGTTACTTAACACTTCTCGTAACGTATCGCTCACATAGAGCCGTTACTTAATACTTCTCGTAACGTATCGCTCACATAGAGCCGTTACTTAATACTTTATGTAACGTATCGCTCACATAGAGCCGTTACTTGGCATTTCCGCACACTTAGTGCCATATGTCCGGTCTTGCACACATAGTGCCCGATTATAAGCTTGTACACCGAATACCCTTCATCAACCAGTAAGTCGTTTCAAATGTATATATATATATATATATGTGTGTATATATATAACCAAAAATTTAATTCATCACCATGTGCATAACTGTATACTTATAAACACCATTCAATAACTTATGCCCCAAATAAAATATTACATTCGGCCAAACTAAAAACATGTAACCAAATTTCCAGTAGGTATACTCATGTCATAATTCAATAATTCTCAATCCAATTACACCTTTATAAATAAAAAATTATCTCATGAAATCATATCCAAGTACCATGAATTTTCATGCCAAGCTATTGTATTTAAAAATTCACTATCACATTCGGCCATGTGCCATTTTCTTGTATAAAATTTCATTACATAGCTACATGTATAGGAGACACTCGGTTTAGCTTAATTGTTTAAAAAACTTACCTCAAAAGTTGACGAATTTCGCTTCCCGGCTATTCATTAAATTTTGCTTTTCCTCATATCCAATCTTATTTCCTTTAGTTCTTGATCTAAATAAATTTCAATTTAAACTCATTCAAATACATTTCTATTCCATTGAATAAAAAAAATGCATAATTTAGCAATTTACTAATTTACCCTCGACTTTTTCAATCTATACAATTTAGTCCCTAATACCATACTCACGAATTACTCAAAAATTGAACTAACATCCCTTGGCCGAATCTTCCCAAGGACTTTATAAGCCCATATACTTCAAAATTTTCTTCATTTAACCCTTCTATGATTTATTTTCACAATTAAACCCTTGCTTAGCTACATTCACCAAAGACTCAAGAGTAAGATAGTGTTCATCTAGCTCAAATCCTTCCTTTAATACCAAAAACTATCACAAAACCCAATCCAACATCAATGGCATTTCTTACATACATGATTAATGTTCAAAATTACTACATGGGTTTAATAGAAAAATGATCAACCATCACAAAGACATGAAAATCATCAAAAATTTAAAACAAACACATACCTAATTGATTTCCCCAAGTCTTTGAACCTAAAGGAATGTTTCTCTCTTTTTCTTTCTCAAGTTTTGGCTATGAACTCCTTAGGAAGATGAACACTTTTCATCTCTTATTTTATTATTATCAATATAACATTTTTAACATAAAAATATAATAAAGTATAATAATAAAAAATTAAGTTACTATTACATGCATAATCGTGACTTGCACTAACTTCACTTATGGTCAATTTGCTATTTAAAACTCCCAAATTACAAAGACATCATCAATTCAATCCTTATACTTCAAAACAAAAAAAAATATCAATAATTTAACCTCATCTATGAAGGGCCGAATGTTCATAGCCCCTTTTTCAATTCGTTTCTTCCATTTATTTTCTATTTGGTACATTCAAAAATTTTCTTTTTATTAATACATCCATATACTAAACTCTATCCGAAAACTCTAAAGAATTTCTTGTTAATCTTGCATGCTTATTGCATATTCTACCATTAATCACACAAACACTAAGTTTTCATCCATGGTAACTTTCGAATTTCACAACCAATTCAAGAATTTGAGTATGGGCTATCTAATTTACATGACAATAACCTCAAAAATATCAAAAATAACAAAAACTAAGTTAAATTACTCACCTTAATGGAGCATGCATATGCCGAAATGGTTGAAAGCTTAACACTTCTCTTCTTCCTTTATTTTCGGTCAAAAAAGTGGAAAAAGATGATCATGCACTTCTTTTATGTTTTATTATTATAATGCTATTATAAAATATACATATATATTATTATAATCCTTATTTAATAAGAAAACAAAATATAAAATACTTAATTAAAGCCTAGTGCCGTCCACTACTATAGGAAATGGGATATTTTTCCTTTAAGGACTCATCATTAAGAAGCCACTCTCTAATTGGCACTATCACAATTATCCATTTAATTTCCATTTTATGTAATTACATCCTTTTTATAAAATTAAGCACACAAACACAAAATTTTTTATACGAACTTACACACATGTTAATTCACACACAATTAACTCAGAAAATAATACTTAAAGAAAAATTTTCAACTTGGATTCGTGGTCCTGAAACCACTATTCTGATTAGGGTCGTAATCGGGCTGTTACAAAGTGGATCAAGTGATTATGATGCTTAAGTTAATTTAAGTGACGAAAGCTAGCATAAGATGAGCTAGTAGCAAGGTGGTGTTGGCGCATGAGTGATTGCTTGAGGGGAGAGGTTCGAATCCCATGGATAGCATTTAGGTGACTTTTATTTTTGTACTTGTATGGCATGTGTCGGTCAAGCTTTACTTATGGTAAGGTTGGACAAATTCTTTTATGGGAAGTAGACTAAGGGAAAAAGGCAAGCTTGAATTAAGGGATAGAATTAACTTGATTTTGGGGATAGGATTCTAAAGCTTTGGAAAGTGGAGGAACACAAGGCATGATACAAGGAAGTTGTCTTGGAAACTTTTGCATGGCCATTTTGACCATGTATTTGGACGGCATTACGGACAAAATGGGGGAGCCAAAATTTGGTGGTTAGTTTGGGGTAGGATGGTAGCTTGTTAGAATTCTTTTGGTCATAATTTTTGCTTATCCAAAACATCTTTCCTATCATTTCCTTTCTCTCATAGCCGATTGTGTCTTTAGCTTGGAGAAAACAACTTTGTTGAGTTTCATTTAGGCATTTCTTTTTGACCATTTGGTCATTTTTGCTTATCACTCTAGTATCCCATTGTGAGTCTTTCTCCTAGTGCCGAAATTACCAACACAAAAAGCCATTCCTTTTTCCTTCTCCTTCCCCATTGCCGAATGCATATTGTTCCTAAACTCATCTCTTTTCTCCTTCTCTTTTCTTCTTTTTGAAAACCGAATTATAACACCTTCTCTCCATTCTCTTTTCTTCCTCATTTTTATTTATCATTCAAATATTTTCTTCATTATTTTTCTCTCATGGACGAATGATACTAATCCCATTTTCTTCAATTTTCCCTTCAAAGTCGAATCTTCTATTCATCTATATTGTCTTGTTGATTATTCTTTCAACCTCGTTTAAACAATAGGTAAGGGCTTTCTTTTTGGTTCTTATGTTGGTTTATGGGTTGTTTTGGCCGTAACCTTAAGTGTGGTAAAGGAGAGCCTTTTGATCGAAACCATTATTCATTTCTCTTAGATAATTTCTTTCGTTATTTTGTTATAGTGAGATAGTGGTGGGTCGAATCATCACATTTTCAAGACTTCGTAAAGCCATTCGAGTTGGAACATTTTTTTCAAGGAATCCTTTGGAAATCACTCGGGATTTTAAGGTAAGCCGAGTTCGCTCTTTTAAGCCATTAGTATTAAATTTCTGATATATGGTAGGACTAATAATCTTTTGTCAATAAAGACAAATAAGATAGGGACGAAAAGGGTTGTTAATAGTGTTCGGAAGAGGGGCGGTTCCGCTATTCCCCCTAAATTCAAACGAAGGATCAAGCTTTCAACAATCCGAGATTTTCCATCGGGTTGTGGACCCTCATCCGGTGAAAATCAATTATTTGAAGTCATTCGTACTCCTGAGCCATTGTTTGTTCGTGGTTCTTCATCGGGTTATGAACCATCAATTGGGGAGAAATCGCAAATAGTTGTCATTCGATATTCCGAGGGTAAGGATCTAGATCGTTAATCATTAGAATAGTTTTATATTAAATATTAGTGTTCTAATCAAGAGTGACATATATTTAGGTATCGACGAGCGGAAAGTATAGTTCTCACCGTGTCGTGTGTGTAACTTCACACGTATCTCATGGGTTATATTACCGTAAGCGATAGAATAAAAATCGTAAAGTCGGTAAAATTTGAAAATACGGTATATTAGCACTTTTTGTGTGAATGCATGAAACCGATATTAAGATTGTGGAAAAATTACGATTTTGCCCTCAATGGGCTATATCTTAGAAAAAAAATGATATTTTGGGCCGCATGATTATTTGATAAATTGGCCAAAGTGTGAAAATTGTGGAAAAAAGCCACATGTGTATAATGGGCCAAGAAATTGCTAGATCGTAAATGGCCCAAGGTTGGCTAGTTCGTTAAAAAGGACCAAATTGCTATTTTGGACTAATGGGCCAAATTGATAATTTGTAATATGGGCTTTTTGTTGAAATTTATCTCATGAATATATTGTTATGCATTATATATATACATGACTGCATGGGTTGGGATAAATGACGAAGAGAAGAAAGGCCTGTTGCCAAATATCTAGTTCGGTGGCTTTGCCACAAATATTATAAATGGCCTGTTGCCAAATATCTAGTTCGGTGGCTCTGCCACAAATATTATAAATGGCCTGTTGCCACAAATATTATATCTGGCTTAATGCCTGCTATTGGTGTGTTGGCGGGGTGGGTTGACTTGATCCCCACGGTGTGTGTTTGTTGGTACGGGGTGTGTAGCGGATGGAAATTAGGCTTGGTTGGGAATTGCATAACACATGCATTAATTTTTATACTTGATTTATATATATGCATTGTACATTTGTAAATGGGCTCAAGCCCATCTAATTGCTTAAAAGGTATTGGCCCAAAGAACACGGTAAGTGGGTTACACATTGAGTTCTAAGTAACTCACCCCTGTTTTTTTTTACCCTTCTCGGTAATGATAATTGATGGAGGCTTGGGCGGGGATGACTTCGTGTGGAGGCCATACTACGAATGATGAGTTATAAAAACTTTGAACTTCTTTTAAGTATTTTTATTTAAGTACTATTTCAATTGCGATGTAGTAAGGCCTCTGGTATTATTTTTATGGATTTTTATGCGTGGATGGATTTTAATATGTTTTAGCTACTTTAATGGGGTTGTTAATCTTTTATAAATGTTTTTTCTTAAACTTGCGTATAAAAAGAGGATTTTTTTTATATCACTTACCCGTAAAATTTTGTGAAAACTCTTTTATAAATTTATTTCAACCAATTATTAAAGTTTTTAACCAATTATTTCTCTGAAAATCAATTTGTAAATTCTTATGTTTTAAAAAAACATGGTGTTCAAATAAATCTCGATTTTTGATAAACTCCAACTTCAAATCGTTTTCAAGAATTGTTTTTATTAAAAACATTGGTGCTTAAGTGTAAGTTCGTTTTATGTGGCATGCCAAGTCTGGTCTTAACGCGTAGGCCGGGGTTGGGGTGTTACATTTTATGGTATCAGAGCCCAGTTTTAAAACTCGACTGTGGTTTGGGTTCAACAACAATTTTTGTTTAAAAACTGCTTAAATTTTTAGATTTTATGTTTTAAAGGTAGTATGGCACCACGAGCATCCGGCACCAAGTCAAGTAAGTATTTGTATATTAAATATTTACTATTGTGAAATGATCATAGGAACACTCTAGAACTTCTAGTTTTAGGGGTTGAAACCGGTTGAGATTGAGACTATAGGACGTGATTGCGAAAATAACTTTATCTCTTATATCTCATAAAATATCGTTAATAAACACTGAAATAGTATTCTGATTCATAAAATTGTAATCAGATTAAATTGAATTAGTCATTATGAGCACTAGAAGACGTGGTCGTGGACGCGGTGGACGTGGTCGTGGTAGAGGACGAGGTGTTACGTCTGAAGCGCCGGGTCATATGCCGAAAATGGATGCACCTACGTCACTCGGGAGTGAGACTGGATCACCTGATCATACGAGAGAGGACAATGCTTTGACTCAAGCAATGTTGCGAGTCCTAGAGAGGGTTGCTGGGACTAGAACTGGTCCAGCAGTTCGTGGTTCAATATCAGAACGACTCAAGTCAAGTGGTGCCGAGGTTTTTAGAGGTGTCTCCGGTGTAGCTCCGAATGTTGCAGAACATTGGCTCGAGGCTGTAGAGCAGATTATGGATGATTTGGAGTGCACCGCCGAGCAGAAGCTAAGAGGAGCTGTGTCCTTGTTAAGGGACGAGGCGTATCAATGGTGGCTTACTGTTCGAGAAGGCACCGAGACTGCATTGGTTACTTGGGATTTCTTCAAAGCTACTTTTCAAGGGAAGTACGTCGGGACAAGTTATGTAGATGCCCGAAGGAAGGAATTCTTGAATTTGGTTTAAGGAAGTAAGACAGTGGCAGCTTACGAGGCAGAATTTCTTTGTTTGAGTCGTTATGCTCGCACAATAGTGCCGAATGATCATGAGCGTTGTGTACGCTTTGAAGATGGGCTGAATGACGAGTTGCAGGTACTGATAGCCCTACAACAAGTACGGACTTTTGCCTCACTTGTAGAGAAAGCCAAGATAGCCTAAGAGGCTAAGAACTCAGAACGCCAAAACTATGAAAGAGTCAGAGGCAAGAGGGATTTTAAGTACTCGGGTTCTTCTAAAAGGTTTCAGAAGAGGCCACGGAATGACAAGCTAGCTCAAGCTAGAGCACGGGTGACTACTAATCAGAGTCAAGACTATGCCGATTGTGAGAGACGACACCCCGGGGAATGCTGGAGAAAAACTGGTGCCTGCTATAAATGTGGTTCCAAGGATCATCAGTATAAGAATTACCCTCGACGGATTGATACGACTGAGGAAGCTCGTAACCCTGATATTCAGCCAGCTAAAGGTACTCAGTAGCCACCGAGAGGCCATGGATCAGGTCGTGGTGGTAATGGTGTTGGACGTGATCAAGGTGCACCGGGTCGAGGTAATGGCTTTAGAGGTAACACGGAGGCAAGACAGCCGGGGTTGGTCTATGCGGTTAGGCATTGGGAAGATGGCGATGCACCTGATGTGATAACTGGTACGTTCTTCATCTTTGATGTACCTGTTACTGCTTTGATAGATATCGGGTCTACACACTCGTATGTTGCTAGTGCCATAACCGGAAACCTAAATATTAGATCTGAGATTACCGATAGAGAGATGACCGTAATTAGTCCTTTAGGACAGTCGGTAATCGTGAATAAATTGTTTAGAGACGTGCCATTGGAAATTCAAAGAGAAATATTTTTGGCAGATTTGATGGAATTGCCTTTTGGCGAGTTTGATCTTATTTTGGGTATGGATTGGTTGGTGAAGCACCGGGCGCAATTGGATTGTGCTGAAAAGCGGATGTCAATAAGGACTGTGGATAATGAGGAGGTAGTAATGATAGGTGAGCGAAGGAACTTTTTGGCAAATGTGGTATCTGCTTTGAAGGCAGAAAAGTTGGTGCGGAAAGGGTATGGAGCATTCCTAGTTTTTGTTAGTGCTTTGGATGCCAAGGATTTATCGATGGAAGGTGTGAGAATGGTGAAAGAATTTCCAGATGTCTTTCCCCGAAGAACTTCCGGTCTACCTCCGGATCGGAAGTAGAATTTGGCATTGAGCTTTTGCCTCTAAGCAGCTCCGGTGTCCATTACTCCTTATAGAATGGCGCCAAGGAGTTAGCGAGCTTAAAGCTTAAATTTAAGAATTGTTAGATCGAGGATTTATTCGACCAAGTATGTCTCCGTGGGAGCACCGGTTTTGTTCGTCAAGAAGAAGGATGGGTCAATGCGTATGTGCATTAATTATAGGCAGTTGAATAAGTTGACGATCAAGAATAGGTATCCATTGCCGAGAATTGACGATCTGTTTGATCAATTGCAAGGAGCTTCGCTTTTCTCAAGATTGATTTGAGATCGGGTTATCATCAACTCAAGGTGAAAGAGGCGGACATTCATAAGATTTGTATTCGAACTCATTATGGACATTATGAGTTTTTGGTGATGCCATTTGGATTGACTAATGCACCAGCTGCATTTATGGACATGATGAACCGAGTCTTTCAACCTTATCTAGGCCGGTTCGTAGTGGTGTTCATAGATGATATCTTGGTATATTCGAGGAATGAAGAAGAGCATGACTCACATTTGCGTATTGTGTTGCAAATTTTGTGAGATAAGCCACTTTATGCCAAATTCAGTAAATGCGAATTTTGGTTGAAGGAAGTGACTTTCTTGGGTCATGTGGTGTCAGCCGATGGAATAAGAGTTGATCCTCGAAAGGTTGAGGCAGTGTTGGATTGGAAACCGCTGAAGTCAGTGGCTGAGATTCGGAGTTTCTTGGGTTTGGCTGGTTACTATAGACGCTTTGTTGAGGGGTTTTCGTTGATTGCTGCACCCCTAACTAAGCTGTTGTGAAAGGGAGTACCGTATGTATGGACCGATAAACAGCAACAAAGTTTCGAGAAACTGAAGAAGATTCTGACGGAAGCGCCAGTACTGATTCAACCTGAGGCTGGAAAAGAGTTTACCGTTTACTGTGATGCGTCACATACGGGTTTAGGATGTGGACTGATGCAAAGTGGAAAAGTGGTAGCTTATGCTTCTCGGCAGTTGAGGCCGTATGAAGTCAACTATCCTACTCATGACTTGGAGTTGGCTGCAGTGGTGTTTGCCTTAAAAATTTGGAGGCACTATCTCTACGGTGAGAAGTCGATCATTTATACGGACCATAAGAGTCTTAAGTATCTCCTTACCCAAAAGGAGTTGAACTTAAGACAACGGAGATGGGTGGAGCTGTTAAAGGTTTGTGACTTCTCAATTGAATACCATCCTGGAAAGGCTAACGTAGTGGCAGACGCGTTGAGTCGTAAGGTTGTATCGGAGTTAAGAGCAATGTTTGCTCATCTCAGTTTGTATGAGGATGGCAGTCTGCTAGCAGAACTTTAGGTGAAGCCTTTGTGGTTGGAGCAAATCAAGGAAAAGCAATTATGTAACATCCTGAAAAGGGCCTATGCATTTTTGGTTTAATTGTACGAAATGACATATCTTATGTGTTATGAATATATTTTGAACACTTTTGGAAACCTGGAAATGTATGGAAATGTTAAGTTTAAAAGAGGAAAGTGAACATTTTTAGAACCTTGGAAATGTAAGGAAATGTCTTGTAAGGAAATGTCATGGAAATGTAAGGAAATGTCAAGTTTACAGAGCCGATCGAAAATTTTTGGAAACTTAGAAATGACCTAGAAAAGACGAGTTTTAAGGTTTAAAGGGGGAAATTAAGGCAAGGTGGCCTTAAAAGAAAAAGTTTGTGAAATTTGACACACAAACAGGCTTGGAAAAGTGGTCTGAAGATGCCACTTAGGGCCTATGGAAATGGCGCCATATGCAAGAGGAATGGGCCTAAGTTCGAGTCACATGGGAAGCAAATAAAAGGAATTTTATTTTGCTACAAGGAGCAGAGAGGTGGACGGCACATGGCTATAAATTAGGAGCTTTTATTATTTTATAAATAGTGGATAAATAAGGGATTTATTTATCATTATTTTCAAGAGATAATTGTTGGATTAAATTCTTTTAATTTGATTAAAGAGATAAAGAGGAAAATAAGGGAGAAGTGATGCCCAAGTAAGGGACTTTGAGTTTAATAATTTCGGCTAAGTAAGGATAGTTGCTGAATTATCTTTTATTTTAAGTGATAATTAAAGGATAAAGTTATCGATAGAGGAGTGGTGGCCAAGTAAGGGACTCCTTAGATGATAATTTCGGCTATAAAAGGAAGGAAGGAGGGCTACTCATCAATTTGTGCTTCCTCCTTTCTCTCTCACGAATTCTTAGTGCTCTCTTCTCTTCTTTTCTTTCTTGTCTTTTGTCAAGCCGAAATTAAGTAATTGTTGGAACCTAGCCGAATATTTTCCTCTCCATTAGAAGCCATAGTCGAATCCTCCATCTTTATTCTTCCTTCTCTTTTCTTTCTAATCCTCCAAAAGCCGAAAGTTGTGAGATCATCATCTAGCCATAGCCGAATCTCTGAAGGTTGAAGTGAAGGTGCAATCGATTTCTTCAAGTAAGGGTAAGTTCTCATTCGATTTCATCCTTTTTCTTAAGATTTGCCAAAATCTAGGACTAACCCCATTAATATCTTGTTGCCGAAACTTTGAAGAGATCTTTCGGGATTTACTAAGTGTCGACTACAAGGAAGGAGAAGTTCTTTTCCGAAGGTACACCATAGGCCACGTCTTCCCTAGTTATTTGGTGAGTTTCGGATTTAAAATCCACAAGGTAAGTGTCTATAGCATTCTACGCCAAGGCCATGTTTGGTAAATATATGTGTTCATTAATTATTCAAAAGCCAAAACTAACCAAGTTAATTGAGTCAATGCTTGGCCGAATGCAAGAAGAGTATAGCGAGATTTCAAGACTTGATTCTTAAGTCAAACGGCAACAAGGTAAGTTTAAGTATACTAATCCTACTAGGATTTGGATTTATGGCGAATGGCTTTTTATTAAAGTAGTAGGTGATTAATCAAATGTAGGGATTAAGGATCTAAGCATTAGATCAAGCTTTTCGGGATTTCAAGACCCTTTCTTAAGTATGATAAGTTGTGGATATTTGGTTAAGAATTCGTATATTGATGATTAAATCGATTGTTACGATTAAGTGTATTGATGGAGGCGAATACCATTCAAGAAGGGAAAGGGAAGGTCCCTATCCCGAAGTTTAAGAAGAGATCTGTCTCGGCAGATTAGGGATTGGCCACCGGGGTGTGGACCAAATCGAACAAGAAAGTAGGCAAATAGCCGTAGTATCGCCTAGTGATAGCATCGATGCTCGAAAGCATAGTTCTCCAAGTGATCGGTGTGTGATTAACCCACCATTTTCCGGTATATGATATGTATGTGAAATGTGTATGTGTTATGAATGTGCTAACTAGTGCGAAGTGGAAATTGTGATAAGGATACCCTCAACGGGTATGTCGATAATCCGGTAAGTACCAAACTGATGATATGTGATTATTAATATGAATATGTGATAATATGCTTGATGAACATGCTCATGCATCATTACATTGTATCATTATTTTATGTGGCATGTGCATGGGTTGGGATATGAAAGAAGGCACGGGTGTACTTCGAGTACGTGGTTTGATGTTAGCCTTGAGCTACATCGTGGATTGACGTTGGATCGAGGTCACGTTGTGGATTAATTACGATTTAGTTCGCGTGGCTTGATGAGTGGCTATGTGCCTCATCGTGGTTGATATCGGCTATGTGCCATATCGTGGTTGATGAGTGACTATGTGTCCCATCGTGGTTTTGGTGTTAGCTACGGCTACATCGTGGATTGGCGCTGACTGAGGTCGGGTTGTGGACTATTGTGCTTAATTGCACATGGACGGTAGTGATTGCCTTTGGAGTTAAAAGGAGAGGGTGATTTGATAATCCCCTGGTGTGTGGTAGGCTGGATAAGGGGGTGTGTAGCGGATGGACCCTAGGTTTGGGTTGGGCTTCATAATTGCATGATTTCGTATGTGAACATATGTAGAAATGGGCCAAGCCCAATATGATATGTGGATTAATGTGGAAATGGGCAAAGCCCAAAGATATGAATGTGGATCACAGTGGAAATGGGCTAAGCCCGGTATGTGGAAATTATGTGGTTAACTACCCTATTAGATGAATGTGATATGAATATGGGCCAAGCCTGAATGTGTTAACATGTGAATATGATATTTTTATCCGATATATGAGTTAATATGTGGTTAACATGTGGGTGGAATTCAAATGGACTAATTACACACCGAGTCTGTATGACTCACCCAATTTTTATTAAACATCGCAGATGATTTGTGGTGATTGGACCGGGTTGGAGTGGATACGAGGTGGCCCATGCAGAAGACGTTTTATTTATTTAAAACAGTATATTATTAAGTATTTTTGTTAAATTATTTATTGTAATAAGGCCCATTAAAGTGATTGAACATTTTTATTATGTTTAAGCTAGACGACCATTAAATTATTATTTGGAAGTGCTTTTAATTTTGGCAACTTAAAAGCTTATAATAAAGTTTTAATTTGGATATTTCTATCAAGCTTATATTATTTAGAATTTTTAATTGGACATGGTTTTCAAATGACAAAATTTTTAATGTTTTTCCCCAAAGTGAAATCAGTCTTCAAACGTTTTTCCGCAGTGGCATCTCAAATTCGGTCGTAACGAATGGGCCGGGTTTGGGGTGTTACAAATTGGTATCAGAGCCCGGTTCAAAACTCGGCTTTGAGGGTTTTGGGTCCAAAAATATTTTTTTTCAAAGATGGGCTTTTCAAAAGTATGGGCTTTCATAAACTTTTCAGGTTATTCGCATGGCACTGTATCTCCTACCCAAGTCCACTGTAAGTACTTCTAATTATTGAAGTGACTTGTTTATGTGAACTCATTATGGGCTTATTTGGGCTCGTAGATTAGAATACTTGGATCTGTTGAACCCTAGGGCTAGTGCACTCAAACACATGCATAAGACTTAAGGACTATTAAACAAACTCAGTGAAGTAAGTCGCCGAGCTAGGGTGTGGCAACTATTGTGCGCATGTGTCTAGGAGTGGATTCAGTAAAGAGCTTGGTATTTAAGTAGTCCTAGTGACTCACCTCCTCTTTACTCGAATCCTACAGTGCGTAGTAACTGCTCACCCTAACCAAGAGGACTTATTCACGGGCTAAACCAATCATTAAAACCCGAAAGGGGACTAGCCATGCGATTTTATAAAATTCCTAGTTTTAAAATCCCTAAATTACCCTTTTAATTGTAGTAAAAGATTATTGTGAAATTTTTTCCAAAATATCTCCGATTTACAAAATTACAAAAATGCCCTCAGTATTGTAAATTACTAAAATACCCATTGTTTTTAAGATTTTCAAAAATACCTCGACTTTTGTTAAAATATTTCTACTTTACAAAGATATCAAAAACTTCTGTTCTACAAATAACAAGATACCCCGATTTGGAAAATTTACTTAATCGCCTCTGACTTCCAAAATTACCTAAATAACCTCGATTTCTCAAATTTTTGCAACACCTCGATTTGGAAAACAAAATAACCTGAGATTTTGTAAATTCAAATACCTTTAATTTGAAAAATATTTTCGAATTGACCCCGATTTATTACCAAAATACCCCTATAGGGAAAAGATTTAAATTACCTCAGGGCAGGAAATGGATGGAATGGCCATAAAAGTGTAGTGAATGATGTTGTGAATGAATGTGACTTCATGGAAAAATGAATGTGTCTCTCGCTTATGAATGTGAATGTGACTCGAGTTAGAGTAGTGAACTTGAACTAGAAACTTTGGTTGATCGAAAGAACTACTTCTAAACATCTCTTTTCATAAAACTGTTCGCGAATAATCGGTGGAAAAAATTTACGATGCATAAAACTTTTTAATCAGATTAAATTGCGACGTTAGAAATGAGTTCTAGGGACGTGAACTTAGAGATCGTGCCTAGAAAGTATGATGGTTCTATTAAGATCGAGTGCGCGACATAAGCGTAGTGCGGTGAGTTAAGATGTACGATTATTCGTTAATAAGTAATTTCGAGGACGAAATTATTTTTAAGGAGGGTAGAACTGTAACATCCTGAAAAGGGCCTATGCATTTTTGGTTTAATTGTACGAAATGACATATCTTATGTGTTATGAATATATTTTGAACACTTTTGAAAACTGAAATGTATGGAAATGTTAAGTTTAAAAGAGGAAAGTGAACATTTTTAGAACCTTGGAAATGTAAGGAAATGTCTTGTAAGGAAATGTCATGGAAATGTAAGGAAATGTCTTGTAAGGAAATGTCATGGAAATGTAAGGAAATGTCTTGGAAATGTAAGGAAATGTCTTGTAAGGAAATGTCATGGAAATGTCAAGTTTACAGAGCCGATAAAAAATTTTTGGAAACTTATAAATGACATAGAAATGACGAGTTTTATGGTTTAAAAGGGGAAATTAAGGCAATGTGGCCTTAAAAGAAAAAGTTTGTGAAATTTGACACACAAACAGGCTTGGAAAAGTGGTCTGAAGATGCCACTTAGGGCCTATGGAAATGGCGCCATATGCAAGAGGAATGGGCCTAAGTTCGAGTTACATGGGAAGCAAATAAAAGAAATTTTATTTTGCTACAAGGAGCAGAGAGGTGGATGGCACATGGCTATAAATTAGGAGCTTTTATTATTTTATAAATAGTGGATAAATAAGGGATTTATTTATCATTATTTTCAAGAGATAATTGTTGGATTAAATTCTTTTAATTTGAATAAAGAGATAAAGAGGAAAATAAGGGAGAAGTGATGGCCAAGTAAGGGACTTTGAGTTTAATAATTTCGGCTAAGTAAGGATAGTTGCTGAATTATCTTTTATTTTAAGTGATAATTAAAGGATAAAGTTATCGATAGAGGAGTGGTGGCCAAGTAAGGGACTCCTTAGATGATAATTTCAGCTATAAAGGAAGGAAGGAGGGCTACTCATCAATTTGTGCTTCCTCCTTTCTCTAATTCTTAGTGCTCTCTTCTCTTCTTTTCTTTCTTTTCTTTTGTGAAAGCCAAAATTAAGTAATTGTTGGAACCTAGCCGAATATTTTCCTCTCCATTAGAAGCCATAGCAGAATCCTCCATCTTTATTCTTCCTTCTCTATTCTTTCTAATCCCTCCAAAAGCCGAAAGTTGTGAGATCATCATCTAGCCATAGCCGAATCTCTAAAGGTTGAAGTGAAGGTGCAATCGATTTCTTCAAGTAAGGGTAAGATCTCATTCGGTTTCATCCTTTTTCTTAAGATTTGCCAAATCTAGGACTAACCCCATTAATATCTTGTTGCCGAAACTTTGAAGAGATCTTTCGGGATTTACTAAGTGTTGACTACAAGGAAGGAGAAGTTCTTTTCTCGAAGGTACACCATAGGCCACGTGTTCCCTAGTTATTTGGTGAGTTTCGGGATTTAAAATCCACAAGGTAAGTGTCTATAGCATTCGGCCAAGGCCATGTTTGGTAAATATATGTGTTCATTAATTATTCAAAAGCCGAAAACTAACCAAGTTAATTGATTCAATGCTTGGCCGAATGCAAGAAGAGTATAGCAGAGATTTCAAGACTTGATTCTTAAGTCAAACGGCAACAAGGTAAGTTTAAGTATACTAATCCTACTAGGATTTGGATTTATGGCGAATGGCTTTTTATTAAAGTAGTAGGTGATTAATCAAATGTAGGGATTAAGGATCTAAGCATTAGATCAAGCTTTTCGGATTTCAAGACCCTTTCGGTAAGTATGATAAGTTGTGGATATTTTGTTAAGAATTCGTATATTGATGATTAAATCGATTGTTCGGATTAAGTGTGTTGATAGAGGCGAATACCATTCAAGAAGGAAAGGAAGGTCCCTATCCCAAGTTTTTAAGAAGAGATCTGTCTCGGCGCTTAGGGATTGGCCACCGGGGTGTGGACCAAATGTCGAACAAGAAAGTAGGCAAATAGCCGTAGTATCGCCTAGTGATAGCATCGATGATCGAAAGCATAGTTCTCCAAGTGATCGGTGTGTGATTAACCCACCGCTTTCCGTATATGATATGTATGTGAAATGTGTATGTGTTATGAATGTGCTAACTAGTGCAATGGAAATTGTGATAAGGATACCCTCAAGGGTATGTCGATAATCCGGTAAGTACCAAACCCGATGATATGTGATTATTAATATGAATATGTGATAATATGCTTGATGAACATGCTCATGCATCATTACATTGTATCATTATTTTATGTGGCATGTGCATGGGTTGGGATATGAAAGAAGGTACGGGTGTACTTCGAGTACGTGGTTTGATGTTAGCCTTGAGCTACATCGTGGATTAACGTTGACTGAGGTCACGTTGTGGATTAATTGCGATTTAGTTCGCGTGGCTTGATGAGTGGCTATGTGCCTCATCGTGGTTGATATCGGCTATGTGCCATATCGTGGTTGATGAGTGACTATGTGTCCCATCGTGGTTTTGGTGTTAGCTACGGCTACATCGTGGATTGGCGCTGACTGAGGTCGCGTTGTGGACTATTGTGCTTAATTGCACGTGGACGACTGTGATTGCCTTTGGAGTGAAAAGGAGAGGGTGATTTGATAATCCCCTGGTGTGTGGTAGGCTGGACAAGGGGGTGTGTAGCGGATGGACCCTAGGTTTGGGTTGGGCTTCATAATTGCATGATTTCGTATGGGAACATATGTGGAAATGGGCCAAGCCCAATATGATATGTGGATTAATGTGGAAATGGGCAAAGCCCAAAGATATGAATGTGGATCGGTGTGGAAATGGGCTAAGCCCAAGATGTGGAAATTATGTGGTTAACTACCCTATTAGATGAATGTGATATGAATATGGGCCAAGCCCAGAATGTGTTAACATGTGAATATGATATTTTTTATCTGATATATGAGTTAATATGTGGTTAACATGTGGGTGGAAATCAGTGGACTAATTACACACTGAGTCTGTATGACTAACCCAATTTTTATTAAACATCGCAGATGATTCGTGGTGATTGGACCGGGTTGGAGTGGATACGAGGTGGCCCGTGCAGAAGACGTTTTATTTATTTAAAACAGTATATTATTAAGTATTTTTGTTAAATTATTTATTATAATAAGGCCCATTAAAGTGATTGAACATTTTTATTATGTTTAAGCTAGACGACCATTAAATTATTATTTGGAAGTGCTTTTAATTATGGCAACTTAAAAGCTTATAATAAAGTTTTAATTTGGATATTTCTATCAAGCTTATATTATTTAGAATTTTTAATTGGACATGATTTTCAAATGACAAAATTTTTAATGTTTTTCCCCAAAGTGAAATCAGTCTTCAAACGTTTTTCCGCAGTGGCATCTCAAATTCGGTCGTAACGAATGGGCCGGGTTTGGGGTGTTACAAATTATCAGATGAAAAGTTGGGTCCTTTGTTGCAACAAGTTGAATGTGGTATAATAGGGGACTTTGAAATGAACAAGGATGGCGTGCTGTGTTTTCGTGAAAGAGTTTGTATGCCCATGGATTCAGATTTGGGACAAATGATTCTACGGGAGGCACATAGTAGCCCTTATGCTATGCACTCCGGAGGAAATAAGATGTATCGGGATCTCCGTGAGCAGTATTGGTGGCCAAGATTAAAGCGGGAGGTTACTGATTTTGTGGGAAAGTGTTTGACTTGCCAACAAGTGAAGGCGGAACATCAATTACCATCAGGATTATTGCAACCGGTAAAGATTCCTCTATGGAAATGGGAGCGGATAACGATGGATTTTGTTAGTGGGTTACCCTTAACACCTACTAAGAAAGATTCTGTTTGGGTGGTAGTAGATCGATTAACGAAGATCGCTCATTTCCTACCAGTTAAATGCGGATTACTCATTTGCAAAAGTTGGCTAAGCTATATGTATCCGAGATCGTGAGGTTGCATGGGGTACCGTGTCTCATCATATCGGACGGGGATCCCGTGTTTACATCACGGTTTTGGAAAGCTTTACATGAGGCTTTGGGAACAAAGTTAAACTTGATGCGGCTTTTCATCCTCGATCGATGGTCGATCGAAAAGAGTAATTCAAATTTTGGAAGACATGTTACGAGGTTGTGTGATCGACTTGAGAGGTAGTTGGGAGGATTTTTACGTTGGCGAGTTCACGATATAATAACTTGATTACCAATCTAGTACCCAAATGGCGCCCTATGAAGCATTATACGATCGTAAGTGTCGTACCCCTACTTGTTGGACTGAATTGGGGGAACGATAGTTGTTGGGTCCTGAATTGATATCTGAGACGGAAGAAAAGGTAAAGGTGATTTGAGCGCGGTTAAAGGAAGCTTGAGATAGACAAAAGTTGTATGCGGATCTGAAGCGTAAAGATATTGAGTTTACGATGGGAGATCAGGTTTTTCTGAAAGTCTCGCCTTGGAAGAAGATTTTCAGATTTGGAAGAAAGGGCAAGTTGAGCCCTAGGTTCATTGGACCGTACCGTGTGTTGAAGCGTGTAGGACCAGTGGCCTATCAGCTTGAATTACCTCCTATGTTGAGTCAGATTCATAGTGTTTTCCATGTTTCTATGCTGAGGCGTTACAGATCGGATCCGTCTTACCTAGTACCAGTAGAAGAAGTGGAATTAAGGCCAGACTTGTCTTTTGAGGAGGAACTAGTGGAAATCTTAGACCGTGTTGTTAAGGTGTTAAGAAAGAAGACTGTGTCGTTAGTTAAGGTTCTTTGGCGAAATCATGGAGCGGAGGAAGCTACGTGGGAGCCTGAGGACGCAATTAGGGAACAATATCCTCACCTCCTTTAACCAGGAAAATTTCGAGGACGAAATTTTTTTTAAGGAGGGTAGAGTTGTAACATCCTAAAAATTTGAGTATCGTTATGATGCATGTTTTGGTGTTTAGCTTGTGTATGATTAAAGTTTTGCATGCTTAATATAGTCCTGAGAAGGCTCGGGATTATTCGGAACTAGAATAAATTTTAGTAGTGAGTATTTTATTAAAGTGGATCAAGTGATTATGATGCTTAAGTTAATTTAAGTGACAAAAGCTAGCATAAGATGAGCTAGTAGCAAGGTGGTGTTGCCGCATGAGTGATTGCTTGAGGGGAGAGGTTCGAATCCCATGGATAGCATTTAGGTGACTTTTATTTTTGTACTTGTATGGCATGTGTCGGTCAAGCTTTACTTATGGTAAGGTTGGACAAATTCTTTTATGGGAAGTAGACTAAGGGAAAAGGGCAAGCTTGAATTAAGGGATAGAATTAACTTGATTTTGGGGATAGGATTCTAAAGCTTTGGAAAGTGGAGGAACACAAGGCATGATACAAGGAAGTTGTCTTGGAAACTTTTGCATGGCCATTTTGACCATGTATTTGGGCGACATTATGGACAAAAGGGGGAGCCAAATTTGGTGGTTAGTTTGGGGTAGGATGGTAGCTTGTTAGAATTCTTTTGGTCATAATTTTTGCTCATCCAAAACATCTTTCCTATCATTTCCTTTCTCTCATAGCCGATTGTGTCTTTAGCTTGGAGAAAACAACTTTGCTGAGTTTCATTTAGGCATTTCTTTTTGACCATTTGGTCTTTTTTGCTTATCACTCTAGTATCCCATTGTGAGTCTTTCTCCTAGTCCCGAAACTACCAACACAAAAAGCCATTCCTTTTTCCTTCTCCTTCCCCATTTTCGAATGCATATTGTTCCTAAACTCATCTCTTTTCTCCTTCTCTTTTCTTCTTTTTGAAAACCGAATTATAACACCTTCTCTCCATTCTCTTTTCTTCCTCATTTTTATTTATCATTCAAATATTTTCTTCATTATTTTTCTCTCATGGCCGAATGATACTAATCCCATTTTCTTCAATTTTCCCTTCAAAGCCGAATCTTCTATTCATCTATATTGTCTTGTTGATTATTCTTTCAACCCTCGTTTAAACAATAGGTAAGGGCTTTCTTTTTGGTTCTTATGTTGGTTTATGGGTTGTTTTGGCCGAACCTTAAGTGTGGTAAAGGAGAGCCTTTTTGATCGAAACCATTATTCATTTCTCTTAGATAATTTCTTTCGTTATTTTGTTATAGTGAGATAGTGGTGGGTCGAATCATCACATTTTCGAAGACTTCGTAAAGCCATTCGAGTTGGAACATATTTGTCAAGGAATCCTTTGGAAATCACTCGGGATTTTAAGGTAAGCCGAGTTCGCTCTTTTAAGCCATTAGTATTAAATTTCCGATATATGGTAGGACTAATAATCTTTTGTCAATAAAGACAAATAAGATAGGGACGAAAAGGGTTATTAATAGTGTTCGGAAGAGGGGCGTTTCGCTATTCCCTAAATTCAAACGAAGAATTTGTTTTCAAAGAATCCGAGATTTTCCACCGGGTTGTGGACCCTCATCCGGCGAAAATCAATTATTTGAAGTCATTCGTACTCCTGAGCCATTGTTTGTTCATGGTTCTTTATCGGGTTATGAACCATCAATCGGGGAGAAATCACAAATAGTTGTCATTCGAGATTCCGAGGGTAAGGATCTAGATCGTTAATCATTAGAATAGTTTTATATTAAATATTAGTGTTCTAATCAAGAGTGACATATATTTAGGTATCGACGAGCGAGAAAGTATAGTTCTCACCGTAATCAGGTGTGTAACTTCACACGTATCTCATGGGTTATATTACCGTAAGCGATAGAATAAAAATCGTAAAGTCGGTAAAATTTGAAAATACGGTATATTCGCACTTTTTGTGTGAATGCATGAAACCAATATTAAGATTGTGGAAAAATTACGGTTTTGCCCTCAATGGGCTATATCTTAGAAAAAAATGATATTTTGGGCCACATGATTATTTGATAAATCGGCCAAAGTGTGAAAATTGTCGAAAAAAGCCACATGTGTATAATGGGCCAAGAAATCGCTAGATCGTAAATGGGCCAAGGTTGGCTAGTTCGTTAAAAAGGGCCAAATTGTTGTTTTGGACTAATGGGCCAAATTGATAATTTGTAATATGGGCTTTTTGTTGAAATTTATCTCATGAATATATTGTTATGCATTATATATATACATGACTGCATGGGTTGGGATAAATGACGAAGAGAAGAAAGGCCCGTTGCCAAATATCTAGTTCGGTGGCTCTGCCACAAATATTATAAATGGCCTGTTGCCACAAATATTATATCTGGCTTAATGCCTGCTATTGGTGTGTTGGCGGGGTGGGTTGACTTGATCCCCACAGGGTGTGTTGGTTGGTACGGGGTGTGTAGCGGATGGAAATTAGGCTTGGTTGGGAATTGCATAACACATGCATTAATTTTTATACTTGATTTATATATATGCATTGTACATTTGTAAATGGGCTCAAGCCCATCTAATTGCTTAAAAGGTATTGGCCCAGTGAACACGGTAAGTGGGTTACACATTGAGTTCTAAGTAACTCACCCCATTTTTTTTACCCCTTCTCGGTAATGATAATTGATAGAGGCTTGGGCGGGGATGACTTCGTGTGGAGGCCATACTACGAATGATGAGTTATAAAAACTTTGAACTTCTTTTAAGTATTTTTATTTAAGTACTATTTCAATTGCGATGTAATGAGGCCTCTGTATTATTTTTATGGATTTTTATGCGTGGATTGATTTTAATATGTTTTAGCTACTTTAATGGGGTTGTTAATCTTTTATAAATGTTTTCTTAAACTTGCGTATAAAAGAGAGGATTTTTTTATATCACTTACTCGTAAAATTTTGTGAAAACTCTTTTATAAATTTATTTCAACCAATTATTAAAGTTTTTAACCAATGATTTCTCTGAAAATCAATTTGTAAATTCTTATGTTTTAAAAAAACATGGTGTTCAAATAAATCTCAATTTTTGATAAACTCCAACTTCAAATTGTTTTCAAGAATTGTTTTCATTAAAAACATTGGTGCTTAAGTGTAAGTTCGTTTTTTGTGGCATGCCAATCCTGGTCTTAACGCGTAGGCCGAGGTTGGGGTGTTACACGAAACTTTCACACACATTAATTCACATATAATAAGCACCGAAAATAATATTTAAAAATTTTTTGGACTCGGATTCGTGGTCCCGAAACCGCCGTTCTGATTAGGGTCAAATTCAGACTGTTACAAGTTGCAATTGGGATTTTTGGCCAAAACAATACCAAGACTTTACCAAATGCCAAAGTAAAATTCCAGCCACCTATCTACCCCCAAAACCGTCCACATGCATTGCCATAAGGGTCAAAATTTTGCCAACCATACTTTCCATAGCATTCTCCATGAAATAAGCCACTTGTTCCCCTTACTTGCCTTTTCCTTTTGATTCCTTTCCCCAACCTCAACCTTTCCTTAATTCCTTAGCCACCTTACCAAAAATAAAGAAGTCAAACTTGCCATAAATACCTCTTGGCCGACACTTAAAGAAAGAGTGCAAAAATATAAGTCAAAAATTACACACAAAGGGATTCGAACCTCTTCCCTCAAGGTACTACATGTGGCGCCTTAACCTTCTTACCAATAGCTCATTTATGCTAGCTATTTACTCAATTATTTCCATATGCTTTAAGGTCACTTACTCCATCTCCTTAAAGTACTAAATGCCAAAAATTTTCACTAGGTCCAAATGAACCCCGAGTCTTCTCAGGACCTCCTAAACATACACAATTAATAATTTAACTAGCTTAACACCAAAAACAATGCAACACATAAAATTCCAAATTTTAGGATGTTACACGAAATAAACGACTATTCGATTATTTTTTATTTCCCCCGATCCAAATCCATTTTCTTTGGTTCTTGATCTAAACATATTCAAATTAAACTTATTTAAACACCATTTGATTCAATTTAATCTAAAAACACATAAATGGAAAAATTACAATTTTGCCCCTAATATTTTACACTTTTTGTAACATCCCAAAATTGGGCCTAGTAGAATTGGACCTATTGGGCCCATTGGACCTTGAGCGTAGAAACGTTTTAAAATTCATGGGAATTTGAGAACGGCATTATTTCAAGTTGGACTTATTAGGAAGGTGATTTTGGAGAGTTACGAGGTTTCTAGGAAGTTCCGGGTTCAAGTTAAGTTATAGGAAGAATTTTATGTTTAAGCACTTTAAGGAGAGATAGTAAGTGACCTCAATGTTTATGGAATTAAATGAGTAATGTGCTAGCATAATTGAACAACTGGTAAGAAGGTTATGGCACCACATGAAGTACTTGGAGGAAGAGGTTCAAATCCCATTGTGTGCAAATTTTGACTATTATTTTTGCATTCTTTCCTAAGTGTCCAGCCAAGCATGTAAATAAGGCAAGGTGGACTTTTATTTTTGGCAAGATGGCTAAGGAAAATAGGAAAGGATGAAGGTGAGGAAAGAAATCAAGAGAAAGGGAAAGTAAGGGGAACATGTGGCCTTTTTCAAGGGAAGTGTTATGGAAAGTGTGGTTGGCCAATTTTTACCATTATGGTCATGAATGTGGATGGTTTTGGGTGTAGAGGGAGGTAGCCGAATTTTCTTTGGCAATTGGTAAAAGTTTTGGTGTTGTTTTGGCCAAAAACTCCTATTTGCAACTTTTGTGTCATTTTTCTTTTCTCTCCAAATTTCCTTCTCCTTATTGCCGAATCTTCAAGCTTTGAGTGTACATCTTTCTCCTTTGTTTGGCCGAATCACTCACCTTTTTGTTCATCTCCCCTTAGATAGCTGAAATAATCTAGCACTCTTCTCTCCATCCATTCTTTTCTTTTGACCTTTTCATCAACATTTTATCTATTCTTAATTCGACATTACCTTGTGATCAAATCATCCTCTTTTCGTAGTGATTTAAGTGAGTGGCGCTACAAGGAAATTAACAATCGGTAGTAGTTCTCTCTTTGTCGATAACTTTGTTTCATCCGAGTTTTTCCTTAATAATTGAGTGTTCTTCTTTCTCTCTCGTTGGGTCTGAGTTACATTCTATTCTGTGATATGGCCATCATTGGATTTAGGGCTTTCAACAAGGTGAAGGAGCACAAGTGATTTGTATTAACCAAATCGTTATCGTCGACTTGTCAAGCAAGTGGGGTAAGAACGTTGTTATAAGATTTGTTTTGATCAAAGGTGGGATAATTGCTAACGACTCTTTCGCTCACCAAATATTGTTAGGATGGGATTTCAGTAGCCAAAGGGTAGGATCGATTTTTGGTGCACTGAGGGAGATCACATTCGTGGTGTTGAAACAGTAGAAAGCACAACTTGTAATCAAGGTGTGTAATCCCGTACCCTTCCGAATACCTGTTTGAAATGGCGTGAAATCTCATTCCTCTCTGAAATTTTGCATGAAATGTTCTGTGATTCGGTCGAAATACCGAAGGAAAACCGGAAACCGGCATCCGTGACCACTCGGGCGTGCGTATATTCGTAGTGGTAACCATATTTTTGCAATGAAACAGTTTGGTCAGCAGCAGTGACATGATTTTGAAAAATCACGAAAAATAGGATAAAGCGATTTAGAAAGTGAAAAAGATATCAAAATAAAGCTTATTGTGTCTATTTTTAAGTGAAAGAAACAAAAGAGGAAGAGGAATTGTATATTCTGTGATATCTTAATTTTAGTGAGACTGGTTCTGATTGACTTCGTGGTTCCCTATTCTGTCTTGGAAAAATCGTTTAAAATTGTAAAAAGTGAATTATGAGTTATAAGTTATATGTATAGATTCCTTAGTGAGCCTATTTTTAATAGAAACAAGTGAAAGCAACATATGAAATCCGTACAGTGAGATATTTGAATTTTGGGTAAGAAAGGTCAGAACCATTGGTCAGTGAAACAAGGGAAACTTTAAGGAATAAACTGTACTAAATGGTTAAGCGAAAAATTCTGGAAAGATTTTAGTAAGAAGATATATGAGTCTAGTTTCAAGGAAAATTTACAGATTTAAATTTCGAGTTTCCTAACTCGATTTATAGTCAATTTAGTCAGTATGACGCAGATGGACAGTTTCAATTTTTATGCCTCACATTAGTAGTTAAGTCTAGGTTGCGAAATTACCAAAATACCCTTGGAGGGTAAATTACCGAAATACCCCTGGATTGCGAGATTACCGAATTACCCTTAGTGGGTAAAATTACCGAATTACGAAAATGCCCCTATGGGTCGAAATTATGAAAATGCCCCTATGGGTCGAAATTACGAAAATGCCCCTATGGGCCGATTTGTTATATTGCCTTAATGGGCCGATTTGTTATATTGCCCTAATGGGCCGATTTGTTATATTTCCTTAATGGTACGATTCGTATATTGCCTTAAATGGGCCGATTTGATATTTGGTCTTAATGGGCTAATTTGCAAGTGCTACAATGGGCTGAATTTTTGTAATGAATCTCTAAATTAATTCTTGTTGTTTATATTTGTAAATATCATGATTTGCTATGTATGATGCATTTACATGATTTTGCATGGGATGGGAAAATGTTGAAGAGAAGTGATTCCGGTGGCACTGCCACAAAAATGTTTGTTAATATGATACTATGATTACGGTGGCTCGCCACAATCAAAATTTGTTATAAATGGCATAATGCCTGCGATTGGTGTGTTTGGCGGGGTGGGTTGACTTGATCCCCACAGGTGTGATGGGATGGTACGGGTGGTGTGTAGCGGATGGATTATTAGGTTGGTTTGGGATTGCATACATTCATACATTTGCTTCATTTTAAGATTGTTATGTGAAAGGGCTTAGGCCCATGATATTGCTATATGGGTTCAGGCCCAGTGGATGACGGTAAGGGGATTTCACACTGGAGTTCTTGTAACTCACTCCCCTTTTCCTTAACCCTTGTAGGTAATGCTCCGTGACGAGGACTTGGGGCCATGGATGACTCGATGGAGGCCATACTTCAGAAATGGTGTTCTTGAACTTTATAATTTCTATTTCCGTTCACTTTACAATTTTGGGTTTTTTTTATGTTGTAATAAGGCCTCTGGAGTATTTTATTATTTGCTTTATGGTTGTTATACTTATTATTTTGCTTAAATTGTTTAAAATGAGAATTTTCTAAAAACTTAAATAAAGGTTTTCCAAAATCGATTAACAAATGGATTTCATAATAAACTTTTATAAATATTTTAACACGGAAGTTTTCACTCGAACTTTCAAACGATATTTTCAAAAGACACGGTTTTATAAGATCATTAGTTCAAATTTTCGATTTCTCAATTAACTTTCGAGGATTAGTAGTATTTTATCAAATATTTCTAATTAAACATGTTTTCTTGATTATAACAGAATAATATCTATTTTAGTACAAATCAAAAGGGATTTAACACGTTTTTCTCATGTGACATGTCAGATTCGGTCATAACGCATGGGCCGGGTTTGGGGTGTTACACTTTTTGCAATTTAGTCCCTATTGCATAAAACACAAAATATGCAAAATTTCATAATACCATGCCTAAGCCGAATTTTACCCATGCTCATACAAGTCCATTTATTTCATTTATTTCACATTTTAGTCCCTAAATTTATTATTTTTACAATTTAACCCTAATTACTCAAAATCATCAAAATTTCCAATACAAAACATATTAATTCAAAACATATCTTTCATAATCTATCATCTAACATCACAAAACTCATGAATTCATCAATGGCTTAACTCAAAATATTCATCAAAATAAAAAATTAAAGCATGGGTTTTGTACATTTCATAGCAACGATTTCAAAAACGTAAAAATTATCAAAAACCGAGCTAGTTACATACCTTAATCAAGCTTTTATAAGGCCGAATGTTGCTTGCTTTTTCTTTTTATTTTCCTTAGCTATTTTCGACTTTAGAATAGATTAACATTGTAACATCCCAAAATTTGAGTATTATTTGTGTTGGCTCGGGTATGAATTTTGTGTGTTAGCATAGTCTTGTGAAGGCTTGATTTTATTAAGGAAGCTAGAATAATTTTTAGTATGGTTTATTTAATGAAGTGGATTAAGTGAGCTTAGCACTTAAGTTAATTTAAGTGTTAATTAAAGCACAAGAGGAGTAAGTGGCAAGATGGTTAAGGAGCTTGAAAGGCTGCTTGAGGTTAGAGGTTCGAGTAGCATGTTTAGCATTTTGAAGGCTTATTTTTGAATCCTAGCATTTATGGACGGTCAACCATTGTTTATGATAGGTTGGACTTTCATCTTTTGGCAAGTTGAATTTTTGTTTAAGGAAAGCTTGAAATTGGGGATAAGAATCTTAAGGTTATGGAAGGTTGGGGAGACATAAGGCTTGGTTTTAGGATGATGTTTTGGAAGGTATTCCTAGGCCTTTAGTGGATGTATGTGGACGACATGGGTGTCTAAGGGGGTGGCCAGAATGTGATAGGTAGCTTGGGGGGATAGTTGGCCAATTTTTGTCATTTGAACATCTTTTGCAATTGTTTTGTTTTTTTCTCTCCAAAAACTTTCCTCCTTGGCCGAATGTGTCTTGTGCATTTTGGTGCATTTTGCTTTTGATTTTACCCTCATTTTGTTGAATCAAATCATACCATTTTCCTTTCTTTCATTTGCTCTTTTGAAACCGAAACTACAATCTATCTTTGTGCATTTTTGTGCACTTTCTTTTGGCAAAGAAGTGTTTGGCCTAATCTCTCCCACATCTCTCTCTTTTTCTTTCTTTCAATATTATTCAAATCATATTTTCCTTTACACTCTCTTGGCGAATCATTCTTCATCTCAAATCCCATTTCTTTTCATTTACTCAAAGTTAAAACACCCATTTACATTTTATTTCTTCTTCTCTTTTATATAGCCGAAACTCTCATATTCTTTTGATTTATTTTTGGCCGAATATTCAAGGGTAGGACTTCATTTGATTTCTTCAATCGGTTTTGGTAATAGGTAAGTGTTCATGGCGATTTTATTATTATTTCTTTTCTCTTTTCTAAGTCATTTTCTTGTGGACAAAAGCCGAATCTTTGGGCATTGTTAGCAAGGTTCTAACCATTATAGGAATCGATTATTCATTTAGGCTTTTTGGGACTTCTACTAATCGATCTAATTTTTCTCTAGCGATCAAAGGTTGGTAAGTCAAGTGGTAAGAAATCTTGTCGATTCATTATTCTTTAATGGATGTAAAGCCAAAGGCTATGGTGGATAAGGATTGTGGTTGGCCGAATGGTTTATAGTAATGATTTAAGTATTGGCCGAATGTAGGGGCAAGGTGATCTAGTGCGGTAGAGCGGATCTTTGGATTTTAGTATTATGCGTTGGTGAAAGGTGTGTATCTTACACACTTTATAACTTGGTTTATATATGTATATTTGTGTGTTATAACTAATCATATTATGAAAGTGGGTAAATCGATGAGATCTGGATATGATACCATGATGGTATGAATGAGGATTCGGGTAAGTCCGTTTCAATATGTTGTTAATACATGTGGATTGAAATTATGATCTACGATTTATGATATATTCGTTATGAGATACATATCAAAGTTTATTGACGTGATTTGTCTATCTATTGCATTGGTATGGGCAATATGAGTGGAGGGGGAAGATTGATGATTCGTGTCTTCGGACACCAGTGGTTTGGCACCACCAGTGGTTTGGCACCACCAGTGATTTGGTATCACATTCGTGTCTTCGGACACCAGAGGTTTGGCACCTCATAGCGACTTGTCCCTGTGGTTAATTCCACCGTGGGTTGGCCCCACTTTTGAGATATGGGATCGTCTGCCAGTGATTTGGTATCACACGTGGGTTGGCCCCACAACTTGATGATTCGTGTCTTCGGACACCAGGTGGTTTGGCACCACCAAAGTGATTTGGTATCACATTCGTGTCTTCTGACACCGAGAGGTTTGGCACCTCATAGCGACTTGTCCCCGTGGTTAATTCCACCGTGGGTTGGCCCCACTTTTGAGATATGGGATCGCCCTGCGGTGATTTGGTATCACACGTGGGTTGGCCCCACAGATGGATTATTTGTGACTTTGGTCACCAAAGATTTGGTATAACATTTATATCGTGACTTCTGGTCACCAGTGGTTTGGCACCACCAAAGGTTTTGTACCACACGGTAGAAAAGGAGTTATGGATGGCTAGGTTGGGTGCATTATACATATATGTTGCTTTGTTATAATTTGTGTAAGTATGTGGTATTTACCCGGAGAGGGAATATGCACTGAGTCTTGGTGACTCACCTTCTCCTTATCTTTTCAGTGATTCGTGAGATCGCGGATATGGAGCCGGATGAACTCGAGGAGGCCATGCAATAAAGTTTGGTTTTACATGAACTTTCATTTGGGTACCATATTTTAATTTTGGGTTTTCATATTTTATGGATTTGTAATAAGGCCTCTTTAATTATGGTTTTGGATTATTTATATGCTTTGAGATTTATTCTAAACATGTTTAAGCATGTCACTTGGTTAATCTAATAATTGAGCTCAAAGTTTTCTAAACTAAAAACTCGCAATGGTTTTAAAAATCTTACCATCGGGTAATATGAATAGTTCGATGAAAAAAATTACAAGTTAAGTGTTTTCAACAAATTAAGTGATTTCCAAAATTCAAGTTTCTATACTCAATTGCAAATGGATTTTCAAAGTGATATTTCAAATTTTCTTAAAAAGATATAAATGTTTTCTTATCTATGATTTATTCACTTATTTTAAAGTTTTATGTAATTCAAAGTAAATCTCAGTTTTAACTTATTTTCGACAAATAAAGAATTTCAAAGAGTTTTTCACAAAATTTAAAATTCGATTTTAATTGATAATTCGATTCTTTCAAAAATATTTTCCTTAGTGACATACCAAATTTGGTCGTGGCGTATTGACCGGGTTTGGGGTGTTACAAATTGGTATCAGAGCCAAGTTCAAAAGCTCGGCTGTGGGCCCGAGGCCCAAAATGTTTTAAAGAATGGATTTTAAAATGTTTTGTTGAAAATTATATGGTTGGAAAGGCATGGCCTCGAGTCTCCGACATCAATCCGCCCTGGTAAGTACATCAAACTGTTGATTTTGATGATATGATATGATGATGTTGGCATGATTGTATAGTAGTAGGAACTACTCTAGAAACCCAAACTATATGTTGAATGTACTCGCGAAACAACTTCTTATTAAAATTATTCATAAAACTGTGCTTTAAAGAAAGTGGAATATTGACTAATGCATAAAACTTTTTAATCAGATAAGTCGAGACTTTAGGCATGAGTACTCGTGGTCGAGGTCTTATGATTCGTGGATGCGGTTGGGGTAGGATGGCTGTGTCTGAGCCAGTGAGGTCGGGTCAAGGATCCGAAAATGAGGTACCACTACCCCCACCACCAGCGGTTGGAGTTGAGCATCAGGATCAAACGGGGAATGACGCAGTGTCTCAGGCGATGCTGCGAGTTCTTGAGAGGGTAGCTGGAATTGGTGGAGGCACAAGAATTCGGAAATCCGTATCTGAGCGACTTCGAGCCAATGGAGCAGGGGTATTTCGAGGTGTTTCAGCTAGTGCGGCTGAATATTGGCTAGAGGCGACGGAGCGAATCATGGATGATTTGGATCTGAATGCTGAGGAAAAGCTGAAAGGAATCGTATCGCTTCTTCGGGATGAGTCATATCAGTGGTGGCTCACAGTACAGAATGGTGCTGCAGCGGAGGATCTCACTTGGGATTATTTCAAGGCAGCGTATCAGCGGAAATACATTGGGTCTAATTACATTGATGTGCAGCGTAAGGCATTTCTGAGTTTGATCCAAGGTAGTAAGTCTGTGTCGAAATATGAGGCGTAAATTTTTAAGATGAGCCAGATATCTTTGGAGGTATTGTGGCATCGAGCACGAGCGATGTGTTCGATTCGAAGATGGTTTGAGGGACGAGCTGAGATTGTTGATTGCTCCACATCAGGAGCGAGAGTTTGCTGCTTTGGTTGAAAAGGCTAAGATAGCCGAAGGAATCAAGGAATCTGCAAGGCAGAGTTACGACCGGAACAAGCATAAGAGAGGTTACGGATCATCGGGATCACCGTGTAATTCTCAAAAGAGGGCTAGGCAAAGTGGGCCGAATCGGTGCAGGAGGCCCGCATTCGCTAATCGTGGACCAGCAGACGGTAATCGATGTGGGAAATATCATTGGGGCGAATGTTGGACCGGAGGGAAAGGATGTTTCGAGTGTGGCTCATTGGATCATCGTGAGAGACTCGCCCATGTAAAGCTAGCCAAGAATCGGTCCGAGGGTCAAGGTCGTGCTCGGTTCGAAAATGAGGACCGCCACCACATAGAGGTCGTGGTAATGGTAGAGGAGGTAATGGTTCTGGTCGAGGTCGAGGAGCATCCGCGGAGGTGCTGGCAACACCGAGGCAAGACAACCCGGTTTGGTGTATGCAAATGAGACGTCGAGAGGAGGCGGCGACGCACCTGGACGTCATAACCAAAGATGCGTTCTTAATCTTTGGTGAACCATATCTTTGCTTTGATAGATGTGGGTTCGACACATTCGTATGTTGCCGATAACATAGTAGAGACCATGAGCTTAGTTTCTAGATCGCTTCTAGGAGGATGACCGTTTAGCCCTCTAGGTCACTCAGTAGAAGTAAATAAGTCAGTATAGAGATGTACCCCTAGAACTCCAAGGGGTAGCATTCGTAGGCGATTTGATGGAATTACCATTTGAGGAGTTCGATCGATACTTGGGATGGACTGGTTAGCCAAGTACCAAGCAAGTTTGGATTGCACTGCTAAGCGCATGGTTTTGAAGTCAGTTGAGGGCGAAGAGGTGGTCATGATAGGTAATAGAAGAGATTATCTATCCAACGTGGTATCTGCGTTGAAAGTCGTGTGAAGTTGGTTAGGAAGGGTGCGGAGGCATTCGTGGTCCATGTGTGTGCGTTGGAGGCTAAGGAGTCTAATGTGGGGAATGTCCGCATGCGGTAAAGGAATATGTTGACGTATTTCTGAAGAACTTCCGGACTACCTCCGGACCGTGAAGTTAAATTTGGTATAGATCACATTATCTTAACGGCAGCGCCAGTGTCTATAGCTCCGTATAGGATGGCACCGGAGGAATTGATAGAATTAAAGGCTCGATTCGTGGAGTTGTTGGATCGAGGTTTCATTCGACCAAGTGTTTCGCCATGGGGCGCGCCGGTACTTTTTGTCAAGAAGAAATATGGTACGATGCGGATGTGTATAGACTACCGCCAGATTGAATAAGTCTGCCGATCAAAAACAAGTATCCTTTGCCGAGGATAGATGACTTGTTTGATCACCTTAAGAAGCAACGATTTTCTCAAGATTGATTTAAGGTCGGATATCATCAATTAAAGGTGAAAGAGGTTGATATCCATAAGACGACTTTTTCGCACTTTTCGGTATGGGCATTACGAGTTTACGGTGATGCCGCTTGGGTTGACTAACGCTACGCGGTGCATTTATGGATATGATGAATCGAGTATTCCAGCAGTCTTTGGATCAGTTTGTTGTGGTATTTATAGACGATATTTTGGTATACTCAAAGTCAAAGGAGGAGCATGATGCGTATTTGCGAGTAATGTTGCAGATTCTGAGGAAAAGTAGTGTGACGCCAAATTTAGTAAGTGCGAGTTCGGCTTAGGAGGTGACTTTCTTGGGTCACGTAGTATCAGCTGAGGGGATTAGAGTGGATCCTCGGAAGATTGAGGTAGTGTTGGATTGGAAGTCGCCTAAGTCAGTGGCTGAGATTCGGAGTTTTCTAGGTCTGGCGGGGTATTACCAAGATTTGTAGAAGGATTTTCTTTGATAGCAGCACCTATGACCAAGTTATTGAGGAAAGGAGTTCCATTTGTGTGGACCGAGAAGCGGCAAGAAAGTTTCGACAAGTTGAAGAAGATTCGATCAAGCTCCGGTTTTGATTCAACTCGAGGCGAGCAAGGAATTCACGGTTTCTCGTGATGCATCACATCTGGTTTGGGATGTGTCTTTGATGCAGAAGGGAAGGTAGTGGCTTATGCATCTCGGCAGTTGAGACCACATGAGGTTAATTATCCGACGCATGACTTGGAATTAGCTCGCTGTGGTTTTTGCTTTGAAGATATGGAGACACTATTTGTATGGAGAGAAGTCGATAGTCTACACGGATCACAAGAGTCTTAAGTACCTTTTGACTCGTAAGGACTTGAACTTGAGGCAACGTAGATGGATCGAGTTGTTGAAGGACTATGACTATTCGATCGAATATCATCCCAGCAAGGCTAACGTGGTGGCAGACGCGTTGAGCCGTAAGGTTGTATCGGATTTAAGATCGATGTTTGCTCGTCTTAGCTTATATGACGATAGGAGTCTTTTGGCTGAACTGCAAGTCAAGCCGACTTGGTTAGAGCAAATCAAGGAGAAGCGATTAGAGGATGATGGTTTAAATGATCGGAGGTTGCGATTCGAGCGGAGGTTTAGAGGAATATAGTTTGTCCAAATGATGGAGTACTGTGTTTTAAAGGGAGAGCTTGTATGCCGAAGGATGTTGAGTTGAGGCAAAGGATTCTTCGGGATGCACATAATAGCCCATATGCTATGCATCCTGGAGGAAGCAAGATGTATCGGGATTTAAGAGAGCGATTTTGGTGGCAGTGTCCGAAGTGAGAGGTAACCGAGTTTGTGGGTAAATGTCCGACGTGTCGATGAGGTCAAGGCGAGCATCGCCATTCTTATGCAGGTTACTTCAGTGGTGAAGATTCCACGATGGAAGTGGGAAAGGATCACTATGGACTTTGTCGCGGATTACCTCTTACGCCTAGTAAGAAGGATTCAGATTTGGGTGATTGTGGATTGTCCGACTAAGTCACCATTTCATTCCGTGTAAGGATGGATTATTCGCTTGAGAGGTTAGCTAAGTTGTATGTAGCGAGATAGTGAGGTTGCACGGTGTGCGGTGTCGATCATCTCGGATAGAGATCCTAGATTTACATCGAGGTTTTGGAGAGCGTTACATCAGGCTTTGGGTATACGGTTGGATTTCAGTACCGCATTTCATCCACAGTGTAACATCCCCAAACCCGGCCCATTCACTACGACCGAATCTGGTTATGTTAGTGAAAATATTTTAGACTTAGAATAAAATAGTAAAAATTTATTTGCTCTTGGAAACCATGTTCTTTTGAAATTATAGCCACATGTTTAATAATTCCATATTTGAATAAGTAAGTTATAAAAAATATAACCATCTTCACATAGTGTTTCAATTTAAACAAACCATAATAGAGTTAATAATAAAATGATACCAAAATAATAAAATAAATCCTTATTACACCCATTATTTGAATGAAATACTTAATATTTAATATAGCCAAAAACATCTCCTTCGGCATGGGCCACCATGTATCCTCTCCGATCCCTGGTCCATCTCATGAATCACCTCGAAATGTTAGGAAAATAATTGGGTGAGTCCACGGACTCGATGCATAACCACAACACAAATTTCCCTACACGTATGGGCTTGGCCCATACCCACACAATCCTCAAAACAAATCATGCAAAGATGCACTTCAACCCAACCTACTATCCAACCGCACGCCAACCTTAGCGCACTCCTCGCCTAAGGCCGTGGATAAACCACCACCGATCACCTCGTGATCCAAAACATTACCTTGGCAACTCTCTCACACAAGGCCGTGGTGAGCCACCGATCAACCAAAATGATCTCAACCTCAATATTTGTCTACGGTGATGCACATAGCCATCAACCGCCGAGATGGGCTCTAGCCAACATCTCCTTGAGGTAGCACGGTTAACCATCAAGCGCTAATGTAGCCGAGCTATCATTAGACCACGTACACCTTATGTACACTTCCTCCTTCATCGAATCAAGCCCCACCTCATGCAAATATGTAGATGCTACATGTTAAGTCATCATATCACATAAGAATATAAATATATATATACATAAATAAATACATCACAAATAATCTTACCATCACCAGTTCTCATCACTTAAGCCATTATAATCTGCTTCCATACATAATACATATGTTTAATAATTAGCAAGCAAACCGAGAAATAGTGCGATGATTACGCACCTTCTAGCACAACCAATCAAAACCCGAAATGCTACTTAATGCCTCTGCAAAAGCTGACTAAACGAATCCCGAAAAGATCTCCTGCGCTAGGCTCTCCTCCCCTACAACCGGCCTTGGCATCAAAACCTTAGGTTAAAACGAATACTAAATACATAGCTTATTAAAACAAAGCCTTACCAAAATCGATTGCTATGGAACCCGAAGAGGTCTATGCTAACATTCGGCCAATAGTACTACCAAATTGAGGGAAGGAAAATTCGGCACAAAGGTGGTGTGGATTCGGCTAACAAGAAAATCAAGGAGAGGGAATAGTAGTTTCGGCCAAGGAGGTTTGAGAAGAGGGAAAGAAAAGTGTGGGGGTGTACTTTCGGTCAAAATGGAAGAAGAGGGATGCAAGAGTGGGTGGTTCGGCTAAGGGTCTTTAAGGAAAAGAAAAAGGGAAACTAGAAATGGAGGTTTCGGTTTAGGAGAGTGGGAGAACAATGGAGAAACTTTCGGCAAGAAATCAAGTGGGGAAAAACTAAAAGGTGAGCACCCTCCCCTATTTATAATATTCGCCAAGCTCCCCTAAAAGAAACAAAATTCGCCAAACACTCAACTCCCTTCAAATCCCATTATTTCCTCCTACAATTCCTCCCCAACATCCATTCAAAAGTTTGAATGAGTCAAACCTCCACCTAGCCAAATTTCAAAAGCAAAGACCAAGTCTTCTCCATCTTTTAAGCGCCCAAACCGAATCCAACATCTCCCCTCTCATGACGCAAAAACAAACCCAAGATGCTACCTCCGCACTCGAACACCGCCCTTCCCTTGCACCCGAGACGTCACTTCTTCAAGCTCTTAGTGGCGTCTCCTTGCCACTCCACCAGCCCATCTTTTGTGCCTTAATCCCACAAAAATTTCTCTTAAGACCACATCACCAAGCTCCCTTTTAGCACTTAAAAACTAAAATTTTCCAAAGTCCTCCCTTTAATCCGAGCATTCCCAACACCTCTCAAACACATCTAAGCATACCCAAAACTCCTTTAGAACACGAATTATACCCAACCTGCATAGCCCCTAAACCAGGGTGTTACAATTCTACCCTCCTTAAAATAATTTCATCCCCGAAATTACTTGTCTAAACTAACAGCTCAATTCCTCCCACTACGCTATGGCTGGGCACTCTGATCTTAAAGAGCTAACATGCTTCTAGGCACAGATTCTAAGTTCATACTCAAAATTCCACATGCTTTGCGAAAAACAAAACAAACAATCACTAAAACGAACAAAACAACAAAGAATATTCCCGACATAAGGAACTTACCAGCTGACACATCAGGCACATCCTTATCCTCCCTCTCGACGGATCGCATAAACCAAACTCGGGTCATCGTGCCTCGGTGCTACCATTACCGCGGTCTCATCGCTCCCACGACCTTGGCCGGAACCATTCCCTCCATGGTTCAGACCACGACCTCTTGTCGCTTGCTGACCACTTCTGCCTGGTTGCACATAACCTTGACCCACTGACTGAGCCCTGTTCGGATCCTGGGGACAATCCTTAACCAGATGAGTCTTGGACTTGCATCTAAAACATTCTCGAACACGATTCCAGCACTCGCCAACATGGTACCTTCCACATTGAGCACACGGACGATCTGGATTTCCGGCGGCTGACTTAGCAATATGAACAGGAGTCTCAACCCTCGGTCTTTTCTGAACCCTCTCAACCACTTCTGACGGTCCAACACTTCTCTTATCACGGTTCCTTTCTCTGTTCTGCCTCTCAGCCTTTTTGACCTCCTCAGCTATCCGAGCTTTCTCCACTAATACGGCGAAGTCTCTTTCCTGATGCGGAGCAATCAAAATTCGCAGCTCATCCCGCAGACCATCTTCAAATCTGACACATCTCTCATAATCCGTTGCCACGATGCCCCGAGCATACCGGCTCAAACGCAGAAACTCAGCTTCGTACTCCGCTATTGACTTGCTACCTTGCACCAGATTAAGGAACGCCTTCCTCTGAGCATCCATATAGCTCGCTCCGACATACTTCCCCTCAAACTTGATCTTAAAGTAGCCCCAGTCCACTCGATCCACAGGGGTACTTTCCTTAACCGTGAGCCACCACTGGTAGGCTTCATCCCGTAGCAACGAAACAACACCTTTAAACTTTTCCTCAGCAGTCAAGTCGAGATCATCCATAATCCTTTCAACTGCCTCCACCCAAGATTTGCCCACGTTCGAGCTACCCGCACACTCTCTCGAAAACCTCGGCTCCATTCGCCTAAGCCTTTCGGCACCGACTTCCGAGTCCTATTGCCCACATTGGCTCCTGCCACTCGTTCGAGCACTCGCAGCACCGCCTGTGACACTGCGTCGTCTCCTCCAGTCTGATCCTGCTGTTCAACCTCAACAGCTGGTGGCGGTGCATCGCTCTCTGACCCATGGCGTGACCCAACTGGTTCCGATACTGACATCCTGCCTCTACCAAGTCCACGAGTATTGCGACCACGCCCCCTAGAACTCATATCTAGCGCCTCGATTTAGTCTGTTTAGAAAGTTTTATGCATATGTTTGAGTAGACTATTCCTAGGGTCCAACAGATCCTAGTATTCTAATCTACGAGCCCAAACTAAGCCCATAATAAGTCATACAAACAAATCACTTCAAGAAAGTCCGAAGTACTTACAGTGGACTTCTGCCTGAGGTACAGTGCCATGCCAAAATATCCTAAAAAAACCCATATTTTGAAAAGCCCATTTTGAAAATGTTTTGGGCCCAAAACCTCAAAGCCGAGTTTTGAACCGGCTCGATACTAAATCAGAACATCCCCAAACTGGCCCATTCACTCTACGACCGAATCTGGTTATGTTAGTGAAAATATTTTAGACTTAGAATAAAATAGTAAAAATTTATTTGCTCTTGAAACCATGTTCTTTTGAAATTATAGCCACATGTTTAATAATTCCATATTTGAATAAGTAAGTTATAAAAATATAACCATCTTCACATAGTGTTTCAATTTAAACAAACCATAATAGAGTTAATAATAAAATGATACCAAAATAATAAAATAAATCCTTATTACACCCATTATTTGAATGAAATACTTAATATTTAATATAGCCAAAAACATCTCCTTCGGCATGGGCCACCATGTATCCTCTCCGATCCCGGTCCATCTCATGAATCACCTGAAATGTTAGGAAAATAATTGGGTGAGTCCACGGACTCGATGCATAACCACAACACAAATTTCCCACACGTATGGGCTTGGCCCATACCCACACAATCCTCAAAACAAATCATGCAAAGATGCACTTCAACCCAACCTACTATCCAACCGCACGCCAACCTTAGCGGACTCCTACCTAAGGCCGTGGATAAACCACCACCGATCACCTCGTGATCCAAAACATTACCTTGGCAACTCTCTCGCACAAGGCCGTGGTGAGCCACCGATCAACCAAAATGATCTCAACCTCAATATCCGCCTCACGGTGATGCACATAGCCATCAACCGCCGAGATGGGCACCTAGCCAACATCTCCTTGAGGTAGCACGGTTAACCATCAAGCGCTAATGTAGCCGGAGCTATCATTAGACCACGTACACCTTATGTACACTTCCTCCTTCATCGAATCAAGCCCCACCTCATGCAAATATGTAGATGCTACATGTTAAGTCATCATATCACATAAGAATATAAATATATATATACATACATAAATACATCACAAATAATCTTACCATCACCAGTTCTCATCACTTAAGCCATTATAATCTGCTTCCATACATAATACATATGTTTAATAATTAGCAAGCAAACCGAGAAATAGTGTGATGATTACGCACCTTCTAGCACAACCAATCAAAACCCGAAATGCTACTTAATGCCTCTACAAAAGCTGACTAAACGAATCCCGAAAAGATCTCCTGCGCTAGGCTCTCCTCCCCTACAACCGGCCTTGGCATCAAAACCTTAGGTTAAAACGAATACTAAATACATAGCTTATTAAAACAAAGCCTTACCAAAATCGATTGCTATGGAACCCGAAGAGGTCTATGCTAACATTCGGCCAATAGTACTACCAAATTAAGGGAAGGAAAATTCGGCACAAAGGTGGTGTGGATTCGGCTAACAAGAAAATCAAGGAGAGGGAATAGTAGTTTCGCCAAGGAGGTTTGAGAAGAGGAAAGAAAAGTGTGGGGGTGTACTTTCGGTCAAAATGGAAGAAGAGGGATGCAAGAGTGGGTGGTTCGGCTAAGGGTCTTTAAGGAAAAGAAAAAGGGAAACTAGAAATGGAGGTTTCGGTTTAGGAGAGTGGGAGAACAATGGAGAAACTTTCGGCAAGAAATCAAGTGGGGAAAAACTAAAAGGTGAGCACCCCTCCCCCTATTTATAATATTCGGCCAAGCTCCCCCCTAAAAGAAACAAAATTCGGCCAAACACTCAACTCCCCTTCAAATCCCATTATTTCCTCCTACAATTCCTCCCCAACATCCATTCAAAAAGTTTGAATGAGTCAAACCTCCACCTAGCCGAATTTCAAAAGCAAAGACCAAGTCTTCTCCATCTTTTAAGCGCCCAAACCGAATCCAACATCTCCCCCTCTCCCATGACGCAAAAACAAACCCAAGATGCTACCTCCGCAGCTCGAACACTGGCCCCTTCCCTTGCACCTGAGACGTCACTTCTTCAAGCTCTTAGTGGCGTCTCCCTTGCCACTCCACCAGCCCATCTTTTGTGCCTTAATCCCACAAAAATTTCTCTTAAGACCACATCAGCCAAGCTCCCCTTTTAGCACTTAAAAACTAAAATTTTCCAAAGTCCTCCCCTTTAATCTGAGCATTCCCAACACCTCTCAAACACATCTAAGCATACCCAAAACCTGCTAGAACACGAATTATACCCAACCTGCATAGCCCCTAAACCAGGGTGTTACACACAGTCTGACAGGCAGTCGGAAAGGGTTATTCAGATTTTAGAAGATATGTTGAGAGGATGTGTTTTGGACTTCAGAGGCAGCTGGGAAGAGTTTTTACCATTAGCTGAGTTCGCATACAATAATAGTTACCAAGCAAGCATTAAGATGGCACCATATGAGGCGTTGTATGGTAGGAGGTGTCGCACGCCTACATGTTGGACCGAGTTGGGTGAGCGTCAGATGTTAGGACCAGAGTTGGTTGCAGAGACTGAGGATAAGGTTAAGACGATTGAGCTCGTCCTCAAGGAAGCTTCGGATAGGCAGAAGTCATATGAAGATCTCAAGAGGAGGGATATAGAGTTTGCCGTGGGTGACAAAGTTTTTCTGAAGGTCTCGCCATGGAAGAAAGTGTTAAGATTTGGGAGAAAAGGCAAGTTAAGTCCAAGGTTCATTGGACCGTATAAGGTGTTGAGACGAGTGGGACCAGAGAGCCTATCACTCGAGTTGCCATCGTAGTGAGTCGATTCACGATGTGTTCCATGTCTCCATGCTTAGACGCTATCGCTCGATCCATCGCATGTTGTGGCGATTGAGGAAATAGAGGTGAGTCCGGATCGGCGATAGAAGAAGAACTCATGCGATCCTAGATCGAGATGTGAAAGTTTTGCGTAGGAAAGACAGTTCCTTTAGTGAAGGTTTTATGGCGTAATCATGGCGTGGAGGAAGCTACGTGGGAACCAGAGGATGTAATGAGGCAAAGAGATCCTCAACTCTTTTGATCGTGTAATTTCGAGGACGAAATTTTCTTAAGGGGGTAGAATTGTAACATCCCAAAATTTGAGTATTATTTGTGTTGGCTCGGGTATGAATTTTGTGTGTTAGCATAGTCTTGTGAAGGCTTGATTTTATTAAGGAAGCTAGAATAATTTTTAGTATGGTTTATTTAATGAAGTGGATTAAGTGAGCTTAGCACTTAAGTTAATTTAAGTGTTAATTAAAGCACAAGAGGAGTAAGTGGCAAGATGGTTAAGGAGCTTGAAAGGTTGCTTGAGGTTAGAGGTTCAAGTAGCATGTTTAGCATTTTGAAGGCTTATTTTTGAATCCTAGCATTTATGGACGGTCAACCATTGTTTATGATAGGTTGGACTTTCATCTTTTGGCAAGTTGAATTTTTTTTTAAGGAAAGCTTGAAATTGGGGATAAGAATCTTAAGGTTATGGAAGGTTGGGGAGACATAAGGCTTGGTTTTAGGATGATGTTTTGGAAGGTATTCCTAGGCCTTTAGTGGATGTATGTGGACGGCATGGGTGTCTAAGGGGGTGGCCGAATGTGATAGGTAGCTTGGGGGGGATAGTTGGCCAATTTTTGTCATTTGAACATCTTTTTGCAATTGTTTTGTTTTTTTCCTCTCCAAAAACTTTCCTCCTTGGCCGAATGTGTCTTGTGCATTGTGGTGCATTTTGCTTTTGATTTTAGCCTCATTTTGTTGAATCAAATCATACCATTTTCCTTTCTTTCATTTGCTCTTTTGAAACCGAAACTACAATCTATCTTTGTGCATTTTTGTGCACTTTCTTTTTGGCAAAGAAGTGTTTGGCCGAATCTCTCCCACATCTCTCTCTTTTTCTTTCTTTCAATATTATTCAAATCACATTTTCCTTTACACTCTCTTGGCCGAATCATTCTTCATCTCAAATCCCATTTCTTTTTCATTTACTCAAAGTTAAAACACCCATTTACATTTTATTTCTTCTTCTCTTTTTATAGCCGAAACTCTCATATTCTTTTGATTTATTTTTGGCCGAATATTCAAGGGTAGGACTTCATTTGATTTCTTCAATCGGTTTTGGTAATAGGTAAGTGTTCATGGCCGATTTTATTATTATTTCTTTCTCTTTTCTAAGTCATTTTCTTGTGGACAAAAGCCGAATCTTTGGGCATTGTTAGCAAGGTTCTAACCATTATAGGAATCGATTATTCATTTAGGCTTTTTGGGACTTCGAAAGCAATCGATCTAAGTTTTCTCTAGCGATCAAAGGTTGGTAAGTCAAGTGGTAAGAAATCTTGTCGATTCATTATTCTTTAATGGATGTAAAGCCAAAGGCTATGGTGGATAAGGATTGTGGTTGGCCGAATGGTCTATAGTAATGATTTAAGTATTGGCCGAATGTAGGGGCAAGGTGATCTAGTGCGGTAGAGCGGATCTTTGGATTTTAGTATTGCGTTGGTGAAAGGTGTGTATCTTACACACTTTATAACTTGGTTTATATATGTATATTTGTGTGTTATAACTAATCATATTATGAAAGTGGGTAAATCGATGAGATCTGGATATGATACCATGATGGTATGAATGAGGATTCGGGTAAGTCCGTTTCAATATGTTGTTAATACATGTGGATTGAAATTATGATCTACGATTTATGATATTTTCGTTATGAGATACATATCAAAGTTTATTGACGTGATTTGTCTATCTATTGCATTGGTATGGGCAATATGAGTGGAGGGGGAAGATTGATGATTCGTGTCTTCGGACACCAGTGGTTTGGCACCACCAGTGGTTTGGCACCACCAGTGATTTGGTATCACATTCGTGTCTTCGGACATCAGAGGTTTGGCACCTCATAGCGACTTGTCCCTGTGGTTAATTCCACCGTGGGTTGGCCCCACTTTTGAGATATGGGATCGTTTGCCAGTGATTTGGTATCACACGTGGGTTGGCCCCACAACTTGATGATTCGTGTCTTCGGACACCGTGGTTTGGCACCACCACCGTGATTTGGTATCACATTCGTGTCTTCTGGACACCGTGAGGTTTGGCCCCTCATAGCGACTTGTCCCTATGGTTAATTCCACCGTGGGTTGGCCCCACTTTTGAGATATGGGATCGTCGCGCGATTTGGTATCACACGCGGGTTGGCCCCACAGATGGATTATTTGTGACTTTGGTCACCAAAGGATTTGGTATCACATTTATATCGTGACTTCGGTCACCAGTGGTTTGGCACCACCAGTGGTTTGGTACCACACGGGGTAGAAAAGGAGTTATGGATGGCTAGGTTGGGTGCATTATACATATATGTTGCTTTGTTATAATTAGTGTAAGTATGTGGTATTTACCCAGGAGAGGGAATATGCACTGATTCTTGGTGACTCACCTTCTCCCTTATCTTTTTAGGTGATTCGTGAGATCGCGGATATGGAGCCGGATGAACTCGAGGAGGCCATGCAATAAAGTTTGGTTTTACATGAACTTTCATTTGGGTACCATATTTTAATTTTGGGTTTTCATATTTTATGGATTTGTAATAAGGCCTCTTTAATTATGGTTTTGGATTATTTATATGCTTTGAGATTTATTCTAAACATGTTTAAGCATGTCACTTGGTTAATCTAATAATTGAGCTCAAAGTTTTCTAAACTAAAAACTCGCAATGGTTTTAAAAATCTTACCATCGGGTAATATGAATAGTTCGATAGAAAAAAAAATTACAAGTTAAGTGTTTTCAACAAATTAAGTGATTTCCAAAATTCAAGTTTCTATACTCAATTGCAAATGGATTTTCAAAGTGATATTTCAAATTTTCTTAAAAAGATATAAATGTTTTCTTATCTATGATTTATTCACTTATTTTAAAGTTTTATGTAATTCAAAGTAAATCTCAGTTTTAACTTATTTTCGACAAATAAAGAATTTCAAAGAGTTTTTCACAAAATTTAAAATTCGATTTTAATTTTTAATTCGATTCTTTCAAAAATATTTTCCTTAGTGACATACCAAATTCGGTCGTGGCGTATTGACCGGGTTTGGGGTGTTACAAACATGCATGGTTTATGTTTTATGTTTTATTTAATTAACATATATTAATATAATTACAAAAATAACCTTATTAATATAATATAAACATATTATATATATACACATAACCGTCCATCATATAATTTCATGGTCTAATTGCATCATAAATATGTAACACCCCAAACCGGCCCATTCGTTCTTAATCAATTTTGAGATGCCATCATGAAAAACGTTTGAAGACTGATTTCACTTTTGGGAAAAACATTAAAAATTTTGTCATTTGAAAACCATGTCCAATTAAAAATTCTAAATAATATAAGCTTGACAAAAATATCCAAATGAAAAGCACATCCAAATAATAATTTAATGGTCGTCTAGCTTAAACATAATAAAAATGCTCAAATAGAAATACTTAAATACTTTAACTGGGCCTTATTACAATAAATAATTAAACAAAAGTTCTTAGTAATAAACTGAATAAAATAAAGAAGATGTCTTCTGCATGGGCCACCTCGTATCCACTCCAACCCGGTCCAATCACCACGAATCATCTGCGATGTTTAATAAAAATTGGGTGAGTCATACAGACTCAGTGTGTAATTAATCCACTGAATTCCACCCACATGTTAACCACATATTAACTCATATATCAGATATCAATTATCAAATTCACATGTTATCACATTCTGGGCTTGGCCCATATTCATATCACATTCATCTAATAGGGTAGTTGACCACATAATTTCCACATACTGGGCTTAGCCCATTTCCACATTAATCCACATATCATATTGGGCTTGGCCCATTTCCACATATGTTCACATACGAAATCATGCAATTATGAAGCCCAACCCAAACCTAGGGTCCATCCGCTACACACCCCCTTATCCAAATTTACCACACACACCGTGGGATTATCAAATCACCCTCTCCTTTTCACTCCAAAGGCAATCACGCGCCGTCCACGTGCAATTAAGCACAATAGTCCACAACGCGACCTCAGTCAGCGCCAATCCACGATGTAGCCGTAGCTAACACCAAAACCACGATGGGACACATAGTCACTCATCAACCACGATATGGCACATAGCCGATATCAACCATGATGAGGCACATAGCCACTTATCAAGCCACGCGAACTAAATCGCAATTAATCCACAACGTGACCTCAATCAACGTCAATCCACAATGTAGCTCAAGGCTAACATCAAAAACCACGATGGGACACATAGTCACTCATCAAGCCACGCGAACTAAATCACAATTAATCCACAATGTGACCTCAGTCAACGTCAATCCACGATATAGCTCAAGGCTAACATCAAACCACGTACTCGAAGTACACCCGTACCTTCTTTCATATCCCAACCCATGCACATGCCACATAAAATAATGATACAATGTAATGATGCATGAGCATGTTCATCAAGCATATTATCACATATTCATATTAATAATCACATATCATCAGGTTTGGTACTTACCGGAATATCGACATACCCCTTGAGGGTAACCTTATCACAATTTCCACTGCACTAGTTAGCACATTCATAACACATACACATTTCACATACGTATCATATACCCGGAAAATGGTGGGTTAATCACACACTGAGTCTGTATGACTCACCCAATTTTTATTAAACATCGCAGATGATTCGTGGTGATTGGACCGGGTTGGAGTGGATACGAGGTGGCCCATGCAGAAGACATCTTCTTTATTTTATTCAGTTTATTACTAAGAACTTTTGTTTAATTATTCATTGTAATAAGGCCCAGTTAAAGTATTTAAGTATTTCTATTTGAGCATTTTTATTATGTTTAAGCTAGACGACCATTAAATTATTATTTGGAAGTACTTTTAATTTGGATATTTTTGTCAAGCTTATATTATTTAGAATTTTTAATTGGACATGGTTTTCAAATGACAAAATTTTTAATGTTTTTCCCAAAAGTGAAATCAGTCTTCAAACGTTTTTCCGCAGTGGCATCTCAAATTCGGTCGTAACGAATGGGCCGGGTTTAGGGTGTTACAAATTGGTATCAGAGCCCAGTTCAAAACTCGGCTTTGAGGGGTTTTGGGGCCCAAAAACGTTTTTCAAAATGGGCTTTTTCGAAAATATGGGTTTTATGAATTATTTTTCAGGTTATTCTGGAATGGCACCTGTATCTCCGACCGCATCCACCGGTAAGTACCCTTGACTCACGAAGTGAAATGTATGCGTGAATGTTATAAGTATGAAGGGAACGTAGATTAGTGAACTAGGATCTGTTGAACCCTAGGATTTGGGCTACTCAAACACAAGTGCATAAGACTTAAGGACCATTAAACAAACACGTGAACTAAGTCGCCGAGTTAAGGTGTGGCAACCATAGTACGCATGTCTAGGATTGGTATTCAAGAAGAGCTTGGTACTTAAGCAAATCCTAGTGACTCACCTCCTCTCTACTCGAATCCTACCTGCAGTGCGTAGCTACGGTTCACCCTAACCAAGAGGACTTATTCACGGGCTAAACCCGATAATTAAAACCCCGAAGGAACTAGCCATGCGCTTTATAAAAACCCTAGTTTTAAAATCCCTAAATTACCCTTTTAATTGTAGTAAAAGATTATTGTGAAATTTTTCCAAAATATCTCCGATTTACAAAATTACAAAAATGCCCATGTATTGTAAATTACTAAAATACCCTCGACTTTTGCTAAAATATTTCTACTTTACAAAAATACCAAAAACTTCTGTTTTACAAATAACAAGATACCCTGATTTGGAAAATTTACGGAACTGCCCCTGACTTCCAAAATTACCGAAATAACCTCGATTTCTAAAATTTTTGCAACACCTCTGATTTGGAAAACAAAATAACCCAGAGATTTTGTAAATTCTGAAATACCTTTAATTTGGAAAATATTTTCGAATTGACCCCGATTTATTACCAAAATACCCTCAGTAGGAAAATGACGAAATTACCCACAGGTAGGGAAATGGATGGAATGGCCATAAAAGTGTAGTGAATGATGTTGTGAATGAATGTGACTTCATGTGTCTCTGCTTATGAATGTGAATGTGACTCCCTGAGTTAGAGTAGTGAACTTGAACTAGAAACTTTGGTTGATCGAAAGAACTACTTCTGAACATCTCTTTTCATAAAATTGTTCGCGAATAATCGAGTGGAACAAAATTTACGATGCATAAAACTTTTTAATCGAGTTAAATCACGACGTTAGACATGAGTTCTAGGGGCGTGAACTTAGAGACTTGTGCCTAGAAAGTATGATGGTTCTATTAAGATCGAGTGCGCGACATAAGCATAGTGCGGTGAGTTAAGATGTACGATTATTCGTTAATAAGTAATTTCGAGGACGAAATTATTTTTAAGGAGGGTAGAATCAGAACATCTGAAAAGGGCCTATGCATTTTTGGTTTAATTATGCGAAATGACATATCTTATGTGTTATGAATATATTTTGAACACTTTTGAAAATGCTGAAAATGTATGGAAATGTTAAGTTTTAAAGAGGAAAGTGAACATTTTTAGAACCTTGGAAATGTAAGGAAATGTCTTGTAAGGAAATGTCATGGAAATGTAAGGAAATGTCAAGTTTACAGAGCCGATCGAAAATTTTTGGAAACTTAGAAATGACCTAGAAATGACGAGTTTTAAGGTTTAAAAGGGGAAATTAAGGCAAGGTGGCCTTAAAAGAAAAAGTTTGTGAAATTTGACACACAAACAGGCTTGGAAAAGTGGTCTGAAGATGCCACTTAGGGCCTATGGAAATGGCGCCATATGCAAGAGGAATGGGCCTAAGTTCGAGTCACATGGGAAGCAAATAAAAGAAATTTTATTTTGCTACAAGGAGCAGAGGTGGACGGCACATGGCTATAAATTAGGAGCTTTTATTATTTTATAAATAGTGGATAAATAAGGGATTTATTTATCATTATTTTCAAGAGATAATTGTTGGATTAAATTCTTTTAATTTGAATAAAGAGATAAAGAGGAAAATAAGGGAGAAGTGATGGCCAAGTAAGGGACTTTGAGTTTAATAATTTCGGCTAAGTAAGGATAGTTGCTGAATTATCTTTTATTTTAAGTGATAATTAAAGAGATAAAGCTATTAAAATAGAAGAGTGATGGCCAAGTAAGGGATTCTAAGTTAGTAATATCGGCTATAAAAGGAAAAGAGAGGCCATTCTGCATTATTTTCTGTTCTTTGAAAGCCTCTGCCGAATTCTCTTCACCAAATCTTCTTCTTCTTTTATTTTTGCCAATTCGAAATACCTTGTGATCTAGCCAAATCCTCCATCTTTAATCTTCCTTCTCTTTTCTTTCTAAATCCCTCCAAAAGCCGAAAGTTGTGAGATCATCATCTAGCCATAGCCGAATCTCTGAAGGTTGAAGTGAAGGTGCAATCGATTACTTCAAGTAAGGGTAAGATCTCAGTCGGTTTCATCCTTTTTTCTTAAGATTTGCCGAAATCTAGGACTAACCCCATTAATATCTTGTTGCTGAAACTTTAAAGAGATCTTTCGGGTTTTACTAAGTGTCGACTACAAGGAAGGAGAAGTTCTTTTCCCGAAGGTACACCATAGGCCACGTGTTCCCTAGTTATTCGGTGAGTTTCGGGATTTAAAATCCACAAGGTAAGTGTCTATAGTATTCGGCCAAGGCCATGTTTGGTAAATATATGTGTTCATTAATTATTCAAAAGCCGAAACTAACCAAGTTAATTGATTCAATGCTTGGCGAATGTAAGAAGAGTATAGCGAGATTTCAAGACTTGATTCTTAAGTCAAACGGCAACAAGGTAAGTTTAAGTATACTAATCCTACTAGGATTTGGATTTATGGTCGAATGGCTTTTTATTAAAGTAGTAGGTGATTAATCAAATGTAGGGATTAAGGATCTAAGCATTAGATCAAGCTTTTCGGGATTTCAAGACCCTTTTCGGTTAGTATGATAAGTTGTAGATATTTGGTTAAGAATTCGTATATTGATGATTAAATCGATTGTTCTAATTAAGTGTGTTGATGGAGGCGAATACCATTCAAGAAGGGAAAGGAAGGTCCCTATCCCGAAGTTTAAGAAGAGATCTGTCTCGGCGATTAGGGATTGGCCACCGGGTGTGGACCAGTGTCGGAACAAGAAAGTAGGCAAATAGCCATAGTATCGCCTAGTGATAGCATCGATGTCGAAAGCATAGTTCTCCAAGTGATCGGTGTGTGATTAACCCACCACTTTCCGGTATATGATATGTATGTGAAATGTGTATGTGTTATGAATGTGCTAACTAGTGCGATGGAAATTGTGATAAGGATACCCTCAAGGGTAGGTCGATAATCCGGTAAGTACCAAACCTGATGATATGTGATTATTAATATGAATATGTGATAATATGCTTGATGAACATGCTCATGCATCATTACATTGTATCATTATTTTATGTGGCATGTGCATGGGTGGGATATGATATGAAAGAAGGTACGGGTGTACTTGAGTGCGTGGTTTGATGTTAGCCTTGAGCTACATTGTGGATTGACGTTGGTGAGAGGTCACATTGTGGATTAATTGCGATTTAGTTCGCGTGGCTTGATGAGTGGCTATGTGCCTCATCGTGGTTGATATCGGCTATGTGCCATATCGTGGTTGATGAGTGACTATGTGTCCCATCGTGGTTTTGGTGTTAGCTACGGCTACATCATGGATTGGCGCCGATCGAGGTCGTGTTGTGGACTATTGTGCTTAATTGCACGTGGACGGCAGTGATTGCCTTTGGAGTGAAAAGGAGACGGTGATTTGATAATCCCCTAGTGTGTGGTAGGCTGGATAAGGGGGTATGTAGCGGATGGACCCTAGGTTTAGGTTGGGCTTCATAATTGCATGATTTCGTATGTGAACATATGTGGAAATGGGCCAAGCCCAATATGATATGTGGATTAATGTGGAAATGGGCAAAGCCCGGTATATGAATGTGGATCGGTGTGGAAATGGGCTAAGCCCGGTATGTGTGAAATTATGTGGTTAACTACCCTATTAGATGAATGTGATATGAATATGGGCCAAGCCGAATGTGATAACATGTGAATTTGATAATTGATATCCGATATATGAGTTAATATGTGGTTAACATGTGGGGAATTCGGTGGACTAATTACACACTTTGAGTGCATATGACTCACCCAATTTTTATTAAACATCGCAGATGATTCGTGGTGATTGGACCGGGTTGGAGTGGATACGAGGTGGCCCATGCAGAAGACATCTTCTTTATTTTATTCAGTTTATTACTAAGAACTTTTGTTTAATTATTTATTGTAATAAGGCCCAGTTAAAGTATTTAAGTATTTCTATTTGAGCATTTTTATTATGTTTAAGCTAGACGACCATTAAATTATTATTTGGAAGTGCTTTTAATTTGGATATTTTTGGCAAGCTTATATTATTTAGAATTTTTAATTGGACCTGGTTTTCAAATGACAAAATTTTTAATGTTTTTCCCAAAAGTGAAATCAGTCTTCAAACGTTTTTCCGTAGTGGCATTTCAAATTCGGTCGTAACGAATGGGCCGGGTTTGGGGTGTTACAAAATACCTCATGCTTTAAAGACAACAACAATTCGGCCCTTACATATTTAACTATCAACTTTTTCATCCTACGCGATTAAGCCCTTTTTATTAAATCGGCACTCAAACAACAAAATTAAAACACAAAAATTTCATGGATATAAATTCAAACATGATAAACACAGAAAATAATTTTTAAATATTTTTCTGACTCGGATTCATTGTCCTGAAACCTCTATTCCGATTAGGGTCGAAACCGAACTGTTACACGGAGAGACCTTAAGAAACACAAAGTCCCCCACAGAGTACTCAATCTCACATCTCTTCATATCTGCATACGATTTTTGCCTATCAGAAGCCATTTTTAGATGATCCCAAATCAGTCGAACCTTATCCTCAGTTTCAGAAAACAACTCAGGACCCAAAACTCACCATTCGCCCAACTCAGTCCAACACAACAGAGTACGACACTTACCACCATACAGAGCCTCGTAAGGTGCCATCTGGATACTAGATTGGAAATTGTTGTTGTAGGCGAACTCAGGTAGAGGTAGATAATCCTCCCAACTACCTTAGAAGTCAATCACGCAACTCAGAAGCATATCCTCCAGTATTTGAATCACCCTCTCGAATTGACCATCGGTCTGAGGATGGAACGCAATACTGAAGTCCAACCTTGAACCTAGAGCCTCGTGCAATTTATTCTAGAACCGAGATGTAAACTGAGGATCTCTGTCAAAAATAATCGACACGAGTACCCCATACAGTCTAACTATCTCAAAAGTATACAACTTTGCTAGCTTCTGCAGAGAATAGTCTGTCCGAACCGGAATGAAGTGAGCAGGCTTGGTCAATCGATCCACGATAACCCAAACAAAATCCTTCTTAGTGGGTGTCAAGGGCAACCCAATAACGAAATCCATCGTCACTCGTTCCCACTTCCATAAGGGAATCTTAACTGGCTGCAACAATCCCGAAGGCAACTGATGCTCAGCCTTAACTTGTTGGCATGTCAGACATCGAGCCACAAAGTTAGTAACCTCATGCTTCAGCCCCGGCCACCAGTATAACTCACGAAGGTCGCGATACATCTTATTACCGTCGGGATGCATAGCATAAGGGCTACTATGCCTCCTTTAGAAATGACTACCTCATATCAGAATCGTTCAGCACACAGATTTGTCCTCGGAAACACAACACACCATCACTGTTTATCCCAAAATCAGATGTAGTACCACTCTCAATCTGACGAAACCGCAAATCCAAAGACTCATACCTTAATTTCTTATCTCGAATCTGCTCAATCCAAGTCGACTTAACTTGCAACTCGGCCAACAGACTCCCATCATCAAACAGACTAAGGCGAGCAAACATCACCCTCAAATCAGACATCGCTCTTCGGCTTAGAGCGTCAGCCACCACATTGGCCTTACTAGGATGATATTCGATGGAGCAATCATAATCTTTGAGTAGCTCAATCCATTGATGCTGTCTAAGATTCAACTCCTTCTGAGTAAGGAGGTACTTGAGGCTCTTGTGATCAGTGTCGATGATACACCTCTCACCATACAGATAGTGCCTCCAAATTTTTAGTGCAAAGACTACAGCAGCCAACTCGAGATCATGCGTCGGATAATTCCCTTCGTGTGTCTTAAGCTGACGGGATGCATAAGCCACAACCTTACCATCCTGCATCAGAACACATCCCAAACCGACATGCGATGCATCACTGTATACAACAAACTTCTTTTCAGATTCAGGCTGTATCAGTACAGGAGCCTGAGTTAGAACAGACTTAAGCTTCTCAAAGCACTCTTGCTGTGGATCAGTCTAGACAAAAGGGACACCCTTACACAAAAGTTTAGTGAGAGGAGTCGCAATCAAAGAGAACCCCTCGACAAAACGACAATAGTATCCCGCTAAACCCAGAAAGCTACGGATCTCTAAAACATTCTTAGGTTGTTTCCAGTTCAGCACAGCCTCAATCTTTTGAGGATTAACTCGAATCCCCTCAGCAGAAACCACATGCCCTAGAAAAGTTACTTCATGAAGCCAAAATTCACACTTGCTTAATTTAGCGTAAAGCTGCTTCTCACGCAGAATCTGAAGCACTACTCTAAGATGTTCATCATGCTCATCCTCAGTCTTATAGTATACCAGAATGTCGTCGATGAAAACCACGATGAACTAGTCTAGATAGGGCTGAAATACTCGGTTCATCAGATCCATAAATGCAGCCGGTGCATTTGTCAGCCCGAAAGGCATAACTAGAAACTTGTAATGTCTATAATGAGTCCTAAATGTTATCTTATGCACATCCACCTCCTTAACCCTCAACTGATGATACCCTGAATGGAGATCTATCTTAGAGAACACAGAAGCCCTCGAAACTGATCAAATAAGTCGTCGATCCTCGAAAGTGGATACTTATTCTTAATGGTCAGCTTGTTCAACTGCCGATAATCTATACACATCCTCATGGTCCCATCCTTCTTTTTAACGAACAGAACTGGTGCTCCCCACATAGACACACTGGGACGAATGAAACCACGGTCCAACAACTCTTGCAATTGAGCCTTAAGCTCTGTAAGCTCTTTCAGTGCCACTCGATAGGGAGCAATAGACACCGGAGCTGTACCAGGAAGAAGCTCAATCCCAAATTCCACTTCCCGATTCAGTGGTAATCCTGGTAACTCTTTATGAAAGAAGTCTAAAAAGTCCTTTACATTCTGATGTTCTCAACAGAAGAGTCCCCAAAATCCAAAACCCTTACATAGGCCAAGTACGCCTCACACCCTTTCCGGACCAGTTTCTCAGCTACTAGAGCGAAGATCACATGCGATAGATAGTCTCGATGCTCACCAATCATAACCACCTCCACATCATCCTTGGTCCTCAGAACGACCCTTTTAGATGCGCAATCCAAATTGACTCGGTGCTCCACCAACCAGTTCATTCCTAGAATTATGTCGAACTCCCCAAACGGAAGCTCCATCAAATTAGCCAAAAATATCACCCCCTGCACCTCTAACGGAACATCCTTATACAGTTTACTAACCTGAACAGACTGCCCCAACGGACTTATCACAGTAACATCACTAGAAGTATGTAACAGCCTGATTTTAGCTAAATCAGAACAGTGGTTTCAAAACCACAAATTCGATGTCAAAAAATTATTTTAATATTTATTTTATGTGTTTACAGCATGATAGCATGTATGTGTGAAATTTTCGTGAAGTAATTTTATCGTTTAATTTCTCAATTTGAGAAAAAGGACTAAATCGCGAAAAATCTAAAAGTTGCATTCTATTAGTTAAAGGTTTCAATTGGCCTTGGCTTTTAATTATAATGGCCTTAAATGGTAATTAGACCATTTTAGTTGTTAATGGACATTAATGGACATGGCTTATGTGTTTTTAAAGTTTATTAACTAAGGTTAATTTAGTAAAATTGTTAATAAACATAAAATAAATAAAACAAAGTTAAAATAAGCCTAAATATCAACATATTCAACCGAAATTAAAAGAGGAAGAAGCCATGGGAGAGCATTTAATGTTTGACACACATTTAGTTTGATTAAGGTACAGTTTGAGCTCGGTTTTTGATGATTTTTACGTTTTTGAGATCGTTGCTTCGTATTCTAGCTAGCCCGTACCATAGATTTTGAAACCGTTAAAGATTTTAAGAGTTTCCATTGATTATTTCATGTTGTAACATCCTGAAAAGGCCCTATGCATTTTTGGTTTAATTGTACGAAATGACATATCTTATGTGTTATGAATATATTTTGAACACTTTTGGAAACCTGGAAATGTATGGAAATGTTAAGTTTAAAAGAGGAAAGTGAACATTTTTAGAACCTTGGAAATGTAAGGACATGTCATGGAAATGTAAGGAAATGTCTTGGAAATGTAAGGAAATGTCTTGTAAGGAAATGTCTTGGAAATGTAAGGAAATGTCAAGTTTAGAGAGCCGATCGAAAATTTTTGGAAACTTAGAAATGACCTAGAAATGACGAGTTTTAAGGTTTAAAAGGGGAAATTAAGGTAAGGTGGCCTTAAAGAAAAAGTTTGTGAAATTTGACACACAACAGGCTTGGAAAAGTGGTCTGAAGATGCCACTTAGGGCCTATGGAAATGGCGCCATATGCAAGAGGAATGGGCCTAAGTTCGAGTCACATGGGAAGCAAATAAAAGAAATTTTATTTTGCTACAAGAAGTAGAGAGGTGGACGGCACATGGCTATAAATTAGGAGCTTTTATTATTTTATCAATAGTGGATAAATAAGGGATTTATTTATCATTATTTTCAAGAGATAATTGTTGGATTAAATTCTTTTAATTTGAATAAAGAGATAAAGAGGAAAATAAGGGAGAAGTGATGGCCAAGTAAGGGACTTTGAGTTTAATAATTTCGGTTAAGTAAGGATAGTTGCTGAATTATCTTTTATTTTAAGTGATAATTAAAGGATAAAGTTATCAGATAGAGGAGTGGTGGCCAAGTAAGGGACTCCTTAGATGATAATTTCGGCTATAAAAGGAAGGAAGGAGGGCTACTATCAATTTGTGCTTCCTCCTTTCTCTGCTTAGAATTCTTAGTGCTCTCTTCTCTTCTTTTCTTTCTTTTATTTTTGCCAAGCCGAAAATACCTTGTGTTCTAGCCGAATCCTCCATCTTTATTCTTCCTTCTCTTTTCTTTCCAATCCATCAAAAGCCGAATCTTTGAGGGCTTCAAGCAAAGGTGCAATCGATTTCTTCAAGTAAGGGTAAGATCTCATTCGGTTTCATCCTTTTTCTTAAGATTTGCCAAATCTAGGACTAACCCCATTAATATCTTGTTGCCAAAACTTTGAAGAGATCTTTCGGGATTTACTAAGTGTCGATTACAAGGAAGGAGAAGTTCTTTTCCCGAAGGTACACCATAGGCCACGTGTTCCCTAGTTATTTGGTGAGTTTCAGGATTTAAAATCCACAAGGTAAGTTTAAGTATACTAATCCTTCTAGGATTTGGATTTATGGCCGAATGGCTTTTTATTAAAGTAGTAGGTGATTAATCAAATGTAGGGATTAAGGATCCAAGCATTAGATCAAGCTTTTCGGGATATCAAGGAAATTTTAAGCGAATCAGGTGTGTACCCCACACTAACTTTTAATAAGATTTATGGTAATACGTAATATATGCATGTTTATAAGAATGTGGCTAAGGTACCATAATATGGTACAAAGTACTCAGGTACGTTTCCTACTTCCACTAGGATTATGAAATATGTTATTTATAACATGTGAAAATTTATAAGAATGTGAATTTAAGTATGATATGCATGATATGAATAATATGGGTCATTCGGGATATATGAAAAAGGGGAAGTGAATGTGATGACTGTAACACCCTGAAAATTTGAGTAATTTATTTTCTATGTGTGCTTTGAGTAATTATTCTAGAAAGTAAAAATTTTCTGATTTATTTTCGTGGTTAGTATAGTCCTGAAGAAGGGTTTAATTTTTTTGAAGGAATATTATTAATTTTAAGAAATTATTTATGGAAGTGGATTAAGTGACTTTGACACATAAATTAATTTAAGTGTCAAAGTGAGGCATAAGATGAATTATTGGACAAGTGGTGATGGCGCATGAGCTTGTGCATGAGGTTGAAGGTTCGAATCCCATGTTTAGCATCTAGGTGAATTTTATTTTGAATTTTTATGCACCAATATAGCAAGTGTCGGCCAAGAGCTTTTATGGAAGGTGTTGACTTGTTATTTTTGGTTAAAATATCAAGGAATAAGGAAATTTTGAACTTAAGGAAGGGTATCAAAAGAATAAGGAAAATGTGAAGATATGAGGCATGAATCAAGGAAGAATTTTTGAAACAATATCTTGGCCTAAAGACCATGTACTTGGGCGGCAATATGGCTATAGGGGGAGCCAATTTTGGTGATAGTTTTGGCTAGGAATTTTAGTCTTGTTTTGGTCATTTTTGTTAGTTTGTGCAAGTTTTGAAAACTCTCTCAACCTTTTCTCCCTTTGGCCGAATTTGAGTATTGGTAAGCCTTGTTAATTTTTGACCATTTGGTCATTTTTGCACATCAATTGGTATTCTTTGTGCCTTATTTTCATTAGTGCCGAAAATCACCTACACGAAAAGCTTTTCTCTTTCTCTTTTCTCTCACCATTGCCGAATATCCATCCCTCTCTCAAGCTCATCTTTTCTTTTCTTTTCTTCTATTCACTTTGAAATCAAAGCAACATCATCACCATCTTTCTCCTATTTTATTCTTTCAATTGAAATTCTCTCTACCTACACTTTCATGGCCGAATATTAAGGTGACTACAAGCCAAATTATTTTCTTCTCTCCTTAGTCTCACATAGCCGAATCTTTCATCCATCAATACCATTCTCAAATCCTTTCTTTTCGACGTGGAGATTAGGTAAGAGATTCTTTCGTTTCGATTAGCTAATAGTGGTTATGGCGAATATTGATGTTGGTTTGTAGGCTTTATTAGATCAAAATAAACGTTCATTTTATTAACGCTTATTTTGTTAAACTTTAGTGCGATAACGGAAAGTTGGAATCGGGAAGTTGTGGGTGACAAAGCGTTGGAATCGATTCTCGTGGTAAGGAAATCACATCTTTTAAACTTTAGAATTATTTCGATATCTTTAGATTAATGTTCTTTGCCTTTAAAGACATTCAAAATAGGGAAGAAAAGGGCGGTGTTTAGCCTTCGGAAGAAGGGAGGTTCTGTTATTCCCCTAAGTACAAGCAAAGGACTATTTCGAATCAGAGATTTTCCACCGGGTTGCGGACGTTCAACCGAGGAAAATCAACTGCTCAAGTCGTTCGTACTCTCCGAACCATTATTTGTTCGTGGATTCGATTCGGTTAGCGAACCATCAATCGGAGAGAAATCGCAAGTAGAAGTCTTACGAAAAATCCGAGGGTAAATTTCTAGATCGCTATATTTAGATCGGTTTTATTATAGATTATAGTGTTTTAATTAACACAATACGTATAGGTGTTGAAGAGCGGGAAAGTTTAGTTCTCTCCATAACCAGGTGTGTAACTTCACACTCATTTTCGGTTGGACATCATGTTGTAAGTTCTGTGATAAATTCGTAAAATAGTAAAAACGGAAAAATACGTAGTAACTCATATTTTTGAGTAAATACATGAAAGCGGTTAAAACCGAGAAAATAAAATACGATAATACTCTAGTTCGATAAAATGGGCGATAAAACTCTAGTTCGATAAAATGGGCGATATTACTCTAGTTCGATTAAATGGGCAAAATACTGCTTTACGATAAATTGGGCTAAAATGGGCCAAAGTCACTAAACTACTAAATGGGCTAGTTGATAAATTGTTTATATGAGCCTAATGAAGGGTTAATTGATAAGTCCACCGATGATATGGATTAATGAAAATCATTATATGATTATATTTGTTATATACGCATGATTGCATGGGGTGGGTTATATGAAGAGAAGAATGGCCGGTTGCCACAAATTTGGCTCATTGCCTCTAGTTCGGTGGCTCTGCCACAATATGGCTCATTGCCTCTAGTTCGGTGGCTCTGCCACAAAATTCGACTAAATGCCTCTAGTTCGGTGACAATGTCACAATCTAGTTCGATAGTGCACTACAAAATTATTTAAGGGCTTTAAGCCCATGATTGGTGTGTTTGGCGGGGTGGGTTGACTTGATCCCCACAGTGTGTTGGTTGGTACGGGGTGTTAGCGGATGGATACTAGGTTGGTTTGGGAAATTCATATTTCATGCATTCTTTTCTTTAAATTATGTTACTTTACAATGTATGGTTGAAATCATTAATGGGCTCAAGCCCAAAGATGATATCTTGACGATCCGGCCTAAAAATAGTGGTAAGTGAGTTGCACATCGAGTTCTTTGTAACTCACCCAATTTTTATTAACCATTTCGGTAATGGAAATTGACGTGGACTTGGGCCTGAGATGACTTGGTGGAGCCCATACTACGAATTTGGGTTTTTTTATAAACTATGACTTTATTTAAGTTTTTATTTTAATTGCTATTATTGGGTTGATGTAATAAGGCCTCTAAGTATGTTTTATGGATTTTATCGTGTGGATGGTTTTATAATTTTTATTTTGAGACTTTAATTATGAGTTTATGTTAAATCATTTGGTTTTTCCTAAAAATATCGTTTATTTAATATTTTGACAATTAGACGATTTTCTTTAAAATTTTCCTCCAAATTCTTTTAAGAAGTTTTAAAGTTTAGATAAACATTTTATTTAAGATAAGTTTTAAACAAGTATATTCTTAAAATTATTTTCAAAACCTCGTACTACATCTTTAACTCATTATTTTATCGTAAATCTTGAAAAGAAACGAAAGTATGTTTGGTGTGACAAACCAAATCTCGTCTAAACGCATGGACCGGGTTTGGGGTGTTACATTTAGTGGTATCGAGCCCGTTCAAAACTCGGCATGTGGTTTGGGTTCAATAAAGAAATTTGTTTGAAAATAATTTCTAGAGTTTTGATTAAAGGTAGTATGGCACCATGAACATCCCGCGCCAAGTCAAGTAAGTATTCAGATATTTGTATGTTTATTATCATTGTGATATGATTATAAGAAACACTCTAGAACTTCTAGTTTTAGGTGTTAAAACCGTAGAGATTGAGACAATAGGATATTGATGCGAAAACACTCTATCTCTTTCATATCATAAGATATCGTTAATAAACAATTGAAATATTATTCTGATTCATAAAACTCTTAAATCAGATTAAATCAAATTAGTCGCCATGAGCACTAGAGGACGTGGTCGTGGGGCCGTAGGCGTGGGCCGTGGTAGAGGACGAGGTGTTAGGGGCGCAATCGATGTGCCGGGTCATATGTCGGAAATGGATGCACTGCGTCACTCGAGAGTGAGACGGGATCGCATGCGACCATATGGAAGAGGATAATCTTTGTGACACGAGCAATGCTGCGAGTACTTGAAAGGGTCATTGGATCGAGCTGGACCAACCGCTCGTGGTTCGATATCGGAGCGATCCGAAATCCAGAGGGAGTGAGGTTTTCGAGGTGTCTCTGGTGTAGCTCCCAATGTCGCTGAATATTGGCTTGAGGCGATGGCGAATTATGGGCGATCTTGAGTGCACCGTGGAACAAAAGCTAAGAGGAGCGGTATCTTTGTTGAGAGACGAAGCTTACCAATGGTGGCTTACTATCCGAGAAGGCACCGATCTTGCTTTGGTTAATTGGGAGTTCTTTAAGGCTTCCTTTCAAGGGAAATATGTGGGAACAAGCTATGTGGATGCCCGAAGGAAGGAATTCTTGAACTTTGGTGCAAGGAAATAAGGCGGTGGCGACATATGAGGTGAGTTCTTACGTTTGAGTCGCTATGCTCGAGCGATAGTGGCAACGGACCATGAGCGTTGTGTGCGCTTCGAGGACGGTTTGAAAGACGAGTTGCGGGTTCCGATAGCCCCACAACAAGTTAGAACTTTTGCCGCTCTTGTGGAGAAGGCCAAGATAGCCAAGAGGCTAAGAACTCGAACGTCAAAATCGGAGCAAATTCGAGGCAAGAAAGATCTGAAGCATTTGGGTTCTTCGAGAAGGTTTTCGAAGAGGTCTCGGAATGATGAATCAGCTCAAGGTAGGATACCTGTAGCTGTTAATCAGAGTCGAGACTGTGCTGAATGTGGGAAAAGGCATTCTGGAGAATGTTGGAGGAAGACGGGTGCTTGCTATAAATGTGGATCGACGGAGCATCAATATAGGAGTTGCCCTCGACGTATGGATACAACTCAAGAAGTTCGTGCTACTGATGTACCACCGGCAAGAGGAGTTCAGCAACCACCGAGAGGTCGGGGACCAGGTCGTGGTGGTAATGGAGCTGGACATGGTCAAGGTGCAGCGGGTCGAGGCAATGGTCCTAGGGGCAACGCGGATGCAAGACGGCGGGGATCGTGTATGCGGTCGACGTCGTGAGGATGGCAATGCACTGATGTGATAACCGATGCGTTCTTCATTTCGATGTACCCGTTATTGCCTTGATAGATATTGGTTCTACTCATTCGTACATTGCTAGCACCATAACTGGAAACTTGAAATTAGACTCAAAATTTCCGATAAAGAGATGAGGTGATTAGTCCCTTAGGGCGATCGGTGTTGGTTAATAAATGGTTTAGAGACGTGCCCTTAGTAATTCAAGGAGAAACATTCTCAGCAAATTTGATGGAACCGCCTTTTGGCGAATTCGATATTATTCTCAGGCATGGATTGGTTGGTTAAGCACCAGGCGAAATTGGACTTGTCTTTGAAAAGCGTATGTCGATAAGAAATGTGGAGGATAAGGAGATAGTTATGATAGGCGGCGGAGAAATTACTTGGCAAACATGATTTACTGCGTTGAAGGCGGAGAAGTTAGTCTGAAAAGGATACGGAGCATTTTTAGCATTTATTTGTGCTTTAGATGCCAAAAAGGCTGTTGGTGGAAGATGTGAGAACGGTGAAGGAGTTCCACGATGTTTTTCTGAAGAACTTCCTGGTGTACCTCCGGATCGGGAAGTGGAATTTGGTATTGAGCTTTTGCCCGAATCGCTCCAGGTGTCCATTGCTCCTTATAGAATGGCACCGAAGGAGTTGTCTGAGCTTAAAGCCCAAATTCAAGAACTGCTAGATCGGGGTTTTATTCGACCGAGTGTGTCTCAGGTGGGGAGCACCGGTTTTGTTTGTTAAGAAGAAGGATGGGTCAATGCGTATGTGTATTGATTATAGGCAATTGAATAAGTGGACGATTAAGAATCGGTACCCTCTGCCGAGGATTGACGACCTGTTTGATCAATTGAAGGGAGCTTCTGTTTTCTCCAAGATTGATTTAAGGTCGGGTTACCACCATGTAACATCCCCAAACCCGGCCTATTCACTACGACCGAATCTGGTTATGTTAGTGAAAATATGTTTCTTTACTTAGAATTTAAAACATGAAAGTTTATTATCTTCGGTAAAGTCATGTCCATTTAAAATTATTAAGTAATATATGCTTGGGATGAATTAAAACATTATTATAATTTACTATAATATAACTCTTTTGTAAAAATATTGCTAACTACGTTATAACCTTTAACAACTATAAATAGCGTACTTTAATCAAAAGTGACCCTTATTACATCAAATAAATAAACCAAGTACTTAAAATGCTTGAAAAAATATTCAAAACGTCAACTTCGCATGAAAATCACATGCATGGGCCACCTTGTATCCACTCCAACCCGTCCACTAGTCACGACTCACTGCGATGATGGATAAATAATTGGGTGAGTCACAATGACTCGATGTGTAAGATAACCACTTTAAATCCACCCACATGCTAGCCACAAAATATCCCACTTACCAAATGCAACAAGTATATATATATTCATTTAAACATTTACCACAATGCTGGCTTGGCCCACATTCCACGTATGTTCCCAAAACATACCTATCCACATGTCATATTGGGCTTGGCCCATTTCCATATTATTACAAAAATAATGCAACATGATTCCCAACCCAACCTAGGGTCCATCCGCTACACACCCCCTTATCCAAAATTACCACACACACGGGGACTATCGAGTCACCCTCTCCTTTTCCCTCCAAAAGGCAACCAATGCCATCCACGATGTAGCGTATAGCTAACATCAAACCACGATGGAGCACACAGCAATCCATCAAGCCACGATATGGCATAAAGCCCATATCAATCAAGGTAACCACGCGAACTAAATCGCAAAGATCCACAACGCGACCTCGGCCAATCCAATCCACGATGTAGCACAAAGCTGACATCAACCACGTACTCGAAGTACACCCGTACCTTCTTTTCATAACCCACCCATGCACATGTAACATAATATAATGCGAGGATGATGCATGTGCATGCTATTCACAATCATAGGCATACTTACATATTAAAAATCAATCATCACATATTAGCCAATTTGCTACTAACTTTGGTCATCATCATACCCTTTAGGGGTATATATGGCACACTCCTTACTGCACTTGTTAGTAAAACATATAACACATAAAACCCGAAACAAAGTGGGTTAGTTACACACCTTATCACTAGGAGTTCTAGACTCTCGATCCTCGGCGCTATCGTCTAGCGAAACTACGACTTTTCGCCTAACGTTTCTTCTTTGTTGGCCCACACCACGTGGCCAATCTCGAATGCAGCAGAAGCGGATCTCTTCTTGAACTTTGGGATGGGGACTTTCCCTTGCCCACCTTGACTGGTACTCGAACCCACGTCCATCGTAATCACTTAATTAGAACCCTTTGGTTAAACACCATAATACAAAATCTCAAGCGAACAACTATAATTTAACTACTTACAAAACGATCTTAAATCTCAAAGGCTCCTCTGTACTTTTGTCGACTTGCCCCTTGATGAGTCCAAACAATTCAAGACCTTCCTTTAGACTCCTTGGCGCTGGCTACAAGCTTTGAATGTCGACAGCACTACACCTCACCAATTCGGCTTCAAACTTGATAAAGTAGGAGAGTGATGGAGGGCTAAGGATTTCGGCTATCAAGGGGCTAAAAGAAAATAAAAGAAATACTTGGCTACAAGGCCAAAGGAGAAATCGGCACACCAAGAGGGAGAGGCAAAAGACTTGATGAACAACTAGCACTCTACCCTCCCCTATTTATAGTATTCGCCAACCCCCTTGAAGTCTCCAAAATTTGGCCAACACTTCACTAATTTAATTCCACTTAAACACTTCACTAATAATCCAATAATAATTCTTTTAATCTTCATAATATCCTTGATTATCTCCTAAAAAAAACTCATATCATCCTCCAAAAAAATGCCCATATTATCCCATTATTATTTAATAAAAATAAATAATAATAATTCCACTTAATCTAATTAATAAATAATAAAAATAAAAAAACATATTATCCTCTTCCAAAAAGAGTCTTCTAGCCGTCCAACACCTCAATTTGCTGCCCAAAAGAAATAAAAATTCAAACTCCCAAAATGCGACTTCCTTGGCTCGAACACAGGACCAAATCTGCTGCCCTTTCCCCCAGCGCCCGGGCCACTCGGCCACTGATTTCTATGCTAGAAACCCCCAGCATTTTATTTTAAACCCTTTCTAATCGAGCCCATCTCCACCGAGAAAATAAAAATGCTAATCCGCGACTCCAGTGCGCCAACCCGCGCTTTATCACTCCTTCAAGACCTAAGCGCGCCGACGCTAGCCACTCTACCAGCCCATCTTTCTTGTCCGAATCCTCGCCATATTCCTTTAAGGCCTTACAAAGCCCAACGCCCCAAAAACGGAAAATAAAACGCCAAATGCTTCGCAAGCCCTCAAACCGCGACTGCACAAAGCCCCTTCTCGATGCGCGCCTTAGCCACTCCGCCCACCGCCTTTCATGTCCATAAGCCACACTATTTAATTTTTAAACCCTTCCTACGCCACCCATAACCGCATATAAAATAAAACACCAAAATGCCGCTTCTACCACTCGAACCAGCGCCCTCACCTCCTCCAGCGCCTAAGTGGCGCACGGGCACCACTTTGCCAATGCCTTTCTTGTGCCTTAAACTCCACAATTTTATTTTAAGGCCTTTCTACCCTATTTCCCTCTTATTACCCTAAAATTTAAAAATTTTCTAAGGCATCCCTTGCCTTCTAAGGTTCTCCAAAACCCTAAAAATTCTCCCAACATGACCATAGCCTACTAAATGCTCGAGTTATGCTCCAAACGCATAACCCCTAAACCAGGTGTTACAATCCTACCCTCCTTAAAAATAATTTCGCCCTCGAAATTACTTTACTAACAAACGTCCATACAACCTATCTTACCACCATACGCTTATGTCACGCACTGATCTTACTAAGGCTATCGTGCCTACACAATCTCTAAGTTCATGCTAAAAATTCAGAACACCTCTCTTAGCAACACGAAAAGGCTAACTCATAAGCAAACAAAGTAATTAAAGCATGTACCAAAGCAAAGGAGCTTACCTAATATCATATCCTTGGTTGACTCTGACTAGAACCATTCTTTCCATGACTTGAACCACGACCCCTCGTCGCTCGAGGACAATTCTTAACTAAATGTGCCTTAGATCCGCACCGAAAGCATTCTTTACTATTTCCTCAACACTCTCCTGTGTGAGGTCTTCCACATCAAACACAAGAACGATTCCGATTCTCAGCAACTGGCACAGGTGGACGTACCGTATTCTCAACCCTCGGTCTTTTCTGAGCATCTTCAAACGATGCTGACGGTCCAATATTTCTCTTATTCTCGCTCATATTCTTTTCTCGATTTTCCCTTATAGTCTTCTTAACCTCTTCAGCAATCCGAGCTTTCTCCACTAGCACCGCGAAGTCTCTCTCCCTCTGCGGAGCAATCACTATTCGAAGTTCATCTCGCAATCCGTCTTCAAACCGGACGCACCTCTCATAATCAGTGGCCACAATTCCCTTAGCATACTGACTAAGTCGCACGAATTCCGCTTCGTACTCAGCTATCGACTTACTTCCTTGTATTAGATTTAGAAACGCTTTCCTTTGCGAGTCCAAATAACTGGCTCCTACGTACTTTCCTTCAAACTTAACCTTAAAGAAGTCCCAATCCTGTCGATCTGCTGGTACACTTTGCTTGACAGTGAGCCACCAACGATAAGCTTCGTCGCGAAGCAACGAAACAGCACCCTTCAGCTTTTCTTCATTGGTGCAGTCCAAATCGTCCATGATTCTTTCGACTGCTTCTAGCCAATACTCCGCTACGTTCGGAGCTACTCCAGATATTCCTCTAAAGATCTCAGCTCCGTTCAATCTAAGCCTTTCCGACACCGACTTTCGAGTTCCATTTCCTCTACTAGCTCCTGCTACACGTTCTAAAATTCGTAACATGGCCCGCGATACTGCGTCATCTTCTCCTGTCTGGTCTTGCCCCTCTACGTCCACTGCTGGCGGCACTTCACTTTCTGACCCATGGCCAGACCCTATCGGTTCCGATGCTGCCATTCTACCTCTACCGCGTCTCCTAGAACTCATCTCTATCGTCGCGATTTAATCTGTTTAAAAAGTTTTATGCATTAGAAATTATTGTTTCACTATTTTATCCACGAGCAATTTTATGCAATGAAGTTTCCGAGAGTAGTTCTTTCGAGCAATCAAGTTTCCTTCCCTACCAGTGGGTAATTTCATTTTCCTCTGGGGGTTTTTTTTAGAATTTTAAAACTAAGGGTTTTAAAACAGTGAGGCTAATCCCTTTCGGGTTTTAATTATCGGGTTTAGCCTATGAACAAGCCTTCTTGGTTAAGGTGAACCGTAGCTACGCACTAGGTAGGATTCCAGCGAAGAGGAGGTGAGTCACGAGGACCGCTAAGTACCAAGCTCTTCCTGATCCACTCCTAGACATGCGCACAATGGTTGCCACACCTTAACTCGGCGACTTAATCACGAGTTTGTTTAGTAGCTTTAAGTTTTATGCATATGTTTGAGTAGACTAGTCCTAGGGTTCAATAGATCCTAGTTCACTAATCTACGAGCCCAACTAAGCCCATAACAGATTCATAATAGTAATGCACTTCAAAAGTCCAAATACTTACCTGTGGATTCGGGTTGAAGGTACAGTGCCATGCCGTAAAACTGAAATATTTCTTAAAAGCCCATATTTTTTTTTTTTTTTTTAAAAGCCCATTTTGAAACGTTTTGGGCCCAAAACCCTCAAAGCCGAGTTTTGAACCGGGCTCGATATTAAATCAGTAACATCCCCAAACCCGGCCTATTCACTACGACCGAATGGGTTATGTTAGTGAAAATATGTTTCTTTACTTAGAATTTAAAACATGAAAGTTTATTATCTTCGGTAAAGTCATGTCCATTTAAAATTATTAAGTAATATATGCTTGGGATGAATTAAAACATTATTATAATTTACTATAATATAACTCTTTTGTAAAAATATTGCTAACTACGTTATAACCTTTAACAACTATAAATAGCGTACTTTAATCAAAAGTGACCCTTATTACATCAAATAAATAAACCAAGTACTTAAAATGCTTGAAAAAATATTCAAAACGTCAACTTCGCATGAAAATCATCGCATGGGCCACCTTGTATCCACTCCAACCCGTCCACTAGTCACGACTCACCGCGATGATGGATAAATAATTGGGTGAGTCACAATGACTCAATGTGTAAGATAACCACCGAAATCCACCCACATGCTAGCCACAAAATATCCCACTTACCAAATGCAACAAGTATATATATATTCATTTAAACATTTACCACAACTGGCTTGGCCCACATTCCACGTATGTTCCCAAAACATACCTATCCACATGTCATATTGGGCTTGGCCCATTTCCATATTATTACAAAAATAATGCAACATGATTCCCAACCCAACCTAGGGTCCATCCGCTACACACCCCCTTATCCAAATTACCACACACGGGGACTATCGAGTCACCCTCTCCTTTTCCCTCCAAAAGGCAACCAATGCCATCCACGATGTAGCGTATAGCTAACATCAAACCACGATGGAGCACACAAAGCAATCCATCAAGCCACGATATGGCATAAAGCCCATATCAATCAAGGTAACCACGCGAACTAAATCGCAAAGATCCACAACGCGACCTCGATCGGCGCCAATCCACGATGTAGCACAAAGTCGACATCAACCACGCACTCAAGTACACCCGCACCTTCTTTTCATAACCCACCCATGCACATGTAACATAATATAATGCGAGGATGATGCATGTGCATGCTATTCACAATCATAGGCATACTTACATATTAAAAATCAATCATCACATATTAGCCAATTTGCTACTAACTTTGGTCATCATCATACCCTTTAGGGGTATATATGGCACACTCCTTATCGCACTTGTTAGTAAAACATATAACACATAAAACCCTAAACAAATGGGGTTAGTTACACACCTTATCACTAGGAGTTCTAGACTCTCGATCCTCGACGCTATCGTCTAGCGAAACTACGACTTTCGCTTAACGTTTCTTCTTTGTTGGCCACACTGGTGGCCAATCTCGAACAATGAAAACGGATCTCTTCTTGAACTTTGGGATGGGGACTTTCCTTGCCCACCTTGGTACTGGTACTCGAACCCACGTCCATCGTAATCACTTAATTAGAACCCTTTGGTTAAACACCATAATACAAAATCTCAAGCGAACAACTATAATTTAACTACTTACCAAACGATCTTAAATCTCAAAGGCTCCTCTGTACTTTTGTCGACTTGCCCCTTGATGAGTCCAAACAATTCAAGACCTTCCTTTAGACTCCTTGGCGCTGGCTACAAGCTTTGAATGTCGACAGCACTACACCTCACCAGTTCGGCTTCAAACTTGATAAAGTAGGAGAGTGATGGAGGGCTAAGGATTTCGGCTATCAAGGGGCTAAAAGAAAATAAAAGAAATACTTGGCTACAAGGCCAAAGGAGAAATCGGCACACCAAGAGGGAGAGGCAAAAGACTTGATGAACAACTAGCACTCTACCCTCCCCTATTTATAGTATTCGGCCAACCCCCCTTGAAGTCTCCAAAATTTGGCCAACACTTCACTAATTTAATTCCACTTAAACACTTCACTAATAATCCAATAATAATTCTTTTAATCTTCATAATATCCTTGATTATCTCCTAAAAAAAACTCATATCATCCTCCAAAAAAAATGCCCATATTATCCCATTATTATTTAATAAAAATAAATAATAATAATTCCACTTAATCTAATTAATAAATAATAAAAAATAAAAAAAACATATTATCCTCTTCCAAAAAGAGTCTTCTAGCCGTCCAACACCTCAATTTGCTGCCCAAAAGAAATAAAAATTCAAACTCCCAAAATGCACGCTTTCCTTGGCTCGAACACAGGACCAAATCTGCTGCTCCTTTCCCCCAGCGCCAGGCCACTCGGCCAGGCTGATTTCTATGCTAGAAACCCCAGCATTTTATTTTAAACCCTTTCTAATCGAGCCCATCTCCACCGAGAAAAATAAAAATGCTAATCCATGACTCAGCGCTCGAACCCGCGCCTTATCACTCCTTCAGCACCTAAGCGCCGCACGCTAGCCACTCTACCAGCCCATCTTTCTTGTCCGAATCCCTCGCCATATTCCTTTAAGGCCTTACAAAGCCCAACGCCCCAAAAACGGAAAATAAAACGCCAAATGCTTCTGCAAGCCCTCGAAACCGCGACCTGCACAAAGCCCCTTCTCAGTAGCGCCTTAGCCACTCCGCCCACCTGCCTTTCATGTCCATAAGCCACACTATTTAATTTTTAAACCCTTCCTACGCCAGCCCATAACCGCATATAAAATAAAACACCAAAATGCCGCTTCTACCACTCGAACCAGCGCCCTCACCCTCCTCCAGCGCCTAAGTGGCGCACGGGCACCACTTTGCCAATGCCTTTCTTGTGCCTTAAACTCCACAATTTTATTTTAAGGCCTTTCTACCCTATTTCTCTCTTATTACCCTAAAATTTAAAAATTTTCTAAGGCATCCCTTGCCTTCTAAGGTTCTCCAAAACCCCTAAAAATTCTCCCAACATGACCATAGCCTACTAAATGCTCGAGTTATGCTCCAAACGCATAACCCCTAAACCAGGGTGTTACACACCAGCTTAAGGTGAAAGAAGTGGATATTCACAAGACAGCGTTCCGAACCCGTTACGGACACTATGAGTTTTTGGTGATGCCGTTTGGGTTGACCAATGCACCAGCTGCATTTATGGATATGATGAACCGGGTCTTTCAACCATTCTTAGATCGGTTTGTAGTGGTATTCATAGATGACATTCTGGTTTATTCGAGGAGCGAAGAAGAACATGACTCGCATTTGCGGATTGTATTGCAAGTGCTTCGAGATAATCAGTTGTATGCCAAATTCAGTAAATGTGAATTTTGGTTAAGAGAAGTGACTTTCTTGGGTCATGTGGTATCAGCCGAAGGAATAAGGGTGGATCCTCGGAAGATTGAGGCGGTATTGGATTGGAAACCACCGAAGTCGGTAGTTGAGATTCGGAGTTTCTTGGGTTTGGTGGATATTATAGACGCTTTGTTGAGGGATTCTCATTGATTGCTTTGCACCTCTAACTAAGCTTTTGCGGAAGGAGTGCCGTTTGTATGGACCGACAAACAAAGAATAAAGTTTCGAGAGATTGAAGAAGGTTTTAACTAAGGCCGGTATTGATTCAACTTTGAGGTGGGAAGGAGTTTACGCTTTGTGTGATGCGTCACATACGGGTTTAGGGCTGCGTATTGATGCAAAGTGGGAAAGTTGTAGCTTACGCTTCGCGTCAATTGAGACCGCACAAGTGAACTACCCTACTCATGATTTGGAGTTAGCAGCAGATGGTGTTTGCCTTAAAGATTTGGAGGCATTACCTCTATGGTGAAAAGTCTATCATCTATACGGATCACAAGAGTCTTAAGTATCTTCTTACTCGGAAGGAGTTAAACTTGAGACAACGAAGATGGGTGGAGTCATTAAAGGACTATGATTTCTCTATTGAGTATCATCCTGGAAAGGCTAATGTAGTGGCGGACGCATTAAGTCGTAAGGTGGTATCTCGATTTGAGAGCTATGTTTGCCCATTTGAGTTTGTATGAGGATGGTAGTTTGATAGCGGAATTTCAAGTGAAGCCTATGTGGTTGGAACAAATTAAGGAAAAACAGATTTTAGATGAGAAGTTGAGACTTTTATTTCAAGTGGAAAATGGTGAAATTGAGGATTTTGGAATAAATTCGAAAGGTGTATTGTGTTTTTAGTGAAAGGGTCCTGTATGCCTAAGGATTGAGATCTGAGGCAAATGATTTTGAGGAGGCGCATAGTAGCCCTTATGCTATGCACCCCTGAGGAAATAAGATGTATCGGGATCTTCGTGAGCGGTTTTGGTGGCTGGATTGAAACGGGAGATTTAGAATTTGTGGGAAAATGCTTAACTTGTCGCAAGTGAAAGCGGAGCATCAATTGCCGTCGTCTCTTTTGCAACCGATTAAGATTCCTCTTTGGAAATGGGAGCGGATAACAATGGATTTTGTTAGTGGGTTACCTTTAACACCTACTAAGAAAAATTCTGTTTGGGTAATTGTTGATCGTCTGATTTAAGATCGCTCATTTTCTACCAAAGGCGTCACGGACTACTCGTTGCGAGAAGTTGGCGAAGGCTGTATGTATCTGAAATCGTGAGGTTGCATGGGGTACTGTATCGATTATATCGGATAGGGATCCTAGGTTTACATCTCGATTTTGGAAAGCTTTGCATGAAGCCTTGGGTACAAAGCTTAATTTTAGTACGGCTTTTCATCCTCGATCGATGGTCGATCGGAGAGAGTGATTCAGATTCTGGAAGACATGTTAAGGGGATGTGTAATCGACTTCAAAGGTAGTTGGGAGGATTTTCTACCGTTAGCGGAATTTGCGTGCAACAACAACTACCGTCTAGCATTCGGATGGCACCCTACGAGGCATTGTATGGTCGTAGGTGTCGTTCTCTCCTATTTGTTGGACCGAGTTGGGTGATCGGCGATTGTTAGGACCTCGAGATGATTTCAAACGGAAGAAAAAGTGAAAGTTATTCGAGCACGGTTAAAGGAAGCTTCGGATAGACGAAGTCGTATGCGGATCTCAAGCGTAAAGAGATCGAGTATGCCGTAGGAGATCAAGTCTTCTGAAGGTCTCACCTTGGAAGAAGATATTCGATTCGGGAAGAAGGGCAAGTTGAGTCCTAGATACATTGGACCATATCGTGTGGTGAAACGAGTTGGTCCAGTGGCCTATCAGATTGAGTTACCTCGGAATTGAGCCAAATTCATAATGTTTTCCACGTGTCCATGTTGAGGCGCTATAGATCGGATCCTTCGCACATAGTACCGGTAGAAGAAGTGGAGTTGAATTTGGATTTGTCTTTTGAGGAGGAACCGGTGGAAATCTTAGACCGAGACGTGAAGGTGCTAAGAAAGAAGACTGCGCCGTTGGTCAAAGTGTTGTGGCGTAACCACGGAGTGGAGGAAGCTACGTGGGAGCTGAGGATGCAATTCGGCAACAATACCCTCACCTTTTTCAGCCGGGTAAATTTCGAGGACGAAATTTTCTTTTAGGGGTAGAGTTGTAACACCACGAAAATTTGAGTAATTTATTTTCTATGTGTGCTTTGAGTAATTATTCTAGAAAGTAAAAATTTTCTGATTTATTTTCGTGGTTAGTATAGTCTGAAGAAGGGTTTAATTTTTTGAAGGAATATTATTAATTTTAAGAAATTATTTATGGAAGTGGATTAAGTGACTTTGACACATAAATTAATTTAAGTGTCAAAGTGAGGCATAAGATGAATTATTGGACAAGTGGTGATGGCGCATGAGCTTGTGCATGAGGTTGAAGGTTCGAATCCCATGTTTAGCATCTAGGTGAATTTTATTTTGAATTTTTATGCACCAATATAGCAAGTGTCGGCCAAGAGCTTTTATGGAAGGTGTTGACTTGTTATTTTTGGTTAAAATATCAAGGAATAAGGAAATTTTGAACTTAAGGAAGGGTATCAAAAGAATAAGGAAAATGTGAAGATATGAGGCATGAATCAAGGAAGAATTTTTGGAAACAATATCTTGGCCTAAAGACCATGTACTTGGACGGCAATATGGCTATAGGGGGCCGAATTTTGGTGATAGTTTTGGCTAGGAATTTTAGTCTTGTTTTGGTCATTTTTGTTAGTTTGTGCAAGTTTTGAAAACTCTCTCAACCTTTTCTCCTTTGGCCGAATTTGAGTATTGGTAAGCCTTGTTAATTTTTGACCATTTGGTCATTTTTGCACATCAATTGGTATTCTTTGTGCCTTATTTTCATTAGTGCCGAAAATCACCTACACGAAAAAGCTTTTCTCTTTCTCTTTTCTCTCACCATTGCGAATATCCATCCCTCTCTCAAGCTCATCTTTTCTTTTCTTTTCTTCTATTCACTTTGAAATCAAAGCAACATCATCACCATCTTTCTCCTATTTTATTCTTTCAATTGAAATTCTCTCTACCTACACTTTCATGGCGAATATTAAGGTGACTACAAGCCAAATTATTTTCTTCTCTCCTTAGTCTCACATAGCCGAATCTTTCATCCATCAATACCATTCTCAAATCCTTTCTTTCGACGTGGAGATTAGGTAAGAGATTCTTTCGTTTCGATTAGCTAATAGTGGTTATGGCGAATATTGATGTTGGTTTGTAGGCTTTATTAGATCAAAATAAACGTTCATTTTATTAACGTTTATTTTGTTAAACTTTAGTGCGATAACGGAAAGTTGGAATCGTGGAAGTTGTGGGTGACAAAGCGTTGGAATCGATTCTCGTGGTAAGGAAATCACATCTTTTAAACTTTAGAATTATTTCGATATCTTTAGATTAATGTTCTTTGCCTTTAAAGACATTCAAAATAGGGAAGAAAAGGGCGGTGTTTAGCCTTCCGGAAGAAGGGAGGTTACATTATTCCCCTAAGTACAAGCAAAGGACTATTTCGGAATCCGAGATTTTCCACCGGGTTGCGGACGTTCAACCGAGGAAAATCAAGCTGTTCAAGTCGTTCGTACTCCCGAACCATTATTTGTTCGTGGATTCGATTCGGTTAGCAAACCATCAATCGGAGAGAAATCGCAAGTAGAAGTCTTACGAAAATCCGAGGGTAAATTTCTAGATCGCTATATTTAGATCGGTTTTATTATAGATTATAGTGTTTTAATTAACACAATACGTATAGGTGTTGAAGAGCGGGAAAGTTTAGTTCTCTCCATAACCAGTGTGTAACTTCACACTCATTTTCTGTTGGACATCATGTTGTAAGTTACGTGATAAATTCGTAAAATAGTAAAAGCGGGAAAAATACGTAGTAACTCATATTTTTGAGTAAATGCATGAAAACGGTTAAAACCGAGAAAATAAAATACGATAATACTCTAGTTCGATAAAATGGGCGATAAAACTCTAGTTCGATAAAATGGGCGATATTACTCTAGTTCGATTAAATGGGCGAAAATACTGCTTTGATAAATTGGGCTAAAATGGGCCAAAGTCACTAAACTACTAAATGGGCTAGTTGATAAATTGTTTATATGAGCCTAATGAAGGGTTAATTGATAAGTCCACCGATGATATGGATTAATGAAAATCTGTTATATGATTATATTTGTTATATACGCATGATTGCATGGGGTGGGTTATATGAAGAGAAGAATGGCCAGTTGCCACAAATTTGGCTCATTGCCTCTAGTTCGGTGGCTCTGCCACAATATGGCTCATTGCCTCTAGTTCGGTGGCTCTGCCACAAAATTCGGCTAAATGCCTCTAGTTCGGTGACAATGTCACAATCTAGTTCGGTAGTGCACTACAAAATTATTTAAGGGCTTTAAGCCCATGATTGGTGTGTTTGGCGGGGTGGGTTGACTTGATCCCCACAGGTGTGTTGGTTGGTACGGGGGTGTTAGCGGATGGATACTAGGTTGGTTTGGGAAATTCATATTTCATGCATTCTTTTCTTTAAATTATGTTACTTTACAATGTATGGTTGAAATCTGTTATGGGCTCAAGCCCAGCATGATATCTTGACGATCTGGCCTAAAAATGGTGGTAAGTGAGTTGCACACTGAGTTCTTTGTAACTCACCCAATTTTTATTAACCATTTCAGGTAATGGAAATTGACGTGGACTTGGGCTGGAGATGACTTGGTGGAGCCCATACTACGAATTTGGGTTTTTTTATAAACTATGACTTTATTTAAGTTTTTATTTTAATTGCTATTATTGGGTTGATGTAATAAGGCCTCTAATTATGTTTTATGGATTTTATCGTGTGGATGGTTTTATAATTTTTATTTTGAGACTTTAATTATGAGTTTATGTTAAATCATTTGGTTTTTCCTAAAAATATCGTTTATTTAATATTTTGACAATTAGACGATTTTCTTTAAAATTTTCCTCCAAATTCTTTTAAGAAGTTTTAAAGTTTCGATAAACATTTTATTTAAGATAAGTTTTAAACAAGTATATTCTTAAAATTATTTTCAAAACCTCGTACTACATCTTTAACTCATTATTTTATCGTAAATCTTGAAAAGAAACGAAAGTATGTTTGGTGTGACAAACCAAATCTCGTCTAAACGCATGGACCGGGTTTGGGGTGTTACAATGACTACGGTCTCACTATCTGAATGTGGTGACTTCGGTCACATTATCTGAATGTGGTGACTTCGGTCACATTATCTGAATGTGGTAACTTCGGTTACATTATCTGAATGTGGTGTCTCATGACACAATTATCTGGTGGCTATGCCACAAATTTTATATGGGCGATGAGCACGTCGATCGCAATGATCGCCTTCGATGGTGTGTAGCGGATGGAGGGTCGACTTAGTAGTCCCCACGGTGTGACTTGTAGGTACGGGGGTGTGTAGCGGATGGACAACTAGGTTTGGGTTTGGGAATGCATCATAACTTGTATTCTATGTTTTGAATGTGTAATATGTGATATGCCTGATTCTATTATGATTTAGTGTCGTGTACACATTGAGTCTGTTTGACTCACCCCGTTGGGGAACATTTTTCAGTGTGATGAATGAGTGATGGACCGGACAGCGGAACTTGTGGTGGCCATGCTCAACATGAAGTTTATAGTTTTGAGGACTCTGGAATTTATTTTAGTACTTTGAATTATTTTGGGAATTATTTGATGTAATAAGGCCATAAGGCCATAGTTGAATTACTTTACACTTATTTTTATTTATTATGATTATGAATTTTATCTATTAAAATTTAATTAAAATTTCTTTTAAACTAAACCCTAAATATTTTGTCACTTAAGATAAAAGGGATTTCAATATAAAACGAACCTGTTTTCAACACAAGCCCAACCCAAAACAATATTTTTCTTAAAATCACACAAGTTTTCCTAAGAACAAAAGAATTTTGAACCGGTTTACTTGAGGAACATACCAAATCTGGTCAAAGCTCGTGGGCCGGGTTTGGGGTGTTTCACATGTGTTATTTGATGTTTGAAGATGAAATATGAATTTTTCATGATAGATTTTCATGTTTTGTAAAGTGATTTTTTTATAAAAATACATAATAGTGACTAAATTGAGAAATGTATAAAGTTAGTGGTTAAAATGTGAAATAAATGAAAGATTTGGGCTGCTAGGGACTTATATGTAATTCAACTAAGCTTGGGTTTAATGAAATTATGTGAATTTTGAGTATTTGTGAAATAAGGACTAAACTGTGAAAATGTGAAAGTTTAGGGGCTAATATGTAAATATGCTTAAATAGGTGTTATGGACTAAATTGAATGAATGATTGGTTAAATAAGTTAATTTTGAATATATTTAGATCAAGAAAAGCGGAATCTGGAATTAGATCGGGGGAAAGGCAAGATTATCGAGTAATTGACTCATTTCACCGTTTCCATACTCGAGGTAAGTTCATATGTAACGAGCTCTAATATAATTGTGTTTATATGCTGTGATATTGTATAAATTTTAAATATTAGACTACGGACTTGTTCGACCATGACTCGACAATGATTCGACAATAATTCAAAATGATTCTACTACGAAATTATATTGAAAAATCCCGGTTGAACCTTAGGTGTAACACCCCAAACCCGGCCCAAACACCACGACCGGATCTGGTATGTCACTAAGAAAATATTGGAAGAACATGTCGTATTTTCAGAAAAATATTTTTTTCTAAAGTTTATCTTCTTATTCGAGAGAAATTTAATAGTTAATAGTTTAAATAAAATATGCCTTTATAAATTAAAAACCCAAATTTAAATAGATACATTAGTTCAATAAGAATTTAAATAACTAAAAGTAATTAAAGCCCAAAATAAAACAAAACATAAACTAGTGGCCCATAGCCTTATTACAACAAGATTTAAAATCCATTAATTAAAAATATAAAGTATTAACTTGAGACTTTTTGCTTGGGATCCAGTTGGTCTTTTGCATGGCCACCTTGCGTTCCTCTCCACCGGTCCGAAGCACTAGGTATCACCTGAAAGGTTAATTAATAGGGTGAGTCGCGAGACTCGATGTGCAACCCTCATGCACCACTAGATTTTGGCCTTAGGCCCATAAAAAGATTAATAATTCCATTTATAAAAAAAAAATAACAAATAATATGCAAGGCCCAACCTGTTTGCCTAGGTTTCCATCCGCTATACGCCCGTGCACGACCATTCACACCATTGGGGATTTCTACAATCGACCCACACCGCTACACGCCAAGATGGCGGTCATGCTCGCTCATCAACATATGATGGCCAAAGCCCTTATAACATATAATGGCCGAAGCCCGTATAACATTTAATGGCCAAGCTTCAGATATAACGATTCACGCGCATTAGCCGCTACATCGAATCACGGTAAAACCGCTACACATATAACGTATAACTTCCTCCTTTCATCAACCCAACCCATGCAATCACATACAAGCATTTTACTTATAACATATAAATAGATTACTTACTAACCTGGTGAACCGCTTTTACCCTCCTTGGGCTTTCATCAATAAATCGAGATGTTGGCAATTATCAAAACATATAAATCTTATGATCATGCATTTTATGATTAGATCTAGATGGTGTGGAAGTACTACACACCTGATATCGCGAAATCCAATATTCTTAGTCGATGTCCTTGCTATCCGGATCTATTATCCTCAATTTAAAGCCTTGCTCAAAAGCCGGAAAAACACACAAAGATTTAGCCCCTTCAACAATCGGCCAAGGTTAATAAATCCCAAATTACACGTTAAACTAATAGATCCCTTACCTTGAAATCCCGAAAGTAACACGATTCTATAACTTAGAGATCTATGCGATTGACTCCACTAAAGTTCCCTTTAGATTTTGGCACAAGTAGGCACCACAGAAGTAATTCGGCAATCACAGGAGATGAGATCTAGGGATTTCAACTTTTAGGAAAATCCCGAAAAAAGTATGAACAAAAGAAGGCTGATGTGTCTTTGGCTTTTAAAATACTTGAGTGAGGAGTTTCGGTTTCTGACAGGAAAAGAGAAGAAGAAAAGAAAATTAGGAAGAGACTTGAAGATTTCGGCTAGGAAGAAAAAGAATGGAAAGAGTTTCGGCTTTTGAATCAAAATGAAGATGAGGGAATAGGCTTAGAAATTTTGACTTTTGCAGAGAATGAAGAAGAAGATGGAACTTCAGGAGTTTTCGGCTTTTACTCAGAGAAGAAGAGAAAAGAATGAGAGAAAAACCCAAATGCTGAAATTGAAGAGATATTCCCCCTATTTATAGAAATTTCGGCACTTACCTAACCTTGCAGATAAATCCTATCTTTTCTCCTTTATCTTAATCTACTAGCTCATCTAAAAGAGACTTAATTATCTCTAATTCCTCCTCCTTTATCAAAGATATTATCCACATATTTTAATCATTAAAATCCCTAAATTTTAGCCTTTATCTGCTTATTATCTACATAAAATAAATTCCTAAATAATAGCCTTTATCTGCTTATTATCCACATATTTTAAACATAGATACTACCTTTTAAACCCTATAATGCCCAAACAGATAATTTAATTAAGGCCTCTACCTAAGCCTGAGCCCAATTTGGACCCCTAACACTTAAATTAACACATTAAACATATCCACCGATTAAACGCATAGGCCCAAAAATTTAGGATGTTACAGTTCTCTACCCCCTTAAAGAAATTTCGTCCTCGAAATTTCCAACTAACTATTAATCATACTACCTAAGTCTCACTACCATGCTTTACACAAGCACTCCAATACTAAACCCAAAATAAACACTTAGTATTCTATGGTAGAGCACGCACCTATTCACATCTAGAGCGTCCTCGTCCCCTTGTACTCATGCTATCGGTTCGCGTTTATCCGATTAAGAATTTTATGAATTAATAAGTTTCTTCCACTCATTTAACCACGAGCAGTCTTATGAGCGATGAGTTTAAGAGTAGTTCTTTCAATTCTAATTACATCTACAAGTTTCAGTCTCAAGTTTGTCTCTTAGTTCTATATACACATACATGGAATCATCAATCATACAAATAGAACTTACATTCATCACCTAAGGGTATTTTCGTCATTTCACTACCCAGGGGTATTTTCGTAATTTATCCTACAGGGGTATTTTCGTAATTTTGTCCTACTGGGTTATTTTCATGATTTTTCAGAATAAGATCCTTGATGATTTTGTGAAGTAAGGGTTTCCTGGTAATTTTGCAATTCGGGGGTATTTTGGTAATTTGGTAATCCGGGGGTATTTAGTAATTTTGCAAATCAGGGGTAATTTGGTAATTGTACAAACCAGGGGTATTTTGGTCATTTGACAAAACGAGGGTAGGTTGGGAATTTTTTTCTAACCAGGGATATTTCGATGTTGTTGTTGTTTTTTTTTTTCAAACAGGGTACTTTGGGGAAAAATCTAGTTTCATGGTCCGGGCTACTCTTATAAACATGAGATTTTCGGGTAAATTTTCAAAACATAGGTATTTTACAAATTCATGGCTGGTTGGTAGTTTTCACAAATCAAACGTATTTTGAAAATTTTGAAAAACTTGAGAAATTTTCTTTCTTTTTTTTTTCAAACTAGGGTGGCTGGTCCCCATCAACAAGTCCTCGTAACTAGGGTGAATAGTCACCACGCACTGGTAGGATTCTAGTGAAGAGGAGGTGAGTCGCTAGGGATGCTGCAAGTACCAAGCTCTCCTGAATCCACTCCTAGACATGCGTATACCCATTGCCACACCCTAACTTAGCTAAGGTGAACAGTCCACTACGCACTGTGCAGGATTCCAAATAAGAGGAGGTGAGTCACTAGGACCGCTTAAATACTGTGCTCTTCCGGATCCAATCCTAGACATGCGTATGCCTGTTACCACACCCTAGTCTTGCGGCTCGTTCACGGGTTTGTTTAGTGAAGTTAAGTCTTATGAGATTTTAAGAGTTGTTTCAGCTAGGCCTAAAGTCCATCAAGTTCTAATCTAACTAATCTACGTCCCATAAAGCCCACATATATTATATCACACAATGGTTCAGAATACTTACTTGGCGGACTTGGGCCGGAGACGCAGGTGCCATGCTGAGCTAACAGACCTGTTATCATTTAAAAACATTAATGTTTTAAAAACCCTTTTTTTTCGAAAACATTTTGAACCCAAAACCCAAAGCCGAGTTTTGAACCGGGCTCTAATACCAATTTGTAACACCCCAAACCCGGCCCAAACACCACGACCGGATCTGGTATGTCACTAAGAAAATTTTGGAAGAACATGTCGTATTTTCAGAAAAATATTTTTTTCTAAAGTTTATCTTCTTATTCGAGAGAAATTTAATAGTTGATAGTTTAAATAAAATATGCCTTTATAAATTAAAAACCCAAATTTAAATAGATACATTAGTTCAATAAGAATTTAAATAACTAAAAGTAATTAAAGCCCAAAATAAAACAAAACATAAGCTAGTGGCCCATAGCCTTATTACAACGAGATTTAAAATCCATTAATTAAAAAATATAAAGTATTAACTTGAGACTTTTTGCTGGATCCAGTTGGTCTTTTGCATGGCCACCTTGCGTTCCTCTCCAGCCCGGTCCGAAGCACTAGGTATCACCGAAAGGTTAATTAATAGGGTGAGTCGCGAGACTCGATGTGCAACCCTCATGCACCACTAGATTTTGGCCTTAGGCCCATAAAATGATTAATAATTCCATTTATAAAAAAAAATAAATAACAAATAATATGCAAGGCCCAACCCGTTTGCCTAGGTTTCCATCCGCTACACGCCCCGTACCACCATTCACACCATTGGGGATTTCTACAATCGACCCACACCGCTACACGCCAAGATGGCGATCATGTCGCTCATCAACATATGATGGCCGAAGCCCTTATAACATATAATGGTCGGCCCGTATAACATTTAATGGCTGAAGCCCGTATAACAGTTCACGACATTAGCCGCTACATCAGATCACGGTAAAACCGCTACACATATAATGTATAACTTCCTCCTTTCATCAACCCAACCCATGCAATCACATACAAGCATTTTACTTATAACATATAAACAGTTACTTACTAACTCGGTGAACCGCTTTTACCCTCCTTGGGCTTTCATCAATAAATCGAGATGTCGGCAATTATCAAAACATATAAATCTTATGATCATGCATTTTATGATTAGATCTAGATGGTGGGGAAGTACTACACACCTGATATCGCGAAATCCAATATTCTTAGTCGATGTCCTTGCTATCCGGATCTATTATCCTCAATTTAAAGCCTTGCTCAAAAGCCAAAAAAACACACAAAGATTTAGCCCCTTCAACAATCGGCCAAGGTTAATAAATCCCAAATTACACGTTAAAACTAATAGATCCCTTACCTTAAAATCCCGAAAGTAACACGATTCTATAACTTAGAGATCTATGCGATTGACTCCACTAAAGTTCCCTTCAGATTTTGGCACAAGTAGGCACCACAGAAGTAATTCGGTAATCACAGGAGATGAGATCTAGGGATTTCGGGTTTTAGGAAAATCCCGGATAAAGTATGAACAAGAGAAGGCTGATGTGTCTTTGGCTTTTAAAATACTTGAGTGAGGAGTTTCGGTTTCTGACAGGAAAAGAGAAGAAGAAAAGAAAACAAGAAAGAGACTTGAAGATTTCGGCTAGGAAGAAAAAGAATGGAAAGAGTTTCGGCTTTTGAATCAAAGTGAAGATGAGGGAATAGGGTTAGAAATTTCGGCTTTTACAGAGAATGAAGAAGAAGATGGAACTTTAGGAGTTTTCGGCTTTTACTCAGAGAAGAAGAGAAAAGAATGAGAGAAAAACCCAAATGCTGAAATTGAAGAGATATTCCCCCTATTTATAGAAATTTCGGCACTTACCTAACCTTGCAGATAAATCCTATCTTTTCTCCTTTATCTTATTCTACTAGCTCATCTGAAAGAGACTTAATTATCTCTAACTCCTCCCTCCTTTATCAGCATATTATCCACATATTTTAATCATTAAAATCCCTAAATTTTAGCCTTTATCTGCTTATTATCTACATAGAATAAATTCCTAAATAATAGCCTTTATCTGCTTATTATCCACATATTTTAAACATAGATACTACCTTTTAAACCCTATAATGCCCAAATAGATAATTTTAATTAAGGCCTCTACCTAAGCCTGAGCCCAATTTGGACCCCTAACACTTAAATTAACACATTAAACATATCCACCCATTAAACACATAGGCCCAAAAATTTAGGATGTTACATTAGGAATAGTTTAGGATGCTAGTGACATGTCATTAGGGCATTGAGTTGGCTTCAGGCCATGATATCGGCACTTCGGGTGCGAGTTATGCCTTGATTTGGCTTGGGGCCATGGTATAGGCACTTCGGATGAGTTACCTTGATTTGGCTACGGGCCATGGTATAGGTACTCCGAGGATAAGTTACCTAGATTTGGCTACGAGCCATGGTATAGGTACTTATCGGTTGAGATCCCTGAGTATCTGACTTCTATTCTGAACGGTTCAACGGGAAAGTGAAAGATGTGGACTAGATTGAGATTGATACGAGTTGGTACATGTATGATCCTAAAGTTTATAAACATTGAATCCATAAAATGGATGAAATCTTGGTAAGCTAGTGAATGAATGATTGAATGGTTTAAGATTTAATGTATTTGTATTATCTTGCATTTATATTCATTGAATTGTGAATGAATGGTGAGATTTCTCATTACGTTAATACGAACTTACTAAGCTATAAAGTTTACTTTTTGTTATTTTTCCATGTTTATAGTGAATCAAGGCTAGCTTGGATCCAGGAGTCATCGGGAACATCATCGCACTATCGGACATCTATTTGGTACTTTTGAGTTGTGTAAATATGGTTTATGGCATGTATAGGCTAGATGTGATATTTTGGTTGTGATGATAGCCATGAGATTTGGCTTGTAAATGAATATGTTTTGGTTTGTATATATAGCCATGAGTGATGGCTTAATTTGGTATGATTTAGCATGAATGTGTTTATGGTTTTTAGTTGCTCAAAATGGTTATATTTGGAGCTTGTTAATTGACTTATATTGTGTGATGGAAATTGATAATTTGAGAGTTTATGTGCTAGTGAAATTGTTTTTGATTAATGTAAGTGTGGAATGATTAATTGATTGAATTGTATATGTGAATTTAGGTATGAAAATTTGATGGCAAACTATAGTATGTTTGTGATTGGTATTGTTGGTATTTAGATGCATATTAGTGTCTTGAAATGGTGCCATTTGAGCTTGAATAGGTATGTGCATAATGGGTGGCAAATTGGCCTTGCAAATGGCCTATTTTTGTCCACACAGGCAGAGACACGGGCGTGTGTCTCAGCCGTGTGTGACACACGGTTAATGTAATACCCCGAAATTGGGCCTAGTAGAATTGGGCCCAATGGGCCTTAAACGTAGAAGCGTTTTAAAATTTTGAGAACAAGAGAATGGCATTATTTCAAGTTGGACTTATTAAGAAGGTAATTTTGGAAAGTTACGAGGTTTCTATAAAGTTCCGGGTTCAAGTTGGGCCTTAGTAAAATTTTGTGTTTAAGCCTATTAAGGAGAGATAGTAAGTGGCATCAAGGCTTATGGAAATAAAAGAGTAAATTGCTAGCATAAATGAGCAATTGGTAAAAGGGTTATGGCGCCACAAGTAGTACCTTGAGGGAAGAGGTTCGAATCCCTTTGTGTGCAATTTTGACTTTTATTTTCGCATTCCTTCCATAGTGTCGGCCAAGGTATATATATGGTAAGGTTGACTTCTTTATTTTTGGTATGGTGGCTAAAGGAATTAAGGAAAGGTTGAGGTTGGGGAAAGGAATCAAAAGGAAAAGGCAAGTAAGGGGAACAAGTGGCTTATTTCATGGAGAATGTTATGGAAAGTATGGTTGGCAAAATTTTGACCCTTATGGCTATGCATGTGGACGGTTTTGGGGGTAGATAGGTAGCTGAAATTTTACTTTGGCTTTTGGTAAGGTTTTGGTATTGTTTTGGCCAAAAATCCCATTTGCAACTTTGTGTCATTTTCTCCCAAATTGCTACTCTCTTTGCCAAAATCTTCTAGCACAATAGTGTATTTTTTCTTCTCTTTGGATTGGTCGCATATTCATCTTTTGTCCATCTTCCTTGATAGCCAAAACTTCAAGTTGATATTAAACAAATTCTTCTTCTTTCTTCTTGATTGTCGAAACTCTAAAGCCATTAGTGAGTACTTTTCTTTCTTTGTTTTGCCGAAACCACCTAGCCTAATTGATCATCTTCTCCATCTTCCAAGTTGGGTTTTTCTTTCTTGATTAAACCGGGTATCTGTTTTTATTCAAATCTTTTCATTCTTTTTCTCTTTAGCCGAATAAGAGTCCCTCATTATTTGGTTGTTTCATCTTGATTCTAAAACCGAAATGGTGTTCTCCCTTACTCCCTCACATCTTGATAATCTTTTATTTGTAGTATTCTAGTGGATTGACTGAATACCACATCATTGCCTAATCATCTCAAGTCATAAGTCAATTGGTGGGAATTGGGATTATCATTGATTAAGGTAAGGAGTCTTTTCATAGTCCATTCGATATCACTACTCGGTTATTGTGTTAATCGGATCGAATTTTCGACTAATCGATTTCGTTTTAGGGACGAAATCACTCGATATGTTCTACCTTCGGACATAGTGGTAAGTGATTCAAGTGTAAGTGATACGAAATTATTTTGGAAATCCGAGGCTAACTTTTGGTTGGTATTGTTCTAGGTCATCGACGAGTGGTTCGTTAGGAAATCAAAATCGGTGTGCAATCCCGTACCTTCCGAATACATGTTTGATATGGTGTGTAATCTCACATCTCTCTGAAAGTTTGTATGATATGTTCTGTGATTTGGTCAAAATACCGAAGAAAACCGAAAACTGGCATCCGCGATCAATTGGGCGTGCGCATGATCGTAGTAGTAATCGTATGTTGTAATAAAATAGTTTCAGTCCGAAACAGTGACGTGTATTTGAAAAATCACGAAAAATAGGAGAAAAGGAATTACGAAGTGAATAAGATATCAGATTAAAGCTTACTGTGTCTATTTTGATAAGGAAGAAACGGAGAAGGAAAACAAATTCTATATTCTGAGATATCTTAATTTTAGTGAGACTGGTTCTGAATGACTTCGTGGTTCCCTAATCTGTCTTGGAAAAATCGTATAAAATAGTACAAAGTGAATTAAGAGTTATAGTTTATATGTACAGATTCCTTAGAGAGTCTGTTTTCAATAGAAACAAGTGGGAGAAGCATATGAAAACTGTACAGTGAGATATTTGAATTTTGGGTAAGAGAGGTCAGAATCATTGGTCAGTGAAACAAGGGAATCTTCAAGAAATAAACTGTACTAAATGGCTAAGTAAAAAAATTTGGAAAAATTATAGTAAGAAGATATATGCGTCTAGTCTCATGGAAAATTTACGAAGTTAGATTTCAAGATTCCTGACTCAATTTATAGTCAATTTAGTTAGTACGATGCAGGTGGACAGTTTTGATTTTTATGCTCCACATTAGTAGTTAAGTCTAAGTTGCGAAATTTCCAAAATACCCTTAGGTTGCGAGATTACCGAATTACCCTTAGTGGGTAAATTATCGAAATTACGAAAATGCCCCTAAAGGGCCGAATTACGAAATTGTTTAATGGGCTGATCTGGTATTTTGCTATATGGGCCAATCTGATATTTTGATAAATGGGCCGATATGATATTTTGCTATATGGGCCGATCTGATATTTTGCTATATGGGCCAATCTGATATTTTGATAAATGGGCCAATCTGATATTTTGATAAATGGGCCAATCTGATATTTTGATAAATGGGCCGATCTGATATTTTGCTAAATGGGTCAAATCTGATATTTTGCTTAATGGGCCTTTTGATTAATTGTTGTAATGGGCCATAATTTTGTAATAAATATCTGAATAAATTGTTGTGAATGGCTATGCATTATATACATGATTTGCATGGGATGGGATAATGATGAAGACAAGTTCTGGTAGCTCTGCTACATAATTCTGGTGGCTCTGCTACAAATATGAAAAATGGCGATGCCATGTAAATTCTGTTAATCTGGTGGCTTGTCCACAAATTTGATATAATCGGCTTAATGCCTACGTTTGGTGTGTTGGCGGGGTGGGTGACTAAAGCTCCCCACGGGTGTCTTTGGTTGGTACGGGTGGTGTGTAGCGGATGGAAAACTAGGTTTGGTTTGGGAATTGCATATCATATGCATATTATATTTGATATATTATTGTTGTTGTAAATGGGCTTAGGCCCAAAATATTGCTAATTGGGTTCCGGCCCAATGAATAACAGTAAGGGGATTTCACACTGAGTTCTTGTAACTCACCCCCCTTTCTCTTAACCCTTGTAGGTAATGCTTGATGATATGGACTTGGGCTATGGATGACTCGAGGGAGGCCATACTTCGAAAATGGTTTATTTGGACTTTAGACTTCTTTCTCATTTATTTTATTACTTTACTATTTTGGGTTAAATATTGTAATAAGGCCTCTGGACTATTTTTATTTTTGCATTTTGGTTGGGATGTTTTTATTATTTTTCTTAAATTGTTTAAAAAGGGGAATTTTCTAAAAACTTAAACAATGGTTTCCAAAATCGATTAACAAATGGATTTCAAAATAAACTTTTACAAATATTTTTAACACGGATATTTTCTCTCGAACTATTAACGATATTTTCAAAAGACTTGGATTCTCTTTCGAATTTTCAACGTCGTTTTCAAAAGTCACGGTTTTGTAAGATCATTAGTTCAAATTTATCAATTTATCAATCAAATCTTTGAGGTTAGTAGTATTTTATCAAATCAAACTTGTTTTCTTGATTTTTAACAAAGCGATATTTTAGTACGAACAAAAAGGGTTTAACATGTTTTGCTCGTGTGACATACCAAATCCGCTCATAACGCATGGGCCGGGTTTGGGGTGTTACATTTTATGGTATCAGAGCCCAGTTGCAAAACTCGGCCGTGGTTTGGGTTCAAAAGTGTTTGCCAAAGCTGTTTAGAATTTTTATTTATAAATATATGTTCTAAAGGAAGTATGGCACCACGAGTATCCGGCACCAAGTCAAGTAAGTATTTGTTTTCATTTTATGATTATTGTGTTATTACTGTGGTACGAAAATTCTACGAAATAGAATACTCTAGAACTGTTAGCTTTAGGAGTTGAAACTATAGAGATTGAGACTCTAGGATACGGATTTGACACTCGAAAACAACTTTTCTACTCATACTCCATAAAACATCGTTTAATAAACATCGAATAGTTTACTGATTCATAAAACTCGTAATCAAGATTAAATCGACTTAGTGAACATGAACGCTAGAAGATGTGGACGCGGTAGACGTGGACGTGCTAGAGGCCGAGGTGCTAGGACTAGATCTTCAGCATCGGGGTGTGTGCCCGAAATGGTGGAGTTGGCATCGCCAGTGGCTGAGACGGGATCTCATGATCGAGCTGGTGTTAATGAGCTGACTCAGATAGTTAAGAAGGTATTGAAGGAGGTTAAGGAGATCAGCGAAGCACTTCGAGTTGGGTCTGTGGACTGTAAGAAGAAAAGAGATTGCGGTTCTTTTGGGTCGCAGTCTCGTTCCGTGAAGCATGTCAAGGCACGACCAAACTTTCCAGCTTGTGATTATTGCGGAAGGCGTCATTTGGGAAAATGCCGGAGAAGGTTAGGAGCATGCTTGAGATGCGGGTCTAAGGAGCATAAAGCTCGGGATTGTTTCATCACCATCAAGTCAGGTATGTTTTGGTTGGACGTGATGATTGAATATAGAAAATTCTAAGTATAAATGGTAGATAACTGTTTGCTCCTGTGGTTAGACGTGTGGTTGTGTGAAAGAGGATTCAAGATTATGTTAAAGGTACATTAGTGTTATTAAGATCAGAGTGCGCAATGAAAGCTTAGTGGTGTGATTTGAGCGATGCGTTTAGTAGTTGATTGGAAATTTTGAGGACGAAATTTCTTTAAGGAGGGTAGAATTGTAACATCCCGAAATTGGGCCTAGTAGAATTGGGCCCAATGGGCCTTGAGCGTAGAAGCGTTTTAAAATTTTGAGAACAAGAGAACGACATTACTTCAAGTTGGACTTATTAAGAAGGTAATTTTGGAAAGTTACGAGGTTTCTATGAAGTTCCGGGTTCAAGTTGGGCCTTAGTAAAATTTTGTGTTTAAGCCTATTAAGGAGAGATAGTAAGTGGCATCAAGGCTTATGGAAATAAAAGAGTAAATTGCTAGCATAAATGAGCAGTTGGTAAAAGGGTTACGGCGCCACATGTAGTACCTTGAGGGAAGAGGTTCGAATCCCTTTGTGTGCAATTTTGACTTTTATTTTTGCATTCCTTCCTTAGTGTCGGCCAAGGTATATATATGGCAAGGTTGACTTCTTTATTTTTGGTATGGTGGCTAAAGGAATTAAGGAAAGGTTGAGGTTAGGGAAAGGAATCAAAAGGAAAAGGCAAGTAAGGAGAACAAGTGGCTTATTTCATGGAGAGTGTTATGGAAAGTATGGTTGGCAAAATTTTGAGCCTTATGGCTATGCATGTGGACGGTTTTGGGGGTAGATAGGTAGCTGAAATTTTACTTTGTCTTTTGGTAAGGTTTTGGTATTGTTTTGGCCAAAAATCCCATTTGCAACTTTGTGTCATTTTCTCCCAAATTGCTACTCTCTTTGCCAAAATCTTCTAGCACAATAGTGCATTTTTTCTTCTCTTTGGATTGGTCACATATTCATCTTTTGTCCATCTTTCTTGATAGCCAAAACTTCAAGTTGATATTAAACAAATTCTTCTTCTTTCTTCTTGATTGCCGAAACTCTAAAGCCATTAGTGAGTACTTTTCTTTCTTTGTTTTGCCGAAACCACCTAGCCTAATTGATCATCTTCTCCATCTTCCAAGTTGGGTTTTTCTTTCTTGATTAAACTGGGTAACTGTTTTTATTCAAATCTTTTCATTCTTTTTCTCTTTAGCCAAATGAGAGTCCCTCATTATTTGGTTGTTTCATCTTGATTCTAAAACCAAAATGGTGTTCTCCCTTACTCCCTCACATCTTGATAATCTTTTATTTGTAGTATTCTAGTGGATTGGCCGAATACCACATCATTGCCTAGTCATCTCAAGTCATAAGTCAATTGGTGGGAATTGGGATTATCATCGATTAAGGTAAGGAGTCTTTTCATAGTCCATTCGATATCACTACTCGGTTATTGTGTTAATCGGATCGAAGTTTTGACTAATCGATTATGTTTTAGGGACGAAATCACTCGATATGTTCTACCTTCGGACATAGTGGTAAGTGATACGAAATCTTTTGGAAATCCGAGGCTAACTTTTGGTTGGTATTGTTCTAGGTCATCGACGAGTGGTTCGTTAGGAAATCAAAATCAGGTGTGTAATCCCGTACCTTCCGAATACATGTTTGATATGGTGTGTAATCTCACATCTCTCTGAAAGTTTGTATGATATGTTCTGTGATTTGGTAAAAATACCAAAGAAAACCGAAAACTGGCATCCGTGATCACTTGGGCGTGCGCATGATCGTAGTAGTAATCGTATGTTGTAATAAAACAGTTTCGGTCAGAAACAGGGACGTGTATTTCAAAAATCACGAAAAATAGGAGAAAATGAATTACAAAGTGAATAAGATATCAGATTAAAGCTTACTGTGTCTATTTTGATAAGGAAGAAACGAAGAAGGAAAATGAATTCTATATTCTGAGATATCTTAATTTTAGTGAGACTAGTTCTGAATGACTTTGTGGTTCCCTGATCTGTCTTGGAAAAATCGTATAAAATTGTAAAAAGTAAATTATGAGTTATAGTTTATACGTAAAGATTCCTTAGAGAGTCTATTTTCAATAGAAACAAGTGGGAGCAGCATATGAAAACTGTACAGTGAGATATTTGAATTTTGGGTAAGAGAGGTCAGAATCGTTGGTCAGTGAAAAAAGGGAATATTTAAGAAATAAACTGTACTAAATGACTAAGTAAAAAATTCTGGAAAAATTATAGTAAAAAGATATATTAGTCTAGTCTCAAGGAAAATTTACGGAGTTAGATTTCGAGATTCCTAGCTCAAGTTATAGTCAATTTAGTTAGTACGACGCAGATGGACAGTTTCAATTTTTATGCTCCACATTAGTAGTTAAGTCTAGGTTGCGAAATTTCCAAAATACCCTTAGGTTGCGAGATTGCCGAATTACCCTTAGTGGGTAAATTACCGAAATTATGAAAATGCCCCTAAAGGGCCAAATTACGAAATTGTTTAATGGGCCAATCTGGTATTTTGCTATATGGGCCTATCTGATATTTTGATAAACGGGTCGATATGATATTTTGCTATATGGGCCGATCTGATATTTTGCTATATGGGCCAATATGATATTTTGATAAATGAGCCAATATGATATTTTGATAAATGGGCCAATCTGATATTTTGATAAATGGGCCGATCTGATATTTTGCTAAATGGGCCAAATCAGATATTTTGCTTAATGGGCCTTTTGATTAATTGTTGTAATGGGCCATAATTTTGTAATAAATATCTGAATAAATTGTTGTGAATGGCTATGCATTATATACATGATTTGCATGGGATGGGATAATGATGAAGAGAAGTTCGTAGCTCGCTACATAGTTCAGTGGCTCGCCACAAATACGAAAAATGACGATGCCATGTAAATTCTGTTAATCTGGTGGCTTGTCCACAAATTTGGTATAATCGGCTTAATGCCTACGTTTGGTGTGTTGGCGGGGTGGGTGACTAAAGCTCCCCACAGGTGTGCTGGTTGGTACGGGTGGTATGTAGCGGATGGAAAACTAGGTTTGGTTTGGGAATTGCATATCATATGCATATTATATTTGATATATTATTGTTGTTGTAAATGGGCTTAGGCCCAAAATATTGCTAATTGGGTTCCGGCCCAATGAATAACGGTAAGGGGATTTCACACTAAGTTCTTGTAACTCACCCCCCTTTCTCTTAACCCTTGTAGGTAATGCTTGATGATATGGACTTGGGCTATGGATGACTCGAGGGAGGCCATACTTCGGAAATGGTTTATTTGGACTTTAGACTTCTTTCTCGTTTATTTTATTACTTTACTATTTTGGGTTAAATGTTGTAATAAGGCCTCTGGACTATTTTTATTTTTGCTTTTTGGTTGGGATGTTTTTATTATTTTTCTTAAATTGTTTAAAAAGGGGAATTTTCTAAAAACTTAAACAATGGTTTCCAGTATCGATTAACAAATGAATTTCAAAATAAACTTTTACAAATATTTTTAAACGGATATTTTCTCTCGAACTATTAACGATATTTTCAAAAGACTTGGATTCTCTTTCGAATTTTCAACGTCGTTTTCAAAAGTCACGGTTTTTTAATATCATTAGTTCAAATTTATCGATTTATCAATCAAATCTTTGAGGTTAGTAGTATTTTATCAAATCAAACTTGTTTTCTTGATTTTTAACAAAGCAATATTTTAGTACGAATAAAAAGGGTTTAACATGTTTTGCTCGTGTGACATACCAAATCCGCTCATAACGCATGGGCCGAGTTTGGGGTGTTACAGTTAAGTACACGGCCGTGTGTCCCCATATGTTGAATTGAATTAAAGTCAGTATGCTCCACACGGTCTCACACACGGGCGTGTGACCGGTCGTGTGGTACAAGTCAGTATACCCCCTAAGTGGCACACGGCCTAGCACACGGGCGTGTTACTTGGCCGTGTTGATAAGTCAAAATACCCTACAGCTTTGGCACGGCCTAACATACAGCCTGGCACACGGGCGTGTGTGGCCACTTCGAAGGGCACACGGGCTAGACACACGGGTGTGTGGTTGGCTGTGTGACCCAAGTCAGTATGTATACCCTATTTCCATACGGCCTGAGACACGGGCATGTCTGGAGCCGTGTGAGGCACACGGCCTGTTCAAACGAGCGTGTGACCCCTGTATGAATGAAAAATTTCTAAGTTTTCCAAAGTTTTCGTATGTTATCGGTTTAGTCCCGAATTACTTCTAAAACATGTTTAAGGCCTCGTAGGCCATTATAAGGGACAATATGCTGGTGTTGATTGATTTACGAGAATGAATGTTTTGTGTTTGATAAATGTATGCTATAAATATTGTATAGTGATCAGTAATACCTCGTAACTCTATTTCGGTGACGGATACAGGTTAGGGGTGTTACATTTAATTGGTACCAAGCTACGGTTTAGTCGATTCTAGGACTAACGTAGCGTGTGTGAGAGTCTAGCTATACATGCCATATATACTCTACGATAGTGTGATGATTCCTGATAGTTTAAATTGTATTTTCGTAGAGTAATGGATCCCGAACGAGCTGTAGCCGATGATGTAGAAAGTAATGCGCCAACTCCTACGCAAGGGACGACGCCATCTGATTCTAGGCCTGTAACGAGAAGCCACGATGCAGAGGCTAAACAAGCCTTTTTCTAGGTAATGAATGAATGGTTCACACAATATGTCCGGACGACTCCGGCTGCTCAGCAACCTCCACCCCCACCTATTTCTCAACAAACCTTTGTTGTTCCTCAAGTTATAGATTCAACACGGTTGAACAAGCCGCCAGTAGGTAAGATTCGTAAATATGGAGTTAAAGAGTTCCGGGCTACTATTGATGATGATGCTGAGAGAGCTGAGTTCTGGCTCGAGAATACGATGTGAGTATTCGATGAATTGTCTTGTACTCCTAATGAATGTGTTAAGTGTGCCATATCTTTACTGAGAGACATTGCATATCAATGGTGGAATACCTTGGTGTCTGTAGTACCAAGAGAACGAGTGACTTGGGAATTCTTTCAGACGGAACTCCAAAAGAAATATATAAGTCAACGATTCCTTGATCAAAAGCACAAAGAGTTTCTCGAATTAAAGCAAGGCCGAATGACTGTCACTGAGTATGAAAGAGAATTTGTACGGTTAAGCAAGTATGCCCAAGAGTATGTGTCTACTGAAGAAATAATGTGTAAGCGGTTCGTGGACGGGTTGAACGAAGATATAAAACTAATAGTCAGAATTTTAGAGTTGAAAGAATTTGTTGTTTTAGTTGAAAGGGCTTGTAAAACTTAAGATCTCAGCAAAGAAAAGAGAAAAACAGATTCTAGAGCTAGAGACTTGAGAAAAAGATCAATGAGTAAGCCGTATCAATATTCACCGAAGAAATTCTGAGATTCGCATAGCTGATCTAATGCGTCAGTGGGATATCCAAATAGAGATCGTGGAAATCAGTATATGAGTCCTAAAACTCAAGCTACTTCTATTTCGAGTATGGGTAGTGTTAGGAATAACAAACCTTAGTGCCAACATTGTGGGAGACGACATTTCGGAGAATGTTGGAATAAGAGTAATAAAGCTTGTTTCAAATGTGGCTCACTGGACCATTTTATTAAAGATTGTCCTGAGACGGTTGAGAAAGGTAGACCTCAGAATGTGAAATCGAGTAACATTTCGACTAGAGGAAGACCACAAAGAAATGCTGGAAATGTGAGTGGTAGTCGAGGGGCGACAAAAGACTCCGCAGTGAGATCTAATGCTAGAGCACCTGCTAGAGCCTACACTATTCACGCTCGCGAAGAAGCATCATCTCAAGATGTTATCACTAGTACTTTCACTCTTTATGATACTAATGTGATTGCATTGATAGATCCAGGATCAACTCATTCTTATATATGTATGAATTTAGTATCTTGTAAGACTTTGCCTGTAGAGTCTACTAAATTTGTGATTAGAGTATCAAACCCCTTAGGCAAATGTGTTTTGGTTGACAAAGTCTGCAAGAATTGTCCGTTAATGCATCGGGATTTCTGTTTTCTGGCTAATCTGATGTTGTTGCCATTCGATGAATTTGATGTGATTTTGGGTATGGATTGGCTAACGATGCATAATGCTAAAGTGGATTGTAGATGAAAGACAATAGAATTGAAATGCCAGAATAATGGTACTATTAGAATTGAATCGAATGATCTGAATAGTTTATCAACTGTGATATCATCTATGTTAGCTCGAAGATTTGTGAGAAAGGGGTATGAAGCTTATCTTGCTTATGTACTTGATACGAAAGTGATAGAAACAAAGATTGAACCAGTACCAGTTGTGTGCGAGTATCCAGACGTATTTCCTAAAGAGTTACCGGGTTTACCACCTATCAGACAGGTTGAATTTGGTATTGAATTAATATCGGGTACAACGTCGATATCGATAGCTTCGTACAGAATGGCTCCAACAGAGTTAAAAGAATTGAAAGCTCAGTTGCAAGAATTGATAGATAGAGGTTTTGCTAGACCGAGTTTCTCTCCCTGGGGTACACCGGTGTTATTTGTGAAAAAGAAAGATGGCACAATGAGAATGTGTATAGACTACCGATAGCTCAACAAAGTGACGATCAAGAATAAATATCTTTTGCCACAAATAGATGATTTGTTTGATCAGTTAAAAGGGGCAACAGTGTTTTCAAAATTGATTTGAGATCGGGTTATTAGAAGTTGCGAGTTAAAGACTCAGGTGTGCCAAAGACTACATTTAGAGCAAGGTATGGGCACTACGAATTTCTTGTTATACCTTTCGGACTAACAAATGCACCTGCTATTTTTATGGACTTGATGAACCGGATTTTCAGCCCGTATTTAGACCTATTTGTAGTTGTGTTTATTGATGAAATTTTGATTTACTCTTGTGATGAATCGGATATGCCGAGCATTTGAGTATCGTGTTACAAACTTTTAAAGATAAACAGTTGTTTGCAAAGTTTAGCAAATATGAGTTTTGGCTGCGAGAGGTTGGTTTTCTGGGACATATAGTGTCAGCCAAAGGTATTCGAGTTGTCCCGAGCAAAATTTCTACGATTATAGATTGGAAGCCTCCGAGAAATGTATCTGAAGTGCATAGTTTCCTGGGACTAGCTGGCTATTATGGACGATTTGTGAAAGGCTTCTCGATGATTGCGACTCCGATGACACGATTACTTCAAAAATATGTTAAATTTGAGTGGTCAAAAAAGTGTCAGCAGAGCTTCTAACAGTTGAAAGCATTATTGACAGAGGCATTAGTGTTAGTTCAGCCTGAGTCAGGTAAAGAATTCGTAGTTTACAGTGATGCGTCGTTAAATGGCTTGGGTTGTGTTTTAATGCATGAAGGCAAAGTTGTAGCTTATGCCTCGAGACAGTTGAAGCTGCATGAAAAGAATTATCCGACACACGATCTTAAGTTAGCCACGATAGTGTTCGCATTGAAAATTTGGCGTCATTACTTGCTAGGTGAAAAATGCCATATTTATACCGATCACAAAAGCTTGAAATATTTGATGACTCAGAAAGATTTGAATTTACGACAACGGAGATGGTTAGAATTGCTAAAATACTATGAATTAGTGATTGACTATCATCCGGGGAAAGCGAAAGTAGTTGCTGATGCTTTGAGCCAAAAGTCCTTATCTGCTTTACGTGCTTTGAAAACACAATTAGCTTTGTCTGATGATGGCTCGATAGTAGCCGAGTTGAAACCGAGACCATTATTTCTACAGGAGATTTGTGAGGCTCAAAAATTTGATAAGGAATTGAAAGCAAAATGAGCTCAGTGTGAGTCGATTTCTGATTCTGAGTTTCGAATAGGGTCTGATGATTGTTTGATGTTTTGTGATAGAATATGCGTACCAAGAAATTCTGACCTTATTCAGAAGATTCTAAACGAAGCACACAATAGTTGTTTATCAGTACACCCAGGAAGTACGAAAATGTATAACGATTTGAAACAGCTTTATTGGTGGCATGGCATGAAACGAGATATCTCAGAGTTTGTTTCAAAATGTTTGATTTGTCAGCAAGTTAAAGCTGAGCATCAAGTGCCATCAGGTTTATTACAACCTATTATGATTCCTGAGTGGAAGTGGGATAGAGTAACAATGGATTTCATATCGGGTTTGCCCTTATCTCCGAAAAAGAAAGATGCGATCTGGGTTGTTATTGATAGATTGACGAAATCAGCTCATTTCATTCCGATACGTACAGATTTCTCGCTTGATAAATTAGCTGAGTTGTATATTTCCAAAATTGTGAAATTACATGGTGTTCCATTATCTATTATTTTGGATAGAGATCTGAGATTTACTTCACGATTTTGGAAGAAATTGCAAGAAGCTTTGGATTCAAAGTTGCATTTTAGCACTGCATTTCACCCACAAACGGATGGTCAATCTGAACGAGTTATTCAGATACTTGAAGATATGTTGCGATGTTACATTCTTGAGTTTGAGGGTAGCTAGGAGAAATATCTACTGTTGATTGAATTTGCTTACAATAATAGCTTCCAATCGAGTATAAAGATGGCACCGTACGAAGCTCTATACGGTCGTAAATGTCGAACACCATTGTACTGGACTGAGCTTAGTAAGAATAAAATTTACGGGGTTGATCTGATCAAAGAGACTAAACAAAAAGTGAAAGTAATTCGTGATAGTTTGAAAGTAGAGTCAGATCGACAGAAATCGTATGCAGACTTGAAACTGAAAGATATTGAGTTTCAGATCGGGGATAAAGTGTTTTTGAAAGTTTCGGCGTGGAAAAAGATATTGCGGTTTGGTCAGAAAGGGAAATTAAGTTCGCGAATCATCGGACCGTATGAGATTATTGAGCTAGTTGGGCCAGTGGCATATCGACTATCTTTACCGTCTAAGTTATAGAAAATACATAATGTGTTTCATGTGTCAATGCTTCGACGAAACCGATGCGACCCTTCGCATGTCATTTTTCCGACCGAGGTTGAAATTCAGTCTGATATGTCATATGCTGAAGAACCGATTCGAATTTTGGCTCGTGAGATCAAAGAGCTGAGAAAGAAGAGAATAGTGTTAGTGAAAGTATTATGGCACTGACACGGGGTTGAAGAAGCTACGTGGGAACCCGAGGATGCTATGAGAAAACAATACCCGAACCTATTCACTGGTAAGATTTTCAGGGACGAAATCTCTAAGGGGGGAGAGTTGTAACAGTTCGGTGTTAGCTAAATCAGAATAGTGGTTTTGAAACCACAAATCCGATGTCAGAAAATTATTTTAATATTTATTTTATGTGTTTACAGCATGATAGCATATATGTGTGAAATTTTCGTGAAGTAATTTTATCGTTTAATTGCTCGATTTGAGAAAAAGGACTTAATCGCGTAAAATGCAAAAGTTGCATTCTATTAGTTAAAGGTGTCAATTGGCCTTGGCTTTTAATTATAATGGCTTTAAATGGTTATTATACCATTTTAGATGTTAATGGACATTAATGGACATGGCTTATGTGTTTTTAAAGTTTATTAACTAAGGTTAGTTTAGTAAAAATGTTAATAAACATAAAATAAATAAATAAAAGTTAAAATAAGCCTAAATATCATCATCTTCAACCGAAATTAAAAGAGGAAGAAGCCATGGGAGAGAATTTTGGGTTCAGTACACATTTAGCTTGATTAAGGTACGATTTGAGCTCGATTTTTGATGATTTTTACGTTTTTGAGATCATTGCTTCGTATTCTAGCTAGCCCGTACCATAGATTTTGAAACTGTTAAAGATTTTAAGAGTTTCCATTGATGAATTCATGTGTTATTTGATGGTTGAAGATGAAATATGAATTTTTGATGATAGATTTTCATGTTTTGTAAAGTGATTTTTGATGAAAATGCATAATAGTGACTAAATTGAGAAATGTGTAAAGTTAGTGGTTAAAATGTGAAATAAATGAAAGTTTTGGGCTTCTAAGGACTTATATGTAATTTGGATAAGCTTGGGTTTAATGAAATTATGTGAATTTTGAGTATTTGTGAAATAAGGACTAAATTGTGCAAATGTGAAAGTTTAGGGGTTAATATGCAAATATGCTTAAATGAGTGTTATGGACTAAATTGAATGAATGATTGATTAAATAAGTTAATTTTGAATATATTTAGATTAAGAAAAGAGGAATCCGAAATTAGATCGGGGGAAAGGCAAGATTATCGAGTAATTGACTCATTTCGCCGTTTTCATACTCGAGGTAAGTTCGTATGTAACGAGCTCTATCATAATTGTGTTTATATGCTGTGATATTGTATAATTTTTAAATATTAGACTACGGACTTGTTCGACCATGACTCGACAATGATTCGACAATAATTCGAAATGATTCGACTACGAAATTGTATTGAAAAATCCCGGTTGAACCTTAGGAATAGTTTAGGATGCTGGTGACATGTCATTAGGGTACTTCGGGTGTGAGTTATGCCTTGATTTGGCTTCAGGCCATTTTATAGGCTCTTCGAAGGAGTTACCTTGATTTGGCTACGGGCCATGGTATAGGTACTCCGGGGATAAGTTACCTAGATTTGGCTACGGGCCATGGTAAAGGTACTCATCGATTGAGATCCTTGAGTATCTGACTTCTATTTCGAACGGTTCAACGGGAAAGTGAAAGATATGGACTAGATTGAGATTGGTACGAAATGGTATAGGTATGTTCATAAAGTTATAAACATTAAATCCATAAAATGTATGAAATCTTGGTAAGCTAGTGAATGAATGATTAAATGGTTTAAGATTTAATGTATTTGCATTATCTTGCATTTATATTCATTGAATTGTGAATGAATGGTGAGATTTCTCATTACTTTAATACGAACTTACTAAGCTATGAAGCTTACTTTGTGTTATTTTTCCATGTTTATAGTGAATCAAGGCTAGCTCGGATCCGGGAGTCATCGGGAACATCATCGCACTATCGGACATCTATTTGGTACTTTTGAGTTATGTAAATATGGTTTGTGGCATGTATAGGCTAGATGTGATATTTTGGTTGTGATGATAGCCATGAGATTTGGCTTGTAAATGGATATGTTTTGGTTTGTATATATAGCCATGAGTGATGGCTTAATTTGGTATGATTTAGCATGAATATGGTTATGATTTTTAATTTCCCAAAATGGTTATATTTGGAGCTTGGTAATTGACTTATATTGTGTGATGGAAATTGATAATTTGAGAGTTTATGTGCTAGTGAAATTGTGTTTGATTAATGTAAGTGTGGAATTATTAGTTGATTGAATTGTATATGTAAATTTAGGTATGAAAATTTGATGGCAAACTATAGTTTGTTTGTGATTGGTATTGTTGGTATTTGGATGCATATTATTGTCTTGAAATGGTGCCATTTGAGCTTAAATAGGTATGTGCATAATGGGTGGCAAATTGGCCTTGCAAATGGCCTATTTTTGTCCACACGGGCAGAGACATGGGCGTGTGTCTCAGCCGTGTGTGACACACAGTTAAGTACACGGTCGTATGTCCCCTGGTGTTGAATTGAATTAAAGTCAGTATGCTCCACACGGTCTCACACACGGGCGTGTGACCGGCCATGTGGTACAAGTCAGTATACCCCCTAAATGGCACACGGCCTAGCACACGGGCGTGTGACTTGGCCGTGTTGATAAGTCAGAATACCCTACAGTTTTGGCATGGCCTGGCACACGGGCGTGTGTGGCCACTTCGAAAGGCACACGGGCTAGACACACGGGCGTGTGGTTGGCCGTGTGACCCAAGTCAGTATGTATGCCCTGTTTCCACATGGCCTGAGACACGGGCGCGTCTGGAGCCGTGTGAGGCACACGGCCTGTTCACACGGGCGTGTGACCCCTGTATGAATGAAAATTTTCTATGTTTTCCAAAGTTTTCGTATGTTATCGATTTAGTCCCGAATTACTTCTAAAACATGTTTAAGGCCTCGTAGGCCTTTATAAGGGACAATATGCTGGTGTCGATTGATTTACGAGAACGAATGTTTTGTGTTTGATAAATGTATGCTATATATATTGTATAGTTATCGGTAATACCTCGTAACTCTATTCCGGTGACAGATACGGGTTAAGGGAGTTACAAAGTACTCTCAACCGATAACCCCAGATTTTCGGAAACGGAACAGGCTATATAAGAATGAGTGGATCCTATGTCTATTAGAGCAAAGTAAGGTACATCAAATATAAGGAACGTACCGGTGATGATGTCAGGAGCATCTCTGTCCTCTCGGCGACGTGCATCATAAACTAAAGCAGGTTGCCTCGCCTCGGTCTGACCAGTACCTCTGCCCGGTGCTCTCTGTCCACGACCCAAATCGTTACCACCCCTAGCCTATCCACGGCCACTAGGTGGCTGCTGAACTGCCCTCTGAGGCTGCACAAAACCCGGAGTCTGCGTTTGATCTGTATGCTGTAGACAGTCTCTAATACGGTGCTCTAAAGATCCACATCTCAGACAGGCCCCAATCCTCCTCCCACACTCACCTGGATGCGCCTACCACAATCACCACATGGCTGTAACCCAGCTAAAGAAGCAGGAGCCCCCACTCTCACTGGCCCATCAGATCTGGCCTTTTTCTTAGGCCTCTGCACAGAACTCGAGGGCTCCGAATCCCTCTTGTTCTTCCCTCTCTCCCTATCTCTATTCTGGCGCTCAGCGCTCTTAACATCTTCGGTGATCTTCGCCTTCTCTACCAGAACAGAAAAATCACGCTCCCTTTACAGAGCAATCAGAACCCTCAGATTATCCCTCAGTCCATCCTCAAAGCGAATACACCTCTCATATTTCGATGCCACCATACCTCGAGCATAGCGGCTCAGCCTCAGAAATTTGGCCTCATACTTGGCCATAGATCGATCACCTTGCGTGAGGTTTAGAAAATCATGCCTGCGAGCATCAACGTAACTGGCCCCCACATATTTGCTCTAAAATATAGTCTTAAAGAATTCCCAAGTCAGACGATCAGGCTGAGTGCCCTCCTTAACAGTCAACCACAACGGGTATGCCTCGTCGCAAAGCAAGGGGACTACACCCTTCAATTTCTACTCGGAGGTACAGTCCAAGTAATCCATAACCCTCTCAGTGGCCTCCAGCCAATACTCAGCCACATTAGGAGCGACTCCTGTGACACCCCTAAAAAACTCAGCTCCATTAGACCAGAGTCGCTCAGTTACCGACCCTCGGCCCCTAGATCAAGAATTGGGCCCAGCGACCCTCTCTAATATCCTCAGCATGGCTTGGGACGGTCGTCGTCCCACCGATCGACTCGAGACCCGGGCTCGATGGCAGTGACACCGGGTGTCTCACTGGTGTCTAGATTTGGCATGCTGTCCAGAGATGAAGACTCAGCTCGAGCCCCCTACGGCCTCGAATACCACGTCCACAGATACCTCGTGCGCTGATTGTCTAATCGAGTTTATCTACATTAAGAGTTTTATGCATCAGTTCAATATTTATTAACAGATGTTTTATGCATAAAGTATCAGAAGTTCAGAGTTGTTTTTGAAAGTTTTAGTCTTAATCAGTTTCACTACAGTTTCAGAGTTTACTAACTATAGTGTTTTCAAGTAAACTATCTGTAACATCCTGAATTTTTAGGCCTATGCATTTAATGGGTGAATATGTGTAATGAGTTAATTTGAGCATTAGGGGTCCAAATTGGGCTCAGGATTAGGCTGAAGCCTTAGTTAAATTTTTGTTTGGGCACTATAAGGTTTAAAAGGTGGTATCTGAGTTTAAAATATAAAAATGGGCTTGTGGCCCAGTGGTCAGTGGCGCCACTTAGGGAGCAAGGAGGTGACGGAACACAAGGGAGTAAGGGGCCCAAATTTAAGTTACATGGAGCCCAACTCTTTTAATTTAAGTTAGCTAAATTTCGGCATTAGGGTTAGGTAGAGTGGACGGCAACAAGGCTCAAAAATAGGAGGATTTATGTGAATGGGATAATGTAGATAATATAGTTGATAATATGGAAGAAAAAAAAAGGAGAAAAGATAGGAGCTATCTACAAGGCTAGGAGTTGGCCGAAATTCCATCACCTAGAGAAGTGAAGAAATCGGTTTCTTTATGGGAAAGGGGGTGCCCAATTTTCCCTTTTTATTTGATTAATTTTTAGTTATCAGGAAGGGCACTTTCGGTTTTTCATAGGTGAGTGCCAAAATTTCTATAAATAGGGAGGGTTCTCTTCTTTATTTTTTGGCATTTAGGGTTTCCACCTTTTCTTTCTCTTCTTTCTGTTAAAAGCCAAAAACCCCATTATTCTTTTCTCTTCTCATCTTTATAGCCGAATACTCCCTATTCTTTGCCGATTTCTTCAACTAAAAGCCAAAACTACTTAGATTTCTTCCTATCATCTTCTCTTCTGATCTTCTCGAAAAGCTGAAATCTCTAAGGGGTAGTCAAATTCTCTGCATTAAGGTGAGTGCCGATTTTCCTATCTCTTCAATCTCTCTTTTGGTTTTTAAGAGACAAGGCCAAATGGCCACTTGGTTGTTAAGGCTGCCGAATGAAGCTAATATTTCCTCTCTTTTGCGTTTGGGCGGCATTCCGGGATTTGAAGGAAACTTGATCATCTAGATTTAAAAGCCGAAAATCGCTAGTCTCCAATTTCGAGATTTTAAGGTAAGGTGATTTTCCCTAGATTTTCACTAGATTCGTTCATCGCATGCGAGATCTTAACTTTATGATGTGGATTAACGATCATATGTTGTGATAGTAGTTCTGACAAGGACTTGTGATGGAAATAAATATGGATCAGGCAAAGGAGAGAATCCCTAAGTTTAAGAAATGAGCTGTGTCAGCAGTACGGGATTGGCCACCAGGTTGTGGACTGACTTCTGAACAACACCTTAGGCAAGTAGCAGTTGTATCGACTTCTGATAGTGTCGACATAGAGAGTGTCATTCTAACGGTAATCAGGTGTGTAGATCTCTAACACACAAATAATCTGTATGAATGTATATATATGTTTATGTCATGGGCTAAAAGCCGGATAATAGGCTGTGTAGACAGTCGAATAAAACCTTAAAAGGGTTAGGCAAGGATGCCAGGTACGTAATCATAGAAATCTCTATGTGTATCGAAATATATGAAAGCTCAGATGATGTTTTCTTTATGTGTGTATGCATGGGGTGGGATTATGATAATGAAGGGGAAGTGCATGATAGGTCACAATAGTGATCGGTGGTAGAAATCCCACGTTATATTAATGTTAGGTCACATAGTGATTGGTGGCTACGCCACGTTTAATGATTCCTGACTAACAGGGAATAGGCGATCGATCGTTATGGTGTGTAGCGGATGGAGGGTTGATTGTAGAAATCCCAGAGGTGTGATGGTTGGTACGGGCTGGTGTGTAGAGGATGGAATTCTAGGATGGTTTGGGCTATTCATCATTTCTTCGTTTTATCATGTAAATACAATTGTTGCCTCTATGTATGGGCCAAGGCCCATAATGTGTTTAGGGCCTCAGTCGGTGTTTTAGGATTTATACACCGAGTCACCCTATTATTTTTTCCTCACCTTTCAGATGAGCAGTAGATCGTGGACAAGGGAGCCGAGGCGGACTCGAGGGGCCAACAAGTCTTTTATTTATTAAATTTCCATTTTATTTTAAGTTTAAATTTTGGAATTATTTTATGTAATAAGGCCTCCATCGCTTAGGTTATCGATTGATACTTGTCAATGTTTATGTTTTTTTCATTCATGATCAAGGACTTATGATTAAAAGAAATAAAAATTGGATTCTCACACATTATTTAAAATAACACTTGTTTTGGAAAAAAATTCAAAGATTTTCTACCGATGCCACCTATTTAAAGATTATCTACAAAAACAACTAAGTTTTTCTTAAATCATTCCAAGTAAAGTTTTTAACCTTAAAACCGTAGCATACCGATCCGTCGTAACGTTTGGGCCGGGTTTGGGGTGTTACATTTTATATCGAGCCCGGTTCAAAACTCGAGAGTGTGAAATAGGTCTAGTCTTGTTTTAAAGTTGATAAGAATTTGGAAAAGTTTGGGTTGAGAAATGGCCTTCGAGTCTCACCTAACCGATCCACGCAGGTAAGTATTCTAAACTTTTGGATGTGATATGTATGTGGGCTTGATGGGCTTGATGGACGTAGACTAGTATGTTAGGCATTGATGGACTATAGGCTTAGTTAAAACAACTCTTTAAATTCATAAGACTTAATCTATCCAAACAAACCCGTGAACGAGTCGATGGGTTAGGGGTGTGGCAACAGAGCATACGCATGTCTAGGATTGGATTCAGGAGAGTTTGGTACTTAAGCGATCCCTAGTGACTCACCTCCTCTTCGTTGGAATCCTACAGTGCGCAGCGATGGATCTGCTCACCTTAGCCACGAGGATTTGTTGACGGGCCAAAATCTATAATTAAAACCCGAAAGGGACCAGCCACCCTATTTTGCAACCAAAATACCCCCACGTTTTGTAAAATTTCCAAAATACACTTGATTTGTGAAAATTTCCAAACAACCGTGATTTTATAAAATACCCATGTTTTGCAAATTTACCCGAAAACCCCTAGATCTACAAATGTGACCTGGTTTGAAAAATTAAATTTTCCAAAATACCCCTGCTAAAAAAATTGAAAACAACAACAACACCAAGATACCCTATTTTGAGAAAATCCCCAAGACACTTTATTTTGGAAAATACCCTGTAGGGCAAAACTACGGAAATACCCCTGGGTAGAGGAATGACGGAAAAAAAAAAACCCTTATGCGATGAATATGTGTGCATGGATGCTACTTGTGTGATTGATGTATGCGGGTTGATGTATGTGGTTTCTAGAATTAGGAGATAAACTTGAGACTGAAATTGTAGATAGGTTCGAATTCGAAAGAACCACTCTTAAAACTACTTTCCATAAGATTATTCGTGGTTAATCAGTGAAAGAAATTAATAGTTCATAAAATTTCTAACTCAGATACTACGAGAATCGACGATGAGCGCTAGGGGAGGAAGAAGAGGCGCGGTAGAGGCCGTGGAAGTATTAGGGCCGATATGTTGACTCGACTAGTTAGGGGTACCAAGGAGGTTAAAGAAATCGGTGAAACATTTCGGGTTGGGTGCGTGGTGTAAGAAAAAAAGAGATCGTAGTTTTCTAGGGTTGTAGTCTCATTCTGTGAAGTATGTTAAGGTACGTCCAAACTTTTGGGTTTGCGAATATTGCAGAAGGCATCATTCGGGTGAATGTTGGAGGAAGTCAGGAACGTGTTTAAGATGCGGGTCTGAGGAGCATAAGGCTCGGGATTGTTCAATCACCATTAAGTCGGGTATGTTTTGTGTGGACGCTATATTTTTGGGTATAGAAACTGTATGCGTGCAATGGTTATATATTATTAAATTAGAGTGCGCAGCGAAAGTATAGTGGTGAGACTTGGGTAGTATGATTAGTAGTTAGTTGGAAATTTCGAGGACGGAATTTCTCTAAGGGGGTAGAACTGTAACATCCTGAATTTTTGGGCCTATGCATTTAATGGGTGAATATGTGTAATGAGTTAATTTGAGCATTAGGGGTCCAAATTGGGCTCAGGATTGGGCTGAAGCCTTAGTTAAATTTTTGTTTGGGCACTATAGGGTTTAAAAGGTAGTATCTGAGTTTAAAATATCAAAATGGGCTTGTGGCCCAGTGGTCAGTGGCGCCACTTAGGGAGCAAGGAGGTGATGCCACACAAGGGAGTAAGGGGCCCAAATTTAAGTTACATGGAGCCCAACTCTTTTAATTTAAGTTAGATAAATTTCGGCATTAGGGTTAGGTAGAGTGGACGGCAACAAGGCTCAAAAATAGGAGGATTTATGTGAATGGGATAATGTAGGTAATATAGTTGATAATATGGAAGAAAAAAAAGGAGAAAAGATAGGAGCTATCTACAAGGCTAAGAGTTCGCCGAAATTCCATCACCTAGAGAAACGAAGAAATCAGTTTCTTTATGGAAAAGGGGGTGCCGAATTTTCCCTTTTTATTTGATTAATTTTTAGTAATCAGGAAGGGCACTTTCGATTTTTCATAGGTGAATGCCGAAATTTCTATAAATAGGGAGGGTTCTCTTCTTTATTTTTCGGCATTTAGGGTTTCCACCTTTTCTTTCTCTTCTTTCTGCTAAAAGCCGAAAACCCCATTATTCTTTTCTCTTCTCATCTCCATAGCCGAATACTCCCTATTCTTTGCTGATTTCTTCAACTAAAAGCCGAAACTACTTAGATTTCTTCCTATCATCTTCTCTTCTGATCTTCTCGAAAAGCCGGAATCTCTAAGGGGTAGTCAAATTCTCTGCATTAAGGTGAGTGCCGATTTTCCTATCTCTTCAATCTCTCTTTCGGTTTTTAAGAGACAAGGCCGAATGGCCACTTGGTTGTTAAGGCTGCCGAATGAAGCTAATATTTCCTCTCTTTTGCGTTTGGGCGACATTCCGGGATTTGAAGGAAACCTGATCATCTAGATTTAAAAGTCGGAAATCGCTAGTCTCCAATTTTAGGATTTTAAGGTAAGGTGATTTTCCCTAGATTTTCACTAGATTCATTCATCGCATGCGAGATCTTAACTTTATGATGTGGATTAACGATCATATGTTGTGATAGTAGTTCTGACAAGGACTTGTGATGGAAATAAATATGGATCAGGCAAAGGAGAGAATCCCTAAGTTTAAGAAACGAGCTGTGTCAGCAGTACGGGATTGGCCACCAGGTTGTGGACCAGTTTTTGAACAACACCTTAGGCAAGTAGCAGTTGTATCGACTTTTGATAGTGTCGACATAGAGAGTGTCGTTCTAACGGTAATCAGGTGTGTAGATCTCTAACACACAAATAATCTGTATGAATGTATATATATGTTTATGTCATGGGCTAAAAGCCGGATAATAGGCTGTGTAGACAGTCGAATAAAACCCTAAAAGGGTTAGGCAAGGATGCCAGGTACGTAATCATAGAAATCTCTATGTGTATCGAAATATATGAAAGCATGTATGATGTTTTCTTTATGTGTGTTTGCATGGGGTGGGATTATGATAATAAAGGGGAAGTGCATGATAGGTCACAATAGTGATCGGTGGTAGAAATCCCACGTTATATAAATGTTAGGTCACATAGTGATCGGTGGCTACGCCACGTTTAATGATTCCTGACTAACAGGAATAGGTAGTACGACTGTCGTTATGGTGTGTAGCAGATGGAGGGTTGATTGTAGAAATCCCCGAGGTGTGATGGTTGGTACGGGCTGGTGTGTAGAGGATGGAATTCTAGGATGGGTTGGGCTATTCATCATTTCATCGCTTATCATGTAATTACGATTGTTGCCTCTATGTATGGGCCAAGGCCCATAATGTGTTTGTGGGCCTCAGGTCAGTGTTTTAGGGATTTATACACTGAGTCTTGGTGACTCACCTATTATTTTTTCCTAACCTTTCAGATGAGCAGTAGATCATGGACAAGGGAGCCGAGGCGGACTCTAGGGGCCAACAAGTCTTTTATTTATTAAATTTCCATTTTATTTTAAGTTTAAATTTTGGAATTATTTGATGTAATAAGGCCTCCATCGCTTAGGTTATCAGTTGATACTTGTCAATGTTTATGTTTTTTTTTCATTCATGATCAATGACTTATGATTAAAAGAAATAAAAATGGGATTCTCACACATTATTTAAAATAACACTTGTTTTGGAAAAAAAAAATTTCAAAGATTTTCTACCAGTGCCACCTATTTAAAGATTATCTACAAAAACAACTAAGTTTTTCAGAATCATTCCAAGTAAAGTTTTTAACCTTAAAACCGTAGCATACCAGATCTAGTCGTAACGTTTGGGCCGGATTTGGGGTGTTACACTATCAATATTGTTTTTAGAATTTTCTATCAAAAATCAGAAATACTTACAGGATCGGCGCCGGAGACTCGGTGTACCACATATTAAATCAGAGTGTTCAAAATCATTTGAAAACCACTTCTTTAAAAACAAATTTTGAAACCAAAAAGTCACAGCCGAGTTTTGCAACCTGGCTCTGATACCAATAAATGTAACACCCCAAACACGGCCTAGACGTTATGGCCGAATCTGGCGATGTAACATGTAAAGGGTTTTGTAAACTAAGTCGTCACCATAAAATTATTTCAGTATATTAGCACTTATTTGTTTTTAACAACTCAAAAATGTTTATTCAATTCTTAGGTTTTTGAATTTAATGTCAAAACATTACTCCATTTGCTTAAAAATCATTTAGAGCGGAAGCTTACGAAGAATTGTGATGTTTTAGCAAAACAGTTCTTGTTTTAGAAAACTTCGTTTTAGTAAACTGTCACTTTAAAAGAAAACCTTAAATATAGCATGCATAAGTCAAGCAGTGAAACCAAAACCAACTGTTAAAAAGAGTCCAGAGTCCCAGACAATACAACCTCAATGCCAAAATTTAATAACCGTAAAGCAAAATAAAAACATAAAAATAGGTGGTCACCGTCGAGTCCTCCGCTACACTGATCTGCCTAAGACTGTGGGTTACCTGTACAGACAAACAGAGAGTGGTGAGTTTATGTAAACACAGTGTGTAACCCAGCAGTGATAAGCATGTACACATACAGAATATCATAAATCAGATAGATTCACAATCGGGCCTAAGCCCATGTCAGATACAGATAGAGATTTGGGCCAGAGCCCATTTCAGATACAGATACAGTTACAGATATGCAAATCGGATAATAGAATCCTACCCCCATCCTCTACACACCATCTCTGACCCTCCCTACACACCATGTGGGGTTTAAAATGCCGACCCAGCCCTACACACCACGCTATACCGATGCGGCACATACAGATATAATGCAGTTGTGCTACCAGATATTAGGCATAATCTGCCTTTCAGAACACTTCCTCCAATACACATTATCCCACCCCAATCACAGTAACAGAACATGCATACAGAATTAACAAATAAATCATGCTTAACATGCTTTCATTACAGATAACATATATAACATGCATACACTATCATACTCAGTATAGAATATCAGTCAAATAGATCATACAGTTTAGGGTTTCGTTAGCCCTTACCGACCCTATAGTAGGGCCACAGTCATTTAAGACGACCCGTGCAACCCTAGGGAAAATTTTAGGGTGTGTGGGCCCACACGCCCAGTCTAGTTTAGCCCGTGTGGCCCATTCGGCCACACCCGGCCATCACACGGTCGTGTCCTGTGCACAGCCTGGCCTTCGTTGATCACACGGCCGTGTTGTCGCAAACGACCTACCACACGGCCGTGTGGCATTGCCAGTGAGGTTTTTTGGCTTTTATCGGATCTCGTTTTTCTACGTTTCGGGTACACACCTTGCATCGGTTTGATGCAAAAATGATCTCGAGACCACCAAAACCTATAAATTGCCATACCAATGTTCAATTCAGTCTTTACGCACAAATAAACCGAAAACCCGAAACCATCCAAATCTTAAACCAAACACTTACCGCTTACTCCAGCACTCTGAACAATTGACTACGATTCTACAAGAGTAGAGTCACAGTCTTCAGGATTTGCTGCTGCCAAACAACCATATGACCCCAATCAATGTTTGGAAAAAAAACACAAATTACGAGATAGTAAGGTTCCACTTACCAGAATCGAGCGACAAAAACCAAAAATAATGAGAACCAAGGAGTGTTGGTCGACCAAAACGAAAATGAAATCGAAAGGAAGAATTGAAAAAGAAATCGGTAGAGAAGCAGAGAACTAACGTCAGAAATTTTGGGAATTCAAAGGAGAGAGGAAAAAAATTGAAAGGAAATGAAAACTGACAATATCAGGAATCCCTAAAATTCCTCTCTACTAACCCACTAAAGCCACTACTCAAAAACCTAACTCCACCAAAACACTTGCCTATAACCGAACCAAAATAATTTTCCATGCTAACGTAGGGATTCGAACACAGGACCTCCAACACACTAGTTCCCTTACCACTCAAACTAGCAGGCTCATTCTGATATGGTTTTACAAATAATTTAATATAAACCCACTAAACAAGTATAAGGCTTGAATCAGAAAAATATCAAAATTTGCCAAAGGTAGAGCTTGAACTTGGGACCTCTCACACACACCCAGAACACTTAACCACTGAAGCAGATACACAGTTGTGTCAAAATCACACTGAGATAAAATAGAAATTTTGGGGCGTTACATTTCAAGTCATTTTGGAAACTTAATTGCCTTATCGATTTGTTTTTAAAAAACGGTTCATTTTCGATGCAGTAGAAATTAGGGAACAATGTCAAAATTTACTTAAGCTTGATATCATGTATTATTCGGTTATTATGCTTGAGTAATCCATGCATGCAAAAATAAAAGTTACTAAGCCATAGACCAGAAGTCATTAAAATTTAAAAACCAAAACCAATAGAGACTGATTAATACTTTTTAAAAATAGTCTGAGTTCCAAGGTGATTCTCTGAATGTCGAGTCCGATCCTAATTTTGAGGTTTACCTGAAAAGTTAAACACTATTGGGGGGTGAGCTTATGAAAAGCTCAGTGTGAGTCGAACTATTATTTAAACGGAAAAAAATATCGAATACAGTGAAGCACATTAGCATTAACAGAATAACATAAAACCATCATAGGAATTTCATATCATTACATAGCCATTACCAAATTGATGTCAAATGGTGTATGAGCATGGGACATCATTCATTCGAGTAACAATAATTAATTTCGATACCATTCAATACAACACAATACAACACATATCATAAATCAATAACATTTGGATATGTCGTGAGCATGATGCAATGCAAAAAGATTCCTACCCATACCAACCGCTACACACCACGAGTTCCTCATGTAACACCCCAAACCCAAAACCGTTGTCGAAATAGGGTTAAGAGGTGTTACCGATCAATCGAATCATTACACAACCATTACACGACACTAAGTCATTCATCCATCAACTATACTCATTATCAACCATATGGTCACTTATTGAGGTCTACAAGACCTTAAACACATGCTAGAATAGGGTCGGGACTAAACCGAACACTTACAAAAGTTTTCAAAATTTCAAATATTCACCAAGTCTGTTGAGGTCACACGCCCGTGTAACCAGGCCGTGTGCCCCACACGGTCACCAAATACCCCCATGTGTCTAAGCCGTGCCAAAACAGAGCAAGCATATTGACTTCTCCACACGGCCACCAAGCACGCCCGTGTGCTCAGGCCGTGTGCCCTTAAGCCACATACTGACTTATTCACACGGCGACTAGGCACGCCCATGTGCCATGGTCGTGTACAACTAGCTAGCTACTGACTTTACCCCACAATCATTAGACACGCCCGTGTGTCATAACCGTGTAGGCAAAACAAGCCATTTGCAAGGCCAATTTGCCACCCACACAAGGGTCAAACCTACAAGCAAATTTAAGCATACTTCCACACACAAATTGGCAGCCAATTTTCATGTCAAGTGATCAACATATCATCTCATATAATCTCATTTCTAAACATGTCAACTTAGGAACTAAATTACACAACTTGAACACATTCAATATCAAACATGATTCATCCCTAAATTCACTAAATCATACTAGCATCATACCATCACTAAGATTACCATTCATAAGACATTTTCTTTACCCACAAGCTATACCAAAATATGCACCATATATCAAAGCCACAAATGCATTTTACCAACATTTATCTAGCCACATCACATGGCTATTTACACATCTCAAACATGTCTTACAAAACTAGCCTATACATGCCATATTTCAAGTATGTGCATCTTTCCCAAAAGTACTAAAATAGATTGCCGATAGTGTGATTGAGATGATGACAATTCCTGAATCCGAGGAAGCTTTACTGACACTGCAAAGCAGAGAAACAAATCACACAGTAAGCTTTCAAAGCTTAGTAAGTTCGTAACATAATACATTATAATAAAACAAATCATCACATAGATTATTTCATATATACATATATATCATGCCATCCAAAACTAAAATTCTCATTTAACATTTCATAATCTCATTCATAGATTCATCAACCACATAGATTCCGAGTGTACCTTAGCCAACACCTAGTATTAAATTACATTTGCTACTCAATACTCACTTTTCCCTTTCGATCAATTTCTGTCTGTTCTTTGATTCAATCGTACACTTAGTGTCCTGATATTAGCCGAAGCTTAATTATCATTGAAACACCCCAAACCCGGCCAACAAGCCCCGACCGGATCTGGTATGCTTCTTGAGAAAAACTCGTTTTGTCGGTTTGTAAATCATGTGATTTCGTGGTAGGAAAAATGGATTTGAAGTACGATTTTATTAAAAAAAAACCGTTTTTGTGATTTAAATTGTATCTTATTAAATCATTAAACTTTATGATTTTGTAAATCAAAAGAAGAACCGAATTTAGAATTTATGATTAAGTTGAAAACCATAGTAATTAGGTGTCATAAAAATTTTAGGGCATTCGTCAAAAATATTTAATTATTTGGTTGAAATTAAGCGTTGCAGAAACAAAATTTAGAACGTATAAATAAATCAGTTTATGGCGGCCTTATTACAAAACATAATCCAAAATAAATAAAGATAATGTAATAAGTTTAATTATAAAGAAAACCGAATACTGAGTTGAGCAATGGCCACCACGTAGTCCTCGCCGATCCGGTCCAAATCAATGTGTATCACCTGAAAAAGTTATCCCACGAAGGGTGAGTCAACAGACTCAATGTGCAACAATACACTAAAGGCCCAAACGATCGTGACAAATAAAGCCCGTTACATAACAAATCATATTATCACATGTACATATAAAATGAAAATGCAATCCCGATCCCACCTAGATATCCATCCGCTACACACCGCCCGTACTTGCCAATCACACCGTGGGGATTACTAAATCGACCCTCCATCCGCTACACACCATCGAAGGCAGTTGCTGCAGTCAACATGCACATCGCCCTTATAAATTGTGGCATAACCACTCAAATAAGTGTGACAGAGTCACCGAATTGAATATGTGACCGAAGTCACCGGATTCATAATATTGTGACCGGTCACCGGATATTGTGGTAAAACCACCGAACACTTCCTTTATCAATATCACCCATATGCCCATGCAATAAACATATTATTTCGATATCATGCCATATACCCCAAAATCGTAATCGGAATCATACTTATTTCATATCCATGCTTATAGAATTATTAACGGTATTAGGGGTTTAACATACTCAAAATCATGTACCATTGAATGGTACCCAAGCCATAATCATTCATATTACTTATTAACACATGCTAAAATTAATATTATTAATGCATCGAAAATTTAGTGTAGGGCTACACACCTTGTAAACACAAAGAACGATAGAATACTTAAGATTTCGACTTTGGCCTACAACGCCGACAAGACCTACATAACACTATATGAGAAATCGATTATCACTAAAAGATATGGCCTTTGGCCGATTATCAAGCTTGCTTACCTTGGATCATTCAAATCCCGAATAATCTCCCCTAAACGTCGACTCACAGAAAACCCCGTAACTTTCCTTCAAGATTCGCCAAAGAAAATAGGGAATTAGAGTTTCGCTTTTCAACCGCAAAAAAGAATGAGATAAAGAAATCAGTCTAAAAGAGATTCTTACCAAAAGTAATGACCAAAACGCAAATGGTCACTAAACTCCAAGGAATTGACAAGAAGAACTTGAAGTGGAGAAATCAATTTAGATGAGAAAGATGATAGGTTTTGGTGCTTAGGAGCAATCGGTTTCAATGGTGTTAATGAAGTGAAACTTTCGGCTTAAGGAAAAGAATAGCAAGGGTTATAGTTTCGGCTTTAACAAAATAGAAAGAAAGGAAGAGAAAGAAAAAGAAGAAGAGAAATGATCAAAAGGCTATATGGTTTCAAGTATGGTAGAAATTGAACAAAGAAAAAGTTTTTAATATTGATGTACATACGGTCAAATAAGAAAAAGAATGAAAGAAAAATGCCTTCAAAAGTAATAATATTTCTACACAAAAAGAAAGAAAAACTTGAGAGGAAAAGAAGAAAAAGGGATACCAATATGGTCAAAGATGGTAGCCAAAACAAAACAAAATTTTCACCTAATGCCCATGACAAATTCGGCTAAAGAGAAAGATTTTGGAGAAAAGGGAAAAAGATGCACAAAATGCCAAGAATTTGGCCAACTATCTTCCCCCTAATCCCATACAATATTCGCCAACCCCTAGCCCCTAAGCCGTCCACATTCATGGTCAAAATGACCAAAAAAATTTCCAAAACATCACCCATACATCAAGCCTTATGTCCCTTATCCTTCCATAACACCTTGATTCCATTCCTTAACTAATAACTTGCCTTTTTCCAATAGTCTACTATCCAAAAATGAAAGAAAATCCATCCATACCAAAAATAGAGTTTGACCGACACAATAGGAAAGAGAACAAGAAAAATAAAAATCCTTCCAATTGCTAACCAAGGGATTCGAACCTCTCCCTTCATGCATCCACCCAAGCGCCAACACCACTTTGCCAATAACTCTTCATGTGCTAATTTCAAACACTTAAATTAACTTAAGCATCATAATCACTTGATCCACTTCACTAAATTCTTCATACTAACAATTATTCTAGCTTCGAATAATTCTAAGCCTTCACAAGATTATATTAGGCACACAATAAAATCATATCCAAGCTATCACAAGCAACAAGATGATACTCAAATTTTAGGATGTTACAACTCTACCCTCTTAAAAGAAAATTTCGTCCTCGAAATTACCTGGCTAGAACAAATGAGGGTATTGCTGTCGCATTGCCTCTTCCGGCTCCCACGAAGCCTCTTCCGATCCATGATTACGCCATAACACTTTGACTAGAGGAACTGATTTCCTCCGCAACACTTTCACATCCCGTTCCAGAATCTGAATCGGCTCTTCCTCGTAGGACAAATCTGGTCGTAGTTCCACTTCCTCAACTGGTACTACATGAGATGGATCTGACCGGTAACGTCGTAGCATCAAAACATGGAACACATCATGCATTTGCTTCAACTCCAAAGGTAACTCTAACTGATATGCCACAGGTCCAACCCTTTTTAAAACCCGATAAGGTCCTATAAACCTGGGACTTAACTTTCCCTTGCGACCAAATCTCATCACCTTCTTCCAAGGTGAAACCTTTAGGAACACTTGATCCCCCACAGCAAATTCTATATCCTTCCGCTTAAGGTCTGCATACGACTTTTGCCTATCATATGCCTCCTTCAACCGTGCCCGAATTACCTTGACCTTTTCTTCAGATTCTGCGATAATCTCTGGACCCAAAACCTGACGTTCCCCTAATTCTGTCCAACATGTAGGAGTGCGACACTTCCGTCCATATAGTGCTTCATACGGTGCCATCCGAATACTGGCTTGATAACTGTTGTTGTACGCAAATTCCGCTAAAGGCAAAAACTCTTCCTGACTTCCTCTCAAATCTATCACACATCCTCAACATATCTTCTAACACTTGGATTACTCGCTCGGATCGCCCGTCCGATTGAGGATGAAATGCCGTCTTCAAATCCAACTTGGTGCCTAAAGCCTGATGTAATGCTTTCCAAAATCGAGACGTAAACCTCGGATCCCTATCCGAAATAATCGACACCGGCACTCCATGCAACCTCACAATCTCTGCCACATACAACTTCGCCAACTTCTGCAAAGAGTAATCAACTCGCATGTGTATATGAAATGTGCGGACTTCGTCAATCGATCCACTATCACCCATACCGAGTCTTTCTTAGTAGGCGTAAGGGGAAGCCCACTAACAAAGTCCATGGTGATTCGCTCCCACTTCCATCTGCGGAATCTTAATCGATCAAGCAATCCCGAAGGTACTTGATGTTCACCTTAACTTGCCGACACGCTAAGCACTTCCTACAAACTCCGTAACTTCCCGCTAAGACTAGGCCACCAAAACCGATCCCACAAATCTCGGTATAACTTGCTCCCCCAAGGATGCATAGCATAAGGGCTACCATGCGATTCCTGAAGAATCCTTTGCCTCAGCTCCTTATCCTTCGGCATACTGCACCTTACCCTTAAAACACAATACTCCATCGCTTTATTAATACCATAATCTCTCAACTCCCACTCTTCACCGCCGCAGCTTAACACTTAAATCATCATCTACCAACCGCCTTTCTTTCACTGACTCAACCACGCTTCGGCTTTACCTCGCAATTCCGCCAACAAACTTCCATCGTCATAAAGACTAAGATGTGCAAACATCGCCCTTAAATCTGACACTACTTTCCGACTTAAGGCATCTACCACTACATTCGCCTTGCCCGGGTGATACTCTATAGAATAATCGTAGTCTTTCAACAACTCCACCCACCTTCGCTGTCTCAGATTCAGCTCCTTCTGAGTCAACAGATACTTAAGACTCTTGTGATCCGTATAGATTATTGACTTTTCTCCATACAGATAATGCCTCCACACCTTAAGAGCAAAGACTACCGCTGCTAACTCCAAGTCATGCGTCGAATAGTTAACCTCGTGTGGCCTCAATTGCCGAGACGCATATGCAACCACCTTCCCGCCTTGCATCGAACACATCCCAATCCAAAGGTGAGACGCGCATCACAATACACCACGAAATCCTTCCCTGCCTCAGGCTGAATCAAAATCGGAGCTTCATTCAAAACCCTTTTAAGCTTCTCGGCTCTCCTGCCGCTTATCTCGCCCACAAGAAAGGTACCTCCTTTCTCAACAATTTCACAAAGGTGCAAATTATCGATGAAAATCCTTCGATGAACCTTCTATAATAGCCCGCTAAACCCAAGAAATCATGAACCTCATTTCTGCACTTAGGTGGCTTCCAATCTAACACCGCCTCAACCTTCCGAGGATCCACCCTTATCTCTTCCACAGACACCACATGCCCTAAGACGCAATCTTCCTTCAAACAAAATTGCATTACTTGCTTTGAATTTGGCATAAAGCTTCTTTTCCCTTAACACTTGCAACACTATCCAAGATGTTCATCATGCTCTACCTCGGACTTGGAATACACTAGGATGTCGCTCTATGAATACCACGATGAATCGATCCAAGTAGGGTTGAAAACCCGATTCATTATATCCATGAACGCACTGGGGGCATCGTCAATCCGAACGGCATTACCAAGAACTCATAATGCCCATATCTTGTTCGTAAAGTCGTCTTATGGATATCCACTTCTTTCACTTTTAAGTGATGATATCCCGACCTTAGATCTATCTTTGAGAATACCGCAGCTCCATAAGGTGATCGAACAAGTCATTTATCCTCGGCAAAGGATACTTGTTCTTGATGGTCAGCTTATTCAACTGCCGGTAATCTATGCACATACGTATAGTCCCGTCCTTCTTCTTCACGAATAGGACTGGTGCTCCCCATGGGGACACACTAGGTCGGATAAACCCACGATCAAGCAACTCTTGAATCTGAGCCTTAAGCTCAACCAAATCCTTTGGTGCCATTCTATACGGAGCGATAGATACCGGCGCCAACCAGCAACAAGTCAATCCCAAATTCCACTTCCGATCCGGAGGCAATGCGAAGTTCTTCCTAAAGACATCCACGAATTCCCTTACAGTCTTGACTCCTTCAACAGTTGCCTCCTTAGCCTCTAAGGCACTGACCAACATAAGAAAAGCCAAACAACCCTTCCTAACCATCTTCTCTGCCTTAAGAGCAGATACCACATTTGATAAATAGTTTCGTCTCTCGCCCATCACCACAACTTCCTTATCGTCAATAGTTCTTAATAACATCTGCTAGCAAAGACAATCCACATTTGCACGGTACTTTACTAGCCAATCCATGCCTAAGATCAGGTCTAATTCTCCGAATGGTAACTCCATTAAATCACCAAAAATCTGCGTCCCTTGCACTTCTAAAGGCACTTCCTTAAAGAGCTTATCTACTACTACGATGCCGCCTAAAGGACTAAGTACGCTTATCTTCCTAGGTACAGTCCTCGAGTTCACATGCAGAGTTCCGGATACTTCACTAGCGATGTAAGAATGAGTTGACCCTATATCTATCAAAGCAATAAAGGGCAACCTGAAATAATGAACGCATGCGTTATAACATCAAAAAGCGCCACTATCTTCCTCCGACGAAACTGCATACACCAAACTCGGGCCGTCTCGCCTCGATTGCTACCATCGCCTCTGCCCGGGGTCCCGTGACCTCTACCAGAACCATTACCTCTGCCATTCGGACCACTACTCCTCATCGGCTGCTGTCCACCTCTGCTGGCCTGATTAGAACCCTGACCTACTGAACGGTTCCTCTCTGTATCCATCGGACAATCCCTAATCATATGATCCTTGGATCCACACTTAAAACATCCCCTGTCTTCTTCCAACATTCTCCTGGGTGCATCTTTCCACACCGAACACAAGTACGGTATTGTCCTCCGTAGCAACCCTCACCGACCTCGCGGCCCATCAACTCTAGGTTTCTTTTGGAAATTCTCGGATGACCTCAAGACCCATAGCTCCTCTTATTCTTATTCGACCTCGGTCCCGGGTTCGTCTCTCGGTCCGCTTAACTTCTTCAGCTATCCGCGCCCTATCCACTAAGACCGCAAAGTCCCTCTCTCGATCGGGGCAATCAACACTCGCAGCTCATCCCTTAAACCATCCTCAAATCTGACACACCTCTTGTAATCGTGAGCTACAATCCCTCTAGCATACCGACTTAACCGCAGAACTCCGCTTCATACTCATTTATCGACTTATTTCCTTGTACTAAATTTAGAAACGCCTTTCTCTCGAGAGTCAATGTAGCTAGCTCGACGTATTTCCCTTCAAACTTGACCTTAAAATACCCCCAATCCACTCGATCTGCAGGAATACTCTCCTTGACAAAGAGCCACCACCACCGGTAGGCCTCCTCTCGGCAAATAAACAAAGACCTTTTAGCTTTTCCTCAAGCAGTGCGTATCCAAATCGTCCATGATCCTCTCGACCGCCTCTAACCAAGATCACGCTACATTCGAGCTACCCTAGATACTCCCCTAAAAACTTCGGCTCCATTTGATCTAAGTCTTTCAGCTACTGACTTTCGAGCTCCATTACTCATACTAGCTCCTGCTACTCGCTTTAGAACTCGCAGCATAGCCTGCGATACTGCGTCATCTCCTCCAGTTTGCTCTTGAAATTTCGCCCCTACAAATGGTGGCGGTGCCTCATATTCGTAACCCCGACTGCACCTAATCGGTTCCGACATAGCCATTCTCGCTCTCTACCGCATCCACGACGACCACGTCCCCTAGAACTCATGTCTACTTAGCGTCTTATCTGATTTTACAAAAATTTTAGGCATTAGAGTCTTTTCACTTCTTGTTTAAAGAAAGTCTTATGCAACAGGGATTTAATCAGTGGTTTTTTTTTCGTGGAAGTACACATATACCTAGGGTCCATGTCTCTAAAGTACAATTTCCTAGGCCTATCAACATACTAAAATTAATTTATCAACAAAAGAACTTACCTGACGGACCTGGGCTGAGAACTTGGGTGCCATGCTTCCATAAAAACCAGTTTAACCAAAAATTTTCAAAAATTCATTTGGGCTTAAATTTTTTTTTAAAACATTGTGGACTTCAAAACCCAAGGCCAAGTGTTTAAAACCGGGCTCTGATAGCAAGTTGAAACACCCCAAACCCGACCCACAAGCCCCGACCGGATCTGTTATGCTTCTTGAGAAAAACTCGTTTTGTCGGTTTGTAAATCATGTGATTTCGTGGTAGGAAAAATGGATTTGAAGTACGATTTTATTAAAAAAACCGTTTTTGTGATTTAAATTGTATCTTATTAAATCATAAAACTTTATGATTTTGTAAATCAAAAGAAAAACCGAATTTAGAATTTATGATTAAGTTGAAAACCATAGTAATTAGGTGTCATAAAAATTTAGGGGCGTTCACAAAAATAATTAATTATTTGGTTGAAATTAAGCGTTATAAAATAAAATTTAGAACGTATAAATAAATCAGTTTATGGCGGCCTTATTACAAAACATAATCCAAAATAAATAAAGATAATGTAATAAGTTTAATTATAAAGAAAACCGAATCTCGAGTTGAGTAATGGCCACCACGTAGTCCTCGCCGATCCGGTCCAAATCAATGTGTATCACCAAAAAGTTATCCCACGAAGGGTGAGTCAATGAGACTCAATGTGTAACAATACACTAAAGGCCCAAACGATCGTGACAAATAAAGCCCGTTACATAACAAATCATATTATCACATGTACATATAAAATGAAAATGCAATCTCGATCCCACCTAGATATCCATCCGCTACACACCACCCGTACCTGCCAATCACACCGTGGGGATTACTAAATCGACCCTCCATCCGCTACACACCATCGAAGGCGCTTGCTTTGCAGTCAACATGCACATCGCCTCTTATAAATTGTGGCATAACCACCAAATAAGTGTGACAGAGTCACCGGATTCGAGAATATGTGACCGGTCACCGGATTCATAATATTGTGACCGAAGTCACCGGATATTGTGGTAAAAACCACCTAACACTTCACCTTTATCAATATCACCCATATGCCCATGCAATAAACATATTATTTCGATATCATGCCATATACCCCAAAATCGTGAATTAAATCATACTTATTTCATATCCATGCTTATAGCATTATTAACGAAGTATTAGGGGTTTAACATACCTGAAAATCATGTACCATTGAATGGTACCCAAAGCCATAATCATTCATATTACTTATTAACACATGCTAACATTAATATTATTAATGCATCGGAAATTTAGTGTAGGGCTACACACCTTGTAAACACAAAGAACGATAGAATACTTAAGATTTCCGACTTTGGCCTACAACGTCGACAGTACCTACATAACACTATATGAGAAATCGATTATCACTAAAAAGATATGGCCTTTGGCCGATTATCAAGCTTGCTTACCTTGGATCATTCAAATCCCAAATAATCTCCCCCTAAACGTCGACTACAGAGAAACCCCGTAACTTTCCTTCAAGATTCGGCCAAAGAAAAATAGGGAATTAGAGTTTCGCTTTTCAACCGTCAGAATTAGAAAGAGATAAAGAAATTAGTCTAAAAGAGATTCTTACCGAAAAGTAATGACCAAAACGCAAATGGTCACTAAACTCCAAGGAATTGACAAGAAGAACTTGAAGTGGAGAAATCAATTTAGATGAGAAAGATGATAGGTTTTTGGTGCTTAGGAGCAATCGGTTTCAATGGTGTTAATGAAGTGAAACTTTCGGCTTAAGGAAAAGAATAGCAAGGGTTATAGTTTCGGCTTTAACAAAATAGAAATAAAGGAAGAGAAAGAAAAAGAAGAAGAGAAATGATCAAAAGGCTATATGGTTTCGGTTATGGTAGAAATTGAACAAAGTAAAAGTTTTTAATATTGATGTACATACGGTCAAAGAAGAAAAAGAATGAAAGAAAAATGCCTTCAAAAGTAATAATATTTCGGTACTAAAAGAAAGAAAAACTTGAGAGGAAAAGAAGAAAAAGGGATACCAATATGGTCAAAGATGGTAGCCAAAACAAAACAAAATTTTCACCTAATGCCCATGACAAATTCGGCTAAGGAGAAAGATTTTGGAGAAAAGGGAAAAAGATGCACAAAATGCCAAGAATTTGGCCAACTATCTTCCCCCTAATCCCATACAATATTCGGCCAACCCCCCTAGCCCCTTAAGCCGTCCACATTCATGGTCAAAATGACCAAAAAAAATTTCCAAAACATCACCCATACATCAAGCCTTATGTCCCTTATCCTTCCATAACACCTTGATTCCATTCCTTAACTAATAACTTGCCTTTTTCCAATAGTCTACTATCCAAAAATGAAAGAAAATCCATCCATACCAAAAATAGAGTTTGACCGACACAATAGAAAAGAGAACAAGAAAAATAAAAATCCTTCCAATTGCTAACCAAGGGATTCGAACCTCTCCCTTCATGCATCCACCCAAGCACCAACACCACTTTGCCAATAACTCTTCATGTGCTAATTTCAAACACTTAAATTAACTTAAGCATCATAATCACTTGATCCACTTCACTAAATTCTTCATACTAACAATTATTCTAGCTTCGAATAATTCTAAGCCTTCACAAGATTATATTAGGCACACAATAAAATCATATCCAAGCTATCACAAGCAGCAAGATGATACTCAAATTTTAGGATGTTACAATCATCGTACACATAGTACATTTATATCAAATTGTTCTTCAATCGGTATCGCACACACAGTGCTAACCACAAAGTCGAAGCTTATATTATTTCGCACAGACAGTGCTGATCATCTCGATCACGTTTCTGAATATGCACACTTAGTGCCACATAACTCAAACTCAACTCTCACATAGCATCCACATTTCAATATCATTATAACATTCATTTCATAGCATTTAACATAATTAGATGTTCATATTATGTCCAAACTTACCTCGGACGTTGAACTATCGCAACGGTCGGTGAATCGAGCACTTTATCTTTGCCTCGACCTCGATCTGAACCTCTCCTCTCTTGGTCTATACACATTCAAATCCAATCCATTCAATCACCAAATCATTCATTTTAGTCCAAACACACATATTCAGGGCATTTTACAAAATAGCCTTCACATTTTCACATTTCGACACTTTAGTCCCTATTTCACAAAATCATCAAATTCACATAATTTCTCTTCACACAAGCCTAGCCGAATTTTCCTTGTGTTCATACAAGCCCACACATTTCATTTATTTCACATTTTAGTCCCTCAATTTACACTTTTCTCAATTTAATCCAAATTACTCAATTTCATCAAAACTTCCAATACAAACTATGTTAACCCAACACTAAGCTTTCATTTTACACCATCAAACATTCAAGAACTCATATGTCCATCAATGGTACATTTCAAAGACATCATCAATTCACAAAATTTAAACATGGGTTTGGAAGAGCACAAAGCAACGATTACGAAAACGTAGAAATTATCAAAAACTGAGCTTGAAGCATACCTCAATCAAGGAAAACAATGGCCGAACCCTAGTGTAGTCTTCTTCTTTTCTTTCTCTTATGATTTTCGGCAAAGATGGATAAAAGATGAGAAACAATTTGGGTTTGTTTTATTTATTATAACATTAATAATTGATTTCCAATTCTACCCTTAATGAAATAAACATTAATACTTATAATAGTTGGTTATACTTGTCCTTTAACCATCCACTAATTATATAGTGGCTTTGTAACATCCTGGAATTCGGGATTTTATGTTTTACATTATACCGTGCGTTAGGCTAGCTAAGAGTGTCAATTGTGTAAGTTTAGGGACCCTAAGAAGGCTTGGGGTTGAGTTGGGCCTTGGTAAAATTTTTATGTTTAAGCACTTAAGGGGGAGAAGGCAAGTGACGTCATGACTTAAGGAAATAAGTGTGTATTTTGCTAGCACATGAGGAGCTAGTAGCAAGGTGGTGAGGCGTCACATGAAGGGGGCTTAAGGGGTTGAGTTCAAATCCCACCTATTGCAACTTTTGGATTTAATTTTTTTTTGTGTGTGCTAATCAGGTGGAAGATGGTAAGTGTCGGCCATGGCTCTATAGAAGGAAAGGAAGACTTTCTAATGATGGAAAGAAGACTAAGGAGAAGAGAAAGGAGGAGATCAAGGGAAAAATAAGGAAATAAGTAAAGGAAAGAGATAAGAGGGGGAATATGTTGGCCGAATCTTAGGGAGGTGCATGGGGAAAGAAATTGGTCAACTAAAACCTTTTTGGTGTTAGGAGGCATACGGTTTTGGTAAGGGAATTTTTGGGAGCCGAATTTTCTATGGCCATTTTGCAAGTTTTGTGCATGCAATGTTTTTCTTCTTTTTAAACATTTTGTGCCTTCTTTTTCAACCTTTTTCTCTTGTCTTGTCGAAACACTCAAGCCATTTTGCTCATCTTTTCCTTAGTGTAGGCCGAAACTCTCTAACACCTCCTTTTCCATCTCTTCTTTTGTTTTTCACCATTTCTTCAACCCTTCTCTCTTTTTCTTTAGTCAATACTTTTGAGGGCCGAATCTTGCTTGTTCTTTTCTCTCTAAGTAGCCGAATCCTCCTAGCCATTCTCTCTTCTCCATATTGCGTGTTGATCACTTTCTTCCTTGGTTGAATCAGGTAAGTGGCTTCATTCTTTTCCTTTCATCTTCTTTTCTCCATAACCGAAGGTGTGACCATCATCATTGGTTGTCTCACTTTATTTCTAAAACCGAAACACCATTTCCTTCTACTCCCTCATATCGTGATCATCTCCTTTTTGTAGTGTTCTTGTGGGGTTGGCCGAATCTCACATCCTTGCCGACTCATCCTTAGTCATAAGTTGAATCTATAGGAATCGGGTTTATCATCGATTAAGATAAGCAGTCTCTTCTTAGTCCATTCGATATCGCTACTTGGTTATTTTGCTAAACGGATCGATAGATTTGACTAATCGATTATTATAGGGATTAAATCACTCGATCTTCTCTACCCATCAATCCTTTGGAAGTAGTGGTAAGCCGAAATCCTCTCCTTAGATAACTACTTTCTCTCATCGTAGTATTATTTTGATCGAGACTCTTTCAATGGAGGCAAGTGGTAGCATTATTAAAGAAAAATCAATAGGAGGGCAAAAAGGGAGTGAACTTGTAATCTCTACTCCCAAGTTCAAACGTAGGGCGGTATCGGCAGTTCGGGATTTTCCACCAGGTTGTGGACCATCTTCTGGTGAGAGTAGGCAAATCGTAGTCGTTCACGATACTAAGGGTAAGCATTTCTTTAGATCGTTTGATTTAGATTTGGATTATGACACTATCTCTTGTTAGTTAATCGGGTGTTATGGTGACATAGGTGCCGACGATCAAGAAGGTTTAGTCCTTACCGTAATCAGGTGTGTAATCTCACACCGAAATCCTGTAGATTCGTGATTCACCATCATGTTGGAAAATAGATCGTTGTTGCTTACGAATCTAATAACCGTAATATAGTAAGAATCAAGTAACTTTCTTAAACAACGTTAATTTTAAGATCTGTCAAAATCGGTATTAATTTGTAAAATTACAAAAATGCCCCTATAGGTCGATTTACCAAAATGCCTTAACGGGCCGATTTGCTGGAATGCCTTAGTGGGCCAATTTACTAAAAAGCTTTAATGGGCCGATTCATCAAAATATTTCATTAGATTAATGGTTGCTATATATGTGAATATACTTTTCTTATGTTTCATCTTTACATATTGCATGGGTTGGGAAAAATTGTATAGAGAGCAGTGTAGCCTGGTGGCATAGCCACAATTCACTTATTATTGTGCTTAATTATGATTTAGGTGGCATGGCCACAAAAATAATATACTTTAGCAGCTTGACTGCAAATTGGTGTGAGCGGGGGTGGGTTGACTTGATCCCCACAGTGTGATTGGGCTGGTCGGGGGTGTGATGGATGGATGGGTTGGGTTGCATTCATTTCTTTTAAATACTGTTATGTAAATGGGCTTAGACCCAAGATGTCGCTATACGGGTTCAGGCCCAGTGGATGATGGTAAGGGGATTATGCATTGAGTTCTTGTAACTCACCCCCCTTTCTTTCTTAATCCTTGCAGGTGATGCTCAGTAATGAGGACTTGGGGCCATGGATAACTCGGTGGAGGCCATACTTTAGGAATGATGTTTTCGAACATTAGTAAACTTCTTTTCCGCTTTATTTCGTTACTTTTACTATTTTGGGTTTGAAGTTGTAATAAGGCCTCTGATATTTTTATTTTGCTTTATGTTTTGATATACTTATTATTTTCCACGAATTGTTTTAAACGGGAAATTTTCTGAGATCTTAAACAACGGTTTTCCAAAATTGATTAACAAACGGATTTCATAACAAATATGTACAAATAATTTAACTTGGATTTTCCTTCGAATTATTAACATCTTTTTTTTTCAAAAGTCACGTTTTTTTTAAAGTTCACTAGTTTGATTTTCGATTCACCAATCAACCACTCGAGATTAGTGGTATTTTGTTTTTATCGAATATTTATAATCAAACTTATTTTTCTTAACTATAACCTAATAACATCAACTTTAGTAGGAATCATAAGTTCTTTACACACTTTCTTCATATGAAATGTCGGATCCGGTCATACCGCATGGGCCGGGTTTGGGGTGTTACAGGCTTAATTACAACATAAGGACTCCTCCTTTAGAAAGCCATACCAAATAGGTACTTTAACAATTAACACACAGCTTTTACATCTTATGCGATTAGGTCCTTTTCACAAATTAAATACACAATCAATAAAATATTCACACAAGCTAAATCACACACTGTAAACACAGAAAATATTATTAAAATATTTTTCCGACCTCAAATTTGTGGTCTCGAAACCACTGTTCTGACTAGGGTCTAATTCGGGCTGTTACAACTCTCCCCCCTTAGGGATTTTCGTCCCCGAAAATATTACCAGTGAATAGGTGTGGATATTGCTCTCTCATAATGTTCTCAAGCTCCCACGTAGCCTGTTCAATTCCGTGCTTGTGCCATAATACTTTCACTAAAGAGATTTTCTTATTTCTCAACTCTTTGGTCTCTCGTGCCAAAATTCGGATCGATTCCTCACTATACGCTAAGTCTGACTGAATCTCAACCTCAGTAGGAGCAATCACATGAGACGGGTCTGATATGTACCGTCGAAGCATTGACACATGAAACACGTTATGAATCTTTTCTAAATCAGGTGGCGACATCAATCTATAAGCAACTGACCCAACTCGCTCAATGATCTCATACGGTCTGATGAATCTCGGACTCAGCTTGCCTTTCTGGCCAAATCGAAGTATTTTCTTCCACGGAGATACTTTCAAAAACACTTTATCGCCAAATTCGAATTCAATATCTTTTCGTTTCAAATCTGCATAAGACTTTTGACGATCCGAAGCCGCTTTCAAACGCCACGTATCACTTTCACTTTCTCGCCGCTCTCTTTTATAAGATCAACCCCGTGAATTTTATTCTCACTTAGCTCACCCAATACAATGGAGTTCGACATTTTGATCGTAAAGAGCCTCATACGGTGCCATTTTAATGCTAGATTGAAAATCGTTGTTGTACGCGAATTCAATCAACGGTAAATGTTTTTCCCACGTAGTCTCAAACTCAAGTATACAACATCTCAACATATCTTCAAGAATCTAAATGATTCGCTCGGACTGACCATCCATTTGCGGATGAAACGCAGTACTGAAATGTAATTTTGTGCCTAAAGCCTCTTGCAATTTCTTCCAAAATCGTGAGGTAAATCTCGGATCTCTGTCCGACACAATAGATAGTGGCACCCCGTGCAATCTCACAATCTCAGCAATATACAATTCAGCCAATTTATCAAGTGAATAATCTGTTCTCACCGGAACAAAATGAGCTAATTTTGTCAATCTGTCAACTATCACCCAGATTACATCTTTCTTTCCTGGAGATAAAGGAAATCCCGACACAAAGTCCATCGTGATCCTTTCCCATTTCCACTCAAGAATCATAATCGGTTGCAACAATCCAGACGGAACATGATGTTCGGCTTTAACTTGTTGACAAATTAAACATTTCGACACAAAGTCAGAGATGTCTCGTTTCACACCATGCCACCAATAAAACTATTTCGGATCATTATACATTTTCGTACTCCCAGGATGTACAGTTAATCGACTATTATGTGTAACACCCCAAACCCAGCCCATGCGGTATGACCGGATCCGGCATGTCACATGAAGAAAGTGTGTAAAGAACTTATGATTCCTACTAAAGTTGATGTTATTAGGTTATAGTTAAGAAAAACAAGTTTGATTATAAATATTCGTTAAAAACAAAATACCACTAATCTCTAGAGGTTGATTGGTGAATCGAAAATCAAACTAGTGAACTTTAAAAAAAATCGTGACTTTTGAAAAAAAAGATGTTGATAATTCGAAGGAAAATCCAAGTTAAATTATTTGTACATATTTGTTATGAAATCCGTTTGTTAATCAATTTTGGAAAACCGTTGTTTAAGATCTCAGAAAAATTCCCGTTTAAAACAATTCATGAAAAATAATAAGTATATCAAAACATAAAGCAAAATAAAAATATCAGAGGCCTTATTACAACTTCAAACCCAATATAGTAAAAGTAACGAAATAAAGCGAAAAAGAAATTTACTAATGTTCGAAAACATCATTCCTAAAGTATGGCCTCCACCGAGTTATCCATGGCCCTAAGTCCTCATTATTGAGCATCACTTGCAAGGATTAAGAAAGAAATGGGGAAGAGTTACAAGAACTGAATGCATAATCCCCTTACCATCATCCACTGGGCCTGAACCCGTATAGCAACATCTTGGGCCTACGCCCATTTACATAACAGTATTTAAAAGAAATGAATGCAACCCAACCCATCCATCCATCACACCCCCGACCAGCCAATCACACCTGTGGGGATCAAGTCAACCCATCCTGCCGCTCACACCAATTTGCAGTCAAGCTGCTAAAGTATATTATTTTTGTGGCCATGCCACCTAAATCATAATTAAGCACAATAATAAGCAAATTGTGGCTATGCCACCAGGCTACACTGCTCTCCATACAATTTTTCCCAACCCATGCAATATGTAAAGATGCAACATAAGAAAAGTATATTCACATATACAGCAACCATTAATCTAATGAAATATTTTGATGAATCGGCCCATTAAAGCTTTTTAGTAAATTGGCCCACTAAGGCATTCCAACAAATTGGCCCGTTAAGGCATTTTGGTAAATCGACCCATAGGGGCATTTTTGTAATTTTACAAATTAATACCGATTTTGACAGATCTTAAAACTAACGTTGTTTAAGCAAGTTACTCGATTCTTGCCATATTACGGTTATTAGATTCGTAAGCAACAACGATCTAATTTCCAACATGATGGTGAATCACGAATCTAAAGGATTTCGATGTGATATTACACACCTGATTATGGTAAGGACTAAACCTTCTTGATCGTCGGCACCTATGTCACCATAACACTCGATTAACTAACAAGAGATAGTGTCATAATCCAAATCTAAATCAAACGATCTAAAGAAATGCTTACCCTTAGTATCGTGAACGACTTCGATTTGCCTACTCTCACCAGAAGATGGTCCATAACCTGGTGGAAAATCCCGAACTGCCGATACCACCCTACGTTTGAATTTGGGAGTAGAGATTGCAAGTCCACTCCTTTTTTGCACTCCTATCGATTTTCCTTTAATAACGCTACCACTTGCCTCCATTGAAAGAGTCTCGATCAGAATAATACTACGATGAGAGAAAGTAGTTATCTAAGGAGAGGGTTTCGGCTTACCACTACTTCCGAAGGATCGATGGGTAGAGAGGATCGAGTGATTTAATCCCTATAATAATCGATTAGTCAAATCTATCGATCCGTTTAGCAAAATAACCAAGTAGCGATATAGAATGGACTAAGAAGAGACTCCTTACCTTAATCGATGATGAACCCGATTCCCACCGATTCAACTTATGACTAAGGATGAGTCGGCAAGGATGTGAGATTCGGCCAACCCCACAAGAACACTACAAAAAGGAGATGATCACGATATGAGGGAGTAGAAGGAAATGGTGTTTCAGTTTTAGAAATAAAGTGAGACAACCAATGATGATGGTCACACCTTCGGTTATGAAGAAAAGAAGATGAAAGGAAAAGAATGAAGCCACTTACCCGATTCAACCAAGGAAGAAAGTGATCAACACGCAAGATGGAGAAGAGAGAATGGCTAGGAGGATTCGGCTACTTAGAGAGAAAAGAACAAGCAAGATTCAGCCCTCAAAAATATTGACTAAAGAAAAAGAGAGAAGGGTTGAAGAAATGGTGAAAAAGAAAAGAAGAGATGGAAAAAGAGGTGTCAGAGAGTTTCGGCCTACACTAAGAAAAAGATGAGCAAAATGGCTTGAGTGTTTCGGCAAGACAAGAGAAAAAGGTTGAAAAAGAAGGCACAAAATGCTCAAAAAGAAGAAAAACATTGCATGTACAAAACTTGCAAAATGGCCATAGAAAATTCGGCTCCCAAACATTCCCTTACCAAAACCGTATGCCCCCTAACCTCAAAAAGGTTTTAGTTGACCAATTTCTTTCCCCATGCACCTCCCTAAGATTCGGCCAACATATTCCCCCCTTATCTCTTTCATTTACTTCTTTCCTTATTTTTCCCTAGATCTCCTCCTTTCTCTTTTCCTTAGTCTTCTTTCCATCATTTGAAAGTCTTCCTTTCCTTCTATAGAGCCATGGCCGACACTTACCATCTTCCACCTGATTAGCACACAAAAAAAAAATTAAATCCAAAAGTTGCAATAGGTGGGATTTGAACTCCACCCCTTAAGCCCCCTTCATGTGACGCCTCACCACCTTGCTACTAGCTCCTCATGTGCTAGCAAAATACATACTTATTTCCTTAAGTCATGATGTCACTTGCCTTCTCCCCCCTAAGTGCTTAAACACAAAAATTCTACAAAGGCCCAACTCAACCCCAAGCCTTCTTAGGGTCCCTAAACATACACAACTAACACTCTTAGCTAGCCTTACGCATGGTATAATGTAAAACATAAAATCTCGAATTTCAGGATGTTACAATTCTACCCCCTTAAAGAAATTTCGGCCTCAAAATTTACCTGATTAAAAGAGATGAGGGTATTGTTTCCGGATCGTGTCCTCTGGCTCTCATGTAGCTTCCTCTGACCCGTGATTACGCCATAATACTTTGACTAACGGAACCGACTTCCTTCTCAGCACCTTAATATCCTGATCTAAAATCTGCACTGGCTTTTCTTCAAAAGACAAGTCAGGTCTTATCTCAACTTCCTCCACTGGCACTACATGAGATGGATCCGAACGATAACGCCTTAACATCGAGACATGGAATACGCTATGTATCTGACTTAACTCCGGAGGTAACTCAAGCTTATAAGCCACTGGCCCAACACGCTTCAATACATGGTAATGTCCGATAAATCTAGGGCTCAACTTGCCCTTCCGTCCAAATCTTAAGATCTTTTTCCAAGGTGAGACCTTCAAAAAGACCTGATCGCCCACAGAGAACTCTATCTCCTTCCATTTTAGATCCGTGTATGATTTCTGTCTGTCCGAAGCTTCTTTTAATCGAGCCTGAATTACCTTTACTTTTTCCTCCATCTCCGAGATCAATTCTAGACCCAATAACTGTCGCTCTCCCAGCTCAGTCCAGCAAGTAGGAGTACGACACCTACGACCATACAACGCCTCATAGGGTGCCATCTGGATGCTGGATTGATAACTATTGTTGTATGCAAACTCTGCCAATGGTAGAAAATCTTCCCAACTACCCCTAAAGTCGATCACACACGATTTCTTAACATGTCTTCTAGAATCGATTACTCTCTCCGATCGACCATCGATCATGGATGAAACGCCGTGCTTGAAATTTAGTTTTGTACCCAAAGCTTCATGTAAAGCCTTCCAGAACCGTGATGTAAACCTAGGATCCCTTTCCGATATAATAGACACTGGTACCCCATGCAACCTCACGATCTCTTCTACATACAACTTGGCCAACTTCTGCAATGAATAATCCGTACGAATAGGTAGGAAATGAGCAGTCTTCGTTAACCGATCCACTATCACCCATACTGAATCTTTCTTAGTAGGCGTTAAGGGTAACCCACTAAAAAAATCCATCGTTATCCTTTCCCATTTCCATACTAGGATTTTCACCGGTTGTAGCAACCCTGAAGGCAGTTGATGTTCCGCCTTCACTTGCTGACATGTCAAACACTTGCTCACGAAGTCAGTAACCTCTCGTTTCAACCCTGGCCACCAATACTGCTCACGGAGGTCTCGGTACATTTTGTTTCCCCCGGGGTGCATAGCATACGGGCTACTATGCGCCTCACGCAGAATCATTTGTCTTAATTCCAAATCCCTGGGCATACAAACTCTTCCGCGAAAACACAATACTCCATCACTATTTAATCCAAAATCCCTATCTCACCACGTTCCACTTGCAGAAGCCTAGAACCCAACCTTTCATCTAACAACTGCTTTTCCTTAATCTGACTTACCCACGCAGGCTTCACTTGAAGTTCAGCTAACAAGCTACCATCTTCATAAAGGCTGAGATGAGCGAACATCGCTCTCAAATCCGATATCACCTTACGACTCAACGCATCTGCCACTACGTTAGCTTTACCTGGGTGATACTCGATTAAGCAGTCATAATCTTTCAACAATTCTATCCACCTCCGCTGTCTTAAGTTAAACTCCTTCTGGGTAAGAAGGTACTTCAGACTCTTATGGTCCGTGTAGATAATCGACTTCTCCCGCATGCATAGTGTCTCCATATCTTCAGAGAAAATACCACTGCAGCTAACTCCAAATCATGAGTGGGATAGTTCACCTCATGCGGTCTTAATTGACGAGATGCATAAGCCACCACTTTCCCCCCTTGCATCAACACACATCCCAAGCCCGTGTGTGACGCATCACAATAAACAATAAACTCTTTACTAGCCTCAAAATTTGAATCAATCTTCGGCGCTTCGCTGTAATCTTCTTCAATCTCTCAAAGCTTTCTTGCTTTGCTTATCCGACCACACAAACGGTACTCCATTTACGCAATAGTTTATTTAGGGTGCAAAGAATCAACGAAAACCCCTCAACGAATCGCCTGTAATACCCAGCCAAACCTAGAAAACTTCAGATTTCTGCCACTGACTTTGGTGGCTTCCAGTCCAATACAGCCTCGATCTTTCGGGGATCAACTCTAATTCCCTCAGCAGACACAAGATGCCCCAAAAAGGTCACTTCCCTTAGCCAAAATTCACACTTACTGAATTTGGCATACAGTTGCTTCTCCCTTAATATCTGCAACACGACCCATAGATGCGAATCATGCTCCTCTTCTATCTTTGAGTACACCAAAATGTCATCTATGAACACCACCACAAACTGATCTAGATAGGGTTGGAAGACTCGGTTCATCATGTCCATAAATGCAGCTGGTGCATTTGTCAACCCAAATGGCATCACCAAGAACTTGTAATGCCCATATCGGGTTTGAAACGCAGTCTTATGGATATCCACCTCCTTGACCTTTAGCTGGTGATACCCCGATCTCAAGTCTATCTTCGAGAAGACCGAAGCTCCGAGCAGCTGATCAAACAGATCATCGATCCTTGGTAACAGGTACTTGTTCTTGATCGTCAACTTATTCAATTGTCTATAATTGATGCACATACGCATTGACCCATCCTTCTTCTTAACGAATAACACCAGTGCTCCCCACGGTGACACACTTGGTCGAATAAACCCACGACCCATCAGCTCCTAGATCTGAGCTTTAAGTTCCACTAGCTCCTTCGACGCCATTCTGTAAGGAGCAATGGACACCAGAGCCGTTCCTGGCAACAGCTCAATACCAAATTCCACTTCCCGATCCGGAGGCAATCCTGGGAGCTCCTCGGGAAAGACGTCTGGAAATTCTTTCACCGTTCTAACACTCTATACCGACAACTCTTTGGTATCCAAAGCACTGATAAAGGCTAAGAACGCTTCACACCCCTTTCGTACCAACCTTTCCGCCTTTAAAGCAGATACCACATTAGATAAATAATTTCTTCTTTCACCTATCATCATCACTTCCTTATCCTCCTCAAGTTCTTAGTACCATCCGCTTTGGCAAACGATCCAAGTTCGCACGATGCTTAACCAAATGATCCATGCCCAATATAAGGTCGAACTCCCCGAACGGTAGTTCCATCAAATCCGCCAGAAATACTACTCCATGAACTTCTAAGGGCACATCCCTAAACAATTTATTTACTACCACCGGCTGTCCTAATGGGCTAATCACAGTTATTTCTCTAACAGTAATCTCGGATCTAATATTCAAAGTTCCGCACCACAAAGACATGCAACATACGAATGGGTGGATCCAATGTCTATCAAAGCGTAAAAGGTACATCGATATGAAAACGCATCGGTTATGACATCCGGTGCATCACCATCCTCTCGATGTCTGACCGCATAGACCAACCCTGGTTGTCTCGCCTCCGTGTTACCCCTATTACTGGTACCTCTACCCGGTGCACCCTGACCTCGTCCCATGCCATTACCACCTCGACTGGCCCACGGCCTCTCTGGCGGCTCTAATCGAGCTCTTCCCCGCCGGCTGCGCAAATGCTATTTAACTACCGAGTCCGAGCGGGCTCTCGAGAACAATCCTTAAACCGATGGTCTTTGGATCCACATCTGAAACATCCACCATTCTCTTCCAACATTCACCCGAGTGAAGTTTTCCATAATCCACACAAGGTCATGAATCGATTGGTAGTAGCCGGAGCACTCACGTGAATCGGTCCTCATTCCCGGGCCTTTTAAAATCCTCTAGCAGGACTCCGAATACCCGAGTCTCTCTTGTTCCCGCCCTATCCTTGTCTCGATTTTGTCGTCCGAGTGTTTTACTTCTTCAAAGAATCTTAGCTTTTTCCACCAGTGTAGCAAAATTCCTCTCCTTCTGTGGGGCTATCAATACCCATAACTCATCACGCAACCCGTCCTCAAAACGCATACAGCGTTCGTAATTAGTTAGCACTATTCCCTGAGCATACCAGCTCAGACGCAGAAACTCTACCTCGTATACTACCACAGATCTACTTCCTTGAACCAGATTCAGGAATTCCTTTCTTCGGGCATCCACATAGCTAGCCCCGACATATTTCCCCTGGAATACTATCTTAAAGAAATCCCAGGTAATATGATCAGCCTGAGTGCCTTCCCGAACAGTGAGCCACCACTGATACGCCTCATCATTCAAAGAATGACACAACCCTTTCGGTTTACGCTCACCGTGCAATCCAGATCATCCATAATCCGCTCCACCGCCTCAAGCCAGTACTCCGCTACACTTGGGGCTACACCCGAAATACCCCTAAAAACTTTGGCCCCATTTGATCTAAGTCACTCGGATATCGACCCACGAGCTGCCGACCCAGTTCTAGCCCCAGCAACCATTTCCAGTACCCATAACATCGCTTGGGACAGAGCGTCGTCCTCTCTCATTCGATCATGTGACCTCGCTTGATCCACCGGTGGCGCAGGTGCATCCATTTCGCATATGTCCGGATGCCTCAGATACAACTCTAGCACATCGGCCTTTACCACGTCCACGTCTACCGCGTCCACGTCCTCTAGCGCTCATGTTTGCTAAGTTGATTTAATCTGATTACGAGTCTTATGAATCAATATGCTATTCAATGTTTATTAAACAATGTTTTATGGAGTATAGGAAGTAAAGTTGTTTTCGCAAAACGTATCCTAAAGTCTCAATCTCTATAGTTTCAGCTCCTAAGCTAAAAGTTCTAGAGTATTTCTATTTTATGGAGTCTTCTTACCACACTCATACCACAATAATCATAAAATGAAAACAAAAACTTCTTCGACTTGGTGCCTGGATACCCAGTGGTGCCATACTTTCTCTAAAACATGTATTTATAAATCGAATTTCAAACAGTTTTTGGAAAATAATTTTGAACCCAAACCACAGCCGAGTTTTACAACCGGGCTCTGATACCATAAAATGTAACACCCCAAACCTGGCCCATGCGGTATGACCGGATCCGGCATGTCACATGAAGAAAGTGTGTAAAGAACTTATGATTCCTACTAAAGTTGATGTTATTAGGTTATAGTTAAGAAAAACAAGTTTGATTATAAATATTCGATAAAAACAAAATACCACTAATCTCGAGAGGTTGATTGGTGAATCGAAAATCAAACTAGTGAACTTTAAAAAAACCGTGACTTTTGAAAAAAACGATGTTGATAATTCGAAGGAAAATCCAAGTTAAATTATTTGTACATATTTGTTATGAAATCCGTTTGTTAATCAATTTTGGAAAACCGTTGTTTAAGATCTCAGAAAAATTCCCGTTTAAAACAATTCATGGAAAATAATAAGTATATCAATACATAAAGCAAAATAAAAATATCAGAGGCCTTATTACAACTTTAAACCCAAAATGGTAAAAGTAACGAAATAAAGCGAAAAAGAAATTTACTAATGTTTGAAAACATCATTCCTAAAGTATGGCCTCCACCGAGTTATCCATGGCCCCAAGTCCTCATTACTGAGCATCACCTGCAAGGATTAAGAAAGAAAAGAGGGTGAGTTACAAGAACTCAATGCATAATCCCCTTACCATCATCCACTGGGCCTGAACCCGTATAGCAACATCTTGGGCCTAAGCCCATTTACATAACAGTATTTAAAAGAAATGAATGCAACCCAACCCATCCATCCATCACACCCCCGACCAGCCAATCACACCTGTGGGGATCAAGTCAACCCACCCCGCCACTCACACCAATTTGCATTCAAGCTGCTAAAGTATATTATTTTTGTGGCCATGCCACCTAAATCATAATTAAGCACAATAATAAGCGAATTGTGGCTATGCCACCAGGCTACACTGCTCTCCATACAATTTTTCCCAACCCATTGAATACGTAAAGATGTAACATAAGAAAAGTATATTCACATATATAGCAACCATTAATCTAATGAAATATTTTGATGAATCAGCCCATTAAAGCTTTTTAGTAAATCGGCCCACTAAGGCATTCAAGCAAATCAGCCCGTTAAGGCATTTTGGTAAATCGACCCATAGGGGCATTTTTGTAATTTTACAAACTAATACCGATTTTGACAGATCTTAAAATTAACGTTGTTTAAGCAAGTTACTCGATTCTTGCCATATTATGGTTATTAGATTCGTAAGCAACAACGATCTATTTTCCAACATGATAGTGAATCACGAATCTACAGGATTTCGGTGTGAGATTACACACCTAATTACGGTAAGGACTAAACCTTCTTGATCGTCGGCACCTATGTCACCATAACACCCGATTAACTAACAAGAGATAGTGTCATAATCCAAATCTAAATCAAACGATCTAAAGAAATGCTTACCCTTAGTATCGTGAACGACTACGATTTGCCTACTCTCACCAGAAGATGGTCCACAACATGGTGGAAAATCCCGAACTGCCGATACCGCCCTACGTTTGAACTTGGGAGTAGAGATTGCAAGTCCACTCCCTTTTTGCTCTCCTATCGATTTTCCTTTAATAACTCTACCACTTGCCTCCATTGAAAGAGTCTCGATCAGAATAATACTACGATGAGAGAAAGTAGTTATCTAAGGAGAGGGTTTCGGCTTACCACTACTTCTGAAGGATCGACGGGTAGAGAGGATCGAGTGATTTAATCCCTATATTAATCGATTAGTCAAATCTATCGATCCGTTTAGCAAAATAAGCAAGTAGCGATATCGAATGGGCTAAGAAGAGACTCCTTACCTTAATCGATGATGAACACGATTCCCACCGATTCAACTTATGACTAAGGATGAGTCGGCAAGGATGTGAGATTCGGCCAACCCCACAAGAACACTACAAAAAGGAGATGATCACGATATGAGGGAGTAGAAGGAAATGGTGTTTCAATTTTAGAAATAAAGTGAGACAACCAATGATGATGGTCACACCTTCGATTATGGAGAAAAGAAGATGAAAGGAAAAGAATGAAGCCACTTAACCGATTCAACCAAGGAAGAAAGTGATCAACACGCAAGATGGAGAAGAGAGAATGGCTTGGAGGATTCGGCTACTTAGAGAGAAAAGAACAAGCAAGATTCGGCCCTCAAAAATATTGACTAAAGAAAAAGAGAGAAGGGTTGAAAAAATGGTGAAAAAGAAAAGAAGAGATGGAAAAAGAGGTGTCAGAGAGTTTCGGCCTACACTAAGGAAAAGATGAGCAAAATGGCTTGAGTGTTTCGGTTAGACAAGAGAAAAAGGTTGAAAAAGAAGGCACAAAATGTTCAAAAAGAAGAAAAACATTGCATGCACAAAACTTGTAAAATGGCCATAGAAAATTCGGCTCCCAAAAATTCCCTTACCAAAACCGTATGCCCCTTAACACCAAAAAGGTTTTAGTTGACCAATTTCTTTCCCCCTGCACCTAAGATTCGGCCATCATATTCCCCCTCTTATCTCTTTTCTTTACTTCTTTCCTTATTTTTCCCTTGATCTCCTCCTTTCTCTTTTCCTTAGTCTTCTTTCAATCATTTGAAAGTCTTCCTTTCCTTCTATAGAGCCATGGCCGACACTTACCATCTTCCACCTGATTAGCACACAAAAAAAATTAAATCCAAAAGTTGCAATAGGTGGGATTCGAACTCCACCCCTTAAGCCCCCTTCATGTGACGCCTCACCACCTTGCTACTAGCTCCTCATGTGCTAGCAAAATACACACTTATTTCCTTAAGTCATGACGTCACTTGCCTTCTCCCCCTTAAGTGCTTAAACACAAAAATTCTACCAAGGCCCAACTCAACCCCAAGCCTTCTTAGGGTCCCTAAACATACACAACTGACACTCTTAGCTAGCCTAACGCATGGTATAATGTAAAACATAAAATCCCAAATTTCAGGATGTTACATTATGAGCCTCTTTTAAAATCGCTTAAATCAACTCTGATTTTCTCAGAATACAAATCCGATCTCTAAATCTCAAACAATCATCATTATCAACTCGAAATTCTGATTCAACATTCGATTCACATTGAGTTCGTTTAGCCATCATTTCAACATCACTTTTCTGAGTATCACAAATCTGATGTACAAACATCAGCTTTACTTTTAACTCGGCCAAAACCACACTATCATCACACAGATCTATTTGAGCATTCATTGCTCGCAAAGCACATATAGACTTTCGGCTCAAAGCATCAGCTACAACGTTAGCTTTACCCGGATGATAATCAATCACAAGTTCGTAATCTTTCAACGGTTCTAGTCATCTTCTCTCGCCATAAAATTCAATTCTTTCTCGAGTCATCAAGTATTTCAAACTCTTGTGATCTCAGAAGATATGACACTTCTCACCAAATAAATAATGACGCCATATTTTCAATGCAAACACAATCGCGGCCAATTCAAGGTCGTGCGTTGGGTAGTTCTTTTCATGCGCCTTTAGTTTCCTCGAAGCATAAGCAATGACTTTACCTTCTTGCATCAGCACACAGCCAAAACCATTCAACAAGGCATCACTGTAAACTATGAATTCTTTGCCCGATTTAGGTTGAACCAACACTGGTGCTTCTGTCAACAACACTTTCAATTGTTCAAAACTCTGATGGCATTTTTCTGACCACTCTAATCTAACATCTTTCTGTAGCAACTTTGTCAACGGAGTCGTAATCATCGAGAAGCCTTTCACAAACCGTCTATAATATCCCACTAGTCCCAGAAAACTACGGACTTTAGACACATTTCTCGGAGGTTTCTCGGAGGTTTCTCGGGATCAACTCGTATCCCGGCAACTGACATAATATGCCCCAGAAAACCAACTTCACGCAACCAAAATTCACATTTACTAAACTTAGCATACAACTGTTTCTCACGCAGAGTTTGTAGCACAGTTCTCAAATGCTCGACATGCTGCGTCTCATCACACGAATAGATCAAAATATCATCAATGAACACCACTACAAAGCGATCCAAATACGGTCTGAATATTCGATTCATCAGATCCATAAACACTGTAGGAGCATTTGTTAGTCCGAAAGGCATCACTAAGAATTCGTAATGTCCGTACCTCATTCTGAAAGCAATTTTCGGCACATCAGATTCTTTAACTCTTAACTGATAGTAACTTGATCTCAAATCTATCTTTGAAAACACTGTAGCTCCTCTCAGCTGATCAAACAAATCATCAATACGAGGCAACAAATATTTGTTCTTTATCGTTACTTTGTTCAACTGTCTGTAATCAATACACATCCTCATCGTGCCGTCTTTCTTTTTCACGAATAACACAGGAGCTCCCCAAGGTGAGAAACTCGGTCTTGCAAATCCTCTGTCAGTCAACTCCTGCAACTGAGACTTTAACTCTTTCAATTCTGTTGGTGCCATTCTATACGGAGCTATCGAAATGGGAGTGGTCCCTGGCACTAATTCAATACCAAATTTGACTTCCCGAATCGAAGGTAATCCTGGTAACTCTTCAGGAAACACATCTGGAAACTCACATACCACAGGCACAGATTCAACTTTATTTTCCGATACTTTTGTATCAATCACGTACGCCAAATAAGCTTCACAACCCTTTTTCACATAGTTCATAGCTTTCATTGCAGAGACAACAACTGGTAATCCTTTCATATCATTGGATTCTATTTGAACTAGCTCACCATTTTGACTTTTCAACTCAATACTCTTTCTTTTACAATTCACGATGGCATTATGCAGAGTAAGCCAATCCATACCCAGAATTATGTCAAACTCATCGAATGGTAGTAACATCAAATTAACCGGAAAACAAACATCCCGAAACATCAATGGACAATTCTTGCACACCTTATCCACCAAAAAACACTTGCCTAAGGGATTCGATACTCTAATCACAAATTCAGTAGACTCAACAGGTAGAGTCTTACTTGATACTAGATTCACACACACATATGAATGAGTAGATCCTGGATCTATCAATGCAATGGCATCCGTATCAAATAAAGTGAAAGTATCAGAGATGACGTTTGGAGATGATGCTTCCTCTCGTGCACGTATAGCATAAGCTCGGGCAGGTGCTCTCGCCTCGACCACAAATTGTGTCGTAGAGTCCCCTTTGGCTTCCACTCACATTTCTGGTGTTTCTGGGTGGTCTACCTCTAGCCGTCACATTACTCGGTCTTTCATTCTGAATATTTTCCTCTTCGACCATCTTTGGGCAATCTCGAATAAAATGATCTCAAGATCCACATTTATAACAAACTCTATTGTTGTACTTGCCCCAGCATTCTCCCACAAGTCACCTTCAACACTTTCTACACTTAGGTTTGTTTCTTTTGGCACTATCGACACTTGATTCCATTGGAGCTTGAGTTCTCGGACCAACACTTAGTCTTGCGCGATCTCTATTCGGATGCCCAAACGAAGCATTTGATCGGTTGCTTGCATCTCTGAATCTCTTCACTGAAGGTTGAGAAAACCTACTCATCGATCTTTTTCTTTCATCACGAGCTTGAATCGCTTTCTTTCTTTCTTTACTTAGCTCCTCGCCTTTGCATGCTCTTTCGACTAATACAACAAATTCGCTTATGTCAAGTATCCCAACCAATAACTTAATATCCTCGCTCAACCCATCTATGAAGCGCTTACACATAGTAGCTTCCGGTGAAACACATTCCCGTGCATATCGCTCGGGCCTCACAAATTCTTGCTCGTACTCGGTAACTGAAAAACGGCCATGTTTCAGCTCTAAAAACTCTTTACGTTTCTGATCAGTGAAGTGTTGACTGATATACTTCTTTCTAAACTCAACTTGAAATAAGTCCCAAGTGATTCTCTCTCTTGGAACCACAGAAATCAATGTTTTCCACCAATTATAAGCTGTATCTCTCAACAATGAAACTGCACATTTTATACATTCATCAGGAGTCAACGACATCTCATCAAATACTCGAATTGTATTTTCGAGCCAAAACTCGGCCCGCTCGGCATCGTCATCAGCTGTTGCCCTAAACTCTTCAGCCACATACTTCCAGATCTTATCCATAGGAGGTTATTCAATCGAATCGGATCTATCACTTGTGGCACAATAGGTACTTGTGGGGGTGGAGGTTGTGGAGCAGTCGGATTCGTTCAAACGAACTCCGAAAACCACTCATTCATCATACGGAAGAAGGCTTGCTTAGCCTCTCCTCCCTCACTACTTTCATTCGGCCTAGATGTGGCCGGCGCTGTCCCTTGAGCGGGACCAGGCGCGTTACTCTCTACATCGTAAGCAACTGCTCGATCGGGATCCATTTGCTATACGAAAACACATTTATAACTGTCAGAATTCATCACACTATCTCAATTTCAAATATATGACATGTATAGCTAGACTCACACACACTATGTTAGTCCGAGAATCTACTAAACCGTAGCTCTGATACCAATAAAATGTAACACCCCAAACCCAAAATCATCGTCGAAATAGGGTTAAGAGGCGTTATCGATCAATCGAATCATTACACAAACATTACACGACACTAAGTAATTCATCCATCAACTATACTCATTATCAACCATATGGTCCCTTATTGAGGTCTACAAGACCTTAAACACATGCTAGAATAGGGTCGGGACTAAACCGAACACTTACGAAAGTTTTCAAAATTTTAAATATTCACCAAGTCTGTTGAGGTCACACGCCCGTGTAACTAGGCCGTGTGCCCCACACGGTCACCAGACACCCCCATGTGTCTAAGCCGTGCCAAAATAGAGCAAGCATTCTGACTTCTCCACACAGCCACCAAGCACGCCCGTGTGCTTAGGCTGTGTGCCCTTAAGCCATATACTGGCTTATTCACACGGTAACTAGGCACGCCCGTGTGCCATGGCCGTGTACAACTAGCTAGCTACTGACTTTACCCCATGGTCATTAGACACGCCCTTGTGTCATAACCGTGTAGGCAAAACAGGCCATTTGCAAGGCCAATTTGCCACCCACACAAGGGTCAAACCTACAAGCACATTTAATCATACTTCCACACACAAATTGGCAACCAATTTTCATGTCAAGTGATCAACATATCATCTCATATAATCTCATTTCTAAACATGTCAACTTAGGAACTAAATTACACAACTTGAACACATTCAGTTTCAAACATGATTCATCCCCAAATTCACTAAATCATACTAGCATCATACCATCACTAAGATTACCATTCATAAGACATTTTCTTTACCCACAAGCTATACCAAAATATGCACCATATATCAAAGCCACACATGCATTTTACCAACATTCATCTAGCCACATCACATGGCTATTTACACATCTTAAACATGTCTTACAAAACTAGCCTATACATGCCATATTTCAACTATGTACATCTTTCCCAAAAGTACCAAAATAGATTGCCGATAGTGTGATTGAGATGCTGACAATTCCCGGATCCGAGTAAGCTTTACTGACACTGCAAAGCAGAGAAACAAATCACACAGTAAGCTTTCAAAGCTTAGTAAGTTCATAACATAATACATTATAATAAAACAAATCATCACATAGATTATTTCATATATACATATATATCATGCCATCCAAAACTAAAATGCTCATTTAACATTTCATAATCTCATTCATAGATTCATCAACCACATAGATTCCGAGTGTACCTTAGCCAACACCTAGTAGTCAATTACATTTGCTACTCAATACTCACTTTTCCCTTTCGATCAATTTCCTTCTCTTCTTTGATTCAATCGCACACTTAGTGTCCCGATATTTAGCCAAAGCTTAATTATCATTGCACACATAGTGCATTAATATCGAACTGTTCTTCAATCGGTATCGCACACACAGTGCCAACCACAAAGTCGAAGATTATATTATTTCGCACACATAGTGCTGATCATCTCGATCACGTTTTTGAATACGCACACTTAGTGCCACATAACTCAAACTCAACTCTCACATAGCATCCACATTTCAATATCATTATAACATTCATTTCATAGCATTTAACATAACTAGATGTTCATATTATGTCCGAACTTACCTCGGATATTGAACTATCGCAACAGTCGGTCAATCGAGCACTTTATCTTTGCCTCGATCTCGATTCGAACCTTTCATCTCTTGGTCTATACACATTCAAATCCAATCCATTCAATCACCAAATCATTCATTTTAGTCCAAACACACATATTTAGGGAATTTTAAAAAATAGCCTTCTCATTTTTACATTTCGACACTTTAGTCCCTATTTCACAAAATCATCAAATTCACATAATTTCTCCTCACACAAGCCTAGCCGAATTTTCCTTGTGTTCATACAAGCCCACACATTTCATTTATTTCACATTTTAGTCCCTCAATTTACACTTTTCTCAATTTAATCCAAATTATTCAATTTCATCAAAACTTCCAATACAAACTATGTTAACCAAACACTAAGCTTTCATTTTCCACCATCAAATATTCAAGAACTCACATGTCCATAAATGGTACATTTCAAAGACATCATCAATTCACAAAATTTAAACATGGGTTTGGAAGAGCACAAAGCAACGATTACGAAAACATAGAAATTATCAAAAATCGAGCTTGAAGCATACCTCAATCAAGGACAACAATGGCCGAACCCTAGTGTAGTCTTCTTCTTTTCTTTCTCTTATGATTTTCGGCAAAGATGGATAAAAGATGAGAAACAATTTGGTTTTGTTTTATTTATTATAACATTAATAATTGATTTCCAATTCTACCCTTAATGAAATAAACATTAATACTTATAATAGTTGGTTATACTTGTCCTTTAACCATCTACTAATTATATAGTGGCTTAATTACAACATAAGGACTCCTCTTTTAGAAAGCCATACCAAATAGGTACTTTAACAATTAACACATAGCTTTTACATCTTATGCAAATAGGTCCTTTTCACAAATTTAATACACAATCAATAAAATCTTCACACAGAAATTTCACACAAGCTAAATTTGTGGTCCCAAAACCACTGTTCTGACTAAGGTCTAATTCGGGCTGTTACACCTCAGAACCCATCATTCGAACTCCAAAACATTATGGGATTAAGCCCGTTCTAGTTAAAACCATTGATAATAATATGCAGTCAAGTTGCCAGTAAAAATGCGATAAATCGCCATTCCCCTTGATACTCCAGGTGCAGTGCACTGACTATGAATAATGCAGACTTAATATGCCGACGGTACTCCACGGAACTCTTCTATCAACCACAAAATTCGAACCCAATGCATATGCAATAAGTCACACAATCTAATACATAATCATATCTCAATACTTTTCACATTCATTTGACATTCTCAGCATGTCCTCAATAATCACATACTTTCAGTAAATGGAAATAGTATTCCAGTATTTAAAATTACCATTGTTTTGGTAATAATCAATATCGTTCAATTTCACATACTTTACGAATTTTCATTATGCATAAATAGTACCCTTTTTAGTACACAATATAACAAATATCTCATGCATTTAAATCATATATAAGCTTAATATCTCAACATATTGTATAACTCAGTCAAATATTCTCATATCTCATAACTCAAATATGCAATTACAAACTCAATCAAACATTCATACTATCCGATTGGCTAATTGATCAAGAACTTCTCTCCCTAATTAACATGTGATTAAAGGGTGATTAGGAGGGTTCAAGAACACAATTTAATGCTGGAAAAATGTGGGCAAGACCCGAGAAACAAAACAACCCCCTTTCTTGCACATAGGCGCATGCACCACCACCCATGGTGGCCAAAATTGGGACTGAATTTTAAAACTATTTGAGATCTCATTAAAATTTGGAAAAATACCTTTGAAATCATTTAAAATCCAAAAAATTCCAGATCTAGAAATTTTGGTTTTTAATTGACAAGATTAATCAAGAAATTGAAGAGAAAAAAGATCTTACCCAAGCTAGTTGAGAGAAACGACAATGACACTTTCTTAGCTATGTTTGGGATCGATCTCGGGGTTCAAGATTTCAGATTTGGGGCTGATTTAGATGAGGATAAATGGCAGCAATAGAGTAAAGGAGATGGTGTACAATCTTGATGCAAAAAAAAAGAAGAAAGAGATGGTAAAATGAGAGGTGTAGGTGACGACAACAATGGGATAAAGAAGGAAAATTGAAGAGAAAAGAGGAGAGGAAGATCGTGAACGGCTAGGGTAGGGAAAAAATTGAATAAAGTCTGAAAATATAATAAAAATTTGTATTTATACTTAGGGTCCAAAAGTATGGATGACACACACATTAAAAATGTAACATCCTGAATTTTTGGGCCTATGCATTTAATGGGTGAATATGTGTAATGAGTTAATTTGAGCATTAGGGGTCCAAATTGGGCTCAGGATTGGGCTGAAGCCTTAGTTAAATTTTTGTTTGGGCACTATAGGGTTTAAAAGGTGGTATCTGAGTTTAAAATATCAAAATGGGCTTGTGGCCCAGTGCTCAGTGGCGCCACTTAGGGAGCAAGGAGGTGACGCCACACAAGGGAGTAAGGGGCCCAAATTTAAGTTACATGGAGCCCAACTCTTTTGATTTAAGTAAGCTAAATTTCCCATTAGGGTTAGGTAGAGTGGACGGCAACAAGGCTCAAAAATAGGAGGATTTATGTGAATGGGATAATGTAGATAATATAGTTGATAATATGGAAGAAAAAAAAAAGGAGAAAAGATAGGAGCTATCTACAAGGCTAGGAGTTGGCCGAAATTCCATCACCTAGAGAAGTGAAGAAATCGATTTCTTTATGGCAAAGGGGGTGCCGGATTTTCCCTTTTTATTTGATTAATTTTTAGTTATCAGGAAGGCACTTTCGGTTTTTCATAGGTAAGTGCCGAAATTTCTATATATAGGGAGGGTTCTCTTCTTTATTTTTTGGCATTTAGGGTTTCCACCTTTTCTTTCTCTTCTTTCTTCTAAAAGCCAAAAACTCTATTATTCTCTTCTTTCTTCTAAAAGCTGAAAGCCGAAAACTCCATTATTCCTTTTTCTTCTTTCTTCTAAAAGCCAAAAACTCCATTATTCTCTTCTTTCTTCTAAAAGCCAAAAACTCCATTATTCTCTTCTCTTCTTTCTTCTAAAAAGCCGAAAGCCAAAAACTCCATTATTCTTTTCTCTTCTTTCTTCTAAAAGCCGAATATCTATAGATTTTTTCGAATCATCTTCTCTTCCTGATTTTTCGCAAAAAGCTGGAATCCTCTGGGAGTAGCCGAATCTTCTCTAGTAAGATCTCTTATATCTAAAAGCCGAAAACACTAGTTCCTGAATCTCATATCACTTTTTGGGATTTCAAGGCATATAGCGGTGGTGTTGGCTATGGATAGCGTCGACTTAGAGGGTCTCATTCTAACAGTAATCAGGTGTGTAGATCTCTAACACACTAGTAATCAGTACTAAATATATGTTATGGGCTAAAAGCCAAAAAAAATTCAGTATAGTAATCAGTACTAAATATATGTTATGGGCTAAAAGTCGAAAAAGGCTATATAGTAATCTGTACTAAATATATGTTATGGGCTAAAAGCTAGAAAAAGTCAGATAGACAAATGGATTACCCAAAAGGGTAGGCAAGGGATGCGAGGTACGTAATCATAGAAACTTCTATGTGTATCTATGTATGTGATAGATCGTGAACTTTTAGGTAGTATATTGTTTTGATTCTGCATGTATGTATGCATGCATGGGATGGGATTGATATGATGAAGGGGAAAAAGGTCGCATAGCGATCGGTGGCATTGCCATATAGGTCACATAGTGATCGGTCTTTATGACAAAAATACTCACCGGCCGAAATACTACGATGTATTATTAAGGTCGCATGGCGATCGGTGGCTTTGCCACATAGGTCACACAGTTGATCGGTCTTTAAGACAAAAAGACAAATTGCCGATATGGTGTGTAGCGGTTGGAGGGTTGATTGTAGAAATCCCCAAGGTGTGATGGTTGGTACGGGTTGGTGTGTAGAGGATGGATTTCTAGGCCGGGATGGGCCATGATACATATATAGTTACCCTTGTATACGGGCCAAGGCCATAATGTGTTTGTGGGCCAAGCCTTTGATGTGTTTTCGGGATTTACACACCGAGTCTTAGTGACTCACCCTATTATTTTTCCCTAACTTTGCAGATGAGCAGAGATCGTGGACATGGGAGCAAAGGCGGACTCGAGGGCCATCAAGTTTTTATTCCTATAGATTATTTCTGGTTTTCCTTAAGTTTTTAATTTTGGAAACATTTATGTAATAAGGCCCCATAGTTTATACTCACTACTTAGTTTTTAATATTTGCAACTTATGGAACTTTGTCAAAGGTTTTATTATTCAAAATAATAATAATACAAGGGTTTTTTTCAAAAGTCACTTGTTTATTCGAATTTTGCCTAATAACTTATGATTTACTAAAACCAACTTAGCAAAAGTTTTCAACGTTGCAACCCGTAGCATACCGGATCCGGTCGAAACTTATGGGCTGGGTTTGGGGTGTTACATTTTAGTATCGAGCCCGATTCGTAACTCGGGTCTGTAAAATAGGTCTAGTACTTGTTTTAAAGTTGATAAGAATTTGGAAAAGTTTGGGTTGAGAAATGGCTTTCAGTCTCTGGCAAGACCCGATCCACGCAGTAAGTATTCTAAACTTTTGGATGTGATATGTATGTTGGGCTTGATGGGCTTGATGGACGTAGGCTAGTATATTAGACATTGATGGACTTTAGGCTTAGTTTAAACAACTCTCTAAATTCATAAGATTTAATCCAACCAAACAAACCTGTTGAACAAGTCGCCGAGATAGGGTGTGGCAACAGGCATACGCATGTCTAGGATTGGATTCAGGGAGAGCTTGGTATTTAAGCAGTCCTAGTGACTCACCTTCTCTTCGCTGGAATCCTACCTGGTGCGTAGTGACTGTTCACCTTAGTCATGAGGACTTGTTGATGGGCCAAAATCTATAACTAAAACCCGAAAGGGACCAACCCTTCTATTTTGTAAAACTACTAAATTACCCCTGATTTATAAATGACCAAAATATCCCTAATTTGTAAAATTACCAAAATACCCCCGGATTATAAAATTACTGAAATACCCTCGGATTGCAAAATTACAAAAATAACCTTATTTCACAAAATCACCAAGAAACCCTATTTTGGATAATTACGAAAATACCCCTATAGGATAAAATTACAAAAATACCCCTGGGTAGTGAAATGACGAAAATACCTTTACATGATGACTGTGATTCCACTTATACATTGATGAATGAATGTATGTGCTCCCTGGAATTAGGGAACACAAACTTGAGACTGAATTGTAGATATAATTACGAATTCGAAAGAACTACTCTTAAAACTACTATTCATAAGACATGTGCCCTATACAAGTGGAACTATGTACTAATTTCATAAAATTCCTAATTTGGATAATACGAGAAACAACGATGAGCACTAGAAGAAGTGCAAGGGGCCGCGGTCGAGGCCGTGAAAGTATTAGGACTGATGTGCTGACTCAGCTAGTTAGGGAGGTACTGAAAGAGGTTAAAAAAATAGGTGAAACATTTCGGGTTGGGTGCGTGGACTGTAAGAAAAAAAAGAGATCGTAGTTTTCTAGGGTTGCGCCTCTGGATTACGTGAAGCATGTTAAGGTACGTCCAAACTTTTGGGTTTGCGAATATTGTAGAAGGCGTCATCCGGGTGAATGTTGGAGGAAGTCAGGAACGTGTTTAAGATGCGGGTCTGAGGAGCATAAGGCTCGGAATCGTTTAATCACCATTAAGTCGGGTATGTTTTGAGTGGATGCTATATTTTTGGGTATAGAAACTGTATGCGTGCAATGGTTATATATTATTAAATTAGAGTGCGCAGCGAAAGCATTGTGGTGAGACTTGGGTAGTACGATTAGTAGTTAGTTGGAAATTTTGAGGACGAAATTTCTCTAAGGGGGTAGAACTGTAACATCTTGAATTTTTAGGCCTATGCATTTAATGGGTGAATATGTGTAATGAGTTAATTTGAGCATTAGGGGTCCAAATTGGGCTCGAGATTGGGTCAAGCCTTAGTTAAATTTTTGTTTGGGCACTCAGGGTTTAAAAGGTGGTATCCGAGTTTAAAATATCAAAATGGGCTTGTGGCCCAAAGTGCTCGATGGCGCCACTTAGGGAGCAAGGAGGTGACACCACACAAGGGGAGTAAAGGGCCCAAATTTAAGTTACATGGAGCCCAACTCTTTGATTTAAGTTAGCTAAATTTCGGCATTAGGGTTAGGTAGAGTGGACGGCAACAAGGCTCAAAAATAGGAGGATTTATGTGAATGGGATAATGTAGATAATATAGTTGATAATATGGAAGAAAAAAAAGGAGAAAAGATAGGAGCTATCTACAAGGCTAGGAGTTGGCCAAATTCCATCACCTAGAGAAGTGAAGAAATCGATTTCTTTATGGCAAAGGGGTGCTTGAATTTTCCCTTTTTATTTGATTAATTTTTAGTTATCAGGAAGGCACTTTCGGTTTTTCATAGGTAAGTGCCGAAATTTCTATAAATAGAGAGGGTTCTCTTCTTTATTTTTTGGCATTTAGGGTTTCCACCTTTTCTTTCTCTTCTTTCTTCTAAAAGCCGAAAACTCCATTATTCTCTTCTTTCTTCTAAAAGCCGAAAGCCGAAAACTCCATTATTCCTTTCTCTTCTTTCTTCTAAAAGTCGAAAACTCCATTATTCTCTTATTTCTTCTAAAAGCCAAAAACTCCATTATTCTCTTCTCTTCTTTCTTCTAAAAAGCTGAAAGCCAAAAACTCCATTATTCTTTTCTCTTCTTTCTTCTAAAAGCCGAATATCTATAGATTTCTTCGAATCATCTTCTCTTCCTAATTTTTCGCAAAAAGACGAAATCCTCTAGGAGTAGCCGAATCTTCTCTAGTAAGATCTCTTATATCTAAAAGCCGGAAACACTAGTTCCTAAATCTCATATCACTTTTCGGGATTTCAAGGCAGATAGCGGTGGTGTTGGCTATGGATAGCGTCGATTTAGAGGGTCTCGTTCTAACAGTAATCAGGTGTGTAGATCTCTAACACAATAGTAATCTGTACTAAATATATGTTATGGGCTAAAAGCCGAAAAAAGGCTTTGTAGTAATCTGTACTAAATATATGTTATGGGCTAAAAAAAGTCAAAAAAGGTCAGTATAGTAATCAGTACTAAATATATGTTATGGGCTAAAAGCCGGAAAAAGGTCAGATAGATAGACGGATTACCCAAAAGGGTAGGCAAGGGATGCAGTGCGTAATCATAGAAACTTCTCTATGTGTATCGATGTATGTGATAGGTCGTGAACTTTTAGGTAGTATATTGTTTTGATTCTGCATGTATGTATGCATGGGATGGGATTGATATGATGAAGGGGGAAAAAGGTCGCATAGCGATCGGTGGCTTTGCCATATAGGTCACATAGTGATCGGTCTTTATGACAAAGTACCAAATTCACCATCGAAATACTACGATGTATTATTAAGGTCGCATGGCGATCGGTGGCTTTGCCACATAGGTCACACAGTGATCGGTCTTTTTAAGACAGCAAGACAAACGCCGATATGGTGTGTAGCGCGTTGGAAGGTTGATTGTAGAAATCCCAAGGTGTGATGGTTGGTACGGGTTGGTGTGTAGAGGATGGATTTCTAGGTCGGATGGGCCATGATACATATATAGTTACCCTTGTATACGGGCCAAGGCCATAATGTGTTTGTGGGCCAAGCCTTTGATATGTTTTCGGATTTACACACTCGAGTCTTGGTGACTCACCCTATTATTTTTCCCTAACTTTGCGGATGAGCAGAGATTGTGGACATGGGAGCAAAGGCGGGCTCGAGGGGCCATCAAGTTTTTATTCCTATAGATTATTTCTTGTTTTTCCTTAAGTTTTTAATTTTGGAAACATTTATGTAATAAGGCCCCATAGTTTATACTCACTACTTAGTTTTTAATATTTGCAACTTATGGAACTTTGTCAAAGGTTTTATTATTCAAAATAATAATTATACAAGATTTTTTTTTCAAAAGTCACTTGTTTATTCGAATTTTGCCTAATAACTTATGATTTACTAAAACCAACTTAGCAAAAGTTTTCAACGCACAACCCGTAGCATACCGTATCCGGGTCGAAACTTATGGGCCGGGTTTGGGGTGTTACATTTTGTATCGAGCCAGTTCAAAACTCGAGCCGTGAAATAGGTCTAGTAATCTTGCTTTTAAAGTTGATAAGAATTTGGAAAAGTTTGGGTTGAGAAATGGCCTTCGAGTCTACTCTTTGATCCATGCATGTAAGTATTCTCGAACTTTTGGATGTGATATGTATGTTGGGCTTGATGGGCTTGATGGACGTAGGCTAGTATATTAGACATTGATGGACTTTAGGCTTAGTTTAAACAACTCTCTAAATTCATAAGATTTAATCCAACCAAACAAACATGTGAACAAGTCGCGCCGAGATAGGGTGTGGCAACAGCATACGCATGTCTAGGATTGGATTCTGGGAGAGCTTGGTATTTAAGCAAATCCTAGTGACTCACCTCCTCTTCATTGGAATCCTACCCGTGCGTAGTGACTGCTCACCTTAGTCATGAGGACTTGTTGACGCCAAAATCTATAACTAAAACGCAAAAGGACCAAATTTCTTCTATTTTGTAAAACTACTAAATTACCCCTGATTTATAAATGACCAAAATATCCCTGATTTGTAAAATTACCAAAATACCCCCGGATTGTAAAATTACCGAAATACCCCCGAATTGCAAAATTACCAAAATAACCTTATTTTACAAAATCACGAAGAAACCCTATTTTGGAAAATTACGAAAATACCCCTGTAGGATAAAATTATAAAAATACCCCTGGGTAGTGAAATGACGAAAATACCTTTACATGATGACTGTGATGCCACTTATACATTGATGAATGAATGTATCTGCTCCCTGGAATTAGGGAACACAAACTTGAGACTGAATTGTAGATATAATTGCGAATTCGAAAGAACTACTCTTAAAACTACTATTCATAAGACATGTGCCCTAAACAAGTGGAACTATGTACTAATTTCATAAAATTCCTAATTTGGATAATACGAGAAACAACAATGAGCGCTAGAAGAAGTGCAAGGGGCCGCGGTCGAGGCCGTGGAAGTATTAGGACTGATGTGCTGACTCAGCTAGTTAGGGAGGTACTGAAAGAGGTTAAAGAAATCGGTGAAACATTTCGGGTTGGGTGCGTGGACTGTAAGAAAAAAAGAGATCGTAGTTTTCTAGGGTTGCAGTCTCGTTCTGTGAAGCATGTTAAGGTACGTCCAAACTTTCGGGTTTGCGAATATTGTAGAAGGCGTCATCCGGGTGAATGTTGGAGGAAGTCAAGAACGTGTTTAAGATGCGGGTCTGAGGAGCATAAGGCTCGGGATTGTTCAATCACCATTAAGTCGGGTATGTTTTGTGTGGATGCTATATTTTTGGGTATAGAAACTGTATGCGTGCAATGGTTATATATTATTAAATTAGAGTGCGCAGCGAAAGCATAGTGGTGAGACTTGGGTAGTACGATTAGTAGTTAGTTGGAAATTTTGAGGACGAAATTTCTCTAAGGGGGTAGAACTGTAACATCTTGAATTTTTGGGCCTATGCATTTAATGGGTGAATATGTGTAATGACTTAATTTGAGCATTAGGGGTCCAAATTGGGCTCAGGATTGGGCTGAAGCCTTAGTTAAATTTTTGTTTGGGCACTATAGGGTTTAAAAGGTGGTATCTGAGTTTAAAATATCAAAATGGGCTTGTGGCCCAGTGGTCAGTGGCGCCACTTAGGGAGCAAGGAGGTGACGCCACACAAGGGAGTAAGGGGCCCAAATTTAAGTTACATGGAGCCTAACTCTTTTGATTTAAGTTAGCTAAATTTCGGCATTAGGGTTAGGTAGAGTGGACGGCAACAAGGCTCAAAAATAGGAGGATTTATGTGAATGGGATAATGTAGATAATATAGTTGATAATATGGAAGAAAAAAAAAGGGAGAAAAGATAGGAGCTATCTACAATGCTAGGAATTGGCCGAAACTCCATCACCTAGAGAAGTGAAGAAATCGGTTTCTTTATGGAAAAGGGGGTGCCAAATTTTCCCTTTTTATTTGATTAATTTTTAGTTATCAGGAAGGGCACTTTCGGTTTTTCATAGGTAAGTGCCGAAATTTCTATAAATAGGGAGGGTTCTCTTCTTTAGTTTTCGGTATTTAGGGTTTCCACCTTTTCTTTCTCTTCTTTCTTCTAAAAGCCAAAAAATCTATTATTCTCTTCTTTCTTCTAAAAGCCGAAAGCTGAAAACTCCATTATTCCTTTCTCTTCTTTCTTCTAAAAGCCGAAAACTCCATTATTCTCTTCTTTCTTCTAAAAGCCGAAAACTCTATTATTCTCTTCTCTTCTTTCTTCTAAAAAGCCGAAAGCTGAAAACTCCATTATTCTTTTCTCTTCTTTCTTCTAAAAGCCGAATCTCTATAGATTTCTTCGAATCATCTTCTCTTCCCGATTTTTCGCAAAAGCCTAATCCTCTCAGGGAGTAGCCAAATCTTCTCTAGTAAGATCTTTTAGATCTAAAAGCCTAAACACTAGTTCCTGAATCTCATATCACTTTTCGGGATTTCAAGGCGGATAGCGATGGTGTTGGCTACGGATAGCGTCGACTTAGAGGGTCTCGTTCTAACAAGATGTCGTGTGTGTAGATCCCTAACACACTAGTAATCTGTACTAAATATATGTTATGGGCTAAAAGCCGTAAAAAAAGTCAGTATAGTAATCAGTACTAAATATATGTTATGGGCTAAAAGCCGTAAAAAGGTCAGTATAGTAATCAGTACTAAATATATGTTATGGGCTAAAAGTCGGAAAAGGTCAGATAGACAGTCGGATTACCCAAAAAGGGTAGGCAAGGGATGCCAGTGCGTAATCATAGAAACTTCTCTGTGTGTCGATCGATGTATGTGATAGGATCGTGAACTTTTAGGTAGTATATTGTTTTGATTCTGCATGTATGTATGCATGGGATGGGATTGATATGATGAAGGGGAAAAAGGTCGCATAGCGATCGGTGGCTTTACCACATAGGTCACATAGTGATCGGTCTTTATGACAAACGGCTTCAATTTAAATACTACGATGTATTATTAAGGTCGCATGGCGATCGGTGGCTTTGCCACATAGGTCACACAATGATCGGTCTTTAAGACAGCAAAGACAAATTGCCGATATGGTGTGTAGCGGTTAGAGGGTTGATTGTAGAAATCCCCAAGGTGTGATGGTTGGTACGGGTTGGTGTGTAGAGGATGGATTTCTAGGGTCAGATGGGCCATGATGCATATATAGTTACCCTTGTATACGGGCTAAGGCCATAATGTGTTTGTGGGCCAAGCCTTTGATGTGTTTTCGGGATTTACACACCGAGTCTTGGTGACTCACCCTATTATTTTTCCCTAACTTTGCGGATGAGCAAGAGATCGTGGACATGGGAGCAAAGGCGGACTCGAGGGGCCATCAAGTTTTTATTCCTATAGATTATTTCTGGTTTTCCTTAAGTTTTTAATTTTGGAAACAGCTTATGTAATAAGGCCCCATAGTTTATACTCACTACTTAGTTTTTAATATTTGCAACTTATGGAACTTTGTCAAAGGTTTTATTATTCAAAATAATAATAATACAAGGTTTTTTTTTCAAAAGTCACTTGTTTATTCGAATTTTGCCTAATAACTTATGATTTACTAAAACCAACTTAGCAAAAGTTTTCAACATACAACCCGTAGCATACCAGATCTGGTCGAAACTTATGGGCCGGGTTTGGGGTGTTACAAAAAAAATAAGAGATTTTGCAAAATTTAATTATTTCGCAAGGGAAATGATTCAAACTTAGGACCTCATTTAATTTCCATACTTTCTCATATTTCTTTTAATGATTAGGTTTTTTCCTCATTCTTGAAATAATTTTACAATATTTATTTTAAAAACAATACATATCACATACAAGGGTTTAAGGCAAAATTTCCAAAATAATAAAAATAGTGAGAGAGAAGGGATTTGAACTTAGGTTTCAAGGAATATTTCACTAACACTTAACCAACAAACCAATACCGCATTTATTTCCTAAAAATGCATAGAAAATCTCAAAATTAAGACATGACCACTCTCTCTCGATTCACAAACCCGATTCTACTAACCCTCGATTCTGGGGATGTTACAAAATTTTCTTGTACGATGCTTGAAAGTTATCTGATACATATTGTACCAAATTTCAATACCACATATATGTTATAAAATCTTATGATGCTCTAATCAAATATTTATAAATTCAATTTAAAAGATATAATACAATAATTTCAAGCATATTTAATAACAATAATTTAATCATAAAAAAATTTAATCATCCAAATATCATACATACTATAATTTAATAAAAGAAACTTAGTTTAAAAGAAACCTTAAAGTAATAATATTTTTCATAAAATAATTTTACCAAAAATCAATCAACAAAGGAGAAAAACATGCCACGTAAGGATTATATAAATTTCTTTTCATAATGATTACCCATAATACGTAGGCCTCAATTGAAGACTGGAATAGCAGTAGCTCTAGAAGGCAATCGAGAACAAATTGAGTAGCAAATTTTAGTGACCGACTATTGCATTGGTTGTTGCTTGAAAAGGGTAAGGCTTGGTGAAAGGGAAAAAAAATTTGTGACTTATGGAGAAAAACAATTAAAAGAGAATCGTGCTGATAACGTGTTATGAAATAAATAGAAAAAGAGTAAAGAACAAAGAAAATATGGGAAGTAATAGAGAATGTATTTTATTGATCAATGGGGATATTTACAAAGCTTCTCCAAAATCTCTATTTATAGGCATAAGAAGTATAAATGAAGTAGAGATCTACTTCTAATGACTATTAGAATTTAAAGTATATCAAAACTTGTTTTAATCTTGATGGACATCCACTTAATAAGATATTCGTGACAAAAATGATATTTTTTCTTAATTACATTGGTCAAATTAACTACTAACCCTTTGAATTAACATGTTGTAATGCCCCAAAATTTTTAAGCTTTTGAATTGTTGGAAATTATCAAGTGTTTGAATTTGGTTTAGTGGTTAAGGGTTGTGCTTGTGTTTGAAAGGTTTTGGGTTCGAATCTTATTCATTGAATTTCTGTTATTTTTGTCTAAACCCCTATTTGTGAACATTTGGATTATATGTTATTTTCGCTCAACTAATGATAGAATAAGTTTGCTGGTTTAGTGGTAAGGTGTTAGCTTACCCTTTGGTTCTGTGTTTGAATCTTGTGTATGCAAACGAGAATAATTTTTGCTAAGTGTGTCGCCCATGTGGTTAGTGTTTGACAATAAGTTTTAAAACTTTATTTTTATTTTATTTGATTTTTGAGAAAAAAACCTCCCTAATTCTCTCTTCATGTTTTCACGTTTTTCCCCTCTTCCTTTGCCGTTTCATTTGGCTCCAGTCTTTCTTTTGCATTAGTTTCTTTTCTTTCTTTCTTTCTTTTTACTCTATTTTCACTTTTTTGCCTTCAAGTTTGTTTCTTTTGCTATTGTTTTGGTTTTGTGATTGTTGTTATGGGTGCGATTGGTTGTGCGATATTAAAAGAGATTGACTGTAAGCAAATCTTGGCGTAAGTATCGTTGTTTCCAATAATATGGTTTAGTAAGTTTCTTGCGCGGAATTAACGTATTAGTTTGTTATGAATCTCGTTTTTAATCGTGTGGGTTTTCTAGGTGAAGTTCATGAGATGATTAATCCTTCTATGATTTAGAATCTTTTGGTGGGCTGCTGTCTTCGCGAGGGTAAGTGGTTATTCGCTGTGTATGGGCTGATTTTTTCCGTAGTAAGTGCGATTGTCAATGATTTTGTTGTATGAGTGAATCGGGTTTGGTAAAAATCGTGCTAATTAATTTGTTTCTAATTGTTATTTAGGAGTCTGGAAGTGTGTTGTAGCGTCGCGTATCAAAAACGACTAGGTGTGTAACGAAAAATAGTGAATGGCATGATGCCGAAAAGGGGACTGTCGACGCTACACGACTGTGTGACAGGTTGTGTGGACCACACAGGTTGGGCTAGTTAGGCCGTGTGGGCCACATGGGTGTGTGGACCCATCTTCTGAAAACTTTGCTTAGGCCCATATTATTGTGTGATTTGTGTTTAGCTACTCTGTAGGGTCCATACTATATAAATAAGATTTGAAAAACATGATATCTGATAGTATGCTACTGTATGTAATGTGGTATGTGTAAGAGCCCAAATTTGCCCGAGCCCGATTAACAAAACCAAATATAAAACCAAAATTAATAAAGTCCATTTTTTAAACAGTCCAATACAAAAAAAAATATGCACAAAAGGAAACGGAGGCCCAATAAAGCCCATTAAAAAATTAAATCCTAAACTTGCCCAAAACCCATTGACCCAATAACAGAAATTGGCCCAAATGGCCCGAAACATTTTGAGCCAGCAGAAACCCTAGGGTTTCCACCAGCGCCGCACATAGCCCCAACAGTAAGCCACCCCGCACCACGTCGCCACCGTACGGCCTCCGTACGCCACCCGCGTGCCTCCACGTCGCCTGGTACCTACGAAAATAGCCAAAGATACATGATAAACCAAAATAGTAACATATTTTAGGCCCACATTTAGTATGCTTTTGGATGAATTATCCCTTATTTTATGTAATTTGGTGCTCTTAATCCTTTCTTTTCATGTCTTATACTCAGGAAAGCACCCAAGGATAAAAAGAACGAGAAACGGGCTCAAAACGGACCAAAACGGGCCAAAGAGAAAATCGACACGGCCTGGACTTGGACCCACACAGTCGTGCCAAGTCAATCATCTAGAACACGGTTTAACCTGACTCACACGACCGTGTCTCATTAAAGAAATCCGAACACGGCCTGGCCACGATTCACACGGGCGTGCACCATGGTCGTGCCTCTGCCGTGGAGAAGAGCAATTTCATTCGGGAAAGGATACTTAGGGAGAAAGAAACGTATTTCAAAAGCCTATAAATACACCATAAGTATGACCTAAGAGGGGGAGCCCAAAGCCATCATCTAAGGGCGTCGTGCTAGGCCAGAGAAGGCAGATTTGTGGGGATTCACTCAGGGATAGCCAGTTGATCCATCTCAAGAAGCTTTAATTATACTCAAGATTTGAGGATATCTCCTTCAATTCCTTCAGGGGGTTTTAAGGATTTCTTATGTTTTGTTTTATCTTTCTCTTGAGATGTTTTCCTTTATTGTTATGAACTAAACCCTTCCGGATACCTGAAGGGGATGAAACCTATGATGAATCTTGTTATTGTTTTCTGAATTATATGATAAATACTTAGTTTGTTCTTAATTATGTGAGCTTAATCCAAATTTAATGTGCTTAGGTGAAGGAGGAATAGACCCTGCCTAAGAGTAGATCGAACATAATTAAGTGAAGTTGATCGCATGCCTAGAGATAGGGTAACGAGATTTTGCCAGATTAGGGTGAAACCTAATATGGGAATCTATAGATCGATTTACTGCTATTCTAGGGGGTTATTATAAGAGAACGAGAGTTCCACTAATTAACCTAGGGTTAGACGTTATTCGCCTCGAGAGAGGGCTTAATATACGTTAGGGAGTCTTACGGATCAAACTAAGTGAATAAATCGTATGGTTCAGTGTTAGATAACAAGTGAAGTCTAGGTGGATTCTTCCTAGGGTATCATCTAAATCAACTGAGTTTTTCCCAAGTTATTTTCCAAATTCATTCTTCTTTGTCTCAGAGTCTTTAGTTTAGTAGTTAATTAATTTAGATTAGATAAACAATCTCTCTTTATTTTTAGGCTAGATAATAAGAAGAAAGTTAGTATTAGTACTTTTAGCTCCTTTGGGTTCAATAATCCGGTCTTGCCTAAGCTATACTACTGTTCGATAGGTGCACTTGCCTCAATCGTTGTCAGAGTTAGTTTCCAGGTTCGATCATTCTTTTTTATAAATTTTAAAGCTCTGATTCACAGTGATCAATACAACGCAGCAAGAAAAAAACAATTGTATTGGGATTTTTATTTTTTTCGAATTCGGTTATAAAAACCGAAGCAAAACAATTGTAAGCTTCACGTTTTTACAAAAATAGAATCAAATACCAGAACAAAAAACTTTGAAACAAAAAAAGAGCATACATTCAAGCCAATACAGAGGTTGCTTTCGATTTCAGATTCCATTTTCTTTTCCGTTTGCTTTTTAATTTTCTTTTTACTATTGCATTTGAAAATAAAAAAGAGAAAACGAAACCTTACCTTACGAATACGCCAGGGGTTTCCTCTTGCTTCGTTGAAATCGTGGCTGAGAGGGGATCTTAAGGCTGAAAAAAACATTCACCAAGGCTCGAGTTCATGGGTGGATTGGCATTTGAAGGGATAGAGCTGGTTTGGCCGAATGGGGAATAAAAGAATGGGGTTAGGGATTTGATTTAATTTTTGTAAAAGAATGGGCAGATCCGCGCGTTTTCCATTAATGGGGGAATTTCTGCATTTGGTCCTCCCTCCTTTCCTGATCTTTCAAATTAGTTTATTTTCGATTTTTAATTTTGCCCTGCAATTTTGTTGCGGTTGCATTTTGGTCCATTCGAACGACGCCGTTTTTGGCGAGATCCGCTGTTGACCCACCCGGCGGGATCCGCGCGTTTTTCCTTTGATTGGCTAATTCCCCTTTTGGTCCTTCCGCATTCTTTAGTTTTTTTAATTAAGTTTTATTTTATTTTAATTTAGCCCTTAATGTTTGTTCTGCTTTTATTTTGGTCCCCGCTTAAACGCTAGCGCTTTCGAGGCTTGGAACATTTGCTGGTTTAGCCCCTAATTGTTTATGCGCCATTTAATTTGATCCTTAATTTTGTTTAAATCATTCCATTTACTTATAAAGTAGCCTGTCAGTTTTATTATTATTTCAATTGAGTATTTTCTTAGTCTTTGTTTATAATCTTTGCAAATTTTTTTATGGTATTTAAATTTATTTATTATTTATTATAGAAATTTTTTTGATAAATTATTTTATTGATTTTATGATGTTTTAATTGGTTTTATACTTCCATTTGTACATATTTTAATTTATTATATAAATACTTAATTTCAAGATCTTCTTCTATATGTTACTCCATTTTAAAAAAAATGTATTATATTTAATTCTAATACTTTTATACACTATTAAATTATGCTTACATGTATACATTTGTATTAAAATTATCTTAATATATACATATACTATTGATTTCATAATATTTTATGCATGTATTCTTTTTTTAAATCTATCTATGTATATATTATATATCAAATCTATATACACATATATATATAATTGTTCTTTTAAGGATTTTATTTTTAATTATTTTTTATTCATTTCAAACATTCTTCTACTATTTTTTATATACACATTATCTGTTAAGTTCTTTTTGCATTTCAAATAAAAATATTTGGTTTTTGATTATTTTATATATATCCTATATTTTCAATTTCTTTTTTCGTAATAGCTACTTCATAAACTAATTTGTAAATTATTATATGAATTATATTTATTTTTCAAATTGTTTCATAAATTGTTGGTTTCCAACTCCTTTTTCTTTATTTATTTTAAATTCATTTGTTGTCATTTAAAATTGGTTTTCACACTAATATGCCTTGTAAATTACGTGAGATTACTATATCTTTTAGCTTATTGATCTGTGATTGTTAAAGTGGGTCTGTTGAAATAGTGTATGTCATAATAGCTATTGTGTGTTTGTATATGTAAATTGTTTGTATCATCACCATTCATTAGTAAAACGTTGAGTTCATATATTACTTTATGTTTAATGTTATGCATATGTTTCTTGGTATTGTTTTGTGATTCAAATTCCAATATATTTAAACTGTTAATAGATGCTTCACCTTATCCCGAATCGATTAATGTATTTTGAGATTTGGTTTTATAATTGCTTAGTAAAAATTTTCAAAATAAGGTAATATTTCGTGTTTGGAAATTCGAGAAATTGTGCCCTATCGTGCTGGGTTTTGGTTTTCCGTTTGACCAAATAACCAAATATCCTTTTAAAATTTTGTCCATGTTTTCCAAAAAAAACAAGGCAATGTTTTGTGTTTGGAAATCCAAGAAACCGTACCCTATCGTGCTGGGCTTCGGTTTTTCGTTTGTCCAAATAATTGAATATCCTTATAAAAATCTCAATGCATGAACTTTGGAAATCATGAGAGGATCTCTCATCATCAAGGGTTTGAAACGTCATATCCTATCGTGCCGATGTGATATTTTATTCCTTCAGAACAAGAGAATCTCAATATCCAATTCGACTTATTTAAAATTTTTTAAAAATGGAATTTCAAAATTGTTTCAAAATTTTTGATATTAGGACATCAATTAATCAATTTGGTACCAATTTTGGGCGTTGCGAGGGTGCTAATCCTTCCTCGTACGTAGCCGACTCCCGAACCCGTTTTCTTCTTGAAATTCATAGACCAAAATTGATTTCTTTTAAAAATAAAACAAAATGTTTTATAGGTGACCCGATCACACCTAAACAAAAAGGATTGGTGGCGACTCCATACTTCATTTTAAAGTCGATCCCCATTTTTTCAAACTAAAAAAAAAAATGGTTTCGACAGTATGGAATGTGAAATGTGAATAAAAATTATTTGTATTCTGATAATTTTGAAAGCATGACTTATGTGAAAAACATGCATGACCTATGTGCATATGATATCTGTTAGTATCTGCATGAGCATTGGGGTGAGAATATGATTTGATGGAAGAAGTGTGGGCAGTTTAATAATTTGTCTTATCTAGTGGTTTAAACCACATATATTTGTTCTGGTGGCTTGACTACGTATCTATTCTAGCAGTTTGATTGCATATTTCTGAAAAGTGACATACTCTCACTTATTGGTGTGTGGGGTTGGAGGAGTATTTAATACCCTATTCGGTGTGTAGGGATGGAAGGAGATGGTGTGTAGTGGATAGGGGTAAGATCTGATCATGCATCTTAATTTGTACCTGATTATGCATCTGCATCTGATTATGAAAATACATCTAATTCTCTATCTAATCATGTATCTGAAAACATATCTGTAAATATATGTGTATCTGATCTATTGATTGAGATGTGTTACACACTGAGCTCGTAAGCTTAGTTTCTGTTTGTTTTCTTCTCAGGTAACCAACAAACTTAGGACGAGTCGGCGTAGTAGGAGCTCGGGTTAAACTTCTGTTTTTAAATTTGATTAAGTTAAAGGTTTATTTTCAATTGGATTGTTTTGGACTTTTTGGGGACTGTTAATTGTTTTGGATTTTATTTTTCGTTTTGAACTGCTTTACCGTATTTAGAATATTTATTCCAAACTGCAATGCATTGAATTTCAAAATCAAATTACGGTTTTTTTTCAAAACTCTGTTTAACTTAAGGATTCCGTTGCAAAATTAAGTGATCTTATAAGTGTTTTCTACAATTAAAATGAATTAAATTAATAAGGTGTTTTTTTCCCTAAAAACTGGAAATATCTTTACCAATTTTTGTTTTATGTTATATTTCCGAATTTTAATTTTTGGTTTTAAAATGAGCGTATATAATTTCTTAAAATTCGACCATAATATCTAAGCCGAGTATAATGTGTTACACATGTTGTGTCATTTCCCTAATGAAAGTTAAAAAATGAGTTAACAAAATGTACCAATTCAAGTTGGATAACAAAATTTAATTTTAAATAAAGTTTAGAGGTAGTTTACCTTTATTTTATTTTATTTTAGTTTAGTTTAGTAATTTCAACACATGATTACTAAGAAAGTTTAAGCAATAGTACCATTGTTAATGCTGTCAGTTAATCTTAAATATCCCCATCACCACCTTGAAAGCACATACGTTGTAAGATTTTAATTGGTTGTATTGGATGTTAGATTTGTAAAATAAATCTAAAATAAAACTGAACAAACCAGGATCTATCATGTCAAATCATCAAGAATAAATCAAGAACAAAACTAGATGCGGAAGCGTACCTGAATCCATGAATTCCTTGAAGTTTTACCGAATCTTAGGGATTTGATCTTCCAAATTAGTACACAAGAAATTCAGAGAATATATGCTCTCTCTTTCCTAATGATGGGATATTAGAAAAGATATCTTATGTATAATTTGGGGACCATAACCCTAATATTTATAACATTGGCATATTAGTTCTAATCAAATTCTATTTAGCCCATCATTAATTATAATTTGATTAGAACTCAATTACTAGAGTATCTACACATATTTGACCCATACTTTAATTAATAATTAAAGCCCAATAAAATTCTAACCAAATTAGATCACTTTTAATTTGGGCTAACCTATAATGATAGTAAATAATAACATGTAATTACCCTTATTATATATGTAATGTCCATATTTTCCAATAATATATATATACTATTTACTCTATAATTACATGTTATTATATAACCTTATGAGCTCAAAATTTTACTATCATATCCAAAAGGTATTCCGAACAATCTTGTCCATTAATTATGTTAACATAGAACCAAGGCGACTTTCGTTACATATATCGCAACTAAATCCATCCATGATCACGTATATTAACACAACCAAATGACATAGATCAAGTATGGATGTGTAGCATGAAAATTACATGCAATATGATCTAAACATGTCTACTTCCAACTGGTCCTCCTTAGTGAGATCAAACCTTACCAAAATCAAAGTATGAATAAACCAAATAAACTTTATTTCTACAGAAAATTAAACTGAAATAACTAAAAATGTGTCAATAACATAAAAGCATTTAAAAATACAAACTCCCACTAAAACCAAATATCCTTTAAATGAAATTACACCCATATGAGAAGTGTGCTCTTATAAAACCTTAGGTGTAGTTCCTTAGTAAGCGGATCTACAATCATGGAGTTTGTCCTAATATGTTTTATAGGCACCTAACCACTCTGAACTTTTACTTTAACAACCAGGAACTTAAAGTCTATGTGTTTTGACTTTGATGTGCTCATGTTGCTATTGGAATAAAAGACTGCAATTTGTTTTCACAATTTGCACCTTAGTGACAAAATCTTGTATCCATATTCCATCAAAATCGGAGTCTATATACCTGATGATCTCTAACTGATTAGACCTCCGATATGTGAGCATGTAATCTTTTGTTCTCTGAAAATACCTTATAACCCTCTTGGATGCTATCCAATGGTCCAAACCAGGGTTGCTTAAAATATCTGCCTAACATCCCAATAGTGTACACAATATTCCAATGTATACAAACTTGAACGTACATTAGACTTTCCACTGCTAAAATGTAAAAAGTCTAATGCATTTTTGTAATCTCAAAATCATTCTTAGGGCATTGATTGAGGCTATACTTATTATTGACAAGCAGTATGTCATTAACATATAAAACCAAATATAGAATCTTACTCCCACTAAACTCATAGTATATACGATTATCAATAAAATTCATCTATAAACCGAATGAGATAATCATTTGGTAAAATCTGTAATATTATTGACAAGAAGTTTGCTTAAGCCCATAGATGAAGTTCTTTGAAAATCATTAACTTTGCATCATTAGACAAAAACTTTCTAATTGCACCATATAAATGTATGATCAATGTTACCATTGAGAAACTATTAACTTAATATTCATCTGATGCAGCTTAAGGTCAAAATATTCCACTAAAGCCATTATAACCCTTTCTCTAGTGCTCCTGTTTAATGGAATTCATTCTTGAGGTTGTTGAGTTTGTTCTTCTGGAACAATTACCTCATCTTGAATAGGGAGTTGTTCAACATTGTCTTATTGAGGTTCTAGATTCACTTCTTAATCAATAATAGGTATGAGAACCTAAACATCATCAAAAGTGATAGTAGGAAATGAGTTAGAATTCAATTCCTCATTAAAAGCAATGTCTCTAACCTTATTTCTCCCTCCAAACTAAACATCCTAAAAGAATGTTGCAATTCTCGTCTCAAAAATATTCCTAATTGTGGGATCATAAAACTCATAGCCCTTAGATCGTTCAGAATTTCCTTAACCCTTAACTTTATAGACATCAAAGAAGTCAGAAGTGATGTCATTTCAACCTTATCATTTTTAGCAAAACGTTTTTCAATTTCGTCAAGGAAACCTTGGCCTGAGTAATCTTTTCAGATTCTGTGCCCCTAAAAGCTTCTAAAATGCTGTGCTTCATAATCATTAGACTCATGCAATTTGAACGATCCCACCTCTCAAAATCTCTTTTAACATAATGGGTGTTTTCCGCAGTGAGAGGTGCGGGTTGTTCTTCCCTTAGTGCAATGTCTATGTTCATACAACCGAACACTATAAGTAAGTGCCTTTTTCCATTCATTGAAATTAGTCCCATTAAGCATGGGTATAGAATTTATATTAGCAGATATTGTGGCAGTAGAAGATGAATTAGCTGGATATAGAACAAAAATAAATAAAAATAAGCTCACATCAATATTCATAAGTAAACAATAAATTCAAGATAATGGCTAATTCCATCTCAAGATACCAAACACAACATTAATATCAAGTCTTTGGACAGTAATATTAACAGTAAGCGGTACTCTTGTTGTAGAAATCAAACATTGACAATAAATTATGTCAAACAATTAATTAATCTTTGGACTAACTTGTTGCTCACATAAAATACCTTATAATTGTCACACATTTATCACCACAGATGTCGTTGAAATTCTGCCAAATATTAACTTACCTTTGGGTCAATTAATAAACGCATGAATCACAAAAACATATAATCATCTTGATATTTCAAATAAACTAATCTACACAAAAGAGGTCACTTTGGCGGCATTTTGTTTCAACTAATCTATTTAAAATATTAGACATCCTTAATTAAAACCCAAAGCCAAAATTTGAATTTATTTGTTTCGAAATATTTCTTTTAATTTCATTTTTCAATCAAATTAAAGGATACTAGTATATATATGTATATATAGTTATTCCAAAACAACATACAATGATGTTGGCAAATATAATAATAGTTGAATAAATCATAAACCATAAACAAATTCACATAAGACTTAAAATTTAGATCAAAATAATTTGAATAAAGGTAAACCTCATCTTAAGATATCGGACACTCCATTAATATTTCATCTTTGGACAAAATTTTAACTTGTAAGTGATATCTTGGTGTAGTAATAAAACATTGACAATAAGAACATGTCGAATAATAAATCTTCCTTTGGGCTGATTTATTACTCACGTGTAAAACCGAATAATCGTCACATGTTTATCACCATAGTTGCACATGTAATATTATTAACCTTCATTTGGGCCGATCAATATCAACATAACTTAAGTTACATGCACACAAACTTTTATATTTTAATACAAAATAATTTATACAAAAAAAAAATCACTTTGGTGACTTATTGCTTCAATTAAGTTATTTTAAAAAATATATAAACATACCAATATTCAAATTTAAAATTTCCCCAATAGTCAAATGTCAAAACTATTTTTTTATTGCTTTATAGACTCCGAAATAACCCAAAATAAGGTTGTCTTAATAATGCAATAAAAAACCGAAAACCTTAATTTTTTGACTATTTATTTATTTTTTGTTCCAAACCCATATATATCAAAACCAAACAGAAATAATGTAGTGGTTCAAAACCAAATAATAAACAAGCACATGTATTCATAATTTTGGCATGGATAAAAACAACAAAGAAATTCACGCATATACATGTATTCATAATCAAATAGAAAAACTTAGATTGAATTTACCATGTAAATCCAAAGTTATATTTATGATTAAAAAGATATTCACATGAATAGTTGAAAAATATTTTCAAGCCAATAAATCTCAAAAAAATAAAATCATAATAGTTGACATATCCTACAATGTATACAATAAACCATATCATCATAATTTAACCAAATATTTGGAACCATAAGATGCCAAAACCTAAGATTATAGAACCAAACTTAAAACCAAAATATTTAAATATGTATATAGTTGACATGAATTTGCACCAAAGCACCCATAAAATTGAATATATAACCATAACAAAAAAAAAAAAAGTTAACAACTTCAACGATATCCATCAAAACTTAATTTCACCAATAAAACTATAAAAGATATCTTATTGAATAATGGTTATAAACACTTATTCACACAAACTATAATCATGCATTAATATTCAAAATCATTGATATGCATATGATATATATACACATAAAATATATACACACAATTATAATAATATAAAAATAATACTGGCTTGCCTTGCACATTTCATGTAAACTCAAATTTATATTCATGACTAAAGACATTATCATAAAACTTATTTCTCAAATACTTAAAAAAAATCCATAACCACTAAATATAAAAAGAATCCCAAATTATATAAAAGTTTTTATATGCGCAACTACTTATGAAAATTCATAGCCACCATATATTTTTTTTAAAATCTCAAATATTTTAATTTTAGTCGGGTTCCATAAGGACTAAAACTTATATAAAATAATAACAACAGAAACCAAAAGTAATCATTCGTATATATGAATTGAATTCAATGGTGAATATAATTCATCATGAATAAAGACAAAATATGATAATTCCATATATATTCAACCACAAACAGAAAATTTAAAACAAATAGTGCGAAAAAAAAAAACATCTTACCAACATTCATTTATTTGATTATCAAGTGAATTAACTTTCAAAACCAATTATACAACCCAATTGGAATTCTTCAATTGCAAAAAGTTGTAAGTATTTAACTTTAATTTAATAATGACTTTAACCAAAATTTATAAAATAATTGTGTGAAAAGAAGAGAAAGAAATCTCACAAATCAATTTTTATCAATTGATTATAAATAAATAAACCTTCATCTTTCGAATAGCATATGCAAATATTAAACTAGATTATATTTATAAAACCCTAAAACTTTATTTAAAGAATCAAAACCCAAAAATTTATCAAGAATCTCAAAGATTCAACATAATATATAATTAAAATATCAAATCCATAAAATTAAAAAAGAAAAATGAATCAATCCAAAAATAATAAAGAATCAATTCATTCTCAGTGATTTAACATGACAAAGCTCTAATACCACTTGTTAGATTTGTAAAATAAATCTAAAATAAAACTGAATAAACCAAGATATATCATGTCAAATCATCAAGAATAAATCAAGAACAAAACTAGATGCGGAAGCGTACCTGAATCTATGAATTCCTTGAAGTTTTACCGGATCTTAGGGATTTGATCTTCCAAATTAGCAAACAAGAAATTCAGAGAATATCTGCACTCTCTTTCCTAATGATGGGATATTAGAAAAGATATCTTGTGTATAATTTGGGGACCATAACCCTAATATTTATAACATTGGCATATTAGTTCTAATCAAATTCTATTTAGCCCATCATTAATTAGAATTTGATTAGAACTCAATTACTAGAGTATCTACACATATTTGACTCATACTTTAATTAATAATTAAAGCCCAATAAAATTCTAACAAAATTAGATCACTTTTAATTTGGGCTAACCTATAATAATAGTAAATAATAACATGTAATTATCCTTATTATATATGTAATGTCTATATTTTCCAACATTGGAACGATTACAGTCAATCATACTAAGATTCAGTTCATATATATACATATGGTCCATTCAAATTATTGCTACATCATGATTTCCGGAGCTTTCACGCCCACGAAGTCAATATCAAGAACAAAGTGGACCAAGTTTCAATCCTAGCTAAAGTCCTCTTTTTATATGATTGATTATATTTTTATATTTATAAAATAAAAATTAATAATTCAAGTTTAGTTGTTATTGTTATTGAGATTTTTTTATTAAATTTAAGGGTGTAATATTTTGAAATTAAAAAATAAAAATCACTTAATAGTTATGTAAAAATAAAAGTAATGTTGAAATTATTGATTATTTTTTTTCTTAAATACACATATTCGAAAAAAAAAATCACTTAATAGTTATATAAAATTTTTTGTTATAGTATTCTTGAAAAAAAATAACATCAATATTTTGATTGAAATAGTTAACAATATTAACTATTTAGATATTATAAAAGTAGAGAAAATAACTAGATAAAAAATCAGAATATATAGATTAAATATTAAGTTTTAGCAAACTATAGGGACTAAAACTGAAATTTGATCATTACCTTATAATATTAAAAGAAGGGCAAACCCAAGAAAAGAAAAAAACCCAAGTGGGGAATTCGAGTTCAACCTTCATCAATGAACTCACTAAATTAAACACAGCTGGTTTAAACTTTGGGATTCTTTCTTTTTATGACCAAAATTTTTGTTTAGTCCCATGAGCTGAAAAAGATTGTGGCAAAGAACTAAGGGTGTGTGAGCCCCAAAGAATCAGCGGTGGAGTGAGTCACCAGCTTCACTCACCTAAAAGGAAAGATATTATCCACAAGATCAATGGGCCACAATTTGTTTGAAGCGTCAAAAACCCATTACGCTTTTCACTTTTTGGATTCTCACTTTTCCCTTTCCTTCATATTTGTAGGATCTAACTCCGCCCTCCCTTACTCCTGACTACGGATCGTGCTTTCCAACTTATTTTTTGGGTCAAATTTTGTTCTTACTCCCTATACTCTCCATAAGTTATGGATTTAGTTCTTGTATTTTAATTTAATCAATTTTTATGTGTAATTTGATTAATTTTAGTTCCTTTACTTTTTGAATCAGTCAATTCTAGTCCCTATACTTTTTGAATTGTGAAACTTAGTCTTGACCAAATTGTGGCAGTGAAATCTAATTGGTTAAATTCCGCTATTAGTTCTATACTATATGTAATGTTGTAGATTTAGTAAATGTTTTCCAATTTGATCATTCTTATTTGCTAGATTTTTCGAATTTCGAAATTTTAGTCTTAATTCAAATGACAGTTGTTAAATTAATTAGCTAAAATTTTCTATTAGTAATATGTGCAAATAATAAACTAACATAGCATTACACATGCGATGATATGTTTTTCTCATCAAATTTTGAATATAACAGAACTTAATGAATTTAATACCTAGCATTTGGTCAGGACTAACATTTGAAAAGTACATGAATTGAAAATAATCAAATTAAAATACAAGGACTAAATTTATAACTTATATATAGTACAGAGACTAATAGCATAATTTATCCTTTATTTTTGGTTGACTAAGGATGGAGATGTGTCAAAAACCCATATATAATTCCTTCAAAAGTGCTCATTTTTACTTAAAATCTCCTTTATACATTTAGGGAACGGAAATGTAATAATTTAGAGCTAGATTTAGTAAAGTATTTTTTAAAAAAGTTTAATTTGGAACAAAAATACATTTTAAAAGAAGTGTGTTTTAAAATTTCAAGTATTTTAATATAACTATAAAAAGTGATGTTCATTTTAGATATAATAGTAGAAGATAAAGAATGAATTAACTTAAATTTGTTAATATTGTAATATATAACATATAAATTTTAATAATATAAATTATTTGTAAAAGTTAATTCAAATATATAAATCATATTTTAGATATTAAATTCACTTGTGAATATATTTTCAATATTTAATAAAAAAATTATAATTGATGAAATAATTGACTCAAAATGTAAAGTATCTTTTATTTCAAATATCTTTATTAACAGGTGTATAAGTTAATGGGTATCATGGTGTCATCTTAATATTATTTTGGTATTAATAAATATTCAATTCACATTAAGAAAAATAAAATAAATTCTCTCTTGGATTTTCTAAAATTTAGGTTTAGTTTAAAAAGCTAATTTAATATGTTGAAAAATATGGACATCACATATATATAATAACATTAATTACATGTTATTATTTACTATCATAAAAGATTAGACCAAACTAAAAGTGATCTAATTTGGTTAAGGTTTAATGGGTTTTAGTTGTTGAATAAAATATGAGCTAAATATGTGTAGATACTCTAGTAACTAATTTCTAATTGATGATGGGTTGATTAGAAATTAGGGTTAATGTGCAAAAGTTATATATTAGGGTTATGGTTCCCAAATTACACATATGTAACTTTTCTAATATTCATCTTTAGAAATGAGAAAGTTACATTCCTTGGATTACTTGTGTGCTAATTTGGAAGATCAAAACCATAAGATCCAAAGATTTTAAGAAATCAATGGATTTAGGTACGCTTCCGCATCTTGCTTTGTTCTTGATTTATTCTTGATGATTTGACATGACAGATTTTAATTTATGGTTTGTTAAATTTTATATTAGATCTTGTTTTACGATAAATCAAGTCGCATCTGAGCCTCGTCATGTTGAATCATTGTGAATTGATATTAAGGTTATTGATAATTTTGTATGGATTATGTAACACCCCAAACCTGGCCCATGCGGTATGACCGGATCTGGCATGTCACATGAAGAAAACGTATAAAGAACTTGTGATTCTTACTAAAGTAGGCGTTATTTGATTATAGTTAAGAAAACAAGTTTGGTTATAAATATTCGATAAAATACTACTAATCTCGAAAGGTTGATTGATGAATCGAAAATCGAACTAGTGAACTTTAAAACCGTGACTTTTGAAAATGACGTTGATAATTCGAAAGAGAATCCAAGTTAATTTATTTGTATATACATTTGTTATGAAATCTATTTGTTATTCAATTTTGGAAAACCGTTATTTATGATCTCAAAAAAATCCCCGTTTAAAATAATTCAAGAAAAATAATAAGTACGTCAAAACATAAAACATATCTGTAACAACCCAAACCCGGCCCAAACATTACGACCGAATTTGATTTGTTACGGAGAAAAACCTTGTGAACACCATTTCGATACCTATTTAATTTTTATTTAAAGCTTCTCGTTTTCGGTCATCTTGCCAAAGCTACCCTTAGATTTAATTTGGAAATTTAATTAAGTCCAATTGTTATACCAGTTTCAAGTGTGCCCGATTGCACGATTAAACTTTTTCGTGTTAACTTAAGAAAACATGTGATTTTAGTTCAATTTAATAATATAGTTTAAAGTAGATATCCAACATATAAGAAAACACAAATAAAGTTTATGGAGGCCTTATTACAACCCAAAATAAAATTAACCAAATTTAAAGTCCTATAAATTTAAATCCACTGCATGGCCACCTCGAGTCCAACCTACTCCTCAACCGCCATCTACGAGTCACCGAAAAATGTTAAAGGAGAAGGTGAGTCACCAAGACTCGATATGTAACCCTTCCCTAAGTTAATACAACATTTCATACACAACATATAACGATTAATTATGCAGAGTATCGTGTACCCAACCTAGCCAACCCAACGCCTTTGTCTACCCCATGTGGTACCAAACCACCGGTGACCGTAGTCACAATGTGTTACCAAAACACCGGTGGTGCCAAACCACCGGGTGACATATAGTCACAATGTGCTACCAAAGCACCGGTGTCCGTGAGACACAAATCGGGTGATGGGGCCAACCCATCGTGTGATACCAAATCACCGCGGCGGGACGATCCCATATCTCAAGTGGGGCCAACCACGGTGGTATTAACCACGTGGACAAGTCGCTATGAGGTGCCAAACCTCTGGAGGTACCAAACCTCACGGTGACATATAGTCACGAGTGTGTTACCAAAACACCGGTGCTCGTCAAGACGAAACATCACCGCCCCTCCTCTCATATAGCCCATAGTAGGTAAACAAAGCTTAACAACGAGATCTCATGCATTCATCACATGTATCAATAAACCATGCTTCCCAAAAGCATTAAAGTAATCTCATATCAACAGAGACTTACCGGGATCCTCACTTGTACCAAGTTAAGGTACCAATCATTATCTACATCAAGCGATTTACATACAAAACATATATAACACAACATTAATCGCTATAAGTGTGTATGTACACACTGATGTTGATGAGAAGTCTAAATCCCGAAAAGGAACGTTGGCCACCCTAGATCTCACTGTACCTATATTCGGCCAACTATGGAATTAGTCTTAGGGCCTATTCGGCCAAATCAGATTATTGGAAGGGGTTCCTTGTGAACCCGAAATCTCACCTTCACACTTTTGGACACCAACCGCAACACCCAACTCCTAAATCTGCTTCTGATTCCAAGAATCGGCACTCAACAAGTTAGTAGCCTTCGGCTAAAACGAATATCAACTGACCAACTACAGTAGATCTTACCGTTACGTACCACAATTCGAATGCTAGAGATCGGGGCCTGAATCGACTGCTTCACTTCCCTGAGTACCCAACAGGAATCGGTTACTTCTTGTTTAGAAGACTTAATCATTGCCGAAATCGGCACTTATTCCCCTATTAGAAATCGACAAAAACACAGAGGAGAAGAAAGATGGCATTCGCCATACCTACCTACCTTATGAACCGATTGGAGATGAGTTTAGAGAAGATTACCCTTGCTTGAACATTCGGAAAAGGTAAATAATGGAGAGAAAAGGGTGTTGGAGTTTCGGCAACAAGGAGTAGAGGTTCGGTTGACAAAGAAATAAAGAAAAGGGAATTTGAATGTGGAGTTTCTACTAAAGAGGTTGGGAAAAGAAAAGAAAGGTTTTAGGGGATGTGCTTTCGGTTTGGAGAGGATGGAGAAGAGAAAGTAGAAAATGGGGGACTTTTGGGAGAATTCGGCTAATAGGAAAAGAAGTAAAAGAAACTTGGGCACTCCCTAGTACCCCTTGCCGTCCACTCTCCTTGCTCAAGGAGTTCAAATTCGGCACAACTCCTAAAAATCCTCTTGGCCACCTATTTGATTTAATTCAAAATAGCTTGAATTAATCAAACAATAATCTCCTAATAATCCATCCATTATCCCTTTTATTAATACTATAATTAAGCAAATAAAACTCTCCTATTATCCTTTAATAACAACACTTAATAAAAGAGTTTGAAGGAGAAAACTCTCCCCTTTGTGCCGTCCAAATAAAAACAAAAAGGAGGATTTTGTGACTCGAACCAAGGCTCTCCCTTGTTCCTTGGTGGCGTCACATGCTAGCTCTTAAGTGGGCTTGCTTTGCCACTTTACCAAGGGCTTCTTAGTGTTAAATTACCCACATTTATTCTTATAACACCCACTTACTAAGGCTCCCTTCTTTTAAAATTAAAAACTGAAATTTCCCTATCAAACCGGCACACTCAAAGCCTTAAATTAAGCTCTATTATTCCATTAATAATATCACAGCAGTTCATAATAAGAAAATAGTCAAATTCCAAATAACCCCATATTTGGGATGTTACAGTTCTACCCCCCTTAAAATAAATTTCGTCCTCGAAATTCCTTGATCAAAAGAGATGGGGGTATTGCTGCCGCATCACCTCCTCGGGCTCCCACGTAGCTTCTTCCACTCTGTGGTTCCGCCATAACACTTTCACTAAAGGCACTGCCTTCCTTCGTAGAACTTTCACATCTCGGTCTACAATCTGAACCGGTTCTTCCTCAAAAGATAAATCCGAGTTCACCTCAATCTCAAGCATCGCACAACGTGCGAAGGATCTCGACCGATACTGATCAAAGATTGATACATGAAATACGTCATGGATCTCGACTTTCGCCTCGCGGCGACTCTAGGTGATAAGCCACCGGTCCTACTAAGCTTCACAACAAAGATATGGCCCGATGAACCTTGGGCTTAACTTCCCTTTCCGTCCAAATCTCAACACCTTTTTCCAAGGCGACACTTTCAGAAAACTTTGTCTCCCACAAAGATACTCCACTTCCTTGCGTTTGAGATCGGCATAAGACTTCGCCTATCCGATGCTTCCTTGAGACGAGATCGAATCACCTTGACTTTGTCTTCCGCTCGGTTACCAATTCTGGACCCGAACTTGTCTTTCTCCCAACTCCGTCCAACATGTAGGAGTACGACACTTTCGTCCATATAGGGCCTCGTATGGAGCCATTTGAATACTCGCTTGATAACTATTGTTATAAGCGAATTCCGCTAATGATAGGTACTCCTCCCAACTACCACTAAAATCCAAGACACGACCTCTTAACATGTCTTCTAAAATCAGTATCACCCTTTTCCGATCGTCCGTCGATCGTGGATGGAAAGCCGTCTTGAAATCTAACCGTACCCAAAGCTTGATGCAACGCTTTCCAAAACCTTGACGTGAATCGGGATCCCTATCCGAGATAATCGACATCGCACGCCATGCAACCTCACTATTTCACCCACATACGCCTTCGCTAAGCTTCGGAGTGAGTAATCCATTCTCACCGCATGAAGTGAGTGATTTAGTCGAAGCGATCCACAATTACCCAAATCGCATCCTTCTTGGTGGGCGTAAGGGGGTAGCCCACTAACAAAATCCATGGTGATCCTCTCCCATTTCCATTGAGGATCTTTATCGGTTGAAGTAGTCCCGATGGTGACCGATGTTCACCCTTAACCTCGCGACACGTCGACACTTCCCTACGAACTCCGTTATCTCACGCTTCAACCTGTGCCACCAGAATCAAGCTTCCGCAAATCTCCATACATCTTGCTTCCCCAGGATGCATAGCGTATGGGCTGCTATGTGCATCTTGGAGAATTTTACGCCTTAATTCTCAGATCCATTGGCATACATACTCGTCCTTGAAAACAAAGCACTCCTTCACTAGACAGATCAGTACCCTTCAAAACCACCGTCTTGAACTTGTACCTCTTAGAGCTCAAGCCCTCATCCACTAACCGCTTTTCCTTAACCTCCTCAACCCAAGTCGGCTTTACTTGGAGTTCCGCCAAAAGACTTCCATCATCATATAGACTTAACCGAGCGAACATTGCTCTTAAGTCCATCACCACCTTCCGGCTCAATGCGTCAGCTACCACATTAGCCTTACCCGGATGGTACTCGATTGAACAATCATAGTCCTTTAGTAGTTCAATCCATCGACGCCGCCTCGATTCGAGATCCTTCGAGTCGAAGATACCTCAAGCTTTTGTGATCCGTGTAGACCATCGACTTCTCTCCATACAGTAATGTCTCCATATCTTCGTGAGCGAAGACGACCACTGCTAACTCTAAGTCGTGAGTTGGGTAGTTAACCTCATGCGGTCTTAATTGACGGGATGCATAGGCTACTACCTTCCCATCCTGCATCAACACACATCCCAAACCGGTGTGAGATGCATCACAATAAACTGTGAATAACTTTCCTGCTTCAGGCTGTACCAAAACCGAGCTTCCACAAAAATCTTCCTTAACTTATCAAAGCTTTCTTGCTCGCTTCTCCGTCCATACAAATGGGACACCTTTCCTTAGCAACTTAGTTAACTGCGCTACTATTAGAGAGAATCCTTCCACGAATCTCCGATAGTACCTGCTAAACCTGTGAAAACTTCGTATTTCACCCACCGTCCCAGGTGGTTTCCACTCCAATCTCGCTTCAACCTTGCGAGGTCCACTCTAATTCCTTCACCGACACTACATGACCTAAGAAAGCCACTTCCCTAAGCCAAAATTCACACTTACCGAATTTGGCATATAATCGCTTCCCCCTCAATACTTGCGTAACTATCCGTAAATGCTTGTCATGCTCCTCTTCTCGTCTTTGAATAAACCAATATGTCGTCTATGAACACCACGACGAATCGGTCCAAGTATTTCTTTGGAATACTCTATTCATCAAGTCCATGAATGCCGCCGGTGCATTGGTCAACCCGAATGGCATTACTAAGAACTCAAAATGCCCATACCGAAGTTCTAATGCCGCTTTGTGAACATCGACCTCCTTCACCCTTAATTGGTGATAACGACCTAAGGTCTCTATCTTCAAAACACCGAGGCACCCTTCAGCTTGATCAAACAAGTCGTCAATCCGAGGCAACGGATACTTGTTCTTGATCGTTAACTTATTTAATCGGCGGTAGTCGATGCACATCCGCATAGAACCGCCCTTCTTCTTGACAAACAACACAGTGCTCCCCACGGAGATATACTTGGTCGTATAAACCCTCTATCTAAGAGCTCCCGAATTTGAGCCTTTAGCTCCACCAATTCCTTTGGTGCCATTCGGTATGGTGCTATGGACACAGTGCCGTTCGGGTAGCAAGTCTATACCGAATTCGACTTCTCGATCCGGAGGCAAACCGGAAGTTCTTCTCGGGAATACATCAAAGAAATTCCCCAACCGTTCGGACCTTTCCAACTACTAACCCCTTAACTTCCAAAGCACGATTTGAACCAAATACGCCTCACAACCCTTCTTGACCATCTTTTCACCTTCTTCAAGGCGGTCACTACATTGGATAGATAATTCCTTCTATCACCTATCATAACCACTTCATCACCTTCCGCTGTCTTAAGAACCATGCGCTTGGTCACAAGATCAACCTTGCTTGGTACTTAACCAACCAATCCATACCGAGGATCAAATCGAACTCCCCAAACGGTAGTTCCATTAGATCGACTACAAATACTACCCCTTGAAGTTCTAGGGTACGCCTCTATAGAGTTTATCTACGACTACGGAGTGACCTAAGGCTAAACTACGGTCATCTCCTAGAAGCGCTTTGAGAGTTTAGGTCCATAGTTCCTACCACACTACAAGCAATGTACGAGTGCGCCGAGCCCACATCAATCAATGCAACATAAGGAAAACCGAAAATTAGAAACGCGTGCGGTTATGACATTCGGTGCGTCACCTTCTTCGCGACACCTTGTTTGCGTAAACTAAGCCAGCCTGCCTAGCCTCTGTGTTGCCTGAACCTCTGCCTTGAGTTCCTCGACCTCGGTTAGGACCGTTGTTTCCTCTGCCATTACCACGACCCCTCTGTGGTCCTATATTTCTATCCTGAGCACGGTTCTGCCCCTCTGGCTGCTTCTTAGCTAGTTTCTGGGGACAATCTCTGACGCGATGCTCCAAAGACCCACACTCAAAACATCCTTTGTCACCGGTCCAACAACCTCCCCAATGGGTCTTTCCACAGCGATTGCACCGAGTCGGCCTCTCGTTAGCAAAATCGTGGGCCTTGTCGCTCGATTGGGCCCACTTGGCCTAGCCTTTTTCTGAGCACTTCCGCTTGATCCAGCTGACCCAAAACTTCTCTTCTGATTGTTCTTACTATAGTTCTGCCTCACAGCCTCCTTGATTCCTTCGGCTACCTTAGCCTTCTCCACTAGCGATGAGAACTCACGAACTCTTTGTGGGGCAATCGATAACCTCAAATCATCTCGAGTCCGTCCTCAAAGCGGACCACAGCGCTCATGTTCGGTAGCCACGATGCCTCTCGCATATATCTACTCAAATTTAGAAATTCGCCTCATATTCCGGCACACGGACTTAGTTCCTTGCACTAATCCCAAAAAGCCTTTCTCTCTCAAGGTGGTCGTAGTAGCTAATGCCCACATACTTTTTCTCGATAGGTGGTTCCGAAATACTCCCAAGTCAAATCATCTCATGTAGCCCCATCTCGAACAGTAAGCCACCACCGATACGCTTCATCCTTTAGAAGACGACACGCCTTTCGACTTTTCTTCCTCGGTCAAAGTCAAGGTCATCCATGATTCTTTCGCTTGACTCTAGCAGCCATATTCCACAAGCCCCGGGTGCCACTCGACACACACTCGGAATACCTCCGCTCCGTTAGATCGAGTCGCTCGAGAGACGATTTCCGAGCTCCTACATTTCCACCACCCCACCCACCATCTCCAAGACTTGCAACACGACTTGCGATACCGACTCGCCACCGGTGCGCTCCGGCTCCTCGGCTCTAAAAGTAGGAGGTGGTGGTGGCGATGGTACCTCATTTTCCGAACCTTGTCCCGACTGACGGGTTCGGACACCGTCATCCTACCCTACCACGCCCACGGCGTCCCACGTCCTCTAGAACTCATTCTATCTACCGCGCTTTTAACTCGATTAAGAAAAATTTTATGCGTTAGCATTTGTTTCACTTTATTACTCGCAAAGAAATTTTATGGATAAGATTTAATCGTAGATTCTTTCGAGCAAACAATGTTTCAGCTTTCCTATCCTAGTTCACACAAAGAAGTTCATGCATCCATTCCTTAATACTTTCCATACCTATTCACTCATCTGGACATTTACGCCCATTCCTAACCCAGTGGGTATTTTCGACTTTTATCCTACAGGTGGTATTTTTTCGTAATTTTCCGAACCAAAATATGTTGCTTGATGATTTCCAAAGCTAAGTTATTGAATATTTGTAATATAATTGAAATTTTTGGGCAAAACCGCTCGAATTAATATTTTATGGGTCGTGGCATTTTGGTAATTTTACTCCTAAGGGTATTTCGTAATTTTTCACAAGTCAAGTTTTCCGAGAAAACGTTGTAAAAGTAATGTTCTAAGGTTTAAGAGAGTTATTGGACAAGTTTTGAAAACATTAGGGCTTGTTGTTTCGTTCTATTTTGAAAAACAAGGCTAATTCCCTTTTCGGTTTTAATCATTGTGTTTAGCCTATGACCGAGCCCTCCTCGGTCGTGGTGAACCAAAGCTACGCACCAGTGCAATTCGAGTGAAGAGGAGGTGGGTCACGCGGACCGCTTAAATACCAAGCTCTCACCGAACCTTTCTAGACATGCGCACGCAGAGGTTACCACACCACCGAGCCTTCTCGAGTTAGGGTGAACCGGTTACGCACTGCAGGATACCCGCGAAGAGGAGGTGAGTCACGAGGACCGCTTAAATACTGTGCTCTTCCGGATCCAATCCTAGACATGCGTCATGGGGTTACCACACCCTAGCTCATTGACTAAGTCATAGGTTGGTTTAGTTCTTTAAGTCTTATGCTTCGTTTGTGTTTGAGTAATCTAACCTTAGGGTCCAAGTCCTATAAGTCTATCTACGCCCATGCTTCCTACCCTTCTACAGAATATAATTCACAAAGAGGTTTAGATGTACTTACCATGGATCGGTGCTTGAGGCTCTGCCATGCCGCTAAAACCCAAAAACAATTCAAAAGGCCTATTAAAACATTTTTGGGCCTTGGGCCCCACAAATGAGCTTTGAACTGGGCTCGATACAATTCAGAACAACCCAAACCCGCCCAAACATTACGAATCGAATTTGATTTGTTACGAGAAAACCCTTGTGAACACCATTTCGATACCTATTTAATTTTTATTTAAAGCTTCTCGTTTCGGTCATCTTGCCAAAGCTACCCTTAGATTTAATTTGGAAATTTAATTAAGTCCAATTGTTATACTGGGCTTCAAGTGTGTCTGATGGCACGATTAAACTTTTTCGTGTTAACTTAAGAAAACATGTGATTTTAGTTCAATTTAATAATATAGTTTAAAGTAGATATCCAACATATAAGAAAACACAAATAAAGTTTATGGAGGCCTTATTACAACCCAAAATAAAATTAACCAAATTTAAAGTCCTATAAATTTAAATCCACCGCATGGCCACCTCGAGTCCAACCTAGCTCCTCAACCGCCATCTACGAGTCACCCAAAAATGTTAAAGGAGAAGGTGAGTCACCAAGACTCGAGATGTAACCCTTCCCCTGGTTAATACAACATTTCATACACAACATATAACAGCTTAATTATGCAGTAGTATCGTGTACCCAACCTAGCCAACCCAACGCCTTTGTCTACCCCATGTGGTACCAAACCACCGGTGACCGTAGTCACAATGTGTTACCAAAACACCGGTGGTGCTAAACCACCGGTGACATATAGTCACAATGTGCTACCAAAGCACCGTGTCCGTGAGACACAAATCGGGTGATGGGGCCAACCCATCGTGTGATACCAAATCACCGCGCATTTATCCCATATCTCAAGTGGGGCCAACCCACGGTGGTATTAACCACGTGGACAAGTCGCTATGAGGTGCCAAACCTCCGAGGTACCAAACCTCCGGTGACATATAGTCACGCAGTGTGTTACCAAAACACTGGTGCTCGTCGACGAAACATCACCGCCCCTCCTCTCATATAGCCCATAGTAGGTAAACAATTAACAACGGATCTCATGCATTCATCACATGTATCAATAAACCATGCTTCCCAAAAGCATTAAAGTAATCTCATATCAACAGAGACTTACTGGGATCCTCACTTGTACCAAGTAAGGTACCAACTGCATCTACATCAAGCGATTTACATACAAAACATATATAACACAACATTAATCGCTATAAGTGTGTATGTACACACTGATGTTGATGAGAAGTCTAAATCCCGAAAAGGAACGTTGGCCACCCTAGATCTCACTGTACCTATATTCGGCCAACTATGGAATTAGTCTTAGGGCCTATTCGCCAAATCGATTATTGGAAGGGGTTCCTTGTGAACCCAAATCTCACCTTCACACTTTTGGACACCAACCGCAACACCCAACTCCCGAATGCGCTTCGATTCCAAGAATCGGCACTCAACAAGTTAGTAGCCTTCGCTAAAACGAATATCAACCGACCAACTACGATGAGATCTTACCGCACGCACCACAATTCGAATGCTAGAGATCGGGGCTCGAATCGATCGCTTCACTTCCCGAGTACCCAACAGAATCGGTTACTTCTTGTTTAGAAGACTTAATCATTGCCGAAATCGGCACTTATTCCCCTATTAGAAATCGACAAAACACAGAGGAGAAGAAAGATGGCATTCGGCCATACCTACCTACCTTATGAACCGATTGGAGATGAGTTTAGAGAAGATTACCCTTGCTTGAACATTCGGAAAAAGGTAAATAATGGAGAGAAAAGGGTGTTGGAGTTTCGGCAATAAGGAGTAGAGGTTCTGGTTGACAAAGAAATAAAGAAAAGGGAATTTGAATGTGGAGTTTCACAAAGAGGTTGGGAAAAGAAAAGAAAGGTTTTAGGGGATGTGCTTTCGGTTTGGAGAGGATGGAGAAGAGAAAGTAGAAAATGGGGACTTTTGGGAGAATTCGGCTAATAGGAAAAGAAGTAAAAGAAACTTGGGCACTCCTAGTACCCCTTGCCGTCCACTCTCCTTGCTCAAGGAGTTCAAATTCGCACAACTCCTAAAAATCCTCTTGGCCACCTATTTGATTTAATTCAAAATAGCTTGAATTAATCAAACAATAATCTCCCAATAATCCATCCATTATCCCTTTTATTAATACTATAATTAAGCAAATAAAACTCTCCTATTATCCTTTAATAACAACACTTAATAAAAGAGTTTGAAGGAGAAAACTCTCCCCCTTGTGCCGTCCAAATAAAAACAAAAAGGAGGATTTTGTGACTCGAACCAAGGCTCTCCCTTGTTCCTTGGTGGCGTCACATGCTAGCTCTTAAGTGGGCTTGCTTTGCCACTTTACCAAGGGCTTCTTAGTGTTAAATTACCCACATTTATTCTTATAACACCCACTTACTAAGGCTCCTTCTTTTAAAATTAAAAACTGAAATTTCCTATCAAACCTAAGCACACTCAAAGCCTTAAATTAAGCTCTATTATTCCATTAATAATATCACAGCAGTTCATAATAAGAAAATAGTCAAATTCCAAATAACCCCATATTTGGGATGTTACAATATCCCAGAGGCCTTATTACAACTTTAAACCCAAAATAGTAAAAGTAATGAAATAAAGCGGAAAATAAGTTTACTAATGCTCGAAAACATCATTCCTAAAGTATGGCCTCCACCGAGTTATCCATGGCCCCAAGTCATCATTACTGAGCATCACCTGCAAGGATTAAGAAAGAAAGGGGGGTGAGTTACAAGAACTCAATGCATAATCCCCTTACCATCATCCACTGGGCCTGAACCCGTATAGCAACATCTTGGGCCTAAGCCCATTTACAAAACAGTATTTAAAAGAAATGAATGCAACCCAACCCATCAATCCATCACACCCTCGACCAGCCAATCACACCTGTGGGGATCGAGTCAACCCACCCCGCCGCTCACACCAATTTGCAGTCAAGCTGCTAAAGTATAATATTTTTGTGGCCATGCCACCGAAATCATAATTAAGCACAATAACAAGCGAATTGTGGCTATGCCACCAGGCTACACTGCTCTCCATACAATTTTTCCCAACCCATGCAAAATGTAAAGATGCAACATAAGAAAAGTATATTCACATATATAGCAACCATTAATCTAATGAAATATTTTGATGAATCGGCCCATTAAAGCACTTTGGTAAATCGGCCCACTAAGGCATTCTAGCAAATCGGCCCGTTAAGGCATTTTGGTAAATCGACCCATAGGGGCATTTTCATAAAAACGGCCCATTAAAGCTTTTTAGTAATTCGGCCCATAAGGGCATTTTTGTAATTTTACAAATTAATACCAATTTTGACAGATCTTAAAATTAACGTTGTTTAAACAAGTTACTCGATTCTTGCCATATTACGGTTATTAGATTCGTAAGCAACAACGATCTATTTTCCAACATGATGGTGAATCACGAATCTACGAGGATTTCGTGTGAGATTACACACTGATTACGGTAAGACTAAACCTTCTTGATCGTCGGCACCTATGTCACCATAACACTCGATTAACTAACAAGAGGTAGTGTCTTAATCCAAATCTAAATCAAACGATCTAAAGAAATGCTTACCCTTAGTATCGTGAACGACTACGATTTGCCTACTCTCACCAGAAGATGGTCCACAACCTGGTGGAAAATCCCGAACTGCCGATACCGCCCTACGTTTGAACTTGGGAGTAGAGATTGCAAGTCCACTCCCTTTTTGCCCTTCTATCTATTTTCCTTTAATAACGCTACCACTTGCCTCCATTGAAAAAGTCTCGATCAGAATAATACTACGATGAGAGAAAGTAGTTATCTAAGGAGAGGGTTTCGGCTTACCACTACTTCTAAAGGATCAACGAGTAGAGAAGATCGAGTGATTTAGTCCCTAATAATAATCGATTAGTCAAATCTATCGATCCGTTTAGCAAAATAACCAAGTAGCGATATCAAATGGACTAAGAAGAGACTCCTTACCTTAATCAATGATGAACCCGATTCCCACAGATTCAACTTATGACTAAGGATGAGTCGGCAAGGATGTGAGATTCGGTCAACCCCACAAGAACACTACATGTAACAGCCCGATTTAGGGCCTAGTCGGGATAACGGTGTGAGACCACAAACCCGAGTCAGTAAAATTGAGTTATTAAGGTTTATGACATGTTTGCATCATAGTATTAAAGTTCCATGTAGAAATTTTGTGGAATTGACATGGAATGATAAAAAAAGGACTAAATTGCAAAAGTTGCAAAATATGAGTTTCTAGAAGCTTTTTGTATGAAATAGCTTTAGAATATTAATTATGAGTCCTTAAATAGAAATTTGCCCAAATTATAAATTTTGGACAAAAATGGACATGAGTTAGTAAAATAGAAATTTTTAAAGAGAAGGGCATTTTGGTCATTTGTCTAATAAGTGATTAAAATAGGAAAAAGATGATAAAATTTCATTCATCTTCTTCCTTCCCTTGCCGAAAATTTGAAGACTCCATAGCTAGGGTTCTTCATTTTTTTCAAGCTTGCTAGTAAGTTCATCTTAGCCCCGTTTTTTAATATTTTTCGTGTTTTTGAAGTCCTCGTATTATGAATTAGCTATTTTTAGCTATAAAATAAGCTAAGATGCATGTTCAAAAATTCATCTATGAATGACATGCTTGTTAAATGATGTTTTATGGAAGATTATGAGAGTTTAATGTTAGATAAACATCTTTTCCTTAATGAATTTCATGAAATATGATAGTATGGACTAGTTTGTAAAAGTTTTGAAATTAGTCATACCTATTAGAAATAATGAGAATTGATAATGGCTATAGTAGAGAAAATGAATCAGCTAAGCATGTAGTCTAAGAAAGTTGAATGAAAATTATTTTACGAGCCTTGGGGCAAAAGTGCAAATATGAGAAAGTATAGGGGCAAAATAGTAATTTTGCCCAAGTATGAGTAAAGGGTCAATTTAGTCAATATGAATATTAAATGATCTATTTATGACTATAGATCAAGAAAAATAAAGCCAGGATCGAAACCGAGGCAAGAACAAGGTCGAGGACTAAATTGCATACCTAGCTACATTTTGTATATTGAGGTAAGTTTGTATGATTTCTAAGCTTTATGATTTATATCATTGAATTGCTTAGTATAATGTACAATGCTATTATGAAAAATGTTTAATGTTATGTTAAACAAAGAAATTAATGAGTTCAAGCATGAGAAAGCCCCGATTGAAGTTGAATAACTTAGGATACTCGATCTACCACATGAAACAAGAAAGTCTGTATAAGACCAAGCCGAGGCATGGCATCGGCAAATAAGCAAGATATCATGTAAGTCCAAGGCAAGCTTGGCATTGAATAAGATATCATGTAAGTCCAAGGCAAGCTTGGCATTGAATAAGTTATCATGTAAGTCCAAGGCAAGCTCGACATTGAGTAAGATATCATGTAAGTCCAAGGCAAGCTTGGCATTGAATAAGTTATCATGTAAGTCCAAGGCAAGCTTGGAATTGAGTAATATATCATGTAAGTCCAAGGCAAGCTTGGCATTGAATAAGTTATCATGTAAGTCCAAGGCAAGCTTGGCATTGAACAAGTTATCATGTAAGACAAAGGCAAGCTTGGCATTGAAAAGTTATCAAGAGAAAGAGATCCCATATAAGTCCAAGTTAAGGCATGGCATTGGTGAGAACAAGAAAGACTTCGTATAAGTCCATGTTAAGTCATGGCCTCGAAATTTAGATGAGATTTAGTATCCTCGGTTATTCATATAAATTCATCGGGCAAACGAGTTAAGCTCCAAAGAGATAACAAGAAAGCTAAGTAAGTAAGGTTATTATCAAGTGAAAAAGAATATTATTCATGTTATGAATGATGAATTAGAAATTATGAGTATTATGTTCAAGTATGCTGATCAATGTGATCTAGTGATACAGGTACTTTGTTTGCCTATCAAGTATGAGACTAGTAAGTTTCATGAGTTATGTAAGAATCAAGTATGAGTAAGTAAGCTTTATATAGCTGAATTTATGATGCCATTGTTGATATCAAATGGTCTTTATTAAGTAAGAATGTTGCTATGTGTATTATGCAAACTTACTAAGCTAAATGCTTATGTCTTCCATTCTTTCTTTCCATGTAGTCCCGCCAAGCTAATATTGAGGATCACCGTCATCAGAGCTCGGAGCACACTATCAATCGCTATTTTGGTATAGCCAAGTTGTTTATTTAAGTATGGCATGTATAGGTAGCATTACATTTTGAGTAAATGTTTTAAGAAGAGCCAAAGTATAGGCTATTAAGTTTGTTATTCTTTTGTATATGGCTAAGTGATTGGCCAAGTGTGTATGTTTATAATTATCAATGAAACATGTAGTATTATTCATGAATGATGTAGTATTGAGTTGTTGTAAATGAGTATGAATTGGATCTTAATTTTAGGGTGGCAATTGGCTTGGTAAATAGCCTCTAAGTTCCCACACGGTTGGACACACGGGCGTGTGTCTAGGCCGTGCGTAAACTGCACCTTAGTCTTATAAGTAAGGATAGACCACGGATTAATCCCACAGTACCGTGTGTTAAGGCGTGCATGACACACGGTTAGAACATGGGCGTGTGCCCTGGCGTGTGAAATAAGTCATTATACCAAGATGTAGTACACGGTCTAGGTCCACGGGCGTGCCAGGCCGTGTGTGGAAATTGGCGAATCATCGAGTTTTTAGGCACGGTGCGAGGACATGGGTGTGTATGCCTATGCACGGGCGTGTCTTATATTACACGGCGTGTAACCCCTGCTTCAAAGAAAAGTTGTTTGATAAGGTTCCAAAGTTTACTAAAGACAAGTTTAAGGCCTCGTAGGCCCATGAAATGTACTGAGTTGTTTAAGAATGAGAAGTTTTAATTTCGGAACGAAATTTTATAGCCCGTAATGTCATGATTAAGTAAGTTCAAGCATAGTAATGTCTCGTATCTGGTCTGAGCCTCAGACTCGGGTATGGGGTGTTACACTACAAAATGGAGATGATCACGATATGAGGGAGTAGAAGGAAAATAGTGTTTCGGTTTTAGAAATAAAGTGAGACAACCAATGATGATGGTCACACCTTCGGTTATGGAGAAAAGACGATGAAAGGAAAAGAATGAAGCTACTTACCCGATTCAACCAAGGAAGAAAGTGATCAACACGCAAGATGGAGAAGAGAGAATGGCTAGGAGGATTTGGCTACTGAGAGAGAAAAGAACAAGCAAGATTCGACCATAAAAAATATTAACTAAAGAAAAAGAGAGAAGGGTTGAAGAAATGGTGAAAAAGAAAAGAAGAGATGGAAAAAGAGGTGTCAGAGAGTTTCGGCCTACACTAAGGAAAAGATGAGCAAAATGGCTTGAGTGTTTCGGCAAGACAAGAGAAAAAGGTTGAAAAAGAAGGCACAAAATGTTCAAAAAGAAGAAAAACTTTGCATGCACAAAACTTGCAAAATGGCCATAGGAAATTCGCCCCCAAAATTCCCTTACCAAAACCGTATGCCCCTAACACCAAAAAGGTTTTAGTTGACCAATTTCTTTCCCCATGCACCTCCCTAAGATTCGCCAACATATCCCCTTATCTCTTTCCTTTACTTCTTTCCTTATTTTTCCCTTGATCTCCTCCTTTCTCTTTTCCTTAGTCTGACTTTCCATCATTAGAATGTTTTCCTTTCCTTCTATAGAGCCATGGCCGACACTTACCATCTTCCATCTGATTAGCACAAAAATAAAATAAAATCCAAAAGTTGCAATAGGTGGGACTCGAACTCCACCCCTTAAGCCCCCTTCATGTGACGCCTCACCACCTTGCTACTAGCTCCTCATTTGCTAGCAAAATACACACTTATTTCCTTAAATCTTGACGTCACTTGCCTTCTCCCCCTTAAGTGCTTAAACATAAAAATTCTACCAAGGCCCAACTCAACCCCAAGCCTTCTTAGGGTCCCTAAACATACACAACTGACACTCTTAGCTAGCCTAACGCATGGTATAATGTAAAACATAAAATCCCGAATTTTAGGATGTTACAATTCTACCCCCTTAAAGAAATTTCGGCCTCGAAATTTACCTGATTAAAAGAGATGAGGGTATTGTTGCCGGATCGTGTCCTCTGGCTCCCATGTAGCTTCCTATGACCCGTGATTAAGCCATAATACTTTGACTAATGGAACTAACTTCCTTCTCAGCACCTTAATATCCCGATCTAAAATCTGCACTGGCTCTTCTTCAAAAGACAAGTCAGGTCTTATCTCAACTTCCTCCACTGGCACTACATGAGACGGATCCGAACGATAACGCCTTAACATCGAGACATGGAATACGCTATGTATATGACTTAACTCCGGAGGTAACTCAAGCTGATAAGCCACTGGCCCAACACGTTTCAATACACGGTAAGGTCCGATAAATCTAGGGCTCAACTTGCCCTTCCGTCCAAATCTTAAGATCTTTTTCCAAGGTGAGACCTTCAAAAAGACCTGATCACCCACAGAGAACTCTATCTCCTTCCGTTTTAGATCCGCGTATGATTTCTGTCTGTCCGAAGCTTCTTTTAATCGAGCCCGAATTACCTTTACTTTTTCCTCTGTCTCCGAGATCAATTTTGGACCGAACAATCGCCGCTCCCATTTCATGACCAAGTAGGAGTACGACACCTACGACCATACAACGCCTCATAGGGTGCCATCTGGATCTTGGGATTGATAACTATTGTTGTATGCAAACTCTGCCAATGGTAGAAAATCTTCCCAACTACCCCTGAAGTCGATCACACAGCCCCTTAACATGTCTTCTAGAATCTGGATTACTCTCTCCGACTGACCATCAGTCTGCGGATGAAACGCCGTGCTAAAATTTAGTTTTGTACCCAAAGCTTCATGTAAAGCCTTCCAGAACCGTGATGTAAACCTAGGATCCCTGTCCGATATAATAGACACTGGTACCCCATGCAACCTCACGATTTACGCTATATACAACTTGGCCAACCGCAACGTATAATGCATGCGAACAGTAGGAAATGAGCAGACTTCGTTAACCAATCCACTATTACCCATACTGAATCTTTCTTAGTAGGCGTTAAAGGTAACCCACTAACAAAGTCCATCGTTATCCTTTCCCATTTCCATAGTGGGATTTTCACCGGTTGTAGCAACCCTGAAGGCAGTTGATGGTCCGCCTTCACCTGTTGACATGTCAAGCACTTGCTCACGAAATCAGTAACCTCCCGTTTCAACCCTGGCCACCAATACTGCTCACGGAGGTCTCAGTACATTTTTTTCCCCCGGGGTACATAGCATATGGGCTACTATGCACCTCACGCAGAATCATTTGTCTCAATTCAAAGTCCCTGGGCATACAAACTCTTTCGCGGAAACACAATACTCCATCACTATTTAATCCAAAATCCCCTATCTCACCAAGTTCCACTTGCAGAAGCCTAGAACCCAACCTTTCATCTAACAACTGCTTTTCCTTAATCTGACTTAACCACGCAGGCTTCACTTGAAGTTCAGCTAACAAGCTACCATCTTCATAAAGGCTGAGATGAGCGAACATCGCTCTCAAATCCGATATCACCTTACGACTCAACGCATCTGCCACTACGTTAGCTTTACCTGGGTGATACTCGATTGAGCAGTCATGATCTTTCAACAATTCTATCCACCTCCGCTGTCTTAAGTTCAACTCCTTCTAGGTAAGGAGGTACTTAAGACTCTTATGGTCTGTGTAGATAATCGACTTCTCCCCGTACAGATAGTGTCTCCATATCTTCAGAGCAAATACCACTGTATCTAACTCCAAATCATGAGTGGGATAGTTCACCTCATGCGGCCTTAATTGATGAGATGCATAAGCCACCACTTTCCCCCTTGCATCAACACTGGCGCTTCTGTCAGAATCTTCTTCAATCTCTCAAAGCTTTCTTGCTGCTTATCTGACCACACAAACAGTACTCCCTTACGCAATAGTTTAGTTAGGGGTGCAAGAAATCAACGAAAACCCCTCAACGAATCGCCTATAATACCCGGTAAACCTAGAAAACTTGAGTGCTCGCATCGACTTCGGTGGCTTCCAAATTAATACAACCTCGATCTTCCGGGGATCAACTCTAATTCCCTCGGCAGACATAACATTCCCCAAAAAGGTCACTTCCCTCAGCCAAAATTCACACTTATTGAATTTGGCATATAGCTGCTTCTCCCTTAATATCTGCAATACGACCCGTAGATGCGAATCATGCTCCTCTTCTGTCTTTGAGTACACCAAGATGTCATCTATGAACACTACCACAAACCGGTCTAGATAGGGTTGGAAGACTCGGTTCATCATGTCCATAAATGCAGCTGGTGCATTTTTCAACCTAAACGGCATCACCAAAAACTCGTAATGCCCATAACGAGTTCGGAACGTAGTCTTGTGAATATCCGCCTCCTTGACCTTTAGCTGGTGATACCCCGATCTCAAATCTATCTTCGAGAAGACCGAAGCTCCCTGCAACTGATCGAACAGATCATCGATCCTCGGTAACGGGTACTTGTTCTTGATCGTCAACTTATTCAATTGTCTATAATCGATGCACATACGCATCGACCCATCCTTTTTCTTAACAAACAAAACCGACGCTCCCCATGGTGACACACTTGGTTGAATAAATCCATGGTCCAACAACTCCTGAATTTGAGCTTTAAGTTCCACTAGCTCCTTCGGCGCCATTCTGTAAGGAGCAATGGACACCGGAGCCGTTCCTGGCAATAACTCAATACAAAATTTCACTTCCCGATCCGGAGGCAATCCTGGAAGCTCCTCGGGAAAGACGTCTGAAAACTCTTTCACCATTCTAACACTCTCTACCGACAACTCTTTAGCATCCAAAGCACTGATAAAGGCTAAGAACACTTCACACCCCTTTCGTACCAACCTTTTCGCCTTTAAAGCAGATACCACATTAGATAGATAATTTCTTCTTCCACCTATCATCATCACTTCCTTACCCTCTGAAGTTCTTAGTACCATCCGCTTTTGCAAAGACACCCAAGTTCGCACGATGCTTAACTAGCCAGTCCATGCCCAATATAAGGTCGAACTCCCCGAACGACAGTTCCATCAAATCTGCCAGAAATACTACTCCCTGAACTTCTAAGGGCACATCCCTAAACAATTTATTTATTACCACCGACTATCCTAAAGGGCTAATCACAGTTGTTTCTCTAACAGTAATCTCAGATCTAATATTCAAAGTTCCAGACACAGCACATGCAACATACAAATGGGTGGATCCAATGTCTATCAAAGCGGAAAAAGGTACATCAGATATGAAAAACGTACCGGTTATGAAATCCGGTGCATCGCCATCCTCTCGACGTCTGACCGCATAGACCAACCCCGGTTGTCTCGCCTCTGTGTTACCCCTATTATCGGTACCTCTACCTGGTGCACCCTGACCTCGTCGCATGCCATTACCACCTCGACCTGGCCCACGGCCTCTCAGCGGCTGCTGAGCGCCTCCTGCTGGCTGCACAAATCTGTTACGAACTACCTGAGTCTGAGCAGGCTCTCGAGGGAAATCCCTAAATTGATGGTCTTTGGATCCACATCTGAAACATCCATCAGTTCTCTTCCAACATTCACCCGAGTGAAGTTTTACACAATCCACACAAGGTCAGAATCGATTGGTAGTAGCCGAGCACTCACTCAAACCGGGTCCTCATTCCCGGGCCTTTTCTGAAATCCTCTAGCAGGACCTGAATACCCAGAGTCTCTCTTGTTCCTGCCCCTATCCTTGTCTCAATTTTGCCGTTCCAAGTGTTTTACTTCTTCAGCAATCTTAGCTTTTTCCACGAGTGTAGCAAAATTCCTCTCCTTTTGTGGGGCTATCAATACCCGTAACTCATCACGCAACCCGTCCTCAAAACGCACACAGCGTTCGTAATCAGTCGGCACAATTCTCCGAGCATACACCGCTCGGGACGCAAAACTCCGCCTCAGATATCGCCACGCATCTACTTCCTTGAACCAGATTTAGGAATTCCTTTCTTCGGGCATCCACATAGCTAGCCCCGACCTATTTCCCCTGGAATGTTGTCTTAAAGAAATCCCAGGTAATACGATCAGCCTGAGTGCCTTCCCAAACAGTGAGCCACCACTGATACGCCTCATCTCTCAACAATGACATAACCCCTTTCAGTTTCTGCTCAGCTGTGCAATCCAGATCGTCCATAATCCACTCCACCGCCTCAAGCCAGTACTCCGCTACACTTGGGGCTACACCCAAAATACCTCTAAAAACTTCGGCCCCATTCGATCTAAGTCGCTCGGATATCGACCCACGAGCTGCCGTCCCAGTTCTTACCCCAGCAACCCTTTCCAGAACTCGTAACATTGCTTGGGACAGAGCATCGTCCTCTCTCATTAGATCATGTGACCCAGCTTCAGTCACCGGTGACGCAGGTGCGTCCATTTTCGGCATATGTCCAGATGCCTCAGATACAACTCTAGCACCTCGGCCTCTACCACGTCCACGTTTACCGTGTCCACGTCCTCTAGCGCTCATGTTTGCTAAGTCGATTTAATCTGATTACGAGTCTTATGAATCAGTATGCTATTCAATGTTTATTAAACAATGTTTTATGGAGTATAGAGAGTAAAGTTGTTTTCGCAAAACGTATCCTAAAGTCTCAATCTCTATAGTTTTAGCTCCTAAGCTAAAAGTTCTAGAGTATTTCTATTTTGTGGAGTCTTCTTACCACAGTCATACCACAATAATCATAAAATGAAAACAAAAACTTACTGACTTGGTGCTGGATACCCGTGGTGCCATACTTTCTCTAAAACATGTATTTATAAATCGAATTTCAAACAGTTTTTGGAAAATATTTTTGAACCCAAACCATAGCCGAGTTTTGCAACCGGGCTCTGATACCATAAAATATAACACCCCAAACCTGGCCCATGCGGTATGACCAGATCTGGCATGTCACATGAAGAAAACGTATAAAGAACTTGTGGTTCTTACTAAAGTAGGCGTTATTTGATTATAGTTAAGAAAACAAGTTTGGTTATAAATATTCGATAAAATACTACTAATCTCGAAAGGTTGATTGATGAATTGAAAATCGAACTAGTGAACTTTAAAACCGTGACTTTTGAAAATGACGTTGATAATTCGAAAGAGAATCCAAGTTAAATTATTTGTATATACATTTTTTATGAAATCCATTTGTTATTCAATTTTGGAAAACTGTTATTTATGATCTCAAAAAAATCCCCGTTTAAAACAATTCAAGATAAATAATAAGTACGTCAAAACATAAAACATATCACAGAGGCCTTATTACAACTTTAAACCCAAAATAGTAAAAGTAATGAAATAAAGCGGAAAAGAAGTTTACTAATGCTCGAAAACATCATTCCTAAAGTATGGCCTCCACCGAGTTATCCATGGCCCCAAGTCCTCATTACTGAGCATCACCTGCAAGGATTAAGAAAGAAAGGGGGTGAGTGACAAGAACTCAATGCATAATCCCTTACCATCATCCACCGGGCCCGAACCCAGATAGCAACATCTTGGGCCTAAGCCCATTTACATAAAAGTATTTAAAAGAAATGAATGCAACCCAACCCATCCATCCATCACACCCCCGACCAGCCAATCACACCTGTGGGGATCAAGTCAACCCACCCTGCCGCTCACACCAATTTGCAGTCAAGCTGCTAAAGTATAATATTTTTGTGGCCATGCCACCGAAATCATAATTAAGCACAATAACAAGCGAATTGTGGCTATGCCACTAGGCTACACTACTCTCCATACAATTTTTCCCAACCCATGCAAAATGTAAAGATGCAACATAAGAAAAGTATATTCACATATATAGCAACCATTAATCTAATGAAATATTTTGATGAATCGGCCCATTAAAGCACTTTGGTAAATCAGCCCACTAAGGCATTCTAGCAAATTGGCCCGTTAAGGTATTTTGGTAAATCGACCCATAAGGGCATTTTCATAAAAACGGCCCATTAAAGCTTTTTAGTAATTCGGCCCATAAGCGCATTTTTTTAATTTTACAAATTAATACCGATTTTGACAGATCTTAAAATTAACGTTGTTTAAACAAGTTACTCGATTCTTGCCATATTACGGTTATTAGATTCGAAGCAACAACGATCTATTTTCCAACATGATGGTGAATCACGAATCTATAGGATTTCGATGTGAGATTACACACTGATTACGGTAAGACTAAACCTTCTTGATCAATTCAAGACTCACGCCACCATAACACTCGATTAACTAACAAGAGATAGTGTCTTAATCCAAATCTAAATAAAATGATCTAAAGAAATGCTTACCCTTAGTATCGTGAACGACTACGATTTGCCTACTCTCACCAGAAGATGGTCCACAACCTGGTGGAAAATCCCGAACTGCTGATACCGCCCTACGTTTGAACTTGGGAGTAGAGATTGCAAGTCCACTCCCTTTTTGCCCTTCTATCGATTTTCCTCTAATAATGCTACCACTTGCCTCCATTGAAAGTGTCTCAATCAGAATAATACTACGATGAGAGAAAATAGTTATCTAAGGAGAGGGTTTCGGCTTACCACTACTTCCAAAGGATCGACGAGTAGAGAAGATCGAGTGATTTAGTCCCTAATAATAATCGATTAGTCAAATCTATCGATCTGTTTAGCAAAATAACCAAGTAGCGATATCGAATAGACTAAGAAGAGACTCCTTACCTTAATCGATGATGAACCCGATTCCCACTGATTCAACTTATGACTAAGGATGAGTCGGCAAGGATGTGAGATTCGGCCAACCCCACAAAAACACTACAAAATGGAGATGATCACGATATGAGGGAGTTGAAGGAAAATGGTGTTTCAGTTTTAGAAATAAAGTGAGACAACCAATGATGATGGTCACACCTTCGGTTATGGAGAAAAGGAGATGAAAGGAAAAGAATGAAGCCACTTACCCGATTCAACCAAGGAAGAAAGTGATCAACACGCAAGATGGAGAAGAGAGAATGGCTAGGAGGATTCGGCTACTTAGAGAGAAAAGAACAAGCAAGATTCGACCATCAAAAATATTGACTAAAGAAAGAGAGAAGGGTTGAAGAAATGGTGAAAAAGAAAAGAAGAGATGGAAAAAGAGGTGTCTGAGAGTTTCGGCCTACACTAAGGAAAAGATAAGCAAAATGGCTTGAGTGTTTCGGCAAGACAAGAGAAAAGGTTGAAAAAGAAGGCACAAAATGTTCAAAAGAAGAAAAACTTTGCATGCACAAAACTTGCAAAATGGCCATAGGAAATTGGCTCCCAAAAATTCCCTTACCAAAACCGTATGCCCCCCTAACACCAAAAAGGTTTTAGTTGACCAATTTCTTTCCCCATGCACCTCCCTAAGATTCAGCCAACATATCCCCCCCTTATCTCTTTCCTTTACTTCTTTCCTTATTTTTCCCTTGATCTCCTCCTTTCTCTTTTCCTTAGTCTGACTTTCCATCATTAGAAAGTCTTCCTTTCCTTCTATAGAGCCATGGCCGGCACTTACCATCTTCCACCTGATTAGCACACAAAAAAAATTAAATCCAAAAGTTGCAATAGGTGGGATTCGAACTCCACCCCTTAAGCCCCCTTCATGTGACGCCTCACCACCTTGCTACTAGCTCCTCATGTGCTAGCAAAATACACACTTATTTCCTTAAGTCTTGACGTCACTTGCCTTCTCCCCCTTAAGTGCTTAAACACAAAAATTCTACCAAGGCCCAACTCAACCCCAAGCCTTCTTAGGGTCCCTAAACATACACAACTGACACTCTTAGCTAGCCTAACGCATGGTATAATGTAAAACATAAAATCCGGAATTTCAGGATGTTACAGATTAAGTTATGATTTTTTTATCAAATTAGTTGGATGGACATTCATCAAAGTTGTTATCTTTTTTATATGGATATATACTCAAATTTTGAGTGTCTTGGTGCAAATTGATATCAATCATAATACGAATTTGTTATGAATTTCATTGTAAAAATTTCAATGGATGCTTGTTTAAGATATTAAAATAAGTCAAAATTTAAGGTTTTTGGTTTCTAATTCAGTAATGATAAAACCTTATTTTGAGTTATTTCAGAAACTATAGAGTAATAAAAAAATATTTGTTTTGTCCTTTAACTGTTATGGAAAATTTTAAATTTGAATATTGGTATATTTATATATTTTTAAAATAACTTAACTGAAATAATAAGTTGCTTAAGTGACCTTTGTTATTGAAATTATTTTATTTTAAAATATAAAATGTTGTGTGCATGTAACTTAACCTACGTTAATATTGATCTACCTAAAGGAAGGTTAATATTTAAAAAAATTATATGTGCAACTGTGGTAATAAACATGTGACAATTATTCGATTTTACATGTGAGCAATAAATTGACCTAAAGGAAGATTTATTTTTCGACATGTTTTTATTGTCAGTCTTTGATTACTACAATAAGATATTACTTGCAAATTAATATTTTTGTCCAAAGATGAAATATTAATGGAGTTCCTGATATCTTGAGATGAAATTTACCTTTATTCAAATTATTTTGGTTTAAAATTGAAATATTTTGAAACAAATAAATTCAGATTTTGGCTTTGAGATTTAATTAAGAATGTCTAATATTTTAAATGAATTAGTTGAAACAAAATGCCACCAAAGTGACCTCTTTTGCGTAGATTAGTTTATTTAAAACATCAAGATGATTATATGTTTCTGTGATTCATGCATTTATTAATTGACCCAAAGATAAGTTAATATTTGACACAATTTCAACGACATCTGTGGTGATAAATGTGTGACAATTATAAGGTGCTTTATATGAGCAATAAGTTAGTCTAAAGATTGATTCATTATTTGACAAAACTTATTGTCAATGTTTGATTGCTACAACAAGAGTATAGCTTACTATTAATATTACTGCCCAAAGACTTGATATTAATGTTATGTTTAGTATCTTGAGATGATATTAACCACTATTTTGAATTTATTATTTACTTATGAATATTCATGTGAGCTTGTTTTTATCTATTTTGTTTTATATTCAGCTAGTTTACCTTTTGCTTCCACAATATCTGCTAGTATAAATTCTATACCCAAACTTAATGAAACTAATTTAAAGGAATGGAAAAGATAGTTACTTATAGTGCTTGGTTGTATGGACATAGACCTTGCATTAAGTGAAGAACAACCTACATCTTTCACTGCGACAAGAACCCCTGATGCTAAAAGGGATTTTGAGAGGTGGGATCGTTCAAACCGCATGAGTCTAATGATCATGAGCACCACATTCCAAAAGCCTTTAGGGGCACAGAATCTGAAAAGATTACTCAGGCCAAGGGTTTCCTTGAAGAAATTGAGAAATGTTTTGCCAAAAACAATAAGTTTGAGATAATATCACTTTTGACTTCTTTGATGCCAGTGAAGTATAAGGGTTAAGGAAACTTGAGGGAGTACATTATAGAGATGTTCCATGTTGCTTCAAGACTTAAGGAACTTAAGGTCGAGCTTTCTGAGGTGAAACACCCCAAACCCGGCCCACGAGCCTGAACCGAATCTGGTATGTTCCTTAAGTAAACCGGTTTCAAATTCTTTTGTTCCTTAGGAAAAACTTGTGCGATTTTAAAAAAAAACTATTGTTTTGAGTTGGGCTTGAGTTAAAAACCCATTAATCTTATTTTAAAGTCCAATTAATTAAGATAAAAAAATAATTAGGGTTTATCTTTAATTTACTTAACTTTAATTGAACATGATTCGTAACGTAGTAATTAAAAATAAAAGTAAAGAAATGTAACTTATGGCCTTATTACATCAAGTAAAATCCCAAAATAAAATTAAAATACTTAAATAAATTTAAGTATCCATATTGAATAAAACTTCAAGCTGAGCATGGCCATCCCTAAGCTTCCGCCGAACCCGGTCCATTATTGATCATCACCTGAAAAATAGTCCCACAACGGGGTGAGTCAACAGACTCAATGTGTACACAACACTAAAATTCAATAGATCAGGCATATATTTTCATATCAAATGCCTATTCATATAACAGAGAAAAACGATGATGCAACCCAAACCCAAACCTAGATGCCATTCGCTACACATCCCCGTACCAACCTGCACACCGTGGGGACTACTAAGTCAACCCTCCATCCGCTACACACCATCGAAGGCGATCATTGCAATGACGTGCTCATTGCCCATATAAAATTTGTGGCATAGCCACTCAGATAATTGTGTCATGAGACACCACATTCGAATAATGTAACCGGTTACCACATTCGGATAATGTGACCGAAGTCACCACATTCGGATAGTGAGACCGTAGTCATCACCTTCACTTCCCCTTTTCATATATCCCGAATGACCCATATTATTCATATCATGCATATCATACTTAAATTCTCATTCTTATAAATTTTCACATGTTATAACATATTTCGTAATCCTAATAGGAGTAGGAAACGTGCAGTACTTTGTACCATATTATGGTACCTTAGCCACATTCTTATAAACATGCATATATTACACATTACCATAAATCTTATTGAAAGTTAGTGTGGGTACACACCGATTCGCTTAACAAAGTCCTTGAAATCCCAAAAACCGATCTACCGATTTAGATCTTTAATGCCTATATTCAGTCAACATGGTAATCTTAAGAAAAGGCCTATTCGGCTATAAAACCAAATCCTAGTAGGATTTGTATCCTTAAAACTTACCTTGTCGCCGTTTTGAGGATTAATCAAATCCCGGAGACTTGTATTCTTCTCCCTTGAAGTTGGCTAACCACTAGATCCCTTGAATTGGTTAGTTTTCGGTTAAAGCAAATAGATCTAAATACTAAGAGAGAACCTATGCCGATTACATCCACTTACCTTGTGATGAAATTCCCAAAATTGATCCTTGCTTCCCTAGGGATGTCGAAATTCCTATAACCATATGTTAGATTTAATCTAACCTTAACACATAAAATATGGCCTTTGGCTCAATATACATGTGTCTTACCTTAAATCCTTGAATCCCGAAACTCTCTTAGCCAAAATTCCTTAGATCTGAAATCCCGGAATTCCTCCTTGTATATTCGGTCAAGAGACAACAAAAGGGTCAGTTCCTAGATCTCGATTTAAAGAATTTGAAGAGCAAAAATCCATTTTTCTTACCTTAATACCTCAGTCGATTGCACCCTTGCTTGGAGTCACAAAGATTCAGCTTGACAAAAGAAAGAGAGAAGAGAAGAGAGGACTAAGAATTCGACAGAGAAAGGAGGAAGCACAAATTGATGAGTAGCCCCCCTTCCTTTTATAGCCGAAATTATCATCTAAGGAGTCCCTTACTTGGCCACCACTCTTCCTTTGTGATAACTTTATCACCTTAATTTAAAATAATTAAAAGAATAATCCTTTAATTATCTCTCCAAATTAAATCCTTATTTATCCCCCTAATTAGCCGAATTTTAAAGAGAATAAAACTCCTCTTTTTTAGAAGCCCTGTGCCGTCCACCTCTCTGCTTCTAGAAGCAAAAAAAAAAAATTTCTTTATTTGCTTCCCATGTGACTCGAACCTTGGCCCAATTCCTTTGTATGTGGCACCATTTCCATAGGCCCTAAGTGCCATCTTCAGGCCACTTTCCCAAGCCTGTCTGTGTGTCAAATTTCACATACTTTTTCTTTTAAGGCCACCTTGCCTTAATTTCCTCTTTTAGACTTTAAAACTCGACATTTCTAAGTCATTTCTAAGTTTCCTAAAATTTTCGTTCGGCTCTGTAAACTTGACATTTTCTTACATTTCCAAGTTTCCAGAAATGTGCACTTTCCTATTTTGATTCATTTCCAAATCATTTCCATCCATTTCCAAGTTTCCAAAAATGTTCACTTTCCATTTTTAAACTTAACATTTCCATACATTTTCAGGTTTCCAAAAATATTCAAAATTTATTCTTAGTACATAAAGCATGTCACTTCGTACATCTTAACCGAAAATGCATAGGCCCTTTCCAGAATGTTACAGTTCTACCCCCCTTAAAATAATTTCGTCCTCGAAATTTTCTAACTAAAATAATTGAGGGTATTGTTGTCGCATTGCCTCTTCTGGTTCCCACGAAGCTTCCTCCAATCCATGGTTGCGCAATAACACTTTGACTAGAGGAACTGACTTCCTCCGTAGCACTTTCACATCACGTTCCAATATTCGAATCGGCTCTTCCTCGTAGGATAAGTCTGGCCTTAGCTCTACTTCTTCGACAGGTACCACATGAGACGGATCCGATCGGTAACGACGTAGCATGGATACATGGAATACGTCATGCATCTGCGCAACTCGGTGGCAACTCCAATTGGTATGCCATCGCTTCAACTCGCTTCATTGCTGATAGGGCCCTATAAACCTTGGGCTTAACTTCCTTTTGCGATCAACCTCATTACCTTTTTCCAAGGCGAGACTTTCAAAAATACTTGGTCTCCCACTTCAAACTCTATTTCCATTCGCTTAAGGTCTGCGTCGACTTACGCCTATCGAGGCTTCCTTTAACCGTGCTCGAATCATCTCAACCTTCTCTTGATTTGACCACTAACTCTGGACCCAAAACTCGACGTTCTCCTAACTCACCCCAACAAGTAGGAGTTCTACACTTCCGACCATACAATGCTTCATATGGTGCCATCCGAATGCTAGCCCGATAGCTATTGTTGTAGGCGAACTCACTAAAGGCAAATAGTCTTCCCAACTTCCTCGAAATCCATCACACGACCTCTCAACATATCCTCCAAAGACTTGTATAACTCGTGCATCGCCTGCGTGCGATTGTGGATGAAAAGCCGTAGTGAAGTCCAACTTAGTGCCTAAAGCTTGATGCGGTGCCCTCCGTAACCGAGACGTAAACCTTGGGTCTCTGCCGGAGATGATCGATACCGGTACTCCATGTAACCTCACAATTTCGCCACATATAACTTAGCGACTTACAAGAGAATAGTCAACTCTTACCGGGATGAAGTGTGCGGACTTAGTCAAACGGTCCACTATCACCCATACCGAGTCTTTCTTAGTAGGCGTAAGGGAAGCCCACTAACGAAATCCATGGTAATTCTCTCCCACTTCCATTGCGGAATCTCGATTGGTTGAAGCAATCTGATGGAACTTGGTGTTCACCTTAACTTGCGACACGTCAAACATTTCCCCACAAATTCGATCACTTCTTGCTTAAGATCGGACCACCAAAATTGTTCCCTTAGATCTCTCATGCGACAATGCCTCCGGGATGCATAGCATAAGGGCTACTATGCGCCTCCCAAAGAATCCTTTGTCTTAACTCCTTGTCCTTCGGCATACAGACTTTTCCTTTGTAACACAATACTCCTTCATCATTAACGCCATAATCCTTTAATTCCCGCTCGCACTTGCACGTAACTTAGCACTTAGATCCTTATCAACCAACTGTCCCTCTTTCACCTCCTTCAGCCATGTGGGCTTGACTTGAAACTCTGCCAATAGGCTTCCATCATCGTACAAACTTAAGTGAGCGAACATAGCCCTTAGATCCGACACAACCTTCCGACTTAGGGCATCAGCTACCACATTCGCCTTGCCCGGATGATATTCTATTGAACAGTCGTAGTCCTTCAACAACTCAACCCACCTTCGTTGCCTCAAGTTCAACTCCTTCTAAGTCAACAGATACTTAAGGCTCTTGTGGTCTATGTAGATCACTGACCTTTCTCCAAAGAGGTAGTGCCTCCAAACCTTAAGGGCGAAAACCACTGCTGCCAACTCTAAGTCATGAGTTGGGTAGTTAACCTCATGAGGCCTTAGTTGCCGAGACGCATAAGCGACTACTTTTCCTTCTTGCATTAGCACACATCCTAATCCCGTATGCGAAGCGTCACAGTACACCACAAAATCCTTCCCAGCCTCCGGCTGAATTAACACTGGAGCCTCCGTCAACACCTTCTTAAGCTTTTCAAAGCTCTTCTGTTGCTTATTCGTCCATTCAAAAGGTACTTCCTTCCTTAGTAACTTTGTCAAGGGCGCGGTTATTGACGAGAATCCTTCCACAAACCTTCTGTAATAGCCTGCCAACCCTAAGAAACTTCGGATCTCAGCCACGGACCTAGGTGGTTTCCAATCCAACACTGCTTCGATCTTCTTAGGATCCACTCTTATTCCTTCTACGGATACCACATGTCCTAGGAATGCCACCTCCTTAAGCCAAAATTCACACTTGCTGAATTTGGCATAGAGCTTCTTCTCCCTTAATACTTGCAGCACAATTCGGAGGTGCTCATCATGCTCCTCTTCAGACTTGGAGTACACCAAAATATCGTCGATGAACACAACGACGAACCTATTCAAGTATGGTTGGAAAACCCAGTTCATCATATCCATGAACGCGCCGAGCGTTCGTCAATCCAAACGGCATCACCACAAACTCAAAATGGCCGATCTCTTGTCCTAAGAGCGGTCTTATGGATATCCGCCTCCTTCACCTTCAATCGGTGATATCCCGACCTTAAGTCTATCTTTGAGAATCTGCATGCCCCTTCACCGATCGAACAAGTCATCGATCCTTGGTAAAGGATACTTGTTCTTGATGGTCACTTATTCAATCGACGGTAATCTATGCACATACGCATAGTTCCGTCCTTCTTCTTACAAAACAGAATGGTGGTGCTCCCCATGGAGACACACACTGGTCGTATGAACCCACGATCCAACAACTCTTGGATTTGAGCCTTGAGCTCAACTAACTCCTTTGGCGCCATTCGGTATGGAGCGATTAACACGGGAGTTGTTCCTGGCAACAAGTCTATTCCAAATTCCACCTCCTTATCTGGGGGTATTCCTGGTAATTCCTCCGGAAATACATCTTCAAAGTCTTTCACTGTTCTAACTCCACTGACACCTTCTTCCTTTCCACCTAACGCACTCACGAAGGCTAAGAACGCCTTGCACCCTTTCTTAATTATTTTCTCAGCCTTCAATGCCGAAACTACGTTGGACAGGTAGTTTCTTCTCTCTCCGATCATTACTACTACTTCATCCTCTGGGGTCCTTAGTTCCATTCGTTTAGCCGCACAATCCAACACGACTCGGTGCTCTACTAGCCAGTCCATTCCAAGTATAAGTTCAAACTCCCCAAAAGGTAGTTCCATTAAGTCAACCCAAAAGTTCACTCCCTGAATCTCTAGGGGTACATTCCGAAAGATCTTATCCACCATTACAGTTTGGCCTAATGGGCTTACTACAGTTTTCTCCCTATCAGAAAGTTCAGAGTCTAGGCCTAGTGTTTCCACTACACTACATGCAACATATGAATGGGTCGAGCCCACATCAATTAAGGCATAATAAGTCTTTCCATAAATAAGGAACGTACCGGTTATAACGTCCGGTGCGTCTCCGTCCTCCCTACGGCGAACCGCATAAACCAAACCTGGTTGCCTTGCCTCAGCATTAGCAGCACCTCTGCCCTGTGCTCCACGTCCTCTACCGACACCGTTACCTCGATTACTCGAACCACGACCTTGTTGAGGTTGCTGTCCGCCTCTACCAACCTGACTAACATTCTGAGCGGCTGGTCGACTTCCATCTGGTTTCTTAGGACAATCCTTGAGCATATGGTCCTTGGACCCACACCAAAAACATCCTCCTGTCTTTTTCCAGCACTCCCCTAAGTGCTTCTTCCCACAATGTTCACAGGGACGATACTGCCATCCTGCACCAGCTTGCTGATTTTGCGGCCCATCAACTCTAGTCCTCTTTTGAGCCTTCCCAGACGATCCAAAACCTCTTTTGGGCCTATTCTGATCCACAGTCTGCTTTGTAGAATCTTTGATTCCCTCAGCCACTTTGGCCTTTTCTACCAAAGTAGGAAACTCCCGCTCCTGATGCGGTGCTATTAACAGTCTCAGATCATCCCTTAGCCCGTCCTCAAAACGGACATAGCGCTCATGCTCAGTTGCCACTACTCCTCGAGCATAGCGGCTCAACCTCAGGAATTCAGCTTCATATTCCGCGACGGACTTGTTCCCTTGAACCAGCCCCAGAAAAGCCTTCTTTTGCTCATCTGTATACCTGGTTCCCACATATTTCTTCTGAAATGCTTCCTTAACATATTCCCGTCGATCCTCACCGTGTGGCACCATCTCTAGACGCTTAACCACCACCGATACGCTTCATCGCGTGAATAAAGGTGCCACCATTCCTTTTAACTTCTCCTCGAGGTCAAGTCAAGCTCATCCATGATGCGCTCTGTTGCTTCCAACCAGTACTCAGCTAAACTGGGTGCCACACTCGATACTCCACGAAACATTTCGGCTCCATTAGCTCGGAGCCGCTCAGGCACAGACTTACGGGTTCCCGAATTTCCTCCTGCACCAGCCACCAACTCCAAAACTCGCAAAGACTGCGACGCGACATCATCCGTCCCCTTCTCTGAGCTTGCGCTCAACACCAACAGATGGGGCTGGTGGTGGTGGTGGTATCTCATTGTCAGACACTGTCATCCTTCCTCTACCTCGTCCACGACGACCACGTCCTCTAGAGCTCATTTCTAACGTCGTGATCTGATTAAGAAGTTTTATGAATTAGTCTTTGTTTCACTTGATTACCCGCGAAGAAATTTTATGAAAAGAGTTTTAGGAGTGGTTCTTTCGTATGCACACACAGTCTTTCCATTCATTCATCCATACATCCATCAAACAATCATGAACTCTCGCTCATTCAGAGAAAGGTTGTAGTTTTCATTGTTATTGTTTTTTTTTCTTCCACTACCTGTGGTATTTTCGTAATTACATCCTACAGGTATTTTCGTAATTTTTCAAAAGGAAAAAAAGTTCCTTGGTGATTTTGTCACAAAGTATTTTGGTATTTTTAAATTTACTGGGTATTTTGGAAAAATTTTGAAATCAGGGTATTTCAAAATTTTGACCTCGGGTATTTCTTAATTTTTCACAAGCCTGGTAAATTTGTAAAATTTAATAAACCGGGCATATTTCCAAAAGTTGCAAAACTTTGAGGGTTCTTTTTGAGAATTGTACTTTCCAAAATGGTGATGTTACAAAAATTTTGGAAATCATGGTCATTTTGGTAATTTTGTAAGTTAGGGGCAATTTTGTAATTTTCCAAAATCAAGGTATCTTTGTTAGTTTGAAAATTAGGGTTTTTGAACATTGATAAGATAATGAAATTTTGGCAAAACTGTTGGGTAGTTGGTTATTTTATAAACCAAGGGTATTTTGGTAATTTTACCACTAGGGGCATTTTTGTATAAATCGGAAATCTTTCGGAAAATTTTGTAAAGATGGTTTTCATGAATTTAGAAGAAAGTTTTAAGAGTTCTAAAACTAAGGTTTTGTTGTTTTAAAAAAAAACACGGCTAGTTCCCTTTCGGTTTTAGTTATTGTGTTTAGCCTATGACCGAGTCCTCTTGGTCAAGGTGAACCAAAGCTACACACCGTGCAGGATTCGAGTGGAGAGGAGGTGAGTCACGCGGATCGCTTAAATACCAAGCTCCCACCGAAACCATTCCTGACATGCGCATTGCAGGTTGCCACACCTGCGAGCCCTCCAGGTTAGGGTGAACCAAAGCTACGCACTGCAGGATTCTGCGAAGAGGAGGTGAGTCACTAGGATCGCTAAATACCGTGCTATTCTCGATCCAATCCTGACATGCGCATGTGGGGTTACCACACCCTAACTTAGTGACTTAGCCATGGGTTTGTTTAACGTTCCTTAAGTCTTATGTGTTTGTGTTTGAGTAGACTAGTCCTAGGGTTCAAGTTCCTATCATGCTTTTCTACGTTCCATTCCTTTTCTACCCTTCCATATTTCATAACACATAATCACACTAATAGTTAGGGTACTTACCGTGGATCATGGTCGGAGACTTAGGAGCCATGCCAGAAAACCTGTTTATTTCATAAAATCCTTTCAAAAAGCTTACTTGGCTCGATTTGAAAACGTTATGGGCCTTAGCCCATAGGCTGAGAGTTTAAAACTGGGCTCTGATACCAAACTGAAACACCCCAAACCCGGCCCACGAGCCTGAACCGAATCTGGTATGTTCCTTAAGTAAACCGGCTTCAAATTCTTTTGTTCCTTAGGAAAAACTTGTGCGATTTTAAAAAAAAAACTATTGTTTTGGGTTGGGCTTGAGTTAAAAACCCATTGATCTTATTTTAAAGTCCAATTAATTAAGATAAAAAAAAATTAGGGTTTATCTTTAATTTACTTAACTTTAATTGAACATGATTCGTAACGTAGTAATTAAAAATAAAAGTAAAGAAATGTAACTTATGGCCTTATTACATCAAGTAAAATCCCAAAATAAAATTAAAATACTTAAATAAATTTAAGTATCCATATTGAATAAAACTTCAAGCTGAGCATGGCCATCCCTAAGCTTCCGCCGAACCCGGTCCATTATTGATCGTCACTTGAAAAATAGTCCCACAACGGGGTGAGTCAACAGACTCAATGTGTACACAACATTAAAATTCAATAGATCAGGAATACATTTTCATATCAAATGCCTATTCATATAACAGAGAAAAACGATGATGCAACCTAAACCCAAACCTAGATGCCATCCGCTACACATCCCCGTACCAACCTGCACACCGTGGGGACTACTAAGTCAACCCTCCATCCGCTACACACCATCGAAGGCAGTCGCTACAGTCGACGTGCTCATCGCCCATATAAAATTTGTGGCATAGCCACCAGATAATTGTTTCATGAGACACCACATTCAGATAATGTAACCGAAGTTACCACATTCAGATAATGTGACCAAAGTCACCACATTCAGATAGTGAGACCGTAGTCATCACCTTCACTTCCCCTTTTTCATATATCTCGAATGACCCATATTATTCATATCATGCATATCATACTTAAATTCTCATTCTTATAAATTTTCACATGTTATAACATATTTCGTAATCCTAATAGGAGTAGAAACGTGCACAGTACTTTGTACCATATTATGGTACCTTAGCCACATTCTTATAAACATGCATATATTACACATTACCATAAATCTTATTGAAAGTTAGTGTGGGGTACAAACCTGATTCGCTTAACAAAGTCCTTGAAATCCCGAAAAACTGATCTACCGATTTAGATCTTTAATGCCTATATTCAGTCAACATGGTAATCTTAAGCAAAGGCCTATTCGGCTATAAAACCAAATCCTAGTAGGATTTGTATCCTTAAAACTTACCTTGTCACCGTTTTGAGGATTAATCAAATCCCGGAGACTTGTATTCTTCTCCCTTGAAGTTGGCTAACCACTAGATCCCTTGAATTGGTTAGTTTTCGGTTAAAGCAAATAGATCTAAATACTAAGAGAGAACCTATGCCGATTACATCCACTTACCTTGTGATGAAATTCCCAAAATTGATCCTTGCTTCCCTAGGGATGTCGAAATTCCTATAACCATATGTTAGATTTAATCTAACCTTAACACATAAAATATGGCCTTTGGCCGAATATACATGTGTCTTACCTTAAATCCTTGAATCCCGAAACTCTCTTAGCCAAAATTCCTTAGATCTGAAATCACGAAATTCCTCCTTGTATATTCGGTCAAGAGACAACAAAAGGGTCAGTTCCTAGATCTCGATTTAAAGAATTTGAAGAACAAAAATCCATTGTTCTTACCTTAATACCTCAGTCGATTGCACCCTTGCTTGGAGTCACAAAGATTCGGCTTGACAAAAGAAAGAGAGAAGAGAAGAGAGGACTAAGAATTCGACAGAGAAAGGAGGAAGCACAAATTGATGAGTAGCCCCCCTTCCTTTTATAGCCGAAATTATCATCTAAGGAGTCCCTTACTTGGCCACCACTCTTCCTTTGTGATAACTTTATCACCTTAATTTAAAATAATTAAAAGAATAATCTTTTAATTATCTCTCCAAATTAAATCGTTATTTATCCCCCTAATTAGCCGAATTTTAAAGAGAATAAAACTCCTCTTTTTTAGAAGCCCTGTGTCAATCCACCTCTCTCTCTTTCTAGAAGCAAAAAAAAAAATTTCTTTATTTGCTTCCCATGTGACTCGAACCTTGGCCCAATTCCTTTGTATGTGGCGCCATTTCCATAGGCCCTAAGTGTCATCTTCAGGCCACTTTCCCAAGCCTGTCTGTGTGTCAAATTTCACATTCTTTTTCTTTTAAGGCCACCTTGCCTTAATTTCCTCTTTTAGACTTTAAAACTCGACATTTCTAAGTCATTTCTAAGTTTCCTAAAATTTTCGTTCGGCTCTGTAAACTTGACATTTTCTTACATTTCCAAGTTTCCAGAAATGTGCACTTTCCTATTTTGATTCATTTCCAAATCATTTCCATCCATTTCCAAGTTTCCAAAAATGTTCACTTTCCATTTTTAAACTTAACATTTCCATACATTTTCAGGTTTCCAAAAATATTCAAAATTTATTCTTAGTACATAAAACATGTCACTTCGTACAACTTAACTGAAAATGCATAGGCCCTTTCCAGGATGTTACATGAGGAATTGCTTGTTCTTATGGTTTTGGTATCGCTTTCTGAACAGTTTAACCAATTTAAAATTAGTTAAAATTGTCAAAATGAGAAATGGACTATAAATGAGCTTATTTATCATTGTGTGCAAAAGGATGAAATGTTGAAACATGATAAGTCTGAAAGTGCTCATTTGACTAGTGCCTCTAAAGATAACAACTTACATTCTGAATAGAGTACCCACTAAAGCAGCTGCAAAATACCTTATGAGCTTTGGACAGGTTGAAAGCCTAGTCTAAAGCACTTTCACATTTGGAGATGTCCAGCTGAGGTAAGGCCTTATAGGCCACATAAAAAGAAATTGGACTTCAAAACAATAAGCAACTACTTTATTTGTTATTTTGAGCGATTTATGGACTATAAGTTTTATGATCCTACAAATAGAAATATTTTTTTAGACGGAAACTGCAACATTTTTGAGGATGTTGAGTTTGGAGGGAGAAATAAGGTTAGGTACATTGCTTTTGAGGAGGAATTGGATTCTAACTCAGTTTCTACTATCACTTTTGACGATGTTCAAGTTCTCATACCTATCATTGATCAATAAATGAATCTAGAACCTCAACAAGACAATGTTGAACAACTCCCTATTCAAGATGAAGTAATTGTTCCAAAAGAACAAACACAACAACCTCAAGAATAAGTGCCATTAAGGAGGTCTAAGAGAGAGAGGAGAAATTCTATTTCAAATGATTATGTTGTATTTCTCCAAGAACATGAGGATGACAATGGAATGATGGAAGATGATCCAATCAACTTTCGTCAAGCCATGAAAAGTTCTAATTTTCAACAGTGAATTGATGCCATGCAAGAAGATTATAAGTCTATGCAAGACAATAAAGTCTGGGAACTTGTCTTATTACCCGAAGGTGCAATACCATTTGGTTGTAAATGGATATTTAAAACCAAGAGGGATGCAAATGGTAATGTGGAGAGGTATAAGGCGCATCTTATAACTAAAGGATATACCCAGAAAGAAGACATTGATTTTACAAAGACTTTCTCTCCAATTTCATCGAAAGACTCTTTCAGGACAATCATGACACTTGTTGCTCATCTTGATCTTGAGTTACACTAGATGGATGTTAAGACTGTAATTTTCAATGACGACATTGAAGAAACAATTTATATGGTACAACTAGAAAACTTTGAGTGGGGATAACCAAAGAATATGGTTTGCAAATTAACAAAATCCATCTATGGACTCAAACAAGCTTCCCGTAAATGGTACCACAAGTTTCATCAAGTAATTGTCTCATTCAATTTTGAGATGAATATTGTTGATGATTCTGTGTATCACAAACTCAGTGGGAGTAATTATATATTTCTAGTTCTATATGTCGATGACATTTTACTTGCCACTAATGATATAGGCTTATTGCACGAACCAAGAGGTTTTTATCTAAGAATTTTGAGATGAAAGATGTTGGGGACGCCTATTTTGTTTTAGGAATTTAGATACATTGAGACCGATCTCGAGGTGTTCTTGATTTGTCACAAAAGTTCTATATCTATAAAGTACTGAAAAGGGTTGGTATGCAAGGTTGTTGACTAAGTGACACCTCTATTGCTAAAGGAGAAAATTTTAATCTTACTAAATGCCTTAAAAGTAACCTTGAAATTCAAGAAATGCAAAATATTCCCTATGCATCAGTTTTTGGGAGTCTAATGTATGCTCAAGTATGTACGCGTCCGGATATTGCGTACATTGTTGGGATATTTGTCAAACATTTAACCAACTCTGGTATGGACCATTAGATAACAACCAAGAGGGTTATTAAGTATCTTCAGAGAACAAAATATTACATGCTTACATATCAGAGGTTTGATAGGTTAGAGATAATCAAGTATACAAACTCTGATTTTGATGGAATATTGATGCAAAATTTTGTCACCAGGGTGCAAATTGTGACAATAATTGGTAGTCCTTTATTCCAATAACAACAGGAGCACATTAAAGTCAAAGCATATTGACTTTAAGTTCCTGATTGTTAAAGTAAAATTTCAAAGTGGTTAGGTGCCTATAAAGCATATTGGGACAAACTCTATGATTGCGGACCCTTTTACTAAGGGACTACACCCAAGGTTTTATAAGAGCACACTACTCATATAGGTGTAATGTCATTCCAGGATATTCGGTTTTAGTGGGAGTTTGTAATTTTAAATGCTTTTTTGTTATAGACATATTATCGGTTATTTCAACTTAAGGTTTTTTTCTGCAAAAATAAAGTTTATTTGGTTTATTCACACTCTAATTTTCTGCATTGTTGGTTCACATTGCATGTAATTTCCATGATACACATCCATTCTTAATCTATGTCATTTTATTATGTTAATATATGTGATCAGGAATGGATTTAGTTACAATATATGTAACGAAAGTCACCTTGCTTCTATGTTAACATAATTAATGGACGAGATTGTTCGGAGTACCTGTTGGATATGATAGTAAAGTTTTGAGCTCATAAGGTTATATAATGACATGTAGTTATAAAGTAATTAATATATATATGTGGTCCAAGTATGAAATTGTTGGAAAATATGGACATCACATATATAATAATAGTAATTACATGTTATTATTTACTATCATAAAAGATTAGCCCAAATTAAAAGTGATCTAATTTGGTTAAAGTTTATAGGGCTTTAGTTATTAAATAAATTATGGGTCAAATATGTGTAGATACTATAGTAACTAATTTCTAATTGATGATAGGCTGATTAGAAATTAAGGTTAATGTGCAAAAGTGATATATTAGGGTCATGGTCCTCAAATTAGACATCCATAACTTTTCTAATATTCATCTTTATAAAAGATAGAGCCACCTTCTCTGAATTACTGGTGTGCTATTTTGGAAGATCAAAGGCATAAGATCTAAAGATTTCAAGAAATTGATGGATTTAGGTACGCTACCACATCTAGTTGTGTTCTTGATTTATTCTTATGATTTGACATGACAGATCCTGGTTTATAGTTTGTTAGGTTTTATATCAAATATTGTTTTACGATTAAACATAATAATCCAATTTAAAGGTAAAAATTAATTGTTTAAGATTGCTTCTAGTTTAAAAACTGGTTTGGCTTGAATACAAGTTTCAAAAGTTAATGTTACAACCTTATCTTAGTAAAGAAAAAGACTCAATTGGAAATTGGAAATTTTTTATTTTGAATTTTGATAATCACATATGCTTTGATTTTTTTATTGTTTAATCTTATTTTCAAGAATTAAACTTGAGAATTGATTTTTGAATACAATCTCCTTCATATGAAGATCATTTAAATTTAAAAATGAAAGCTTTTTATTTTTACTTGTCAAATATTTGTTCAGTTGCAACTAGATGATGTTGCTCCTAGTTATAAAACCAACTTTGAATGCTAGAAAATTGTTCACATAGTTTGAAAAATTCTTATGTTTGCGAGGTCTTGCCTAGAGAGTAATTCACTATAACCAAGTTAAAGTTGTGATTTAAGTTCAACTCACTCACCAAATTGCAACCTCACTCTTATACTTAGAACTAGATTGTTCTTCCTTAATGATTTTCCCCATAAAAGCATATATGTAAACCAATGAACACAATTTGATTTACTTAAAAAAAATTCAAAAAAAAAAACAAAGGTTCCTAATTGAACAAATAAAGCTCTCTCTTTCTTGTATATTTAGCCTACTTAAGCCATCAATATAGACATATAAGGCTTGTTTAGTTACAATCAATATCAATATTTAATTCCACTAAAATAGCCACTAAAAATTCCTTAATAAAGTGTACATTTGAAAGAGATATATTCGAAAGAGATTTTCTAGTCACCAAACTTAATTGAAGATCAAATATGTTGTTTAAAGGAACTTCGAGTGTATTGAAAGACTGAATCCAGTTGTAACATCCTGAAATTTAGAATTTATGTTTGTGCATTATATCTTGTGATAGATTAGTTAAAATATTAATTGTGTAGGTTTTTAAGGTTCTAAGAAGGCTCGGGGTTGAGTTGGGCCTTAGTAAATTTTTTGTGTTTAAGCCCTTAAGGGGGGAGAAGGTAGGTGGCATCAATGCTTATGGAAATAAGTGAGCAAATGGCTAGCATAAAATGAGCATATGGTAAAGAGGATGTGGCATCACATGAAGGGCTTTGGGGGAAGAGGTTCGAATCCCACTTGGTGAAAATTTTAATTTTTTTTTTTTTGTGCTATTCATCCATAGTGTCGGCCAAGGCTTAAATTATGGAAAGGAAGACTTTTTCTTTTAGGAAAGATGGCTAAGGAAATAAGGAAAGGATGAGTGGAAGGAAAGAAGAAAAAAGAAAAGGAAAGAATAGGGAACATGTTGGCTTAAAGTGTGGAAGATGTTTTGGAAAGAATTATAGTCAACATTCTTCCTTTAGGCAAAGTGATGCACGGTTTTGGTTAGGGAATAGTGAGAGCCAAATTTCTCATTTCTCTTTGGTCATTTTGACACAATTTTGGTGCATGAGAGGTTATTTTTTCTCCTTAGCATTTTGGTGACCTTTTCCTTTTTCCAATTTCTTCCCTTTTTGCCGAAAACTCCAAAGCCAAAAGTGAGCATTTTCTTTTCTTTGTTTTGACCGAAACCTCAATGCATTTTGGTCATTCTTTCTTTGATAGCTGAAACACCTAGCCTAATTGTTCATTTTACTTCTTTGTTTTGCCGCAACACTCAACCCACTATTGTTCATTTTTCTTTTGTTAGTCGAAACTAACAAAGCACTCTTCCTTCATCTTTTCTTTTCTTTTGATCATTTCATCAACCCTTTTTCTATTCAAAAGTTGAAAATTGATCATCTTCTCCATCTTACAAGTTGAACTTTTCTTTCTTGATTAAACCGAGTAAGTGTTTCATTCAAATCTTTTCATTTTCTTCTCTCTTTAGCCGAATGAGTATTCCTCATCATTTGGTTATCTCATCTTGTTTCTAAAACCAAAATGGTGTTCTTCCATACTCCCTCATATTTTGATAATCTTCTATTTGTAGTATTCTAGTGGTTTGGCCAAATACCAAATCATTGCCTATTCATCCCTAGTCATAAACAAATCGGTGGGCATCGGGATCATCATCGATTAAGGTAAGGAGTCCCTTCATAATCCATTCGATATCGCTACTCGTTATTGTGTTAATCGGATTGAAAGTTTGGCTAATCGATTATGTTGTTAGGGACGAAATCACTCGATATTCTCTACTTGTGGATTCTACGGAAATAGTGGTGTTTAAACCCTTTTTCCTTAGACAATCAATATATCTTTGTAATATCGTTTTGATTAAGACTTTTTCAATGGAGGCAAGTGGAACCGAGTTGAAAGGAAAAGCTATTGGAGAACACAAAAGGAGTGGATTTACGATTCCTACTCCTAAGTTCAAGCGTAGAGTGGTTTCGGCGATTCGAGATTTCCCACCGGGTTGTGGACCATCATCCGGTGAGAATAGATAAATCGTGGTCATTCATGATATCGAGGGTAAGCATTTCAATAGATCGCTTGGTTTAGATTTAGATTAATAAAAATCTCGTTCATTAGATTAATCGAGTGTTATGATATCATAGGTGCCAACGATCAAAAGAGTTTAATACTTACCGTAATCAGGTGTGTAATCTCACACCGCAATTCCGTAGATTATGATTCGGTAACAAGTTTGATAGTTGATTGTTATTATTATAAGGCTAAAAATCGTAATATGGCATAAATCGAGAAATTGCTTAAATTTCATTATTTCTAAAGATTTATCAAAATCGGTGTTAATTTGTATAAATTATCGAAATGCCCCTATGGGTCGAATTACCGAAATGCCCCTATGGGCCGAATTACCAAAATGCCCCTATGGGCCAATTTGTTAAAATGCCTTAGTGGGCCGAATTATTATATTGCTTTAAAGGGGCGATTCATTAAAAGTACACAATAGATTAATTATTGTTATTATGTATGTTGCATCTCTACATATTGCATGGGATGGGAAAATTGAATGAAGAGAAGTGTAGCTTTGGTGGCATTGCCACAATTTATTTATTAATGTGTGCTGATTATGACTCGGTGGTTCAACCACAAAAATATTATAAATGGCGGTTTGACTGCAAATTGGAGAGAGTGGCGGGGTGGGTTGACTTGATCCCCACAGGAGAGATTGGCTGGTCGGGGGAGAGATTGGCTGGATGGGATGGGTTGCATTCATGTCATTTATTTATTACTTTGTAATGGGCTTAGGCCCAAGATGTTGCTATACGGTTCAGGCCCAGTGGATAATGGTAAGGGATTATACATTTGAGTTCTAGTAACTCACCTCGTTTCCTTAACCCTTGCGAGTAATGCTCGATGATGTGGACTTGGGCCATGGATGACTCGGTGGAGGCCATACTTGAAATTGTTTTATTGAACTTTAGATTTCTATTTCCGTTCACCTTATTACTTTTACTATTTTTGGGTTTTTATGATGTAATAAGGCCTCTGGATTATTTTGTTTTGCATTATGTTTGACGTATTTATTATGTTGCTTGAATTATTTTAAATGGGGATTTTCTAAAAGCATAACCAACATTTTTTTTTTCTCTTTTCTGATTTACAAATGGATTTCATAACAAACTTTTACAAATATTTTAACTTGGAAATTTTCTCTCAAATTATCAACGATATTTTCAAAAGTCACGGTTTTATAAGATATCTAGTTCAAATTATCGATTTATCAATCAACCATCAAGGTCAGTAGTATTTTATCAAATATTTCAAATCGAACTTGCTTTCTCGATTATAACAAAATAATACTTATCTTAGTACGAATAAAAAGGATTTAACATGTTTTTCCCCTGTGACATGTCAGATCCGGTCATAATGCATGGGCCGAGTTTAGGGTGTTTCACCAGTCCTTACTTGGCTTAATTCTTGCACGTAACGTCTTCATTGATGAGTTACTAAAAATATTCAAAGATCAAGAATTAAATGTTTAAAAAGATTTGGTCAAAACATGCCACTCATATAAGGAAAATTATAATGCTTGGCCAAATGTTTTTTAAGTTGCAATTAACGTTGGAGCTGATAGTTATAGTTAGAACTAGCAATTTGTCCCTTTGGCGTTTTTGAACAAAAAGATAGTAGCATATCAAACAAGGATAACTAACTCTACACTCCCTCTTAATCCATTCTCTTAATCATTTATTTTAACCTTGGAATCAACAATTAATACAAGATAGAAAAAATATTAACAATTAAAACACATTATATTAAAAATATTAGGGAAATGTCAAGAGATAATTAACAATCCATCATTAAAAAGACTTCATCAACAACAAATAAAAGATTCTTACCAGAAACCTTCAGTATCACTAGACTAACTTCCTAGCAACAAAAAAAGTTCATCAATTAGACCATCAAAAGAACAATATTCTCATCTTTCACCCTTCACACTCTATTCTCCTTTTTTTTTTCTCTGAATATTCAAAAAGTTTGAGAAAGAAGATCCAACTTGTAGCAGTGAGCTTGGTTTCATTGTCGTTGAAGAATCTTTAGTTGCTTCTCATAATTACAATCTAGCCTGGGCAACACTCGTAGGTTTAGTAGATGTTAAGCCAATTGCAATTAGATTTGTGGTTGGCAGGATACTTCAATAAGGATTTGAAAGATGAGGGATGGAAAAGGCAAAAAATGCATTGTGTTCTTGGTTTCTTCATGTTTAATTATCCCACCAAAAAATAATTGACTAAGACTAAAAGGAATGAATGATACCAACTTGTACAGTAGGCTAACATCTTATTTGTCACCACATTTCTTTGATTATTAAGTGGTCAATTCCTAGTTATTATGGCTTGAAGAGTAACATATATAGGTTCAAGTTTAGACACTTTGAACTCCTGACCCTAAGGCTAAGTGTTCTTGATATTGTTGGTTAGTTGAGTAGAAAGATAATCAAAATATATTACAAGTCTGTAATCATCTCTTCCTTGTTGATGAAGGAAGTTACTAATTGCTTATGGACTAAATAAAAAATAGTGTCCTCTAACTTGCATATAGTGTTGGTGGTATGTATCCCTTATTGAATTTTGTAAGTTTGCAAAGAACTTTAAGACCATATTCTTAAATGGTTTCACATAAATGTAGAAGTTAAAAATTCATTCTATTCTAGAAAAAAATTCCAAACCTTGCTCATAAAAACCACTTTTTTTTTTTAATATTCATCTCAAGAAAAAATCCTTTCTATGCCACTATTGATTGCCACTTGACACAAGCAGGGCTGATGAACTTTTTCTGTGGTGATGTAGGTTCAAGTTGTGCATCTTTCACACCTTCTCTCAAAAGCTTAAGAACTCTTGTATCTTTCATATTGTTGTTTCATTTCTTGGAAGAATATGAAGTACCAGGTCTTTTGGAATGAGAGTCCTTAGCCTAAGCTACTAACTTAGCACTTGACATAAAATCTTCTATGTTTGAATAATTAGGGATGATATTGGGGTTTTTTTTTTCTTTCTATTATTTTCTTCTTGGGAATCGGTGGAATGAATAGTTCCTTTCCTTTTTCAGCAATCTTCTTGGATACATAAGCTAATTCAATTTTTTGAGTCTTATATGCCTTGGCCTTTTCGCGAGATGAAAGGCCAAATGCAGTTAAGGTAATCTCCACATCAAGTTATGCATCATCACCTTTAACAACCCCTTCTCTTCCCTTAGTGGATTCAACCTTTTCCAAAGTTGGTTGGACTTGGGGGTTGGCATCAATAGGTACTTTTAGGGTAAAGTCTCAATGAGATTGTTCAGCTGAGGTTCTTGATTAGGGTTAGGCAACGTATCTTGTTCCTAGTGAGGCAACTCTTCTAATAATCGATCACTTTCTTCTACCATATGTGATGACTTTCTATAGACATAACTTCAATATCTTCTTCAAAGATTTCTTGATTCTCAAAATTCTCAATCTTGATTGTTCTCTCATAAGCAAAATAAAAGGTTGAATGAACAATATTATCAACAAGAGGTTCAGGTCGAGTAGTAGTAATACCTTTTGTGGTAGTGCTTGATTTAAATGTAACTAAAGGAATGTATGTATGTTGATCTTGCAATTGTTGAGTATCTACTTGAGGAACAACAGTTGAAGTGCCTTCCTCAATGGTTTTCGATTGTCTTCTCAATGGACATGAGGAGTGAATTGCCTATGTGATTCTTAGGAAAAACTAGTGATTGGAGGATCGGTAATTTTGACACTAGTCATTGTTTCTTGCAAAGAAAGTGAAGGTTTCTTGAAGATAAAGAAATCTCAAATTTTGAATGGTGAAAGAAAGAAGCAGGGAGAACTTCAAAGAATTAGGGTTGGATATAATCAGGTAGTAGAGTTGGAGAGAAATTGCAACTCAATTAATAAGAATAAATACCCAAATCATTACACTAACTTTTTCGTCCAAAATCAGAAAGTAAATATTTAGTGAAATTAAACCCTCAAAAAGTGAAAATTTAGAACAAAAAATTACCTAAAATAAATTAAGGCATAATGAAACCCTTAGGTTTTGTTTTAGTACCTTGCCTTACCTGCCAATTCAAACTTGGCAGACATTAATCGAGTTCCTCAAATTTTTTGAACCTAGTTGCTTCAAGGGCCTTTGATAAACAAGTCTTCTAGTTGATTCTCAGTTGAAACATACTTTAATTCAGTGGTTCCATTCTCCACAAGTTCTATGATAAAATGATTCCATATATAAATGTTTTTGATCTTTGAACAAAGCATTGAATTTCGCGATATTTTGATTGCATTGGAGTTGTCACAATATGCAGTTGTAACTAGAAATGCAATCCTAAAATCTTCAATCATTTTCCTCATCCATAAGAGTTTTTCACAACAACTTCCCACAACTATGTACTCGAATTTAACTATTAATAAAGAAATAAAGGATTGCTTCTTACTATACCAAGATACCAAATTCAAATCCAAGTAGAAATATCCTATTGTACTCTTCTTATCATCTACATTTCCTGCCTAATTAGTATATTAGTATAGCCCACCAGGCTCATGTTTGTATCCTTTGACAACCAAATACCAAGCTCTAAAGTCCCACTCATATACTAGATTTTCTTTGCAACCTTCAAATAAGATTTCTTAGGATTGGATTCATATCTCGCATACACAACCACATTAAAACACAAATCAATCCTACATATAGTTAGTTAAATTCAAATACCAATCATACTTTTTTAGTTAGTTCGGTTGATTGCAACTCCCCCTATATCTGAGCATAATTTCTTAGGACTACGTAAGTGTTCTAATTGATTTAGCATTCTCCAATTCAAAATTTTTCTCTAGATTCCATAAATACTTATTTTGAGATAGGAATATACCCTACTTGAGCTAATTCATATAGATTCCCAAGAAATAAGAAAGCCCCCCTTACAACACTCATCTTAAACTCAAACTACATCATCTTTGCAAAACCTTATTTTGGCCTTCTGAGAAGTGGAGCCAAAGATGATATTGTCCACTTAGATATGAGCAATTGTAATGGTGACTTTATCTTACTTGATAAACTACGTTTTATCAATGTCTTAAAAGCCTCTCGTACCATGTCCTAAGGGCTTGCTTGAAGCCATAAAGAGCCTTTTCTATTTTAAACACATGATCTAGATGCTTAGGGTCTTCAAATCCCTTAGGCTGTTGTACGTAAACTTCTTCATTGATAAATCCATTGAGAAATGCACTTTTCACATCTATTTGAAATAGTTTGATATCACGATAAGTTGCAACTATTAAAAGAAGTTTGGTAGCCTCATGCCTAGCCACAAGTGCAAATGTCCCATCAAATTTGATTCCTTCCACCTAAGTATACCCATGAGCCATAAGCCTTTCTTTATTTTTAGTGACGTTTTCAAGTTTATTTGACTTGTTCTTAAACATCCATTCCTGTAACATCTCGGTTTAGGGCCTAGTCGAAATAGTGGTGTGAGACCATAAATCTGAGGTTTATGAATAAGTTTTTGAGGTTTATGCTATGTATGCATGCTAGTGTGAAAGTTTCATGAAGCAATTTTGTGAAATTGTGGTTGAATTGTCCAAAAGGACTAAATTGAAAAAGTTGCAAAATGTGTGTTTTTAGAAGCTATATGTGTGAAATAGCTTTAGATTATTAATTAGAGGTCATTAAATAACAATTTATCCAATTTCTAATTTTTCGACAAATTTGGGCATGGATGAGTTAAAATAGAAAGTTTATCAAAAAGGGCATTTTGGTCATTTAACAATTAAGTGATTAAAATAGGAGAAAAGATGACAAATGTAACATCCTGAAATTCAAGAATTTATGTTTTACATTATATCATGTGATATGCTAGTCAATAGTGTTAGTTGTGTATGTTTAGGGACCCTAAGAAGGCTATGGGTTGAGTTGGGCCTTAGTAAAATTTTTGTGTTTAAGCACTTTAAGGAGAGAAGGTAAGTGACATCAAGACTTAAGGAAATAAATGTGTATTTTGCTAGCACAAGTGGAGCACATGGTGGAGTGGGGTGGCGTCAAGTGGAGAGCATTGAGGGAAGGGGTTCGAAACCCATCTATTGCAACTTTTGGGACTTAAATTTTTTAGCTTCTTAAGTGTTTTATGGTAAGTGTCGGCCATGGCATCAAAGAAGGAAAGGAAGACTTTTCTAATGTTGGAAAGAAGACTAAGAAAATATGGTAAGGAGGAAAGCAAGGGAAAAAGAAGGAAAGAAATAAAGGAAAGGGATAAGGTGGGGGAACATGTTGGCCGAATCTTAGGGAGGTGTTTTGGAAAGAAATTTTGGGTCAACCTTAATCCTTTTGGTGCTTGGGATACACGGTTTTGTTGGGAGAAAAAGAGGAGCCGAATTTTCCTAGCCTATTTGCAAGTTTATGCATGAAAGGCCTATTTTCTCTTTTGAACATTTTTGGTAATCTTTTCCAACCATTTTCCTTTGTTGCTAAAACACAAAATGATCAAAACACTCAAAGCATTTTGCTCACTTTTTTCTTTGTGTTAGCCGAATTATCTAACACTTCTTTTTCCATATTTTCTTTTCTTTTTACCATTTCTTCAACCTTTCTACCTTTTTCCTAAATCGACATTACCATATGACCGAATCTTCTTTGTTCATTTCTCTCAATAGCCGAATCCTCTTAGTCACTATCTCGTCTTCATTCTTGCGTGTTGGACATTTCTCTTTGGTTGAACGGGTAAGGGGCTTCATTCTATTCTTATCTTTCTTCCTAGCCGAATGTGTGTTCATCACTATTCGGTTGTTCTACTTCTTTCTAAACCGAAATATCATTTTCTCTTACTCCATCATATCTTGATCATCTTCTTTTCGTAGTGTTCTAGTGGGTGGCTGAATATCACATCCTTACCGATTCATCTCTAGTCTTAAGTTAATCGGTGGAAGTCAGATCTATTATCATTAAGGTAAGGAGTTTCTTTATGGATCATTTCGATCTCTCAATACTTGGTTATTCCTTTAAAACAGAATGATAGATTTGACTAATCGATTGTTATAGGGATTAAATCGCTCGTTTTCTCTACTCGTTGGTTCTTCGGAAGTAGAGGTAAGCCGAATCCTATCCCTAAACAACTACTTTCTCTCATAGTAGTATTTTCTTGACCGGACTTTTTCAATGGAGGCAAGTGGTAACGATTTGAAAGGAAAAGCGATAGGAGAACACAAAAGGAGTGGATTTGCAATTCCTACTCCTAAGTTCAAACGTAGGGCGGTATCGGCAGTTCGGGATTTCCCACCGGGTTGTGGACCATCATCCGGTGAGAATAGACAAGTCGTGGTCGTTCACGATACTAAAGGTAAGCATTTCATTAGATCGTCTGATTTAGATTAATAAAACCTCGTTTGTTGGTTAATCAAGTGTAATGGTGATTTAGGTGCCGACGATCAAGAAGGTTTAGTCATTACCGTACTCAGGTGTGTAATCTCACACCGAAATCTGTAGATTCGAGATTCGATAATATGTTGGAAAAGTAGATCGTTATTATTTACAGAGTTAAAAATTGTAATATGGCTTAAATCGAGTAACTTGCTTAAATTAATATTATTTTCTAAAGATCTGTCAAAATCGGTATTAAATTGCTAAATTACGAAAATGCCCCTATGGGCCGATTTACCAAAATGCCCCTATGGGCCGATTTACCAAAATGCCCCTAAGGTCCGATTTACGAAAATACCCCTATGGGCCGATTTGCTAGAATGCCTTAGTGGGCTGAATTATTAAAATGCTTTATTGGGCTAGATCACCAAAATTGTTCAATAGAATAATGGTTGTTACTTATATGTGAATACTTTATGTTATTATGTATGTTGCATTTTTTTTTACATTTTGCATGGGATGGGAAAATTGTATGAAGAGCAGTGTAGCCTGGTGGAATTGCCACAATTTGTATATTATTGTGCCTAAATTATGATTTCTGTGGTTTGACCACAAAAATAAAATGCTATAGCAGTTTGACTGCAAATTTGGTGTGAGCGGCGGGGTGGGTTGACTTGATCCCCACAGGTGTGATTGGCTGGTCGGGGGTGTGATGGATGGATTGGATTGGGTTGCATACATTTACTTCATTTAATTATTGTTATGTAAATGGGCTTAGGCTCAAAATTATGCTATACGGTTTCAGGCCCAGTGGATGACGGTAAGGGGATTATACACTGAGTTCTAGTAACTCACCCCATTCTCTTAATCCTTGCAGGTAATGATCAGTAATGAGGACTTGAGCCCATGGATGACTCGGTGGAGGCCATACTTTGGAAATAATATTTTCGAACCTTAGTAAATTTCTTTTTCGCTTATTTCGTTACTTTTACTATTTTGGGTTTTAAGTTGTAATAAGGCCTCTGGGATTTTTATTTCGATTTTATGTTTGACGTATTTATTTTCCATGAATTGTTTTAAACGGGAATTTTTCTAAAATCATAAACAACAGTTTTTCTTCAAATTTAACAACAAACGGATTTCATAATAAGTATGTATAAATAATTTAACTTGGATTTTTCCTGCAAATCATCAATAATATTTTTAAAAGTCACAGTTTTAAAAGATCACTAGTTCGATTATCGATTCTTCAATCAACCTCTAGATATTAGTAGTATTTTATCGATTAATTATAACCGAACTTATTTTCTTAACTATAACCAAATAATGTCAACTTTAGTTCTTTATACGTTTTCTTTATGTGACATACTAGATTCGGTCATATCGCATAGGCCGGGTTTGGGGTGTTACACTTTATGGTATCAGAGTTGGTTGCAAAACTCGACTGTGGTTTGGGTTCAAAAATGTTTTCTAAAACTGCTTGAAATTTAATTTATAAATAAATATTTTAAAGGAAGTATGGCACCACGGGTATCCGGCACCAAGTCAGTAAGTTTTGTTTTCATTTTATGATTATTGTGGTATGATTATAGTAAGAAAACTTCACAAAATAGAGATACTCTAGAGCTTTTAGATTTAGGAGCTTAAACCATAGAGATTGAGACTTTAGGATATGTTTTGCGAAAACAACTTTACTTCTTATACTCCATAAAATATTGTTTAATAAACACTGAATAAGCATACTGATTCATAAGACTCTTAATCGGATTAAATCGATGTTAGTAAACATGAGCGCTAGAGGACGTGGACGTGGTAGACGTGGATGAGGTAGAGGCCGAGGTGCTAGAGTTGTATCTGAGGCATCGAGACATATGCCTGAAATGGACGCACCTGCGTCACCAGTGACTGAAGCTGGGTCACATGACCGAATGAGAGAGGATGACGCTCTATCTCAAGCGATGTTGCGAGTTCTAGAAAGGGTTGCTGGGGTAAGAACTGGGTCGGCAGCTCGTGGGTCGATATCGGAGCGACTCAGATCGATTGGGGCCGATGTCTTTAGGGGTATTTTGGGTGTAGCCCCAAGTGTAGCAGAGTACTGGCTTGAGGCGGTGGAGCGAATTATGGACGATCTGGATCGCATACCGGTGTGTAAACCGAAAGGGGTTGTGTCATTCTTTGAGAGAGCAGGCGTGTCGATGGTGGCTCACTTTGTTTGGGAAGGCACTCAGGCTGATCGTATTACCTGGGATTTCTTTAGGACAGCATTCCAGGGAAAATATGTCCGGCTAGTTATGTGGATGCCAGAAGGAAGGAATTCCTGAATCTGGTATGAGGAGGTAGGTTTGTGGCAGCTTACAAGGCGGAGTTCCTGCGTCTAAGTCGGTATGCCCGGGGTATAGTGCTGACTGATCATGAACACTGTGTGCGTTTTGAGGATGTATTGCGTGATAAGTTGCGGGTACTGATAGCCCCACAGAAGGAGAGGAATTTTGCCACACTGGTGGAAAAAGCTAAGATTGCTGAAGAAGTAAAGCATTCAGAACGACAAAATCGAGACAATAATAGGGGCAGGAACAAGAGAGACTCTGGGTATTCAGGTTCTGCTAGAGGATTTCAGAAAAGGCCCAGGAATGAGGGGCCAGTTCAAGTGGGTGCTCTAGCTGCTACCAATCAGTCACAGCCTTGCGTGGATTGTGGGAAACTTCACTCGGGTGAATGCTGGAAGAGAACTGGTGGTTTTTTTAGATGTAGATCCAAGGACCATCGGTTTAGGGATTGCCCTCAAAAGTCGGATCAAACTCAGGCAGTTCATAACAGATTTGCGCAGTCGACTTGAGGCGCTCAGCACCCGCCGAGAGGCCGTGGGCCAAGTTGAGGTGGTAATGGTGTAGGACGAGGTCAAGGTGCACCGGGTAGAGGTGCCGATAACAGGGGTAACACGGAGGCGAGACAGCCAGGGTTGGTCTATGCGATTAGGCGTCGAGAGGATGGCGATGCACTGGACGTCATAACCGGTACGTTCTTCATATCTGATGTACCTTTTACCGCTTTGATAGACATTGGATCGACCCATTCGTATGTTGCATGTGCTGTGTCTGGAACTCTGAATATTAAATCTGAGATTACTTCTAGAGAAACAACTATAATTAGCCCTTTAGGATAGTCGGTGGTAGTAAATAAGTTATTTAGGGATGTGCCCTTAGAAGTTCAGGGGGAAGTATTTTTGGCGGATTTGATGGAACTGCTGTTCGGGGAGTTCGACCTTATATTGGGCATGGAATGGTTGATTAAGCATCGTGCGAATTTAGACTGTGCAGTAAAGCAGATGGTACTAAGAACTTCAGAGGATAAGTGATGATGATAGGTGAAAGAAGAAATTATCTGTCTAATGTGGTATCTGTTTTAAAGGCAGAAAGGTTGGTACGAAAGGGGTGTGGAGCTTTCATAGCCTTTATCAGTGCTTTGGATGCCAAAGAGTTGTTGGTAGAGAGTGTTAGAACGGTGAAAGAGTTTTCAGACGTCTTTCCCGAGGAGCTTCCAGGATTGCCTCCAGATCTTGAGGTAGAATTTGGTATTGAGCTGTTGCTAGGAACGGCTCTGGTGTCCATTGCTCCTTATAGAATGGCACCGAAGGAGCTCGTGGAACTTAAAGCTCAAATTCAGGAGTTGTTGGATCGTGGATTTATTCGACCAAGTGTGTCACCGTGGGGAGCACCGGTGTTGTTTGTTAAGAAAAAGGATGGGTCAATGCGTATGTTGATGCAAGGGGGAAAAGTGGTAGCTTATGCATCTCATCAATTAAGGCCGCATGAGGTAAACTATCCCACTCATGATTTGGAGTTAGCTGCAGTGGTGTTTGCTCTGAAGATTTGGAGACACTATCTGTACGGGGAGAAGTCGATTATCTACACAGATCATAAGAGTCTGAAGTACCTCCTTACCCAAAAGGATTTGAACTTAAGACAGTGGAGGTGGATAGAATTATTGAAGGATTATGACTTCTCAATCGAGTATCACCCAGTTAAAGCTAACTTAGTGGCAGATGCGTTGAGTCGTAAGGTGATATCGGATTTGAGAGCGATGTTCGCTTATCTCAGCCTTTATGAAGATGGTAGTCTGTTAGCCGAGCTTCAAGTGAAGCCGGCATGGGTAAGCCGGATTAAGGAAAAGTAGTTGTTAGATGAAAGGTTGGGTTCTCGACTTTAGCAAGTGGAAAGTGGTGAGATAGGGGATTTTGGATTAAATAGTGATGGAGTATTGTGTTTTCATGGAAGAGTTTGTATGCCCAGGGATTTAGAATTGAGACAAATGATTCTGCGTGAGGTGCATAGTAGCCCATATACTATGCACCCCAGAGGAAATAAGATGTACCGAGACCTCAGTGAGTGAGCGATATTGGTGGCGGTGGTTGAAACGAGAGGTTCTTCGACTTCGTGAGCAAGTGCTTGACATGTCAGCAGGTGAAGGCGGAGCATCAACTGCCTTCAGGGTTATTGCAACCGGTGAAAATTTCACTATGGAAATGGGAATGGATAACGATGGATTTGGTTAGTGGGTTACCCTAAACGCCTACTAAGAAAGATTCAGTATGGGTTATAGTGGATCAATTAACGAAGACTGCTCATTTCCTACCTGTTCGTACGGATTATTCGTTGCAGAAGTTAGCCAAGTTGTATGTAGCAGAAGTCGTGAGGTTACATGGGGTACCAGTGTCTATTATATCAGACAGGGATCCTAGGTTTACATCACGGTTTTGGAAGGCTTTACATGAAGCTTTGGGTACAAGATTAAATTTCAGCACGGCATTTCATCTGCAGACATATGGTCAGTCGGAGAGAGTAATCCAGATTCTAGAAGACATGTTAAGAGGCTGTGTGATCGACTTCAGGGGTAGTTGGGAAGATTTTCTACCGTTGGCAGAGTTTGCATACAACAACAGCTATCAATCCAAATCCGGATGGCACCTACGAGGCGTTGTATGGGCGTAGGTGTCGTACTCCTACTTGTTGGACTGAGTTGGGAGAGCGACAGTTATTGGGTCCTGAGTTGATCTTGGAGACGGAAGAAAAAGTTAAGGTAATTCGGGCACGGTTAAAAGAAGCTTCGGACAGACATACGCGGATCTGAAGTGAAAGAAGATAGAGTTCTCTGTGGGTGATCAGGTCTTTTTGAAGGTCTCACCTTGGAAAAAGATTTTAAGATTTGGGCGGAAAGGCAAGTTGAGCCCTAGGTTTATCGGACCTTACCGTGTATTGAAGCGTGTTGGACCAGTGGCTTATCAGCTTGAGTTACCTCCGGAGTTAAGTCAGATACATTGCGTATTCCATGTCTCAATGTTAAGGCATTATCGTTCAGATCCATCTCATGTTGTGCCAGTGGAGGAAGTTGAAATAAGACCTGACTTGTCCTTTGAAGAAGAGCCAGTGTAGATTTTAGATCGGGATATTAAGGTGTTGAGAAAGAAGTCAGTTCCGTTGGACAAAGTATTATGGCATAATCACGGGTCAGAGGAAGCTACATGGGAGCCAGAGAACACGATCCAGCAGCAATATCCTCATCTCTTCTAATCAGGTAAATTTCAAGGCCGAAATTTCTTTAAGGGGGGTAGAATTGTAACATCTTGAAATTCAGGAATTTATGTTTTACATTATATCATGCGATAGGCTAGTCAATAGTGTTAGTTGTGTATGTTTAGGGACCCTAAGAAGGCTATGGGTTGAGTTGGGCCTTAGTAAATTTTTTGTGTTTAAGCACTTTAAGGAGAGAAGGTAAGTGGCATCAAGACTTAAGGAAATAAATGTGTATTTTGCTAGCACAAGTGGAGCACATGGTGGAGTGGTGTGGCGTCAAGTGGAGAGCATTGAGGGAAGGGGTTCGAAACCCATCTATTACAACTTTTGGGACTTAAATTTTTGAGCTTCTCAAGTGTTGTATGGCAAGTGTCGGCCATGGTATCAAAGAAGGAAAAGAAGACTTTTCTAATGTTGGAAAGAAGACTAAGAAAATATGGTAAGGAGGAAAGCAAGGGAAAAAGAAGGAAAGAAATAAAGGAAAGGGATAAGGTGGGGGAACATGTTGGCCGAATCTTAGGGAGGTGTTTTGGAAAGAAATTTTGGGCCAACCTTAATCCTTTTGGTGCTTGGGATACACGGTTTTGTTGGGAGAAAAAGAGGAGCCGAATTTTCCTAGCCTATTTGCAAGTTTGTGCATGAAAGGCCTATTTTCTCTTTTGAACATTTTTGGTACTCTTTTCCAACCTTTTTCCTTTGTTGCCAAAACACATAATGATCAAAACACTCAAAGCATTTTGCTCACTTTTTCCTTTGTGTTAGCAAGAATTATCTAACACTTCTTTTCCATCTTTTCTTTTCTTTTACCATTTCTTCAACCTTTCTACCTTTTTCCTAAATCGACATTACCATATGACCGAATCTTCTTTGTTCATTTCTTCTAATAGCCGAATCCTCTTAGTCACTATCTCGTCTCCATTCTTGCGTGTTGGACATTTCTCTTTGGTTGAACGGGTAAGGGGCTTCATTCTATTCTTATCTTTCTTCCTAGCCGAATGTGTGTTCATCACTATTTCGTTGTTCTACTTGTTTCTAAACCGAAATATCATTTTCTCTTACTCCCTCATATCTTGATCATCTTCTTTTCGTAGTGTTCTAGTGGGTGGCTGAATATCACATCCTTGCCGATTCATCTCTAGTCTTAAGTCAATCGGTGGAAGTCGGATCTATTATCATTAAGGTAAGGAGTTTCTTTATGGATCATTTCGATCTCTCAATACTTGGTTATTCCGTTAAAAACGGAATGATAGATTTGACTAATCGATTGTTATAGGGATTAAATCGCTCGTTTTCTCTACTCGTTGGTTCTTGGAAGTAGAGGTGGCGAATCCTAGCCCTAAACAACTACTTTCTCTCATAGTAGTATTTTTACTTGATGGGACTTTTTCAATGGAGGCAAGTGGTAACGATTTGAAAGGAAAAGCGATAGGAGAACACAAAAGGAGTGGATTTGCAATTCCTACTCCTAAGTTCAAGCGTAGGCGGTATCGGCGGTTCGGGATTTCCAGGGGTTGTGGACCATCATCCGATGAGAATAGACAAATCGTGGTCGTTCACGATCTCGAGGGTAAGCGTTTCATTAGATCGATGATTTAGATTAATAAAACCTCGTTTGTTGGTTAATCGAGTGTAATGGGGATTTAGGTGCCGAGCGATCAAGAAGGTTTAGTCCTTACTGTAATCAGTGTGTAATCTCACACCAAATCCTTAGATTCGAGATTCGATAATATGTTGGAAAAGTAGATCGTTATTATTTACTGAGTTAAAAATCGTAATATGGCATAAATCGAGTAACTTGCTTAAATTAATATTATTTTCTAAAGATCTCATCAAAATCGATATTAAATTGCTAAATTACGAAAATGCCCCTATGGGTAGATTTACCAAAATGCCCCTATGGGCCGATTTACCAAAATGCCCCTATGGGCAAATTTACCAAAATTCCTTTATGGGCCGATTTACCAAAATGCCCCTATGGGTCGATTTACCAAAATGCCCCTATGGGCCAGTTTACCAAAATGCCCCTATGGGCTGATTTACCAAAATGCCCCTAAGGGCCAATTTACCAAAATGCCCCTATGGGCTGATTTGCTAGAATGCCTTAGTGGGCTGAATTATTAAAATGCTTTATTGGGCTGGATCACCAAAATTGTTCAATAGAATAATGGTTGTTATTTATATGTGAATACTTTATGTTATTATGTATGTTGCAATTTTTTTACATTTTGCATGGGATGGGAAAATTGTATGAAGAGCAGTGTAGCCTGGTGGCATTGCCACAAATTGTATATTATTGTGCCTAAATTATGATTTCAGTGGTTTGACCACAAAAATAAAATGCTATAGCAGTTTGACTGCAAATTTGGTGTGAGCGGCGGGGGTGGGTTGACTTGATCCCACGAGTGTGATTAGGCTCAGTCGGTGTGATGGATGGATTGGGTTGGGTGGCATACATTTACTTCATTTAATTATTGTTATGTAAATGGGCTTAGGCCCAAAATTATGCTATACTGAGTTCAGGCCCAGTGGATGACGGTAAGGGATTATACACCGAGTTCTAGTAACTTACCCCATTCTCTTAATCCTTGCGGTAATGATCGATGAATGAGGACTTGGGCCCATGGATGACTCGGTGGAGGCCATACTTTGGAAATAATATTTTCGAACCTTAGTAAATTTCTTTTTCGCTTATTTCGTTACTTTTACTATTTTGGGTTTTAAGTTGTAATAAGGACTCTGGGATTTTTATTTCGGTTTTATGTTTGACGTATTTATTTTCCATGAATTGTTTTAAACGAGGATTTTTCTAAAATCATAAACAACGATTTTTCTTCAAATTTAACAACAAATGGATTTCATAATAAATATGTACAAATAATTTAACTTGGATTTTTCCTGCAAATTATCAATAATATTTTAAAAAGTCACGATTTTAAAAGATCACTAGTTTGATTATCGATTCTTCAATCAACCTCTAGATATTAGTAGTATTTTATCGATTAATTATAACCGAACTTGTTTTCTTAACTATAACCAAATAATGTCAACTTTAGTTCTTTATACGTTTTCTTTATGTGACATACTAGATCCGGTCATATCGCATGGTCCGGGTTTGGGGTGTTACAACAAAATTCATTCATCTTCTTCTCCAAGGCTGCCGAAAATTCCAAGAGCCATTGTTAGGGTTCTTCAAATTTTTCTAGCTTGCTAGTAAGTGCATATAGCCTCGTTTTTGATATTCTTTGTATTTTTAAAGTCCCAGTAGCATGAGTAAGCTATTTTTAGCTATCTGATGAGCTATGAAGGATGTTCAAAAATGTGGTCATGTATGACATGCATGTATTTTGTTGTTTTATGGAAGATTATGAAACCTTGATGTAGTAGAAACATCTTTTGTTAAGTGATTTTCCATGAAAATGCATGTAGGGACTTGATTGTGAAAATCTTAAGTTTTGTCATACATGTGTGTTTTAGTGAGAATTGATGATAGTTTTAGTTGAATAAGTAGTTTGACTAAGCATGAAAGACTAGAAAGTTGAATAAAAATCACTTTACGAGCCTTTGGGGCTAAAGTGTAAATATGAGAAAGTTTAGGGGCAAAATAGTAATTTTGCTAAAGTATGAGATGTGGGTCAATTTAGTCAATGTATGCATTGAATAAGCTGATTTATTCATTATAGATCAAGAAAGACGAAGCCCGGATCGAAACCGAGGCAAAAGCAAGGTGGTGGACTAAATTGCACGTTTCTATACTTTTGAGTATCGAGGTAAGTCTATGCATAAACAATGCATTCATACTTACAAATTGTTAATGCTAGATAGTGTATAGCATGGTTGAGAATGATTGAGAACCTATGTGGTTCAAGTGAAACGGATGGATGAATGAGTAAGTAAGTAGATTTGTGAATGTGTTGTAATAATGCAAAAAGGTGGGCTAAGTGCGATACCATCCTAATGCATGTTGACGATGAGCTGGCTATGTGCGATGCTATCGTTAGGTATGTTATTTAGTGGTCTATGTGCGAGTCCGCTATGAATACCTTGTTGGTAGGCTAAGTACGATACTACCTTACTAATTGAATGGGGTGGGCTTAGTGCAGAACCACCGAGAGATTTGCCGTGTGGATGTGATAGTGAGTAGATTAGCTGTGTAGATTAGTTGTGTGGATTAGCTGTGTGGATGTATTATCGAGAATAATGATCTGTTGTATATTGTTTAAATGTGATGTTGAATGCATGGGTGTATGTCAATAGTTATGAGTAAGTGACTCATGATGTGTTGGAAATGTGGTAAGGGATAGAAAGAGTAAGTATAGTTGTGAATTACTTATGTTCGTATATTGCTAATTGTTGCTTAGCTTATACTATGTTGCTTAATTGTTTATGTGTAAACTTACTAAGCTCAAAGCTTACTCTCTTTCTTTTCCCTTGTCTTATAGAGTAAAAGTGTTGAATCTAGATACGAGGATCAATTGGAAGATCGCCCACACTATCAGCACACTCTGGTACATTAGACTCAATGTTTTGTATATGGCATGTATAGGGGCTAGACAAATTAGTGAATTTTTGGTGTAAATGGCTAAGATGTGTTGGCCTTTAGATGGATAGTGTATTTTGTATAATGCCATGGTTGTTGGCTATTACATTATATGAAAGAAAGATGTAGTTTTATATGTGAGATTGCACTTCAATTTGAGTTGATTATGGATGTGTTGTATGAGTGCATGTTGTGTAAGCTTTAAGGGTGAGAAGAGCTTAGCAAATAGCTTTGTTCTTGGCCATGTGGATAGACACACGGGCGTGTGTCTAGGCCATGTGTGACCCACGGTCAGCCCACGGGCGTGTGCTTTGGCCTTGCGTCCCCTGCATGTTAGTATTTGAAGTCAGAATAGACCACGGACTAGTCACACGGGCGTGTGCCTAGGGCGTGTGGGATTAATCAGTGTTGGCCACGGGCTAGCCACACGGGCGTGTGTCTAGACTCTAGGCCGTATTAAGGTAGTCTGTGTGCACCATGGGTGGTAAGCACGGGTGTGTGCCTTGGCCGTGGGGTATTGGCAGAATGCTGGGGTTTTTAGGCACGGTTTGGGGACATGGGCGTGTGTGTCCATGCACGGGCGTGTCTAATCTTGCACGGGCGTGTGAGATCTGTATAAAAGAGAAAAATTTTAAGATTGGAAAAAGTTCCGGTTTAGTCTCGAGAGCCTTCGTGTGTATGAGTGAGGCCTCGTAAGTCGAGAATAAGGTTGTTAAGATGACTTCAGAGAGTAGTTATGACAAGCCTAAGTGGCAATCAAGTGGTTTGAGTTCGGTAACGCCTCGGGCCCGGCTTCAGCGTAGAACCCGGGTAAGGAGTGTTACATTTAGTGGTATCAAAGCTATGGTTTAGTCGGTTCTAGGACTACCGTAGCGGGTGTAAGAGTCTAGCTATACATGCCATAAGTGTACAATGATAGTGTGTGGCTTCTGATGATTTTAAATCTTGTTTTATATAGTATATGGATTTCGATCCATCGACTGCTGATGAAACAGCTAGTAATGCATCGGCTCATGCACAAGGAATCGCGCCTGTTGAGAGTGGACCCGAGGTCAGGGGTCAAGGGGAAGAGGCACGGGAAGCCTTTTTCCAGATGATGAGTAATTGGTACTCGGACTATGTTCGAGCAAACCCTACTGCTCAACCTCCTCCTATACTTCAGCCAAATCCAGTGGCTTCTCAAGGTATGGATGTAGTGAGGATATCGAAACCCCCGATGGATAAGATTAGGAAACACGGGGCTGAAGAGTTTAGAGCTAAGGTAGATGATGACCCAGAGAGGGCGGAGTTCTAGTTGGAGAACTCGATGAGGGTATTCGATGAATTCTCATGTATGCTTGAGGAGAGCTTGAAGTGTGCCGTATCCTTACTGAGAGATTTGGCATACCATTGGTGGAAAACACTAACGTTAGTAGTCCCGAGAGAGCGGGTGACGTGGGACTTCTTTCTGGAAGAGTTCCAGAAGAAGTATATAAGCCAGTGATTTACTGATCGAAAAAGGAAGGAATTCCTTGAGTTGAAGCAAGGAAGGATGTCAGTAGCAGAGTATGAGCGTGAGTTTGTTTGGCTTAACAAATACGCTCAAGACTGTGTATCGACTGAGACCATCTTGTGTAAGAGGTTCGAAGATAGGCTGAATGAGGACATCAAACTCCTAGTTGGTATTTTGGAGTTGAAAGAATTTGTAGTGTTGGTTGAAAGGGTAAGTAAGGCCGAAGAGCTGAGTTCAGAAAAGGGGAGGGCTGTGAGTGAAGCCCGAGATGCTAGAAAGAGGCCGATGGGCAAGTCATACCAAGCCCAATCGAAAAGATCCAAGGAAGTGAATCCTCAGACGACAGCACCAGTGGGTTATTCGCATCGAGACTTGGGCAATACTCATTCAGGTTCGAGAGTCCAAGCTACCTCGATGGAAAGCGTGGGCAATTGAAAGAGTAAACTGGAGTGTCCAAGTTGTGGTAGATATCACACTGGAGAGTGTTGGGGTAACAATCGAAACTGTTATAAGTGTGGTTCCCCCGACCATTTTATCCGAAACTGCCCCGAGAGGGATGATAAGGAAGAGAATCAAGAAATGAGACCTAGCGATGTGTCTGCAAGGGGTAGACCACCAAGGAACTCGAGAGGTGGGAATAGTGGTAGAGGTACGCCCAGAGATTTTGTTGTGAGACCAGAGGGTCGGGCACCTGCGAGGATGTATGCTATTCGCGCTCGTGAAGAAGCATCCTCCCCGGATGTGATAACGGGTACATTTTCTCTCTATGACACCTTTGTTATTGCTTTAATAGATCCAGGGTCTACTCATTCTTATATTTGCATGAGATTAGCATCTAGTTTGAGTATGACCGTTGAGTCTACGGACGTAGTGGTTAAGATGTCAAACTCGTTAGGAAAGCATATGTTAGTGGACAAAGTGTGTAAGAATTGTCCTTTATTGTTTGAAAATCATTATTTTCCGGCAAACCTTATGTTGTTGCCGTTTGATGAGTTTGATTTATTCCTAGGCATGGATTGGTTGACTACCCATAGTGTCTTAGTGAACTGTGGTAGTAAGTCTATTGAATTAAAATGTGAGAGTGGAGATGTGGTTCGGGTTGAATCAGGTGGATCGGACAGTCTACCAGTGATGATTTCTTCCCTAGTGGCTGAGAAATGTTTGAGAAAAGGATGTGAGTCCTATCTTGCTTTTGTGTTGAATACTCGAGAGGTTGGAGTAGAGTTTGAAACAGTGCCAGTGGTATGTGAGTATCCAGATGTATTTCCGAAAGAGTTACCCGGATTACCTCCAGTGAGAGAGGTCGAGTTTGGAATTGAGTTGGTTCCGGGAACGGCACCTATTTCAATTGCTCCATATAGAATGGCACTTGTAGAGTAGAAAGAACTGAAGGTTCAGTTGCAAGAGTTGACAGATAAAGGTTTTGCAAGACCGAGCTACTCACCATGGGGTGCTCCGGTATTGTTTGTGAAGAAGAAGGATGGGTCTATGAGATTGTGTATAGACTATAGACAACTGAACAAGGTGACAGTGAAGAATAAGTATCTTTTACCAAGGATTGATGATCTTTTTGATCAACTGAAGGGAGCTACAGTGTTCTCCAAGATAGACTTGAGGTCTGGTTATTATCAGCTCAGAGTAAAAGAGCAAGATGTGTTGAAAACTGCATTTCAGACAAGGTATGGCTAGTATGAGTTTTTGGTTATGCCGTTTGGTTTGACGAATGCACCTGCGATTTTTATGGATCTGATGAACTGTGTTTTTAGACTATATGTGGACAAGTTTGTAGTTGTCTTTATTGATGATATATTGATCTATTCTCGGGATGAGAACGATCACGAAGAGCATTTGAGAATTGTCTTGCAAACTTTGAGAGATAAGCAGTTGTATGCTAAGTTTAGCAAGAGTGAGTTTTGGCTCCGAGAGGTCAGATTCCTAGGACACATGGTGTCAGGTAATGGTGTCAGAGTTGACCCGAGTAAGATATCGGCTGTTGTGGATTGGAAACCACCGAGGAACGTGTCTGAAATCAGAAGTTTCTTGGGATTAGCAGGATATTATAGATGTTTCGTAAAGGGGTTCTCTGTGATTGCTACTCCGATGACGAAGTTGTTGCATAAAGATGTCAAGTTTGAATGGACTGAGACATGTCAACAGAGCTTCGAGATACTGAAAACAATGTTGACTGAGGCACCGGTTTTGGTTCAACCAGAATCGGGGAAGGAGTTCGTGGTTTATAGTGATGCATTGTTTAATGGTCTCGGTTGCATGTTGATGCAAGATGGTAAGGTAGTCGCTTACGCCTCGAGGCAGCTAAAATCGTACGAAAAGAATTATTCGACTCATGATTTGGAGTTAGCGGTGATTATTTTTGCGTTTAAGATTTGGCGACATTACTTGTATGGTGAGAAGTGCTGAATCTTTACGGATCACAAGAGTTTGAAGTATTTGATGGATCAGAACGATCTGAATTTGCGACAGAGATGGTGGCTTGAGTTGTTGAAAGACTATGAGTTAGTCATTGACTACCAACCGAAAAAAGTGAATGTGGTTGCGGATGCCCTGAGTAGGAAATCCTTGTATGCTCTAAGAGTTATGAGCACGAGTTTAGCATTGTCTGACGATGGTGCTATTTTGGCAGAATTGAGAGCTAAGCCGCTATTTGTTCAACAAATATGTGAGGCTCAGAGAAATGACAGTGAGATGCAAGCTAAGAGAGCTAAGTGTGGATTAGAAAGTGATTCTGATTTTCGAATGGACTCGAATGGTTGTTTATTGTACCGTGACAGAATTTGTGTACCTAAAGATGAGGAGTTGATTCGAAAGGTTTTGCATGAGGCCCACAGCGGATGTTTGTCAGTACATCCGAGCAGTACGAAAATGTACAACAACTTGAGGAAGTTGTATTGGTGGCCGGGTATGAAAAGAGATATTTCAGAGTTTATGACAAAGTGTCTGATTTGCCAACAGGTGAAGGCTGAGCATCAAGTGCCTTCGGGATTGCTTCAGCCAGTAATGGTACCCGAATGGAAGTGGGATCGGATTACCATGGATTTTGTAACGGGGTTGCCGATGACTCCGAGAAAGAGAGATGTTATGTGGGTTGTTGTGGATAGATTGACGAAGTCGGCTCACTTTATTCCAGTACGTGATGATTATTCACTGGACAAGTTAGCTGAGTTATATGTGGCAGAGATAGTGAGGTTGCATGGTGTGCCTGTGTCTATTATATCGGATAGAGATTCGAGGTTTACTTCGAGATTTTGGAAGAAGTTGCAAGAGGCCATGGGTACGAGATTGAATTTCAGTACTGCGTTCCATCCACAAACCGATGGTCAGTCTGAAAGAGTGATTCAAGTTCTTGAATATATGCATCGATGCTGTGTATTAGAATTCGAAGGTAGTTGGGAGAGATATCTACCTTTGGTCAAATTTGCCTACAACAATAGCTATCAGTCGAGTATACAGATGGCACCGTATGAGGCTTTGTATAGTCGTAAGTGTCGGACTCCTTTGTATTGAACTGAGCTTAGTGAGAAGCGGATCCATGGGGTTGATTTAGTGAAGGAAACCGAAGAGAAAGTGAGAGTAATCCGTAATAGTCTGAAAGCTGCTTTGGACCGGCAAAAGTCGTATGCGGATTTGAAAAGAAAAGAAATTGAGTTTAAAGTGGGCGACAAAGTGTTTTTGAAAGTGTCCCCGTGGAAGAAGATCATGAGATTTGGGCGAAAAGGGAAATTGAGTCCAAGATTCATAGGGCCGTATGAAATTACAGACATGATTGGACCTGTAGCATACCGATTGGCTTTGCCAGTAGAGTTGGAAAAGATTCATAATGTGTTCCATGTGTCGATGTTGCGACGGTATCACTCCGATCCTTCACATGTGATTCCTTCGACGAAAATTGAGATAAGATCGGATATGTCTTATGAAGAGGAACCGATTAAGATCTTGGCTCGAGAAGTGAAATAATTGAGAAATAAGAGCATAGCACTAGTGAAAGTGTTATGGCAGAAACATGGTGTGGAAGAGGCTACGTGGGAAACGGAAGAAGCTATGAGAGAGCAACATCCAAACCTCTTTACTGGTAAGATTTTCGGGGGCAAAAATCTCTAAAGGGGGGAGAGTTGTAACATCCTGGTTTAGGGCCTAGTCGGAATAGTGGCGCGAGACCACAAATCTGAGGTTTATGAATAAGTTTTTGAGGTTTATGCTATTTATGCATGCTAGTGTGAAAGTTTCATGAAGTAATTTTGTAAAATTGTGGTTGACTTGTCCAAAAGGACTAAATTGCAAAAGTTGAAAAATGTGTGTTTCTAGAATCTATATGTGTGAAATAGCTTTAGATTATTAATTAGAGGTCCTTAAATAGCAATTTATCCAATTTCTAATTTTTGGACAAATTTGGGCATGGATGAGTTAAAATAAAAAGTTTATCAAAAAGGGCATTTTGGTCATTTAACAATTAAGTGATTAAAATAGGAGAAAAGATGAAAAATTCATTCATCTTCTTCCCCAAAATTGCCAAAATTCCAAGAGCCATTGTTAGGGTTCTTCAAATTTTTCAAGCTTGCTAGTAAGTGCATCTAGCCTCGTTTTTGATATTCTTTATATTTTTGAAGTCTCGATAGCATGAGTAAGCTATTTTTAGCAATTTGATGAGCTATGAAGGATGTTCAAAAATGTGGTCATGTATGACATGCATGTATTTTGTTGTTTTATGAAAGATTATGAAAGCTTGATGTAGAAGAAACATCTTTTGTTAAGTGATTTTCCATGAAAATGCATGTAGGGACTTGATTGTGAAAATCTTAAGTTTGGTCATACATGTGTGTTTTAGTGAGAATTGATGATAGCTTTAGTTGAATAAGTAGTTTGACTAAGCATGAAAGACTAGAAAGTTGAATAAAAATCACTTTACGAGCCTTTGGGGCTAAAGTGTAAATATGAGAAAGTTTAGGGGCAAAATAGTAATTTTGCTAAAGTATGAGATGTGGGTGAATTTAGTCAATGTATGTATTGAATAAGCTGATTTATTCATTATAGATAAAGAAAGACAAAGCCCGGATCGAAACCGAGGCAAAAGCAAGGTGGTGGACTAAATTACACGTTTCTATACTTTTGAGTATCGAGGTAAGTCTATGCATAAACAATGCATTCATACTTACAAATTGTTAATGCTAGATAGTGTATAGCATGGTTGAGAATGATTGAGAACCTATGTGGTTCAAGTGAAATGGATGGATGAATGAGTAAGTAAGTAGATTTGTGAATGTGTTGTGATAATGCAAAAAGGTGGGCTAAGTGCGATACCATCCTAATGCATATTGACGATGAGCTGGCTATGTGCGATGCTATCGTTAGGTATGTTATTTAGTGAGCTATGTGCGAGACTGCTATGAATACCTTGTTGGTAGGCTAAGTGCGATACTACCTTACTAATTGAATGGGGTGGGCTTAGTGCGGAACCACCGAGAGATTTGCTGTGTGGATGTGATAGTGAGTAGATTAGCTGTGTAGATTAGCTGTGTGGATTAGCTGTGTGGATGTATTATCGAGAATAATGATCTGCTGTATATTGTTTAAATGTGATGTTGAATGCAGGGGTGTATGTCAATAGTTATGAGTAAGTGACTCATGATGTGTTGGAAATGTGGTAAGGGATAGAAATAGTAAGCGTAGTTGTGAATTACTTATGTTAGTATAATGCTAATTGTTGCTTAGCTTATACTATGTTGCTTAATTATTTATGTGTAAACTTACTAAGCTCAAAGCTTACTCTCTTTCTTTTCCCTTGTCTTATAGAGTAAAAGTGTTGAATCGAGATACGAGGATCAATTGGAAGATCGCCCACACTATCAAACACACTCGGTACATTAGACTCAATGTTTTGTATATGGCATGTATAGGGGCTAGACAAATTAGTGAATTTTTGGTGTAAATGGCTAAGATGTGTTGGCCTTTAGATGGATAGTGTATTTTGTATAATGCCATGGTTGTTGGCTATTACATTATATGAAAGAAAGATGTAGTTTTCTATGTGAGATTGCACTTCAATTTGAGTTGATTATGGATGTGTTGTATGAGTGCATGTTGTGTAAGCTTTAAGGGTGAGAAGAGCTTAGCAAATAGCTTTGTTCTTGGCCATGTGGATAGACACACGGTCGTGTGTCTAGGCCATGTGTGACCCACGGTCAGCCCACGAGCGTGTGCTTTGGCTGTGCGTCCCCTGCATGTTAGTATTTGAAGTCATAATAGACCACGGACTAGTCACACGGGCGTGTGCCTAGGGCGTGTGGGATTAATCAGTGTTGGCCCTGGGCTAGCCACACGAGCGTGTGTCTAGACTCTGGGCCGTGTTAACGTAGTCAGTGTACACCACGGGTGGTAAGCACGGGCGTGTACCTTGGCCGTGGGGCATTGGCAAAATGCTTGTAACATCCTTAATTCGGGGTCTCTGCATTTTGTTTGTGTTGCATGGGAGGATATGTCTATTATGTTTATTTATCATGTTTTGGGGTTTAGGCATGACCTTGGGTTAGGCCTGAGTTAGAAACTAAAATTTTGTTTTATTGCTTAGGAAGAGAAAGCTAAGGAAGTTAGAGGTTAAAAGAATTTATTGGGAGGTTGTGACACAAGAATTACCTTGGTAAAGTGGCAAAGGAGGCGCCACTAAGGTGCTTGGATGGTGACGCCACATTCGGGGAAGGAGTGCTTGGGTTCGAGCGGCGAGGAATTGCACTTCCCTGCTTATTCTTTTCACGCCGAAAGCAGGGAAGTGGAGTGCTCAGGATGGACTCTGGAAGATAAGGATGGAAGGGGTCAAACGAAATTGAACTAATGGAAGGGAGGAAATTTAGGAGTTTGAATTATTTCAAACTCATTTGAAGGAGTTGGCCGAATTTTGGACTTTGGGGAAGAAGGTGTAATCGGTTTTGGGTTTATTGGGGAGTGGCCAAATGTGTGTTGGGAGATAGCTAGGGACGGCTAGCTTAGAAGGTCATTCTCTTTGTGTTTTATGTCAAAACCGAAACCCCTCTTGCTTTTCTCCTCTTTTTGGTTTTCTCTTTTGGCAACTTGGGCATTTGGCCAAACCAACTTTGCCAATCCCTTTGAAGAGCCGAAACTCCCTCTTGGCCGAATCCACCTCTGTCACTTCTTCTTTTCTTATTTTTGCTCAAAGCCGAAACTCAAATAGCTATCTTCTTCTTCTCTTTTCGGTTCGCTCTTTGTTAGCCTTCTCCTTGCCGAAATCACCTTGTTCACTTCTTCTTATTCTTTTTACTTTGTTTAAAGCCGAAACCAACAATCTCACCCCCCATTCGACATCTTTCCTTCTCTCTTTCAAATCCCCTTGTGCCGAAATTTCATCCATTCTTCTTTGCCGAAATCAATCCTACTCCATCTTCTTCCATCTCTTCCATTTTATTTCAAAAGCCGAAAGCTTTTTCTTTTTCTTTCGGTTTCATCAAGAGCCTTGGCCGAATACCCTTAGTCTCATTCTCTTCTTTTCTCACGTGTTCTAGTCTCCATTGAAGTGCCGAATTTAGTTCTCTTGGTGAGTCATAGCCGAATCTCTTGGTAAGTGACATCTTTTTCTTTTCTATCTTCTTTTCCATTATAGATCTATGTATTGAACTCCATTCTTGTTCCATGTTGATAGCCAAAACCCCTAACATCAATAGGGGGTGCCGATCTTTGGTTTTTAGAAGCCGAATCAGTCATTAAGGTAAGGTGGTGACAAACTCTTTTGGTTCGGGATTACTAGTTTAGCCGAATGGGCTTTTGGTTACTAACAAGTATTGGCCGATTGTAGGAAGGGGGAAGCAACGTTTCGAGATTTCGCTAGTTTCGCGTAGTTCGGGTTTCGCTTAGATCTACAAGTAGTCAGGTGTGTAACCTTACACACTTCGTTAGTATTACATGTTATTGTGTTAACTGTTATAAACCGATTAGTCATTAAAATCGGTGATTTTGCCTTGTGGGCATGGCGTGGACTCGGGTAAGTCCTGCTATGTGATTTTTGATATACATCGTCATGTTACCGTTAAATGCTATGCTATGCGTTATTTGCATGATTTCATGATATTATGATACGTAGGATTTGGACATGATGATGGGTTTGATGAGAGGAGGGGGAGGATCTATTTGGACTGTCACTAGTGGTTTTGACCACACGACGGTTTGGCCCCGTCTTTGATATTATTATTTGTGACTAAGTCCTGGGGTTTTACCACCGAGTGGTTTTGACCACATATATGATATTGTGACTACGGTCACCGATGGTTTTGACCATATATGGATATTGTGACTCGTCCCGTGGTTTGGTACCACGATGGGGTTGGCCCCACATGATTGATACGGGATTGTCATCATTGGTTTTGACCACACGATGGGTTGGCCCGATCACTTGATTTGTGACTACGGTCACCAATGGTTTTGACCACACCGATATATATATTTGTGACCTCGATCACCAGTGGTTTTGACCACCAGTGGTTTTGACCACACGGGGTAGATAAAGGAGATCGGATGGTTAGATGATGGGGTGCATGATTGCATGTTTTATTAATGATTTGTGTAAGTGCTATTCCATCGGGTTGGGGATTTACACACTGAGTCTCGGTGACTCACCCCTCCCTTACATTTTGCAGATGAGGCATAGATCGCGGATATGGAGCCGGGGAGGACTCGAGGTGGCCATGCAAACTTATTTTCGGGTTTTTATTTCTACTCTAGTTTTATCTATTTACTTTAAATTTGGTTTTGGTTCTGTAATAAGGCCGCTAAGTATTATTTTGGGTTTTAAATTACTTGCTTTACTTTTTGATCATATTATGCATGTGCTTAACGAATTGATTACTTAAATAACCGGTAAAAAGCAATGTTTTCAAAATTATACCTCCTTCGGGTTTTCAAACCTCACTATCGGGTAATAAAATTTACAATATGATTACAAAGGTAACCTAAATGATTTCCGGATTTAAGTTTCTTACAACTTCAAAGCGAATGGTTTTAACCTGACTATACACACCTTACTTGGAATTTAAAAAGAATCACATGATATCCAAAAGCTAGTATCGATCAACGGATTTTTCAACCATAAAGTTTTCTGGATTTAAAGCAACACCGAAATGATTTTAACATCACTTTATATGAGGTTTTCTAAACACTAAAACTATAAAGTGTTTTCAATAAAATTTAACCAGTAACTTGTTTTATTCAAATGCTTTCACTCTGTAACATGCCAGATTCGGTCGTGGTGTGTTGATCGGGTTTGGGGTGTTACAATTTTGGTATCGAGCCGAGTTCAACAAATTTCGGTGTGTAGGCCCGAGGCCCAAAAATGTTTTAAAATGGTTTATGAAAGGCTTTTATGGGAAAAAGTATAGTGGTGAAAGCATGGCACCGAGTCTCCGGCACCAATCCGCCCAGGTAAGTACCCCAAACTGTTGCTTTTGATGATGTGATTATGGTGATATTGGCATGACTAAATAGTAGTAGGAACTACTCTAGTGATTTGAACTATAGGATGGATGTACTTACGAAACAATCTCTGATTAAACTTTTCATAAAACTGTGCCTTAATAGACAGTGGAATAAAAGTCTATTGCATAAAACTTTTAATCAGCTCGTATCGTATAGGTAGACATGAGTACACGTAGACGTGGGCGTAACACTCGTGGACGAGGTAGGGGTAGGATGACGGTCTCGGAACCGGTATGGTCTGGTCATTGATCGGAAAATGAGGTACCACCGCCGCCAATTGTGGGCACGGAACATCAGGACCAGACAGGTGATGACGCAGTGTCACAGGCGATACTGCGGGTGTTAGAGAGGGTTGCTAGTGCGAGCGTTGGGCCGGGGTTGAAATCGTGCCCGAATGACTCCGGGCTAATGGTGCCGAGGTGTTCAGAGGTATCTCCGGTGTGGCTCCTAGCACAGCGGAATATTGGTTGGAGGCATCAGAACGTATTATGGATGATCTAGACTTCTCGGCTAAGGAGAAGCTTAAGGGGGTAGTATCTCTGCTGCGAGATGAGTCATATCAGTGGTGGCTCACAGTTAGGGACGGAGCAATGGCGGATGATCTTACTTGGGAATTCTTTAGAGCAGCTTATCAGAGGAAATACATAGGGGCTAGCTATATTGATGCGCGCGCGCAGGCGTTCTGAACTTGGTCCAAGGTAATAAGACCGTGTCCGAATATGAGGCGGAATTTTTGGTGACCGAGTCGCTATGCACGTGGTATTGTGGGCATGGAGCATGGCGCGTGTCGGTTGAGGATGGACCGAGAGGCGAGTGCGGATGGTAATTGCCCCACAAAGAAAAGAGAGTTTGCGGTCTTAGTGGAAAAGGCCAAAGTTTCTTGAGGAAGTGAAACAATCGGTAAGACGAAATCGGGGATAAGGGTTGGAACAAAAGGAATTCGGATCATCCAGGTCTGCCGAATCGTGAAACGAGGTAGATTTAGTAGGCCGAGTCAAGCTGCTAGGCCTGCTGTTGCTAATACTCAATGGCCGCCACGATGTGCTCGGTGTGGAAAGTCTCACACGAGGAAATGCTGGACTGGAAATAGAGGTTGCTTTGAGTGTGGATCGATGGGGCATCGAATGAGGGATTGTCCACAGAGGTCAGCTAGGTTGCAGTCTGCGGATCAAAATCGTGCACAGGTCAGGAGGGATGGTCAGCAACCACAGAGGGGCCGTGGTGCAGCCAGGGGAGGTAATGGATCTGGTAGGGGCCGTGGAGCACCGGACAGAGGTACAGCTGGTACAGAGGCGAGACAGCCTAGATTGGCTAGTAAAGTATCAAGCTAGTTTGGATTGTGCAGCTAAGCGCATGGTGTTGAAGTCAGTGGAAGGTGAGGAGGTAGTGATGATAGGTAATAGGAGAGATTACCTATCCAATGTGGTCTCGGCGATGAAGGCAGAGAAAATGGTTAGGAAAGGTTGTGAGGCATTTATGGTGCATGTCATTACTCTGGAAGCTAAGGATTCAATTTGTGGAAAGTGTTCGAACCGTGAGGGAATTTGCTGATGTATTTCCAGAGGAACTTCCGGGTGTGCCTCCGGACCGTGAAGTTGAGTTCAGTATAGATCTGTTGCTAGGAACCGCACCAGTGTCTATTGCTCCATATAGGATGGCGCCAAAGGATTGGTGGAGTTAAAGGCGTAGATTCAGGAATTGTTGGACAGGGGTTTCACCCGGTCGAGTATATCTCCTTGGGGAGCACACATGCTTTTTGTTAAGAAGAAAGACGGTACAATGCGGATGTGTATAGACTACCGTCGGTGAATAAGTTGACGATCAAAAACAAGTATCCGTTGCCCAGGATTGACGACTTGTTTGATCAACTTAAGGGTGCATCGGTTTTCTCTAAGATCGATCTCAGGTTAGGGTATCATCAACTCAAAGTAAAGGAGGCTGATATTCTTAAGACGGCATTTAAATGCGCGGTATGGGCACTCTGAGTTTCTAGTGATGCCATTTGGGTTGACTAATGCGCCGACGGCATTCATGGATATGATGAATCGGGTGTTTCAAATTGGTATTTGGATCGATTTTTGTAGTGTTCATAGACGACATCTTGGTGTACTCGAAATCGAGGAAGAACATGACGCATCTTGGGTGGTTCTACGAGTTACGAGAGAAAGCGGTTGTTCGCCAAATTTAGTAAGTCACGAGTTACGGCTTAAGGAGGTAACTTTCTTGGGGCATGTGGTATCAGCTGAAGGGATTAGGGTGGACCCTCGTAAGATCGAGGCAGTGTTGGATTGGAAACCACCGAAGTCGGTTGCAGAGATTCGAAGTTTTCTAGGTTTGGCAGGATACTACAGGAGGTTCGTAGAAGGTTTTTCTTTGATCGTAGCACCGTTTACTAAGCTATTGAGAAAAGGGGTTTCGTTTGTCTAGTCTGAGAAACAGCAAGAAAGCTTTGACAAGTTGAAGAAGATTTTGACTAAGGCTTCGGTTTTGATTCAGCCTGAGGCAGGGAAGGAATTCACGGTCTATTGTGATGCATCGCATACTGGCTTAGGGTGTGTGCTGATGCAAGATGGAAAAGTTGTAGCGTATGCATCTCGACAGTTGAGGCCTCATGAGGGTAACTATCCGACACATGACTTGGAGTTGGCTGTAGTAGTTTTTGCCTTAAATATTTAGAGGCATTATTTGTATAGAGAAAAGTCGATAGTTTACACGGATCACAAGAGTCTGAAGTACCTCTTGACTCAGAAAGATTTAAACTTGAGGCAGCGGAGGTGGATCGAGTTACTAAAGGACTATGACTGCTCGATTGAGTACCATCTGGGTAAGGCTAACGTAGTAGCTGATACATTGAGCCGTAAGGTGGTAGCGGACTTGCGAGCAATGTTTGCTCACCTTAGTCTATATGACGACGAAAGTCTTTTGGCAGAATTGCAAGTAAAGCCGAATTGAATTGATCGGAGTTAGGAGAAACAAGCGCGGTGAGGTTTTGAGTGCTCGGAGGTTGCAAGTGCGAGAATGGTGAATCTGAGGTTTACTGACTTGGGTAGTGAGAAGTCTTGTGTTTTCAAGGGAAGGTATGTATGCCTAAGGGCGTCGAGTTGAGGCAGGGGATTCTTGAGAAGCTCATAACAGCCCATACGCTATGCATCACGGAGGCGATAAGATGTATCGTGATTTGAGGAAACGATTACGGTGGCGGTCTTAAGCGGGAAATACTTGAGTTTGTGGGCAAGTGTTTGACATGCCCGGCAAGTTAAGGTTGAGCATCGATTTGCCGTCGGGGTTGTTGCGGCCGATAAAGATTCTGCGAGTGGAAGTGGGAAAGGATTACGATGGACTTCGTTAGTGGGCTTCCCCTTACGCCTAGTAAGAAGGACTCGATGCAGGTGATTGTGGACCGTTTGACTAAGTCGACTCATTTCATACCGGTAGGGTTGATTATTCGCTCGAGTTAGCCAAGTTGTATGTGGCGAGAGATAGTAAGGTTGCATGGAGTGCGGTGACAATCATTTCGGATAGGGATCCCGAGTTCACGTCAAGGTTACGAAAGCTTTGCATCGGGCTTTGGGCACGAGGTTGGATTTCAAACGGCTTTTCATCCGCGATTTGATGGGCGATGCGAGAGGGTAATCCAGTTACGGAGGATATGTTAAGGGGCGTGTTCGGATTTCAGCGGTAGTTGGGAGGAGTATCTACCATTGGCGAGTTTGCTTATAACAATAGTTATCAGCGAGTATCTGAGATGGCACCATATGAGGCACTCTATGGGCGAAAATGTCGTACTCAGACGTGTTGGACGAAACCCAGGTGAGCAGCGGATGTTGGGTCCAGAGTTAGTGGCGAAAGCAGAGAGGATAAGGTTAAGGTGATTCGGGCTCGTCTTAAGGAAGCGTCGGACAAAGCGAAGTCCTCGCCAATCTTAAGCGCGAGGATATAAAGTATGCGATGGGTGATAAGGTCTTTACGAAAGTATCGTCATGGAAGAAAGTGTTGAGATTTGGGCGAAAAGGCAAGCTAAGCCCTAGGTTTATCGGGCCGTATTCAGTGTTGAAGCGAGTGGGACCGGTAGCTTATTAGCACGAGTTACCAGCAGAGTTAAGTCAGATTCACAAGGTCTTTCATGTTTCAATTCTTAGGCGCTATCGATCAGATCTGTCTCATGTTGTGCCAATTGCGGAGATAGAGGTGAGCCACGATTTGTCTTTCGAGGAGGAGCGATGCGGATCTTGGATCGGGATGTCAAGGTTCAGCGTAGGAAGTCGGTACCCTTGGTAAAAGTATTATGGCGAAACCATGGTGCGGAGGAGGCCACGTGGGAACCGGAGGATGTGATGCGGCAACAATACCCTCAACTCTTCTGACCAAGGTAATTTTAAGGCCGAAATTATTTTTAAGGGGGTAGAAGCTGTAACATCCTTAATTCGGGTCTCTGCATTTTGTTTGTGTTGCATGGGAGGAGATGTCTATTATGTTTATTTATCATGTTTTGGGGTTTAGGCATGACCACAGGTTAGGCTGAGTTAAAACTAAAATTTTGTTTTAGTGTTTAGGAAGAGAAAGCTAAGGAAGTTAGAGGTTAAAAGAATTTATTGGGAGGTTGTGACACAAGAATTACCTTGGTAAAGTGGCAAAGTAGGCGCCACTAAGGTGCTTGGATGGTGATGCCACATTCGGGGAAGGAGTGCTTGGGTTCGAGCGGCGGGAATTGCACTTCACCTTATTCTTTTCACGCCGAGAAATAGGGAAGTGGAGTGCTCGGGATGGACTCTGGAAGATAAGGATGGAAGGGTCAAACGAATTTGAACTGATGGAAGGGAGGAAATTTAGGAGTTTGAATTATTTCAAACTCATTTGAAGGAGTTGGCCGAATTTTGGACTTTGGCGAAGAAGGTGTAATCGGTTTTGGGTTTATTGGGGAGTGGCCGAATGTGTATTGGGAGATAGCTAGGGACGGCTAGCTTAGAAGGTCATTCTCTTGGTGTTTTATGTCAAAACCGAAACCCCTCTTACTTTTCTCCTCTTTTTGGTTTTCTCTTTTGGCAACTTGGGCATTTGGTCGAACCAACTTTGCCATTCCCTTTGAAGAGCCGAAACTCCCTCTTGGCCGAATCCACCTTTTTCACTTCTTCTTTTCTTATTTTTGCTCAAAGCCGAAACTCAAATAGCTATCTTCTTCTTCTCTTTTCGGTTCGCTCTTTGTTAGCCTTCTCCTTGCCGAAATCACCTTGTTCACTTCTTCTTATTCTTTTTATTTTGTTTAAAGCCGAAACCAACAATCTCACCCCCCATTCGACATCTTTCCTTCTCTCTTTCAAATCCCCTTGTGCCGAAATTTCATCCATTCTTCTTTGCCGAAATCAATCCTACTCCATCTTCTTCCATCTCTTCCATTTTATTTCAAAAGCTGAAAGCTTGTTGTTTTTCTTTCGGTTTCATCAAGAGCCTTGGCCGAATACCCTTAGTCTCATTTTCTTCTTTTCTCACGTGTTCTAGTCTCCATTGAAGTGCCGAATTTAGTTCTCTTGGTGAGTCATAGCCGAATCTCTTGGTAAGTGACATCTTTTTCTTTTCTATCTTCTTTTCCATTATAGATCTATATATTGAACTCCATTCTTGTTCCATGTTGATAGCCGAAACCCCTAACATCAATAGGGGGTGCCGATCTTTGGTGTTTAGAAGCCGAATCAGTCACTAAGGTAAGGTGGTGACAAACTCTTTTGGTTTGGGATTGCTAGTTTAGCCGAATGGGCTTTTGGTTACTAATAAGTATTGGCCGATTGTAGGAAGGGGGAAGCAACGTTTTGGGATTTCGCTAGTTTCGCGTAGTTCGGGTTTCACTTAGATCTACAGGTTGTCAGGTGTGTAACCTTACACACTTCGTTAGTATTACATGTTATTGTGTTAACTGTTATAAACCGATTAGTCATTGAAATCAGTGATTTTGCCTTGTGGGCATGAGCACGGACTCGGGTAAGTCCCCTGCTATGTGATTTTTGATATACATCGTCATGTTACTGCAGTTAAATGCTATGCTATCGTTATTTGCATGATTTCATGATATTATGATACGTAGGATTTGGACATGATGATGGGTTTGATGAGAGGAGGAGGAGGATCTATTTGGACTGTCACGATGGTTTTGACCACCTGACAGGTTGGCCCCGTCTTTGATATTATTATTTGTGACTAAGTCCCGGTGGTTTTGACCACCAGTGGTTTTGACCACATATATGATATTGTGACTACGGTCACGGTGGTTTTGACCACATATGGATATTGTGACTCGTCCAGTGGTTTGGTACCACGATGGGTTGGCCCCACATAATTGATATGGGATTGTCATCGGTGGTTTTGACCACACGATGGGTTGGCCCCATCACTTGATTTGTCACTACGGTCACGATGGTTTTGACCACACCGATATATATATTTGTGACCTCGGTCACGATGGTTTTGACCACCGTGGTTTTGACCACACGGGGTAGATAAAGGAGATCGGATGGTTAGATGATGGGGTGCATGATTGCATGTTTTATTAATGATTTGTGTAAGTGCTATTCCATCGGGTTTGGGATTTACACACTGAGTCTCGGTGACTCACCCCTCCCTTACATTTTGCAGATGAGGCATAGATCGCGGATATGGAGGCGGGAGGACTCGAGGTGGCCATGCAAACTTATTTTCGGTTTTTATTACTACTCTAGTTTTATCTATTTACTTTAAATTTGGTTTTGGTTACGTAATAATGCCGCTAAGTATTATTTTGGGTTTTAAATTACTTGCTTTACTTTTTATGATATTATGCATGTGCTTAACTTGATTGATTGCTTAAATAACCGATAAAAGCAATGTTTTCAAAATTATACCTCCTTCGGGTTTTCAAACCTCACTATCGGGTAATAACATTTACAATATGATTGCAAAGGTAACCTAATTGATTTCCGGATTTAAGTTTCAAACAACTTCAAAGTGAATGGTTTTAACCTGACTTTACACACCTTACTCGGAATTTAAAAAGAATCACATGATATCCAAAAGCTAGTATCGATCAACGGATTTTTCAACCATAAAGTTTTCTGGATTTAAAGCAACACCAAAATGATTTTAACATCACTTTATATGAGGTTTTCTAAACACTAAAACGATAAAGAGTTTTCAATAAAATTTAACCAGTAACTTGTTTTATTCAAATGTTTTCACTCTGTAACATGCCAGATTTGGCCGTGGTGTGTTGACCGGGTTTGGGGTGTTACTATGCTGGGGTTTTTAGGCATGGTTTGGGGACATGGGCGTGTGTGTCCATGCACGGGCGTGTCTAATCTTGCACGGGCGTGTGAGATCTGTATAAAAGAGAAAAAATTTAAGATTGGAAAAAGTTCCGGTTTAGTCTCGAGAGCCTTCGTGTGTATGAGTGAGGCCTCGTAAGTCGAGAATGAGGTTGTTAAGATGACTTTAGAGAGTAGTTATGACGAGCCTAAGTGGCGATCAAGTGGTTTGAGTTCGATAACGCCTCGGGCCCGGCTCCGGCGTAGAACCCGGGTAAGGGGTGTTTGATAAACCATAAAAGTAACATATTTTAATCCCACATTTAGCATGCTTTTGGAAGAATTATCCCTTATTTTATGTAATTTGGTGCTCTTAATCCTTTATTTTCATGTTTTATACTCAGGAAAGCACCGGAGGATGAAAAGAACGGAAAACCGGCTTAAAACGGGCCAAATGGGCCAAAGCATGAAATCAGCATGGCCTGGGCCCAAGACCACACGGCCGTGCCTCATTAATAAAGTCCAACACGGCCTGGCCACGATTCACACGGGCGTGTGCCATGGCCGTGCCCCTGCCGTGGCAAAGAGAAGTTTCATTCGGATTTGGATACTTAAGGGCAAAGAAACACATTCCGAAAGCCTATATATACACCCTAAGTATGACCTAAAAGGGGGAGCCCAAGGCTATCGTTTAGGGGCGTCTTGCTAGGCCAGAGAAGGAATATTTGTGGGGATTCACTCGAGGGTAGCCAGTTGATTCATCTCTAGAAGCTGGAATTATACTCAAGACGGAGGGACTCTCCTTCAATTCCTTCAGGGAGTTTTAGGGATTTCTTATGTTTTGTTTTATCTTTTCTTACGAGATGTTTTCTTTTATTGTTATGAACTAAACCCTCGAGATACTTGAGGGGATGAAACTTAGATGAATCTTGTTATCGTTCTTGAACTATATGATAATATTTGACTTGTTCTTAATTATGTGTTCTTAATTCTTGTGTTGATATTTCCGGGATATTGATCCAAGTTTGATGTGCTTAGGTGGAGGAGCAAAAGTCCCTGCCTAAGAGTAGATCTAGCATAGTTAAGCGGAGTTGATCGCGCGCCTAGACATAGGGTGGCGAGATTTTGCGGATTAGGGTGAAACCTAATATGGGATTCCATAGATCGAGTTAATGCAATTCTAGGGTTTTAATTAGAAAGAGATTTCAATTAATCAACCTAGGGTTAGACGTTATTTGCTTGAGAGAGGGTTTAATATACATTAGGGAATCTTACGGATCAAGTCAAATGAATAAATAAATGCAGTTGAGTTAGATAAAAAGTGAAGTCTAGGTGGATTCTTCCTTGGGTGTCGTCTTAATCAATTGGTTTTCCCTCAAGTTATTTTCCCCAAATTCATTCTTCTTTGTCTTAGAGTCTTTAGTTTAGTAGTTAATTAATTTAGATTAAATAATAAATTCCCTTTATTTTAGGCTAGATAATAAAAAGAGAGTTAGTATTAGTACTTTTAGTTCCTTTGGGTTCGACATTTCGGTCTTACCACTAAACTATACTACTGTTCGATAGATGCGCTTGCCTAAAATCGTTGTCATAGTTAGTTTCCAGGTTCGATCATTCTTTTTATAAATTTTAAGACTTTGAAATCGCGAAAACAACGATCAAGTTTTTGGCACCGTTGCCGGGGAACTAAAATATTAAGAAAGCTTAATTTTTATTACTTTATCCATTTTTTTATTGCAATTTATTTTCATTATTATTTTTTATTATTTTTTTTATTTTTTTTACTTTGCTAATTTTTTCCTCTATTTGCTTTTGGCATATAATTTTAGTTTATAGAGAAGATGACACTGAATAATTATCAATGGCAAGTCATGAGGACAATTCCTACTAAAGTAGCCAGTGTCTTTAACCTCGACGTGGTCACCAGGTTATCTAACCAGCTAGAGATGATGAATAAAAAGTTTCATGGTTTGTATAGTCTCTCGCAGGTACACCCAATAATGCAATATGACTCGAATCTAGGAGGCGTGGCGAATCCTGAGTACCCACCCTACAGATATGGCATGGAGAACGAACAAGTCCATTATATGGGTAACTATTCTAGACCTCAAAATAATTTTTATGATAACACTTATAATGCAGGTTGGAGGTACCATCCCAATTTCTCGTGGGATGATCAAAGTAGCCAAGGACCGGAACTTCCTCCAGATTTTCAACAACCACCTCACCAACGGAAGAGGAGTCGAACCTCGAGGAGATCTTGACAAAATTTATAGCGACCTCGAAAAACGTTTCCAAGATACGAAACACGTTTTTCAAAAGATAGAAAGCGAAACTTGAGGCATCAACACAGAGATCAAGGATCAGTTTGGTTAGCTTACTAAGCTGATCTCAGAACAACTACAAGAAAGCTTGCCAAGCAACACTGAAACTAACCCAAAAGAGCAAATTCAAGCCGTAATAGCTTATGATAGTGAAAGGTTAGTGGAATCTTACCCAAGGCAAGAGCCTGTGGTAAGTGAAGGTAAGGTTGAGGTAAGCCATGATTTACCAAACCCGGTGATTATAGAGTACCAACTCCATGTGCCATACCCCGATGCGACAAAGAAAGACCACATAGAGGAACAACTCGGTAATTCTCTTAAACTTTCAAAGAAATTTCATATTAACTTGCCATTTCTAGAAGCTCTTTCGCAGATGCCAGATCCTAGACCTCGTGTCGATAAAGAAGAAATTCATGAGGAACGAAGGCTTCGGATCGATGAACTAGACGAATGGAAGACACACTTCAAGGAGAGACTAAAAACACACGAAGCAAAGACGAGGCAACTCCACGACGAACTTAATAATGGGACAACCAAGCTTAAGATAGGAGATCAGGTACTCAAAATCTTCCCAGATGGAACGGTCGAGATAACACATTCTAATTTCGGCACTTTTGAGGAAAACATTAATCGACTTAAATTTTATATCAATAACCGAATTGATCGTATGAGAAAAGATTTTCACCTCCTCAAACCACCATGACCATACGAATAAGAGGTAAAGTCTAGCTTAAGACTATAAACGAGGCTCCTCGGGAGGCAACCCGAGCACTAACCCCATTGATTTTTACATTTTTTTATTTTTTACTTTTATTTTTCCTTTTAACACCTAACCATAAACTAACCAAAGTACATATTTCCATACCACATGGCCTTGCACACGGTCGTGGCCGTGGCCGTGTGGCCACCACAGGAAGGTACAAGGGCGGGGCCAACTACCAGATCCATAATTTCTATTTAACCCCCTTCTTCCCTTCCATTTCCCATTATCTTTCTTATTTCATTTTCCTTTATTTACTTTTATTTTTATTTTTATTTATTTTCTTTATTATTTTATTCTTATTCTTCGTACCATTTAGATTTAGCTTAGGATACAATAAAATCAGGACGGCTACTTCGAGGACTCAATTTCAAACAGTTCGAGACGCTTCCCCACGTTCACCTCCAATCCTATCTGGTTTCTTTTCATTGGCTTCATCCAAAATTTAGGAAGTTTCACTTCTCTCCCCATCTTACGATTTTATGATTATTTTGATATTATCTATCTTTGTACATTGAGGACAATGTACCTCTTAAGTGTGGGGGGGTTAACTATAGTATTATTTGAAAAATCCCTGAATTATGCCTTGTTCTAAAGTAAGCTTCTCATATTATGATTAGAATGAAATTTCCTTTGATTTATGATTTTTATTGATATGTCTTAGATTAAGTCATTGATAATTGTGCATTGATAATTAAATTCTAAGATACTAGAGAATCAAGCATGATAAGTCTAGTTTTTTTTTTAGAAATTAAATTTTTTTCTAGGTTGTCTACCTGAATTTGAATATTACTTTGAAGTTTGAAATTTACGAGGTTGACATCAAAATACCCATAATTTTTGTGAGATTTTGAGCCTTATAGAGCATATATTCTTTTTCTTGCTCACTTTTTGATTATGAGTGTGTCAACATTGATTTGTTATTCTAGAACTTGCATCGATTATACATGTCGAGACCACACCTTTGATTTCATATACAGAGATGATGAAGGCACCTAGGTTTTAACCCACCTACTCCACTAAAAAACTTACCTTCATAGTTAACCCCTAGTGAACCCCATTGAGTCCTAACAAACCTTTTTATTGACTTACCCGCTAATTTTCAACCAAAACCCTTTGTATTTGTTATCACCATCCTTTTTGACTACCCTTTTTGTCGAGATTTGATTTTGAGCAGTAGCCTAACTATGTTCTATATTTTAGTTGTTAAAGTACTTTCTTATTACTGTAAATATTTGATTACTTGTTCTTAAAAAAAATCAAAGTATATTCATTATTAGTTTTGTGATTAGGTGAGCTTATACGTTAAATTCCAATTATTGAAGAAGAAGCTCGTATTATTAGTTTTCAATTGATGTAATTACTTTTATTCAGTTCATTGTTTCTAGTTAGGTAATTTGTCAATTCAATCTCGATTCTAACCCTCTAATTCAACCTTTATCCACACCTTTAACCTAAGCCCCGTTACAACCCTGTTAAAGACCTTTTGATTTGTGCATCATTTCATATTACAATGGTGGAGATTTGATTTTCATGCAAGCTTATGGGATTAACTCTTCATGTTTGACTTTTGAGTACTTAATTCTGAACCTTAAACACTTTTAGTGATTTGAGTGAATCTTTAGTGAGGATGTCAATCCTTGTCGGTTTTGAACCAGAGGTAATTATTTAGATGAAGGGAAACACCTATGTTTTTGTGCTACAAATGTATGACTTAGACTGTTTGAATATTTAGGACTCTTTGAGTTGAATTATCCATGAATAAATTATCTTTGAATTATGATGAAACATTTTCAATGACTATCATGAATTGAGGGAAGTTTGTTTTAATTATGAGTTGAGAATTTTGCTTGAGGACAAGAAAAAGCTTAAGTGTGGGGGTATTTGATAAACCGTAAAAGTAACATATTTTAATCCCACATTTAGCATGCTTTTGGATGAATTATCCCTTATTTTATGTAATTTGGTGCTCTTAATCCTTTATTTTCATGTTTTATACTCAGGAAAGCACCGGAGGATGAAAAGAACGAAAAATAGGCTTAAAAGCGGGCCAAATGGGGCAAAGCTCGAAATCAGGCCGCGGCACAGGCCCCAAGACCACCACGGCCGTGCCTCATTAATGAAGTCTAACCCGGCCTAGCCACGATTCACACTGCAGGCGTGTGCCATGGTATGTGCCCTGCTGCGCGGCAAAGAAGTTTCATTCGGTTTTGATACTTAGGGGCAAAGAAACACATTCCAAAAGCCTATATATACACCCTAAGTATGACCTAAATGGGGAGCCCAAGGCTATCGTTTAGGGCGTCTTGCTAGGCAGGAGAAAGCGATTGTGGGGATTCACTCGAGGATAGCCGATTGATTCATCTCTAGAAGCGGGAATTATACTCAAGACGGAGGGGCTCTCCTTCAATTCCTTCAGGGGAGTTTTAGGGATTTCTTATGTTTTGTTTTATCTTTTCTTACGAGATGTTTTCTTTTATTGTTATGAACTAAACCCTCGGATACAGGGGATGAAACTTAGATGAATCTTATTATCGTTTACTAAACTATATGATAAATATTTGACTTGTTCTTAATTATGTGTTCTTAATTCTTGTGTTGATATTTACGGGATATTGATCCAAGTTTGATGTGCTTAGGTGGAGGAGCAAAAGTCCCCGCTAAGAGTAGATCTAGCATAGTTAAGCGGAGTTGATCGCGCCTAGAGATAGGGTGACGAGATTTTACCAGATTAGGGTGAAACCTAATATGGGATTCCATAGATCGAGTTAATGCAATTCTAGGGGTTTTAATTAGAAAGAGATTTCAATTAATCAACCTAGGGTTAGACATTATTAAGCCGAGAGAGGGTTTAATATACATTAGGGAATCTTACGGATCAAGTCAAATGAATAAATCGTCTGGTTCAGAGTTAGATAACAAGTGAAGTCTAGGTGGATTCTTCCTTGGGTGTCGTCTTAATCAATTGGTTTTCCCTCAAGTTATTTTCCCCAAATTCATTCTTCTTTGTCTTAGAGTCTTTAGTTTAGTAGTTAATTAATTTAGATTAAATAAAAAATTCCCTTTATTTTAGGCTAGATAATAAAAAGAGAGTTAGTATTAGTACTTTTAGTTGCTTTGGGTTCGACATTCCGGTCTTGCCACTAAACTATACTACTGTTCGATAGGTGCGCTTGCCTAAAATCATTGTCATAGTTAATTTCCAGGTTCAATCATTCTTTTTATAAATTTTAAGACTTTGACATCGCGGAAACAACGATCAGTGTTATAATTCCAATTACTTTACAACCAATTGGTCTTGGAATAAGCTGCCATACATCATTTTTTTCAAGCTAATTATGTTCTTTTTGCATGGCTTGAGTCTACTTTTCCTCTTCAAGGACTTCTTGACCTTTTTAGGCTCAATGGAGGATTTATAGCATGCAAGTCTAACTATATCTTGATAGCTTGTCTTAGACTTTCCTCTTGTCCTTACCCTCCATCTAAATCACTAGTAACATAATCTAATGAATGTTTTTTTTTTCACCTTTGATTATGGTTTAGGCTGAGAAATATCATCATTTGATGGCCTTCATAATCATTTATTTCGATAGGTTGGTCAACTACAGATGCTTGAGACACAAGGTCAGATATTGGCTCAGTTGCAATTTGCTCAATATCTAGCACAACTAATTTATCATTTGCATCTTCAATGGTAACATTAGATGACTCACTTTAACAAACACATTAAATGACTCCATGATAAACCTAGTGCGCTTGTTTTAGACCATGAATGCCTTGTTATTATTGGAATATCCTAGGAAGATCTCCTTACCACTTCATCCATCAAGCTTTCCCTTATAAACTCTATCTTTGAGAATGTAACTTGTAACACCCCAAACCCGGTCAATACGCCACGACCGAATTTGGTATGTCACAGGGGAAAACATTTTGAGGAAAAACGAGTTACCGATTAAATTTTAGTGAAAAACTCTTTGTTGTTCTAAGTTCGTAGAAATCAGGTTTAAAAAAATTAAAAACTGATAATTTACTTTGAAATCCCGAAAATAAATCTTTAAAAACTTATTTGAAGCTTAGATTTGTAAACCTTTTATAAATTGAAAAGAAACTAAAGCGATTAGGTTGAAAACTTTATCTAATAGAAATTTGGAAACGGAGTTTTGGAAAATAGTATGAGTTATCAAAAATACTTAAGTTGTTAAATACTATCAATTGATTTATGTTACCCGATGGTAACGTTTTAAAAACCATCGCGTTTAGTAGTTCGAAAAACTTGGTGCTCAAATTATTATATCAACCATGTAATTTATAAGCCATATTTAAAACAAATCCAAAGCATATAAATAATCCAAAAATATAATTAAAGAGGCCTTATTACGAGATCCATAAAAAGATGAAAACAATTAAAATAAAGTACCCAAATGGAAGTTCATGTAAAACCAAATTTTATTGCATGGCCTCCTCGAGTTCATCCGGCTCCTCATCCAGCGATTTCTGAATCACTGAAAAAATAAGGGAGAAGGTGAGTCACCAAGACTCGATGCATAATCCCTCTCCCGGGTAAATGCCACATACTTACACAAATTATAACCAATCAATATATATATAATGCACCCAACCTAGCCATCCAAAACTCCTTTTCTACCCCGTGTGCTACCAAACCACTGGTGGTGCCAAACCACTGGTGGTGCCAAACCACTGGTGACCCAAAGTCACGATATCCAATAATGTGATGCCAAATCACTTGTGACCCAAAGTCACGAATAATCAAGTTGTGGGGCCAACCCACGTGTGATACCAAATCACTGGCGACGATCCCAATACATCAAATGTGGGGCCAACCCATGGTGGTGTGAAACCACTGGGACGAGTCGCTATGAGGTGGCAAACCTCTGGTGTCCCAAAGACACGAAATATGTGGTACCAAACCACTGGAGGTGCCAAACCTCTGCTGTCCCAAAGACACGGATATCAATCTTCCCCCTCCTCTCATATCGCCCATACCAATGCAATAGATAACAAATCATGTCATTATACTTTGATATAAACATATAACCAATATATATCGTAGATCGTGATATTAACAACATATATCAACATCATATCGAAACGGACTTACCCGTATCCTTGCTCATACCCATCAAGGTATCATTTCAAGATCTCATAGTTTTCGGCTTTAACAACATGAATAGTTATTAACACATACATATATATATATACCGAGTTATAAAGTGTGTAAGGTACACACCTTTCACTAACGCAAATACTAACTTCCGAAGATCCGATCTACCGCACTAGATCACCTTGTCCTACATTCGGCCATACCACAAAACTATAAGCAAAAATCCATTCGGCCAACATCACATCTTAATCCCAATAGCCTTAGTCTTTATCCTCAAAAAGAATAATGAATCGACATGAATCTTACCACTTGACTTACCAACTTCGATTTCTAATGGAATGGCTTAGATCGATTGCTTCCAACATCCCAAAGAGCCTAATGGAAAAATCGGTTCCTAAATAATGGTTAGAACCTTGCAAACAAATGCCCAAGGATTCGGCCTTTGTCCACAAGAAAACGACTTAGAAAGGAGAAGGAAATAACGGAAATCTCGACCATGAACACTTACCTATCTTCCAAAACCGATTGAAGAAAACCCAAAGATTATCTACCCTTGATGATATTCGCAAATATAACACCAAAAGAGAGAAAGAAGATTTGGCTATGGTGGAGTAAAAGAAAGGAAAAATAAAAGTGAAAGTGAAATAGGAGAAGGATGATTCGAAAATGGAAGAAAGAAGAAAATAGAAAATGAAAATAGAATGGTAATGGATGTTTTAACTTTGAAAAAAATGAAAGAGATGGGATTTGGGAAGGAGGAAGATTCGCCAAGAGGAAGTGAAAAGGAAATGTGGTTTTTGAGCAAGTATCAAAAGAAAGAAAAGAGAGAGATGGGAGAAAGAGGTTCGGCCAAGCACTAGTTTGCTTAGAAAGAAAAGTGCACAAAAATGCAAATTGTGGTTTCGATTTCAAAAGGAAATGAGAGGAAGAAATTAGATTTTGGTTCAAACACAAATGAAAGCTAAAGCAAAAGCAAAATTGCACCAAAATGCCTAAGATACATTCGGCCAAAGAGGAGTTTTTGGAGAGGAAGAGAAAAATGCCAAATGATGCATAAAATGCTAAAGTTGGCGAACTATTCCCAAACTTCCTATCAACATTCGACCACCCCCTAGCCACACATGCCGTCCACATTCATGCACTAATGGCCATAGGAGAGTTTCCAAAACAACACCCTTAAGCCAAGCCTTGAAATTCTCTACATTCCCAAAGTTGAAGAAATTTTATCCCCAAAATCTAGCAATTCTATCCCTTATTTCATGCTTACCATAACCTTAAGTCTTCTTGCCATAAAAGAAAATTGTCCATCTTATCCATATGAATAGTTGACCGACACTTAATGCTAGGATGCATAAAAAAAATAAAATCCTTAATATGCCTTCCATGCTACTCGAACCACTTCCCTCAAGCAACCTTTCATGTGCCTTATCCACTATGCCACTAACTCCTCTTGTGTTAGAATTTAACACTTAAATTAACTTAAGTGTCAAGTTCATCTAATCCACTTCACTATATTTTCAATACTAAAAATCATTCTAGTTTAGCTAATAATTCCAAGCCTTCATAAAACTATACTAAGCACATAATAATAATCATACTCGAGCTAACACAAGTAACAAGATGATACTCAATTTTTTTAGGATATTACAATTTTACCCCCTTAAGAAAATTCCGTCCACGAAATTACCTGCTCAAAAGAGTTGAGGAAACTGCTGCCTCATCATATCCTCCGGTTCCCACGTAGCTTCTTCTACACCATGGTTCCGCCATAAAACCTTCACTAAAGGAACTGACTTCCCTCGCAAAACTTTCACATCTCGGTCTAGAATGCACACAGGGTTCTTCTTCTACCGTCGATCTGGACTCACCTCTATTTCCTCTCTTTGCCACAACATGCGATGGATCGAGCGATAGCGTCTAAGCATGGAGACATGGAACATATCGTGAATCTGACTCAGCTCTGATGGTAACTCAAGCTGATAGGCTACTGGTCCCACTCGTCTCAACACCTTATACGGCCCAATAAACCTTGGACTTAACTTGCCTTTTCTCCTAAATCTTAACACTTTCTTCCATGGCGAGACTTTCAGAAAAACTTTGTCACCCACGAAAAATTCTATATCCCTCCGCTTGAGATCGGCATATGACTTCTGCCTATCCGAAGCTTCCTTGAACTGAGCTTGAATTAACTTCACCTTATCTTCGGTTTCTGCAACCAACTCTGGTCCTAACATTTGACGCTCACTCAACTCGATCTAGCATGTAGGTGTGCGACACCTCCTACCATACAACGCCTCATATGGTGCCATCTTAATGCTTGCCTGATAACTATTGTTGTATGCGAACTCTGCTAATGGTAAAAACTCTTCCAGTTTGCCTCTGAAGTCCAATACACAACCTCTCAACATATCCTCTAAAATCGTATAACTCTTTCCATTGCCCGTCGATTTGTGGATGAAATGCGGTACTAAAATCCAACCGCGTGCCCCCAAAGCTTGATGTAACGCTCTCCAAAACCTCGGCGTAAATCTAGGATCTGCATGCGAGATGATCGACATTGGTACACCGTGCAACCTTACTATCTCCGCCACATACAACTTAGCTAACTTCCACGGCGAGTAATCCACCCTTACCGAATAAAATGAGTGACTTAGTCGGGCGATCCACAATCACCCAAAGCGAGTCCTTCTTACTTGGCGTAAGGGGTAATCCATCGACAAAGTCCATAGTGATCCTTTCCCACTTCCACTGTGGAATCTTCACGGCTAAAGTAACCCGGACGGCAGCGATGCTCGCCTTGACCTGCTTGACACGTCGGACATTTACCCACAAACTCGCGGTTACCTCACGCTTGGACACAGCCACCAAAACTGCTCTCTTAAATCCCGACACATCTTGCTACCTCCAGGATACATAGCGTATGGGCTGCTATGTGCGTCCCGAAGAATCCTTTGCCTCAACTCAACATGCTTTGGCATACAAGCTCTTCCTTTAAAACACAATACTCCATCCTTGGACAAACTATAATCCTCTAAACCACCATTCTGAACCTGTAACCTCCGATCATTCAAACCATCATCCTCTAACTGTTTCTCCTTGATCTGCTCTAACCAAGTTGGCTTGACTTGCAATTCATCCAAAAGACTCCCATTGTCATATAAGCTAAGATGAGCAAACATCGATCTTAAGTCTGATACAACCTTTCGGCTCAACGCGTCTGCCATCACGTTAGCCTTGCCCGGATGATACTCAATCGAGCGATCGTAGTCCTTTAACAACTCTATCCATCTCTGTTGCCTCAAGTTCAAATCCTTACGAGTCAAAAGATACTTAAGACTCTTGTGATCCGTGTAGACTATCGACTTCTCTCCATACAAATAGTGTCTCCATATCTTCAAAGCAAAAACCACTGCGCACTAATTCCAAGTCATGCGTCGGATAGTTAACTTCATGTGGTCTCAAGCTGTCGAGATGCATAAGCCACTACCTTCCCTTCTGCATCAGCACACATCCCAAACCAATATGTGATGCATCACGATGTACCAAGTGAATTCCTTGCCCGCCTCGAGTTGAATCAAAACTAGAGCTTGATCGAATCTTCTTCAACTTGTCAAAACTTCCTTGCTTGCTTCTCGGTCCACACAAATGGAATTCCTTTCCTCAATAACTTAGTCATAGGTCTTTGCTAGCAAAGAAAATCCTTCCACAAATCTTGGTAATACCCGCGGACCTAGGAAACTCAGAATCTCGACCATCGACTTAGGCGGCTTCCAATCCAACAACGCCTCAATCTTTCGAGGATCCACTCTAATCCCCTCGATTGATACTCGTGACCCAAGAAAGTCACCTCCTAAGCCAAAAATCGCACTTACTAAATTTTGCATAAAGTTTGCTTTTCCCTCAAAATCTGCAACACTACTCGCAAATGCGCATCATGCTCCTCCTCGACTTGGAGTATACCAAAATATCATCTATAAATACCACAACAAAGCGGTCCAAAAGCTGCTGGAATACCCGATTCATCATGTCCATGAATGCTGCCGACGCGTTAGTCAACCCAAACGGCATTACCAGAAACTCGTAGTGCCCATACCAAGTGCGAAATGCCGTCTTATGGATATCGACCTCTTTCACCTTCACCGTGATGATATCGGACCTTAAATCAATATTGGAGAAAATCTGCTTTGCCCCTTAAGGTGATCAAATAAGTCATCTATCCTCGGCAAAGGATACTTGTTTTTGATCGTCGACTTATTCAAGCGGCGATAGTCTATACACATCCGCATCGATCCATCCTTCTTCTTGACAAAAAGTACCGGTGCTCCCCAAGGTGAAACACTTGGTCGGATAAAACCTCGATCCAACAATTCCTAAATTTGAGCCTTCAATTCCCTTAATTCCTTCGGTGCCATCCTATACGGAGCAATAGACAACGGCGCGATTCGGCATATGAGATCTATACCAAATTCAACTTCACGATCCGGAGGCAATCCGGAAGTTCTTAAAATACGTCAACTTATTCCTTCTTTGTTGGACATTCCCCACGATGGACTCCTTAGCCTCCAACGCACACACATGAACCACAAATGCCTCACGACCCTTTACGACCAACTTCACGACTTTCAATGCGGATACCACGTTGGATAGATAATCTCTTCTATTACCTATCATAACCACCTCTTTGCCCTCACTGTCTTCAAAACCATGTGCTTAATGACGCAATCCAAACTTGCTTGATACTTGACCAACGAGTCCATCCCAAGAATCGGATCGAACTCCTCAAGCGGCGGTTCCATCGGATCGACTACAAACATTACCCCTTGGAGTTCTAGGGGTACATCTCTATCTGACTTATTTACTTCTACTGAGTGACCTAGAGGGCTAAATCTTGTCATCTTCCTTGAAGTAGTCTCGAGTCTAGATTCATAGTCTCTACTATGTTACTAGCAACATACTGAATGTGTCGAACCCACATCTATCAAAGTAGTATATGGTTCACCAAAGATTAAGAACGTACCAGATTATGACGTCCGGTGCGTCGCCCTCCTCTCGGCGTCTCATTTGCATACACCAAACCAGTGTCTTGCCTCGGTGTTGCCAAGACCTCGCGCGAGATGCTCCGCGGCCTCGACGAGAACCATTACCTCCTCTACCATTACCACGACCTCTGCGGTGACGGTCCCTCATTTACGACCGAGCACGACGACCTTGACCCTCGGGCCCGATTCTGGCTAGCTTACGTGGGCGATCTCTCACACGATGATCCAAATAACCACACTCAAAACATCCTTTCCCTCCGGTCCAACATTTGCCCCAATGAAATTTTCCACATCGGTTTACAACTGTGCTGGTCCCTCGATTAGCGATATGAGGCCTCCCAGTTGATTCGGCCCACTCTACCTAACCCTCTTCTGAGAATTACCGGCTGACCCGGATGATCCAAAACTTCTCTTATGTTTATTCTTGTCGTGCCTCTACCTTACTGATTCCTTTATCCCTTCTGCTATCTTAGTCTTTTCAACTAGCACAGCAAACTCTCGCTCCTGATGTGGAGCAATCAGCAATCTCAGTTCGTCCCTCAATCCATCCTCGAACCGGACACATCGCTCGTGCTCCGAAGCCACGATACCTCTAGCATACTGGCTCAATCTTAAAAATTTTGCCTCATATTCGAATACGGACTTACTTCCCTGGACCAAACTCAGAAATGCCTTACGCTGCGCATCAATGTAACTAGACCCAACATATTTCTTCGATCTGTTGCCTTAAAATAATCCCAAGTGAGATCCTCCATTGCGGCACTATTCCGTGCGTGAGCCACCACCGATATGACTCATCCCGAAGAAGTTACACTATCCCTTTCAGCTTTTCCTCAGCATTCAGATCCAAGTCATCCATGATTCGTTTCGTCGCCTCTAACCAATACTCTGCCGTACTGGGAGCCACACCTGAAACACCTTGAAATACCTCAGCTCCATTGGCTCGGAGTCGCTCGGGTACAAATTTCTGAACTCCCACACCTCCACCTATTCCAGCTACCCTCTCAAGGACTCGCAGCATCGCCTGAGACACTGCGTCATCCCCCGTTTGATCCTGATGCTCAACTCCAACCGCTGGTGGTGGGGGTAGTGGTACCTCATTTTCGGATCCTTGACCAGACCTCACTGGCTCAGACACAACCATCCTACCCCGACCGCGTCCACGAGTAATACGACCCTAACCTCGAGTACTCATGTCTAAAGTCTCGACTTATCTGATTTAAAAGTGTTATGCATTAGTCATTATTCCACTTTCTTTAAAACATAGTTTTATGAATAATTTTAATAGGAAGTTGTTTCGCGAGTACATTCAACCTATAGTTTGGGTCTCTAGAGTAGTTTCTACTACTAATCAGTCATACTAACATCATCATATCATCAAGATCAACAGTTTAAAGTACTTACCCAGGCGGATCGGTGCCATGCCTTTCAGATCATATAATTTTAAATAAAAACATTTTAAGATCATACTTTAAATCATTTTAGGCCTTGGGCCCACAAATGAAACTTTTGAACTTGGCTCGATACATTTGTAACACCCCAAACCCTGGGTCAATACGCCACGGCCGAATTTGGTATGTCACGAGGAAAAGCGTTTTGAGGAAAAAGCGAGTTACCGATTAAATTTTAGTGAAAAACTCTTTGTTGTTCTAAGTTCGTAGAAATCAGTGTATAATAAATTAAAAGCGATAATTTACTTTGAAATCCCGAAAATAAATCTTTAAAACTTAGTTGCGACTTAGATTTGTAAACCTTTTATAAATTGAAAAGAAACTAAAGCGATTAGGTTGAAAACCGTATCTAATAGAAATTTGAAACTGGAGTTTTGGAAAATAGTATGAGTTATCAAAAATACTTAAGTTGTTAAATACTATCAATTGATTTATGTTACCCGATGGTAACGTTTTAAAAACCATCGCGTTTAGTAGTTTAGAAAACTTGGTGCTCAAATTATTATATCAACCATGTAATTTATAAGCCATATTTAAAACAAATCCAAAGCATATAAATAATCCAAAAATATAATTAAAGAGGCCTTATTACAGATCCATAAAAAGATGAAAACGAATTAAAATAAAGTACCCAAATGGAAGTTCATGTAAAACCAAATTTTATTGCATGGCCTCCTCGAGTTCATCCGGCTCTTCATCCGCGATTTTACGAATCACACGAAAAAATAAGGGAGAAGGTGAGTCACCAAGACTCGAGTGCATAATCCCTCTCCCGGTAAATGCCACATACTTACACAAATTATAACCAAGCAATATATATATATAATGCACCCAACCTAGCCATCCAAAACTCCTTTTCTACCCCGTGGTACCAAACCACTTTGTGGTGCCAAACCACCGGTGACTCAAAGTCACGATATCCAATAATGTGATGCCAAATCACTTTGGTGACCCAAAGTCACGAATAATCAAGTTGTGGGGCCAACCCACGTGTGATACCAAATCACTGGCGACGATCCCAATACATCAAATGTGGGGCCAACCCACGGAGGTGAGAAACCACTGGGACGAGTCGCTATGAGGTGCCAAACCTCTGGTGTCCCAAAGACACGAAATATGTGGTACCGAACAACTGGAGGTGCCAAACCTCTGGTGTCCCAAAGACACGGATATCAATCTTCCCCCTCCTCTCATATTGCCCATACCAATGCAATAGATAACAAATCATGTCATTATACTTTGATATAAACATATAACCAATATATATCGTAGATCGTGATATTAACAACATATATCAACATCATATCGAAACGGACTTACCCGTATCCTTGCTCATACCCATCAAGGTATCATTTCAAGATCTCATAGTTTTCGGCTTTAACAACATGAATAGTTATTAACATACACATATATATATACCGAGTTATAAAGTGTGTAAGGTACACACCTTTCACTAACGCAAATACTAACTTCCGAAGATCCGATCTACCGCACTAGATCACCTTGTCCTACATTCGGCCATACCACAAAACTATAAGCAAAAATCCGTTCGGCCAACATCACATCTTAATACCAATAGCCTTAGTCTTTATCCTCAAAAAGAATAATGAATCGACATGAATCTTACCACTTGACTTACCAACTTCGATTGCTAATGGAATGGCTTAGATCGATTGCTTCCAACGTCCCAAAGAGCCTAAAGGAAAAATTGGTTCCTAAATAATGGTTAGAACCTTGCAAACAAATGCCCAAGGATTCGGCCTTTGTCCACAAGAAAACGACTTAGAAAGGAGAAGGAAATAACAGAAATACGGCCATGAACACTTACCTATCTTCCAAAACCGATTGAAGAAAACCCAAAGATTATCTACCCTTGATGATATTCGGCAAATATAACACCAAAAGAGAGAAAGAAGATTCAGCTATGGTCAAGTAAAAAGAAAGGAAAAATAAAAGTGAAAGTGAAATAGGAGAAGGATGATTCGAAAATAGAAGAAAGAAGAAAAATGAAAATGAAAATAGAATGGTAATGGATGTTTTTAACTTTGAAAAAAAAAATGAAAGAGATGGGATTTGGGAAGGAGGAAGATTCGGCCAAGAGGAAGTGAAAAAGGAAATGTGGTTTTTGAGCAAGTATCAAAATAAAGAAAAGAGAGAGATGGGAGAAAGAGGTTCGGCCAAACACCTAGTTTGCCAAAAAGAAAAGTGCACAAAATGCAAATTGTGGTTTCGGTTTCAAAAGGGAAATGAGAGGAATAAATTAGATTTTGGTTCAAACACAAATGAGAGCTAAATCAAAAGCAAAATTGCACCAAAATGCCTAAGATACATTCGGCCAAAGAGGGAGTTTTTGGAGAGGAAGAGAAAAATGCCAAATGATGCACAAAATGCTAAAGTTGGCCAACTATTCCCCCCCAAACTTCCTATCAACATTCGGCCACCCCCCCTAGCCACACATGCCGTCCACATTCATGCACTAATGGCCATAGGAGAGTTTCCAAAACAACACCCTTAAGCCAAGCCTTGAAATCCTCTACATTCCCAAAGTTGAAGAAATTTTATCCCCAAAATCTAGCAATTCTATCCCTTATTTCATGCTTACCATAACCTTAAGTCTTCTTGCCATAAAAAGAAAATTTTCCATCTTATCCATATGAATAGTTGACCGACACCTAATGCTAGGATGCATAAAAAAAATAAAATCCTTAATATGCCTTCCATGCTACTCGAACCACTTCCCTTAAGCAACCTTTCATGCGCCTTATCCACTATGCCACTAACTCCTCTTGTGTTAGAATTTAACACTTAAATTAACTTAAGTGTCAAGTTCATCTAATCCACTTCACTATATTTTCAATACTAAAAATAATTCTAGTTTAGCTAATAATTCCAAGCCTTCATAAAACTATACTAAGCACATAATAATAATCATACTCGAGCTAACACAAGTAACAAGATGATACTCAATTTTTTTAGGATATTACATAACTAGTGCATCTAAAAACATGGAAATATGACACTCTATGCTTTCTTCCTTTCTACATTTTGATAGGGTCATCCTCATTTTAAGCGTCAAAAGTACCTTGTTAATCACATGGAATGTTGTGTTAAAAAATTTAGCTCAAAACTTGTGAGGCCTTTGTTTTTTTTTTAAAAAAACGAACATCATTTTAGCCATCTCTTGAATGGTTTAATTCTTCCTATCAACCATACCATTCTCTAAGGAGTATTTGGCTTTGAAAACATGTACTACATCCCTTTGTTTTCATAGAAAAATAAGACCTTTTCATTCTTCATTCCCTTCCATGATCACTAATAATTTTCATTCCCCAAGTATACCTTTAGCAATCATCAACACATACAAACAAAGATGTTTCTCTTACCAACCGAACTCTCAGTCTTCATAACTCTAATTAAATTTATATGCAAGAGTTCTATGGGTCCAAATGTTTGTATCAGTTGCAATTGGGGATTTGGATTAGATTTTTGCTTAAACTTCATGCAATCTTTACACACTTTTAAAATGACTCCTTTAGCTTTGGCAATCCCCTCACTACGTAATACCTTAACAAATGATGTGAGCTTTGAAATGAACATGTCTTAATTCTCTCATACCATACCTTCATATTAGAATAGCTCATATGTTTGCATGTTAAGGGTTCAATCAATCTATAGTAATTATCTAATGTTCTTGAACCCTTTATGGCTATCTCATTTGACTTGTTGGTCATCAAACGTTTGTCCATTGTGAAGTTTTCAAGCATCCTTTGATCACAAAGTTGACTAATACTTATAAGATTCACCTTTAATCCATTCAAGAAAGACATTCTATAATTGAGGCATTCCTTCAAAATTCAAGATTCTTTTCCAAGAATCTTACCCCTTTTTTTCAATAATCAAAGGTAATCTTGCCTTCATGGCTTTCTTGGAAGTTTTTGAGATAATAACTATTACCATTCATGTTCCTAGAGCATCCACTATTAAAGTACTACACATGATTAATGGTATCCTTTAAAGATTTATGGGTAACAATAAAGCACTTCTAGTCTTTTCTTCTCTAAACTAACTTTTACTTTAATACCTTAATAGTGTTTCCTTGAGTTGCATTTGAGGCTACATCTAAATGATTCTTTCTCAAATCCTTATGAAGATCAAGCCACCTTGGCTTAATATGGAATAACACATAATAGTAGTAATAATTTATCCTCTTATTATGCTTCCTACGCCTCTCTGTGTTGATAATTTCAACCTTTCTACTATTTAGGTTGATTAGCAACTTCTTTAAGCTTGACAAACACAACTGATTGAACAATTTTGTCTCTTTTTTCCATATAGCCATGTTCACCCTTAACAGGGTCTCTCTTACCAGTTGCGAGAATTTCATCTAGCTTTCCACAACCAGAACAAAGTTTCTTTAGTACAAAGTGAGCAGAAGCAAGTTATTTTAGTGTTGCTTCTAGTTCTGTAGTCTTTTCAACCAAAAAATGTTTTTTACTTCAATAAGCTTCACCAGCTTTTGATTCACTTTAGAGGTTTCTTCATTGATCACAACTCATTTGACCTTGGACTTTATAGGATTTTTGTTTGCATCAAGCCTTTCATGCCTCTTGATTAACTTCTTGAATACCCTATTAAAGTTCTGAGTAAGAAGGGTCATTTGCTCGTATAGATCTTCTATGGCATATTTTCCCTTAGTTGCAACAAGGGATGTAACTTTCAAAAAAATATTCTTATACTTTTTTTGCCTTTTCTCTTTCTTGTCTTATCAATATTCATCTTAAAGATTCTCAATGAACCTATGAGCTTTGTTGGGTCGAACCTGGATTATGCAATGAACTTGAACAGAAAATGAGAAAATCAGATACAAATATTTAATTTGGAAAAAGCCCTCCGAAGAAGATAAAAAACCACGGGTAAAGAAAAACTTCACTGAAATGAAAAAAAACCTAAAAGGAAGTAGAAGATGGAGAAACAAATTAAACCTGAACATGAAATACAAAGGTTCCCTGAAATTCCCAGAAACTCTCTTAATTTTTTTGTTCTTATTCTGAACTATATAAGGTTGCTAAAAGGCCCATTTATAGGCTAAAATTCGTGTACAATTATGACTGAAACATCCTTATAATAACCAGAGTTTAACTAGGAAAATATATCAGAGTTTAACTAGGAGAAGAAATCTGATTGTGTAGGGAACTCATCACCACGTCGTGACGTGGCTATCGGCTTATTGTGATGCCAAGCTTCACGTCATCAGGACTAGGCATTTCTTCTCATCGGGATGTTGTGGTTGCATCGTCGAGACGACACCTTTTCCTCATCGAGATATCAACTCTGTTTTGGCCAAGTATGTGAGGCACACTCTAAAAATCTCCACCTTGGCTCGTATTTTCAAAATGCCTTCTTTGTCAAGCCCCGCTAGGGGCCTAACTTGATCTCTGTCGAATGCTTACATAATCCAAACAATGCTCGAACTTGGAAATTGGAAGACTCTTCATCATCATATCTGCTGGATTATTGTTTGTGTTTATTTTGAGAATATGAACATCTCCTTGAACAATCACCTCTCAAATAAAGTGGTACTGAATATCTATGTGCTTTGTTCTTTCGTGGTTCTGATCTTTTGTGAGATATATGATAAACCGTAAAAGTAACATATTTTAATCCCACATTTAGAATACTTTTGGATGATTTATCCCTTGATTTATGTAAAAAGGTGCTCTTAATCCTTTCTTTTCATGTTTTATACTCAGGAAAGCACCGGAGGATGAAAAGAACAAGAAACGGGCTTAAAACGAGCCAAATGAGCCAAAGCACAAAATCAACACGGCATGGGCCCAAGACCACACGGCTTTGCCTCCTCAATAATCTCGAACACGGTCTAAGCCACGAAATACACGGTCGTGCCTCATTAATGAAATTTGAACACGGCCTAAAGATGATTCACACGGGCGTGTGCCATGGCCGTGTCCCTGCCACAGAAAAGAGCAATTTCGATCGGATTTGGATACTTAGGGGCAAAGAAACACATTCCAAAAGCCTATAAATACACCCTAAGTATGACCTAAAAATGGGGATTCGACGGGAGCCTAAAGCTACCGTTTAGGGGCGTCTTGCTAGGCCAAAGAAGGCAGATTTGTGGGAATTCGCTCAGGGATAGCCAGTTGATCCATCTCAAGAAGCCGGAATTCTACTCAAGACGGAGGATCTCCTCTTCAATTCCTTCAGGGGGTTTTAGGGATTTCTTATGTTTTGTTTTATCTTTTCTTCTGAGATGTTTTCTTTTATTGTTATGAACTAAACCCTCAGATACCTGAGAGGGATGAAACTTAGATGAAACTTGTTATCGTTTGCTGAACTATATGATAAATATTTGATTTGTTCTTAATTATGTGTTCTTAATTATTTTGTTGATATTTCGCAGATATTAATTCAAGTTTGATGTGCTTAAGTGGAGGAGCAAAAGTCCCTGCCTAAGAGTAGATCTAGCATAGTTAAGCAGAGTTGATCGCGCGCCTAGAGATAGGGTGACGAGGCGTTACCGGATTATGGTGAAACCTAATATGGGAGTCCATAGATCAAGTTAATGCAATTCTAGGGGTTTTAATTAGAAAGAGATTGCAATTAATGAACCTAGGTTTAGACGTTATTCGCCTCGAGAGAGGGTTTAATATAAATTAAGGAGTCCTACGGATCAAGTCAAATGAAAATCGTCTGGTTCAGAGTTAGATAACAAGTGAAGTCTAGGTGGATTCTTCCTTGGGTGTCATCTTATTTAATTGGTTTTTCCCCAAGTATTCTCCCAAATTCATTCTTCTTTGTCTTAGAGACTTTAAGTTTAGTAGTTAATTAATTTAGATTAAACAACCATTCGCTTAATTCTTAGGCTAAATAATAGAAAGAAAGTTAGTATTAGTACTTTTAGTTCCTTTGGGTTCGACAATCCGGTTTTGCCTAAGCTATACTACTGTTCGATAGGTGCGCTTGCCTCAATCGTTGTCATAGTTAGTTTCCAGGTTCGATCATTATCTTTATAAATTTAAAACTCTAACTTCACAGCGATCAAGTTTTTAGCGCCGTTGTCGGTGAACTAAAATATTAAGAGCACTCTATTTTTATTACTTTAGCCATTTTTATTTTTTGCAATTTAATCTTATTTCTTATTTTATTTTCTAATTTTTCTTCTTTTATTACTTCTTCCTTCCAGGTACCTCTAGTTTATGACTAGAAGGAATCCGAGAGGACCACTAGTATACGACAGTGATATTGAAGCTACCGCTCGCAGGAATCGCAGAGAAATTAGGCGAGCCCTAAATTACATAGAAAAAGAGTGAGAAGGCAGATCCAATCCTACTGAAGGGATGGACAAGAATAATCCACCACCCCAAGATGTGGCAAAAAATAATGCTCCATGTACTATGTATGATTATGCTAAACCTCATTTAACAGGAGCCGAATCTAGTATTGTTAGGCCTGCTATAGCTGCTAATAATTTTGAATTAGAGCCTAACACTATACAAATGATTCAACAATTTTTTCAATTTGATGGTTTGCAGGACGAAGATCCAAACACTCATATAGCAAATTTTTTAGAGTTCTGTGATACCTTCAAAATAAATGGCGTTTCTGATGATGCCATAAGGCTTCGTTTATTTCCCTTTTTGTAACATCCTTAAATAGGGGCTATGATGTTTGAAATGTTTGCATGTTTATGGCTTGGTTGTGATATTAGGTGAGGTGTTTTAGGGTCTAGGGAGAAGCCAAGGGTAGGCCCAAACTATAGGAAAATTTTTATTTTTAAGCTTTGGTTAAGGGGAGCTGAAGGAGCTAGGGGTTAAGAATATTTTGTGGTAAACTTTAGCACAAGAATTACCTTGGTAAAGTGGCAAGAAGGCGCCACTTAGGACCTTAAGCAGTGACGCCACAAGTAGGGGAAAGAGAGCTTGGGTTCGAGCTGCAGAAATCCCTTGCTGCTAATTCTTTTTTACGCCAGAGAGGGGAAGAGTTGTGCTCAGCTCAAACTCTGATGGATAACTGTTGGACAAGTCAACAGATTTGAACTGGTGGAGAAGAGAGAATTTAGGAGTTTGACTAATTCAAACTCGTTTGAACAAGTGGCCAGGAGAAATTTGAGCAATTGGCCAAATTTGAACTCTTGGTTGAGGAGGAGTAATCGGTTGGGAGTCTAGAGGGGGAAGTGCCGAAATTGCTAAGTCAAGCTAGGTGACATTTTCGGCTAAGTCTAGCATAAGTGCTTTCGGTTGTGAGCAAAAGCTGAAACCCCCTTAGTCTTGTCGATTTCTTCCCTGAATGCACCATTTGAAACAAAAGCTGAACCTCTTTTGGCACTTGTCGAATACCCTTTGAAGCACCTAGCCGAATCCTCATTTGAAGCTCTCTCTTTTTCTCCTTTGAAACCAAAACCCCATTGGCACTTTCTTGCTCTTCTCTTTTCGGCAATCTTCATCTTTCTTTTCTCTCAATCACCTTGTGCCGAAACCTTTTCTTCCTCCCTTTGCCGAATCCATTCATTCCCATTCCCTTTTTCTTCTTCAATCTCTTCCATCTTTCCTTTGTGTTGAAAAGCTGAAAGCCTTGTTGTTTTTTCGTTTGCATCAAAGTGCCTTGGCTGAATCTTTTGATTTCTTTTCTCAAGCCATAGCCGAATCACCTTAAGATCCATCACCATTGCCGAAATCTCTCAAACTCTCCCCTTCTCATTCTAACTATTGGCTGAATATCAATCAAGCAGAGATCTCCCTTGATTTCTTCTCTAATCAATTTGGAATAGGTAAGTCTTTCATGACCGAATCTCCTCTATTCTCACTTTCTTTTCTCTGTCGACTCACATGGGAAAAAAGCTGAATTTCGACATTTGTTGACATGATTCCTAACCATCTTTGGAATCGATTTCTTCTAGGATCTCTGAGATTTTAAAGCAGTGGATCGGGGTTATTTATTCTCTGTCAATCGGTCTCAGTAAGTCAGTGGTAAGGATGCATATCGATTCGATCTTCCTCTTATTTGTTTGAAAAGCCGAAGGCTATTAGTGATCTTGTTTAGTCTTGGCCGATTGTAGGGAAGACGTGTTATCGAGTGCTTCGGGATTTGATTTAAGCGTGAAAGGCAGTAAGGTAAGGATTATGGTTGTGCGTTAACCCTTCGGGATTTGCTAGTAGCCGAATGGCCTTTGTTAATGATCTTGGTTTGGCCGAATGTAGGAAAAGGGGATCTAGTGCATTAGATCGGGATCTTCGGGGTTTAGTAATTGCGTTTGTAACTAGGTGTGTAACTTACAGACTTCATAATCATTGTAAACTTGTTAAGAACCTAAACTATGTTAAAAGCCGAAACTGTGTAGATTTCGATATGATACCTTTATGGGTATGAGCAAGGATTTTGGGTAAGTCCGTTTTGTTGAGATTACGGCACATGATTTCTGATGATATTATCTATGTATGTTTGATATATGTCTAATGATTGAGCATGATGACATGATTTGTATGTGCATTGCATTATTGTGGGTGATATGAGAGGAGGGGGAAGAATGATATCTGTGACTTTGGGTCACCAGTGGTTTGGCACCACTAGTGGTTTGGTACCACAGTTGATTTCGTGACTTTGGGTCACGGAGGGTTTGGCACCTCATAGCGAATCGTCCCGGTGGCTTAGCACCACAAAGGGTTGGCCCCACATTTGATAAAACGGATTGTCGCCAAAGGTGATTTGGTATCACAACGTGGGTTGGCCCCACATATGGATTATTCGTGACTTTGGGTCACTAGTGGTTTGGCACCACATTATTATTGATATCGGTGACTTTGGGTCACGGTGGTTTGGCACCACCAAAGGTTTGGTACCACACGGGGTAGAAAACGGAGTTGTGGATGGCTAGGTTTGGGTGCATGATATGTTTGCTTGATTATGATTTGTGTAAGCATGTTGCAATAATCGGGAAGGGGATTATGCACTGAGTCTTGGTGACTCACCTTCTCCCTTATCTTTTCAGGTGATTCGTAGATCGCGGATGAGGAGCCGGGTGGACTTGAGGTGACCATGCGATAATTGCTTCGGTTTTACATGGACATTTGATTTGGGTATTTTACTTTAAATTTTGGTTTTATTTGGGTTTGTAACAAGGCCTTTAAATTATGTTTTGGATTATTTTATCTGCTTTGGATTTGGTTTTAAATATGACTAAGTAATTACTTGATTTGCTTTAATAACCTGATAATCAAAGTTTTCAAACTAAGCTACGCAACGAGTTTTCTAAACTCTACCATCGGGTAATACAATTCACATGATAACAAAGCCAACTTAAATGATTTTCAAATCTAAGTTTTATTTTTTTTAAAAGCTCAAATACAAACGGTTTTACAGTAATTAAGTTAATTTCATCCGGGTTTCAATAGACTAGAGGTTTTCTTAAGTAATGAATGGCAAACGAGTTTTAAAAAGATTTCCGGGATTTCTAAGAAACTTAATGTTTTCAACTATACATGCACCGGATTTCTGCAAACACAAAGCAAACAAAGAGTTTTTCACTGAAATTAAACCGGTAACTTGTTTTCTTCGAAACGTTTTCTCTCTGTGACATGCCAGATTCGGTCGTGGTGTGTTGACCGGGTTTGGGGTGTTACACTTTTCATTAAGGAATAAAGCCAAACAGTGGTTAAACTCGTTACCACGAGGGTCAATCACCACATGGGATCAAATGACCGAAAATTTTTTATTAAAATATTTCCCACCGGCCAAAACGGCCAAATTACGGAATGATATCTCTTCTTTTGTGTAGATGGATTTAGAGACATTACTTGAAGCTCTTTCACAGATGCCAGATTCTAGAAAATTTTTAAAAGAGCTTTTGACGAACAAACGAAGGATAGACGAGGAATCACATGTGGAACTAAACGCAATGTGCTCGGCAATCTTGCAAAATAAACTACCACGGAAATTAAAAGATCCAGGGAGTTTTACAATTCCATGTTTAATTGGTAGTTTATCTATTAATAATGCGTTTGCTGATCTAGGGGTAAGCATGAATGTCATGCCTTATAAATTGTTTAAACAACTAGGTCTAGGGAAACCCAAACAAACTAGGATGAGCATTCAACTAGCTGATAAAATTGTTAGAATTCCTAGGGGTATAATCGAAGATGTACTCATAAAAATTGATAAATTCATTTTCCCAGTAGATTTTGTTGTTTTAGACATGGATGAGGATAATTCGATCCCCTTAATCTTAGGAAGACCATTTTTAGCGTCTGCCAGGACTAAAATTGATATTGATGCAGGAGAACTCATACTTCGTGTAGGTAATGAGACAGTCACTCTCAGAGCTCTTGATTCGGCTAGAACATCGAGCAACCAAGGTGAGAAAACAAATTCTATTGATAACCATTCGGTGAACCCTTCTTTTCAAGAAGCACCACAAAAGAATGCAACTGAACCCAATCCTAGACCCAGTGTTAACAAAGAAATAACTCATGAGGAACGAGGGATTCAATTCGATGATCTAGACGAGTGGAAGACGAATTTCAAGGAGAAATTAGGAATACACGAAGCAGAACCAGAACCACTCCATGAATCAAACAAGTTCAAAATCGGATATCAGGTATTGATAGAAAAAAAGACCCTCGAACATATCCTCCTGACCCTAACACAAACAAAGAAATACCTTTTAGGGTAATCAGTGTTTTTCCATACGGAACAGTCGAGGTAAGTAATCCTATCTTTGGCACTTTCAATATAAACGCATCTCGACTTAAATTCTATCATGATAATGAAACCGATAGCATGAGGAAGGACTTTCAACTCCTCAAACCACCATGAACATACAAATGAGAGGAGAGTCTAGCTTAAGACTACAAACGAGCGCTTCTCGGGAGGCAACCCGAATACTAACCCCATTAACTTTTACATTTTGTCTATTTTATCTTTTCTTTATAGTATCTGATCGCTGTAAATCAGAGTTTAAAATTTATAAAAGAATGATCGAACCTGGAAACTAACTCTGACAACGATTAAAGGCAAGTGCACCTATCGAACAGTAGTATAGTTTAGGCAAGACCGGATTGTCGAACCCAAAGGAACTAAAAGTACTAATACTCACCGTCTTTTTATTATTTAGCCTTAATATAAAGTGATGATTATTTAAACTAAAACTAATCTACTTACTAAGCTAAGACGCAAAGCCAAAAAGAATGAATTCGGGAAATAACTTTTGGGAAAACTCAGTTGACTCAAACGATACCCTTAGGAAAAATCCACCTAGACTTCACTTGTTATTTAAACTTGAACCATATGATTTATTTACTTAGTTTGATCCGTGAGACTCTCTAACGTATATTAAACCCTTTCTCGAGGCGTAGGTTAATTAGTGGAACTCTCGTTCGCTTATAATAACCCCCTAGAATAGCAGTAAATCGATCTGTGGACTCCCATATTTGGTTTCACCCTAATCTGACAAAATCTCGTCACCCTATCTCTAGGCGTGCGATCAACTCCGCTTAATTATGTTGGATCTACTCTTAGCGAGGTCTATTCCTCCTCCACCTAAGCACATTAGATTTGGATTAAGTTCACACAATTAAGAACAAACTAAGTTATTATCATATAATTCAAATAATCAAATAACGATTCATCATAGGTTTCATCTCTTCTGGCATCCGAAGGTTTAGTTCATAACAATAAAGGAAAACATCTCAAGAGAAAAGATAAAACAAAACAAAAGAAATGTAACAACCCAAACCCGCCCAAACATTACGACCGAATTTGATTTGTTACGGAGAAAACCTTGTGAACACCATTTCGATACCTATTTAATTTTTATTTAAAGCTTCTCGTTTTGGTCATCTTGCCAAAGCTACCCTTAGATTTAATTTGGAAATTTAATTAAGTCCAATTGTTATACTGTTTCAAGTGTGCCCGATGGCACGATTAAACTTTTTCGTGTTAACTTAAGAAAACATGTGATTTTAGTTCAATTTAATAATATAGTTTAAAGTAGATATCCAACATATAAGAAAACACAAATAAAGTTTATGGAGGCCTTATTACAACCCAAAATAAAATTAACCAAATTTAAAGTCCTATAAATTTAAATCCACCGCATGGCCACCTCGAGTCCAACCTGGCTCCTCAACCGCCATCTACGAGTCACCTGAAAATGTTAAAGGAGAAGGTGAGTCACCAAGACTCAGATGTAACCCTTCCCCTGGTTAATACAACATTTCATACACAACATATAACGCTTAATTATGCAGTATCGTGTACCCAACCTAGCCAACCCAACGCCTTTGTCTACCCCATGTGGTACCAAACCACCGGTGACCGTAGTCACAATGTGTTACCAAAACACTGGGTGGTGCCAAACCACCGTGACATATAGTCACAATGTGCTACCAAAGCACCGTGTCCGTGACACAAATCGGGTGATGGGGCCAACCCATCGTGTGATACCAAATCACCGCGCGATCCCATATCTCAAGTGGGGCCAACCCACGGTGGTATTAACCACGTGGACAAGTCGCTATGAGGTGCCAAACCTCCGAGGTACCAAACCTCCGTGACATATAGTCACGAGCAGTGTTACCAAAACACTTGGTGCTCGTCGGCCACGAAACATCACCGCCCCTCCTCTCATATAGCCCATAGTAGGTAAACAGTTAACAACGGATCTCATGCATTCATCACATGTATCAATAAACCATGCTTCCCAAAAGCATTAAAGTAATCTCATATCAACAGAGACTTACCGGATCCTCACTTGTACCGTTAAGGTACCAATCCGCATCTACATCAAGCGGTTTACATACAAAACATATATAACACAACATTAATCGCTATAAGTGTGTATGTACACACTGATGTTGATGAGAAGTCTAAATCCCGAAAAGGAACGTTGGCCACCCTAGATCTCACTGTGACCTATATTCGGCCAACTATGGAATTAGTCTTAGGGCCTATTCGGCCAAATCAGATATTGGAAGGGGTTCCTTGTGAACCCGAAATCTCACCTTCACACTTTTGGACACCAACCGCAACACCCAACTCCCGAATCTGCTTCTGATTCCAAGAATCGGCACTCAACAAGTTAGTAGCCTTCGGCTAAAACGAATATCAACCGACCAACTACATGAGATCTTACCGTTCACGCACCACAATTCGAATGCTAGAGATCGGGGCCTGAATCGACTGCTTCACTTCCCTGAGTACCCAACAGGAATCGGTTACTTCTTGTTTAGAAGACTTAATCATTGCCGAAATCGGCACTTATTCCCCCCTATTAGAAATCGACAAAAACACAGAGGAGAAGAAAGATGGAATTTCGGCCATACCTACCTACCTTATGAACCGATTGGAGATGAGTTTAGAGAAGATTACCCTTGCTTGAACATTCGGAAAAGGTAAATAATGGAGAGAAAAGGGTGTTGGAGTTTCGGCAACAAGGAGTAGAGGTTCGGTTGACAAAGAAATAAAGAAAAGGGAATTTGAATGTGGAGTTTCAAGCAAAGAGGTTGGGAAAAGAAAAGAAAGGTTTTAGGGGATGTGCTTTCGGTTTGGAGAGGATGGAGAAGAGAAAGTAGAAAATGGGGACTTTTGGGAGAATTCGGCTAATAGGAAAAGAAGTAAAAGAAACTTGGGCACTCCCTAGTACCCCTTGCCGTCCACTCTCCTTGCTCAAGGAGTTCAAATTCGCACAACTCCTAAAAATCCTCTTGGCCACCTATTTGATTTAATTCAAAATAGCTTGAATTAATCAAACAATAATCTCCTAATAATCCATCCATTATCCCTTTTATTAATACTATAATTAAGCAAATAAAACTCTCCTATTATCCTTTAATAACAACACTTAATAAAAGAGTTTGAAGGAGAAAAACTCTCCCCTTGTGCCGTCCAAATAAAAACAAAAAGGAGGATTTTGTGACTCAACCAAGGCTCTCCCTTGTTCCTTGGTGGCGTCACATGCTAGCTCTTAAGTGGGCTTGCTTTGCCACTTTACCAAGGGCTTCTTAGTGTTAAATTACCCACATTTATTCTTATAACACCCACTTACTAAGGCTCCCTTCTTTTAAAATTAAAAACTGAAATTTCCCCATCAAACCGGCACACTCAAAGCCTTAAATTAAGCTCTATTATTCCATTAATAATATCACAGCAGTTCATAATAAGAAAATAGTCAAATTCCAAATAACCCCATATTTGGGATGTTACAAGAAATCCCTAAAACCCCCTAAAGGAATTGAAGAGGAGATGCTCCATCTTGTGTAGAATTCTAGCTTCTTGAGATGGATCAACTAGCTATCTTCGAGTGATTCCCACAAATCTGACCTTTTTGGCTTGGCTTCTTGGCCTAGCTCTCATCCCCCCTTTCAGCTGGTACCTAGGGTGTATTTATAGGCTTTTGAAACACGTTTCTTTCTCCCTAAGTATCGTTTCTCGAATGAAATTGCTCTTCTCCACGGCAGAGGCACGGCCATGGCACACGCCCATGTAAATCATGGCCAGGCCATGTTCGACACTGTTGAATGAGGCACGGCCGTGTAAGTCGTGGTAAGGCTGTGTTCTAGTAGGCATGGTGGCATGGCCGTGTGGCTTGAAGTCCAGGCCGTGCTGATTTCGTGGCTTGGCCCAATTTGGTTCGTTTTAAGCCTGTTTCTCATTCTTTTCGTCATCGGGTGCTTTCCTGGGTATAAGACATGAAAAGAAAGGATTAAGAGCACCTTTTTACATAAATTGGGGCTTAAATCATCCAAAAGCATTCTAAATGTGGGCTTAGAATATGTTACTTTTACGGTTTATCAAATACTCCCACACTTAAGCTTTTGCTAGTCCTCAAGCAACATTCTCAACTTACAATTAAAACAAACTTTCCTCAATTCATAATAGTCATTGATAGTGCCTCATCATAATTCATAGATAATTTATACATGGATAATTCAATTCAAAGTGTCCTAAAAATTCAAACAAAGATAAGTCATAGATTTTGTAGCTCAAAACATAGGCGTCTCCCTTATCTAGATAATTACCTTTAATTTGAAATCGACAAGGATTGACATCCTTACAAAAGATTCACTCAAATCACTCAAAGTGTTTAAGGTTCACAATTAGGCACTCAAAGGTCGAACATGAAGAGTTAATCCCATAGGCTTGCATGAAAATCAAATCTCCACCACTGAAATATGAGATGAAAACACAAATCAAAAGGTCTTTGCTAGGGTTGTAACGGGGCTAGGGTTAAGGTGTGGAGTAAGGATGAATTAGAGGGTTAGAATCGAGATTGAATTGACAAATTACCTAACTAAGAACTAATGAACTAGTAATAATTACATCAATTGAAAACTAATAGTACTTAATAATACGAGCTTCTTCTTCGATATTTGGAATTTATGTATAAGCTCATTTAATCACCTAACTAGTAATGAATAATGGATATACTTCATTTTTTTTTAAGAACAAACTAAATACATAATAAAGAATAAACTACTAAAATTCATAATTAGGAAACTAATCAAATCAAATCTCGATATAAGGGTAGTCAAAAGGAATGGTGATAACAAAAACAAAGGGGTTCTGGGTTAATATTAGTGGTTATGTCAATAAATAGGGTAGTTAGGATTAAAAAGGGGTTCACTAGGGGTTAGTTTGTAAAGGTAGGCTTTTAGTGGAGTAAGTGGGTTAAAACCTAGGTGCCTTCATCATCTCTGTATATCAAATCATAGGTGTGGTCTCGACATGTATAATCGATGCAAGTTCTAGAATAACAAATCAATGTTGACATACTCATAATCAATAAAGTGAGCAAAAAAAAAAGAATTTATGCTCTATAAGGTTCAAAAACTCACAAAAATTATGGTTATTTTGATGTTAACCTCGTAAATTTCAAACTTTAAGGTAATATTTAAACTCAGTTTGACAACCTAGCAAATTTTTAATTTCTGAAAAATAGACTTATCATGGTTGATTCTCTAGTATTCTTAGAATTTAATTATCAATGCACAATTATCAATGACTTAATCTAAAACATATCAATAAAAATCATAAATCATCAGAAATTCCATCCTAATTAGTAATATGAGTAATTTTCTTTCAAACAAGACTAAATTCAGGGATTTAAGTTAGGTATCTTTTTAGGTTGTTCACCCCCCACACTTGAGATGTACATTGCCCTCAATGTACAAAAATATATAATAACCTTGTAATAAAATCATCAGATATGGGGATAAGTGAAAACTTCTTGAATTTTCGGATGATTCCTTGGGAGGAGATTGTGCCCTTGGTGGTGGTGATGGGCCGTCTAGATGACGAACCTGCGCTAGATGAAGAAATTGGGAGTCTCATGCAAGATTAGCCAAGAAATCTAAAGAAACCTTAATAATATACTAATAATATAATTAAAGATAAGAAAGATAAAGAGAAGGAGACTAAGAAGGAAAATAAACTAAGTTTAAAAGATAGAGGGGCCTGAGAATCCTTATGGTAGATGGTTCGACAGGTTGGTGTGACTTTGAAGGTGACGGAGTTGTTGGTGATGGTGGAAGTGGCGTGATTCGCAAGCAGCCTTAAGAACCTAAGAACAAGAAACTAAAACAAAATAAACTAAATTAAGTAGAAGAGAAGTAAAGATAAAGGAAATAAAGGAGAAGATAAAAATAAAAGAACAGATAACTGGTCTCAAAGACCCTTGGCTTGTTGTTTGGATGAAGCTGCCGGCATGAACTCATGTGAATCGGTCTCCTTTGAGGAGACTCTGATTGGCCTTTTACGCTTCCTTGCCATGGATATGATATTGTTGTGGCTCAAGAGTCTAAGGATTTATTAGGAAAAAGGAAAAAAGAAAGAGGGAGAAAAGAAAGAAAGAAAGAAAGAAAGAAAGAAAGAAAAAGAAAGGAGAAGAAAGAAAGAAAGTGGGTTAAAAAGAGAAAGGAGAAGGATATCGTGTTTAAATAAACTTTCAGATCTGGCAGTTTCCCACACTCGTGGGTTGAGGGTGTGTCGAATCACACGGCCGCCTCGCACGACCGTGCTCTAGGGCGTGTTGGTTCCCCACGCTCGTGTCTAGCCTGTGTTTGATAAGTCAGTATATTGGCACGGTTATCCCAAGACGGTGTGTTCAACCCGTGGTTGGCAAGTCGAGCCTCACACGTTCAGTAAAGCACGGCCGTGCCACTTTGTCGGCGCCCGTGGGGTAGTAGTTGGGTCTGTGATTCTAAAAATCTATTTTGCCCGACATGTACCTTCTCTCGCTCTGTTAGTTCAAAGCGTCGAGAGTACCCACCCGCCACGCCCATGGTCGTGTGTAAGGTCGTATGGCTGGAATTCTCGCACTTGGTTAGTTGGTTGTTAGTTGCTAAAAGGAAGATAACAAGGAAAATTAAGATAAACTGAATATAAAAAAATACTAGTATTAGTGCTCGGTTGCCTCCCGAGAAGCGCTGCTTATAGTCTTAAGCTAGACTCTCTTCTCGTTTGCATCTTCGTGGTGGTTTGAGGAGTTGGAAGTCCTTCATCATGTTATTATTTGTATCCTCGTGAAAAAATTAAGCCGAGATGCGTTTATAGTAAAAGTACCAAAAGTAGGATTACTTACCTCGATTGTTCCGTGTGGGAAACACTCAAGTTACCCTAAAAGATATTTCTTTGTTTGTGCCAGGGTCCGGATGAGATATTCGAGGGTTTACCTGATCTATCAGTACTTGGTCCCCTATTTTGAAGTGATTTGTTGTTCCTATTAGCTCTTTTGGGGGCTCCTTCGGTTTTATCTCGTGTGGTTCCGGTTCTTCATCGTGTATCCCTAATTTCTCCTTGAAGTGTGTCTTCCACTGCCTCTAGATCATCGAACCAATCCTCGATCTTCATGAGTTATTTCTTTGTTGGCATGGGGTTTAGGATCGGGTTCAGTTGTATTCTTTGGTAGTGCTTCCTGAAAATAAGGGTTAACCGAATGGTTATTAGTAGAATTTATGTTCTCACCTTGATTACTTGATGTTCTAGCTGAGTCGAGAGCCTTGATGGTGACTGTCTCGTTACCTACACAAAGTATGAGTTCTCCTGCATCAACATCAATTTTAGTCCTGGCAGTCGCTAAAAAGGGTCTTCCTAAGATTAGGGGGATCGAATTATCCTCATCCATGTCTAAGACAACAAAGTCTACTGGGAAAACGAATCTGTCGATTTTCACAAGAACATCTTTGATAATACCCCTAGGAATTCTAACTGTTTTATCAGCTAATTGAATGCTCATCGTAGTTTGTTTGGGTTTCCCTAGACCTAATTGTTTAAACAATTTATAAGGCATGACATTTATGCTTGCCCCTAAATCAGCTAACGCATTATCAACGCTTAGTCTACCAATTAAACATGGAATTGTAAAACTCCTGGATCTTTTAGCTTTTGTGGTAGCCTATTTTGGAGAATTGCTTTGAGCACTTTGCGTTAAGTTCCACATGTGACGACTCGTCTAACTTCTCGCTTGTTTGTCGAAGCTCTTTTAAAAATTTCCTAGAATCGCATCCGCGACAGAGCTTCAAGTAATGGTAAGTTAATATGTAATTTCTTTAAGAGTTTAAGAAACTTACCGAATCGTTCTTCCGTGTCGCCTCTTCTTAATGCCTCGGGGTAAGGTACGCGAGGTTGGTACTCCTTGATTACCGGTTTTGGCTTGTCTTGTGTTACCTCAAATTTACCTTTTTCTACCTCGTTTCCTTGTGTTGGACTGGGTTCGTCTACTTCTTCGCTTTCTTGAGCTGTTATAGCTTGGATTTTCTCCTTTGGATTAAGTTCAATATTACTCGGTAGACGCCCTTGCGGTCGTTCGAATAATAGCTTTGCAATTTCTCCGATCGATCGGGTAATTTCCCGATTGCCTTTGTAAGTCCTCCAACTTGGTTCTCGATCTTTTGATCGATGTTTGTTGGGTGTCGAGTGTTACCTCATTTTTTTGGAGACGGGCTTCTGTGGATGCTATGAATTTGTTCAACGTCTCTTCAAGACTCGGATTCTTTTCTTGTGGATAGGGCTGATTTTGGAAATTTTGAGAAGGTTGTTGTCTTTGATTTCCTTGATTTCCTTGTCCTCCCCATGAAAAATTTGGGTGGTTCCTCCAACCTGGATTATAATTATTACTATATGGGTTATTATTAGATCTGAAATTGTTACCTATATAGTTCATCTGTTCGCTCTCTGTGCCTGGTTGGTAGGGTGGGTACTTAGAATTCACCACAGTTCCACTTGCGTCGCACTGCATGACTGGATGTACCTGCGAAGAACACAAACTATCAATCTTCTTATTCATCAATTCTACCTGATTTGATAGCATGGTTACTGTGTCGAGGTTGTAAACTCCGGCTGTTTTTGTTGGCCTTGTTCTTGTAACTTGCCACTGATAGTTATTCAGCGACATCTCTTCAATAAACTCGTAGGCTGCCTCAGGAGTTCTATTATTCAGGGTTCCACCGGTGGCTGAATCAATTAATTGCCTCGTTGAAGGATTCACACCGTTTTAAAAAGTTTGGACTTGGAGACACAAAGGTAAACCATGGTGCGGACACCTTCTCAAGAGATCCTTATATCTCTCCCATGCATCGTATAATGTCTCTAAATCCATCTGCACAAAAGAAGAGATATCATTACATAATTTGGCCGTTTTGGCCGTGGTAAATATTTTAATAAAAAATTTTCGATCATTTGTTCCCATGTAGTGATTGACCCTCGTGGTAACGAGTTTAACCACTGCTTAGCTTTATTCTTTAATGAAAAGGGAAATAACCGAAGACGTATGGCATCATCAGAAACGTCATTTATTTTGAATGGATCGCAGAACTCTAAAAAATTAGCTATATGAGCGTTTGGATCTTCGTCCTGTAAACCATCAAATTGAACAAACTGTTGAATCATTTGTATAGTGTTAGGCTTTAATTCAAAATTATTAGCAGCTATAGCAGGCCTAACAATACTAGATTCGGCTCCTGTTAAATGCGGTTTAGCATAATCAAACATAGTACGAGGAACATTATTTTCTCCCACATCTTGTGGTGGAAGATTGTTTTCGTCCATCCCTTCAGTAGGATTGGATCTGTCTTCTCGCTCTCCTTGATAATTTAGGGCTCGCCTAATTTCTCTGCGATTTCTTCGAGCGGTAGCTTCAATATCACTGTCGTATTCTAAAGGTCCTCTCAGGTTCCTTCTAGTCATAAACTAGAGGTACCTGCTAGGAAAAGAAAGAAAGAAAGTTTAGCAAATTTAAAAATAAAAATAAATTATGAAAAATAAAAATAATGGCTAAAGTAATAAAAATAGAGTTTTCTTAATATTTTAGTTCCCCGACAACGGGGCCAAAAACTTGATCGCTGTAAATCAGAGTTTAAAATTTATAAAAGAATGATCGAACCTGGAAACTAACTCTGACAAAGATTAAAGGCAAGTACACCTATCGAACAGTAGTATAGTTTAGGCAAGACCGGATTGTCGATCCCAAAGGAACTAAAAGTACTAATACTCACCGTCTTTTTATTATTTAGCCTTAATATAAAGTGATGATTGTTTAAACTAAAACTAATCTACTTACTAAGCTAAGACGCAAAGACAAAAAGAATAAATTCGAGAAATAACTTTTGGGAAAACTCAATTGACTCAAACGATACCCTTAGGAAAAATCCACCTAGACTTCACTTGTTATTTAACCTTGAACCATATGATTTATTTACTTAGTTTGATCCGTGAGACTCCCTAGCGTATATTAAACCCTCTCTTGAGGCGAATAACGTCTAACCCTAGGTTAATTAGTGGAACTCTCCTTCGCTTATAATAACCCCCTAGAATAGCAGTAAATCGATCTCTGGACTCCCATATTAGGTTTCACCCTAATCCGACAAAATCTCGTCACCCTATCTCTAGGCGTGTGATCAACTCCGGTTAATTATGTTGGATCTACTCTTAGGCAGGGTCCATTCCTCCTCCACCTAAGCACATTAGATTTGGATTAAGTTCACACAATTAAGAACAAACTAAGTTATTATCATATAATTCAAATAATCAAATAACAAGATTCATCATAGGTTTCATCTCTTCTGGTATCCAGAAGGTTTTAGTTCATAACAATAAAGGAACACATCTCAAGAGAAAAGATAAAACAAAACATAAGAAATCCCTAAAACCCCCTGAAGGAATTGAAGAGGAGATCCTCCGTCTTGAGTAGAATTCCGGCTTCTTGAGATGGATCAACTGGCTATCTTCGAGTGATTCCCACAAATCTGACCTTTTCGGCTTGGCTTCTTGGCCTAGCTCTCATCCCCCCTTTCAGCTGGTACCTAGGGTGTATTTATAGGCTTTTGAAACACGTTTCTTTCTCCCTAAGTATCCTTTCCCGAATGAAATTGCTCTTCTCCACGGCAGAGGCACGGCCATGGTACACACTCGTATAAATCGTGGCTAGGCCATGTTCGACACTGTTGAATGAGGCACGGCTGTGTAAGTTGTGGTAAGGCTGTGTTCTAGTAGGCATGGTGGCACGGCCGTGTGGCTTGAAGTCTAGGCCGTGCTGATTTCGTGGCTTGGCCCAATTTGGTTCATTTTAAGCCCGTTTCTCATTCTTTTCATCATCGGGTGCTTTCCTGGGTATAAGACATGAAAAGAAAGGATTAAGAGCACCTTTTTACATAAATTGGGGCTTAAATCATCCAAAAGCATTCTAAATGTGGGCTTAGAATATGTTACTTTTACGGTTTATCAGTATCTAACTTTAAACTAACCAAAAAGTGCAGATTTCCAGGCCACACGGCCTTACACACGGCCGTGGCCATGGCCGTGTGGAAGTACAAAATCGCCGTACTAACACGGCAGAGAGGGTACAAGTCAGAAAGAATCAAATCTTTGAGTCACGGACTCCAACCACCAACCCATGGACACCGACAAAATGCCACGGCCGTGCGACGCGGCCGTGGACGACACTGACTTAGCACCAACGGACGTGGCGACCTGAGCATGGGCGTGGGAGAAATAAACGTAGCCCACCACGGCCATGCGATGCGGCCGTGTGACTTAGCACGCCCACGATACACGGGCGTGGGGTTGTACCTAATTTGAGAATTCTATTTAAACCACCCACCCCTCCCTCTTCTCGCCTAATTTTCACCCTTCTTCCTCCCTTGCACCCTTATACACCATACATTCTTAGCATTCTTCATTCTTATAGCATTCTTCTCAACCTTTTGGCCATGTCGAAGAAACAGAAGGATCCCAGCATAGTCTCCCTCGTGGAGACCGATCTACATAAGTTCATGCCGGCCGCTTCAATCACTCGACAAGCCAAGGGTCTTTAAGACCATTTAATTTTTCTTCTTCTTTACTCTTCTCCTTTATTTTCCTTCTCTTTAACACTCTTATGCTTAATTTAGTTTATTTTATCTTAGTTTCTTAATCTTAGGTTCTAAAGGCTGCTAGGGAATCATGCCACTTCCGCCACCGCCAGCACCTCCGCAGCCTTAGAGGTCACACCCACCTCGCGAACCATCCAACAATAAGGACCCTACGGTCCATTTATCTTTTCTTTTAATTTTAGTTTCATCTTTATTTTTCTTCACTTTAGCTTGCTATTCTTTAATCATTTAGTTAGTATAGTTTTAATTATTATTATTATATCCTGGCTAATCCTCCACGAGCTACCCAATTTCTTCATCTAGCGCAGGATCGTCATCCAGACCGACCCCTCCAACGTATTTTCCACATCCTCCAAGGATTTCATCCATAATTCAGGAAGTTTCACTTCTTCCCATATCTTATGATTTTAGTATTATTGTGTTATTATCTAACTTTTTACATTGAGGGCAATGTACATCTTAAGTGTGGGGGGTGAACAACCTAAAAAGGTGCCTAATTTTTTTTTTATTCTCAAATTCCTGAAATTAGGTGCCAAACTTTTTGCATTATTCTCAAATCCTGAATTATGTCTTGTTTTTAAGTTATTTTCTCATATTACTAATTAAGATGAAATTTCTATGATTTATGATTTTTATTGATATGTTTTAGATTAAGTCATTGATAATTGTGCATTTATGATTGAATTCTAAGAATACTAGAGAATCAAGCATGATAAGTCTATTTTTCAGAAATTAAAAATTTTCTAGGTTGTCTACCTGAATTTGAATGTTACTTTGAAGTTTGAAATTTACAAGGTTGATATAAAAATACCCATTATTTTTGTGAGATTTTGAGCCTTATAAGAGCATAAAATCTTTTTCTTGCTCACTTCATTGATTATGAGTGTGTCAACATTGATTTGTTATTCTAGAACTTGCATCGATTATACATGTCGAGACCATACCTTTGATTTGATATACAAAAATGATAAAGGCACCTAGGATTTAACCCACTTACTCCACTAAAAACCTACCTTCATAATTAACCCCTAGTGAACCCCGTTTAAACCTAACAACCCTTTTTATTGACTCACCCACTAATATTAACCCAAAACCCTTTGTTTTTGTTATCACCATTCCTTTTGACTACCCTTATATCGAGATTTGATTTGATTAATAGCCTAACTATGTTTTTTATTTCAGTAATTTATCCTTTGTTATGTATTTATGATTTGTTCTAAAAAAAATTGAAGTATATTCATTATTCATTATTAGTTTTGTGATTAAATGAGCTTATACGTTTGAACTCCAAATATTGAAGAAGAAGCTCGTAGTATTAGTATTTTTTTTTAATCGGAGTAATTACTTTCATTTAGTTCATTGTTTCTAGTTAGGTAATTTGTCAATTTGATCTCGATTCTAACCCTCTTATTCAGCCTTTATCCACACCTTAACCCAAGCCCCATTACAACCCTTTCAAAGTCCTTTTGATTTGTGCATCATTTCATATTACAGTGGTGGAGATTTGATTTTCGTGCAAGCCTATGGGATTAACTTTTTAGGTTTGACGTTTGAGTGCTTAATTCTGAACCTTAAAAACTTCGAGTGATTTGAGTGAATCTTTAGTGAGGACGTCAACCCTTGTAGATTTTGAATCAGAGGTAATTATTTAGATGAGGGGAAACACCTATGTTTTGTGCTACAAATGTATGACTTAGATTGTTTGAATCTTTAGGACTCTTTGAGTTAAATTATCCATGTATAAATTATCAATGAATTACGATGAGACATTGTTGATAGGAATATTGAATCATGGAAAGTTCGTTTTAATTGTAAGTTGAGAATTTTGCTTGAGGACAAGCAAAAGCTTAAGTGTGGGGGTATGTGATAAACCGTAAAAGTAACATATTTTAATCCCACATTTAGCATACTTTTGGATGATTTATCCTTTGATTTATGTAAAAAGGTGCTCTTAATCCTTTCTTTTCATGTTTTATACTCAGGAAAGCACCGGAGGATGAAAAGAACAAGAAACGGGCTTAAAACGAGCCAAATGAGCCAAAGCACGAAATCAACACGGCCTCGGCCCAAGACCACACGGCCGTGCCTCCTCAATAAGCTCGAACACGGTCTAAGCCATGAAATACATGGCCGTGCCTCATTAATGAAATCCGAACACGGCCTAAAGATGATTCACACGGGCGTGTGCCATGGCCGTGTCCCTACCGCGGAAAAGAGCAATTTCAATCGGATTTGGATACTTAGGGGCAAAGAAACACATTCCAAAAGCCTATAAATACACCCTAAGTATGACCTAAAAAGGGGGAGTCGACGGGAGCCTAAAGCTATCGTTTAGGGGCGTCTTGCTAGGCCAAAGAAGGCAGATTTGTGGGAATTCGCTCAGAATTCGCTCAGGGATAGCCAGTTGATCTATCTCAAGAAGCCAGAATTCTACTCAAGATGGAGGATCTCCTCTTCAATTCCTTCAGGGGGTTTTAGGGATTTCTTATGTTTTGTTTTATCTTTTCTTCTGAGATGTTTTCTTTTATTGTTATGAACTAAACCCTCAGATACTTGAGGGGGATGATACTTAGATGAATCTTGTTATCGTTTGCTGAACTATATGATAAATATTTGATTTGTTCTTAATTAAGTGTTCTTAATTCTTGTGTTGATATTTCGCGGATATTAATTCAAGTTTGATGTGCTTAGGTGGAGGAGCAAAAGTCCCTGCCTAAGAGTAGATCTAGCATAGTTAAGCGGAGTTGATCACGCGCCTAGAGATAGGGTGACGAGGCGTTGCCGAATTAGGGTGAAACCTAATATGGGAGTCCATATATCGAGTTAATGCAATTCTAGGGGTTTTAATTAGAAATAGATTTCAATTAATCAACCTAGGGTTAGACGTTATTCGCCTCGAGAGAGGGTTTAATATAAATTAGGGAATCCTACGGATCAAGTCAAATGAATAAATCGCCTGATTCAGAGTTAGATAACAAGTGAAGTCTAGGTGGATTCTTCCTTGGGTGTCATCTTAATTAATTGGTTTTTCCCCAAGTATTCTCCCAAATTCATTTTTCTTTGTCTTAGAGTCTTTAAGTTTAGTAGTTAATTAATTTAGATTAAACAACCATTCGCTTAATTCTTAGGCTAAATAATAGAAAGAAAGTTAGTATTAGTACTTTTAGTTCTATTGGGTTCGACAATCCAGTCTTGCCTAAGCTATACTACTGTTCGATAGGTGCGCTTGCCTCAATCGTTGTCATAGTTAGTTTCCAGGTTCGATCATAATCTTTATAAATTTAAAACTCTGACTTCACAGTAATCAATATATGAAACTTTAACTATCACAATATACGACAGTCTTGTCATTTCTATCAACAAGCTTCTGAATAGACCTTTCAACCAAGTGGCTTCTTTCACAGCCTCTGTGATAGCCATATATTCAGCTTCGATAGTTGATAAAACCACAGTGGCTTGAAGGGTGGCTTTCTAACTAATAGTTCGATTTCTAAAAGGGAACAAATAACATGTGAGAGATCTTCTTTTGTCTAAGTCTCCAACATAATCTAAATCCACACAGCTGAGTAAACCATCTGAACATCTTTCGAATTCCAAACAAGTACTGAAAGTCCCCTTCATATATAAAAAAAATCCACTTCACAGCTTGCTAGTGTAATTTGTTGGGTTTGGTCATATATCTACTTACTAAACTAATAGCATGTAAGATATCGGGATGAGTACAAACCACAACATACATTAGGCTTTTGACTCCACTGGAATAAGGAACCGATGACATGTACCTTTCTTCATCTTTGATTTGTAGTGCGTATGGAATTGAAAGTCTGAAGTGGACAGCAAAGGGAGTACTTATCGGTTTAGAGTGTTGCATTCCAAACCGCTCGAGAATTCTCTCGATGTATTTCTGTTGTGACAAAAATAGCTTCCCGAAGTGGCAATCTATCGAAATTTCCAACCCTAAAATTTTCTTGGCTATACCAAGAGCCTTCATCTCAAACTTAGAATTAAGCATGGATTTAAGTTACTCAATTTTGGATGGATCCCTGGCTTCTATTAACATATCATCACCATAAAACAACAAGTAAATAAATGATACATCATCTAAACATTGTAGATACACACAACTTTCGCACTTGCTTCTAGTGAAACCAATACTTAACATGAAAGAATCAAATGTTTTGTACCACTGTAGAGGAAACTTCTTCAGGTCGTATAAATATTTTCGTAGAAGGAAAACAAGGTCATCCTTGCCTTCGATTCTGAAGTATTCTGGTTGTTGCATATATATGTCCTCATCCAAATCCCCGTGAAGGAATGCATTTTTTACATCAAACTACTCTAACTTAAGATTTTTTGATGCAACAAGAGCTAGCAGTACCCGAATGGATGTATGCTTCACAATTGGAGAGAAAACATCATGAAAATCAACTCCCTCTACTTGACTGTAGCCCTTTGCGACTAACCTTGCCTTATATCTCGTGTCACCTTTACCTGAACCTTCTTTCTTTATGAAAAAACACTTGCATCCAACTATTTTCTTCCTGGTGTGTGGTTTAACAAGCTTCCATGTCTCATTATTTTAAAGATACTCCATCTCTTCTTCCATGGAAATGTAACAGCCCGATTTTAGGGCTAGTCGGAACAGTGGTTTTGAGACCACTAATCCGAGGTTGAGGAAAATTATTTTAGTATTATTTTATGTGTTATAGCATAAATATATGGCTACATGAAAATTTTGGTGCTTTAATTTTAACGATTGAATGCTTAATTGTGAAAAAGGACTAAATCGCATAAAGTGCAAAAGTTCTATATTTCAAGGTAGAGGTGTCTAATAGCCATAGAATATTAAATTGAAGGTACCTAAAGTGCAATTAGGCCATATAGAGTGTGTTGGCCGGCCATAGGAAGCAAGGGGACAAGAGCATTAATTTTAGTCAAAATTTGGTGACATTAGGTGATAAAAAATTTAATAAAATAAGATAAAAAGATGATATCTCATCTTTTACTATTCATTCTTCTTCTACCACCAAAATTTGAAGGAAATTAAAGGGTTTTGGAGTCCAAACTTTCAGCCAAGCAACTTTCTTACAAGTAAGTGATTTTGATGGTTTTAGTTGATAATTTTTGTACTTTTGGAACCCCCAAAGCTTAAGCTAGCTAATGAGGGGACTAATTTGCAATATGGTTGAAAGTATAAGGACTTTCCATGAGAGTGTTTATGTTTTTTGCTGAGTTTTTATGGAAGAAAATGAATGTTAGGGAGATGAGAAACAACTTTTGTGAAAGGTGTAGCCATGAAAACACCTCAATGGGACCAAGTTGTAAATGTTGTGATTTAGTAATAAATGCATGAAATAGTTGGAATTGTGAGTAGTTGTAGGAGAAATAAATGTTCAGCTAGGATTTTTTAATGATAAAATGTGTTGAAAAATGATTTACGATCCTAGGGGCAAAATCGTAATTTTTGCCATAGTATAAGGGCAAAATGGTCATTTTTGCCTAAGTAGAGATTAAGATACATTATGATCATAAAATGATTTAAATGAGTGAATTTTGTTGTTAAAGATCAAGAAGAGTGCGGAATAAACCTTGACCGGGGAAAATGCAAGGTTTCGGATTAAACCGCAAATTAACTGTAACAACCCAATTTTGGGGCTATTCGAAACAGTGGTTTTGAGACCACTAAACCGAGGTTAGGGAAAATTATTTTGATGTTATTTTATGTGTTATAGCATTAATATATGGCTATGTGGAAATTTCGGTGCTTTAATTTTAGCGATAGCATGCTTAATTATGAAAAAGGACTAAATCGCATAAAGTACGAAAGTTCTATTTTTCAAGGTAGAGGTACCTAATAGCTATAGAATTTTAAAATGGAGGTCTTTAAAGTGAAATTAGGCCAATAAAGGAGTGTTGGCTGATCGTGTCTGAGAGTTTTAATATTTATATAATGAATGATCGAGCCTAGAAACTAACTATCACCACGATTGAGGCAAGCGCACCTATCGAACAGTAGTATAGCTTAGTGGCAAGACCGGAATGTCGAACCCAAAGGAACCAAGAGTACTAGTAGTTACTATCTTTTTATTATTTAGCCTAAGTATTAAGAGAATTGATGTTTATCTAACTAATTACTAAACTAAGGATGCTAAGACAAAGAGAGTGAATTGAGAAAATACTTTTGGGAAAAACCAGTTGATTAAGACAATACCCGAGGAAGAATCCACCTAGACTTCACTTGTTATTTAACTCTAAACCAGACGATTTATTCACTTGACTTGATCCGTAGGATTCCCTAATTTATATTAATACCTCTTTCGAGGCTACTAATGTCTAACCCTATGTTGATTAATTGAAATCTCTTTCTAATTAAAACCCCTAGTGTTGCATTAACTCGATCTATGGACTCCCACATTAGGTTTGACCCTAATCCGGTAGATTTTCGTCATCCTATCTCTAGGGTTGCGATCAACTCCGCTTATTTATGCTAGATCTACTCTTAAACAGAGACTTTTGCTCAACTGCCTAAGCACATCAATACTTGAATCAATATCCTGAAATATTAAAACAAGAATTAAGAACAAATCAAGTATTTATCATATAGTTCAGAAAACAATAACAAGATCCGTTTTAGGTTTCATCCCCCTCAGTTATTTGAGGGGTTTAGTTCATAATTATAAAAGAATACATCTCAGAAGAAAGTAAATAACAAAACATAAGAAAAACCCTAAAACCCCCTGAAGGAAATTGAAGAGAAGATCTTCCGTCTTAAATGTGATTCTAGCTTCTGAGATGGATCAACTGGCTTTCTTGGAGTAATTCCCTGAGTTCAGCCCTCTCTGGCTTCGCCCCCGATCAAAGACCCTCTTTTAGGTTATACTTAGGGTGTTTATATAGGCTTCGGAATGTCTTTCTTGGCCCACAAGTATCCCATTCCGAATGAAACTCATCTTGGTTAAAACAGGGACATGCCCGTGTGACACACCCGTGGTCGACTCTCTTGGCTGTGGTCGATCCTGTTTGCCACACACGGTCGTGTGATCTGGCCGTGTACGATGTTCTAGGCTGTGTCTCAGTTGTTACTAAAAACACACGACCGTGGGTGATAGTCCAGGCCGTGTGAGTCTCTAAGGTAAGCCCATTTTGCCCTTTTTGTCCCGTTTCTCGTTCTTTCATCCTCTAATGCTTTCCTAAGTATAAAACATGAAATTAAAGGATTAGGAGCATCAAATTCAACAATTCAAGGGATAAATCATCTAAAAAGTATGCTAAATGTGGGATTAAAATATGTATATATTACGGTTTATCAAATACCCCCACACTTAAGCATTTGCTTGTCCTCAAGCAAAATTCTCAACTCACAATTAAAATTAACTCCCCTTAATTCATAATCTTCATCAATAATGTTTCATCATAATTCATAGGTAATTCATAAATTGATAATTTAACCAGAAGGTTCCTAAAGATTCAAACAATCAAAGTCATAGTTTTTATAGTACGAAAAATAGGTGTTTCCCCTTACCTAAATTATTACCTTTAATTCAAAATCGACAAAAATTGACATCCTCACTAAAGGTTCACTCAAATCACTCAAAGTGTTCAAGGTTCAAAAATAAGCACTCAGAAGTCGAACATGAAAAGTTAATACCATAGGCTTGCATGAAAATCAAATCTCCACCACTGTAAAATGATATGATGCACAAATCAAATGGTCTTTTAAAGGGTTGTAATGGGGCTTGGGTTAAAGGTGTGGATAAAGGCTGAATTAGAGGGTTAGTATCGAGATTGAATTGATAAATTACCTAACTAGAAAAATAACTAAAACTTAAATAATTACATTAATTAAGAATTCATCACTAATAACACGAGCTTCTTCTCAAAATGTAACATTAGCGCTTAAGCTCAAATAACATAGAACTAATAATGAATATACTTTTTTTTTAGAACAATACAAGTAACAAGAAAGAACTTAACAACGGAAATAGAGAATATAGTTAGGTAACTGCTCAAATCAAATCTCGACAAAAGGGACGTCAAAAGATTAGGGGAATCAAAAATTTGGTTTTAGGTTAATATTAGTGGGTGAGTCAAAAAAATGGTTTATTAGGCTAAAAGGGGTTCACTAGGGGTTAATTATGAGGGTAGGCTTTTGGTGGAGTAAGTGGGTTAAAACCTAGGTGCCTTTATCATCTCTGTATATCAAATCAAAGGTGTGGTCTCAATATGTATAAACGAAGCAAGTTCTAGAATAACAATCAATGTTGACACACTCATAATCAATAAAGTGAGCACGAAAAAAAATGTATGCTCAAAAAGGCTCAAGATCTCACAAAAATTATGGGCTTTTGATGTCAACCTCGTAGATTTCAACTTCAAGGTAATCATTAGATTCAGGTAGACAACCTATCAAATTTTTAATTCTGAAAATAGACTAATCATGCTTGATTCTCTAGTCTCCTAAAGTTTAAATCATCACTGCATAATTACCTATGACTTAATCCAAAACATGTTAATAAAAATCTTAAATAAAAGGAAATTTCATTATAATAGTAACATGAGAAAATTTACTTAAGAATAAGACATAATTCAGGGATTTTCAAATAATACTGTAGCTAACCCCCCCACACTTAAGATGTACATTGTCCTCAATGTACAAAGATAGATAATAGCAATATAGTAATAAAATCATGATATAGGGAGAGAAGTGAAACTTCCTGAATTTTGGATGGAGTTAATTAAAAGAAATGGTAAAGTTGGAGAGAGGTGAAGGTGGGGAGGATACTCCGGTGGTGGTGTGGTCGTTCGTTAATAGCCCATTGAACCTAAATTAAAGAAATCAAAATATAATAATATAAATCAAAGACGAGAAAGATAAAAGAAAAGAAATTAAGAAAAATGAAAATAAGAGAAAAATGAAAATAAGAGAAAAAGGAAAAATAATAAATGGACTCAAAGGTCCCACGGGCGTGTCGCACGCCCGTGTCGATTTCTCAGTTTCGACCACGGCCGAATCGCTCGACCGTGGTGTTTTATCGCAGCCCGTGTTTTTGGGAAAAGTTTTGCCCTGTTTTCACACGGCCACGACCACGCCCGTGTCCAAGGCCATGTGGGTAGGGAAACCTGCACCTAAAAAATTGGTTAGTTTTTTAGTTAGATCCTAAAATTTGAAAATATGGACGTTAGTGGGGTTAGTGCTCGGGTTGCCTCCCGAGAAGCGCTCGTTTAAAGTCTTGAGCTAGACTTACCTATTATTTGCATAATGGTTGTTTGAGGAGCATATTATAGGGCATGACATTTTTACTTGCCCCTAAATCAGCCAAAGCATGGTTAACATTTAAACTACCAATTAAACAAGGAATAGTAAAACTCCATGGATCTTTCAATTTTGTTGGTAGCTTATTTTGGAGAATAGCTCAGCATTCCTTGTTAAGTTCCACTGTTGATAGCTCTTCAAAATTGCTTTTATTTGTTAAAAGCTCTTTTAAGAATTTTGCGTACGTAGGGATCTGCCAAATAGCTTCAACAAAAGGTACGTTAATATGTAATTGTTTAAAGAGTTCGAGAAACTTACCGAATTGTGCGTCCATGCGGTCTTTCTTCAACTTTGCTGGATATGGGATCGGTGGGTTATACTCTTTAGGTTCCGGTATTACATTCTCGTTTACTTCCTCACCTTTTTCCTTATTAATTTCTCGTGGCATCTTCTTTTCAGCTTCAACCAACCCCTTTCCACTCCTTAGTGTAACTGCCTTCACATGTTATTTTGGGTTGGTGTTACTGATCATTATGTCAGAGTCTTAATATTTATATAATGAATGATCTAGGCTAGAAACTAACTGTGACAACGATTGAGGAAAGCGCACCTATCGAACAGTAGTATAGTTTAGTGGCAAGACCGGAATGTCGAACCCAAAGGAACCAAAAGTACTAATACTAACTTTCTTTCTATTATTTAGCCTAAGAATTGAAGTGAATTATTATTTAATCTAAAATTAACTAACTACTAAGCTAAAGATGCTAAGACAAAGAGAATGAATTGGGGAAATACTTGTGGGAAAAACCAATTGATTAAGACAATACCCAATGAGGAATCCACCTAGACTTCACTTGTTATTTAACTCTGAACCAGACGATTTATTAACTTGACCTGATCCGTAGGATTCCCTAATGTATATTAATACCTCCGTCGAGGCTACTACCGTCTAACCCTAGGTTTATTAATTGAAATCTCTTTCTAATTAAAACCCCTAGAATTGCATTAACTCAATCTATGGACTCCCATATTAGGTTTGACCCTAATTCGACAGATTTTCGTCATCCTATGTTTAGGGTTGCGATCAACTCCACTTAATTATGCTAGATTTACTCTTAAACAGGGACTTTTGCTCCACCGCCTAAGCACATCAATACTTGAATCAATACCCTGAAATATCAAAGCAAGAATTAAGAACACATAATTAAGAACAAATCAAGTATTGATCATATAGTTTAGAAAACAATAACAAGATTCGTCTTAGGTTTCATCCCCCTCAGGTATCTGAGGAGTTTAGTTCATAATTATAAACGAATACATCTCAGAAGAAAAGATAAAACAAAACATAAGAAAACCCTAAAACCCCGAATGAATTGAAGGAGAGATCCGCCATCTTGAGTATGATTTCACTTCTTGAGATGAATCAACTGGCTTTCTTCGAGTAAATCCCACGATTCTGACCTCTCTGGCTCGGCTCCTTGGTCTAGCTGGACGCCCCCTTAAAGGTTGGCCTTTAGGGTGTTTATATAGGCTTTTGGAATGTCTTTCTTTGCCTCTAAGTACCCTAATCTGAATAAAATTCTTCTTGGTCACGGCAGGGACACGCCCGTGTAACACGCCCGTGTGAATCAAATTGTGGACCATGGTTGAGCCTGCTAGGGAGGCACGGCCGTGTGGTGAAACCCCAGGCCTTGTCGATTTCTCACTTTGGGTAAATTGGTCCGTTTTTGGCCCGTTTTCCGTCCTTTTCATCCTCCTATGCTTTCCTAAGTATAAAACATGAAAATAAAAGATTAAGAGCACCAAATTCCATAATTCAAGGGATAAATCATCCAAAAGCATGCTAAATGTGGAGATAAAATATGTTACTATTACGGTTTGTCAAATACCCCCACACTTAAGCTTTTGCTTGTCCTCAAGCAAAGTTCTCAACTTGCAATTAAAACAAACTTCCTCAATTCATAACCTTCATCAACAATGTTTCATCATAATTCATAGGTAATTCATACATTGATAATTTAACCGGAAGGTTCCTAAAGATTCAAACAATCAAAGTCATAGCTTTTATAGTACGAAAAATAGGTGTTTCCCCTTACCTAATAATTACCTCTGATTCAAAATCGACAAAAATTGACATCCTCACTAAAGATTCAGTCAAATCACTCGAAGTGTTTAAGGTTCAAAAATAAGCACTCAGAAGTCGAACATGAAAAGTTAATCCCATAGGCTTGCATGAAAATCAAATCTCCACCATCAGAAATGATATGATACACAAATCAAAAGGTCTTTTATGGGTTGTAACGGGGCTTGGGTTAAAGGTGTGGATAAAGGCTTGAATTAGAGGGTTAGTATCGAGACTGAATTGACAAATTACCTAACTAAAAAGTTGTACTAATAATTACATCACAGAAACTTAATACTAATAACATGAGCTTCTTCTAAAGATAATGAAATTAACAGTTTGAGCTCAATTAACATAGAACTAATAATGAATATACTTCATTTTTTTTAAGAACAAATCAAGTACAATAATAATAAGATAGAATTTAATAATTGAAATAACGAAAATAGTTACGTAACCGATCAAATCAAATCTCGATATAGGGGTAGTCAAGAGAAATGGTGATAACAAATACAAAGTGGGTTATGGGTTAATATTAATGGGTGAGTCAATAAAAGGGTTGTTAGGATCAAAGGGGTTCACTAGGGGTTAGTTATGAAGGTAGGCTTTTTGTGGAGTAAGTGGGTTAGATCCTAGGTGCCTTTATCATCTTAGTATATCAAATCAAAGGTGTGGTCTCGACCTGTATAATCGAAGCAAGTTCTAGAATAACAAATCAATGTTGACACACTCATAATCAATAAAGTGAGCACGAAAAGGAATGTATGCTCTAAAAGGCTCAAGATCTCACAATAATTATGGGCTTTTGATGTCAACTTTGTAAATTTCAAACTTTAAGGTAATACTTAAATTCAGGTAGACACCCTAACAAAAAATTTTAATTCTAAAAAATAGACTTATCATGCTTGATTCTCTAGTCCCCTAAAGTTTAAATCATCACTGCACAATTAGCTGTGACTTAATCCTAAACATATCAATAAAAATCATAAATCAAAGGAAATTTCATTTTAATCATAATATGAGAAAATTATTTAAGAACAAGGCCTAGTTCAAGGATTTGAGAATAATGCAAAAAATTAGGCACTTTTAATATTCACCCCCCACACTTAAGATGTACATTGTCCTCAATGTACAAAGATATATATGAACAATATTTTAAGAAAATCAAAAGAGAGGGAGAAGTGAAACTTCCTGAATTATGAAATCCTTGGAGGATGATCGATGATGAACATGATGACTAGGCATAGGTGAAGGTGGTGGAGAATACTCCGGTGGTGTGTTCGTTCCTTGAGTGGCACCTTGAACCTTTTTAAACTGCGAAGTCATCAGTAAAGTTTTTAGGGAGTTCTTATTTAATGGACGTTTGTTATAGTTACTCGAGAGTTAAACAGCCAGAGATAAAAGAAATCAAATTATACTTAAAAATTTAAAGAGTTTAATAATAAAGGAAAATGAACTAAAATAAAAATGAAAATAAAAATAAGAATAAAGAAAATAAAAAGGACTCAGAAGTCTTCATCATCGGAGTGATCTCGAGGTGGTGGTGGCGGTGATATGTGAAAAAGCTGATAATATCGACTACGGCCGCCTTGCACGGCCGTGTGGATTTATCTCAGCCCGTGTTCTTTAGGCAGTTTCGACCACGACCGCGTTGCACGAACGTGGCATTTAGTCGGAGCCCATGTCTTGGGAAAATTTTTGTCCTGTTTCTGCACGATACCCACCACGTCGATATGCATACTCGTGGTGTCCACATGGCCACTGCCACGCCCGTGTGTAAGGCCGTGTGGTATGGAAAACTACGCCTAAAACTTTGGTTAGTTTTTAGTTAGATGCTAAAATTCAAAAATATGGACGTGAGTGGGGTTAGTGCTCGGGGTGCCTCCCGAGAAGCGCTCGTTTAAAGTCTTGAGCTAGACTTACCTATTATTCGTATGGCCATGGTGGTTTACGGATTCGAAACTCCTTTTTCTTACTATCAATTCTATCAACATATGGTTTGAGTCGGGTAATATTTACCTCAAAAGTGCCGAAATCAGAATGTGTTACCTCGACCGTTCCGTATGGAAAGACCTTAAGTGCCGTAAAAGGAGTCGCACCGTTTGTATTAAGTTCTGAAGCGACTATTCGAGGGTCGGTTGTATCTGACAGTACCTGGTCCCCAACTTTGAAGTGATTGGTTCCACCTTTAATACTCAATGTCCTAGCCGTGTCAAGAACCAGAAGAGTGATCGTTTCGTCACTTACATGAAATGTGAGCTCACGTGGTAGTTTATTTCATAGAATTGCTGGGCACACTGCGTTTAGCTCCACATGCAACGTATCGTCTAACTTCTGTTTGTTTGTCAAAAACTCTTTTGAAAATTTCCGTGAATCTGGCATCTGTGAAAGAGCTTCAAGAAATGGCAAGTTAATATGTAATTTCTTTGGAAGTTTAAGAAATTTACGAAATTGTTCTTCTGTGTGGTCTTTCTTTATCGCATTGGGGTATGGCACACGAGGTTGGTACTCTGTAATTACCGATTTTGGTTTATCATGGCTTACCTCAACCTTACCTTCCTCTACCACATTCTCTTGTTTCAATTTTGGTTCATCTAACCCTTCACTATCGTGAGCAGTTATTGCTTGTGGTTGCTCTCTTGGGCTAGTTTCGGTGTTGCTAGGTAAGATACCTTGTGGTCTTTCTCGAGATCACCAGCAAAGCGACCTATTTGGTTCTCGATCCCTTGAATTAATGCCTGCTAATTTTTGAGCATTGTCTCGTTGTTTTGAAAACGGGTTTCTGACACTGCGATAAATTTTGTTAGCATCTCCTCAAGGTTCAGCTTCTTTTCCTGCTGGTAAGGTGGTTGTTGAAAGCCTGAGAGGGGTTGTTGTCTCTGATTTCCTTGGCCATCCCACGAGAAATTGGAATGGTTCCACCAACATGCATTATAAGTTTTACTATAGGGATTATTTTGAGGTCTAGAATAGTTACCCATATAGTTGACTTATTCGTTCTCTGTGCTAGGGTTGTAGGATAGATATTCTGTGTTGTTCACCCCTTCTCCATTTGTATCGTACTGTATTACCGGATATACCTACGTAGAACCATACCAACCATCAAATTTTTTATTTAAAAGCTCTACCTGGTTAGATAACATGGTGATCGCGTCAAGGTTGAAAACACCGGCTGCTTTATTAGGCATTGTCCTCATGTCTTGCCATTGATAATTATTCAGTGACATCTCTTCGGTTTCTGCGAGTGGTATGTTTTATTTCATTGTCAAAAATCAAGGGTCCTTACGGGTTTCTTCTAGTCATAAACTAAAAATACCTGCCAGAAGCAAAGAAAGAGAAAAATTAGCAATGTCAAAAACAAAATAAAAGTAAATTGCAAAAATTAAAAATGGCTAAAGTAATAAAAATTGAGCGTTCTTAATATTTTGGTTCCCCGGCAACGGGGCCAAAAACTTGATCGTTATGTCAGAGTCTTAATATTTATATAATGAATGATCTAGGCTAGAAACTAACTGTGACAACTATTGAGGCAAGCGCACCTATCGAACAGTAGTATAGTTTAGTGGCAAGACCGGAATGTCGAACCCAAAGGAACCAAAAGTACTAATACTAACTTTCTTTCAATTATTTAGCCTAAGAATTGAAGTGAATTATTGTTTAATCTAAAATTAACTAACTACTAAGCTAAAGACGCTAAGACAAAGAGAATGAATTGGGGAAATACTTGTGGGAAAAACCAATTGATTAAGACAATACCCAAGGAGGAATCCACCTAGACTTCACTTGTTATTTAACTCTGAACCAGACAATTTATTCACTTGACCTGATCCGTAGGATTCCGTAATGTATATTAATACCTCCGTCAAGGCTACTAACGTCTAACCTAGGTTGATTAATTGAAATCTCTTTTTAATTAAAACCCATAGAATTGCATTAACTCGATCTATGGACTCCCATATTAGGTTTGACCCTAATCTCGTAGATTTTCGTCATCCTATGTCTAGGGTTGCGATCAACTCCGCTTAATTATACTAGATCTACTCTTAGACAGGGACTTTTGCTCCACTGTCTAAGCACATAAATACTTGAATCAATATCCTGAAATATCAAAGCACGAATTAAGAACACATAATTAAGAACAAATCAAGTATTGATCATATAGTTCAGAAAATAATAACAAGATCCGTCTAAGGTTTCATCCCCCTCAGGTATCTGAGAAGTTTAGTTCATAATTATAAACGAATACATCTTAGAAGAAAAGATAAAACAAAACATAAGAAAACCCTAAAACCCCCTGAAGGAATTGAAGGAGAGATCTGCCGTCTTGAGTATGATTTTGACTTCTTGAGATGAATCAACTGGCTTTCTTCGAGTAAATCCCACGATTCTGACCTCTCTTGCTCGGCTCCTTGGCCTAGCTGGACGCCCCCTTAAAGGTTGGCCTTTAGGGTGTTTATATAGGCTTTTGGAATGTCTTTCTTTGCCTCTAAGTACCCTAGTCCAAATAAAATTCTTCTTGGTCACGGCAGGGACACGCCCATGTAACACGCCCGTATGAATCGAATTATGGACCACGGTTGAGCCTGCTAGGGAGGCACGGCCGTGTGGTGAAACCCCAGGCCGTGACAATTTCTCACTTTGGGTAAATTGGTCCATTTTTGGCCCATTTTCTGTTGTTTTCATCCTCCTATGCTTTCCTAAGTATAAAACATGAAAATAAAAGATTAAGAGCACCAAATTCAATAATTCAAGGGATAAATCATCCAATAGCATGCTAAATGTGGAGATAAAATATGTTACTATTACGGTTTATCAGTTACTATGTAAGTTACCTGGTTGCCTTTCGGAAACTATCTTGGCTAATTGTCCAATTTGATTCTCAATCCTTTGAATCGATTCTTGTTGATTTTTAAGCGCTGTTTCAGTGTTTTGGAAACGTTTTTCTGAGACTGAGATAAATTTCGTTAGCATCTCCTCAAGGTTCGGCTTCTTCTCCTGCTGGTAAGGTGGTTGTTGAAAACCTAGAGGAAGTTGCGATCTTTGATTACCTCGACCACCCCACGAGGAATTGGGATGGTTTCTCCAACCTGCATTATAAGTGTTACTATATGGATTATTTTGAGGTTTAGAATTGTTACCATATAGTTCACTTGTTCCTTCTCTGTGCTAGGGTTGTAGGATAGATATTCTGTGTTGTTCACCTGTAACAGTCCGGTTTATACCCTAGTCGAAACAGTGGTTTCGGGACCACAAATCTAAGCCCTATAATATTTTAATATTATTTTCTATGACTATGATGTGTGTATATGCATGTGCTAAAGTTTCGTAAGTTAATTCGTCCATCTGTGTGTTTAATTTGAACAAAGGGCTAAATTGCATTGATTTATAAATTAGCATGCTACATGAAAAGGTACTTAATTGTCATGTCTTTATAAGTATGAGGATTTTATGGGGCAATTAAGCCATTAGTTTGTAAGTGGATGGTTAAGGTAAAAAAAGACCTTGATTTATATGTTATATATGTTTTTATTATAAGGATAATTTGGTAATAAGGTTAATAATATAATTGTTAATAAAATAAAGCATGAAAATGGAACATTCATTCATGCATTCTCCACCGAAAATAAGAAAGAAAAGAAAGGGTTGGAGCTTGTCATATTCGGCCATTTGAGAACCAAATTAGAGGTATGTTTTCGGTTGGTTTTCGATAATTTTTATGTTTTTGTAATCGTTGCTTCGAGAGCTTTACAACCCATGTCTCAATTTGATGAATTGATAATGTTTGTGTGAGATGCCATTGATGATATGTCAAGCTTTTTGATGATTTTTGGTGTTAAATGAAAGATGTGAGTTAGATAAACATACTTTGTTCTTGAATTTTTTATTAATTTAGCTAAATAGGGCTAAATTGAGAAAATGGTAACTTGAGGGACTAAATTGCAAGTTTGATGGAAAATATGGGCTTGTATGTGATGCATATGTATTCGGCTAAGCTTGTTCATGTATGGATTTTGTGAATTTGATGTTTTGAGAAAAATGGACTAAAATGATAAAATGTGCAAATATGAGGGCTATATTGCAAATAGTCCAAAATTGTTTGTCTTTGGATTGAATTGAATGAGCTATTGAATAAAAGGGTTAATTTTGAATATGTTTAGATCAAGAGCCGAGGAAAACAGATTTAGATTGCGAGAAAGCGAAAGTAATCGAGTAACTATTTTCATTTCGATAAACCGAATCCGAGGTAAGTCACTATGCAAATAAACGTATATGTATGCAATTATATTTGTTCATATGACAAATGTTGATGATGGATGCTTATGAGAGGTTATGAATATGAATTACTAGATGTGGATGATATAGTGTTAAGTCTGAGAAGTCCCGTACGAACCTAGAAATAAATAGGATTAGCTATGTCATGACATAGGTATCTGTTCTGTTTTATCATGTAAGACCACATCTGGGACGTTGGCGTTTATTTGAGACTTCGTGTAAGACCTCATCCGGGACGTAGGCATCGATATGAGTTTTATGTGTAAGACCACGCCCGGGGACGTTGGCATCAACTGAGCTTTACGTGTAAGACCATGTCTGGGACATCGGCATCGTATTGATTCGTGTAAGACCCTGTCTGGGACAATGGCATCGATATCCGAGTGCATGTAAGACCTCGTCTGGGACGTTGGCATTGTACGACCATTCTGAGTTTTCTGAGTATCCTACTAGATTCCATACGGTTCAACGGGCAAGTCTGTGATATGAATTGCAAATCCGAGCTATGAGAAAATAAGTGAAAGAATGTTTGTTTCAGGTATTTTTAGTATATACACAAGTGTGTATAAAAAGGTAAGTACCTATACGACTTTGACTTGAAGAAATGTATGCTTAAATGTGAGAATGTGGATCTTAAAATGATGAATGTGGCAAATGTGGCCACAAGTGTATAAAACAAAATACATTTGTGATATTATGCTTAGTGATTTGGATGTGCCAATGTATCTACTTGAAATATATGCATTTTATGCAAAGATTATTTGTACATTGACTTACTAAGCTTTTGGAAAGCTTAGTCTGTGTATGTTTTCTTTGTTTTATAGGTCGTCAAAGCTACTGAAGGCTCGGGGACCGTCACGGATCGTCATCACACTACTAAACTCATTTTGGAACACTTTGGAAATGTTTATAAGTTAGATATGGCATGTATAGGCTAGTTTTTTATATAAGTTGATGTATAGACTTGGTCATGTGATGTGGCCAATTATTGGTTCATATTTTGTCTTGATGAATGTGGTATGTGTAGTTGTTTTGATATGGTTTGATGCTTATGAAATGGTTAAGTTTTGGATAAGCAAATAGATGATATATGCTTGAGATGAAGTGGGTTTTAGTTTGTAATTTGGTATGAAGGGAATTGGTATTGAATGTGTTGATGGAATGTTCATTTTGGTATGCTTTTGGTTGCCATTTATGCATGAAATCAGATGGATTATGTTACTAGTAGGTTGACCCTTATGGGTGGCATTTTGGCCTTGTAAATGGCCTATAATTTCACACGGTTGTGGCACACGGGCGTGCCTAAGACCGTGGTTGAATTGGCAGAATATAGCTTAAATAGCACACGGCCTCGACATGGGCGTGTCAGCTGGCCGTGGTGTACAAGTCAGTAGCTAGTTAAGAGCACACGGCCATGGCACACGGGCGTGCTTGGTAGCCGTGTTGGAAAAGTCAGTATATAGTCTGGTAGCACACGGTCATGGCACACGGACGTGCCTAGTGGTCGTGTTGATATAGTCAGTATGTAAACACGGATGGACACACGGGGGTGTCTAGAAGCCGTGGAGGGCACACGGTCTCCTCCCACAGGCGTGTCTCCCCTGAAAGTTAGAAAAGTTTTTAATTTTCTTGAAATTTCATATGTGTTTCAGTTTAGTCCCAACTCGGTTTATAAGCATGTTTAAGGTCTCAATGACCGTAGTGAGGGACACTATGCTTGAGAATGATGAATAGATGTATGAATTTCTGTAAATACTTTCCGATCTGTCCGGTAACGTCTTTAACCCTAGTCCGTCGTCGGATACGGGTTAGGGGTGTTAAATTTGGTTGGTATCAGAGCTCAGGTTTAGCCGATTCTCGGACTAACGTAGCGTGTCAGAGTCTAGTTATACATGCCATATTTCTGAATTTTGATAGTGTGATGAATCCTGACGTATAAATGTGATTTCTGTATAGTAATGGATCCCGAAAGAGCCGTAGCTGATGACATAGAAAGCAATGCGCCTGATCCCGCGCAAGAGACAGTGCCTTCTAAATCGAGACTGGCTACTAGCGGCCAAGGGGAAGAGGCTAAACAAGCTTTCTTCCAAATGATGAGTGAGTGGTTAACTCAGTTTGTAAAGAATAACCCGACTATTTCACAACCTCCGCCCCCGGATAATCCCCCTCAGACTACAGTTGTGCCACCGATTATGCATCCAAATCTGTTAAATAAGCCTCCGGTAGACAAGATTCGTAAGTATGGAGCTGAAGAATTCTGAGCTACCAATGACGATGATGTTGAAAAGGCAGAGTTTTGGTTAGAGAATACGATCTGGGTATTCGACGAAATGACTCTGACTCCGGATGAATGCATAAAGTGTATGGTATCATTACTCCGAGATGCAGCTTACCAATGGTGGAAAACTCTGATTTCTGTTGTTCCGAGAGAACGAGTTACATGGGACTTCTTTCAGATTGAGTTTCGAAAGAAATATATCAGTGAGAGATTCGTTGATCAGAAATGGAAGGAATTTCTGGAACTTAAATAGGACAGAATGACTGTTTCTGAGTATGAACGAGAATTCATGAGACTGAGTCAGGATGCTCGGGAATGTGTATCATCCGAAGCTATAATGTTCAAAAGATTGGAAGACGGACTTAATGAAGACATCCGTTTGCTGGTTGGTATTTTAGAAATAAAAGAGTTCGTTGTACTTATTGACCGAGCTTGTAAAGCAGAGGCACTCGGGAAAGATAAAAGAAAAACTGAGTCTGATACTCGAGATATGAGAAAGAGATTTCAGAGTAAATCATTTCAATCTGCTCCGAAAAGATTCAGGGATAATGTGAGATATTCGAATAGAAATCAATCTAAACTGCAAATGAGTTCCAAAACTCCAGCAACTTCAGTAGCCAGTGTTGGTAATGTCCGAACTGAGAGACCTGAATGTAAACATTGTGGAAAAAACATCCGGGAAGCTGTAGATTGAACGACAGAGCTTGCTTCAGATGTGGATCGCTTGATCATTTTGTTCGTGATTGCCCTGAGCCTGTTGAGCCAGTGACTGTTCAAAATCTGAGATCTGATATTGCACCTATGAGAGGTAGACCATCGAAGAATGTAAAGAATGTCAGTGGTAGTCAGAGAACTACAAAAGACAATGTTGTCAGATCTGAAGCTAGAGCGCCTGCCAGAGCGTATGCTATCCGAGCTCGCGAGGAAGCTTCATCACTTGATGTTATAATGGGTACTTTTACTCTTTATGATACTTTTTTGATTGCTTTGATAGACCCTGGTTCTACGCATTAATATATATGCATGAATTTAGTGTTCAGCATGACTTTGCCTGTAGAGTCTACTGAGTTTGCTATAAAAGTATCGAACCCCTTAGGTAAAAGTGTCCTGGTTAATGAGGTATGCAAGAAATGTCCGTTAATGTTTCGAGATAACTGTTTCCCTGCTAATTTGATGCTGTTGCCGTTTGATGAGTTCGATATTATTCTGGGTACAGATTGGTTGTTTTTGCATGATGCTGTTGTGAACTGTAAAAGAAAGACTATTGATTTGAGATGTTCGAATGATGAGATTGTACGAATTGAATCTAATGATTTGAAGGGATTACCTGCTGTGATATCAGTATTGAAAGCTCAGAGTTATGTCAAGAAGGGATATGAGGCATATTTTGCTTATGTGATTGATTCAAAGGTATCTGAAAAGAAAGTTGAGTCAGTGCCTGTTGTCTGTGAATATTCTGATGTGTTTCCGGAAGAATTGTCGGGTTTGCCTCCGATACGTGAAGTTGAATTTGGTATTGAGTTGTTGCCGGGTACTACACCTATTTCAATAGCTCCATATAGAATGGCACCAACAGAGTTGAAGGAGTTAAAGTCGCAGTTACAAGAATTGACCGATAGAGGGTTTGCTAAACCGAGTTTCTCACCTTGGGGTGCTCCTGTTCTATTTGTGAAAAAGAAAGATGGCACGATGAGAATGTGCATTGATTATCGTCAGCTGAACAAGGCAACTATAAAGAACAAATATCCGCTGTTCCCGAATTGATTATTTATTTGATCGTAAAAGGAGCTACCGTGGTATTCCAAGATTGATCCGAGATCGGATATTACCAGGCTGAGAGTGAAAGATTCGCACATTCCAAAATCGCATTCGAATAAGGTACGAGCATTATGAGTTCTTCGTTATGCCATTTGATCAACCAATGCTCTCGCTGCTTTTTATGGATCCGATGAAATGTAATTTTCGCATCGCACCTAGATTGATTTGTTGTCGTATTCATTGACGACATTTTGATTTATTCACGGAATGAGACGGAGCATGCTGAACATCTGAGGATTGTGTTGCAAACTCTGAGAGGGAAGCAATTGTATGCAAAATTTAGCAAATGTGAATTCTGGTTACACGAGGTTAGTTTTTTGGGGCATATTGTGTCAGCTTTTGGAATTCGAGTTGATTCGAGCAAGATTTCTGCTATTCTGGATTGGAAACCTCCGAGGAACATGTCTGAAGTCTGTAGCTTTTTGGGCCTAGCTGGTTATTATCGTCGATTTGTGAAAGGAATTTTAGTAATAGCTACTCCGTTGAAGAAATTACTTCAGAAAGATGTTAGATTTGAATGGTCTGATAGATGTCAGAAAAGTTTTGATCAGTTGAAAACTCTGTTAATGGAAGCTCCAGTGTTAGTACAGCCAGAATCGGGCAAAGAATTTGTGATTTACAGTTATGCTTCATTAAATGGTCTGGGATGTGTTTTAATACAGGAAGGCAAAGTCATAGCTTATGCTTCGAGACAATTAAAGCAGCATGAAAAGAATTATCCGACGCACGACCTTGAGTTAGATGCGATTGTGTTTGCACTTAAGATTTGGCACCATTATTTGTATGGTGAGAAATGTTACATATTTTCAGATTATAAAAGTCTGAAGTATCTAATGACTCAGAAAGTTTTGAACCTGCGTCAGAGAAGATGGCTTGAGTTGTTAAAAGATTATGAGCTTGTGATAGATTATCATCCGGGTAAAGCAAATGTTGTTGAAGATGCACTGAGTCGAAAATCATTGTTTGCACTACGTGCTTTGAATGCTCAAATAGATTTATCTGATGATAGTTCTGTGTTAGCTGAGTTAAAAGCGAAACCGTTGTTTGTACAGCAAATATGTGATGCTCAGAAGGTAGATAATGAATTGCTAGCGAAACGAGCTCAGTGTGAAGTGAATTCTGAATCTAAATTTTGAGTTGTTGATGACTGTTTGAGATTTTGAGATCGTATCTGTGTTCCGAGAAATCCGAAGTTGATTCAGCTGATTTTGAGCGAAGCACATAACAGTCGTCTATCTGTTCATCCGAAGTACGAAAATGTATCGATTTGAAACGACACTCTTCGGTGGTCCGGTATGAAACGAGACATTTCGACTTTGTTTCAAATGTTTAGTCTCATAGCGCAAAAGCCGAACATCAAGTTCCATCTGGATTGCTTCACCGCTTTCGATTCTGAATGGAAATGGGATAGAGTAACAATGAACTTTGTTTCGGTTTGCCTCGCACTTCGAGAAAGAAAGATGCAATTTGGATCATAGTTGACCGATTGACGAAATCTGCCTATTTTATTCTGGTAAGACCTGATTATTCACTTGATAGATTAGCCGAGCTATATATTTTCGAGACTGTTAGATTGCACGGAGTGCCACTATCCATTGTGTCAGATAGAGATCCGAGGTTTACATCAAGATTCTGGAAGAAACTGCAAGAAGCTTTGGGTACGAAATTACACTTCAGTACAGCTTTTCATCCGTAAACAGATGGTCAGTCTGAACGAATCATTCAGATTCTCGAAGATATGTTAAGATGCTGTGTACTTGAGTTTCATGGTTCGTGGGAACAATATCTGCCATTGATCAAATTTGCATATAATAATAGTTTTCAGTCGAGTATCAGAATGGCACCATATGAAGCTCTATACGGACGTAAATGTCGTACCCCTCAGTATTGGACTGAACTCAGTGAAAATAAGCTACACGGTGTTGATTTGATAAAAGATTCAGAATAGAAAGTGAATCTAATCCGAGATTGTTTAAAAGCGGCATCTGATCGTCAGAAATCGTATGCGGACTTGAAACGAAAAGATATAGAATTTGAGATCGGCGATAAAGTATTTCTGAAAGTGTCACCGTGGAAGAAAGTTCTCCATTTTAGACGTAAAGGCAAGTTGAGTCCGAGGTTCATCGGACCGTATGAGATCATTGAGCGAGTTGGACCTGTCGCATATCGATTGTTGTTGCCTTCCGAGCTAGAAAAGATTCATAATGTATTTCATGTCTCGATGCTCCGTAGATATCGATCTGATCCGTCACATGTAATTTTCCCATCTGAAATTGAAATCCGATCTGATATGACATATGAAGAGGAACCAATCCATATCTTAGCTCGTGAAGTAAAAGAATTGAGAAATAAGAAAATTCCTTCAGTAAAAGTACAATGGAATCGACACAGAATAGAAGAGGCTACTTGGGAGCCTGAAGATTCAAGGAAACAACAATATCCAAATCTGTTTAACGGTAAGATTTTTGGGGACGAAAATCCCTAAGGGGGGAGAATTGTAACAGTCTAGTTTATACCCTGGTCGGAACAGTGGTTTCGGGACCACAAATTCGAGCCCGTATAATATTTTAATATTATTTTCCGTGACTATGATGTGTGTATATGCATGTGCTAAAGTTTCGTAAGTTAATCGTCCATCTGTGTGTTTAATTTGAACAAAGGGCTAAATTGCATTGATTTATAAATTAGCATGCTACATGAAAAGGTACTTAATTGTCATGTCTTTATAAGTATGAGGATTTTATGTGGCAATTAAGCCATTAGTTTGTAAGTGGATGGTTAAGGTCAAAAAAGACCTTGATTTATATGTTATATATGTTTTTATTATAAGGATAATTTGGTAATAAGGTTAATAATATAATTTTTAATAAAATAAACCATGAAAATGGAACATTCATTCATGCATTCTCCACCGAAAATAAGAAAGAAAAGAAAGGGTTGGAGCTTGTCATATTCGGCCATTTGAGAGCCAAATTAGAGGTATGTTTTCGGTTGGTTTTCGATAATTTTTATGTTTTTGTAATCGTTGCTTCGAGAGCTTTACAACCCATGTCTCAATTTGATGAATTGATAATGTTTGTGTGAGATGCCATTGATGATATGTCAAGCTTTTTGATGATTTTTGGTGTAAATGAAATATGTGAGTTAGATAAACATACTTTGTTCTTGAATTTTTGATGAATTTAGCTAAATAGGGCTAAATTGAGAAAATGGTAACTTGAGGGACTAAATTGCAAGTTTGATGGAAAATATGGGCTTGTATGTGATGCATATGTATTCGGCTAAGCTTGTTCATGTATGGATTTTGTGAATTTGATGTTTTGAGAAAAAAGGACTAAAATGATAAAATGTGCAAATGTGAGGGCTATATTGCAAATAGTCCAAAAATGTGTGTCTTTGGATTGAATTGAATGAACTATTGAATAAAAGGGTTAATTTTGAATATGTTTAGATCAAGAGCCGAGGAAAACAGATTTAGATCGCGGGAAAGCGAAAGTAATCGAGTAACTATTTTCATTCCGATAAACCAAATCCGAGGTAAGTCACTATGCAAATAAACGTATATGTATGCAATTATATTTGTTCATATGACAAATGTTGATGATGGATGCTTATGAGAGGTTATGAATATGAATTACGAGATGTGGATGATATAGTGTTAAGTCCGAGAAGTCCCGTACGAACTTAGGAATAAATAGGATTAGCTATGTCATGACATAGGTATCTGTTCTATTTTATCATGTAAGACCACATCTGGGACGTTGGCGTTTATTTGAGACTTCGTGTAAGACCTCATCCGGGACGTAGGCATCGATATGAGTTTTATGTGTAAGACCACGTCTAGGACGTTGGCATCAATCTGAGCTTTACGTGTAAGACCATGTCTGGGACATCGGCATCGTATTGATTCGTGTAAGACCCTGTCTGGGACAATGGCATCGATATCCGAGTGCATGTAAGACCTCGTCTGGGACGTTGGCATTGTACGACCATTCTGAGTTTTCTGAGTATCCTACTAGATTCCATACGGTTCAACGGGCAAGTCTGTGATATGAATTGCAAATCCGAGCTATGAGCAAATAAGTGAACGAATGTTTGTTTCAGGTATTTTTAGTATATACACAAGTGTGTATAAAAAGGTAAGTACCTATACGACTTTGACTTGAAGAAATGTATGCTTAAATGTGAGAATGTGGATCTTAAAATGATGAATGTGGCAAATGTGGCCACAAGTGTATAAAACAAAGTACATTTGTGATATTATGCTTAGTGATTTGGATGTGCCAATGTATCTACTTGAAATATATGCATTTTATGAAAAGATTATTTGTACATTGACTTACTAAGCTTTTGGAAAGCTTAGTCTGTGTGTCTGTGTATGTTTTCTCTGTTTTATAGGTCGTCAAAGCTACTGAAGGCTCGGGGACCGTCACGGATCATCATCACACTACTAAACTCATTTTGGTACACTTTGGAAATGTTTATAAGTTAGATATGGCATGTATAGGCTAGTTTTTTATATAAGTTGATGTATAGACTTGGTCATGTGATGTGGCCAATTATTGGTTCATATTTTGTCTTGATGAATGTGGTATGCGTAGTTGTTTTGATATGGTTTGATGCTTATGAAATGGTTAAGTTTTGGATAAGCAAATAGATGATATATGCTTGAGATGAAGTGGGTTTTAGTTTGTAATTTGGTATGAATGAAATTGGTATTGAATGTGTTGATGGAATGTTAATTTTGGTATGTTTTTGGTTGCCATATATGCATGAAATCAGATGGATTATGTTACTTGTAAGTTGACCCTTATGGGTGGCATTTTGGCCTTGTAATTGGCCTATAATGTCACACGGTTGTGGCACACGGGCGTGCCTAAGACCGTGGTTGAATTGGCAGAATGTAGCTTAAATAGCACACGGCCTCGACATGGGCGTGTTAGCGGCCGCCGTGTACAAGTCAAGAGCTAGTTAAGAGCACACGCCATGGCACACCGCGTGCTTGGTGGCCGTGTTGGAAAAGTCAGTATATGGTCTGGTAGCACACGGTCATGGCACACGGACGTGCCTAGTGACCGTGTTGATATAGTCAGTATGTAAACACGGATGGACACACGGGGGTGTCTAGAAGCCGTGGAGGGCACACGGTCTCCTCCCCACGGCGTGTCTCCCCTGAAAGTTAGAAAAGTTTTTAATTTTCATGAAATTTCATTTGTGTTTCAGTTTAGTCCCAACTCGGTTTATAAGCATGTTTAAGGTCTCAATGACCGTATTGAGGGACACTATGCTTGAGAATGATGAATGAATGTATGAATTTCTGTAAATGCTTTCCGATCTGTCCGGTAACGTCTTTAACCCTAGTCCGTCGTCGGATACAGGTTAGGGGTGTTACATCACCCCTCCTCTATTTGTATTGCACCGCATCACTGGATATACCTGCGAAGAACCACATAAACCATCAATCTTTCTATTTAATAGTTCTACCCGGTTTGATAGCATGGTCACTGCGTCGAGGTTGAAAGCACTGGCGGCTATTGTTGGCTTTGTCCTCATAACTTGCCACTGATAGTTATTCAGTGCCATCTCTTTTATAGACTAAAATTACCTGCCAATAGCAAATAAAAGAAAAATTAGCAAAGTAAAAAAAAATAAAAATAAAAATAAGATTAAATTGCAACAAATAAAAATGGCTAAAGTAATAAAAATTTAGCATTCCTAATATCTTAGTCCCCGGCAACGGTGCCAAAAACTTGATCATGTCTGAGAGTTTTAATATTTATATAATGAATGATCGAGCCTAGAAACTAACTATCACCACGATTGAGGCAAGCGCACCTATCGTATAGTAGTATAGCTTAATGGCAAGACCGGAATGTCGAACCCAAAGGAACCAAGAGTACTAGTAGTTACTATTTTTTTATTATTTAGCCTAAGTATTAAGAGAATTCATGTTTATCTAACTATTTACAAAACTATGGATGCTAAGACAAAGAGACTGAATTGGGAAAATACTTTTGGGAAAAACCAGTTGATTAAGACAATACTCGAGGAAGAATCCACCTAGACTTCACTTGTTATTTAACTCTAAACCAGACGATTTATTCACTTGACTTGATCCGTAGGATTCCCTAATTTATATTAATACCTCTTTTGAAGCTACTAACGTCTAACCCTAGGTTGATCAATTGAAATCTCTTTCTAATTAAAACCCCTAGTGTTGCATTAACTCGATCTATGGACTCCCATATTAGGTTTGACCCTAATCCGGCAGATTTTTCGTCATCCTATCTCTAGGGTTGCGATCAACTCCGCTTAATTATGCTAGATCTACTCTTAAACAGGGACTTTTGCTCCACTGCCTAATCACATTAATACTTGAATCAATATCCTGAAATATTAAAACAAGAATTAAGAACACATAATTAAGAACAAATCAAGTGTTTTTCATATAGTTCAGAAAACAATAAAAAGATTCGTCTTAGGTTTCATCCCCCTCAGGTATTTAAGGGGTTTAGTTCATAATTATAAAAGAATACATCTCAGAAGAAAGTAAATAACAAAACATAAGAAAAACCCTAAAACCCCCTGAAGGAAATTGAAGAAAAGATCTTCGGTCTTGAATGTGATTCCGGCTTCTGAAATGGATCAACTGGCTTTCTTGGAGTAATTCCCTAAGTTCAGCCCTCTCTGGCTTCGCCCCCGATCAAAGACCCTCTTTTAGGTTATACTTAGGGCGTTTATATAGGCTTTGGAATGTCTTTCTTGGCCCACAAGTATCCCATTCTGAATGAAACTCATCTTGGTTAAAACAGGGACATGCCCGTGTGACACACCCGTGGTCGACTCTCTTGGCCGTGGTCGATCCTGTTTGCCACACACGCCCGTGTGATCTGGCCGTGTACGATGTTCTAGGTCATGTCTTGGTTGTTACTCGAAACACACAGCCTTGGGTGATAGTCCATGTCGTGTGAGTCTCTAAGGTAAGCCCATTTTGCCCTTTTTTGGACCGTTTCTCGTTCTTTTCATCCTCCGATGATTTCCTAAGTATAAAACATGAAATTAAAGGATTAGGAGCATCAAATTCCACAATTCAAGAGATAAATCATTCAAAAAGTATGCTAAATGTGGGATTAAAATACGTATATATTACGATTTATCATTGGCCGACCATATGGTATAGGGAGACAAGAGCATTTAATTTTTGGTCAAAATTGGGTGAATTAGGTGAGAAAAGATGAATAAAATATGGTAAAAAGAAAAACTATCATCTTTCACTATTCACTCTCCATCTCCACCAAATATTTCATGCTTAGAGGGGTTTTGAAAGCTTGAAAATTTCAGCAACTCATCTTCTCTACAAGTAAGTGATTTTGGTGGTGTTATTTGATAATTTTTGTACTTTTAGAGTCCTCAAAGCTTAATCTAGCTAATGAGAGGGCTAATTTGTGATATGGTTGAAAGTCTAGGGACTTGCCATGAGAGAGTTTATGTTGTTAGCTGAATTTTTATGGATGAAAATGAATGTTAAGGAGTTGTGAAACAACTTTTATGAAAGGTGTTTTCATAAAAACACCTAAATAGGACTTGAATGCAAAGATTAAGTTAGTGTAATAAATGCATGAAATAGTTAGATTTGTGGGTTGTTGAAAGAGGAATAAATGTTCAGCTAAGCATGTTTATTGTAATAATGTGTTGAAAAATGATTTACGAGTCTCGAGGCAAAATTGTAATTTTGCCAAAGTACAAGGGCAAAATGGTCACTTTTGCCTAAGTGTAAATTTTGATGCATTATGATCATAGAATGATCTAAATGAGTAAACTTTATTGTTATAGATCAAGAAGAGTTCGGAATTAACCTTGACCGGGGGAAAGGCAAGGTTACGAACTAAACCGTAATTTGAAACGTTTTGCACCGAGGTAAGTTTATGTGTAAACGGTGCATTTTATATATATATTGTTGTTGTTGATTGGTGCATGGCCTGATTGAGAACATGTATGTTTCAAGTGAATTGAATATGATAGTTATTGTATAGTTTAGTATGAATGACGAAATAGTCATATAAATGTGTAATAACAACACTTGATGGTAGGCTAAGTGCGACACCACCTTGTTACTTAATTATGATGGGCTATGTACGATACCATCGTCTATTTATCATTTGGTGGGCTATGTGCGACACCACCGTAACTAACCTTTTTGGTGGGCTATGTGCGATACCACCCTAATAAAGACCGATGGTGGGCTAAGTGCGAAACCACCGAGTAATTTGATTATGAGTGGTTGATTAAGAGATTGTGATGTGTTGTATTATGTGACATTGTGGTGCTAAGTGCAGGGAGGCATGCTAATGAGTGTATACATTAAGCTTGTGATATGGTTGGAATGTGGAAATGGAAGAAATGAGTAAGCATGTTTATGAATGTGGATTGTTTCTTGTTTAGTATGTAATGCTATATAATCGTTTAGCACATACTATATTGTTATATTGTTTACATATAAACTTACTAAGACTAAAGCTTACTCCCCTTTCTTTTCCCTTGTTTTATAGAGTTTAAGAGCCGAGCCGGGATACGTAGTTAACCAGAAGATCACCCACACTATCAGCTCACCTTGGTATATCTAGACTTAGTGATTTTGTGTATGGCATTTATAGGGGCTAGACTAGTTAGATTATTTTGTTATTTTGGCTAAGTGTGTTGGCCCCTTTTTAAGACAAACTAATTTGTATATCGCCATGGTTGATGGCTCACCTTGTCATTTATGAAAGGATATAGTCATTCATGGAAGTTTAGATTGCAAAATATGGGTTGTTTGATGATATGCTGAATGGATCCATGTTGTGTGAGCTAGAAGGGTGAAAGAAGCTTGGCAAATTGTAATGCCCCGAATTTGGGCCTAGAAGAATTGGGCTTTAGGCTTTGGATCTCAGAAATTTTTATTTTAAGTGAGCGAGAAAATGAAAATTGGTATGTGGGCTCTGAGGGTTAATGAATTTGGAGTTTCTAGGGGTGTTGGAGAAGTCCCGAGATCAAGTAAAGGTACAGGAAAAATTTTGGTTTTAGCCCCAAGGGAACTGTGACTTCAGTCAGTAGGCCTCTTAAGTAGATTAAGAGAAAATAGGACACAAATGGGCTTGTGGTCCAGTTGGAAAGTGGCGTCACTTGGGTGCTATAAGGTGACGTGTGTGAAAGCTTGAAGAGGTCCAAGGTTCGAGCAGAGGAGTGTATTTTGGAGTGTTTTATTTTGCATAGGTGGACGACAAGAGTTGTGTTGATTTTGTACTCTTGCTGTGGAGAGTTTGAAGGAAGCATGACTAATGGATGTGGAGGAGATTTCGGATAAGATTAAGGTATTATCAGAGAGAAAAGATAGGAGATGATGAGGGTGAAGTGTTGGGGCCGAATAGGACTGTGGGGGGAAGGTAGTTTGGCTTTGGCTATAAAAGGGGGGTGCCGAAATCCTTAGAAGGGGTTCTTGGAGTTTCCATCTTTCTTTTTCCCCCCTCATCCTTATTTTCTTCCATTGCCGAATACCACCACCCCAGTTTGCCAAAATCCCTTTTTGCCGAAATCCCTGTTTGCCGAAATCCCTATTTTTACCGAAATTCTTGTTTGCCAAAATCCCTGTTTACCGGAACCCCTATTTATGCCGATTCTTTGTTGTTTGTTCTTCCACCTCAATCGATTATTATCTACTCTTAGTCACGTTTGGAAGCCGAATCTGGTTCAAGTAGATATCTAACCCGCAGGATCAAAGGAGAATTTCGATAAGTGCTTAGTTAAACTTTTTAGTGTGTTTTGTTAAAAGCCGAAGGGCTATCTAACCCAATCCTTGTCGTTAACTTTGTATTAACAAGGGAAAGAATCAAAGATCGCAAGCGTGGTAGGTAAGGGTTGCTAACAAGGTGGTAAGTGTTCTCGACTCAGTCATGGTTTAGTAAATGACCGAATTTATTATGGCTCATAGGGGTGACTTATGATCAATATGGGTCACTTGGTTTTGACGATATAGGTGTTTGGGTGCAGATCTAGAGGATAATCGCCAATAGTAGCAAAGGAAGGGCTACTAGAACGTGGGGTACATGGTAAGGGTACGATGAGGTTTTGGTTTTTGATAAGTATGTGTTAAAGCTTTGGTTAATCGCTAGTAATGTCAATTGTAGGTTTGTGACTAAGGAGTTCGCAGCACGCAAGGTTACCAGGTGTGTACAAACACTACACACACGATATCGGCAATGCCGAAAAGCCGAAAAGCCGAAAGTGGCTAAATGGGCCCGGTGGGCCCTGAGGCTAAGTTTGATAAAATGGTTTGGTTGATTATACGAATTAAGTTTGCCATGCTTGATACATGATCTGGATATGTTTTGGGCCTAATAGGCCATATGATGAGATTTGGGCCTAACGGGCCATAAGGACGTAAAATGGGCTTGATGGGCTTATGGGGGCGTAGACAAGTATGTTAGGGTAATGGACTTTAGGCCTAGCTTGAAAAACTTTGTAATTTCATAAGACTTAAGCTAATAATCAAACATGTCTGTGGACAAGTCGATTAGTTAGAGTGTGGTAACCGACATATGCATGTCTAGGATTGGATCTAGTGAGAGCTTGGTACTTAAGCGGTCCGAGTGACCCACCTCCTCTTTTCTGAGATCCTACCTGGTGCCTAGTGTTTGTTCACTTTAACCGCGAGGACTTTTTTATGGGCCAAAGTTCATAACTAAAACACGAGAGGGACCAAGTATCCTTATATTTGTAAAATTACTAAAATACCATTATATTTGTAAAATTACTAAAATACCCTTATATTTGTAAAATTACTAAAATACCCTTATATTTAAAAATTACTAAAATACCCTTATATTTGTAAAATTACAAAAATACCCTTATGTGTAAAATTATTAAAATACCCCTAGATTTGTAAATTACCAGAATACCCCTATTTTGCAAAAGTACCAAAATATCCCTGTTTTTAAAATTTCCAAGATACCCCTATTTTTCCAAATTACCAAAATACCCCTGTAGGGTAGAATTACGAAAATACCCCTGAGTAGTGAAATGACGAGAATACCCCTATGTGATGAATATAAGCTTATAGATGTTACTTGTGTGTTTGATGCATTCATATAATATTCTGCTTAGGATGCATATGGGTGGGAGTTATGGTACGGAGGAAGATTTGAGGATCGCATGGCCGTATGGTATGGATCCACCACAGGCTTTTTAGCCACCGAGCAGCCATGCTGCACCGATAATGTTATCGAGGGCTGTGTGCCATTAATATGGGCTTCGTACTGTAATTATGGGCTTTGTGCTAATACCGAAGGCTTTGTGCCTTAATTATGGGCTTTGTGCCAATACCGAAGGCTTTGTGTCGTAATTATGGGCTTTGTGCCAATACTGAAGGCTTTATGCTGTTATTATGGCTTTGTGCCAATCATATTTACCGTGGCTATGTGCCTAACATATATATATTGATGACTCTGTGTCAATATTTGAGGATCGCATGTCCGTATGGTATGGATCCACAAAAGGCTTTAAAGCCCAATATATGATTAGCAGCTTTGCTGCAACGTTCGGTAGTACCGCAACCGGGCTACCCATGGTGTGTAGCGGAGGGGTGGGTCGTGCTAGAATTCCCCACAGGAGCCATAAGGTTGGAAGGGAAATGGTGTGTGTAGTGGATGGATTTTTGGGGTGGGTTTTTGCATTATCTTGTTTGTATATGATGTGATATGATATGATATGAGGTCATTGTGGGCTAAGGCCCAAGACCACCGATTTGTTAGGGCATAGGCCCAATGTGAATATTTGTATGAGAATTGATTGCCAAGGGTTGTACACACTGAGTTTTGAAACTCACACCCTTTAATTTAATGTTTCAGGTATTCCTGAATAGACGGCTCGACGTGGGAGAGGACTCGGAGATGGCCACACTACAAGTTGTTCAAATGTTTTAATTTATTCAAATGATTCTGTCTTAAATACTGTGTTTTTTTCATTGGATTGTAATAAGGCCATGTAACTCCTATTTGACTTTGAATTTTGGGTTTATTATTATTATTGTTTCAACTACCCACTTAAGAAATTTCATAAAATTTTTAAATTGTTAATATGGTTTTCGAAATAATCTTATGTTTTGGGCTTTTGGGCCTTAAATGGTTAACTAGTAAATTGTTTTGAAGTGCGCCTTTAATGTGACATTCCAGATTCAGGCCTAACTTCTAGGCCGGGTTTGGGGTGTTACACAAATAACCTTGTTCTTGTCCACACGGATAGGCACACGGGCGTGTGTCTAGGCCGTGTGTGACACACGGTTAGCCCATGGGCATGTGACTTGGCCGTGTGTCCCCTGTAAGTTGGTGTTGTAAGTTAGTGTCGACCACGGGCTAGCCACATAGACGTGTGCCTAGGCCGTGTGACCCAAACAGAATACCCAAGTTTTTACACACGGGCAGGACACGGGCATGTCTAGGCTGTCTGGAGCACACGGGCTAAGCACACGGGCGTGTCTAGGCCGTGTGAAAACCCCTGTAGTTTCGAAATGAGAATAAATCCCACACGGGGTAGGGACATGAGCGTGTGTGATCACACAGCCTGCCCACACGGGCGTGTCTCGTTTCACACGGGCGTGTGGCCCCTGTTTAGGTGAAAATTTTAATATTGCAAAGGTTTCCGGTAAGGTTTCGAACCCCTCGTATGAATGTTCAAGGCCTCGTAGGCTCTCAATGAGGTTGTTATGGTAGCCATAGAGATATGTCTAGTTAGAACTGAAAGTTATTGGTTGAAGTTATATGGTCAAGTGGATTAAGTCCGGTAATGCCTCGTACCCGGTTCCGGCGTAGAATACGGGTAAGGGGTGTTACATTAACGCATTTTGCACTGAGGTAAGTTTATGTGTAAACGGTGCATCTTAAATATACATGTTGTTACTTATTGGTGCATTGTATGATTGAGAACACTTACAATTTAAATGGATTGAATGTGGTAGAAAATGAATAAATTCCTTATGGATGTTGAATTTTATATGTAGGTATGGAATATTATCCGTAGTAGTTAATGGTGGGCTGTGTGTGATACCACCTTAATTATTCTTGTTGGTGGGCTATGTGCGATACCACCTTAATACTTATTCACGATGGGCTGTGTGCGATACCATCGTTTGGTGGGCTAAGTGCGATACCACCGTAAATAATCTCGTTGGTGGTCTTTGTGCGATACCACCGTAAATAATCTCGTTGGTGGTCTTTGTGCGATACCACCCCATTAAAGTTAAATGGTTGGCTAAGTGCGAAACCACCGAGTGTTAGGTAATACTATGAATGGCTTATTGTGGAATTGTTGAGTGTTGTTTCATGAGATTATGTGGTGATAAGTGCAGGATTGTATGTTAAATAATGTGAGCATTTGGCTCGTGATAAGCTCAGAATGTGGTAAGGGATGAAATGAGTAAGCATGATCATGAAAGTGGATTGTTCTTGCTTAGTATGTAATGCTATTTATTGATTAGCACATATTATGATGTTTATTGTTTACATGTAAACTTACTAAGCTTAAAGCTTACTCCCTTTCTTTTCCCTTGTTTTGTATTGTCAAAGAGCCGGGTCGGGATACGAAGATAATTGGAAGATCACCCACACTATCAGCTCATTTCGGTATATCTAAAACTAGCATTTTGAGTACGGCATGTATAGGGGCTAGACTTAGTGAATTGTTTTGTTATTTTGGCCAAGTATGTATTGACTTCCTTAAGGATGAATTCTTTTGTATATTGCCATAGTTGATGGCTCATTATGTTTAAGTTATGAAATATGAGGTTATTCAAGAAAGTGTTGTTGCATAAATTGAGTTGCTTGATGATGTGTTGAATGGAAATATGTTGTGTTAACTAGGGTGGCAAAAAGAGCTTGGCAAATAGCCTTGTTTATGTCTACACGGGTAGGCACACGGGCATGTGTCTAGGCCATGTGTGACACACGGTCAGTCCCATGGGTGTGTGACTAGGCCGTGTGTCCCCTGCATGTTAGTGTTTCAAGTCAGTGTCGACCACGGGCTAGCCACACGGGCGTGTGCTTAGGCCGTGTGTCCCTTATGAGATTGCTGACGTCACAAACAGAATACCTAGGTTTTTACACACGGGCGAGGACACGGGCGTGTCTAGGCTGTGTGGAACACACGGGTGTGTGTCCGGCCGTGTGAAAACCCCTGTAGGTTCGAAATGAAAAATAAATCCCACATGGGTTAGGGACATGGGCGTGTGTGACCACACGGCCTGCCCACACGGGCCTGTGGTCCCTGTTTAGACAAAAAAATTTATATGTACAAAAGTTCCCAGTTGGGTTCCGAGACCCTCCGTATGCTTGATTAAGGCCTCGTAGGCCTTTTGTAACAGTCCGATTTTGACCCTAATCGAAACGGTGGTTTCGAGACCATGAATCCGAGTCAGAAAAGTTTTTAACTATTAGTTTCTGTGTTCTGAATGTGTGAATTTGTTGGTGTGAAAATTTCGTTTTAAAATTTGATTGTTTTGATGCTTAATTGAAAAAGGGGACTTAATTGCATAAAAAGAAAATTTGGTAGATAAAGGTGTAAGTACCTAATTGATGATGTTTTTATAAATTGAAGAGTTGATAAGGTAATTTGGCCATAAATTAACATAAGTGGCCGGCCAAAATGCATGTAATAGTAACATGATTGTTTATTATATTTTTATGATGTTTTGTTATAATTTTAATATATGTTAATGTATTATAATTGAATAAAAAAATGAAAATGAAAGAGAAAGTGTTCATCTTTCTCAAGTGACCGAAGCTAAGAGAGAAAAAGAGAGAAAAGAAGCTTGGAAGCATTCGACCCTTGCAAGCTCAAATAGGTAAGTGATTTGAGTCCGGTTTTTGATAATTTTTACGTTTTTGAGATCGTTGCTTTGAATAATAGCTAGCCCAAGTTAGAATTTTTGAATTTGATGATGTATTCATGAAATGCCATTGTTGATAGCTTGATGAAATTTGTGTTTAGTGATGGAAAATAAATATAGGTTGTTAGATTGTTAAGTTTAATTAAGGCATTTTTGGTAGAAATGCCTAAATAGGATTAAATTGTGAAATTTATAAATTGAGGGGTCAAAATGTGAAATAAATGAAATGTATGAGCTTGTAATAGGACTATGAATATTCGGCCCTAAAGAAGTGTGGTCAAATTTTGTGTAATTTGTGTTTTGTACAAAAAACACTAAATTGTAAAAAGAGTAAAATATCAGGGGCAAAATGGAAATTAGCCCATTTATGTGTAATTGGACTAAATTCAATGGAATTATATTTGATTTAGTTAAATTTGAAATTTATTAGATCAAGAACAAAAAGGATCGGGATTAGATCGGGGGAAGGCAAAGTTAAGCGAATAGTCGGAAAACATAGTCCGTCGATATCCAAGGTAAGTTTTAAGCAATTGAGTTTAATTGAATTTATCTATAATGATGCACATGTATTTAATAGAAGTAAATATGTACAATGTTGATATTGCCGAATGTGATATTGGTTGGGAGATGAATATAGTCGAATGTGATGTATACATATATGTTAATGATATAGCCATGTGTGATATTGATTTGGGAGATGAATATAGTCGAATTTGATGTATACTTATATGTCAATGATATAGCCAAATGTGATGTTGATATGGAAATGAAATGAGCTAATATGTATATATGTATATATATATGTAATTGAGGTTCAAGTTTTATATATGTATTTATTTAAACGAATAACAAGTTCAAGTAATGCACTAAGTGTGCGAATTTAAATACCGAGCACTAAGTGTGCGAAATCGGTCACTTAGCACTAAGTGTGCGAAATGTTAAATGTGACGGCACTAAGTGTACAATACGTTACGAGAATTTGGCACTAATTGTGCGAGATGTTAATGTGACAGCACTAAGTGTGCGATACGTTACAGGGTTTGGCACTGAGTGTGCGGATATTTTGATCCTTCAAGGATGTCAGTTATTGAAAGTGTTAAGCACAATAAAATGATCAGGTATGTGATGATAGATAATATAAGGATAGTAAAGTAAGTATTGGCGGTTGAAATGAAATTATGTATTTTGCATATCAATATGTGATTAATGAGGGTTTGAATTGTAAGTAGAAATTCAGTAAATGATAGATGCATATGAAATTAAGAAAAATGTATATGTATTTGTTTTGAGATGAGAAAATGATATATAAATCGATATGAAATCTATTTTTGAATATGTTTATGTTCGGCCTTAAGGTTAAAATGTAAAAATTCAATATTATAATGGTATAATGTATTGTAGTTTTGTAATTGCTTATAACTTACTAAGTTGTTAAAGCTTACTTAGTTCTTGGTTGCTCTCGTGTTTTAGATTTCCTTTGGATGATCGTTAAGTGCTCGGGGATCATCGTTAAAGCTCGTCACACTATCATCAATATTTGGTACCTTTTTAAGGATAAACTTAAAGTTTATGGCATGTATAGGCTATGTTACTTTTTGAGTTCATTTCGAATGATGTGTGTATATATTTATATGCCATGCGAAAATGGCTAAATTGTGGTATTTTGGTCTTATGTGAATTCGGCCATGGTGTTAACTTATTATGAAAGTACAAATCTTGTTATGTTTATACTTGGTGTTTGAATATGTGGCTTGATTGATCATTGAGTTGAATCATAGTTGTGTAATTTTTACCATGGTGTTTGTATGATGTGGTAAATAATTTTCATGATAGGTATGAATAGCGTTAAAGGTTATATATTTTGGTTGTGCAAAATTGCTCATGATACACATATGTGTGTGTAATGAGCTTTGTTTTATATGTTTTAGGTTATTTGTAAGATATATATATATGGTTTTGATAATTTGGCTATGTTAATTATAAGAGTTGTGATCTATAATATGGATGGATGCTTTCGGAAATTGGTATTGAATTTGGTATATCCTAGATTCGGTTAAGTAAGGTTTTAGTATATATGTATATTTGGTTTTGATAATTGATAATTTGTTTTAGAAAAATGATTATAAGCATGTGCATATTCGGCTATTGTAACTTAATTGACCAAATGAATAGTAACTTTTGCGATTTGATGAAAAATGCTTATATGTGACTTTGGCTATATGGATTTAAGATATTTACGTTAATGTTTAAAGCATACTATGATAGTACATCATTACTTATAATGGATTCGGTTATGTTCACATGAATAGTAAATATTTGTTATGACCTGTTCTATGTCTGGTAATGCCTTGTAACCTTAATCCGGCGACGGATACAGGTTAAGGGTGTTACACCCTTAATGGGAATGTATTGATTGTAAATGATAAATGTTAAGTTGGAATGAAGTCTTAAAGCTTAAAGTTGTATGACCTAGAAAGTTAAGTCCGGTAACGCCTCGTACCCGGTTCCAGCGTAGAATAGGGGTAAGGGGTGTTACATTTAGTGGTATCAGAGTTATGGTTTAGTTGGTTCTCGGACTACCGTAGAATGTGTTAGGGTCTAGCTATACATGCCATATGTAGCACCCCAAACCCGGTCAATACGCCACGACCGAATCTGGTATGTCACTAAGGAAAATATTTTTGAAAGAATCGAATTAACAATTAAATTTTGTGAAAAACTCTTTGAAATTCTTTATTTGTCGAAAATAAGTTAAAACTGAGATTTACTTTGAATTACATAAAACTTTAAAATAAGTGAATAAATCATAGATAAGAAAACAATTATATCTTTTTAAGAAAATTTGAAATATCACTTTGAAAATCCATTTGCAATTGAGTATAGAAACTTGAATTTTGGAAATCACTTAATTTGTTGAAAACACTTAACTTGTAATTTTTTTTTCTATCGAACTATTCATATTACCCGATGGTAAGATTTTTAAAACCATTGCGAGTTTTTGGTTTAGAAAACTTTGAGCTCAATTATTAGATTAACCAAGTGACATGCTTAAACATGTTTAGAATAAATCTCAAAGCATATAAATAATCCAAAACCATAATTAAAGAGGCCTTATTACAAATCCATAAAATATGAAAACCCAAAATTAAAATATGGTACCCAAATGGAAGTTCGTGTAAACCCAAACTTTATTGCATGGCCTCCTCGAGTTCATCCGGCTCCATATCCGCGATCTCACGAATCACCTGAAAGATAAGGGAGAAGGTGAGTCACCAAGACTCGCAGCATATTCCTCTCCCGGTAAATACCACATACTTACACAAATTATAACAAAGCAACATATATGTATAATGCACCCAACCTAGCCATCCATAACTCCTTTTCTACCCCGTGTGGTACCAAACCACTAGTGGTGCCAAACCACTGGTGTCCAAAGACACAAATGTGATACCAAATCACTGGTGACCGTAGTCATGAATAATCCATCTGTGGGGCCAACCCACGTGTGATACCAAATCACCGCGCATTTATCCCATATCTCAAAAGTGGGGCCAACCCACGGTGGAATTAACCACAGGGACAAGTCGCTATGAGGTGCCAAACCTCTGGTGTCCGAAGACACGAATGTGATACCAAATCACTGGTGGTGCCAAACCACTGGTGTCCGAAGACACGAATCATCAAGTTGTGGGGCCAACCCACGCAGATACCAAATCACCGCGCACGATCCCATATCTCAAAAGTGGGGCCAACCCACGGTGGAATTAACCACAGGGACAAGTCGCTATGAGGTGCCAAACCTCTGGTGTCCGAAGACACGAATGTGGTACCAAATCACTGGTGGTGCCAAACCACTGGTGGTGCCAAACCACTGGTGTCCGAAGACACGAATCATCAATCTTCCCCCTCCACTCATATTGCCCATACCAATGCAATAGATAGACAAATCACGTCAATAAACTTTGATATGTATCTCATAACGAATATATCATAAATCGTAGATCATAATTTCAATCCACATGTATTAACAACATATTGAAACAGACTTACCCGAATCCTCATTCATACCATCATGGTATCATATCCAGATCTCATCGATTTACCCACTTTCATAATATGATTAGTTATAACACACAAATATACATATATAAGCCAAGTTATAAAGTGTGTAAGATACACACCTTTCACCAACGCAATACTAAAATCCAAAGATCCGCTCTACCGCACTAGATCACCTTGCCCCTACATTCGGCCAATACTTAAATCATTACTATAGACCATTCGGCCAACCACAATCCTTATCCACCATAGCCTTTGGCTTTACATCCATTAAAGAATAATGAATCGACAAGATTTCTTACCACTTGACTTACCAACCTTTGATCGCTAGAGAAAACTTAGATCGATTGCTTCCGAAGTCCCAAAAAGCCTAAATGAATAATCGATTCCTATAATGGTTAGAACCTTGCTAACAATGCCCAAAGATTCGGCTTTTGTCCACAAGAAAATGACTTAGAAAAGAGAAAAGAAATAATAATAAAATCAGCCATGAACACTTACCTATTACGAAAACCGATTGAAGAAATCAAATGAAGTCCTACCCTTGAATATTCGGCCAAAAATAAATCAAAAGAATATGAGAGTTTCATGGCTATAAAAGAGAAGAAGAAATAAAATGTAAATGGGTGTTTTAACTTTGAGTAAATGAAAAGAAATGGGATTTGAGATGAAGAATGATTCGCCAAGAGAGTGTAAAGGAAAATGTGATTTGAATAATATTAAAAGAAAGAAAAAGAGAGAGATGTGGGAGAGATTCGGCCAAACACTTCTTTGCCAAAAAGAAAGTGCATAAAAATGCACAAAGATAGATTGTAGTTTCGGTTTCAAAAGAGCAAATGAAAGAAAGGAAAATGGTATGATTTGATTCAACAAAATGAGGCTAAAATCAAAAGCAAAATGCACCAAAATGCACAAGACACATTCGGCCAAGGAGGAAAGTTTTTGGAGAGGAAAAAACAATTGCAAAAAGATGTTCAAATGACAAAAATTGGCCAACTATCCCCCCAAGCTACCTATCACATTCGGCCACCCCTTAGACACCCATGCCGTCCACATACATCCACTAAAGGCCTAGGAATACCTTCTAAAACATCATCCTAAAACCAAGCCTTATGTCTCCCCAACCTTCCATAACCTTAAGATTCTTATCCCCAATTTCAAGCTTTCCTTAAACAAAAATTCAACTTGCCAAAAGATGAAAGTCCAACCTATCATAAACAATGGTTGACCGTCCATAAATGCTAGGATTCAAAAATAAGCCTTCAAAATGCTAAACATGCTACTCGAACCTCTAACCTCAAGCAACCTTTCAAGCTCCTTAACCATCTTGCCACTTACTCCTCTTGTGCTTTAATTAACACTTAAATTAACTTAAGTGCTAAGCTCACTTAATCCACTTCATTAAATAAACCATACTAAAAATTATTCTAGCTTCCTTAATAAAATCAAGCCTTCACAAGACTATGCTAACACACAAAATTCATACCCGAGCCAACACAAATAATACTCAAATTTTGGGATGTTACACCATAAGTGTATAATGATAGTGTGGTGGCTTCTGACAATTCTAAACTTTGTTTTCATATAGAAAATGGATCCCGATCAAGCGGCTGCTGATGATGCAGCTAGTAACGCGCCGGCTCCCGTGCAAGGGACTGCGCCTGTAGAGAGTGGACCCGAGACTAGGGGTCAAGGAGAAGAGGCTCGGGAAGCCTTTCTCCAAATGATGAGTATTTGGTAGACGGAGTATGTACGAGTCAACCCAAACACCCAACCTCCTCCACCCCCTCCTATACCTCAGCCAGTTCCAGTGGCTCCTCAAGGTATAGATTGAGTGAGGATAACCAAGCCCCCGGTAGATAAGATTCGGAAGCAAGGGGCCAAGGAATTCAGAGCTAATATAGACGATGACCCTGATAGAGCAGAGTTCTGGCTTGAGAACTCGATGAGGGTGTTTGATGAACTCTCCCGCACTCTTGAGGAAAGCTTAAAATGCGCCGTGTCCTTGCTGAGGGACTCGACATACCATTGGTGGAAAACGTTGACGTCGGTGGTCCCAAGGGAGAGAGTGACGTGGGACTTCTTTTTGGAAGAGTTCTGAAAGAAGTATATAAGTCAGAGATTTGTGAATCAGAAATGGAAAGAATTCCTTTAATTGAAGCAAGGAAAAATGACTGTGGCAGAATATGAGCGCGAGTTTGTTAGGCTCAGCAAGTATGCACAAGAGTGCGTGTCTACAGAAGCTATTTTGTACAAGAGGTTTGAAGATGGACTGAATGAGGATATCAGACTTCTAGTTGGGATTTTAGAATTAAAAGAGTTTGTAGTGTTGGTTGATAGGGCATGTAAGGCCGAAGAACTGAATAAGGAAAAGAGGAAAGCTGTGAGTGAGGCCCGGGATGCAAGAAAAAGACTAATGAGTAAATCATACCAAGCTCAATCGAAGAGGTCCAAGGAAGTAAACCCTCGAACGACTGCATCAGTCGGATACTCACATAGAGATCGAGGTGATACCTACTCGGGCTCAAGAGTTCAAGCCACTTTGACGGCAAGTGTGGGCAATCCGAAGTCCAAATCGGAGTGTCCAAATTATGGTAGGCAACACACTGGGGAGTGTTGGAGAAACAACCAGAATTTTTATAAGTATGGTTCCCCCAATCATTTTATTCGAAATTGTCCTGAGAGAGATGACAAGGAAAAGAAGCAAGAGATAAGGTCTAGCAATGTATCTTTAAGGGGTAGATCACAAAAGAACCCGGGAGGTGGGACTAGTGGTAGAAGTACGCCTCGAGATTCTACTGTGAGACCGGAGGGTCGGGCACCTGCAAGGACTTATGCCATTCACGCTCGCGAAGAGGCATCATCTCCGGATGTGATAACGGGTGCTTTTTCTCTTCATGACACTTTTGTTATTGCTTTGATTGATCCGGGGTCTACCCATTCTTATATTTGCATGAAATTGGCATCTAGTATGAGCATGATTATTGAATCTACGGAATTTGTAGTAAAAGTGTCAAACCCATTAGGCAAACATGTGGTTTCCGTTTGATGAATTTGACTTGATTCTTGGTATGGATTGGTTGACTGCCCAAAATGTTTTAGTGAACTGTGGTAGCAAGTTTATTAAATTAAAGTGTGAAAATGGAGATGTCATTCGGGTTGAATCAGGTAAATCGAATAGTTTGCCTGTGATAATTTCAACTATGGTAGCTGAGAAATTCTTGAGGAAAGGATACGAGTCCTATCTCACCTTTGTGCTGAATACTCAAGAGTCAGAGGTAAAGATTGAATCAGTGCCGGTGGTATACGAATATCCAGATGTGTTTCCGAAACAGTTACCCGGGTTACCTTCAGTTAGAGAGGTTGAGTTTGGAATTGAGTTAGTTTCGGGAATGGCACCTATCTCGGTTGCTCCGTATAGGATGGCACCATTAGAGTTGAAAGAACTAAAGGTTCAGTTGCAAGAGTTAACGGATAAGGGTTTTGCAAGACCGACCTATTCGCCGTGGGGTGCTCCGGTACTTTTTGTGAAGAAGAAAGATGGGTTGATGAGATTGTGCATAGACTACAGACAGCTCAATAAGGTGAGAGTGAAGAATAAGTACCCTTTACCAAGAATAGATGATTTATTTGACCAACTGAAGGGAGCTACAATGTTCTCCAAGATAGATCTAAGGTCTAGTTATTATCAGTTGAGGGTTAAGGAGCAGGATGTGCCGAAAACTGCATTTTGGACGAGGTATGGCCATTATGAGTTTCTTGTCATGCCATTTGGTTTAACGAATGCTCCTGCGATTTTTATGGATTTAATGAACCGAGTCTTCCGACCGTATTTGGACAAGTTTGTAGTTATTTTTATCGATGATATACTGATTTGTTCTCGGGATGAGAGTGATCATGCAGAGCATCTAAGAATTGTTTTACAGACTTTAAGAGACAACCAGTTGTATAATAAATTTAGCAAGAGTGAGTTTTGGCTCCGAGAGGTCGGATTCCTAGGACACATTGTGTCGGGTGATGGTATTAGAGTTGATCCGAATAAGATCTCGGCTATTGTGGAGTGGAAACTGCCAAGAAATGTGTCGGAAGTCTGGAGCTTTTGGGGTTTAGCAGGGTATTACAGACGGTTCGTAAAGGGGTTTTCCATGATTGCTACCTCGATGACAAAACTGTTGCATAAAGATGACAAGTTTGAATGGACTGAGAAATGCCAACAGAGCTTCGAGAGATTGAAAACCTTGTTGACAGAAGTGCCGATTTTAGTGCAACCTGAGTCGGGCAATGAGTTTGTAGTATATAGTGATGCATCATTTAATGGACTCGGCTGTGTGTTGATGCAAGAGGGTAAGGTAGTAGCTTACGCCTCGAGACTGTTAAAACCACATGAGAAGAATTATCCCACTCACGACTTGGAGTTGGCTGCGATCATTTTTGCATTAAAGATTTGGTGTCATTATTTATATGGTGAGAAGTGCCGAATCTTTACCGATCATAAGAGTTTGAAGTACTTAATGGACCAAAAGGATTTGAATTTCCGACAACGGCGGTGGCTCAAATTATTGAAGGACTATGAGCTAGTAATTGATTATCATCCGGGGAAAGCAAATGTAGTGGCGGATGCCTTGTGTAGAAAATCTTTGTATGCTTTGAGGGCCATGAGTACGAGCTTAGCGTTGTCTGATGATGGTGCTATATTGGCCAAGTTGAGGGCTAGACCGCTATTTATTCAACAGATATGTAAGGCTCAAAAGAATGATAATGAGATGCAAGCTAAGAGAGCTAAGTGTGAATCGGGAATTGACTCTGACTTTTGGGTGAGTTTAGATGGTTGTTTGATGTTTCACGACAGGATTTGTGTACCTAAAGATGATGAGTTGATCCGGAAAATTTTACATGAAGCACACAAAGGGCCATTTGTCAAGACATCCCAAAGAGTACGAAAATGTACAATGATTTGAAGCAATTTTATTGGTGGCCGGGTATGAAAAGAGACATCTCTGAATTCGTGACAAGATGTTTGATATGTCAGCAAGTGAAAGCCGAGCATCAAGTACCTTCAGGATTGCTTCAGCCGGTGATGGTTCCTGAGTGGAAGTGGGATCGAATCACTATGGATTTTGTGATGAGGTTACCTATGACTCCAAGAAAGAAAGATGTTGTGTGGGTTATTGTTAATAGACTAACGAAGTCGGCTCACTTTATACCGGTGCGAGTAGATTATTCGCTTGATAAGCTGGCTGAGCTGTATATTGCTGAGGTAGTGAGACTTCATGGGGTGCCTATATCTATCATCTCGGATAGAGATCTGAGATTTACTTCTAGATTTTGGAAGAAGCTGCAGGAAGCTTTGGGCACAAGGTTAAATTTTAGTACTGCGTTTCATCCCCAAACCGATGGCCAATCTGAAAGGGTAATTCAAGTTCTTGAGGATATGCTCCGATGCTGTGTGTTAGAGTTCGAAGGTAGTTGGGAAAGATACCTACCTTTGGTTGAGTTTGCTTACAACAACAGTTATCAGTCGAGTATACGGATGGCGCCGAACGAAGCCTTGTATGGTCGCAAGTGTCGGACTCCCTTGTATTGGACCGAACTTAGTGAGAAACAAATTCATGGGGTTGATTTAGTTAAAGAAACCGAGGAGAAGGTGAAAGTGATCCGTAATAGTCCGAAGTCGCATCGCATCAGACGCATAAAAGTCGACGCGCGATTTGAAAAGAAAAGAAATTGAGTTTCAAGAGGGCGACAAAGTATTTCTAAAAGTATCCCCGTGGAAGAAAATATTGAGATTTGGTCGGAAGGGCAAATAGAGTCCACGATTCATAGGGCCGTATGAGGTTACCGAAAGGATTGGGCCAGTGGCATATCGGTTGGCTTTGTCGGTAGAGTTAGAGAGAATACACAACGTGTTTCATGTATCGATCGGACATGACTTATGAAGAGGAGCCAATTAAGATATTAGCTCGGGAGGTTAAACAGTTGAGGAATAAAAGCATAGCTTTAGTAAAAGTGTTGTGGAAAAAACACGGTGTGGAAGAAGCTACGTGGGAACCGAAAGAAGCCATGAGAGAACAATATCCAAACCTTTTTACCGGTAAGATTTTCGGGGATGAAAATCTCTAAAGGAGGGGAGAGTTGTAATAGCCCGATCTTGGGGCTTGTTAGAACAGTGGTTTTGAGACCACTAATCTGAGGTTGAGGAAAATTATTTTAGTATTATTTATGTGTTATAGCATAAATATATGGCTACATGAAAATTTTGGTGCTTTAATTTTAACGATTGAATGCTTAATTGTGAAAAAGGACTAAATCGCATAAAGTGTGAAAGTTCTATATTTCAAGGTAGAGGTGTCTAATAGCCATAGAATATTAAATTGAAGGTCCTTAAAGTGCAATTAGACCATATAGAGTGTGTGTTGGCCGGCCATAGGAAGCAAGGGGACAAGAGCATTAATTTTACTCAAAATTTGGTGACATTAGGTGATAAAAAAATGAATAAAATAAGATAAAAAGATGATATCTCATCTTTTACTATTCATTCTTCTTATACCATCGAAATTTGAAGGAAATTAGAGGGTTTTGGAGTCCAAACTTTCAGCCAAGCAACTTTCTTACAAGTAAGTGATTTTGATGGTTTTAGTTGATAATTTTTGTACTTTTGGAACCCCCAAAGCTTAAGCTAGCTAATGAGGGGACTAATTTGCAATATGGTTGAAAGTCTAAGGACTTGCCATGAGAGTGTTTATGTTGTTTGCTGAGTTTTTATGGAAGAAAATGAATGTTAAGGAAATGAGAAACAAATTTTGTGAAAGGTGTAGCCATGAAAACACCTAAATAGGACCAAGTTGTAAATGTTGTGATTTAGTAATAAATGCATGAAATAGTTGGAATTGTGAGTAGTTGTAGGAGAAATAAATGTTCAGCTAGGCTTGTTTAATAAGAAAACGTGTTGAAAAATGATTTACGAGCCTAGGGGCAAAATCATAATTTTTGCCATAGTACAAGGGCAAAATGGTCATTTTTTCCTAAGTAGAGATTAAGATGCATTATGATCATAAAATGATTTAAATGAGTGAATTTTGTTGTTATAGATCAAGGAGAGCGCGAAATTAACCTTGACCAGGGAAAAGGCAAGGTTTCGGATTAAACCGCAAATTAACGCATTTTGCACCGAGGTAAGTTTATGTGTAAACGATGCATCTTAAATATACATGTTGTTACTTATTGGTGCATTGTATGATTGAGAACACTTACAATTTAAATGGATTGAATGTGGTAGAAAATGAATAAATTCCTTATGGACGTTGAATTAGATATGTAGGTATGGAATATTATCCGTAGTAATTAATGGTGGGCAGTGTGCGATACCACCTTAATTGTTCTTGTTGGTGGGATATGTGCGATACCATCTTAATACTTATTCACAATGGGCTGTGTGTGATACCATCGTTTGGTGGGCTAAGTGTGATACCACCGTAAATAATCTCGTTGGTGGACTATGTGCGATACCACCCCATTAAAGTTAAATGGTGGGCTAAGTGCAAAACCACCGAGTGTTAGGTAATACTATGAATGGCTTATTGTGGAATTGTTGAGTGTTGTTTCATGAGATTTTGTGGTGATAAGTGTAGGATTGTATGTTAAATAATGTGAGCATTTGGCTCGTGATAAGCTTAGAATATGGTAAGGGATGAAATGAGTAAGCATGATCATGAAAGTGGATTGCTATTGCTTAGTATGTAATGCTATTTATTGATTAGCACATATTATGATGTTTATTGTTTACATGTAAACTTACTAAGCGTAAAGCTTACTCCCTTTCTTTTCCCTTGTTTTATAGTGTCAAAGAGCCTGGTCGGGATACGAAGATAATTGGAAGATCACCCACACTATCAGCTCATCTCGATATATCTAAAACTAACATTTTGAGTATGGCATGTATAGGGGCTAGACTTAGTGAATTGTTTTGTTATTTTGGCCAAGTATGTATTGACTTCCTTAAGGATGAATTCTTTTGTATATTTCCATAGTTGATGGCTCATTATGTTTAAGTTATGAAATATGAGGTTATTCAAGAAAGTGTTGTTGCATAAATTGAGTTGCTTGATGATGTGTTGAATGGAAATATGTTGTGTGAACTAGGATAGAAAAAAGAGCTTGGCAAATAGCCTTGTTTATGTCCACACGGGTAGGCACACGGGCGCGTGTCTAGGCCGTGTGTGACACACGGTCAGTCCCATGGGTGTGTGACTAGGCCGTGTGTCCCCTGCATGTTAGTGTTTCAAGTCAGTGTCGACCACAGGCTAGCCACACGGGCGTGTGCTTAGGCTTTGTGTCCCTTATGAGATTTCTGACGTCACAAACAGAATACCCAGGTTTTTACACACGGGCGAGGACACGGGTGTCTCTAGGCCGTGTGGAACATACGAGCCAAGAACACGGGCGTTTGTCCGGCCGTGTGAAAACCCCTTTAGGTTCGAAATTAAAAATAAATCTCACATGGGTTAGGGACATAGGCGTGTGTGACCTCACGGCCTGCCCACACGGGCGTGTGGTCCCTGTTTAGACAAAAAAAATTATATGTACAAAAGTTCCCAGTTGGGTTCCGAGACCCTCCGTATGCTTGATTAAGGCCTCGTAGGCCCTTAATGAGAATGTATTGATTGTAATTGGGAAATGTTAAGTTGGAATGAAGTCTTGAAGCTTAAAGTTGTATGACCTAGAAAGTCAAGCCCGATAATGCCTCGTACCTGGTTCTGGCGTAGAATACGGGTAAGGGGTGTTACAGGAAACAAGTCACTTGCTAGAATTAGATGCCTGGACTGCCTTTGAATAATTCGAAAGGTCAGCTAAATCGATACTTTTTGAAACATTGGCAGTTTAATATCTCGTCTTTTTCTTTCACGGACTAACTTAAAATCTTGAAGTTGAGATGTTTGGGTTTCTGATTGAGATGTAGAAGCGTCGAAAATGTTTTACTGTATCAAAGAAACGTTAGTTTTGTAATTTCTTCATGTCATCGTGATGAGCCAATTTTCCTTCTCGGGACGTCACCCCTGTTCGTCGCGTCGTTGCGATGATGGGCTTCTTGATGACATGGTGTCACTGTCTATTTAGGTCCTCGGCTCCACCTTCCTTGAAACACTTGACTTTTTGGTGTTGTTATGACCGAAGAACCCCCTTTTGGATAGATTCATCGATGTTTCGACAAACGTAACATCTCTACTGATGATGATCTTACTCATTTTTGGGCACTATAACTTTTAACCTTTTATCCCAATCGCGAAACCCAGAAAGATGCAGTTTACCGCTCTTAGTTCAAGCTTTCCTTGACTAAATTGAGCATATGCGGGACAACCGAATACTCTAAGATTAGAGTAATTACGAGGATTTCCAAACCAAATCTCTTCGGGAACCTTTCCATCCAAAGCTCAATGCAGAGATCAGTTCACCAAGTAGCTTGCCGGATTAACTACTTCGACCCAAAACTCATTTTCTAAAACTGCATTGAAAAGCATACATCGGGCTTTCTCAAGTAACGTTCTTTTCATCTGTCACATCTTGACAATGGGGTTAGTAGAATCAAGCTTGCGAACCAAGTGAAAGGTTATGCCCAAAGTTTTAAGTTTATCTTCGTGTTTTTAAGACAAGAATGAGCTGGTGGCTCAATGCTAAGAGAAAACAAGGAGACAATGTAATTGGCATAGAGACCCGAGTTCGATTCCATTTCCTTGCATAACTTTTATTTTCTGCAATTTTACCCAAAACCCTAGTGTAAATATGTGTTTTTTTCTTTTTTCTTTAGTTTTTTTGGCTCATTTACATTACCTCTCTACCGCCCCTCTTCCCTGTTTCTTTCTTATTTCTTCTTTCTTTAATTCTCTTTTCTTTTATCTGTTTTGTTGTCCCCTAAAACTCTAGTTCGACTTTTTTTGTGCCGCCCATCTCTTCACTGTTGCTGCCGAATCTAGTAGTTAATATTGGTCAAATCTAAGTTTGCCTTTTTTCAAGTGTTCATTCGTTCTCTGTTTCATCATTCGTATCTAAAGCAAAATAAGAATAAGTGCCATTTTTGTGAGATTTAAATAGTTTTTCTTCATTTTTTATCCTGTTATGGTCGGAACCCTCATGTGTTGTGTAACACCCCAAACCCGTAACCATCGCCGGTCTAGGGTTAAAGGCATTACCGGACAAAACGAAACTTTTTACAGACATTTCATAATACAACTCAACGAATTAAATAAAAGTGTCCCTTAAATAGGTCTACGAGACCTTAAACATACCTTAGAAATGGGTCGGGACTAAATCGGGATCATACAAAATTTTTCCAAAAATCAAACATTTTTCAAAGTTACAGAGGTCACACGCCCGTGTGGGCAGGCCGTGTGCCCCCCACGGCCTCAGACACGCCCATGTGCCCGAGCCGTGTCAAAACAGGGCATACATACTGACTTGACCACACGGCCTGATACACGCCCGTGTGCCTCACCTGTGGTCGAGCCGGATTTGCAACACACGGCCAGCCACACGCCCGTGTGTCCAGCCCGTGGTCGAGTCTGACTTGTTTTTAAATACAACCACGAAGGACACGGTCGAGCCACACGCCCGTGTGCTCAACCGTGTGGGGAAATATAGGCCATTTGCAAGGCCAAAATGCCACCCACAACTTGAGTCATCCCTATAAGCACATACAAGCTTCATTCCCAACACTTATGGCAACCAAAAACATACCTAATTGACCATCTATTTTGCTCATTCAAGAACATTTCATCACAACATCTTATATGCTAATTTGCCCAACTAAATCATAAATATATCCAAGCATGACTCATCCACAACTTACCCCAATAATAAGACATCTTCTCATCAATGATATACCAACTTTGCATCAATAAGCTTACCCTTACTTTGACCATTACATTAGTCATTAAACCATACCAGACAAAGCATTATATAACATGACTACTCATTCATATCACAACCATTTATGTAGCCATATCACATGGCTATATACATATATCAAACATAATTCAAAGTGACTAGCCTATACATGCCATACTTTAGTATATACACTTTCAAAAGGTACCAAAACAGGATTGAGTAGTGTGATGATGATCCTAAACAATCCCCGAGCCTTCCGTAGCTTTAACGATCTATAAAACATAGTAAACACACACAAAGTAAGCTTTCCAAAAGCTTAGTAAGCCATATACAAATAAACTTAACATATAATGCACATAATCATATTAATACAAGATTATTAATGTTTCTCAATTGGAAATTCATAATATTTTCTTTGGCTCATTTGTTTAGCCATTTCTTACCCACAATTCATACTTTTTCTCATAACACAAATCATGCATATATCACATTTTATTTCATCAAATCTATGCACATAATTCACCTTGGTAAGTTCATATATACACTTACCTTTGATACACATGCAATGTGTACATTTCAAACATACCTGATTCGGTTTTACATTCCACATAGTCTTTCGTTTCTCAGAATTGCCCGTTGAACCATTCGGAACTAAATAGGACACTAGGAATACTCGGAATAGTCGTACAATGCCAATGTCCCAGACGTGGTCTTACATGTAACCAAATATCGATGCCACTATCCCAGACAGGGTCTTACACAAATCAAATACGATGCCAATGTCCCAGACATGGTCTTACACGTAAATCTCAAATCGATGCCAACGTCCCAGACGTGGTCTTACACGATATCACACATCGAAAACCTATGTCATGACATACGTAATCTTATCTATTCCTAGGTTCATACGGGACTTCTCTGACATTGATACATTGTCGATACTTCCTCAGATTTCATATAGTTATTATTTCGTATACATTCATCACAATGAAATTTCATTTGAACAAACAAAAATCAATACAAATACATTTATTTGTATATAGACTTACCTCAGATTCGGATAAAAGAGCGGACTCGACTATCCAATCACTTTCGACTTTTCGCGATCTAAATCTGTTTTCTTCGGTTCTTGATCTATACATATTCAAATTTATCCCATTTATTCATCAAATCATTCAATTCAATCCAAAAACACATATTTAGGGTAATTTATAATTTAGCCCTCACATTTTCACATTTTGACATTTTAGTCCCTAATTCACAAAATCACAAAATACAAAAAATTTGCACACATCATGCTTAGGCCGAATATTACCCATGCTCATACAAGTCCATACATTTCATTTATTTCACATTTTAGTCCTTCAAAATATTATTCTCTCAATTTAGTCCAAATTACTCAAATTCATCAAAAATCCAAAGACAAACTATGTTAATCTAACAAATATATTTCATATTTCATCCTCAAACATCACAAAACTCATGAATTCATCAATGGCACTTTTCAAAATCTTCATCAATTCACAAAATTAAAGCATGGGTTTTGAAGAACACAAAGCAACGATTACAAAAACGTAAAAATTATCAAAAACCGAACAAAAACGAACCTTGAATCAAAGAACATCAATGGCCGAATGTTTGAAGAGCTCAAACCTTGTTTTTCTTTTCTATTTTTGGTGGGTGAATATCTAAGATGAACATTAATTCATCTTTTTGTTTTATTAATAATCATATTATTAGATTATTTACGATATTAACCTTTTAGTAATAACATTAAATTTCCACTAACATATGGCATTAATGTCCATCCATAATTCAAATGGTCCAATTAAATTATAAGGACCTTACATTTATAAAGACATGACACATAGGTGCTTTTAACATATGGCATGTTAATTTAGCATCTTTCACAATTAGGTCCTTTTCTCAAATTAAGCACACAAACAGCAAAATTAATTCACGAAACTTTAACACATGCTTAATCACACTTTGTAGACACAAAAAATAATATTAAAATATTTTTTGACTCGGATTTGTGGTCCCAAAACAACTATTCCAACTACGGTCTAAACTGGACTGTTACAATTCTCCCCCCTTAGGATTTTTGTCCCCAAAAATCTTACCGTTGAATAGATTCGGATGTTGTTGTCTCATTACGTCTTCGGGCTCCCACGTAGCCTCTTCCACTCCGTGTCGATGCCACAGTACCTTTACTAACGAGATTTTCTTATTTCATAATTCTTTCACTTCACGATCTAAAATACGAATCGGTTCCTCTTCATAAGTCATATTGGATCAGATTTCAATCTCAGACAGAGTAATCACATGTGATGGATCGAATCTGTATCGACGAAGCATTGACACGTGAAATACATTATGAATCTTTTCCAAATCAGGTGGCAACAACAATCTATATGCTACAGGTCCGATACGCTCGATAATTTCATACGGCTTGATGAACTTTGGACTCAATTTGCCTTTTTGTCCAAATCTGAGTACTTTCTTCCACGGAGATACTTTCAAAAACACTTTGTCTCCGATCTCAAACTCGATATCTTTTCGTTTCAAGTCTGCATAGGACTTCTGACGATTTGAAGCGGCTTTTAGACTATAACGGATCACTTTCACTTTCTGTTCAGTTTCTTTGATCAAATCAACCCCGTGTGTCTTACTTTCACAGAGCTCAGTCCAATAAAGAGGTGTTCGACATTTGCGTCCGTACAAAGCCTCATAAGGTGCCATTTTGATACTCGGCTGAAAGCTATTACTATACGCAAATTCAACCAATGGTAAATATTGTTCCCACGTACCATTAAACTCAAGAATACAACATCTCAACATATCCTCGAGTATCTGAATAATCCGCTCAAACTGATCATCTGTCTATGGGTGAAAAGCTGTACTGAAATGCAATTTTGTACCTAGAGCTTCTTGCAATTTCTTCAAGAATCGTGATGTAAATCTCGGATCTCTATCAGACACAATAGATAGTGGCACTTCGTGCAATCTCACAAAATCAGAAATGTAAAGTTTGGCTAACTTATAAAGTGTGTAATCAGATCGTACTAAAATAAAATGGGCTGATTTCGTTAATCTGTCAACTATGACCCAAATTGCATCTTTCTTTACAGTCACTTTCAAATCAATCACATAAGCAAAATAAGCTTCATATCCCTTTTTCACATAATTCTGAGCTTTCATCATGATATCACAGCCGATAACCCATTCAAATCATTGGATTCAATCCAAACAATTTTATCATTCTGACATTTCAAATCAATAATCTTTCTTTTGCAGTTCACACCAGTATCATGCAAAGTTAGCCAATCCATACCCAAAATTATATCAAACTCATCGAAAGGTAATAACATTAGATTAGCCGAAAAAAATTATCTCGAAACATCAACGGACAGTTCTTGCATACTTTGTCAACCAAGACACTTTTACCTAAGGGGTTCGATACTCTAATAACAAATTCAGTAGACTCTACAGGCAAAGTCTTACTGGATACTAAATTCATGCATACATAAGAATGTGTAGATCCAGGGTCTATCAATGCAATCACAAAAGTATCATAAAGAGTAAATGTACCCGTTATAACATCTGGAGATGAAGCTTTCGCACGAGCTCGGATGGCATATGCTCTAACAGGTGCCCTAGCTTCAGATCTCGCAACAGTGTCTTTCGTAGTTCTCTGACTATCACTGACATTTCTTGTATTTCAAGAAGGTCTACCTCTAGCTGAAACATTATCAGATCTCGAATTCTGAACAATCTCTTGCTCAACAGGTTCTGGGCAATCTCGAATGAAATGGTCTAATGATCCACATCTGAAACAGGCTCGATCATTTAATCTACAACTACCCAGATGTCTTTTTCCACAATGTTTACATTCAGGTTGATCGAATCGGACATTTCCAACACTAGCTACTGAAGTTATTGGAGCTTCATAGTTCGACTGCGATCTAGCTCGATCTCTATTCAAATGTCCCACATTAGCCTTTGAACGGCTATGCTCATCTCTGAATTTCTTTGATACTGATCAAAATGATTTGTTTGAGAATCTCTTTCTCACATCTCTAGCTTCGCATCACCTTTCTTTTATCTTTCCGAGTGCCTCGACTTTACATGCTTGATCAATGTGCACAACAAACTCTTTTATTTCCAGAATCCCAACAAGTAAACGAATATCTTCATTCAGACCACCTTCAAACCTTTTGCACATTATCGCTTCAGTTGAGACACACTCCCGAGCATATTGACTTAGTCTCACGAACTTTCGTTCAAATTCAGTGACAGACATGCGACCCTATTTCAACTCCAGAAATTCTTTTCGTTTCTGATCAATAAGTCTCTGACTGATGTATTTCTTTTGGAACTCAGACTGGAAGAAATCCCATGTAACCCGTTCTTTCGGAGCAACAGAAATCAAAGTCTTCCACCATTGATAAGCTGCATCTCTTAGCAAAGAAATAACACATTTTATGCATTCTTCAGGAGTCAATGAAATTTCAACAAACACTCGAATAGTATTCTCGAGCCAAAATTTCGCTCTCTCAGCAACGCCATCACTAGTGGCCCTAAACTCTTCAGCCCCATATTTACAGATTTTATCGATCGAAGGTTTATTCAACATATTCAGATTCATAACCGGAGGTATAGCAGAAGTCTGAGGAGGATTAGGCGGGGGCGGAGGTTGTGAAACAGCCGGATTTGTTCTTATGTACTAAGTGAACCACTCATTCATCATTTTGAAGAAGGCTTGTTTAGCCTTTCCCTCTTGACCGCTAGTAGTCGGTCTCGAATTAGATGGCGTTGTCCCTTGAGCGGGAGCAGGCACATTGCTTTCAACATCGTCAGCCACGACTCTTTCGGGATCCATTACTATACGAAAACACATTTTACACGTCAGGATTCAACACACTATCACATTTCATATATATGGCATGTATAGCTAGACTCTCATACGCTACGTTAGTCTGAGAATCGACTAAACCGTAGCTCTGATACCAATCAAATGTAACACCCCTAACCTGTAACCATCGCCGGTCTAGGGTTAAAGGCATTACCGGACAAAACAGAACTTTTTACAGACATTTCATAATACAAATCAACAAATTAAATAAAAGTTTCTCTTAAATAGGTCTACGAGACCTTAAACATACCTTAGAAATGGGTCGGGACTAAACCGGGATCATACAAATTTTTTTCAAAAATTAAACATTTTTCAAAGTTAAAGAGGTCACACGCCCGTGTGCGCCCATGTGCCCGAGCTGTGTCGAAACAGGGCATACATACTGACTTGACCACACGGCCTGAGACACGCCCGTGTGCCTCACCCGTGGTCGAGCCTGACTTGCAACACACGACCAATCACACGCCCGTGTGTCCAGCCCGTGGCCGAATCTGACTTGTTTTGAAATACAACCACGAAGGACACGATCGAGCCACACGCCCGTATGCTAAACCGTGTGGGGAAATATAAGCCATTTCCAAGGCCAAAATTCCACCCACACCTTGGGTCATCCCTATAAGCACATTAAAGCTTCATTCCCAACACTTATGGAAACCAAAAACATACCCAATTGACCATCTATTTTTCTCAATCAAGAACATTTCATCACAACATCTTATATGCTAATTAGCCCAACTAAATCACAAATATATCTAAGCATGACTCATCCACAACTTACCCCAATAATAAGACATCTTCTCATCAATGATATACCAACTTTGCATCAATAAGCTTACCCTTACTTTGACCATTACATTAGTCATTAAACCATACCAGACAAAGCATTATATAACATGACTACTCATTCATATCACAACCATTTATGTAGCCATATCACATGGCTATATACATATCTCAAACATAATTCAAAGTGACTAGCCTATACATGCCATACTTTAGTATATACACTTTCAAAAGGTACCAAAACAGGATTGAGTAGTGTGATGATGATCCTCAACGATCCCCGAGCTTCCGTAGCTTTAACGATCTATAAAACATAGTAAACACACACAAAGTAAGCTTTCCAAAACCTTAGTAAGCCATATACAAATAAACTTAACATATAATGCACATAATCATATTAATACAAGATTATTAATGTTTCTCAATTGCAAATTCATAATATTTTCTTTGGCTCATTTGTTTAGCCATTTCTTAACCACAATTCATAGCTCAAAGTATCACTTTTGCTCATAACACAAATCATGCATATATCACATTTTATTTCATCAAATCTATGCACATAATTCACCTTGGTAAGTTCATATATAAACTTACCTTTGATACACATGCAATGTGTACATTTTAAACATACCTGATTCGATTTTAGATTCCACATAGTCTTTCATTTCTCAGAATTGCTCGTTGACCATTCAGAACTAAATAGGACACTAGGAATACTCAAAATAGTCGTACAATGCCAACGTCCCAGACGTGGTCTTACATGTAACCAAATATCGATGCCACTGTCCCAGACAAGGTCTTACATGAATCAAATACGATGCCAATGTCCCAGACATGGTCTTACACGTAAATCTCAAATCGATGCCAACGTCCCAGACGTGGTCTTACACGATATCACACATCAGAAACCTATGTCATGACATACGTAATCCTATCTATTCCTAGGTTCGTACGAGACTTCTCTGACATTGATACATTGTCGATACTTACTCAGATTTCATATAGTTATTATTACGTATACATTCATCACAATGAAATTTCATTTGAACAAACAAAAATCAATACATATACATTTATTTGTATATAGACTTACCTCGGATTCGGATAAACGAACGAACTCGACTATTCAATCACGTTCGACTTTCCGCGATCTAAGTTCGTTTTCTTCGGTTCTTAATCTATACATATTCAAATTTATCCCATTTATTCATCAAATCATTCAATTCAATCCAAAAAAACATATTTAGGGCAATTTATAATTTAGCCCTCACATTTTGACATTTTGACATTTTAGTCTTTAATTCACAAAATCACAAAATACACAAAATTTGCACATATCATGCTTAGGCCGAATATTACCCATGCTCATACAAGTCCATACATTTCATTTATTTTACATTTTAGTCCTTCAAAATATTATTTTCTCAATTTAGTCCAAATTACTCAAATTTATCAAAAATCCAAAGACAAACTATGTTAATCTAATACATATATTTCTTATTTCATTCTCAAACATCACAAAACTCATGAATTCATCAATGGCACTTTTCAAAATCTTCATCAATTCACAAAATTAAAGCATGGGTTTTGAAGAACACAAAGCAACGATTACAAAAAACGTAAAAATTATCAAAAACTGAACAAAAATGAACCTTGTTTTATTAATGGCCGAATATTTGAAGAGCTCAAACCTTGTTTTTCTTTTCTATTTTTGGTGGGTGAATATCTAAGATGAACATTAATTCATCTTTTTGTTTTATTAATAATCATATTATTAGATTATTTACTATATTAACCTTTTAGTAATAACATTAAATTTCCACTAACATATGGCATTAATGTCCATCCATAATTCAAATGGTCCAATTGCATTATAAGGACCTCACATTTATAAAGACATGACACATATGTGCTTTTAACATATGGCATGCTAATTTAGCATCTTTCACAATTAGGTCCTTTTCTCAAATTAAGCGCACAAACAGCAAAATTAATTCATGAAACTTTAACACATGCTTAATCACACTTTGTAGACACAGAAAATAATATTAAAATATTTTTTGACTCGGATTTGTGGCCCCGAAACCACTATTCTGACTAGGGTCTAAACCGGACTATTACATGTTGGGTGTGTGTTCGTATCCAAGTTTCACATTTGAATTGGAGAGGTGTCTCGGATGATTTTTAGTGTTTTGAAATTGTGTTTCTAGCTGTGTGTTCTAAACATTTTTGATTGATGGGTATTTTTGTGCTATAACCATTGAAGAGTAGGAAAATCAAGTGTGGAATTTGGACCACACGACCTGTCCACATGGGCAGTTGGCACGGTCGTGATCCACTATTTTGTTAGGGTTAAAGTAGGGGCACATGACCTAGAGAGGGTTACACGGCCTGGCATATGACTGTGTGACCAGTGTTGGGAAAATTTATCGTTTTACACACGGTCATAGTGAGTTACACGGCCTCCCCACACGGCCATGTGACCTTCTGTTCCAATATTTACCTCTATTTTGCAATATGTTTCATTTTAGTCCCTAAGTAATTCTCTGCATGTTAGAGGTCCTGTAAGTAGGATTCGGACACTGTTACTATTATTTAATTTTATGATTGTGTTTGACGTGCAATTGCTTGTATGGAAGCATTTGAATTGCTATTGTTTATATTATTTTCTTAAAAATCATGACACTGAAATTTTTGAATTGAAAGCATGCCATTGATAATGTTACTGTACTATTTAGCATGATATGTGACATTCATGACAAGCCATATTGCATTGCATGGCAATTGGGATGATTGGAGTTGAAGGAGCTCTATGGAGATTGGCAACAGTTAAAGTTCGCAATATTGTTGTCAATGCACCGCACCAGAGTGTTGTAGGAGATTGTTTATTGGTGGCTTGACCACATTATTGGCAGCTTTTATTGGCAAAATAGATGTGTATGCAAAAAATTAGCAGCGTGCTATCCTACTTTACCGGTGGCTTGACCATATGATTGACATTTTATCTATACATTACTGGTAGCTCATCTACACTTACACTGGCAGTATATCTACGTTACTATGGTTTATTTACATTACCGACTGTTTTTCTGCATATTGTTATTGGTGATTTATCCACACTGAACTATGGCTCCTAATTGTTTTGGTGATTCAGTAGATGGGTTTTAGGGAACTCGTGGTGTGTAGCGGGTGGATGGGTAGGACCTTTACGTTGATATTCATTATAACATGCCATGAATAATTGTTGCAATTATCGAGTACTATGATGCTATAGTCTTCTATGGTTTTCAGTTATTATTTTTGGGGGGGTTTACTGTAAAATTTGATTATCTAATTGTCACTACACTGTTTACATCTGTTCTCGACTCACACTGAGCTTCATAGCTAACTCCCTTAGTTTAACATTTTTTAGGTAATCCACAAAGTTAGGGCTTGGACTCAGCATTCGGAGGTCTCATTTGAGTTTTTATCTAAACAACATTTCTTAAATTATGTAACTTTACATTCATTTGGGACTATAATTATTTTTATATGAACTGTGGCATGGGGTTAATTTTGGGATATTTTAGAATTACCATGCATGGACATCATACAACTGGATTATTTTTTCATATAACTAGTCACGATTGATTATAAATTTATGGATTTATTGATGAATTTAAAATGTCAAATTTTTCGTTACAAAACAAATTTCGAAACTTCGGACAACGATTTAACAATTAGAGAAGTTTGTAAAATTAATAAGCTACTTTTTAATCGAACTTTAAATAACTTGGAAAAAACTAAAATTTTATAGAATAAAGAGAAGCCCGCTATCAATTTTTTTGGATTATATAAGCAAATTATTTAGTATTTAAGTTATTGAGAATTGAACCATTTTTACTAGGCCATTTTGGTGGCCTTGTAACCTTCAGAATTCGGCCATAAGTTCTAGGTCGGGTTAGGGAGGTTACATCAGTCGTTTGACTACACTATTCTGCTACGGGGTACTTACAATTCTGCGGTGTCTTTCAATTCCTTCTAGTTTGCAGAAATCATTAAACTTAGTTGAACAAAACTCAAGCATAGTATCCGTTCTGAATCGCTTTACGGTCTTCCCTATTTGTTTTTCCAACAAAGCCTTCCACTTTTTGAAGATCCCAAAGACTTCAATCTTATGCTTAAGGAAATAAACCCAAACTTTCCTAGAGTGGTTGTCGATAAAAGTTAGAAGATATCTTCTACCTCCTTTGGAGATGACTAGAGCTGGACCCTATAAATCGAAATGAATATAATCGAGGGCCCCTTTACTCCTATGCACTATCGGATCCAAGCTAACTCGGGTCTACTTCCCATAAATGCAATGCTCACAGAAATATAACTTTCCAGCTCTGGTGCTTGTAAGAATACCTCTTTTGCTTAAAACGATCATACCTTTTTCACTCATATGATCAAGTCACATGTACCATAGGTTGGTTGATTTAGAATTCGAAATGAGCGAATTTTATCGTGTCATTGCAGCGTCAAAGGCTTCTTCATTGAGACTTTGTGGTGTCTTCGTGACGTCCCGTGCCTCCTCGTCGAGATGTGATGACAGCTTTTCCTTTGCTTTCGTAATTGCTACTGAACTGAACACTGTTTCACCTTTCAGAACGTATAGGTTGTCGACTTTTTATCCTCTCATCAGAATAAATAAAGGGTCCACGAGATATCTTTGAGCTATTTAACTCGATGACGACTCTGCAACCAATCGAGTCTAAGATTCCTAATTAGATGAATTTTTTCTTTAAATCAAGCACATGCTTGACATATGACAGTGTTTGAATATTTATGTCATGCATCCTAATTTGTATTCTTTTGACTTCTATTATCTTACGTGGAGAATTGTTCCCCATCAGCACAACTCCACCTTCAACCGAACTATACATGGAGAACCAGTCCCTGTTGGGACACATGTGATAGGAGCACCCTGAATCAAGGATCCACTCGAATATTATCTTGGAGCTTTCGCTCGTAGGCACTGATAAGAAATCATCACCTCTATCTTTAGCTATACTAGCATCGGCTACATCAGCTTTCTGCTTTCCTCTATCATCATTTTTGGTGGCCCTCTTAATTTTATTTTGGAGTTTATACATTTTGCTTTATTGTGACCCTTCTTTTTATGATAGCCACATTTCTTATCGTGATTCGTTGACTTAGATCTCGCCCTTGATCTTCTCTAACTCGAATCTTTATATTGTTGCCTTCCTCTAGCAACCAAAATCGGGGCTTGCCCATCTGATTTGTTCTTCACACCTAACTCATTGTCAAGTTTTTCCTTACTTAAAAGATTTCCTTTCACGTCCTCAAATGAGAGTCTCTTTTGACCATAATTTAGGGTTTCCCTAAAAGTTTTGTATGAAAGGGGCAAAGAACAAAGTAGTAACATAGCCTGATCTTCGTCGTTTATGTTGACCTCGAAATTCTTTAGGTTATTAAGGAGAGTTACAAATTCAATTATGTGATCCCTAATAGACTTACCTTCTGCCATACAGAATGTATATAATCATTGTTTTAGCATTAAGCCATTTGCGAGCAACTTTGTCATATAAAGGGCTTCCAATTTCCTCCACAAGGCTGTTGCCATCTTTTTTGAAAGTACCTTATGTAAAACATTGTTAGTGAGGCACAACTGAACTGTTGACAGGGCATTCTCATCAAGCTCCTCCCACTCTATCTGGTCTGCATCCACGTGCTTTTTCCCTGTAATTACCTTTTTCAAACCGTTTTGAACCAGAATTGCCATCATTCAAACTTGCCACAAGATGAAATTTGTAATCCCAAAAAACTTCTCGATATCGTACCTCATTTTCAACTCTGAACAAGTTGAATACGGAAACTGAACCAAGCTCTATTACTAGTTTGATCGTTATGTCAGAGTCTTAAAATTTATATGATGAATGATCTAGCCTAGAAACTAACTGTGACAACGATTGAGGCAAGCGCACCTATCGAACAGTAGTATAGTTTAGTGGCAAGACCGGAATGTCGAACCCAAAGAACCAAAAGTACTAATACTAACTTTCTTTCTATTATTTAGCCTAAGAATTGAAGTGAATTATTGTTTAATATAAAATTAACTAATTACTAAGCTAAAGACGCTTAGACAAAGAGAATGAATTGGGGAAATACTTGTAACACCCTGGTTCTAGGGGTTAGGCATTTGGTGCTTAGCTCGGGTGTTGGCACACTCTAGTGTGTGGTTGGGTAAGTTTTAGGAGTCCCGAGAACCCTAGGTGGTGGTAGGTTGCCTTAGAAAATTTTTAGTTTTAGGGGTTAAAGGGAGCTTGGCGAGGGGTGTCTTAAGAGAATTATTTGGGAGTTTATGTCACAAGAAAGGAGCTGGTGGAGTGGCGGGATAGGCGCCACTAAGGCCTTGTGTGTGTGACGCCATTTGCGTGGGGGAAGAGGCTCGAGTTCGATTCGCAAGAGCAAAGCAGATGGGCATTGTTTTTGCGTCATCTTGGTGGGGTGGATGGACGGTTTGAAAGGCTTAAAAGGTGGAGAAGACTTGGTCAATTTTTTTGAATTTGGCTAGGTAAAGTTTGACTCATTCAAACTTTTTGAATGGGTGGAAGGGAGGTATTTTAGGAGAATTTTGAGGATTTTTTTGGGGTTGGAGCTTGGCCTTTTAGTATAAATAGGGGAAGTGCTCATTATTCATTCACCATCCGCCTTCTCTCCCTTGCCGAATTTTGTTCCCCATTTCCTTGGTTGCCAAACCTTTTCTCCAAAGCTTGTTTTTCTTCTTCTCTCACATTTTTCCAAGTGGCCGAACCCTTCACTCTCCCTATTTCCTTCCTTTTCACTTCAAAACCGAAAGTACACCCCACACCTTTCTTTCTCCTCTCTTTGGTGAAACCAATGTTCCCTACCCCTTGATTTAATTAATAGCCGAATCTACATCCATCACCCCTTTGCCGAATTTCTTTCTCTCAACTTGATAGCACTTGGGCGAATGTTAACTTAGATCTTTTCGGTTCCGTGGACCGAGATACTCTGGGGTTTTAGTGGTTGGCCAAGCCTCCGTTTGTAGCGATCGGTTTGATCAAGTGGAGGTAAGGTTATTTATTAAGGTTAAATGCTTAAGTGGTGTTTTGGGGTTAACTGTTTACTGATTAAGCTTTTGATGGAGGCCACAACTATCGAGTGGGCAAGGGAAGGTCCCTATTCAAAGTTCAAGAAAAGAGCGGTTTCAGCGATTCGGGATTGGCCACCGGGGTGTGGGCGGGCGGGAGATAGCTATAGGCAAATAGTCGTAGTTTCGCTAGACGATAGCGTCGAGGATCGAGAGTCTAGAACTCCTAGTAATAAGGTGTGTAACTAACCCACTGCTTCCGGGTTTTATGTGTTATATGTTTTACTAACAAGTGCAAGTAATAAGTGTGCCATATATACCCCTAAAGGGTATAGCGATGACCGTGTTAGTATCGGATCTATTGCGGTGTGATTATTTGTTTATGAGTATGTTTATGGACATTAATAAGCATGTGCATGCATGATCACGATTATATTTTATGTGGCATGTGCATGGGTGGGTTATGAAAAGAAGGTGCGGGTGTACTTGAGTGCGTGGTTGATGTCGACTTTGTGCTACATCGTGATTGGCGCTAATCGAGGTCGCGTTGTGGATCTTTGCGATTTAGTTCGCGTGGTTACCTTGATTGATATCGGCTTATGCCATATCGTGGCTTGATGGATTGCTTTGTGCTCCATCGTGGTTTGATGTTAGCTATATGCTACATCGTGGATGGCATTGGTTGCCTTTTTGGAGGAAAAAGGAGAGGGTGACTCGATAGTCCCCGTGTGTGGTAGGTCGGATAAGGGGGTGTGTAGCGGATGGACCCTAGGTTTGGGTGGGTTTCATGATTGCATTATTCCGTTTATGAAATAATATGAAAATGGGCCAAGCCCAATGAATAGGTATGTTTTGGGGACATACGTGGACATGGGCCAAACCAGTGATCGGTGGACTAATGTGAAAAGGGCCTAGTCCAAATTTGTAATAATTTGAAGGTGGGCCAAGCCCGTTTGTGGTAATGTCTAAATAATTATACTTGCATGTTGCATTTGATAATTGGGATGTTATGTGGTTTGCATGTGGGTGGATTTCGATGGTTTAGTTACACACTCGAGTCATTGTGACTCACCCAATCTCTTATCCAACATCGCAGTGAAAGGATGATCGGACCGGGTTGGAGTGGATACAAGGTGGCCCATGCAAAGGACGTTTTAATATTTCCTTTATGCACTTTATTACCAAGTACTTGGAATCATTATGTTGTAATAAGAGCCTCTTAAGTTATTTGGTTTTCTTTTGGTAATTTATGTCTAAAGAGATTTGGGAATAATGTTACTTTTATGAACTAAGCTTAAACCACTTGAGTCTGATGTTTTAAACGTTTTCCAACCTAAGAAAATTGACAACTAAGAGTTTTAAAGATGAAACCCCGAGATTTCAAAGTAACCTAACGGTTTGCAAACAAACATGCCCAAGGTTTCTGCAAGTAAAACTACTCTAAAGGAGTTTAGACAAAAAGTTAAATGGCAACCTGTTTTCGCCAATAAGTTTTCCCATAACATAACCAGATTCGGTCGTAGTGAATGGGCCGGGTTTGGGGATGTTACAGTTTGGTATCAGAGCCCGGTTCAAAACTCGGCTTTGAGGGTTTTGGGCTCGAAACAGTTTTCAAAACGGGCTTTTCGAAATAGGGGCTTTTATAAAAAGGTTTTCAGTTACTCTGCATGGCACTGTATTCCTCAGGCCAAGTCCACCAGTAAGTACTTCGGACTCTCTTGAAGTGATCTGTTTGTATGAATTGATTTGGGCTTAGTTTGGGCTCGTAGAATAGAATACTAGGATCTGTTGGACCCTAGGATTAGTCTACTCAAACACTTGCATAAAACTTAAAACTCGTAAACAACCCGTGAAGTAAGTCATTTGAGTTAAGGTGTGGTAACCATCATGCGCATGTCTAGGAGTGGCATTCATGAAGAGCTTGGTATTTAAGCGATCCTAGCGACTCACCTCCTCTTTACTCGAATCCTACCTCGCGTAGCTACGGTTCACCTTAACCAAGAGGATTTGTTCACAGGCTGAACTAATTATTAAAACCCGAAAGGGAATTAGCCTTGCTGTTTTCTAAATTCCCTGTTTTTAAATTTTCAAATTTACCCCTCTAGTTTGTGAAACCTTAAATCTGATTGTGAAGGACGTTTTTCTTTCGATTTACAAAATTACCAAAATGCCCTTAGTGGCAAAATTACCAAATGCCCTCAGATTGCAAAATTATCAGACTACCCTCAAATTTTGATAAAATGCTCTTTACCTTGCAAAAGACTAAAATCCGAGTTTTCAAAATATTAGGATACTCGACTTGTGGAAATTTACTGAAAATACCCTGGTTGACAAAATTACCGAAATGCCCTTGGTTTCTAAATTTTCAAATTTCTCTCAACTTCTACTGAAATATTCCTACTTTACTAAATATCGAGAAAAATTCTATTTTGTAAAATGTTGTGATATCTCGATTTTGAGAATTTACTGAAAATGCCCATGATTTCCAAAATTACGAAAATGACCCTACTTTACAAATTTTTGCAACACACTTTGTTTGAGAAACAAAATTTTCAAGATGACTCTTGAGATTTGCAAATTTTGAAAAAAATCTAAGTTGGAAAAACTATTTTCAAAATTGACCTGAGTTATTACCAAATATCTCTTTAGGAAAAATGACGAAATTACCCCCAGGTAGGAAAAGGAAACTTGATTGCTCGAAAGAACTACTCTCGGAACCTTCATTGCATAAAATTGCTCGTGAATAAAATAGTGAAACAATAATTTCTAATTCATAAAACTTTCTAAACAGATTAAATCAAGCGCTAGAGATGAGTTCTAGGGGACGCAGAGAGGTAGAATGACGACCGGAACCCGGTAGGGTCCGCTATGGGTCGAAAAGCGAAGTGCCGCCAAGCATGGATGTAGAGGAACAAGATCCGATAAGTGAAGAGGACGCAGTGTCGCAGCTATGTTACGCGCGTGCTTGAAAGAAGTGGCAAGAGCTAGTAGGGAAATGGAGCTCGGAAGTCGGTGTCCGAGAGACTTAGGTCGAACGGGGCTGAATTTTTTAGAGGAGTGTCGGGAACGACTCCGAACGTAGCGGAGTATTGGCTAGAAGGAGTCGAGAGAATTATGGATGACTTGGATTGTGTCCCAGAGGAAAAGTTGAAAGGTGCTTGTTTAGCTACTACGGGATGAGGCTTATCGATGGTGGCTCATCACAAACAAGGTGTACCGCAGATCGATTGGATTGGGACTACTTTAAGGAAAAGTTTGAAGGAAAATACGTTGGATCAAGCTACTTAGATGCGCAAAGGAAGGCGTTTCTAAATCTGGTGCAAGGAAATAAGTCAATAGCGGAATACGAAGCGAGTTTGTACGCGGCTAAGTCGGTATGCTAAGGAATTGTGGCCACCGACTATGAGAGGTGCGTCCGGTTTGAAGACAGATTGCAAGATGAACTTGAGTCTTGATCGCTCCGCAGAGGGAAAGAGACTTCGGTGCTAGTGGAGAAAGCTCGTATAGCCAAGAAGAAGTTAAGAGGACGGTAAGGGAAAACCGAGGAAAGAGTAGGAACGAAAATAAGAGAAGTGTTGGATGGTCAGCATCGTTTGGAGATGCTCAGAAAAGACCAAGAGTTGGGAATACGGTACATACACCCGTGCCAGTTGCTGAGAATCGGAATTGTCTCTGTGCTCGATGTGGAAGACCTCACACAGAGAGAGTGTTGGGGAATAGTAAAACATGCTTTCGGTGCGGATCTAAGGCACATCCGGTTAAGAACCGCCCACGATCAACGAGGGGTCATGGTTCAAGCCATGGAGGGAATGGTTCCAGTCAGAATCAACCAAGGAGGTGATATCGGGTAAGCTCCTCTGCTTTGGTGCATGCTTTAATTGCTTTGCTTGCTTGTGGGAATAGCTCTTTTCGAGTTGCTTTGAATTTTGAGTGCGAACTTAGAGGCTATGATTGGGAAGTATGTTAGCTCTTTAAGATCGTGAGTGCGCACCATAGCGTAGCGGGAGGAATTGGATCGTTAGTTTAGACAAGTAATTTCGGGGACGAAATTATTTTAAGGAGGGTAGAATTGTAACACCCTGGTTCTAGGGGTTAGGCATTTGGTGCTTAGCTCGGTGTTGGCACACTCTAGTGTGTGGTTGGGTAAGTTTTAGGAGTCCCGAGAACCCTAGGTGGTGGTAGGTTGCCTTAGAAAATTTTTAGTTTTAGGGGTTAAAAGGGGAGCTTGGCGAGGGGTGTCTTAAGAGAATTATTTGGGAGTTTATGTCACAAGAAAGGAGCTGGTGGAGTGGCAGGATAGGCGCCACTAAGGCCTTGTGTGTGTGACGCCATTTGCGGGGGGAAGAGGCTCGTGTTTCGATTCGCAAGAGCAAAGAGATGGGCATTGTTTTTGCGTCATCTTGGTGGGGTGGATGGACGGTTTGAAAGGCTTAAAAGGTGGAGAAGACTTGGTCAATTTTTTTTGAATTTGGCTAGGTAAAAGTTTGACTCATTCAAACTTTTTGAATGGGTGGAAGGGAGGTATTTTAGGAGAATTTTGAGGATTTTTTTTTTTTTTTGGGTTGGAGCTTGGCCTTTTAGTATAAATAGGGGAAGTGCTCATTATTCATTCACCATCCGCCTTCTCTCCTTGCCGAATTTTGTTCCCCATTTCCTTGGTTGCCAAACCTTTTCTCCAAAGCTTGTTGTTCTTCTTCTCTCACATTTTTCCAAGTGGCCAACCCTTCACTCTCCTATTTCCTTCCTTTTCACTTCAAAACCGAAAGTACACCCCACACCTTTCTTTCTCCTCTCTTTGGCTGAAACCAATGTTCCCTACCCCTTGATTTAATTAATAGCCGAATCTACATCCATCACCCCTTTGCCGAATTTCTTTCTCTCAACTTGATAGCACTTGGGCGAATGTTAACTTAGATCTTTTCGGGTTCCGTGACTGAGATACTCTGGGGTTTTAGTGGTTGGCCAAGCCTCCGTTTGTAGCAGTCAGTTTGATCAAGTGGAGGTAAGGTTATTTATTAAGGTTAAATGCTTAAGTGGTGTTTTGGGGGTTAACATTTACTGATTAAGCTTTTGATGGAGGCCACAACCAATCCAGTGGGCAAGGGAAGGTCCTATTCAAGTTCAAGAAAAGAGCGGTTTCATTAGATTCGATTGGCCACCGGGGTGTGGGCCAGCGGCAGGAGATAGCTATAGGCAAATAGCCGTAGTTTCGCTAGACGATAGCGTCGAGGATCGAGAGTCTAGAACTCCTAGTAATAAGGTGTGTAACTAACCCACTGTTTCCGGGTTTTATGTGTTATATGTTTTACTAACAAGTGCAATAATAAGTGTGCCATATATACCCCTAAAGGGTATAGCGATGACCAGGTTAGTATCGGATCTATTGCAGTGTGATTATTTGTTTATGAGTATGTTTATGGACATTAATAAGCATGTGCATGCATGATCACGATTATATTTTATGTGGCATGTGCATGGGTGGGTTATGAAAAGAAGGTGCGGGTGTACTTGAGTGCGTGGTTGATATCGACTTTGTGCTACATCGTGGATTGGCGCCGATCGAGGTCGCGTTGTGGATCTTTGCGATTTAGTTCGCGTGGTTACCTTGATTGATATCGCTTATGCCATATCGTGGCTTGATGGATTGCCGTGTGCTCCATCGTGGTTTGATGTTAGCTATATGATACATCGTGGATGGCATTGGTTGCCTTTTTGGAGGAAAAAGGAGAGGGTGACTCGATAGTCCCCTGGTGTGTGGTAGGCTGGATAAGGGGGTGTGTAGCGGATGGACCCTAGGTTTGGGTGGGTTTCATGATTGCATTATTCCGTTTATGAAATAATATGAAAATGGGCCAAGCCCAATGAATAGGTATGTTTTGGGGACATACGTGGACATGGGCCAAACCCAGTGATCGAGTGACTAATGTGAAAAGGGCCTAGTCCAAAGATTTGTAATAATTTGAAGGTGGGCCAAGCCCATTGTGGTAATGTCTAAATAATTATACTTGCATGTTGCATTTGATAATTGGGATGTTATGTGGTTTGCATGTGGGTGGATTTCGATGGTTTAGTTACACACTGAGTCATTGTGACTCACCCAATCTCTTATCCAACATCGCAGGTGAAAGGATGATCGGACCGGGTTGGAGTGGATACAAGGTGGCCCATGCAAAGGACGTTTTAATATTTCCTTTATGCACTTTATTACCAAGTACTTGGAATCATTATGTTGTAATAAGAGCCTCTTAAGTTATTTGGTTTTCTTTTGGAAATTTATGTCTAAAGAGATTTGGGAATAATGTTACTTTTATGAACTAAGCTTAAACCACTTGAGTCTGATGTTTTAAACGTTTTCCAACCTAAGAAAATTGACAACTAAGAGTTTTAAAGACGAAACCCCGAGATTTCAAAGTAACCTAACGGTTTGCAAACAAACATGCCCAAGGTTTCTGCAAGTAAAACTACTCTAAAGGAGTTTAGACAAAAAGTTAAATGGCAACCTGTTTTCGCCAATAAGTTTTCCCATAACATAACCAGATTCGGTCGTAGTGAATGGGCCGGGTTTGGGGATGTTACAATACTTGTGGGAAAACCCAATTGATTAAGACGATACCCAAGGAAGAATCCACCTAGACTTCACTTGTTATTTAACTCTCGAACTGCATTTATTTATTCACTTGACTTGATCCGTAGGATTCCTAATGTATATTAATACCTCCGTCGAGGCTACTAACGTCTAACCCTAGGTTGATTAATTGAAATCTCTTTCTAATTAAAACCCTTAGAATTACATTAACTTGATCTATGGACTCCCATATTAGGTTTGACCCTAATCCGGCAGATTTTCGTCATCCTATGTCTAGGGTTGCGATCAACTCCGCTTAACTATGCTAGATCTACTCTTAGACAGGGACTTTTGCTCCACTGCCTAAGCACATCAATACTTGAATCAATACCCTAAAATATCAAAACAAGAATTAAGAACACATAGTTAAGAACAAATCAAGTATTTATCATATAATTCAGAAAACAATAACAAGATCCGTCTTAGGTTTCATCCCCCTCAAGTATCTGAGGGTTTAGTTCATAATTATTAAAGAATACATCTCAGAAGAAAAGATAAAACAAAACATAAGAAAACCCTAAAACCCCCTGAAGAAATTGAAGGAGAGATCCTCCGTCTTGAGTATGATTTCAGCTTCTTGAGATGAATCGACTGGCTTTCTTTGAGTAAATCCCACGATTCTGACCTCTCTGGCTCGGCTCCTTGGCCTAGCTGGACGCCCCCTCGACAAAAAGCCCCCTTTTAGGTTGTACTTAGGGTGTTTATATAGGCTTTGAAATGTGTTTCTTCGCCTCTAAGTATCCTAATCCGAGTGAAATTTCTCTTTGCCACGGCAGAGACACGCCCGTGCAACACACTCGTGTAAATCGAGTTGTAGGCAGTGGTTGGGTCTGCTAAAGAGGCACGATCGTGTGGTGAAACCCCAGGCCGTGTTGATTTCCTACTTTGGCCCATTTGGCTCGTTTTAAGCCCATTTTCCGTTCTTTTCATCCTCCTATGCTCTCCTGAGTATAAAACATGAAATTAAAGGATTAAGAGCACCAAATTCCATAATTCAAGGGATAAATCATCCAAAAGCATGCTAAATGTGGAGATAAAATATGTTACTATTACGGTTTATCAAATACCCCCACACTTAAGCTTTTGCTTATCCTCAAGCAAAAATCTCAACTCACAATTAAAACAAAATTTTTCAATTCATAACCTTCATCAACAATGTTTCATCATAATTCATAGGTAATTCATACATTGATAACTTAACCAAAAAGTTCCTAAAGATTCAAACAATCAAAGTCATAGTTTTTATAGTACGAAAAATAGGTGTTTCCCCTTACCTAAATAATTACCTCTGATTCAAAATCGAAAAAAATTGACATCCTCACTAAAGATTCACTCAAATCACTCGAAGTGTTTAAGGTTCAAAAATAAGCACTCAGAAGTCGAACATGAAAAGTTAATCCCATAGGCTTGCATGAAAATAAAATCTCCACCACTGTAAAATTATATGATACACAAATCAAAAGGTATTTTCTGGGTTGTAACGGGGCTTGGGTTAAAGGTGTGGATAAAGGCTTGAATTAGAGGGTTAGTATCGAGACTGAATTGACAAATTACCTAACTAAAAAGTTGTACTAATACTAAATAATTACATCATGGAAACTTAATACTAATAACATGAGCTTCTTCTAAAGATAATGAAATTAACAGTTCGAGCTCAAATAACATAGAACTAATAATGAATATACTTCATTTTTTTTTTCAGAAGAAATCAAGTCACATACAATAAGCTAGAATTTAACAACTGATATAAAGAAAATAGTTAAGTAACCGATCAAATCAAATCTTGATATAGGGGTAGTCAAGAAAAATGGTGATAACAAATACAAGATGGGTTTTGAGTTAATATTAGTGGGTGAGTCAATAAAAGGGTTGTTAGGATCAAAGGGGTTCACTAGGGGTTAATTGTGAGGGTAGGCTTTTAGTGGAGTAAGTGGGTTAAAACCTAGGTGCCTTCATCATCTTAGTATATCAAATCAAAGGTGTGGTCTCGACATGTATAATCGACGCAAGTTCTAGAATAACAAATCAATGTTGACACACTCATAATCAATAAAGTGAGCACGAAAAGAATGTATGCTCTAAAAGGCTCAAGATCTCACAACAATTATGGGCTTTTGATGTCAACTTTGTAAATTTCAAACTTCAAGATAATCATTAGGTTCGGGTAGACAACCTAACAAAAATTTTTAATTCTGAAAGATAGACTTATCATGCTTGATTCTCTAGTCCCCTAAAGTTTAAATCATCAATGCACAATTAACTATGACTTAATCCAAAGCATATCAATGAAAATCATAAATCAAAGGAAGTTTCATTTTGATCGTAATATGAGAAAATTATTTAAGAACAAGGCCTAATTCAGGGATTTGAGAATAATGCAAAAAGTTAGGCACTTTTAAGATTCACCCCCCACACTTAAGATGTACATTGCCCTCAATGTACAAAGATAGATATCCACATGTAGTAAGAAAATCATAAGGTAAGGAGGAGAGTGGAACTTCCTGAATTTTGGGTGGAGTCAAAAGAAAGAAACAAGGGGAATTCGGGCCGAGTTGGAGGAGGCGTTTCTGGTGGTATGGTGGCCGCCCACAATTGCTACGCTAGATGAAGAAATTGGGCAGCTCGTGAAGAAAAATCCAGGAAATAATAAGAACAATTCAAAATATACTAATTATATATTTAAAGAAAAGAAAGATAAGAGGAAGAAAAATAAAAAAGTAAAATAAAATTAAAAAAGAAGATTAATGGACTGAAAAGTCCTTATTGTTAGGTGGTTGGCAAGGTGGGTGTGATGAAGAACCTAAATCCAAGAAACTAAAATAAAATAAAATAAATTGAGCATAAGAGTGTTAAAGAGAAGGAAAATAAAGGAGAAGAGAAAAGAAAAATAAAAACTAAATGGCCTCAAATGTCCTCGGCTTGTCTAGTGAATGAAGTGACCGGCATGAACTTATATAGATCGGTCTCCCACGGGGAGACTGTGCTAGGGTCCTTCCCCTTCTTCGACATAGGTAATGTTAAAACGGAGATTTTGGGGCAGGAGAATGAGAGAAAATGGAAAAGGGGGGAGAGTGTAAAGGGTATGGATGAAAGGGAATGGGTGAGAAAGGGAACAAGGGGTGTTTTAAATAGAAGTTTCAAATCTGGTACATCCCCACGGCCGTGTACCATAGGCGTGTCGGGTCACATGGCCGTATCGCACGACCGTGTTGTGCTTTGTTCATTTTTCCCACGCCCGTTTCGTGGTTACCAAGCCCATGTTTGATAAAACAGTGTCGACCACGGCCGTGTCGCACGGCCGTGGTGTTTAGTAGGAGCCCGTGTGACTTCCCTCGGTGTCGACCACGGCTGTATTGCACGGCCGTGGCCATTTATAATCGTCCGTGATCTTGGGAATCTTTCGTCATTGGCTCGTACTACCCCTGCCATGTCAGTACGGATGTCCATAGTATCCACACGGCCACGGCCACGGCCGTGTGCAAGGCCGTGTGGTATGGAAATCTGAACTTTTGTTAGTTAATAGTTAGATGCTGAAAAGGAGAAATAAAAGTAGAAATAAATGTAAAAATAAACGGAGTTAGAGCTCGGGTTGCCTTCTGATAAGCGCTTGTTTAAAGTCTTAAGCTAGACTTGCCTCTCATTCGCATAATCAGGGTGGTTTGAAGAGTTGAACATCCTCTCTCATGCTATCAATTCGACTATCATGATATAACTCGAGTCGAGTAGCGTTTACTTTAAAAGTGCCGAAAATAGGATTACTTACCTCGACTGTTCCGTATGGGAAAATATTCAGTACCGTAAAAGGGATTTCTTCGTTTGTATTAATGTCTGAAGGAGATATTCGAGGATCTGTTTTATCTAATAATACTTGATCTCCAATCTTAAATTTGTTTGTCCCATGGAATGGCGTTGGTTCTGCTGCGTGTATCCCTAATTTATCTTTAAAATGTGTCTTCCATTCGTCTAGTTCATCGATTTGAAGCCTTCGTTCCTCATGAGTTAATTCCTTGGTTGCATGAGGTCTAGGATCTGGCTCCGTTGTGTAGTTTCGTGGTGCTTCCTGAAAACAAGGTTTAACCGAATGGTCATTAATAAAATTAATTTTCTCACCTTGATTACTTGATGTCCTAGCTGAGTCAAGTGCTTTAAGAGTGATTGTCTCGTCACCTACACGAAGTATGAGTTCGCCTGTATCAATGTCGATTTTTGTTCTAGCAGTTGCTAAAAAGGGTCTTCCCAAAATTAAAGGAATCGTGTTGTCCTCATCCATATCTAAAACGACAAAGTCTACTGGGAATACAAATTTATCAATTTTTACGAGTACATCTTCAACTATACCTCTAGGAATTCTAATAGTTTTATCAGCTAATTGAATGCTCATCCTAGTTTGTTTGGGTTTCCCTAGACCTAGCTGTTTAAAATTTTTATAAGGCATGTACTTGCCCCTAGATCAGCTAAAGCATTATCAATGGATAAACTACCAATTAAACAAGGAATCATAAAACTCCCTAGATCTTTTAATTTCCGTGGTAGTTTGTTTTGTAGAATCGCTGAGCACACTGCGTTCAGCTCCACATGTGATGCCTCATCTAACCTCCGTTTGTTTGTCAAAAGCTCTTTTAAAAATTTCCTTGAATCTGGCATCTGCGAAAGAGCTTCGAGAAAAGGTAAGTTAATATGTAATTTCTTTAAAAGTTTAAGAAACTTACCTAACTTTTCCTCTGTGTTATCTTTCTTCATTGCTTCAGGATATGGTATGCGAGGTTCGTACTCTTTGACTACCAGTTTTGATTTATCATGACTTACCTCGACCTTACCTTCCTCTACAACATCCTCTTGCCTTAATTTGGGCTCATGTAACACCCCAAACCCGGCCCATTCACTACGACCGAATTTGAAATGCCACTGCGGAACACGTTCGAAAATATTCTTACTTAAGAGTAAAAACCGTTAAAAATTTGTTGCCTTTAATAAAACATTTTTTTGTGACTTAAAATATTCTAAGTAAAAATTTAATTGTTATAAAATACCGGATTCAAAACTTTATTATGTACAGATTTAAGAAAATAAAACCATTGGCGATAGATACCTCAATTGTCAATCCATAATAAAACATAATAATAAAGATACTTAATAAAAATACTTAAATAATTTAATGGGCCTTATTACAATAAACACTTAATCAAAATACTGAAAATATAAATACTTAATTAATTAAAATATCTTTCTGCATGGGCCACCTTGTATCCACTCCAAACCCGGTCCAAGCATCACCTGAAATGTTGGTAAAAATTGGGTGAGTCATAAAGACTCAGTGTGTAATTAAACCACTAAATTCCACCCACATGTTAACCACATATTATCCCATATATCAGATATCAATTATCAAATTCACATGTTATCACATTACGGCTTGGCCCATATTCATATCACATTCATCTAATAGGGTAGTTAACCACATAATTTCCACATACTTTGGGCTTGGCCCATTTCATCATCAACCCATATGACAAATAATGAGTTTATGCAAAGTGCACCCAACCCAACCTAGGGTCCATCCGTTCTGACTACCTTGGCGGCACCCTCCCCCCAAGGCGTGGCTAATCCACCGATCAACTAAGTGATCCCACATATCTTACCTTGGCGGACTTGTTGCTCAAGGCCGTGGTTTGAGCCACCGATCACCTAAGTGATCCCACATATCATTCAGTCCACGGTGATGCACACACTATCAACCGCCGAGGTGGGCACCTAGCCAACACCTCCCTTGATGAAGCACACACGCTAACATCAAGCGCCAATGTAGCACAAGGCTAACATCGGACCACGTGCATAATGTACACCCTTTCCTTCCTTCATATCCATATCCCACCCATGCACATGCAGCATGTAATAGTGGCATAATAATAATAAATGCATGCACATGTTATTAAATGAGACAATCACATTTTTATAGGCACTATCACATTCACATCGGCACTTTCACATTCTTATCAACGAGATAATACTAACTCGATTATCGTTATACCCCTTTTCGGGTAATCACCACATAACTGCCATTGCACTGGTTAGCACATAAATCACACATGCAAATATAGCAAAACCCGGAAAACGGTGGGTTAATCACACACCTAACTTTCTAGCGAAATTTGAACTACTCGAATCTAACACGATCTAGAATCCCGATACTCGCTTACTTGTCGATTAGCCCCTAAAAATCATAATACACAATCGGTCATACCTAAACTTATAAAATGGCCTATGGCCGAAACTATATACCACTTACCTTGATGAGTCGAATCCCAAAAGACTCCCTCAATGCACCTTGACGTTAGCTACACATAAGAGAACATATCACTTATTGCCTTAAGAAAACATTCGGCCAACCCATAGCGAGTTTAATCACTTGATTCGGCAACCTTAAGAAAAATATCCAAAACCGATTAAAGGAATACTAACCACTATCGTTGCTTACCCTTACTGGTCAACTTCCCAAATCACCTCCCTAGGTTCGGCCATCCAAGAAATAGTGTTAGATCTCCAACTTTCACTTTGAAGAGAACAAAAGAAGAAAAGAAGTGATAAGGGGTTTCAAATAAAGATTCGGCTATGGCTCATCAAATGGAGATGCAATATTTGGCTTTTGAGAATCAAGGTAGTGATGGTGTTTCTTTAGAGTTTCACGCAAAGAGAAGCTACTAGGTTCGATTATGATACTAGTGGCAAATGGGGTATTCTGCCATATAAGAAAAGATGGAGAATTAAAGTTGGAAGAAAGAAAAAGACTAGGAAGGGAAAGTGAGAAGAAATTCGGCACCAAGAGAGAATGAGAGGAACAGATTTTCGGCAAAGGAAAATAGAATGAACAAAAAAATGGCCAAAAGATGATCACCCCTATTTATACTACACAATTTCGGCACTCTTTCCCCCTTCACTTGGCCGAATATTGCCTACCAAAGAGACCCATACTTGGCCACTACCTCAACTCCCATAATAATCTCCTATTTCTCTTTTATCACCCTAACAAATAAAATAAAATAATCCCACACTTATCCCTCATTTTTTCTCTCCTATTTTATCTCCTTATCACATCCAATAAATAAACAAAGCAACAATTATCTCCTATCTACTAATTTAAACTAAATAAAAATAAATTAACAATTATCTACTACTTATCTAGCCGAAATTCAAAATAAATTCAAGGCTTATCCTCATCCTTTGGAAACCCATGTGCCGTCCAACCCCTTCCATTCTCTTGACGTTAAAAGCCAAAAATAAAACACCCATCTGCTACCCCCAAGTCTCGAACATGAGACTGCTGAAACACCACACGCTACTGTACCACTTTGTCGCTAGCTCCTTCGTGTCATAAACTCCCTACAATTCCTTTTAAGAGCTCCTTCCTCGCTCCCCCTTGTCTTAACGCCAAAAGCAAAATAAAAACACGCCTCTCGCTGTCAACAAGGCTCAAACTTGAGCCCTCCTGAAACTCCCTTTGCATAAGCGTCCAAGCCACTTTGTTTGCTTTGGTTCTTTTGTGTCATCAACTCCCCATAATTTCTTTTAAAACCTCCTTAGCCCAGCTCCTTATTGACGCAAAAATAAATGCTCCTTCCTGCTTCCTTCGCAACTCGAACATGGGCCCTCTACCCATTGCTTGAGGCGTCACTTGCCCAAGCCTTAAGTGGCGCCTTGCAGCCACTTTACCAAGGCACTCTTTGTTTCCAAAAGCGCCTATTACTTCCCTTAAGGCCTCCCTGGCCCAATTCCCTTTTTAACTCTAAAAAAATAAAAGTCCCTAATGCTTCCTACGTCGCTCGAACCTCTTCCCCTGGCACTCCAAGTGACGCAACCACCCTTGCACCTTAGGTGGCATCCCTTGCCACTTTTCCACATCACTTCTTATGTCCTAAACTCCCCAAAACTTTTCTTAAGGCTACCTTAGCCTAGCTTCCCCTTTTTAACTTAAAAACCAATAATTGTCCAAAGCTTTCTCTTCCATCCTAGAATTTTAAAGACCCTTAATTCACTTCCAAACACTGCCAAAACCTACTACTCATGAATTATGCACGAACGCATAACCCCTAATCTAGGATGTTACAGCTCATCTAACCCTTTACTATCATGAGCGATTATGGCTTGAAGTTGCTCCTTTGGGTTAGTTTTAGTGTTGCTTGGCAATCTACCTTGTGGTCGTTCTGACATGATCTTGGTAAGTTGAGCTACCAAATTCTTGATCTCTTGAACCGATACATGTTGATTTTTAAGTGTTGTTTCGGTGTTTTGGAAACGTGTTTCTGACACCGCTATGAATTTTGTCAGCATCTCCTCAAGGTTCGGCTTCTTTTCCTATGGGTAGGGCTGTTGTTGGAGGTTTAGAGGGGGTTGCTATCTCTGATTTCCTTGACCTCCCCATGAAAAATTGGGGTGGTTCCTCCAACCTGCATTATAAGTGTTACTATAAAGATTATTTTGAGGTCTAGAATAGTTACCCATATAGTTGACTTGTTCGTTCTCTGTGCTAGGGTTGTAGGGTGGATTTTCTGTATCGTTCGACCCTCCATTCGTATCACACTGCATCACTGGATGTACCTGCGAAGAACTATACAAACCATCAATCTTTTTATTTAAGAGTTCTACCTGATTGGATAGCATGGTTACTGCGTCGAGGTTTAAAACTCCGACTGTTTTTGTTGGCCTTGTCCTTGTGACTTGCCACTGATAGTTATTCAGTGACATCTCTTCTATCAACTCGTAGGCCACTTCAGGAGTTTTGTTGTTCAGCGTTCTGCCGGTGGCTGAATCAATTAACTGCCTGGTTGAAGGGTTTACACCATTGTAAAAGGTTTGGACCTGTAGCCACATGGGTAATCCATGGTGTGGGCACCTTTCCAATAGATCTTTGTATCTCTCCCATGCATCATAAAGTGTCTCTAAATCCATCTGCACAAAAGAAGAAATATCATTCCTTAACTTAGCTGTTTTAGCTGGCGAAAAATATTTTAATAAAATTTTTTTTGAAACACCCCAAACCCAGCCCACGAACCCTGACTGGATCTGGTATGTTCCTGGAGTAAAACAGTTCAAAACTTGTTTGTTTCTTTGGAAAACTTTGGGTGATTTAGGAGAAAAATTTGGATTGGGTTCAAATTGAAAACGTCGTTATTCTCGAAGATTAGGCTTTATTAAGACTTTATTGTTATATTTCAAAACCATAAGTTAAAGGAAAAAGTCGAGTTTTTAGAGTTTAATATTTAAATTGAAAATCATTTGTGTTAGGTGTTAAAACATTTAAAGATTTATTTTTAAGAAAAGTTGCTTAAACTTTAAATTGATGAAAATTGTATCATAATAAAATAAATAAAAATGCATGCATAATCAGTTTATAGCTATGGCCTTATTACATTAAAACAAAACCCGAATAAATCCAAAATACTTAGAAATAAAAAGTCCAAAATTAAAATAAAGTCTGAGTTGAACATGGCCACCACTAAGCTCCTGCCGACCCGGTCCGTTACTGAGTGTCACCTAAAAAATATCCCACAACGGGGTGAGTCAAACAGACTCAGTGTGTATAACCAACACTAAGTCCCAACGATTCAAGCATATCATATCATATCATATCATACGTATATATAACAGATAGAAATAATGATGCAAACCCTAACCCATACCTAGATAACCATCCGCTACACATCACTCGTACCAACCATCACACCGTGGGGACTACTAAGTCGACCCTCCATCCGCTACACATCATCGAAGGCAGTCACTGCAGACGACTTGCTCATCGCCCTTATAAATTTTGTGGCATAGCCACCAGACATTATTTTGTGACATAAGTCACCACATTCAGATTTCGTGACATGAGTCACCATATTCGAATATTGTGGTATAAACCACCGGATCACTTCCCTTTCCATATAACCCATATGCCCCATGTCACACAGAATATGCAATATCATGCCTTATGCCTTATTCCACATTCTTATCGATATTCACATATGTACCATATTCCAAATATTCATATCATAATATTATTCATATCATTTATTAACATAATGTTAAGGTTACTTACACGAGTACTTTGTACCATCACATGGCACCTTTGCCCACTTTTCACATTATTATAAACACATATATTAAATTGATGCCATAAATCTATTAAGAGTTAGTGTGGGGTACACACACAGTTTATTTAACGAATTCACTTTGAATCCGAAAATCCCGATCTAAACCTCTAGATCCTTAGTTCCTTCTTCTTGATTTGATTACTAATCAAATCCGAAACTTTGTGATGTTCCCTCTTGCAATCGGCCAACTACTAATTCACTTAACCGGTTAATTCCGGCTTTTGAATAAATAAGAAATAGATCTAAATCACCAAATATGGCCTTAGCCGAATGTCAGATTCACTTACTTTGTGGATCTAAATCCCGAAAAGATCCTTCATAGTTTCGGCCAAAGAGTGATATTGGGATTAGTTCCTAAGTTTCGGCTAAAAGAAAAGAAAGGAAATTGAATAGCATCTGATCTTACCCTTAATGCTGTAGTCGACTGCTCCCTTGCTTAAATCCACAGAGAAATTCGGCTATGGCTAGAAAGAACTTGCTTTCGGCTTTTGAGATTTGCGAAAAGAAGAAGAGAAAGGTTGAGTAATTTCGACAATGGTGATAGATAAAGATTCGGCTAGCACAAGGGATGTTTCGGCTTTTGATGCTAGGAAGAAATCGGCTAGAAAAGAAAAACTTCGAGAAAAGAAGAGGAGGAGAATTCGGCCAGAGAAAGAGATGAGAAAATAAAAGAAAAACAAGGAAAAAGATGAATACTCTGCTGATAAATTCGGCTACCCACTCAAACACTAGATTTACCTTGTTATTCTCCTATTTTTCCTCTTCCTTGCACATTCAAAATAATTTAAAATAAATCCTTATTTATCTTCTGCTTTAGCTGAAATTTTCAAAGGAATTTAATCACATCTTAAACTCATCCCTTAGTGCCCCATTGCCGTCCACCTCTCTTGCTCCTTGCTGCAAAATAAAACTCTTTTATTTGCTTCCCTTGCAGCTCGAACCTAGCCTCTTGCCCACTGCATATGGCGTCACTTACCAGAGCTTTAAGTGGCGCCTTCATGCCACTTTACCAAGGCACTTTTTGTGTCTAATTTCCCCTACTATTTCTCTTAAGGCCTCTTTTGTTCAATTCCCCTTCAATACTTAAAATTTAATATTTTCTAAGGCATTCACCTACACTCTTAAGGTTCTAAAAATTCATAAAACATATTTACAACACACACAGGCATGCTACTTCACATAATTACGCAATAATGCACAAGCCATAAATCTCGGATATTACTGTTCTACCCCTGTTAAAATAATTTCGTCCTCGAAATTACTTGGCTGAAATAAGTGAGGGTATTGCTGTCGCATTGTTTCTTTCGGCTCCCACGAAGCTTCTTCCGATCCATGATTGCGCCATAACACTTTGACTAAAGGAACTGACTTCCTTCGTAGCACTTTCACATCTCGTTCCAAAATCTGAATCGGCTCTTCCTCGTAGGACAAATCTGGCCTTAGCTCCACCTCCTCAACCGGTACTACATGAGACGGATCTGATCGATAACGATGTAGCATAGAAACGTGGAATACATCGTGCATCTGCTGCAATTCCGAAGGCAACTCTAACTAGTATGCCACTGGACCAACTCGCTTCAATACCCGATAAGGTCCTATAAACCTTGGACTTAATTTCCCTTTGCGACCAAATCTCATCACCTTCTTCCAAGGCGAAACCTTAAGAAACACTCGATCTCCCACAGCAAATTCTATTTCCTTTCGCTTAAGATCCGCATACGACTTCTGCCTGTCAGATGCCTCCTTTAATCGTGCCCGAATTAACTTAACCTTTTCTTCAGATTCTGCCACAATCTCTGGACCCAAAACTTGACGTTCTCTCAATTTTGTCCAACACGTAGGAGTGCGACACTTCCGTCCATACAGCGCTTCATACGGTGCCATCCGAATACTGGCTTGATAGCTGTTATTATATGCAAATTCCGCTAAAGGGAAGTATTCTTCCCAACTTCCACTGAAGTCTATCACACGACCCCTCAAAGATATCCTCTAACACTTGGATCACTCGCTCGGTGGCCGTCTGATCGTGGATGAAATGCCGTCATCGAGTCTAATCTGGTGCCCAAAGCTTGATGTAGTGCTTTCTAGAACCGAGACGTAAACCTTGGATCCCTATCTGAGATAATCGACATTGGCACTCCATGCAACCTCACAATTTCTCGCCACATATAACCGCCAACTTCTATAAAGAATAGTCAACCAAGCACCGGTAAGAAATGCGCGGACTTTGTCAATCGATCCACTATCACCCATACCGAGTCCTTCTTAGCGGCGTAAGGGAAGCCCACTAACGAAGTCCATGGTGATTCTCTCCCACTTCCATCTGCGGAATCTTTATCGGTGAAGCAATCCCGACGGAACTTGGTGTTCAAATTTGACTTGGCGACACGTCAAGCATTTCCCTACAAATTCGGTAACTTCCTCTTAAGACCAGGCCACCAAAACTGTTCCTTTAGATCTCTATACAACTTACTACCTCCAGGATGCATAGCATAGGGGCTACTATGCGATTCTGAAGAATTCTCCGCCTTAACTCCTTATCCTTAGGCATACAGACCTTACCCTTGCAACACAATACTCCATCGCTGCTAACTCCATAATCCTCTAACTCCCCTCTCTTTCTGCCGTAACTTAGCACTTATATCATCATCTGCCAACGACTCTCTTTCACCTCCTCCAACCATGTCGACTTAACTTGCAATCTCGCGTGAGACTTCCATCGTCATACAAGCTTAGATGTGTGAACATCGCTCTCAGATCCGACACTACTTTCCAACTTAGGGCATCTGCCACTACATTCGCCTTGCCTGGATGATATTTTATAGAACAATCGTAGTCTTTCAATAATTCCACCCACCTTCACTGTTTCAGATTCAACTCCTTCTGAGTCAGCAGATACTTAAGGCTCTTGTGGTCTGTGTAGATTACCGACTTTTCTCCATATAAATAGTGCCTCCATACCTTAAGAGCAAAGACCACCGCCGCCAATTCCAAGTCGTGCGTCGGGTAGTTCACCTCATGTGGCCTTAATTGTCTAGACGCATAAACAACTACTTTCCCATCTTGCATTAAAACACATCCCAACCCTGTGTGGGAAGCATCACAGTACACCACAAAATCCTTCCCTGCCTCAGGCTGAATCAAGACTGGAGCTTCAGTCAAGACCCTCTTAAGCTTCTCAAAGCTCTCATGTTGCCTACCTGTCCATACGAAAGGTACTTCCTTTCTCAAAAATTTTGTCAAAGGTGCGGCTATTGATAAGAACCCTTCTACGAACCTTCTGTAGTAAACTACCAATCCCAAGAAACTACGAACCTCAGCCACAGACTTAGGTGGTTTCCAATCTAGCACTGCCTCGATCTTCCTAGGATCCACCCTTATCCCTTCTGCAGACACCACATGCCCTAAGAATGCAACCTCCTTAAGCCAAAATTCACACTTGCTGAATTTGGCGTAGAGCTTCTTCTCCCTTAACACTTGCAACACCGTCCGGAGATGCTCGTCATGTTCTTCCTCCAACTTAGAATACACTAGGATGTCGTCTATGAACACAACGATGAATCGATCCAAGTAGGGTTGAAAAATGCGGTTCATCATATCCATGAACGCGGCTGGGGCATTCGTCAATCCAAACGGCATTACTACGAACTTAAAATGCCCGTATCTTGTCCGGAAAGCTGTCTTATGGATATCCACCTCCTTCACCTTAAGCTGATGATACCCAGACCTTAGATCTATCTTCGAAAACACCGCGGCCCCCTTAAGCTGATCGAACAAGTCGTCTATCCTTGGCAACGGGTACTTTTTCTTGATGGTCAGTTTATTCAACTGACGGTAATCTATGCACATACGCATAGTCCCGTCCTTCTTCTTCACAAACAAGACCGGTGCTCCCCATGGAGACACACTAGGTCGGATGAACCCATGATCAAGCAACTCTTGAATTTGAGCTTTGAGCTCCACCAACTCCTTTGGTGCCATTCTATACGGAGCGATAGATACTGGCGCCGTTCCAGGCAGTAATTCAATTCCGAACTCCACCTCCCTGTCAGGGGGTATTCCAGGTAACTCCTCCGGGAAAACATCCACAAATTCCCTTACGGTTCTAACTCCACTAACTCCTTCTTCTTTTGCATCCAACGCACTAACGGAAGCCAAGAATGCCTTGCACCTTTTTCGAACCATCTTATCAGCCTTTAATGCAGAAACTATGTTAGACAAGTAGTTTCTTCTTTCTCCTATCATAATTACCTCCTCATCCTCTGGGGTCCTTAACTCCATTCGCTTAGCTGCACAATCCAATATAGCCCGGTGTTCTACTAGCCAATCCATGCCAAGAATGAGATCAAATTCTCCGAAAGGTAGTTCCATCAAGTCGGCAGGGAATATCACTCCCTGAATCTCTAGGGGTACATTCCGAAATATCTTGTTCACCACTACAGTTTGACCTAACGGGCTTACTACAGTTATCTCCCCATTAGACAGTTCAGAGGCTATGCCTAGCGTTTCAACTACTCTGCTTGCAACATACGAGTGGGTCGAGCCAATATCAATTAAAGCAAAGTAAGGCTTATCAGCTATAAGGAACATACCGGTTATGACATCCGGTGCGTCTCCATCCTCCTCTCCGTGACTGCGTACACGGACCCATGCATCCTGCCTCTGCGTTACCAACACCTCTGCCTGGTGTTCCCCGTCCTCTTCCAGCACCATTTCCTCTGCCATTTGGACCACGACCCTGTGGTGGCTGCGGTCCACTTCTTCCAGCCTGATTGAAATTCTGACCTGTTGGTCGGCTTCCGTCTATTCTTATAGGACAGTCCTTAATCATGTGTTCCTTGGACCCGCACTTAAAACATCCCCCTGTCTTCTTCCAACACTCCCCCAAGTGCATCTTTCCACATTGAGTACAAGTACGGTACTGCCCTCCTGTAACAGCTTGCTAACCTCGCGGCCCATCAACTCTAGGCCTCTTTTGAACATTCCCTGATGACCCTGATGACCCAAAACCTCTCTTATGCCTGTTCCGATCCGTATTCTGCCTTATAGATTCTTTAACCCCTTCGGCTACCTTAGCCTTTTCCACTAACACGGCAAACTCCCGCTCCTGCTGTGGAGCTATCAACAACCTTAGGTCATCCCTCAGTCCATCCTCAAACCGGACACATCGCTCATGCTCTGTAGCCACGATACCTCGAGCATACCGGCTCAACCTTAAGAATTCAGCCTCAGTACTCGCTACGGACTTGTTCCTTGAACCACCCCTTCTGAAATGCCTTCCTCTCGAGCATCGGTATAACTAGTTCCAACATACTTCTTCGATATATGCGCCTTAACATACTCCCAAGTGAGATCCTCAATCGTAGCACCATCCCGAATCGTGAGCCACCACCGATATGCCTCATCGCGAAGTAGCGACACCATTCTCTTCAGCTTCTCTTCAGCAGTCAGATCTAGCTCATCCATAATTCGCTCTGTCGCTTCCAACCAATACTCAGCCGTACTGGGTGCCACACCAGATACGCCACGGAACACCTCAGCTCCATTGGCTCGGAGCCGCTCGGGTACAGATTTCTGAGCTCCCATACCTCCACCTGCTCCAGCCACCATCTCAAGAACTCACAGCACTGCCTGCGATACTGCATCATCCCTCGTCTGATCTTGCTGCTCAACACCAACAGCTGATGGTGAGGGTGGTGGTACCTCATTTTCGAACCCTTGTCCAGACCTAACGGGTTCCGATACGATCATTCTGCCTCTACCACGTCCTCGCACATTACGACCACGTCCCCTAGAACTCATTTCTACGATCGCACTTTAATCTGTTTTATAAAGTTTTATGCATTAGTATTTGTTCCACTGATTATCCACGAACAAGTTTTATGTAAAGAAGTTGAGTAGTAGTTCTTTCGATCATTACAGGGTTTTGTTTCAAGTTTTCTACCCTAATTCAGAGAGATACATTCATTCAGTAGTACCTACCACACACATTCATCACTCGAACATTTTCCTCCGATCCAATCCCAGAGGTATTTTCGTAATTTGCCCTATAAGGGTATTTTGGTAAATTTCCAAACCAGGGTATCTTGATGCTTTCCAAAATAGGGGTTTTTGGTATTTTTGTAAAGTAAGAATATTTTAGAAAAAATTGAGGGTAGTGTGGTAATTTCATAAACCAAGGGTATTTTAGTAATTTCTCAACCTGAGGGTATTTTAGTAAATTTTTGTAAATCAGAATATTTGAAAAAAATTTGTAAAAGAGTTTTACAAATCAAAGGGGTAATTTGGTGCTTTTAAAACTAAGGTTTTTATAAAAATATGGCTAGTCCCTTTTGGGTTTTAATTATTGAGTTTAGCTGTGAATGAGTCCTCTTGGTTAGGGTGAACTGTTACCACGCACTGCAGGTAGGATTCGAGCGAAGAGGAGGTGAGTCACTAGGATCGCTTAAATACCAGTGCTCTCCCCGAATCCAATCCTGAACATGCGCACAATGGTTTCCACACCCTAACTCGTGACTTAGTCACGGGTTTGTTTAGTTAGGCCTTAAATTTTATGTAGTTCTTGTGTTGGGGTAAACTAATCCTAGGGTTCCATAACGTAATATACTAATCTATGTTCCCGTTATACCCATATACAAATCATACATTAATTCACACAACGGTTAGGGGTACTTACCTGGTGGACTTCGGACCAGAGACTTAGGTGCCATGCCAGAAAACCTGCTCATTTCACGAAAATTTTCACAAAACTTATTTGGGCTCGATTTTGAAAACGTTATGGGCTTTAAACCCAAGGCCGAGAGTTTAAAACTGGGCTCTGATACCAAATTGAAACACCCAAAACCCGGCCCACGAACCCTGACCGGATCTGGTATGTTCCTGGAGTAAAACAGTTCAAAACTTGTTTGTTTCTTTGGAAAACTTTGGGTGATTTAGGAGAAAAAATTGGATTGGGTTCAAATTGAAAACATCGTTATTCTCGAAGATTAGGCTTTATTAAGACTTTATTGTTATATTTCAAAACCATAAGTTAAAGGAAAAAGTCGAGTTTTTAGAGTTTACTATTTAAATTGAAAATCATTTGTGTTAGGTGTTAAAACATTTAAAGATTTATTTTTAAGAAAAGTTGCTTAAACTTTAAATTGATGAAAATTGTATCATAATAAAATAAATAAAAATGCATGCATAATCAGTTTATAGCTATGGCCTTATTACATTAAAACAAAACCCGAATAAATCCAAAATACTTAGAAATAAAAAGTCCAAAATTAAAATAAAGTCTGAGTTGAACATGGCCACCACTAAGCTCCTGCCGACCCGGTCCGTTCTTGAGTGTCACTGAAAAATATCCCACAACGGGTGAGTCAAACAGACTCGGTGTGTATAACCAACACTAAGTCCCAAAGATTCGGGCATATCATATCATATCATACGTATATATAATGAGATAGAAATAATGATGCAAACCCAAACCCATACCTAGATAACCATCCGCTACACATCACCCGTACCAACCATCATCACACCGTGGGGACTACTAAGTCGACCCTCCATCTGCTACACATCATCATCAAAGGCGATCGTTGCGCACGACTTGCTCATCGCCTCTTATAAATTTTGTGGCATAGCCACTGGTTACATTATTTTGTGACATAAGTCACCACATTCGATTTCGTGACATGAGTCACCACATTCGATATATAGTGGTATAAACAACGAGATCACTTCCTTTCCATATAACCCATATGCCCCATGTCACACAGAATATGCAATATCATGCCTTATGCCTTATTCCACATTCTTATCGATATTCACATATGTACCATATTCCAAATATTCATATCATAATATTATTCATATCATTTATTAACATAATGTTAAGGTTACTTACCTGAGTACTTTGTACCATCACATGGTACCTTTGCCCACTTTTCACATTATTATAAACACATATATTAAATTGATGCCATAAATCTATTAAGAGTTAGTGTGGGGTACACACCTGGTTTATACTAACGAGTTCATTTGAAATCCCAAAATCCCGATCTAAACCTCTAGATCCTTAGTTCCTTCTTCGCCGATTTGATTACTAATCAAATCCCAAACTTTGTGATGTTTCATCTTGCAATCGACCAACTACTAATTCACTTAACCGGTTAATTTCGCTTTTGAATAAATAAGAAATAGATCTGAATCACCAAATATGGCCTTAGCCGAATGTCAGATTCACTTACTTTGTGGATCTAAATCCCGAAAAGATCCTTCATAGTTTCGGCCAAAGAGTGATATTGGAATTAGTTCTTAAGTTTCGCTAAAAGAAAAGAAAGGAAATTGAATAGCATCCGATCTTACCCTTAATCTCAGTAGTCGATTGCTCCTTGCTTAAATCCACAGAGAAATTCGGCTATGGCTAGAAAGAACTTGCTTTTGGCTTTTGAGATTTGCGAAAAGAAGAAGAGAAAGGTTGAGTAATTTCGACAATGGTGATAGATAAAGATTTGGCTAACACAAGGGATGTTTTGGCTTTTGATGCTAGGAAGAAATCGGCTAGAAAAGAAAAACTCGAGAAAAAGAAGAGGAGGAGAATTCGGCGGAGAAAGAGAGATGAGAAAATAAAAGAAAAATAAGGAAAAGATGAATACTCTGATGATAAATTCGGCTACCCACTCAAACACTAGATTTACCTTGTTATTCTCCTATTTTTCCTCTTCCTTGCACATTCAAAATAATTTAAAATAAATCCTTATTTATCTTCTCATTTAATAAATTTTCAAAGGAATTTAATCACATCTTAAACTCATCCCTTAGTGCCTCATTCCCGTCCACCTCTCTTGCTCCTTGTTGCAAAATAAAACTCTTTTATTTGCTTCCCTTGCAGCTCGAACCTAGCGTCTTGTCCACTGCATATGGCGTCACTTACCAGAGCTTTAAGTGGCGCCTTTATGCCATTTTACCAAGGCACTTTTTGTGTCTAATTTCCCCTACTATTTCTCTTAAGGCCTCTTTTGTTCAATTCCCCTTCAATACTTAAAATTTAATATTTTCTAAGGCATTCACCTACACTCTTAAGGTTCTAAAAATTCATAAAACATATTTACAACACACACAGGCATGCTACTTTACATAATTACGCAATAATGCACAAGCCATAAATCCCGGATATTTCATTTTTGGTCATTTGCTCCCATTTAGTGATTGATCCTCGTGGAAGAGAATTCAACCACTGTTTGGCTTTATTCCTCAAAGAAAAGGGAAACAACCGAAGACGGATGGCATCATCAGAAACACCATTTATTTTGAAAGTATCGCAAAATTCTAGGAAATTCGCCAAGTGATTGTTTGGATCTTCATCTTGCAAACCATCAAACTGAACAAATTGCTGTATCATTTGAATTATGTTAGGTTTCAGTTCAAAATTATTTGCAGCAATAGCAGGTCTAACAATACTTGACTCAGTTCCTGTTAAATTAGGTTTAGCATAATCATACATAGTTCGAGGAGAAGGATTTTCGGCAACCACATGAGGGAGTCGATTATTCTGGTGATCAACCATCTCTTCCGTGTTATTAGTATCGTCCTCTTGCTCTTCTTCTATGTAATTTAGGCCTCGCCTTATTTCTCTATGATTTCTGCAAACGGTTCCTTCAATATCGCTGTCGTAAATTAAGGGTCCTGTCGGGTTCCTTCTAGTCATAAACTAGAGGTACCTGCTAGGAACAAAATAAAAGAAGAAAAGTTATCAAAGTTAAAAACAAAATAAAAGTAAATTGCAAAAATAAAAAAAATGGCTAAAGTAATAAAAATTGAGCGTTCTTAATATTTTGGTTCCCCGGCAACGGCGCCAAAAACTTGATCGTTATGTCCGAGTCTTAAAATTTATATGATGAATGATCTAGCCTAGAAACTAACTGTGACAACGATTGAGGCAAGCACACCTATCGAACAGTAGTATAGTTTAGTGGCAAGACCGGAATGTCGAACCTAAAGGAACCAAAAGTACTAATACTAACTTTCTTTCTATTATTTAGCCTAAGAATTGAAGTGAATTATTGTTTAATCTAAAATTAACTAATTACTAAGCTAAAGAAGCTAAGACAAAGAGAATGAATTGGGGAAATACTTGTGGGAAAACCCAATTGAATAAGACGATACCTAAGGAAGAATCGACCTAGACTTCACTTATTATTTAACTCTGAACCAGACGATTTATTCACTTGACTTGATCCGTAGGATTCCCTAATGTATATTAATACCTCCGTCAAGGCTACTAACGTCTAACCCTAGGTTGATTAATTGAAATCTCTTTCTAATTAAAACCCCTAGAATTGCATTAACTCGATCTATGGACTCCCATATTAGGTTTGACCCTAATCCGGTAGATTTTCGTCATCCTATGTCTAGGGTTGCGATCAACTCCGCTTAACTATGCTAGATCTACTCTTAGACAGGGACTTTTGCTCCACTGCCTAAGCACATCAATACTTGAATCAATACCCTGAAATATCAAAACAAGAATTAAGAACACATAGTTAAGAACAAATCAAGTATTTATCATATAGTTCAGAAAACAATAACAAGATCCGTCTTAGGTTTCATCCCCCTCAAGTATCTGAGGATTTAGTTCATAATTATAAAAGAATACATCTCAGAAGAAAAGATAAAACAAAACATAAGAAAACCCTAAAACCCCTTGAAGGAATTGAAGGAGAGATCCTCCGTCTTGAGTATGATTTCGGCTTCTTGAGATGAATCGACTGGCTTTCTTTGAGTAAATCCCACGATTCTGACCTCTCTGGCTCGGCTCCTTGGCCTAGCTGGACGCCCCCTCGACAAAAAGCCCCATTTTAGGTTGTACTTAGGGTGTTTATATGGGCTTTGGAATGTGTTTCTTCGCCTCTAAGTATCCTAATCCGAGTGAAATTTCTCTTTGCCACGGCAGAGATACGCCCGTGCAACACGCCCGTGTAAATCGAATTGTAGGCAGTGGTTGGGTCTGCTAAAGAGGCACGGCCGTGTGGTGAAACCCCAGGCCGTGTTGATTTCTTACTTTGGCCCGTTTTAAGCCCGTTTTCTGTTCTTTTCATCCTCTTATGCTCTCCTGAGTATAAAACATGAAATTAAAGGATTAAGAGCACCGAATTCCATAATTCAAGGGATAAATCATCCAAAAGCATGCTAAATGTGGAGATAAAATATGTTACTATTACGGTTTATCATAGTTTGTTGGATCGAACCTGAATTATGCAACAAACTCAAACAAAATAAGAGAAAATCAAACATAAATATTCAACATAGAAAAACCCATCCGAAGAGGATAAAAAACCATAAGCAAAGAAAATTTTCACTAGAATAGAAAAAAATCGAAAAAAGGGAGTACAAGATGGAGAAACAAATAAACCCTGAACCCAAAATACAAAGGTTCCCCGAAATTTCCATAAACTCTATTAATTTTGTTGTTATTCTGAACTATCTAGGGTTGCTAAGAGGCCTATTTATAGGCTAAAATTCCTATACAATTATGACTAAAACATCCCTAGAATAATCAGAGTTTAACTAGGAGAGAAACCCGATTGTGTAGGGAACACGTCCCCACGTAGTGATGTGGCTATCAGCTCATCTTGACGCTAGACTTCGTGTCGAGGCGTTTCTTCTCGTCGGGATGTAGTGGTCGCATCGTCCTGACGACGCCTTTTCCTTGTCGGGACATCAACTCTGTTTTGGCCAAGAATGCAAGACACACTCTACAAGCTCTTTAACCCTCATATTGTCAATGTTTTGTTGTTTCCTTGATAGTTATCACATTAACTGAAAATTACTCCAGCAAAGACCTTAGCACCTTTCACATAAGCTTTGGATTTGTCTATTAATCTCCTAGTGAATACTAAAGAAGCCCGATTTGAAATATCACAACTTTGCATTGAATTTTTTCTAGGTCTCATTCTCCTGCATCCTTAGAGTCTCGAACCTCATAGTCAGCATTTGAAGTTTGGATTGCTTCATTGTGTTTGTTCCTTTATGAATAGTTTTAAGAATTTCCCAAGCTTTTGTAACAATGGTGCATTTCGAAATTCACTTGAATTCTTAAGAGTCAACTCCATAGAAGATTGCATTAAAAGCCTCTTAATTACCACTGGTCAAATGTACCTCCTCACTAGTCCATGTAACCTTAGGCTTGAGAGTCATCACACTAGATACATTAACTGATTGTGGTTTCAAACTAGTTAAAATTGAGTGCCAATCATTTTCATCCATGGACTTTATGAAAGCCCTTCATCCTAGCCTTCCAATAGGCCTAATTTGAGCTATATAACATAAAGGGTATGATAACCTATAAACATAGACATAATTTGTTCCATCTAACATAAAGGATCTAGTAACTGATAAACCTTCCATCCCGACTACAAATCAATGTAGGATCTGTAGTTAGTATGTCAAGTGTTTAGCCTTGATGCATGAAAGTTTGTTGATTTTTGCCTGTCAAATATTCGTTTAGTTGCAATTCGATGAAGTTATTACTAATTATTAAAATTGAGATGGACATAAAAAATTGTTCACATAGTTTAGAAACTTGTTATGTTTGTGACGCCTTGCCTAAGTGGAATCCATTATAAACAAGTATAATTTAAGTTAAATTCACTCACCAAGTTGCAATTCCACTTCTATACTTCAAACTAGATCATTCCCCCTTTAATATTTTCTCATTGAAAACTTAGACGTAAACTGATGAACACAATTCAATTTACTTACACTTTTTGCGCGCGCACGTGCACACACATACACACACAAAAAATGAAAAATTAATTCCTAATTGAAAGAATAAAACACTGTCTTTCTCATATCTAACCTACATAAGCTGTCAATATATATACATATAATGCTTGTTGAATTACAACTAATATCAATCTCTAATTGCATAAAAATAACTATTAAAAAGTCTTCAATAAAATATATATTCAAAGAAAGCTTTTAGTCATCAAATTCCTTTAAAAGTCAAATCTCCTGTTTAAGGAAACTTGAAGTGTATTAAAAGACTAAATCCAATCTTTATTTGACTTAATTTTTGCACGTAAAATCTTCACTTATCAACTGCTAAAATCCTTCAAAGATTAGCAATTAAAGGTTCAAATAGATTTAGTCAAAATATGTCATTTAAACAAGACAATTTAAATGATCTATCCTATGTTCTTTTAAGTTGCAATTGACAATTATAACCGACACTAACAAAGACTTTTGACTTGTTTAAGTGTCAAAAAAATTCTTAGTTAAAATATTTCACGTAAAATAGCTTCAAATGTAATATCAGAGCTCGAATTATAAGAACCGAGTTGAAAATCTTTTTGAATAAATACTGGAAAATAACATAGTCGAATGTGAATCTTTTGGCTTTGAAATCAAGTGGAACTTTTTGTGGAAAAGTGGGAACTTGTGGCTAAAATCTATAGAAAGTACATCGAAATGGGTTCTTTTTTATTAACAATCTGTTTCTTTCCAAAACACAATGTTTAAATCACTCGAATCTTGATTACGCAACATACTATAAATATTTCATATGCCGGTAGAAACATTGTCAAGATTTTTCCTCCTTCCTAAACTCTATAATCTTTTCTCAGTCTCAGGATATTTCAGACATTGGAAGTTCACCATTGTTCCTGACATGTTTGAACCCGACATGAAACAAGCATGTTGAAAGTGAGCTCCGGTGAAGATGGTTATCTAAACAACTGGATTCATACTTGTGATTCATGTCAAGCAGCCGCCGGCACACTTTATTGCCACACTGACTCCGCTTACCTCTGCCATGACTGCGATAAACGTATCCATGGTGACAATACTATGGCCCTGTCGCACCACCGTGTGTGGATTTGCGATGCCTGCGAGGCTGCTCCAGCTGCGGTCACTTGCAGTGCTGATGCAGCATCACTTTGCATCGAATGTGACATCCAAGTACACTCGGTTAACCCTTTGGCTAGCCGCCATACCAGGGTCCCAATACCTCTGATCGCGGGTCAAATATGTTCGTCCTCAAGTGTTCAACAGGATGATCAGCTGCCAGGAACCATGTTCGACACCAAAAATGAAATCGCAGCCCTTACTATGGAGCTGAATCTAGAAATTGATGAAGACGAAACGGATTCTTGGTTATTGCTTGAGCCTGGAAACACTGACAACAAGACCATGAGTGGATTCACCTATGGTGAACAACTTGATGAGTACGTAGACGTTGTCGATACATGTACCGAGTCATTCGGCCCAGAACAGTCCTCTGATCAGCAGCAACTTGTGTGTGTGAATTGTCCAGAAGATAGTGGAAGTGATAGTGTTGTTCCTGTTCAAACTTCGAGAACTAAGAATCAACCACTACAAGAAGAGACACAATTGCAGAAACAGCAATTGCATAGTACTTACTTCAATTCAGAGCAGAGCGGATCAAAAGCTGCATTCACTAATTACCCTTCAAGCAGTCTAAGAGTAAGATCCTAGACATTCTAAATTAACTTTACATTTGCTTTTCCGACAACTTATGATTTGTCTGTTCTGTTCCTAACTGTGAAACAAAAAGATCTATGCATATGTGTTTGATTCTTTGTTCCAGTGGGAAATGAATTTTTAAGCTTTACTAACAGTTCATTAATTGTTATTGAAAATGTTGTTGTTGGGGGTTAAATACACTCAGGAAGCTCAGCTGCTTCAGGCTAATGGCATTTATCATATACATGTAAGTCCATTCCATTAATTCCGAAGCTCTCTGAAGTTTTCTCACTGGCCAAACACAGCAACAGAATTCAGGATAACGATGGCTTTTCATTATTTTTTTCCCTCAAAATTTACCGTTATTTCCCCGAATTATCAGCTCATCTTAAGCTTTTTAAACTTATTTGTTGCTTCATTTAGGTCCCCATGCTGATGATCACTCCTGCTGGCATCCCAAATTCATACACTGGATTTCCAACAACAACAACAACGACAACTGAAATCTTCCCAAATCCTTGGCTTCTAATGCCATTGCAATTCACATCAATGAATAGGGAAGAAAAGGTTCTAAGATATAGAGAGAAGAGAAAATCAAGAAAGTTTGAGAAGAAAATAAGATATGCATCCAGGAAAGCTTATGCAGAGACTCGACCTCGTATCAAAGGCAAATTTGCAAGGAAAACAGACAAGGGGATTGAAGATGATCAGATGTTCTCAAAGGAAGATAATGGATATGGTGTTGTTCCATCATTATGAACGAGTACAATAAAATATGAGGCTAGGATTTGAAAAGAAAATCTTTTGATAATGGAGATTAAAGTTATTATCTTTCTTGTTTAGTTCCTGCATCAGTGTATTGCTTTCCATGTAGATCAATGAATGAGGGAATAAGTCATCAAAGTGAGTTATCAAACTTGAAAATGCTAATTTTTTTAATTTTTATTTCGAAAGATGCTCCTTTCTTATTTGAGTTAAAAGTGAATAATATCTCACGCATTGAATGTGGAGTCCGGCCATGTGCCCGAATATATTTTCTTTATAGGTTTGTACGGTCCCTATATAATTTCACTTCAAAGAGAATAAGCTTTAACCCCTTTTATGAATCAAATAAAGAAATATGTGAAAACGATGTTTGATAGCTGATGATGTGATTAATCAAACTATATATAAATTTCCAGACTTATGTCATTAGTTTAAATTCAAGAAAAATTTTGAGAATCCAGTTGTGATCTTTAAGAAAAAGTGATTGCACTTTTATACTTTTTTTTTCTGAGATATATGGACGTGGAAGAAAATTGATAGAAAGTAAAGAAATTGGATAATTGGGAAAAATTATTATGGTTGGTATTAAAAAGTATGAAATGATTGAGATGTATCGAAGGAAGTGTTCATTTTTTTTACCCACTAGATAGGTAGTTTTTCATATTTTGGTGATTGTCAATTTATTGAACCATATCTATTAGCTGAGCTGAAATAATGGATTATATCTAGCCCATCAATGAAGATCATACCACTTGGATAAATATATTTGGAAAATCAGATCGATCGGATCAAGTCTATCTAATCCCTTAAATCAAGGAAGTTGGATCAAATTGAAATGTTGAAGTCTTAGCCGCCAACCGTTCTTGTTTACGTTGTTTGTTAATATTATATTGTATTTAGCTTGATTAGCTATTGTTTAATAGGGATTGTGAGATCTTTATTATGTTAGTAAGCCTCAAAAACTCTATATAATTGAGAGACTTCTATAGGTTTATGGGATGATAAATGATAGCACTTAATTTGTTCAAGTGAGGATCATTATTTTTGAGAATGCATTTGATTGTAAAACCTTTGTGTTGTGGTTTTACAAACTAAGATCTCAGGGGATAATTTATTGGTGAGAGTTCTAGTCTTTAAAGGTTTAAAAGTGAGAAAGTTTTCGCTGGTGTGTGATAGACTTAGGTTCACTTGTTGTAAGTGTTTGACGGTAGTTTATATTTCTTACTGAGCTAGGATTCGCACATGTAAGGAAACCAAACTGCGTAAACAATCTTATTGGCCCTTGTTTTTGTTTTGTGTTTCGAAGTGCTTGGAGAAATGTTGTCTTCCCAGTCACTTCTATCAGTACTTAGCTTGTTACTTAGCAACTACTTCAGGCCAACAATCGGTATCAAGGCCTCCCACTTAACATAACTAGTGGAGATTTCTGGTGTTGTTGTTCACAAGCTATGGAAGGATCATCAACCTCTCGACCCCTATGTTGGTGACTGGCCACTACCCTTATTGTAAGGCTTGTATTAAAGCCTATATCGAATCCATTGGTGAAAAAGCTTGGTGTTCAATTCTTACTAGATTGGAGCCACCTATGATGGAGAATGAAAAAGGAAGAGTTCTTAAACCTATGGGTCAATGGACAATTGAAGAAGAATGCTTAACCAATTCCAACTTTAAAGCATTGTTTGCAATTTTCTATGGAATTGATCTGCAAGAATTCAAGAGAGTTGGAAAATGTAGTGTTGCCTAAATAGCGTGAGATATACTTCAGACTACACATGAAGGAACAACCACTTTCAAACAGTTAAAGATGTAAATGTTGACTTCCAAACTCGAGAACCTAAAGATGTAAGAATTTCAAACTATTGGTGAGTTTTATTCAAAACTTTGTGATTTTTCAAAAGCCATTGCTATGGGTGAAATGTAACACTCTGATACCAGACCCGATCGTCAGGTCCAAGCTACAAGGTGCCACATTTGTTGCCGGAGAAACTAGAATCCAATGTCATTATACGAATAAATACAAGTAAACCATGCATAATAAACATTTCATTATCCTTTTCGGGTCTTATACGAGCCTAAGAAAGCTCTTTTGCTAACCCAGGTTAAAATGGATCATATTGTAAAGATTACAAAGTTTCAAGTTGACTTTATTACTTCAGGGGTTTTCTCTTCGTAACATGACTCTTTGACTTCATCGTGACCTCGAGGCTACATCGTTGCAACTTGAGCCTTGAACTAATTCTCACCGTGACGTTGGAGGTATGTCGCCGTGACGTGGTCCTTGTTGTTCAACAACTTCAATTTAGTACCTAAATAAATCTTACTAAAATTTCATCATTCACATAAACACTAGTCTTGGGTCTCCAATTTCAGCCATTTACCATAAAAGCAAGCTTAATATACAATGTTCAACCATTAACACATCTTTTATAAACCTAAACACTAATCAATTCATATGATCATCACATATACATTTACAACTTAACCATTTGTGACATTAAACAAAATGACCCTAGGTACATGCCATAAGACCAAAATGAAACACACTATACACAATTTTTTGAGTCAGAAACGATAGTCTGGATGCTGACTTCAAGTCCCAAGGCTTTAAGGAATAACTGAACCTACGCATGGAGAAAACAAACAGCATGCTGAGCAATAAAGCTCGGTGGTACTTTCTTGATTCAAGATATTACATATTAGTATAAAGAGCATGACACATTGCATGTGAACTCAAAATGCAACTTGCATATGTTCATATATATACATGAAAATGTGCATATCCCATTAGGTAACCCAATTTACTTAACATTTCAACATTATCATCAATTCTATACTTTTTCTACTCACCTTTCAATTACATACATATCAAAGGCATCACTTAAATCAATTTGTCGTTATCTATCCTTTACTTACCTTATACTTACCTTTCAATCCGTTTCTAGAGTCTATCAAGTCATTCACATTCGTTTCAACCCCTATTGATCGATTTCACTTGTTTTGCATGATAAGATACATACTTCTCATTTCAAATTCATATATGAACATATTCAAAATCTCAAGCATCATATTAATTCATTTCTGTATAAGTTATCAAACTTATTATTAACGACCCCTATTTACCTAACTTGGACTCGAACGAATACACGGATCGTCTAACCAACACACCAAATTGGCATTGAAGTGCGTTAACAGAAAAATCAAGTAAGGGAAACTGGCACGTAAAGTGCATATTGGCACATGAAGCACATTTTGGAGCACAAAACGCATACTAGCACACGTAGTGCATCATGGCGCATAAGCTCATAAACCCATACAATCCAATCCTATGGTATGTCAACTATATCCGACTCAGTCGGACTAGTTAATAGGGTATTAATGTTCTATTCACATTACATTATTCGCTATTCATCATCAATATATCATATAACATAGCATATTTCAACATAATTTCTTATCAATTATCATATACCAATTAAATCATACTATCTATTCTATTCAGTTTAGTCCCTATTTCGACATTCAATCTCAACCATAGCAATTCAATCGAAACATTTCATATTATCACAACAGACTCATCCCAATGACTCATCAATCAATAAGCATGCATACACAATCAAATATTTCTATCCCGAATCATAAAAGTACAAATTGAGGTTTCGCGTGTCACTAGTCAATGATTTTCGCTTTTCTTTTCCCTTTCAGCTGTTCGGTGTTTTTGTTAGCTATGAATAATCAGAAAACATATCATACAATCAATTTCCAACCAAATCAGAATCAAATAAAAAGTTACCAAAATTTTGTAATTTATTCAATTTAGTCCCTAAAAGCGAGACAAGCATAGCTTTTAATTTAGGGCAACAGGTCAGAATCTAATTTCACCATGACTCATTTGGGGCCTTCTATTTTCTATCCCTACCAACAGTTCATGATAGTTTTACATTTTATTCAATTGGGTGCCTAATGTACGAAACTAACAATTAAACTTTGCAATTTAGTCATTTTCATATACTAAGCTTAATTTCTAACAATTTAACACCAAATTCATTCAATCCTCAACAATGTCATGTAACACCCTATACCCAACCCGATCGCCGGGTCCGGGTACCGAATGTCACAATTAAACCGTATTAATTTACAAAATTTTTAACCTGATTTATTCACGCACTTAGAATATATCAAAATTTCAAAATTTAACTTCTACCCTATTAAACATAACAGTTATTTACAAATTTAAATTTAAGACTTTAATATAGATACATCAAATCTAATTCTTGAGGTGTGGCCTCTAAGGGTACCCATCTGTATACATGATACAATTATGGCGTCGCTCGCGCAACTTGGCGGTGTTTGGCTTGGTCCCTCTATGATCATTGAATCATTCCTTGGTTCTGCATTCAGAGTAATACAAGAGTAAGTCCAGATGAACTTAGTGAGATTTCGTACAACAATAAACAAATGACTCTATACTTCTGGAAATGACATATGTCACATCCCAACAATCGGGTTAGTAGAATTGGGTTAGTGAACCAAGAGTTGTCACGCCCAGACTTTTAAGTTTTTCTTTGCATATTTAAAAGGAGAATGAATATTTGGCCTAATGCTTAAAATTAGTGAAGTTTTCCTTGAGACTCGAGTTCGATTCCCCTTCCCTCGCATAATTTTTATTTTCTGTAACTTTGCCCAAAACACTAGTATAAATATGTGCCCTTTTCTCTTTTGTTCAACTTTTCGGCTCATTTTCTTTTCCTTTTTGTCGTCCCACTCTCTTCCCTTCTCTACAATTATATTATTCAACATTCTTCTCACTCATCTCTACCACCTTTATTGCCACCGCCATTGTTTTTCTTTTTTTCCTCCCATTTTCTTATATTGTTGCTGCCGAGACCATCATATCAACCTTAAGTCAAACCTGAGTTGGCCTTCTTACAAGTACTCATTTGATCTCTATTTTCATCATTTGGATTTGAAATCCTGGAAGGGTAAGGGATAGTAATCAAGAATTGATTTTGTGTTCCCTCTTTCTTCTTTCTGTAATGGACGAATTTCTCATGAGTTTTCTGTTTATATAATTTGTAACCAAGTTTCAGATCTGAATCGAAAAGGTGTCTCGGACAATTTTTAGTGCTTTAGAATTGCATTTTTAGGTTTGTGCGTGTAACACCCCTTACCCGTGTTCGAAGCCAGAACTGGATATGAGGCATTACCTAACTTAACTTACTTAAACTTATAACTTTGGATTATAAAATTTCGTCCCAACTCAAAACTTTTTCATTTACAATCAATATTTGCCCCTTATATGGGCCCACGGGGCCCAAAACATACATAGAGGATTGTTCGGAACTAATTCGAGAACTTAGGAAACTTTAAGAAGACATAGAAATTTTTTCATCAGAACAGGGGCCACACGCCCGTGTGCCCCTGAGACATGCCCATGCTCCTCACCCGTGGTCGACACTGACTTAATACACACGGCCGGACACACGCCCGTGTCCCTAGTCCGTGTCCTTCACACGTCCTCGACACGCCCGTGTCTTAGCTCATGTGCCAAAACCTTGGTATTTTGTTTGTGACATCATCACTTCACTAAGGTCACACGGCCAAGGTACATGCTCGTGTCCTTAGGCCGTGTGTCAAATTAAATTCCAATTTCTAGGTGTATACTTCACACGGCCTGGGCACACGCCCATGTCCATGGCCGTGCCTCCCACACGGCTGAGACACACGACCGTGTCTCTGCTCATGTGTTTACTACTGAGCATACTGACTTGCAACTCCAGCATGCAAAGGGGATACATGGCCGAGCACCACGCCCATGGGGCTAACCGTGTGTCACACACAGCCTAGACACACGCCCGTGTGTCTACCCGTGTGGACAATTATATGGCTATCTACCAAGCCATTTGCCACCCTAGCAAGAAATCACACTCATACCAAATCAATTCAATATTTAAGGTGACCATATGATACCTCTAAGAACTCAAAATAATCAAGACATCCATAAAAACATACACTTCATGAAATCCATCATCATTGAATATACAAACATATTAAGTATAGGCCAACATCCCATGACCTCTTTCAAAATAGATTGAACAACTATAATAGCCAACACATTTGACTTGCAAATATGACATAACAAAAAGACCAAGTCCTATACATGCCATACTCAAAATGTGTAACATCCTAGATTAGGGGTTATGCGTTCGTGTGTAATTCATGAGATAGTGGGCTCAGTGGGTGTGTTGGATGTGTTCTGAGGAGTTCTAGGAACCCTAAGGTGCATGGAAATGTAAGGCAATGTATGGAAATGTAAGGAAATGTAAGGAAATGCTTTGGAAACGTTAAGTTTAAAAGAGGAAAGTAAACATTTTTGGAAACCTGAACATTTTTGGAAATGATTCAAAAATGGAAAGTGAACATTTCTGGAAACTTGGAAATGTAAGAAAAATGGCAAGTTACAGAGCCGATCGAAAATTTTAGGAAACTTAGAAATGATGCCGAAATGTCAAATTTTAAAGTTCAAAATAGGAAATAAGGGCTAGAGGGCCTTAAAAGAAAAAGTTGGAGAAGTTTGACACAAAAACAGGCTTGGAAAAGTGGCCTGAAGATGCCACTTAGGGCCTCTGGAAATGGCGCCACATGCAAGGTGTTGGGCCTGAGTTCGAGTCACATGGGAAGCAAATAAAAGAAATTTTATTTTGCTTCCAGAAGAAGTGAGGTGGACGGCACATGGCTATAAATTAGGAGCTTTTATTCTTTTATTTTTAAGAGATAAAGGGTGGATAAATAAGGGATAAATAATGGATTTATTTTAGATTATTTTCAAGAGATAAATGTGGATATTATTTCTTTTATTTTGATAGATAAGGAAGAGATAAAGGAGGATTATTATTAGTATTATTTTTATTAAGAGATAAGAGATAATTATTGGATTAAGTTTTATTAAAGTGATAAATCAAGGGATAAAGCTATCAAAATAGAAGAGTGGTGGCCAAGTAAAGGACTCTAGCTAGTAATTTTGGCTATAAAAGGAAGAGTAAGGCTATTCTTCATTCATTCTTTTCTTTTCAAGAAAATCTCTGCAAAAATTCTCTAAAGTTTCTCCTCTTCTCTCTGCCGATTTTCTCTCTGCCATTATTCTCTTTTTCTCTTTTCTTTTCTTCTTCTATTACAAACACAATCAAAAGCAGAAGATACCAATAGCCCTAGTCGATTTCTCACTAAGCCTCAAGAGCCAAATTGTTATCCACATCAAAGCCATAGCCGAATACTGCTAAGGGTTCAAGCAAGAGTTCCATCAAATTCTTGATGAGGGGGTAAGATTAGGTTAGATTCTCATTCTATTTCTTTTAAAAATTTGTCAAAATTAAGATTCTAATACCCTTAATATCTGTTGCAAGAAGAGATCTTTCTGGATTTACTAAGTGTCGACTACAAGGAAGGAGAAGTTCTTTTCCAAGGTACACCATAAGCCGCGTGTTCCCTAGTTATTCGGTGAATTTCGGGATTTAAGAATCTAAGGTAAGTCATATTTAACATACGGCTAAGGGTTATTTGTTGTGAATGTTAGAAATTGATCTAACATGTAGTTATAGGGATTTCGACAGAGGGATACAAGGATTTTGGGATTTGAGAATTTCAAGGTAAGTTTTAAGAATACTAATCCTACTAGGATTTGGATTTATGGCCGAATGGCTTTTTATTAAATTAGTAAGTGATTAATCAAATGTAGGAATTTGAGATCTAAGGCAGTAGATCAGATTTCGGGATTTCAAGGAATTCGTTAAGCAAATCAGTTGTGTACCCTACCCTAAGTTTTGATAGGTTCATGGCTATGTTTAAATTAAATGTATTATTAAGAATGTGTGTACTCACACTAACTTTCGATATATCATATGGCAATTATTTTTAATATATGAATATGCATAAGAATGTGAATATGGCTAAGTACCATAAATATGGTAAAAGTACCCAGGTACGTTTCCTACTTTTGATAGGATTTTGAATATGTATATTGTTACATGTGAATAATAAGAAATTAAGTATGTTATGCATGATGTAAAATATATGGGGCATTCGGGATCTATGTGAAAGGGGAAGAAGGTGTTGACTTCGGTCTCACCAACGGAATATGGTGACTACGGTCACAAAATTTGAATATGGTAACTTCGGTTACATTATCTGAATTTGGTAACTTCGGTTACATTATTTGAATATGGTGTCTAATGACACAAATTATATGGGCGATGAGCACGTCATTGCAGATCGCCTGCCTTGATGGTGTGTAGCGGATGGAGGGTTGACTTAGTAGTCCCCACGGTGTGGTTGGCGGTGCGTGGGTGTGTAGCGGATGGACAACTAGGTTTGGGTTTGGGAATGCATCATAACTTTGTATTCTATTTTGAATGTGTAATATGTGATATGCCTGATTCTATTATGATTTAGTGTCGTGTACACATTGAGTCTGTTTGACTCACCCTGTTGGGAACATTTTTACAGTGGTGATAAACAGATGATGGACCAGGACTGCGGAACTTGTGGTGGCCATGCTCAACATGACGTTTATATTTTTGAGGACTCTTGAATTTATTTTAGTACTTTGAAATATTTTGGGAATTATTTGTTGTAATAAGGCCATAAGGCCATAGTTGAATTACTTTACACTTAATTTTTTTTATTATGATTATGAATTTTATCTATTAAAATTTAACTAAAATTTCTTTTAAGCTAAACCCTAAATATTTTGTCACTTAAGATAAAAGAGATTTCAATATAAAACGAACACACATTTTCAACACAAGCCCAACCTAAAACAATATTTTTCTTAAAATCACACAAGTTTTCCTAAGAACAAAAGAATTTTGAACCGGTTTACTTGAGGAACATACCAAATCTGGTCAAAGCTCGTGGGCGGGTTTTGGGGGTTTCAGCTTGGTATCGAGCCCAGATTTTAAACTCTCGGCCTTGTGGTCTAAAGCCCAAAACATTTTCAAATCGAGCCCAAATGAGTTTTATGAAAATATTTTTGGAAATAAGCGTGTTTTCTGGCATGGCACCTAAGTCTCCGACCATGATCCACCAGTAAAAGTACTTGATCTCTTGTGTGATTTATATTATGATTTGTAGAAGGGTAGAAATGGAATGGAACGTAGATTAGTGAACTAGAATCTATTGAACCATAGGACTAGTCTATTCAAACACAAGTGCATAAGACTTAAGGACCATTAAACAAACCTATGACTAAGTCGCCGAGTTAGGGTGTGGCAACCATTGTGCGCATGTCTAGGATTGGATCCGAAAGAGCACAGTATTTAAGCGGTCCTAGTGACTCACCTCCTCTTCGCAGAATCCTACAGTGCATAGCTTCTGGTTCACCCTAACCAAGAGGACTTATTCATAGGCTAAACCCCTAACTAAAACCCGAAGGGAACTAGCCGTATTTTCAAAAAAAAAAAACCTAGTTTTAAAACTCTTAAAATTATCCTTTTGAATTGCAAACATGATCGTATAAAATTTTCTCAAGTATTCTTGATTTATAAAAATTACTAAAATACCCCTATTTGCAAAATTACTAAATTGCCCTTGGTTTATGAAATTTCCAAAATACCCAGAGTTCTTATCAAAAAATTCATTACTTTATAAAATGTCCAAAAACCTAATTTGCAAAATATCAAAATACCTTGATTTTGGAAAATTACAAAACCGCCTAACTTACAAAATTACCAAAATGACCTAATTTCCAAATTTTTGCAACATCACCGTTTTGGAAAGTACAATTCTCAAAAAGAACCCTCAAAGTTTTGCAAAATTTGGAAATACCCGAAAATATTAAACTCTACAAATTTACCATAGTTTATTACCAAAATACCCCAGAGCTCTAAAATTACCGAAATACCCCAGATTTCAAAATTTTTCAAAATACCCCGAATTTAAAAATTCCAAAATACTTTTGACAAAATCACCAAGGAACCTCATTTTGACAAATTACAAAAATACCCTCAGAGGGTAAATTACGAAAATACCCACACAGGTAGTGGAAAAACAACAACAATGAAAACTACAACATTTCTCTGAATGAACGAAAGTTCATAATTGATTGATGGATGTATGAATGTAAAGACTGTGTGCATGTATGGATACGAAAGAACCACTCCTAAAATTTTTCCATAAAAATTCTTCGCGAATAATCAGTGAAACAAGGACTAATTCATAAAACTTTTTACTCGGATTAAATCGCGACGTTAGAAATAAGTTCTAGGGGACGTGAACATAGGGATTATGCCTAGAAAGTATGATGGTTCTATTAAGATCAAAGTGCGCAGCGAAAGCATAGTGCGGTGAGAAGGATTGTACAGCTGTTAATAAGTAATTTCGAGGACGAAATTATTTTTAAGGAGGGTAGAACTGTAACATCCTAGATTAGGGGTTATGCGTTCGTGTGTAATTTATGAGATAGTGGGCTCAGTGGGTGTGTTGGATGTGTTCTGAGGAGTTCTAGGAACCCTAAGGTGCATGGAAATGTAAGGCAATGTATGGAAATGTAAGGAAATGTAAGGAAATGCTTTGGAAACGTTAAGTTTAAAAGAGGAAAGTAAACATTTTTGGAAACCTGAACATTTTTGGAAATGATTCAAAAATGGAAAGTGAACATTTCTGGAAACTTGGAAATGTAAGAAAAATGGCAAGTTACAGAGCCGATCAAAAATTTTAGGAAACTTAGAAATGATGCCGAAATGTCAAATTTTAAAGTTCAAAATAGGAAATAAGGGCTAGAGGGCCTTAAAAGAAAAAGTTGGAGAAGTTTGACACAAAAAGCAGCTTGGAAAAGTGGCACAAGATGCCACTTAGGGCCTCTGGAAATGGCGCCACATGCAAGGTGTTGGGCCTGAGTTCGAAGTCACATGGGAAGCAAATAAAAGAAATTTTATTTTGCTTCCGTAAGAAAATAGGTGGACGGCACATGGCTATAAATTAGGAGCTTTTATTCTTTTATTTTTAAGAGATAAAGGGTGGATAAATAAGGGATAAATAATGGATTTATTTTAGATTATTTTCAAGAGATAAATGTGGATATTATTTCTTTTATTTTGATAGATAAGGAAGAGATAAAAGAGGATTATTATTAGTATTATTTTTATTAAGAGATAAGAGATAATTATTGGATTAAGTTTTATTAAAGTGATAAATCAAGGGATAAAGCTATCAAAATAGAAGAGTGGTGGCCAAGTAAAGGACTCTAGCTAGTAATTTTGGCTATAAAAGGAAGAGTAAGGCTATTCTTCATTCATTCTTTTCTTTTCAAGAAAACCTCTCTGTAAAATTCTCTAAAGTTTCTCCTCTTCTCTCTCTCTGAATTTTCTCTGCCATTATTCTCTTTTCTCTTTTCTTTTCTTCTTCTATTACAAACACAATCAAAAGCCAAAGATACCAATAGCCCTAGTCGATTTCTCACTAAGCCTCAAGAGCCGAAATTGTTATCCACATCAAAGCCATAGCCGAATACTGCTAAGGGTTCAAGCAAGAGTTCCATCAAATTCTTCATGAGGGTAAGATTAGGTTAGATTCTCATTCTATTTCTTTTAAGGTCATTAAAAAATTAAGATTCTAATACCCTTAATATCTGCTGTCAAGAGATCTTTCGGGATTTACTAAGTGTCGACTACAAGGAAGGAGAAGTTCTTTTCGAAGGTACACCATAAGCCGCGTGTTCCCTAGTTATTCGGTGAATTTGGGATTTAAGAATCTAAGGTAAGTCATATTTAACATACTGGCTAAGGGTTATTTGTTGTGAATGTTAGAAATTGATCTAACATGTAGTTATAGGGATTTCGTGATGAGGGATACAAGGATTTTGGGATTTGAGAATTTCAAGGTAAGTTTTAAGAATACTAATCCTACTAGGATTTGGATTTATGGCCGAATGGCTTTTTATTAAATTAGTAAGTGATTAATCAAATGTAGGAATTTGAGATCTAAGGCGATGAGATCGTTTTGGATTTCAAGGAATTCGTTAAGCAAATCAGTTGTGTACCCTACCCTAAGTTTTGATAGGTTCATGGCTATGTTTAAATTAAATGTATTATTAAGAATGTGTGTACTCACACTAACTTTCGATATATCATATGGCAATTATTTTTAATATATGAATATGCATAAGAATGTGAATATGGCTAAGTACCATAAATATGGTAAAAGTACCTGTGCACGTTTCCTACTTTTGATAGGATTTTGAATATGTATATTGTTACATGTGAATAATGAGAAATTAAGTATGTTATGCATGATGTAAAATATATGGGGCATTCGGGATCTATGTGAAAGGGGAAGAAGGTGTTGACTTGGTCTCACCAACTGAATATGGTGACTACGGTCACAAAATTTGAATATGGTAACTTCGTTACATTATCTCGAATTTGGTAACTTTGGTTACATTATTTGAATATGGTGTCTAATGACACAAATTATATGGGCGATGAGCACGTCGATTGCAGCTGACGCCTTCGATGGTGTGTAAGCGGATGGAGGGTTGACTTAGTAGTCCCACGGTGTGACCGGCAGTGCACGGGTGTGTAGCGGATGGACAACTAGGTTTGGGTTTGGGAATGCATCATAACCTGTATTCTATTTTGAATGTGTAATATGTGATATGCCTGATTCTATTATGATTTAGTGTCGTGTACACATTGAGTCTGTTTGACTCACCCCGTTGGGGAACATTTTTACAGGTGATAAACAGTGATGGACTGGGACGGCAGAACTTGTGGTGGCCATGCTCAACATGAAGTTTATATTTTTGAGGACTCTTGAATTTATTTTAGTACTTTGAAATATTTTGGGAATTATTTGCTGTAATAAGGCCATAAGGCCATAGTTGAATTACTTTACACTTAATTTTTTTTATTATGATTATGAATTTTATCTATTAAAATTTAACTAAAATTTCTTTTAAGCTAAACGCTAAATATTTTGTAACTTAAGATAAAAGGGATTTCAATATAAAACGAACCTGTTTTCAACACAAGCCCAACCCAAAACAATATTTTTCTTAAAATCACACAAGTTTTCCTAAGAACAAAAGAATTTTGAACCGGTTTACTTGAGGAACATACCAAATCTGGTCAAAGCTCGTGGGCCGGGTTTGGGGTGTTTCAAAATGAATCTAGTTTGGCTATACCAAATAGTGGTCGATAGTGTGATCTCCAACTCTGACGTCTGCGATTTCTCGAGCTTTCTTGGCAATACTACAAGGAAAAGGGCAATGAAAGGGGTAAGCATAAAGCTTAGTAAGTTTGCAAGAAAATAAATGAAAATAATAAGTTCATGATAAAACCCATCCATGGCATTAATTAACCACACACAAGGTTATAGCTCCTTGCCATACTTACTCATAATTGCCCTTATTTAGCTCTTACCATACCACATATCGTAAATATTCTCCGTGAATTACTCACGAATACCTGTGTTAACTCAATCACATAGCTTTAATAAAATTCTTGTTTGTATTTCTAAGCTGATCTATTTATCCCAATAAATCACTAGGGATGCTCAAGGATGCTTATTCATAACCATTAGCATACACACGAAGCCAATGCCACATCTCGGATGCGGTCTTATATGGGATTACTTTTGACTACCGATGCCATATCCCGGATATGGTCTTATATGGAACCTCACCTCGAGTATCGATGCCATATCTCAGATACGGTCTTATACGATTCTCATATTCAATACCGAAGCCATATCTCGGATATGGTCTTATACGAAATTTCAATTTGGCGTCGAAGCCATGTCCCCGACATGGTCTTACACGGGACCTTATCTATTTCATGTCTCGATAATAATATACTCACATTCATTATAGTCCAACCGAGAATTCAACATTTCAATTTCTTAGAATATCGTACATCAATATAATGTCAACCATTCACAAACAATACGAGCATAAATGTTGAATTTATCACATACAAACTTACCTCAATTTCAAAATAAGCTAGATCGTCGATCTAGTCCGAGACTTTATTCTTGCCCCGATCAAGGTTGATTCTTGGTTCTTCTTGCTCTATAATAGCAAATCAGCTCGTTTCAATCATCACATTAATAAGAGCATTTTAATAACCATGCTTTGGCAAAATTACTATTTTTCCCTTACATTTTGGCAAAATAACCATTTTACCCCTAGGCTCGGAAATCAATTCTAATCAAATTTCTACCTTTAACAAGCCTAGGTGAACATTTATTTCTCTTATGGCTATCATCAAAACCCAACATTTCACACATTTACTACAAACTTTACAACCTTTACAAAAAGGTTCATTTAGGTGTTTTCATGGCAACACCTTTCACAAAAGTTGTTCATCTAACAACTAAGACTCATTTTCTTCCACAAAATGCAGCAAATAACAATGAAATCTCTCATGGAAAAACTCTAAACTTTTCACCATATTGCAAATTAGTCCCCTCTTTAGAAAGCTTAAGCTCTAGGGGTTCTAAAAGTACAACTATCATCAAGAAAAACCATTAAAGTCACTTACTTGAATGGAGAAGAGTTTGCTAAAATTTTGAGCTTTCAAAACCCCTATTTTTCTTGCTATTTTCGGTGGAGGAAGATGGAGAGAAAAGATAATATCTTTTCTTTCTATATTTTATTAATACAAGTCAATTTTGTCACCAACTTTTACCAACTTTGACCAATTTGTCAATTGTTGTCTCCTATGGCCGGCCACCCTTTCCTTAGGGGTCTAATTGCCCTTTAAAGACCTCAATTTAATATTCTATGGCTATTAGGTACCTTTACCTTATAAAATAGAACTTCCGTACTTTATGCGATTTAGTCCTTTTTCGTGATTAAGCAAGAAATCGCTAAAATTAAGGCACCAAAATTTTCATGCACACATATAAACATGCTCTAGCTCATAAAATATCATAAAAGTAATTTTCTCTAACCTCGGATTAGTGGTTCTGAACCACTATTCCGACTAGCCCCTAAATCGGGCTGTTACAGTGCGTTCTAAACATTTGTGATCGGTGGGTGTTTCTATGCTCTAACCATGTGAAGTGTAGCAAAATCGAGTGTGGATTTTAGACCACATGGCCTGCCCACACGGGCGTGCGCTGTGCAGGGGTGGTCGACACGACTGTGTGCCACTGTAGATGTTAGGGTTAATTTTTTTACACACGGCCTAGTGTGAGTTACACCGTCGTGTGACTACTTTTGGGGAATTTATTGATTGACACATGACCTCAGAGATTTACACGGCCAATCCACATGACTGTGTCCTTTAGTAACATGGTTTATACCCTCTCACATGGCCTAGCCACACGGCCGTGTGACCCCTATTTCACTAATTTTACCTTTGTTTTGTTAGAGATCCTGTAGGTAGGATTGAGACACTGTTATTGTTATTAGATTGTATGATCGTGTTTGACATGTAATTGCTTGTATGGAAGCATGTTATGGATTGCTACTATTTATACTTTTTTCTTGAAAGTCATGACATTGAAATTGTTGAATCAAAAGCATGTTGAGCATGCCATTGATAATGTTATTGTACTATTTAGCATGATATGCGACATTCATGACATTCCATATTGCAGTGCATGGGGTTTGGGATGATTGGAGATGGAGGAGTTATGTGGAGATTGGCGGTAATTAAAGTCCTCAATATTGTTCTCAGTGCATTGTACCGTAGTATTGTAGGGGATTAATTATTGGTGGCTTGACCACATTTATTAGTAGTTTGTCTGCAACATATTGATGGCTTGACCACATTATTGGCAATTTATATGCACATTACTGGCAGCACTATCTGCACATTATTGGCAGCTCGTCTGCACTTACACTAGCAGTATATCTGCATTACTGTGGTTCGTCCACATTACCCGCAATTTGTCTATATATTGTTATTGGTGATTTATCCACACTGAGCCACGACTCCTAACTATTTTGGTGATTCGATAGATGGGTTCTGAGGAACTCGTGGTGTGTAACGGATTGATGGGTAGGACCTTTGCACAGACATTCATTAGAACATGCCATGCATAATTGTTGCAATTATCGAGTACTGTGATACTATAGTCTATTATGGTTTTCAATTATTAATTTTTTTTGGGGTTACTGTAAAATTTGATTGTCTGATTGTCACTGCACTATTCACATATGTTTTCAACTCACACTTAGCTTCATAGCTCACTCCCTTAGTTTAACATTTTTTATGTAATCCACAAAATTAAGGCTTGGACTCAGCATTCTGAGGTCTCGTCTTTTTTATTTATCTAAATAACGTTTCTTATATTATATTATTTTACATTCTTTTAGGACTGAAATTATTTTTATATGAACTATGGCATGGAGTTTAATATTGGGATATTTTAGAATTATTATGCACGAACATTATACAATTGGACTATTTTTTTATAATTGGTCATGAATGAATTGTAAATTTATGGATTTACTAACGAATTTAAAACGTCAGATTTTCCACTGCAAAATATGATTCCCTTATTACTTCAACAACTATCTTCTTTTTACTTATCCCTTGCATCGACCCTCCTTTAAGGAAGACACAATTTTAACATCTTCACTTGTAGTCTCGTATATAGCACATAGCTGATAGATATACACCCTATTGCTTGCGGACTTGTACTCCGTAGGATAGTCTTGTAGGATCTTTCCCCTTCAAAACATTTTGCTATGACATTCCCCAAAGTAGATAACCCCGGAGGACTATCTCTTTCTCAGATTTCCTTTAGAGGATTTTCCACTACGGACAGTCCCACATGGACTCCTCTTACTAAAACAGACCTAATAGGTATCCTCTTCTTTAGTTAAATTTTGACAGATCCTCTTCTTTAGTCTTTGGTTGCCTTTTATCCGCAGACCCTTAGGATTAAATTCCACTTGTTTGTCTCACTATCATACCAAATAATAATTTACTCGCCAATCACTGGCGAACTCTTAACAGCAGATACTTAAATACCTCGAAGAAGGTATCCCTTCCATTACCACTACCGCATTGAGACCGCTTATACTAATTCCTCTCACCGTCAAAATTTGGCGGATCCCTTTATTAACAGGCTTCCCACATTCTCAAACACTTCTACAAGTTTTTTCTTATCTTTGTAGTTTGGTGGATTCTCTTACTATCCTATTTCCTTGTGATCTCGGGCCTTGTTGTGATAGTCTGTTATGTTACTACTCCACGCGAGTAATGTCTGATGATATCCCTTTTTTCCCGATCGACTTCTGGTTCACCATCCCAGCGGACTTCATTTATTTCCATAGCCCAACTATGGTGTTGCATAATATGGTGTCATGTTTACTATCATTGGGGACTTTATATTTTGCCATAGACCAGCTATGGTGTTACACAATATTATTCCATGGTTACCCATGGACTTCTGATTCTGAGGAATTAATAAACCTCTTTCAAGGTGTCGCCCTAAAAGACCTATAAACTGTTTACACGATGTCGCCCGAAGGACCAGCCAATAACCACTGTTCTGGCGTCGCATCATAGAGTTAATAAACCATCATCACGGTATCACTCTAGTGAGCCAATAGATAACCATTCCATGATGTTGCCCAACTTCCTTATCTCCCACAACAATTTGTCCATTCCTCCATTACGCCATCTTTCCCAATCTTTATCTACCCCGTCAAGGTAATTCTCTCTGCACTCTATATATAACATAATCATGCATTTCACGCAAATAAAAATACTTATGACATATAGTTTGCCACTTATTTAACATCATATATAATCACATGATAGTCAACAATCATACATACAAATGTTCGCATACTTGCACCGAGTGCACATTCACAACATACTCATTGATCATTATCATACATAGCAATGGATTCAGACAACTCATGATAGGCAAAACACAAATCATTCAAGCAGCACAGTTTCATCAACGACCCAAAGGTAGAGTACAGAAACTCACCTGAACTCCTTCATCCTTGTTAGCTTAACTTTTCCAAATTCCAGAGCCTCCTTCATCTAGGCAGCTAAGCATGATAACCGTACATCAGTTAGGTTGAAGGCATTCAGACCTTAGAACCTCAAATGCATGAGTATATAGAAGCTTTTTAGGAATCTTTACATCTCTTATCCTCTAATTCACGAGTACAATAAGGATTAGGGGCTTACTAGCTTAAAAAATTCTCTACTTTCCAGACTTGAATCTCATTGTAAACGAAATTGTAAACGATGCAGATGAGAAGAAAAATTGTAAACGAAATTGAGAAGCAATCCATGTTAGGAATTTCCCTTCTTACCTAAATATATAACTCTTTTTGCACGTTATCCAAATCTCAATCATCCATCCACCGACAATCATTGTGTCTCCCACTATGGAACCAACCGATTCTATCTTAACCAAACCAGAATTGAAACCCAACTAATTTCCCAACAACCTATAAAATTTCTAAATATCCTAGTAGAGCCCATCGACTTACTGTTTGTTCAATTTGCTCCTTTCTCTTCTTTAAGTTCGGGATCTTAAAGAAACTCGAGTGTGAAAACTCCCCCACCCTTAAAGAAAATTTTGTCCTCCAAATTTCCTTTCGTGACTAAATATAAAAGAGGACTTCATGAAATACTCTCTTACTCCCTCTTATCATAAATATAGGTGCCTCAACTTTTCCCTGGTTCCTTAGCGTTGTTTAGTTTATCACAAATTCACCTTAAACTCGTCCCGCTTCAATGGGAATTCATCTCTACTCCTTACATTGTGAATAACTACACAAGGACAACCTTACCATTATCCAGGCAGAGCCTCTGGCTCACACCTTATGCCAGATTGTGCTCAAAATAAATCTACTTAGTGAATTCTTGTTGTCGAGCATCAAATTGGTGGGTACTCGCCAGAAATATGACTCTGGTGGTTACTCCCGCTTTTTTGGTTATCGAGGGGTTTAATAAAAACCCTTCCCTCGGTCAACAATTGTCAAAAGTAAATTTGAAGACCTAAACAGTTTATTACTTTTTGAACTCAAAGCTTCCCTTGGACATTTTGTTATTTAAATCGAGACACAAGGGTAGGAAATCCTTCCATCCAAAATCATTTTCCCCCAAATTCTTTATTGTTTAAGTTTATTTTTGGACTCTAAGTCTCCTTTCTCCCATTCCTTTCTTCTTCCTCTGATTTTCCTCATCGGAGTTATTCTTCCTCTGTGAGCCTTTCCTAGTTTCCAGGTAATCCTTCATTTTTATCGTCTTACTTCTTACTTCTATATTAGTATGTCCAAAATTGCACCAACGTTAGAAGGGATGGCCAGGGGTTCTCGGCCTCGGAGTTAGAGGGGTCACTAGAAAAGTTCTATGGTTGTAAATGATAACGATCTACAGTCCCAAGGGACTAATACTTTAGTTAGAATGCCATTGTATAGATGCCTAACTACTCAGGAGGAGATGGTAAGTTACTTGGTGCTTGTGGTATTCGGTTCTTGAACTTCGCATAACACTTCGAGATCATCACTGGTAAGAGACATTTAAGTGATTCCAACTAGGGCCTGATACTACCCCTTTACCTATTAGAAGCTGGCTTCCACTTTCCTTTGCACCATTTCTTCTGTACAGCCCTTAAAGAATATGGGATTGCGCCAGGGCAGTTGACTGGTCTATCCTAGTGGACCTTGGTGGTGTACTTTCTGAACTGCAGTAGTCAGAATGAGCCACCCGTGCTCGGTGTCTTCCAACACTTCTATTATTTAAAGGTCATCACTTAGGGGCCCTCGGCTATGATGGTTTACTTTCATGTTCGCGAAGGTCGCGAACCCATACTTAAGGATTGGGCTCCAAATCTTCGCTTGGATCGCAACAAATTTATTTTGGTGAAAAGGAAACTCACCAGCGACTTCAATTTTCCCACAAGATGGTCAATTCCTAAGGAGTTTAATTGCCTCCAGGCCCAAGCCCTAGATACTGAGATCATGGTAATGCAAGTTGAGAGGTTAAAACTTGGGCACACTGTAACACCCCGCAGATGGGCCTAGAAGTTATGGCATCTCAAGTGAAGTGATCGCCAGTGTATCGATGAACTGGTGTTTGCCAAAGAGTGTGCGAGCAGAGTGTTGGCTAGAAGAGTAGCAATGTACGCCAAAAGTTATGTGATCGTCTGTCGAGATTCTTAATATTTATATAATGAATGATCTAGCCTAGAAACTAACTATCACCACAATTAAGGCAAGTGCACCTATCGAACAGTAGTATAGCTTAGTGGCAAGACCGGATTGTCGAACCCAAAGGAACCAAAAGTACTAATACTGATCTTCTTTTTATTATTTAGCCTAAGAATTAAGGGGTTTGTTGTTTATTCTAAAATTAACTAACTACTAAGCTAAAGACGCTAAGACACAGAGAATGAATTGGGGAAAATACTTGTGGGAAAAACCAATTGATTAAGACGATACCCAAAAAAGAATCCACCTAGACCTCACTTGTTATTTAACTCTGAACCAGACGATTTATTCACTTGACTTGATCCGTAGGATTCACTAATTTATATTAATACCTCTCTCGAGGCTACTAACGTCTAACCCTAGGTTGATTAATTATAATCTCTTTCTAATTAAAACCCCTAGGTGTAACAGTCCGGTTTATACCCTAGTCGGAATAGTGGTTTCGGGACCACAAATCTGAGTCTATATAATATTTTAATATTATTTCTGTGCCATTGATACGTGACTAAGTATGTGGTAAATTTACGTGAGCTAATTTGTCTGTCTGTGTGTTTAATTTGAGCAAAGGATTGAATTGCATTGATTTGTAAATTAGCATGCTACATGAAAAGGTTCCTATTTGCCATGTCTTTATTTGTATGGAGGATTTATGTGGCAAATTAGCCTTTTCTATAAATAGTGGACGGTTATGGTCAACAATGACCTTGAATATTATGTTTTATAATTTTATTATATAAGGTTAATATAGTAAATGAAATAATAGAAATGTTATAATGAAAATAACATGAAAATAAGCCATATGTTCATCCTAGTTAGCCGAAATTCACAAAAGAAAGAAAAGAGAAAAACAAGCTAGGGTTCGGCCTTTGTATTGCAAAATTAAGGTATGTTTTTGCTTTGGATTTTGATGTTTTTGATGTTTTTGAGATTGTTGCTTAGTCTACAATCAAGCCCATGTCTCAATTTGATGAATTTATGTTGTTCATGAGATGTGCCATTGATGATGTGTTGAACTTTGTGATGATTTATGGTGTTAAATGAAAGATTTGAGCTAGATGAATATACTTTGTTCTTGAATTTTTGATAAATTTAGCCAATTAGGGCTAAATTGAGAAAATAGTAGTTTGATGGACTAGATTGCAAATTTGATAAAAAAATATGGGTTTGTATGAGATGTATGAACATTCGGCTAAGCATGTGTATGTAATGATTTTGTGAATTTGATGTTTTGAGAAAAATGGACTAAATTGATAAATTGTGCAAATGTGAGGGTTAATTTGCAAATAGCCCTAAATGTGTGTCCTTGGACTGAATTGAATGAATAAGTGAATAAAAGGATTAATTCTGAATATGTTTAGATCAAGAACCGTGGAAAATAGACCTTGACCGAGGGAAGGCGAAAGTAACCGAGTAATCATTTCCATTACAGATAAATCGAATCCGAGGTAAGTCATATTGCAAATAAATGTAATTGTATTGAGTTGAGCATATTCATATGTCTATTGTTTATTTTGAATGCTTATGAGTTGTAATGCAAATGAATTCCGAGACAAGATCGACTTAGCGACGATGTCTGAGAAGTCCCGTATGAACCTAGGAATACATAGGTATCTGTTCTGTTTATCATGTAAGACCACGTCCGGGACGTTGGCGTTGATTTGAAATTCTTATAAGACCACGTCTGGGACATTGGCATCGACATTTTCCTTATGTGTAAGACCATGTCTGGGACATTGGCATCGATTTGAGCTTTATGTGTAAGACCACGTCTGGGACGTTGGCATCGATTTGAGCTTTACGTGTAAGACCATGTCTGGGACATCGGCATCGTATCGATTCGTATAAGACCCTATCCGGGACAGTGGCATCGATATTTGAGTGCATGTAAGACCTCGTCTGGGACGTTGGCATTGTGCGAACATTTTGAGTTTCTGAGTATCCTATTAGATTCCGAACGGTTCAAGGGGAAAATCCGAGCTATACACTATTACGTGAATGTATATCCGTTTCAGGTACTTTGATTTATACACTAAGGGTGTATATAAGGTAAGTACCTATGTGAAATTACTATGATGATTATGTATATTGGAATAATAATATGATATGTGAAAGTAAGCATGAATGAGCTATGTTTATATAAGACTTTGGAATTGATGAATGTGACAAATATGGCCAAGTACATGGACCAAAGCATATATGTGATAGTTTGCTAAGTCATTAAGATGTGCCAATGTACCTATGTACTTATATTCCTTTCATACTAAGTTGTTTGTATTATGACTTACTAAGCTTTTGGAAAGCTTACTTTGTGTGTGTGTTTTCTCTGTTTTATAGGTTGTCAAAGCTACTGAAGGCTCGGGACCGTCAATGATCGTCATCACACTACTAAACTCATTCTGGTACATTTTGGAAATGTATATAGTTAGATATGGCATGTATAGGCTAGTATTTGATATAAGTTTGTTATATGAATTTAGCCATGTGATTTGGCTAGTTATGATGTTGAGAAATTGCTTGAAAGAATATCATATATGAGGTATGTTGTGGTATGGTTAGTTGATGCATACAATGGTCAATTTTTGATTAAGTGAATGAATGGAATATGTATGTGATGAGATGAGTTTTAACCTTGTGATTTAGCATATTTGGAATTGGTTTTGGATGTATAGACTGAATGGTTAATTTGGTATGTTTTTGTTTGTCATATGAGTATGAAATGAATTCGTAAACATTGCTTGTAGATATGACCCATGTGGGTGGCATTTTGGCCTAGCAAATGGCCTATTTTGCCACACGGTTGTGGCACACGGGCGTGCCTAGTGACCGTGGGACAAAGTCAGTAGCTAGCCTAATAGCACACGGCCAAGACACACGGGCGTGTCTAGTAGCCGTGTGAGAAAGTCAGTATATGGTCTAAGAGTACACGACTAAGGCACACGGGCGTGCTTGGTGGCCGTGGAGCAAAGTCAGTTTTGACCACGGGGAGGACACACGGGTGTGTCTAGCAGCCGTGGGAGGCACACGGCCTACCCCCACGGGCGTGTAACCCCTGAATCTTAGAAAAGTTTTAAATTTCTGAGAATTTTTGCATGTGTTCCGGTTTAGTCCCGACCCTATTTCTGAGCATGCTTTAGGTTTCGATGACCTACTTAAGGGACAATATAGTTGTAATTGATGTACAATTGTATGAAATTTTCTGTAAAAGTTTCCGATCTATCTGGTAACGCTCTTAACCCTAATCCGGCGATGGACACGAGTTAGGGGTGTTACACTAGGATTGCATTAACTCGATCTATGGACTCCCATATTAGGTTTGACCCTAATCTCGTAGATTTTCGTCATCCTATCTCTAGGGTTGCGATCAACTCCGCTTAACTATGCTTGTAACACCCCAAATCCGGTCAATACGTCACGACCAAATTTGGTATGTTACAAGAAGAGAAGTTTATAAAATTTCGATGGAAACTTTAGCTTGGAAAAAACTTTCTGAATAATGTTTCTATCTTGAAAATAATTTTAATTCTCATTCAAGAGTTTCTCACCATTTTCTTTTTCATGAACTAAAAGTCGTAAATCATTTTGTTTTACGAAGCCGAAATTGGGGATTCTATAAACATGACAGTTGAAAACAATGTTGAGTTCTTAAGAAAACTCCGGATTATTTAGCTTACACTTTTATTCGCTTGTCATCTTTGTAGTTACACCTTTTTAGAAAAATGATTGTTATATTTTTATTTTAAAAAAACTCCATGTTTGTCACTTCAGAAACATATAATAGCAGTGTTAAAGAAAATCCCAATTTAAAGTCGTAGAGGCCTTATTACATTGCAAAATCTCAAAATTAAAAAGTACGTTTAAAATAAGCACGAAAGTTTACGAGATAAAAATATTGCATGGCCACCTCAAGTCCGTCTCGGCTCCAAGTCCGCGATCTAGGGGTTACCTGCAAAATTAAGTAGAGGGGTGAGTACCGAGACTCAGTGTGTAAATCCCCTTATAACGCAATCTGGCCTTAAGCCCACAGTTGCACATTGGGCCTTAGCCCACTCAATATAGCATATAACACATGCATGCAATGCAGCCCAACCCATCCTAGTTTCCATCCTCTAGGTCACCTGAATCATCTAAACACCCATGGCATTATGCCACTGTGGTTCTAGACCACCGTGGTCCCAGACCACTCGTGACAAAGTAACTTAATATATATATAATCGTGGGGCCAACCCACCGTGGTCTCAGACCACCGTGACAATCTCTGATAAGTATATGTATACGTGGGGCCAACGCACTATGGTCTCAAACCACCGAGACAAGTCACTGATATATGTATACGTGGTTCCAAACCACCGTGGTTCTTAGACCACCGTGACATTAGTCACTAATTCAAACTTCCCCTTTCATTCATATCCCAAAGCCCATGCTCATTTTATCATATTAAAAATGAACGCAAACATACTTTCAATGTGTAACAGATAATTAATTCATACATGCATATAATCAAAAGTATCACAATGGCAGAACTTACCCGATGTCTCCAACCTTACCCACAAGGGTATCTCGACTATCTAAGCAGTCGTTTCGGCTTTTAGCCAACTCAGTTATTAACAAAAATGACTAAAGTAAAGTTTGAGCGTTACACACCTGATTACGCGTAAAACTAAACTCTCTACGTCGACGCTCTCACTAGCAGGGATGACGGCTATTTGTCTATCCCAGGCATATGTCGGCTCCCTACCACAGCCTGGCGGAAAGTCTTGAACCGCCGACATAGCACGTCGTTTGAATGACGGGTTGGCGACTACTCGCACACTACCCTCAGGCTCCTTAAACGCACTCTCATTGGATCGGCTAGCACTCATGTCCTTGATGAAAAACCTTGATCAATACTCAAAGAGAACCCTTTGATTGGCTAACCAAAAGATTTGATTAAAGCCGAGTAAAATGGAAGAGAGACTAATCGTATAAGACTAAAGAAACTCCTTACCTTAACCAACAGAATCCGGTTGTACAAACTTCTTGCGGCCTAAGATTCCTAGCACCTTGTTTCCTGATATTCGGGCAAGAGGCACAGAATGGAAGAAATGGGTTAAGTTGTTTACAAGGATAGATTCGGCTTCTTTTTGAAAGAAAGAGAGTGAGAAGAATGGTCATAACAAAGATAAAAAGAAAAGAGTATTACCTTGATTCCACAAAAGAGCCGAATGGAAACCTAGGAAATTTGGCACTGGCAAAAATAATAGGAGACACCCCGAGTTCGGCTAAAGAAGAGATGAGATTAGGGAGGGTTTCGGCTTTTGAAAAGAAAAGGGGAAGAGATAGAGGGAAAACAAATATTCGGCTAAGAGATGAAAGGGGATTCGGCTAAAGAAACAGAAGAAGTAGAAAGAAAAGGAAAAGAGGAAGAAATGCCCGAATGGTCACACCACTTTCGGCTAGAGTCAAAAGAAACAAAAGAGATGAATCGAAAAACTGACAGTTTCGGCACAGAGAAATAGGTAAACCGAATGAGAGAAAAGAGAGAACTCAAGGAGACTTGCAAAAATCGGCACTCACCTATCCTAGCACTAAACCAAAATTCCCCCTCCTTAAGCTCCCCACAATCGGCCAACATCTCCACCAACTCCAAATCCCCTGTTTTGCTCCTATTTTCACTCCCCTCCACTCATTTTGAATTAGAAGACCAAGTCTTCTTCCACAAACTCCTCCACACCTTCCATTCAAAGGCTTTGACCCAGTCAACACCCTCATTTGAAGAGTCCAAACCGAATGCTAACACTTCACTACCTTGAGCACAAAAAAAATAAAGCTCCCACTTGCTGCTAATGAAGCTCGAACTCCTTCCCTCCTACTGCTCCCTTGTGATGCCACTCCCCTGCTCCTTAAGTGGCGTCACCTTGCCACCACACCATACTCCTTTTTGTACAAACAATTACAAGCAAATATTCTTAAGGCCTGCTTCAACCAGAGTGCCCAAAAAGTAAAATTTCACCAAGGCTCTGGCTTGACCCCGAGTCTCCCCAGGACCCCCAGACACATCCAAAAGACAAGCAGAACAAGCCAAACACACAGAAAAACATAAAATGTAGAACCCCTAATTCTAGGATGTTACAATGCTAGATCTACTCTTAAACAGGGAATATTCCTCCACTGCCTAAGCACATCAATACTTGAATCAATATCCTGAAATACTAAAACAAGAATTAAGAACACATAGTTAAGAACAAATCAAGTATTTATCATATAGTTTAGAAAACAATAACAAGATCCGTCTTAGGTTTCATCCCCCTCAGGTATCTGAGGGGTTTAGTTCATAATCATAAAAGAATACATCTTAGAAGAAAAGATAAAACAAAACATAAGAAAACCCTAAAAGCCCCTGAAGGAATTGAAGGAGAGATCCTCCGTCTTGAGTATGATTTTGGCTTCTTGAGATGAATCAACTGGCTTTCTTCGAGTAAATCCCACAATTCTAACCTCTCTGGCTTGGCTCCTTGGCCTAGCTGGACGCCCCCTCAAGGTTGGCCTATAGGGTGTTTATATAGGCTTTTGGAATGTCTTTCTTTGCCTCTAAGTACCCTATTCTGAGTGAAATTCCTCTTTGTCATGGCAGGGACACGCCCGTGCAACATGCCCGTGTGAATCGAATCCAAGCCGTGGTCGAGCCTGCTAAAGGGGCACGACCGTGTGGCTTGGGCCCAGGCCGTGTTGATTTCCTACTTTGGCCCATTTCGTCCGTTTTTATCCCATTTCTCGTTCTTTTCGACCTTTTATGCTCTCCTAAGTATAAAACATGAAATTAAAGGATTAGGAGCATCAAATTCCACAAATCAAGGGATTAATCATCCAAAAAGTATGCTAAATATGGGATTAAAATATGAATATATTACGGTTTATCAAATACCCCCACACTTAAGAATTTGCTTGTCCTCAAGCAAAATTATCAATTCACAATTAAAATTAGCTCCCCTTAATTCATAATCTTCATCAATAATGTTTCATCATAATCCATAGGTAATTCATACATGGATAATTTAACCAGAAGGTTCCTAAAGATTCAAACAATCAAAGTCATAGTTTTTATAGCATGAAAACATAGGTGTTTCTCCTCATCTAAAAAATTACCTTTAATTCAAAATCGACAAAAATTGACATTCTCACTAAAGGTTCACTCAAATCACTCAAAGTGTTTAAGGTTCAAAAATAAACACTCATAAGTCAAACATGAAAAGTTAATCCCATAGGCTTGCATGAAAATCAAATCTCCACCACTATAATATGAGATGATACACAAATCAAAAGGTCTTTATAAAGGGTTGTAACGGGGCTTGGGTTAAAGGTGTGGATAAAGGCTTGAATTAGAGGGTTAAAAATTGAGATTGACCCGACAAATTACCTAATTAGAACAACGAACTGATAATGAATAATTACATCAATTGAGAACCTAATACTAATAACATGAGCTTCTTCTCAAATTTTGAAATTAACTGCTTAAGCTCCAATAACAAAGAAGTAATAATGAATAGATTCCTAATAAATAATTTTTTTGAGAACAAATCAAGTAATAAAAGATGGATTCAACTACTGAAATGAATAAAATAATTAGGCAACCGATCAAATCAAATCTCGATATAAGGGTGTCAAAAGAAATGGTGATAACAAATACAAAGTGGGTTTTGGGTTAATATTAATAGGTGAGTTAAGGAATGGTTGTTAGGATTCAAAGGGGTTCACTAAGGGTTAATTGTGAAGGTAGGCTTTTAGTGGAGTAAGTGGATTAAAACCTAAGTGCCTTTATCATCTTTGTATATCAAATCAAAGGTGTGGTCTCGACATGTATAATCGAATCAAGTTCTAGAATAACAAATCAATGTTGACACACTCATAATCAATAAAGTGAGCACAAAAAATGTATGCTCTAAGAGACTCAAGATCTCACAAGAATTAAGGGCTTTTGATATCAACCTTGTAAATTTCAAACTTCAAAGTAATAGTTAGATTCAGGTAGACAACCTAACAAAATTTTTGAAAATAGACTCATCATGCTTGATTCTCTAGTCCCCTAAAGTTTAAATCATCACTGCACAATTAACTATGACTTAATCCAAAACATATCAATAAAAATCATAAATCAAAGGAAATTTCATCCTAATAGTAACATGAGTAAATTACTTAAGAACAAGACATAATTCAGGATTTGAGAATAATGCAAAAAGTTAGGCACTTTTGAGATTCACCCCCCATACTTAAGATGTACATTGCCCTTAATGTAAAAAGATAGATATAGATACAGAAAATCAAAAGATAGGGGGAGAAGTGAAACTTCCTGAATTTAGGATGGGTTCGTTGAGTTGGAAGTGTGGAAACTTGATTCAGAGGTGAATGATAAGTTGGAGGAGGCGTCTCTGGTGGTGGTATGGTGGCTGGGAGTTGGTGGAAGAAGGATTTGGGGAGAAGGTGAGAAGAAGGGGGAGTCTTAAATAAGAAACAAGGACCTGGTGCTGTCCACGCCCGTGTGTTGTGGGCGTGTTCGGTCACACGGCCGTATCGCACGGCCGTGTGGTGGCTCGTTCGTTTCTCCCACGCCTGTGTAGAGGTCTCCACGCCCATGTCTCTTTCTCAATGTCGACCACAGCCTCAAAGCACGGGCATGTCTCATACCCGTGTGACTTCCTCAGTGTCGGCCACGGCCATATCGCACGGCCGTGGCAATTTATAGCCGTTCGTGATCTAGGGATTTTTTGTCCTTGGCTCGTACGACCTTTGCCATGCCAGTGTGTAAATCCGTGATGCCCACACGGCCACGGCCATGCCCGTGGGCAAGGCCGTGTGGCAAGGAAAGCTATGCTTTATTTACTTTGGTTAGTTTTTAGTTAGGTACTAAAAATCAAAGATATGAAAATAAAGGGGGTTAGTGCTCGGGTTTCCTCCTGAGAAGCGCTTATTTAAAGTCTTAAGCTAGACTTACCTTTTATTCGCACACAGACGAACAATTCGGTAAATTTCTTAAAATTTTAAAGAAATTACATATTAACTTACCATTTCTCGAAGCTCTTTCGCAGATGCCAGATTCGAGGAAATTTTTAAAAGAGCTTTTGACAAACAAGCGGAAGTTAGACAAAAAGTCGCATGTGGAACTAACTTCCGCTTGTTTGTCAAAAGCTCTTTTAAAAATTTCCTCGAATCTGGCATCTGCGAAAGAGCTTCGAGAAATGGTAAGTTAATATGTAATTTCTTTAAAATTTTAAGAAATTTACCGAATTGTTCGTCTGTGTTGTCTTTCTTCATCGCATCAGGGTATGGTATACGAGGTTGGTACTCTTTAATTACCGGTTTTAGTTTGTCATGGTTCACCTCAACCTTACCTTCCTCTACCACATTCTCTTGCCTTAAATTTGGCTCATCTAACCCTACACTATCATCAGTTTTTATGGCTTGAATTTGCTCCTTTGGGTTAGTCTCAATGTTGCTTGGTAGGCCTCCTTGCGGTCGTTCAGAGATCATCTTAGCAAGTTGCCCTAACTGGTTCTCGATCCCTTTAATCGATGCTTGTTGATTTTTGAGTGTTGTCTCGGTGTTCTGGAAACGTGTTTCTGACATCGCTATGAATTTTGTCAGCATCTCCTCAAGGTTCGGCTTCTTCTCCTATGGGTAGGGCTGTTGTTGGAAGTTTGGAGGGGGTCTGATTTCCTTGACCACCCCATAATTATAAGTATTGGGGTGGTTCCTCCAACCTGGATTATAAGTATTACTATAAGGGTTATTTTGAGATCTAAAATTGTTACCCACATAGTTCATTTGTTCGCCTTTCATGCCATGTCCGTAGGGTGGGTACTCAGGATTCGCCACACCTCCACTTGTTTCGCACTGCATTATCGGATGTACCTACGAAGAACACAAACCATCAATCTTTTTGTTTAACATCTCTACCTGATTTGATAGCATGGTTACTGCGTCCAGGTTGAAAACTCCGGCTATTTTTGTTGGCCTTGTCCTTGTGACTTGCCACTGATAGTTATTTAGTGACATCTCCTCTATAAACTCGTAGGCCACTTCAAGAGTTTTTTTTTTCAGCGTTCCACCGGCGGCTGAATCGATCAATTGCCTCGTTGAGGGGTTCACACCGTTGAACAAGGTTTGAACCTAAAGCCACAAAGGTAGCCCATGGTGAGGGCACCTTCTCAACAAATCCTTGTATCTCTCCCATGCATCGTATAGTGTTTCTAGATCCATCTGCACAAAAGAAGAGATATCATTCCTCAACTTGGCCGTTTTGGCCGGTGGAAAATATTTTAAGAAGAATTTTTCGGTCATTTGATCCCATGTAGTGATTGACCCTCGTGGAAGAGAATTCAACCACTGTTTGGCTTTATTTCTCAAAGAAAAGGGAAACAACCTAAGATGGATGGCATCATCAGAAACGCCACTTATTTTGAAAGTATCGCAAAATTCTAGGAAATTCGCCAAGTGTGTGTTAGGATCCTCATCCTGCAAACCATCAAACTGAACAAATTGTTGTATCATCTGTATAGTGTTAGGTTTCAATTCAAAATTATTTGCAGCAATAGCAGGTCTAACAATACTTGACTCAGTTCCTGTTAAATTAGGTTTAGCATAATCATAAATAGTTCAAGGAGAATGATTTTTGGCCACCTCTGGAGGTAGCGGGTTATTCTCAGCCATCTCTTCGGTAGTATTGGATTCGTCTTCATGCTCTTCTCATATGTAATTTAAGCTTCGCCTTATTTCTCTACGATTTTTACGAACGATACCTTCAATATCACTATCGTAAATTAAGGGTCCTGTCGGGTTCCTTCTAGTCATAAACTAGGGGTACTTGCTAGGAACAAAATAAAAGAAGAAAAATTAGCAAAGCTAAAAACAAAATAAAAGTAAATCACAAAAATAAAAATGGCTAAAGTAATAAAAATTAAGCGTTCTTAATATTTTAGTTCCCCGGCAACGGCGCCAAAAACTTGATCGTGTGTCGAGAGTCTTAATATTTATATAATGAATGATCTAGCCTAGAAACTAACTATCACCACGATTGAGGCAAGTGCACCTATCGAACAGTAGCATAGCTTAGTGGCAAGACTGGATTGTCGAACCCAAAGGAACCAAAAGTACTAATACTGACCTTCTTTTTAATATTTAGCCTAAGAATTAAGCGGTTTGTTGTTTATTCTAAAATTAACTAACTACTAAGCTAAAGAAGCTAAGACACAGAGAATGAATTGGGGAAAATACTTGTGAGAAAAACCAATTGATTAAGACGATACCCAAGGAAGAATCCACTTAGACCTCACTTATTATTTAACTCTGAACCAGACAATTTATTCACTTGGCTTGATCCGTAGGATTCCTTAATTTATATTAATACCTCTCTCGAGGCTACTAAAGTCTAACCCTAGGTTGAATAATTGAAATCTCTTTCTAATTAAAACCCCTAGGATTACATTAACTCGATCTATGGACTCCCATATTAGGTTTGACCCTAATCCGGTAGATTTTCGTCATCCTATCTCTAGGGTTGCGATCAACTCCGCTTAACTATGCTAGATCTACTCTTAAATAGGGAATATTCCTCCACTTCCTAAGCACATCAATACTTGAATCAATATCCTGAAATACCAAAACAAGAATTAAGAACACGTAGTTAAGAACAAATCAAGTATTTATCATATAGTTTAGAAAACAATAACAAGATCCGTCTTAGGTTTCATCCCCCTCAGGTATCTGAGGGGTTTTGTTCATAATCATAAAAGAATACATCTCAGAAGAAAAGATAAAACAAAACATAAGAAAACCCTAAAACCCCCTGAAGGAATTGAAGGAGAGATCCTCTGTCTTGAGTATGATTTCGGCTTCTTGAGATGAATCAATTGGCTTTCTTCGAGTAAATCCCACAATTCTGACCTCTCTGGCTTGGCTCCTTGGCCTAGCTGGATGCCCCCTCAAGGTTGGCCTTTAGGGTGTTTATATAGGCTTTTGGAATGTCTTTCTTTGCCTCTAAGTACCCTATTCCGAGTGAAATTCCTCTTTGTCACGATAGGGACACACGTGTGCAACACGCCCATGTGAATCGAATCCAAGCTATGGTCATGCCTGCTAAAGGGGCACGGCCGTGTGGCTTGGGCCCAGGCCGTGTTGATTTCCTACTTTGGCCCATTTGGTCCATTTTTAGCCCGTTTCTCGTTCTTTTCGACCTTCTATGCTCTCCTAAGTATAAAACATGAAAATAAAGGATTTGGAGCATCAAATTCCAAAAATCAAGGGATTAATCATCCAAAAAGTATGCTAAATGTGTGATTAAAATATGTTTATATTACGATTTATCATTATGGTTGATAAACCATAAAAGTAACATATTTTAATCCCACATTTAGCATACTTTTGGATGATTTATCCCTTGATTTATGCAAAAAGGTGCTCTTAATCCTTTCTTTTCATGTTTTATACTCAGAAAAGCACCGGAGGATGGAAAGAATGAGAAACGAGCTCAAAACGGACCAAATTGGGCCAAAGTGAAAATCGACACGGCCTGGATTTGAGCCAACACGGCCGTGTCTCCTTGATAGACTAGAACACGGCCTGATCACGATTTATGCGGGCGTGTGCAATGGTCGTGTCCCTGTCGTGGAGAAGAGCAATTTCACTCGGAAAAAGGATACTTAGGGGCAAAGAAACCTATTTCAAAAGCCTATATAAACACCCTAAGTATAACCTAGAAGAGGGCGGTGAGCTAGGCCAAATAGCCGAGCCAAAAAGGTCAGATTTGTGGGAAACACTCAAAGATAGACAGTTGATCCATCTCAAGACGCCGAAATTCTACTCAAGATGGCGGATCTCTCCTTCAATTCCTTCGAGGGGTTTTAGGGATTTCTTATGTTTTGTTTTATCTTTCCTTCGAGATGTTTTCTTTATTATTATGAACTAAACCCCTCAGATACACGAAGGGGATGAAACTTAGATGAATCTTGTTATCGTTTCTTTGAACTATATGATAAATACTTGATTTGTTCTTAATTATGTGTTCTTAATTCTTGTGTTAATATTTCCGGATATTGATTCAAGTTTGATGTGCTTAGGTGGAGGAGCAAAAGTCCTGCTAAGAGTAGATCTAGCATAATTAAGCGAGTTGATCGCGCGCCTAGAGATAGGGTGACGAGATTTTGCCAGATTAGGGTGAAACCTAATATGGGAGTCCATAGATCGAGTTAATGCAATTCTAGGGATTTTAATTAGAAAGAGATTTCAATTAATCAACCTAGGGTTAGACGTTATTCGCTTCGAGAAAGGGTTTAATATACATTAGGGAGTCTTACGGATCAAGTCAAGTGAATAAATCGTCTGCAGTTGAGTTAGATAACAAGTGAAGTCTAGGTGGATTCTTCCTAAGGGTATCATCTTAATCAACCGAGTTTTTCCAACAAAGATTTCCCCAATTCATTCTTTTTGTCTTTAAGGTCTTTAACTTAGTAGTTAGTTAAATTTAGATTAAATAACAACTTCACTTATTTTAGGCTAGATAATAAAAAGAAAGTTAGTATTAGTACTTTTGGTTCCTTTGGGTTCGACAATCCTGTCTTACCTAAGCTATACTACTCGCTCGATAGGTGCACTTGCCTCAATCGTTGTTATAGTTAGTTCCAGTGTTCGATCATTATAAATTTAAAACTCAAATCAACGATCAAGTTTTTGGCGCCATTGTTGGGGAACTAAAATATTAAGAAAGCTCAATTTTTATTACTTTAGCCATTATTTTCTACAATTTACTTTTATTTTTATTTTTGTTTTGTTTTTAATCGTATAAATTTTTCTTTCTTTCTTTTCCTAGCGGTAGCTCTAGTTTATGACTAGAAGGAACCCAAGAGGACCACTAGTATACGATAGTGATATTGAAGCTACCGCTCGCAGGAATCGCAGAGAAATTAGGCGAGCCCAAAATTACACGTAAAAGAGCGAGAAGGCGCATCCAATCCTACTCAAGGGATGGACGAAATAATCCACCACCACAAGATGTGGCGAGAAAATAATGCTCACAGCGTGCTATGTATGATTATGCTAAACCTCATTTAACAGGAGCGTAATCAAGTATTGTTAGGTTATCATTTGTGAAGTCAGAGTTTTAAAATTTATAATGAGAATGATCGAACCTGGAAACTAACTATGACAACGATTGAGGCAAGTGCACCTATCGAGCAATAGTATAGCTTAGGCAAGACCGGATTGTCGAACCCAAAGGAAATAAAAGTACTAATACTAACTTTCTTTCTATTATTTAGCCTAAAATAAGTGAAGTTGTTTATTAATCTAAATTAACTAATTTCTAAGCTAAAGACGCAAAGACAAAAAGAATGAATTGGGGAAATACTTGGGAAAAACTCAGTTGATTAAGACGATACCCTTAGGAAGAATCCACCTAGACTTCACTTGCTATCTAACACTGAACCAGACGATTTATTCACTTGACTTGATCCGTAGGACTCCCTAATTTATATTAATCCCTCTCTCGAGGCGAATAACGTCTAATCCTAGGTTGATTAATTGAAATCTCTTTCTAATTAAAACCCCCAGAATAACAGTAAATCGATCTATGGACTCCCATATTAGGTTTCACCCTAATCTGGCAAAATCTCGTCACCCTATCTCTAGGCGCACGATCAACTCTACTTAATTATGCTAGATCTACTCTTAAGCAGGGACTTTTGCTCCACCATCGAAGCACATTCAACATGAATTAATATCCGTGAAATATCAACATAAGAATTAAGCACACATAATCAAGAACAAATCAAGTATTTATCATATAGTTCAGAAAACAGTAACAAGATTCATCTAGGTTTCATCCCCCTTTAGGCATCTAAAGGGTTTAGTTCATAATAATAAAGAAAAACATCTCAGAAGAAAAGATAAAACAAAACATAAGAAATCCATAAAACTCCCTGAAGGAATTGAAGGAGAGATCCTCCGTCTTGAGTAGAAATCCGGCTTCTTGAGATGGATCAACTGGCTATCCCTTCAGAGTTTCCCACAAATCTTACCTTTTCGGCTCGGCTCCTTGGCCTAGCTAACTGCCCTGACAAAAGCCCTGGGAGAAGGCTTATGCCGAACTCCCCGAATAAGTTGCCCCCTAGGGTGTTTATATAGGCTTTGAGATGCCTTACTTGGCCTCCAAGTATCCAAATTTGAGTGCAATTCCTATTTGGGGGTTTAATTAGACTTTGGAGTGTGTTTCTTTTCCTCCAAGCATCCAAATCTGAGTAAAACTCTTCTTGGCCGCGGTAGGGACACGCCCATGGCACACCCCCGTGTGAATCGTGGCCAGGCCGTGTGGACTCCTTTCATGAGGCACGACCGTGTGGTCTTGGGCCCAGGCCGTGTCGATTTTGTGATCTGGCCCATTTGGCCCGTTTTGAGCCCGTTTCTCGTTCTTTTTATTCTTGGGTGCTTTCCTGAGTATAAGACATGAAAAGAAAGGATTAAGAGCACCTTTTTACATAAATCAAGGGATAACTCATCCAAAAGTATGCTAAATGTGGGATTAAAATATTTTACTATTTCAGTTTATCAAATACCCCCACACTTAAGCTTTTGCTTGTCCTCAAGCAAAATTCTCAACTTACAATTAAAATGAACTTTCTATAATTCATAATTCCTATCAACAATGTTTCATCATAATTCATAGATAATTTATACATGGATAATTCAATTCAAAGAGTTTTAAGGATTCAAACAATCTAAGTCATAGATTTGTAGCTCAAAATTATAGGCGTCTCCCCTTATCTAAATAATTACCTTTAATTCAAAATCGACAAGGATTGACATCCTCACAAAAGATTCACTCAAATCACTCAAAGTGTTTAAGGTTCAAAATTTAGGCACTCAAAAGTCGAACATGAAAAGTTAATCCCATAGGCTTGCCTGAAAATCAAATATCCACCACTATAATATGAGATGATGCACAAATCAAAAGGTCTTTGTCAGGGTTGTAACGGGGCTAGGGTTAAGATATGGTTAAAGGCTGAATTAGAGGGTTAGAATCGAGATTGAATTGATAAATTACCTAACTAGATACAATAAACTGAATAATTACATAATGGATTGAAACTTTAAACTAATAATACGAGCTTCTTCTTCAATATTTGGAATTCAAACGTATAAGCTCACTTAATCACAAAACTAGTAATGAATAATGACTATACTTCGATTTTTTTTTCAAGAACGAATCATAAATATATAACAATGGATAAATTACTAAAATAAAAACATAGTTAGGCTATTAATCAAATCAAATCTCGATATAAGGGTAGTCAAAAGGAATGGGGATAACAAAAACAAAGGGTTTTGGGTTAATATTAGTGGTTATGTCAATAAAAAGGGTTGTTAGGATTAAAAGGGGTTCACTAGGGCTTAATTGTGAAGGTAGGCTTTTAATGGAGTTAGTGGGTTAAAACCTAGGTGCCTTAATCATCTCTGTATATCAAATCATATATGTGGTCTCGATATGTATAAACGAAGCAAGTTCTAGAATAACAAATCAATGTTGACATACTCATAATCAATAAAGTGAGCATGAAAAAGAATATATGCTCTATAAGGCTCAAAATCTCACAAAATTTATGGGTATTTTGATGTCAACCTCATAAATTTCAAACTTCAAAGTAACATTCAAATTCAGGTGGACAACCTAGAAAATTTTTAATTTCTGAAAAATAGACTTATCATGCTTGATTCTCTAGTATTCTTAGAATTTAATTATCAATGCACAATTATCAATGACTTAATTTAAAACACATCAATAAAAATCATAAATCATGGAATTTTCATCCTACTTAGTAATATGAGAAAATTACTTAAAAACAAGACTAAATTCAGGGATTTGAGAATAATGCAAAAAGTTTAGCACCTAATTTCAGGAATTTGAGAATAATGAAAAAAAAAATTAGGCACCTTTTTAGGTTGTTCACCCCCCACACTTAAGATGTACATTGCCCTTAATGTACAAAGATAGATAATAGCAAAATAAAATCATAAAATCATAAGATATGGAGAGAAGTGAAACTTCCTGAATTTTGGATGAAGTTAATGAAAAGAAACCGGATAGGATTGGAGGTGAACGTGGGGAAGCGCCTCGAACCGTTTGAACTTGAATCCTCAAAGTAGCCGGTCTGATTTTATTGTATCCTAAGCTAAATCTAAATGGTATGAAGAATAAGAAGAAAATAATAAAGAAAATAAAAATAAAAATAGAAGTAAATAAAAATAAGAATAAAAGTAAATAATGGAAAATGAAAGAAGAAAGGCAACTGAACAAGAAAAAGGAAGAATGGGGGTCTAAATAGCGATTATGGATCTGGTGGTTGCCCCCGCCCTTATACCTTCCTGTGATGGCCACACGGCCAGGGCCACGGCCGTGTGTAAGGCCGTGTGGTATGGAAATCTGTACTTTGGTTAGTTTATGGTTAGGTGCTAAAAGGAAAAATAAAAGTAAAAATAAAAAAATGTAAAAATTAATGGGGTTAGTGCTCGGGTTGCCTCCCGAGAAGCGCTCGTTTATAGTCTTAAGATAGACTTTACCTCTCATTCGTATTGTCATGGTGGTTTGAGGAGGTGAAAATCCTTTCTCATGCAATCAATTCGGTTGTGGATATAAAGTTTAAATCGAGTAGTGTTTACCTTAGAAGTGCTAAATTTAGGATTAGTTACCTCGACTGTTCCATCTGGGAAGATTTTGAGTACCTGATCTCCTATCTTAAGCTGGGTTGTCCCATCGTTAAGTTTCTCGTGGAGTTGCCTCGTTTTTGCTTCGTGTATTTTTAGTCTCTCCTTGAAGTGTGTCTTCCATTCGTCTAGTTCATCGATCCGAAGCTTTCGTTCCTCATGGACTCATAATACCAAGTGTTGAGTTTCGAGTCAGATCGGATACTATTTGAATCAGGGTAGTAATAGTTGACGTAGTCCTTAACCAGTCTCTTAATGGCTGACCATATAAGTAACCCATCGTTGGCATATGGGTAGTCTTCTATAAGCAATTTTATGCCATGCGGCTCAGTTGGCTTAGTTCTTCTTTATTGACACGAGGTCTAGGATCTACCATCTGCGAAAGAGCTTCAAGAAACGGCAAGTTAATATGGAATTTCTTTGGAAGTTTAAGAGACTTATCGAATTCTTCCTCTGTGTGGTCTTTCTTTGTCGCATTGGGGTATGGCGCACGAGCTTGGTACTCTGTAATTACCGGGTTTGGTAAATCCTGGCTTACCTCAACCTTACCTCCACTCACCACAGGCTCTTGCCTTGGGTCAGATTCCACTAACCTTTCACTGTCATGAGCTGTGACGGCTTGAATTTGCTCTTTTGGGTTAGTTTCAGTGTTGCTTGGCAAGCTTTCTTGTAGTTGTTCGGAAATCAGCTTCGCAAGTTGTCCAACTGACTTAGTAATTTCCCCAACTGACTTAGTAAGTTCCCCAACTTGGTTCTTGATCCCTTCAATCGATGTTTGTTGGTTTTTAAGTGTTGTCTCAGTGTCTTGGAGACGGGTATCTGTGGCTGCCATGAATTTTTTCAGCATCTCTTCAATGTTCGACTCCTCTTCCTGTTGGTGAGGTGGTTGTTGAAAATCTGGAGGAAGTTCCGGTCTTTGGCTATTTTGATCATCCCACAAGAAATTGGGATGGTACCTCCAACCTGCATTATAAGTGTCATTATAAAAATTATTTTGTGGTCTAGAATAGTTACCCGTATAGTGAGCTTGCTCATTTTCCCTGCCATATCCATAGAGTGGGTACTCAGGATTCGCCACGCCTCCTAAATTCGAATCATATTGTATTTCTGGGTGTACCTGCGAGAGACTGGTGACCACGTCGAGGTTGAAGACATTGGCTGCTTTAGTAGGAATTGTCCTTATCGCTTGCCACTGATAATTATTCAGTGCCATCTTCTCTATAGACTAAAATTATCTGCCAAAAGCAAAATAGAGGAAAAATTAGCAAAGTAAAAAAATAATAAAAATAAAAATAAATTGCAAAAAATTTAAAAAAAATGGCTAAAGTAATAAAAATAGAGCTTTCTTAATATTTTAGTTTCCCCGGCAACGGCGCCAAAAACTTGATCGCTGTGAAGTCAGTGTTTTAAAATTTATAATGAGAATGATAGAACCTGGAAACTAACTATGACAACGATTAAGGCAAGTGCACCTATCGAACAGTAGTATAGCTTAGGCAAGACCGGATTGTCGAACCCAAAGGAACTAAAAGTACTAATACTAACTTTCTTTCTATTATTTAGCCTAAAATAAGTGAAGTTGTTTATTAATCTAAATTAACTAATTACTAAGCTAAAGACGCAAAGACAAAAAGAATGAATTGGGGAAATACTTGGGAAAAACTCAGTTGATTAAGACGATACCCTTAGGAAGAATCCACCTAGACTTCACTTGTTATCTAACACTGAACCAGACGATTTCTTCACTTGACTTGATCCGTAGGACTCCCTAATTTATATTAATCCCTCTCTCGAGGCGAATGACGTCTAACCCTAGGTTGATTAATTGAAATCTCTTTCTAATTAAAACCCCTAGAATAGCAGTAAATCAATCTATGGACTCCTATATTAGGTTTCACCCTAATCCGAAAAAATCTCGTCACCCTATCTCTAGGCGCGCTATCAAATCCGCTTAATTATGCTAGATCTACTCTTAAGCAGAGACTTTTGCTCCACCAACTAAGCACATTCAACATGAATTAATATCCGTGAAATATCAGCACAAGAATTAAGCACACATAATCAAGAACAAATCAAGTATTTATCATATAGTTCAGAAAACAGTAACAATATTCATCTAGGTTTCATCCCCCTTCAGGTATCTGAAGGGTTTAGTTCATAATAATAAAGAAAAACATCTCAGATGAAAAGATAAAACAAAACATAAGAAATCCCTAAAACTCCCTGAAGGAATTGAAGGAGAGATCCTCCGTCTTGAGTAGAATTCCGGCTTCTTGAGATGGATCAACTGGCTATCCCTTGAGAGTTTCCCACAAATCTGACCTTTTCAGCTCGGCTCCTTGGCCTAGCTAACTGCCCTGACAAAAGCCCTGGCAGAAGGCTTCTGCCGAATTCCCCGAATAAGTTTCCCCCCTAAGGTGTTTATATAGGCTTTGAGATGCCTTACTTGGCCTCAAAGTATCCAAATTTGAGTGCAATTCCTATTTGGGGGTTTAATTAGACTTTGGAGTGTGTTTCTTTGCCTCCAAGCATCCAAATCCGAGTAAAAATCCTCTTGGCCGCGGCAGGGACACGCCCATGCCACACGCCCGTCTGAATCGTGGCCAGGCCGTGTGGACTCCTTTCATGAGGCACGGTCGTGTGCTCTTGGGCCCAGGCCGTGTCGATTTCGTGATCTGGCCCATTTGGCCCGTTTTGAGCCCGTTTCTCATTCTTTTTATTCTTGGGTGCTTTCCTGAGTATAAGACATGAAAAGAAAGGATTAAGAGCACCTTTTTACATAAATCAAAGGATAACTCATCCAAAAGTATGCTAAATGTGGGATTAAAATATGTTACTATTTCAGTTTATCATTAGGCCTGCTATAGCTGCTAATAATTTTGAATTAAAGCCTAACACTATACAAATGATTCAACAATTTGTTCTGTAACATCCTGAATTTTTGGGCCTATGCATTTAATGGGTGAATATGTGTAATGAGTTAATTTGAGCATTAGGGGTCCAAATTGGGCTCAGGATTGGGCTGAAGCCTTAGTTAAATTTTTGTTTGGGCACTATAGGGTTTAAAAGGTGGTATCTGAGTTTAAAATATCAAAATGGGCTTGTGGCCCAGTGGTCAGTGGCGCCACTTAGGGAGCAAGGAGGTGACGCCACACAAGGGAGTAAGGGGCCCAAATTTAAGTTACATGGAGCCCAACTCTTTTAATTTAAGTTAGCTAAATTTCGGCATTAGGGTTAGGTAGAGTGGACGGCAACAAGGCTCAAAAATAGGAGGATTTATGTGAATGGGATAATGTAGATAATATAGTTGATAATAAGGAAGGAAAAAAAGGAGAAAAGATAGGAGCTATCTACAAGGCTAGGAGTTGGCCGAAATTCCATCACCTAGAGAAGTGAAGAAATCAGTTTCTTTATGGCAAAGGGGGTACTCAATTTTCCCTTTTTATTTGATTAATTTTTAGTTATCAGGAAGGGCACTTTCGGTTTTTCATAGGTGAGTGCCAAAATTTCTATAAATAGGGAGGGTTCTCTTCTTTATTTTTCGGCATTTAGGGTTTCCACCTTTTCTTTCTCTTCTTACTTCTAAAAGCTGAAAACCCCATTATTCTTTTCTCTTCTTTCTCCTAAAAGCCGAAAACTCCATTATTCTCTTCTTTCTTCTAAAAGCTGAAAACCCCATTATTCTTTTCTCTTCTTTCTCCTAAAAGCCGAAAAATCCATTATTCTCTTCTTTCTTCTAAAAAGCCAAAAGCCGAAAACTCCATTATTCTTTTCTCTTCTTTCTTCTAAAAGCCGAATCTCTATAGATTTCTTCAAATCATCTTCTCTTGATCTTCTCTAAAAAACCAGAATCTCTAAGGGGTAGTCAAATTCTCTCAAGTTAAGGTGAGTGCCGATTTTCCTATCTCTTCAATCTCTCTTTCGATTTTTAAGAGACAAGGCCGAATGGCCGATTGGTTGTTAAGGTTTCTTTGAATGAAGCTAATATTTCCTCTCTTTTTGCGTTTGGGCGGCATTCCGAGATTTGAAGGAAACTGATCATCTAGATTTAAAAGCCGAAATCGCTAGTCTCTAATTTTGGGATTTTAAGGTAAGGTGATTTTCCCTAGATTTTCAATAGATTCGTTCATCGCATGCGAGATCTTAACTTTATGATGTGGATTAACGATCATATGTTGTGATAGTAGTTCGACAAGGACTTGTGATGGAATTAAATATGGATCGAAAAAGGAGAGAATCCTAAGTTTAAGAAACGAAATGTGTGTCGATGACGTGATTGGCCACCAGGTTGTGGATCGGCTTCTGAACAACACCTTAGGCAAGTAGCAGTTGTATCGACTTCTGATAGTGTCGACATAGAGAGTGTCGTTCTAACAGTAATCAAGTGTGTAGATCTCTAACACACAAATAATCTGTATGAATGTATATATATGTTTATGTTATGGGCGAAAAGCCGGATAATAGGCTGTGTAGACAGTCAAATAAAACCCTAAAATGGTTAGGCAAGGATTCCAGGTACGTAATCATAGAAATCTCTATGTGTATCGAAATATATGAAAACCTGTATGATTTTTTCTTTATGTGTGTATGCATAGGGTGGGATTATGATAATGAAGGGGAAGTCCATGATAGGTCACAATAGTGATCGGTGGTAGAAATCCCACGTTATATAAATGTTAGGTCACATGGTGATCGGTGGCTATGCCACGTTTAATGATTCCTGACTAACAGGAACAGGCAGTACGGCTGTCGTTATGGTGTGTAGCGGATGGAGGGTTGATTGTAGAAATCCCCGAGGTGTGATGGTTGGTACGGGCTGGTGTGTAGAGGATGGAATTCTAGGATGGGTTGGGCTATTCATCATTTCATCGTTGATCATGTAATTACGATTGTTGCCTCTATGTATGGGCCAAGGCCCATAATGTGTTTGTGGGCCTCAGGTCAGTGTTTTAGGGATTTATACACTGAGTCTTGGTGACTCACCCTATTATTTTTTCCTAACCTTTCAGATGAGCAGTAGATCGTGGACAAGGGAGCCGAGGCGGATTCGTGGGGCCAACAAGTCTTTTATTTATAAATTTCCATTTTATTTTAAGTTTAAATTTTGGAATTAATTGATGTAATAAGGCCTCCATCGCTTAGGTTATCAGTTGATACTTGTCAATGTTTATGTTTTTTCATTCATGATCAAGGACTTATGATTAAAAGAAATAAAAATGGGATTTTCACACATTATTTAAAATAACACTTGTTTTGGAAAAAAAATAAAATTTCAAAGATTTTCTACCAGTTCCACCTATTTAAAGATTATCTACAAAAACGACTAAGTTTTTCAAAATCATTCCAAGTAAAGTTTTTAACCTTAAAACCGTAGCATACCAGACCTGGTCGTAACGTTTGGGCCGGGTTTGGGGTGTTACATTTTGGTATCAGAGCCCAGTTCAAAACTCGGGCTGTGAAATGGGTCTAGTACTATTTTAAAGTTGATAAGAATTTAGAAAAGTTTGGGTTGAGAAATGGCCTTCGAGTCTACCAGCACCCGATCCACGCAGGTAAGTATTCTGAACTTTTGGATGTGATATGTATGTTGGGCTTGATGGGCTTGATGGACATAGGCTAGTATATTAGACATTGATGGACTTTAGGCTTAGTTTAAACAACTCTCTAAATTCATAAGATTTAATCCAACCAAACAAACACCGTGAACAAGTCATTTGAGACAGGTGTGGCAATAGGCATACGCATGTCTAGGATTGGATTCGGGGAGAGCTTGGTATTTAAGCGATCGTAGTGACTCACCTCCTCTTATTCACTGAATCCTACCAGTGCGTAGTGGTTGCTTCACCTTAGTCATGAGGACTTGTTGACGGCCAAAATTTATAACTAAAACCCGAAAGGGACCACCACTCTATTTTGTAAAACTACTAAATTACCCCGATTTATAAATAACCAAAATATCCTTGATTTGTAAAATTACTGAAATACCCCCAGATTGCAAAATTACCGAAATACCCTCAGATTGAAAAATTACCAAAATACCCTTATTTCGCAAAATCACCAAGGAACCCTATTTCAGAAAATTACAAAAATACCCCTGTAGGATAAATTACGAAAATACCTCTGGGTAGTGAAACGACAAAAATACCCTTAGGTGATGAATGTAAGTTCATGGATGCTACTTGTATGTTGATGTTTGATGATTGAATGTATGTGCTTCTTAGAACTAGGAGATACAGACTTGAGACTGAACCGTAGATATAATCACAAATTCGAGAGAACTACTCTTAAAACTACTATTCATAAGATTGTTCGGGGGTAATTAGTGGAAGAAATTAATAATTCATAAAATTTCTAATCAGATAAACGCGAATTGGTAGAATGAGTACAAGGGGTCGAGGACGACCGCCGCGTGGCCGTGGTAGGGGACGGAGATGCTCCAGATGCGAATGATGGTGCGCACCCTACCATAGTATACTAAGTGTTTATTTTGGCTTTAGAATTAGAGTGCTTGCAATGAAAGCATAGTGGTGAGACTTAGGTAGTATGATTACTAGTTAGTTGGAAATTTCGAGGACTAATTTCTTTAAGGGGTAGAACTCAGAACATCCTAAATTTTTGGGCCTACGCATTTAATGGGTGAATATGTGTAATGAGTTAATTTGAGCATTAGGGGTCCAAATTGGGCTCGATTAGGTGAAGCCTTAGTTAAATTTTTGTTTGGGCACTATAGGGTTTAAAAGGTGGTATCTGAGTTTAAAATATCAAAATGGGCTTGTGGCCCAAATGGTCGATGGCGCCACTTAGGGAGAAAGGAGGTGACGCCTTGGATAAGGGAGTAAGGGCCCAAATTTAAGTTACATGGAGCCCAACTCTTTTAATTTAAGTTAGCAAAATTTCGGGATTAAGGTTAGGTAGAGTGGACGGCAACAAGGCTCAAAAATAGGAGGATTTATGTGAATGGGATAATGTAGATAATATAGTTGATAATATGGAAGGAAAAAAAAAAGGAGAAAAGATAGGAGCTATCTACAAGGCTAGAGTTGGCAAATTTCATCACCTAGAGAAGTGAAGAAATTGGTTTCTTTATGGCAAAGGGGTGCCGAATTTTCCTTTTATTTGATTAATTTTTAGTTATCAGGAATGGCACTTTCGGTTTTTCATAGGTGAGTGCCGAAATTTCTATAAATAGGGAGGGTTCTCTTATTTATTTTTCGGTATATAGGGTTTCTACCTTTTCTTTCTCTTCTTACTTCTAAAAGCCGAAAACCCCATTATTCTTTTCTCTTCTTTCTCCTAAAAGCCGAAAACTCCATTATTCTCTTCTTTCTTCTAAAAAGTCGAAAGTCGAAAACTCCATTATTCTTTTCTCTTCTTTCTTTTAAAAGCCGAATCTCTATAGATTTCTTTGAATCATCTTCGCTTCTGATCTTCTCAAAAAGTCGGAATCTCTAAGGGGTAGTCGAATTCTCTGCGTTAAGGTGAGTGCCGATTTTCCTATCTCTTCAATCTCTCTTTCGGTTTTTAAGAGACAAGGCCGAATGGCCACTTGGTTGTTAAGGCTGCCGAATGAAGCTAATATTTCCTCTCTTTTGCGTTTGGGCGGCATTCCGAGATTTGAAGGAAACCTGATCATCTAGATTTAAAAGCCAAAAATCGCTAGTCTCCAATTTCGGGATTTTAAGGTAAGGTGATTTTCCCTAGATTTTCACTAGATTCGTTCATCGCATGCGAGATCTTAACTTTATGATGTGGATTAACGATCATATGTTGTGATAGTAGTTCTAACAAGGACTTGTGATGGAATTAAATATGGATCAGGCAAAGGAGAGAATCCCTAAGTTTAAGAAACGAGCTGTGTCAGCAGTACGGGATTGGCCACCAGCTTGTGGATCGGCTTCTGAACAACACCTTAGGCAAGTAGCAGTTGTATCGACTTACGACGAAGGTCGACATAGAGAGTGTCGTTCTAACGGTGTCAGTGTGTAGATCTCTAACACACAAATAATCTGTATGAATGTATATATATGTTTATGTTATGGGCGAAAAGTCGGATAATAGACTGTGTAGACAGTCGAATAAAACCCTAAAAGGATTAGGCAAGGATGCCAGGTACGCAATCATAGAAATCTCTATGTGTATCGAAATATATGAAAGCCTGTATGATGTTTTCTTTATGTGTGTATGCATGGGGTGGGATTATGATAATGAAGGGGAAGTGCATGATAGGTCACAATAGTGATCGGTGGTAGAAATCCCACGTTATATAAATGTAAGGTCACATGGTGATCGGTGGCTATGCCATGTTTAATGATTCCTGACTAACAGGAACAGGCAGTACGGCTGTCATTATGGTGTGTAGCGGATGGAGGGTTGATTGTAGAAATCCCCGAGGTGTGATGGTTGGTACGGGCTGGTGTGTAGAGGATAGAGTTTTAGGATGGGTTGGGCTATTCATCATTTACTGTTGATCATGTAATTACGATTGTTGCCTCTATGTATGGGCCAAGGCCCATAATGTGTTTGTGGGCCTCAGGTCAGTGTTTTAGGGATTTATACACTGAGTCTTGGTGACTCACCCTATTATTTTTTCCTAACCTTTCAGATGAGCAGTAGATCGTGGACAAGGGAGCCGAGGCGGACTCGTGGGGCCAACAAGTCTTTTATTTATTAAATTTCCGTTTTATTTTAAGTTTAAATTTTAGAATTATTTGATGTAATAAGGCCTCCATCGCTTAGGTTATCAGTTGATACTTGTCAGTGTTTATGTTTTTTTCATTCATGATCAAGGACTTATGATTAAAATAAATAAAAATGGGATTTTCACACATTATTTAAAATAACACTTGTTTTGGAAAAAAAATAAAATTTCAAAGATATTCTACCAGTGCCACCTATTTAAAGATTATCTACAAAAACGACTAAGTTTTTCAGAATCATTCCAAGTAAAGTTTTTAACCTTAAAACCGTAGCATACCAGATCTGGTCGTAACGTTTGGGCCGGGTTTGGGGTGTTACATGTTCAATTTGATGGTTTACAGGACGAAGACCCAAATACTCATATAGCTAATTTTTTAGAGTTCTGTGATACCTTCAAAATAAATGGCGTTTCTGATGATGTCATCCGTCTTCGGTTATTTCCCTTTTCATTAAGGAGTAAAGCCAAACAGTGGTTAAACTCGTTACCACGAGGGTCAATCACTACATGGGATCAAATGAGCGAAAATTTTTTATTAAAATATTTCCCACCGACCAAAATGGCCAAATTACGCAATGATATCTCTTTTTTTGTGTAGATGGATTTAGAGACATTATACGACGCATGGGAGAGATACAAGGATCTCTTGAGAAAGTGTCCGCACCATGGTTTACCCTTTTCGCTCCAAGTCCAAACTTTCTATAACGGTGTAAACCCCTCAACGAGGCAACTAATTGATTCAGCTACCGGTGGAACCCTGAACAACAAAACTCCTGAAGCAGCCTACGAGTTTATTGAAGAGATGTCACTGGATAACTATCAGTGGCAGGTTACAAGGACAAAACCAACAAAATCAGCCGGAGTTTTCAACCTCGACGCAGTAACCATGCTATTAACACAGGTAGAGATGATGAATAAAAAGCTTGATAGTTTGTGTTCTTCACAAGTACATCCAGTAATGCAGTGCGACGCAAGTGGAACTGTGGCGAATCCTGAGTACCCACCCTACCAACCGGGCATAGAAAGCGAACAGATGAACTATATAGGTAATAATTTCAGATCTAATAATAACTCTTATAGTAACACTTATAATCTAGGTTGGAGGAACCACCCAAATTTTTCATGGGGAGGACAAGGAAATCAAGGAATTTAAAGACAACAACCTCCTCAAAGTTTCCAAAATCAACACTATCCACAGGAAAAGAGACCGAGCCTTGAAGAGATGCTGAGAAAATTCATGGCAGCCATAGATAACCGTCTCCAAGACACTGAAACCACCCTTAAGAATCAACAGGCGTCAATTAAGGGGATCGAAAGTCAAGTTGGGGAACTTACTAAGACAGTTGGACAACTTGCAAAGATAATTTCCGAACGACCGCAAGGGTGTCTACCAAGCAACACTGAGATTAACCCAAAGGAGGAAATCCAAGCAATCACAGCTCATGATAGTATAAGGTTAGATGAACCCAATCCAATACAAGAAAACGAGGTAGAGAAAGGTAAAGTTGAGGTAACACAAGAAAAGCCAAAATCGGTAATCAAAAAGTACCAACCTCGCATTCTTTATCCAGAAACGATGAAGAGAGACGATACAGAGGAACAGTTCGGTAAGTTTCTTAAACTTTTAAAGAAATTATATATTAACTTACCGCTACTTGAAGCCCTTTCGCAGATGCCAGATTCTAGAAAATTTCTAAAAGAGCTTTTGACGAACAAGCGAAGGATAGACGAGGCATCACACGTGGAACTAAACGCAATGTGCTCGGCAATCTTGCAAAATAAACTACCACCGAAATTAAAAGATCCAGGGAGTTTTACGATTCCATGTTTAATGGGTAGTTTACTTATTGATAATGCATTAGCTGATTTAGGGGCAAGCATAAATGTCATGCCTTATGAATTGTTTAAACAACTAGGTCTAGGGAAACCCAAACAAACTAGGATGAGCATCCAACTAGCTGATAAAACTGTTAGAATTCCTAGGGGTATTATCGAAGATGTTCTTGTAAAAATTGATAAATTTGTTTTCCTAGTAGATTTTTTTGTCTTAGACATGGATGAGGATAATTCGATTCCCTTAATTTTAGGAATACCCTTATTAGCAACTGCTAGAACAAAAATTAATATTGGTACAGGAGAACTCATACTTCGTGTAGGTGACGAATCGATCAGTTTACAAGCTCTTGACTCGGCCAATATAACAATTGATGAAGGTGAGAAATTAAATTCAGTTGATAACCAAGTTGTTCAACTTTCACCACAGGAAACACCACAAGGTTACAAACCTGAGCCGAATCATAGACCCCATGACAACAAAGAAGAATTACATAAGGAACGAAGCCTTAGGGTCGACAAATTAGAAGAGTGGAAAACACAATTCAAAGAAGAACCGGAACCACACGAAGTAAAACCAAAGGAGCCCCCAGAAGAGCTCATAGGAACAACAAACCACTTCAAAATAGGAGACCAGGTACTGTTAGATAAAGCAGATCCTCGCCTCATCACATCAGACCTGAACACAAACGAAGAAATTCCTCTTGAGGTACACAATATTTTCCCATACGGAACAGTCGAGGTAAGTAATCCTATATTTGGTACTTTCAATATAAACGCTTCTTGACTTAAACTTTATCAAGGAAATAGAACTGATAGTATGAGGGAAGATATTCAAATTTTTAAACCACCCTGATTTTTGTGAATACGAGGAAAGTCTAGCTTAAGACTTTAAACGAGCGCTTCTCAGGAGGCAACCCGAGCACTAACCCTAATTACTTTCGTATTTGTTTTCATTTTTTTTTCTTCTCTTCTCTTAGTCTTAAACACCTAGTTTTAAACTAACCAAAAGTGCAGATTTCCAGCCCACACAGCCTTGCACACGGCCGTGGCCGTGGCCGTGTGGAGGTACAGAATCTTCGTACTGACAATGGCATAAGAGGTACAAGTTAGAAAGAATCAATTTTCAGAGTCACGGACTCAAACCACCACACCACGGGCACCGAAAAAACCCCACGGTCGTGCAATGCGGCTGTGGTTGACACTGTTAGATCATACACGGGAGTGGCGACCTGAGCATGGGCGTGGGAGAAACGAGCGAAGCCCACCACGGCCGTGCGATGTGGCCATGTGAGATGCCACGCCCAAGAGACACGGGCGTGGGAATGTACCTGACTTGAGAATTCTATTTAGACCACCCACCCCTTCCTCTTCTCACCCATTCAGCCCATTTAGTTTTCCTTTTCTTTCTCAACCCTCTCCCTACTTTTTTTCTCCAATACATTCCCAAAATCCTTGAGCTACACCAAATGCCGAAGAAGCGGAAGGAATCAGGCATAGTCTCCCAGAGGGAGACCGATCTATATAAGTTCATGCTGGCCGCTTTAATCATTCGACGATCCAAGGATATTTGAGGCCATTTAGTTTTCATTTCATTTTTCTCTTTTGCTTCAATTTCCTTATCTTTACTTCTCTTCTGCTTAATTTAACTTATTTTATTTTAGTTTCTTGGTTTTAGGTTCTTCAGGCTGCTTGGGAATCACACCACGACCACCACCATATCCACAGCCTTAGAAATCACACCCACCTCATGAACCATCCACCAATAAGGACTCTACGGTCCAATTATCTTATCTTTTCCTTTAATTTTATTCTATTTTTTATTTTCCTTCACTTTAGCTTGCTTTTCTTTAATTATTTAATTAGTATAGTTTTAATTATTATTATTATATCCTGGCTAATCGTCATAAAGAACGACCCCTCCAACTTATCTTTCACCTCCAACACAAGGATTTCATCCATAATTCAGGGAGTTTCACTTCTCTCCATATCTTCTGAATTTATACTTAATTATCTATATATATATCTTTGTACATTGAGGGCAATGTACATCTTAAGTGTGGGGGGGTGAACAACCTAAAAAGGTGCCTAATTTTTTTCATTATTCTCAAATTCCTGAAATTAGGTGCCAAACTTTTTGCATTATTCTCAAATCCCTGAATTTAGTCTTGTTTTTAAGTAAGTTTCTCATATTATGATTAGAATGAAATTTCCATGACTTATGATCTTTATTGATATGTTTTAGATTAAGTTATTGATAATTGTGCATTGATGATTAAATTCTAAGAATATTAGAGAATCAAGCATGATAACTCTATTTTTTAGAATTAAATTTTTTTTAGGTTGTCTACCTGAATTTGAATATTTCTTTGAAATTTGAAATTTACGAGGTTGATATCAAAATACCCATAATTTTTGTGAGATTTTGAGCCTTATAAGAGCATATATCCTTTTTCATGCCCACTTTTTGATTATGAGTGTGTCAACACTGAACTGTTATTCTAGAACTTGCCTCGATTATACATGTTGAGACCACATCTTTGATTTGATATACAGAAATGATAAAGGCGCCTAGGATTTAACCCACTTACTCCATAAAAATCCTACCGTCATAATTAACCCCTAGTGAACCCCTTTGATCCTAACAACCCTTTTTATTGACTCACCCACTAATATTAACCCAAAACCCTTTGTATTTGTTATCACCATTCTTCTTGACTACCCTTTTTTGTCGAGATTTGATTTGATCAGTTGCCTAACTATGTTCTTTATTTCAGTTGTTAAAGTTCTTTATTATTACTTGATTTGTTCTTAAAAAAAACATCGAAGTATATTCAGTATTAGTATGATGAAAAGTGAGCTTATACAGTTAAAGGTCTATTTATTGAAGAAGAAGCTCGTATTATTAGTTTCAAAGTTTCAATTCATGTAATTATTTATTTTTCATTCGTTGTTTCTAGTTAGGTAATTTTTTAGGTCGATCTCGATTCTAACCCTCTAATTCAGCCTTTATCCACACCTTAACCCAAGACCCGTTACAACCCTTTCAAAGACCTTTTGATTTGTGCATCATCTCATATTACAGTGGTGGAGATTTGATTTTCATGCAAGCCTATGGGACTAACTTTTCAGGTTTGACATTTGAGTGCTTAATGCTGAACCTTAAACACTTTGAGTGATTGGAGTGAATCTTTTGTGAGGATGTCAATCATTGTAGGTTTTGGATCAGAGGTAATTATTTAGATGAGAAGAAACACCTATGTTTTGTGCTACAAATGTATGACTTATATTGTTTGAATCTTTAGGACTCTTTGAGTTAAATTATCCATGTATAAATTATCTATGAATTATGATGAGACATTGTTGATAGGAATATTGAATCATGGAAAATTCGTTTTAATTGTAAGTTGAGAATTTTGCTTGAGGACAAGCAAAAGCTTAAGTGTGGGGGTATGTGATAAACCGTAAAAGTAACATATTTTAATCCCACATTTAGCATACTTTTGGATGATTTATCCCTTGATTTATGTAAAAAGGTGCTCTTAATCCTTTCTTTTCATGTTTTATACTCAGGAAAGCACCGAAGGATGGAAAGAACGAGAAACAGGCTCAAAATGGACCAAATTGGGCCAAAGTGAAAATCGACACGGCTTGGATTTGAGCCAACACGGCCGTGTCTCCTTGATAGACTAGAACACGGCCTGATCACAATTTACACGGGCGTGTCACCTCATTAAAAGTTCGAACACGGCCTAAAGACGATTCACACGGGCGTGTGCCATGGCCGTGTCCCTGTCGTGGAGAAGAGCAATTTCACTCGGAAAAGGATACTTAGGGGCAAAGAAACCTATTTCAAAAGCCTATATAAACACCCTAAGTATAACCTAGAAGAGGGCGGTGAGTTAGGTCAAGAAGCCGAGCCGAAAAGGTCAGATTTGTGGGAAACACTCGAAGATAGCAAGTTGATCCATCTCAAGAAGCTGGAATTCTACTCAAGACGGCGGATCTCTCCTTCAATTCCTTCAGGGGGTTTTAAGGATTTCTTATGTTTTGTTTTATCTTTTCTTCTGAGATGTTTTCTTTTATTATTATGAACTAAACCCTTCAGATACCTGAAGGGGATGAAACTTAGATGAATCTTGTTATCGCTTATTTGAACTATATGATAAATACTTGATTTGTTCTTAATTATGTGTTCTTAATTCTTTTGTTAATATTTCGGGATATTGATTCAAGTTTGATGTGCTTAGGTGGAGGAGCAAAAGTCCCTGCTTAAAAGTAGATCTAGCATAATTAAGCAGAGTTGATCGCGCGCCTAGAGATAGGGTGACGAGATTTTGCCGGATTAGGGTGAAACCTAATATGGGAGTCCATAGATCGAGTTAAGGCAATTCTAGGGTTTTAATTAGAAAGAGATTTCAATTAATCAACCTAGGGTTAGACATTATTCGCTTCGAGAGAGGGTTCAATATACATTACGAGTCTTACGGATCAAGTCAAGTGAATAAATCGTCTGTTCAGAGTTAGATAACAAGTGAAGTCTAGGTGGATTCTTCCTAAGGGTATCGTCTTAATCAACCGAGTTTTTCCAACAAAGATTTCCCCAATTCATTCTTTTTGTCTTTGCGTCTTTAGCTTAGTAGTTAGTTAAATTTAGATTAAATAACAACTTCACTTATTTTAGGCTAGATAATAAAAAGAAAGTTCGTATTAGTTCTTTTGGTTCCTTTGGGTTCGACAATCCGGTCTTGCCTAAGCTATACTACTGTTCGATAGGTGCACTTGCCTCAATCGTTGTTATAGTTAGTTCCAGGTTCGATCATTATAAATTTGAAACTCTAAAATCAATGATCAATGGTAAAGGGGTTCACCAGTTTCTCTGCGAGGTAGGTTCGCTATTGTGTTGGCGAATCAGGGTTCGCAAGTCAAAGATACAGTCAAACTTAGATTAGGAAAAAATTATATAGTGTATCTAGGAATACTTTACATGCAAGTAACAACTTTCCTTAGCAAACTAGAGCATCCTAAGACTTTCAAGACTCCTAGGTCTATAAATAAGACCCTTCATTCTGTGAATTCTTCACTGAATATTTTTTTGTCAAAGTATCTGTTCTTAGTTTAGTACGTAGCTATCAGGATAAGTCTTTGTCTTGTTGGGTGTGATTGTCTTGGTTCACATCGGATGAATTATGTATGTTTTGTTTTGTCTAAGTAATATATGTGTGTTTTGTTTCGAACCACCTGGACCGTCTACCAACAAGGATAAGGGAAAATTTAAAATTGTGTAAAGTTCTTCATTTTCCAGTGAGGGATCGGGCTTTATTATGAGTATGTTCTTTTCAAAGCTTTTAAAAGTGTGAGTGGTTTGGAATTATTTGGAATATGGTAATTTCTATGATTTTTAGATTAACTAAATATGTTTTTTAAGAATTATGTTTTTGAAACAAGTTTAACCATAAGTTACTAAAAAGCTCTGTTTTAAACTACGATACTCTGTTTTCAATTACGATGAGAAAATATGATTTTACCACAGTTTGTGCATACTCCTATGGGAGCTAAGGCTTTCAAAGAATGTTTTAAGAATGGTTTTATAATTTTTGTATCAGCAAAACTCCTCTGTGAGCTAAGGATCAGTTGTGTATCAACAAAGCTCCCCACATGAGCGTAAGTGATGAAGTTGTGTATCAGTGGAGCTCCCCATGCGAGCTTAAGTGAAAGTGCTCCTCAACAAGCCTAGCTCTATGCGAGGTAGGTTGGTTTTTGTCCATCAAGACAAAATGATGAACCAATCTTGCGACCTAAGACAGACTTTGTTCATAAGTGAGAACTGGTCTTATGAGCTAAGGTAGACTTTGTTCTAAGAAAATGGTTTCTAAAAAAGTACAAGCTAGTTTTGCAATTTAAAGGCGAACCCAGACTATGGTTTTTAAAGGCTTTGTTAAGCAAAAATAGGCTCGTTATTTTAATGTGAACCCTGCCAAGGACATTTTAACAAAAAATAATGAGTTTTCAAACTGATTTCCAAAAGTTATGTTTTCTGAAAAAAAGGGTGAATTGGGTCTCGCAACCTCACCCGCGAACCCATCTCACGAAACATTTTTAAACTAAGTTTTTCCACTGCTTTCAATTATTGTTTTAAGACATATTCCAAGAATTCTGATTAGTCACTGAGCTCTCAATGAAATCACCACTCCTCTCTTACTCCTCATGTAAGTAGGTCGCGGATGGCATAGGTGAGGTTGGTGATTAGGCAAGGACGTTCCTGGGCAGATATTGGCAAACCTGGGTTAACAACAATAGGATTTCTGTTATGGGTTTTAGATATGTTTATGATTTTGTGACTCTGACAATTTGATTCAAAGATTGATTATTTTATTTTGTTTAGCTTTCTTGTTTATATGAACCATGTTTTAAGTACTTAATAAATCATAAATAAAGCTGATGTTATTCATGCATGAGATTATTGTATTTGTATATGTTTAAGTTAGAGTTCCAATTTAAGTTTATTTCGTACTTTGTATGTTGTGTGCTATATTTACATGCAAAACCCTGTAATTATTACTAAATTTACATGCGTGGCCCTAACTCAGCGAACCCAATGATGCATGTGATCCCGTGTACGTATTGTGACCCTTGATTACTTGTGTACCCCTGTACTGTTTGTCTTATTACTTGTGAACCATTAGTAAAATATGCGAACCCGTAAGTGCGTGACCGCGTGTATTTGCATGAACCCTACTAAATTTTAATAGCCTTGCATACATGATCCTTTTAAACTCTGAAGCTTGTTTATTTGTAAAAGTATGATATTCCTGCAAAGTGATGATTTTATACGAACCTTAGTTTTATGTGAAACTCATACCTTAAGAACTATGCAAACCCTTACGCCATGTGTTATAATAAGCTGTGAACTCATATGTTCTCTGTTATACGAAATATGATGATGTTTGACAAAAGTCTAATCTGTGCTGAGAAGTCTTCAGTATATTGTTTTGAGACATGTGAACCTGCTTATGATGTTTATGTAGCTCACATGTTTGGTTTCTGTTTTCGCTGATGTGTTTTGAGTTAGCACAACTTTTGCTAAGACGTAAGTGGTGTGTTGGAGGTTAGGGTGGGAGTTTATGGAAAGTCACTTCGGTGGCTAATGTAGCTCGCCAAATCCGAGCCGAAACTTATAAGTTGGGTTTGAGGTGTTACACGCACTCTGGAGTTAAGAAGGCTCCTCACAGTTAGGAACATTTTTCGCTTCTGTTTGGAGGGAAGAAGCCCAAATGATTGGTAGGCAACAGATCTTTTGTAACGGCCTGATTTTGGGCCTAGGCGGAACAGTGGTTTCGGGACCATAAATGTAACATCCCAAAATTAGGCCTAGTAGGATTGGGCCGATTGGGAATTGGGCTTTAGGAAAATTTGAGTATTATTTTTGTGTAGGCTCGGGTAGGAATTTTGTGTGTTAGAATAGTCTGGTGAAGGCTTGTTTTTATTTAGGAAGTTAGAATAATTTTTAGTATGGATTATTTAATGAAGTGGATTATGTGAGCTTAGCACATAAGTTAATTTAAGTATCAATAAGTGACACAATGAGTCAATTGGTAAAGTGGTGATGGCGCATGGGTAATAGCAAGAGGGGAGTGGTTCGAATCCCTTAGTTAGCATTTAGAGAACTTTTATTTTTGTACTTGTATGGTAAGTGTCGGCCAAGCATAGTTATGGTAAGGGTTGACCATGTTATTTTTGGTTAGTAGAATAAAGGATTAAGGAAAGTATTAACATATGGAATGGAATCAAGAACTTATGGAAGGGTATGGAGACATGGGGCATATATCAAGGAAAAGTTTTGAAACAAATTCATGGTCATGTGACCAATGAGTTTGGACGGCATTAAGGGAAGGAATTTCCTAATTTTGAATTTTGGGTTATTAAGGAAAAGAATATTATTTGACTTTAAATGATTTTATTTGAAAAGTTGGCAAGAGAGAGAAAGAGATGATAAAATTTTAATGTGTGGATTATGAGGATATTATTAAGGATTCTAATTGAATTATTATTATTAGAATTATTGTATTTTGATAGAGGAAAATTTGGGGACATGATTTATTCAAATTAAATTTGAATATATCATAAGAATGGCTTAGAGTGAATTGGGAGTTGCCAAAATTGTAAACCCCTTGATGATAGGAGTGGACGGTCAACCTATGTTTTTTTGATAAGTTGGACTATTTCTTTTGGTAAGATGGAATTATGATTAAGATAAGAATCTTGAACTTATGGCATGATGAGGGGACTAAGGCATGGGAAGTGGATGATGTCTTGGAAAGTTTTCCTAGGCTTTAGTGGTTGAATGTGGACTGCAAGGGTGTCTAGGTGGGTGGCCGAATGTGTTAGGTGGTTTAGGGGAGGATATTTGGCCAACTTTGGCATTTGGGCACCATTTGGCATATTTTCTTTTCCTCTCCAAGCAAATTCCTCTTTGGCCGAATGCACTTAGGCATTTCTGTGCAAAATTGTTTTGGGATTTTAGCCTCATTTTGTTGAATCAAATACCATTTCTCTTTTATCTCATTTATACTTTTGACACCAAAACTACTTTTTTATTTATGTGCATTTTCTTTTGGGCAAACAAAGTATTGGCCGAATCTCATTTCTCCCATATCTCTCTTTTCTTCCTTTGATTTGTGCTCAAACACAAATCCCTTTTCTTTCATTTGGCCGAACTTCTTTCTTCTCCAAATCCTCTTTTCTTTTCTTTCTTCCATTGTTGATTAAACCGAATCCTCATCCTCTCATTTGTTATTCTCTTTTCTATTTACATATTCCCTCACTTTTATTCACATATTTTCTCCTTTCATTCTATATAGCCGAAACTTCCCATTTCCTTTTAGTCTTTGTTTTGGCCGAATATTCAAGGGTAGACCTTCCTTGGTTTTCATCCATCGGTTTTGAAGATAGGCTTTTTGGGACTTCGGAAGCGATTGATTTAAGCCTTATCTCTCTCTAGCAATCTAAGGTTGGTAAGTCAAAAGGGTAAGGATCTTTATGCTTATATCGTTTTAGATGGTCTTCTAATTGATTAAGTTTTAGGGGACTCTATTGTCCGCTTATTATCTTCTTTCCTTGGGCGTTAGATTTTGGAGCAATCAAGAATGGGTTCGAAAAGAGCGGTTCAGTAGTGTTTGGAAGAGGGGTGGTTCTGCTATACCCTCAAATTTCAAACGAAGAAATCAGTGTCGGCGATTCGAGACTTTCCACCGGGATGTGGACCCTCTGCCGGTAATAATCGTTTATTTGAAGTCATTCGTACCCAGAGCCATTGTTCGTTCGTGGTTCTTCATCGGGTTATGAACCATCAATCGAGAGAAATCGCCTATAGTTGTTATTAGAGATTCCGAGGTATCGACGAGCGGAAAGTGTAGTTCTCACTATTATCGGGTGTGTACATACACACTTTATAATTAATTAACGTGCAAAGTATTATGTGTATGCTAATCGGATTTGTGTAGATTTGAGTTTAATACCATAAAGGTTTAGCAAGGCTTCGGGTAAGTTCTTGACAATATGATTTGTTATTTGATGCTTTTGGGAAGCATGACACATTTGATATATGTGGCTTATAAATGATTATTGATACATCCTATGTATGTTTATAAATGAGCATGTTGGCATGATTGTTGTTAAATATCATTGATTGAATGTGGGTTTTATGAGTGGAGGGGGCAGTGATATTCGTGTCGGCTGCACACACACGAGATGTTTTGGTAACACATTGTGACTACGGTCACGAGGTTTGGTACCTCCAGGAGGTTTGGCACCTCATAGCGACTTGTCCCCGTGGTTGATACCACCGTGGGTTGGCCCCACTTTGAGATATGGGATCGTCTCGCGGTGATTTGGTATCACACGATGGGTTGGCCCCATCATTCGATTTGTGTCTTCGGACACCGTGAGATTTGGTATCTCCAGTGATTTGGCATCACATCTGTGACTATACGTCACCAGTGGTTTGGCACCACCAGTGGTTTGGTACCACACGGGGTAGAGAAAGGTGTTTGGATGGTTAGGTTGGGTGCATATTAAACTTGTGCATATTAAATTAATTATGATTTGTGTATGACGTTGCATTAAACCGGAAAAAGGGTTACACATTGGGTCTTGATGACTCACCTTTTTCCTTTAATATTTTTCAGAGATTCATAGTCTGCGATAAGGAGCCTGGATGGACTCAAGGTGGCCATGAAATGAAAATATGGACTAGGTGGATTTTGAACTATTTTATTTTATTATGGGTTTATTTTATGTAAGTTGTAATAAGGCCTCCTAATATTGCACTTGGAATATTTTACATGTTTTGATAATTTGCTTAAAGTACTTCATGATATTAAAATGGGTACACATGTTTTATAAAAATTAATACGTAAAATGTTTTATTGTGCCATCGGGTACACTTGAATCAGAACAACCTGATTTAATATATTTCTAAACAACACTAAGTGATGATTTCTTTATACACCTCAACCGTTTTAAAAACAAGGCAATATCTTTTATCAAAAATTTTAGTTGGCTTAAAGGGATTTTCAAAAACTTTTCTCCGTGGCATACCAAATTCGGTCGTAATGTTTGGACCGGGTTTGGGGTGTTACAAATTGGTATCAGAGCCAAGTTCAAAGCTCTACTGTAGGGCCCAAGGCCCAAAAATGTTTTGGTAGGTCTATTTGAAATATTTTGGTTTTGAATAAGCATGGCACCGAGTCTCTCCTACACCGATCCACCCGTAAGTACCTCTAACTTTTTGTATGGATTATTATTATAGAAGGGTAAGAAGGGAACGTAGTTAGTGTGATAGGTGTTGAACCTTAGGACTAGTCCACCCCAACAAAACTCATAAGACTTTAATGGCCTAATTAAAACCAACCCGTGACCAAGTCGCCGAGTTAGGGTGTGGTAACCTTAGTGCGCATGTCTAGGATTGGATCCTAAGAGCTTGGTATTTAAGCGGTCCTCGTGACTCATCTCCTCTTCTTCGGGATTCCTACCTGGTGCGTAGCTTTGCTTCACCCTAACCAAGAGGACTCGGTCATAGGCTAAACACGTTAAATAAAACCCAAAAAGGATTAACCTGCTTTGTGAAAGCTCTAAGTTTTAAAAATCGTTATGATACTCATTTCAATAGCAAGAAAATTTACTTTCTAAAATTTTCAAAATATTCTTCAACTTACCAAAATTACTGAAATTTCCTAGTGGCAAAATTACTAAAAATACCCACAGGATAGAAGCGGACGTAAATGCCCGAAGAGTGCATAGCTATGGAAGGTATTAGGGAATGGATGTACTTTTCTCGTAAACTAGGATAGAAGACTTAAAACTTTGATTGATCGAAAGAATCTCTATTAAATTCTTCATAAAATTTCTTCATGATAACCAAGTGAAACATGTACTAATTCATAAAAATCTCCTAATCTGATTAAAGCGCGATGGTTAGAATGAGCTCTCGAGATCGTGGTCGTCATGGACATGGTAAAGGCCGATTGTGCTAGGGCTAGATCTTCGGCACCGAGGCATATTTTCGAAATGGAGGCGTTAGCATCGCTAGTGCTGTGGCGGAGTATCATGATCGAATTCGGATTGATGAGCTGACTCAGTTAGTTAAAGAAGTTATGGAGAAGAATAGAGATCACGGTTCTCTAGGGTCACAATTTCATTCTGTAAAATCGCGGCATGATCGAACTTATTGGCTTGCGATTACTGTGGAAGGTGTCATCCGGGAGAATATTGGAAGAGGGTTGGAGCATGCTTGAGATGCGGGTCTAGTGAGCATAAGGCTCGGGATTGTTTCCTCACTCTCAAGTCAGGTATGTTTTGGTTAGAAGTGATGGCTGAATGTAGGAAAATTGTTGGTATAAGTGTAAGTGTTAAATAACAGGTTTGCTAGTGTGAATTAGATGTTTGGTTGTGGGATTAAGGATTCAAGATTTTGTTAAAAGTACATAGTGGTTTTAAGATCAGAGTGCTTGTGAGAAGAGCATAGTGTGGCGAGATAGGATGTACGACGGTTAGTTAGTTGGAAATTCCGAGGACGAAATTTCTTTAAGGAGGGTAGAATTGTAACATCCCAAAATTGGGCCTAGTAGGATTGGGCCGATTGGGAATTGGGCTTTAGGAAAATTTGAGTATTATTTTTGTGTAGGCTCGGGTAGGAATTTTGTGTGTTAGAATAGTCTGGTGAAGGCTTGTTTTTATTTAGGAAGTTAGAATAATTTTTAGTATGGATTATTTAATGAAGTGGATTATGCGAGCTTAGCACATAAGTTAATTTAAGTATCAATAAGTGACACAAGGAGTCAATTGGTAAAGTGGTGATGGCGCATGGGTAATAGCAAGAGGGGAGTGGTTCAATCCCTTAGTTAGCATTTAGAGAACTTTTATTTTTGTACTTGTATGGTAAGTGTCGGCCAAGCATAGTTATGGTAAGGGTTGACCATGTTATTTTTTGGTTAGTAGAATAAAGGATTAAGGAAAGTATTAACATATGGAATGGAATCAAGAACTTATGGAAGGGTATGGAGACATGGGGCATATATCAAGGAAAAGTTTTGAAACAAATTCATGGTCATGTGACCAATGAGTTTGGACGGCATTAAGGGGAAGGAATTTCCTAATTTTGAATTTTGGGTTATTAAGGAAAAGAATATTATTTGACTTTAAATGATTTTATTTGAAAAGTTGGCAAGAGAGAGAAAGAGATGATAAAATTTTAATGTGTGGATTATGAGGATATTATTAAGGATTCTAATTGAATTATTATTATTAGAATTATTGTATTTTGATAGAGGAAAATTTGGGGACATGATTTATTCAAATTAAATTTGAATATATCATAAGAATGGCTTAGAGTGAATTGGGGGAGTTGCCAAAATTGTAAACCCCTTGATGATAGGAGTGGACGGTCAACCTATGTTTTTTTGATAAGTTGGACTATTTCTTTTGGTAAGATGGAATTATGATTAAGATAAGAATCTTGAACTTATGGCATGATGAGGGGACTAAGGCATGGAAAGTGGATGATGTCTTGGAAAGTTTTCCTAGGCTTTAGTGGTTGAATGTGGACGGCAAGGGTGTCTAGGTGGGTGGCCGAATGTGTTAGGTGGTTTAGGGAGGATATTTGGCCAACTTTGGCATTTGGGCACCATTTGGCATATTTTCTTTTCCTCTCCAAGCAAATTCCTCTTTGGCCGAATGCACTTAGGCATTTACATGCAAAATTGTTTTGGGATTTTAGCCTCATTTTGTTGAATCAAATACCATTTCTCTTTTATCTCATTTATACTTTTGACACCAAAACTACTTTTTTATTTATGTGCATTTTCTTTTGGGCAAACAAAGTATTGGCCGAATCTCATTTCTCCCATATCTCTCTTTTCTTCCTTTGATTTGTGCTCAAACACAAATCCCTTTTCTTTCATTTGGCCGAACTTCTTTCTTCTCCAAATCCTCTTTTCTTTTCTTTCTTCCATTGTTGATTAAACCGAATCCTCATCCTCTCATTTTTTATTCTCTTTTCTATTTACATATTCCCTCACTTTTATTCACATATTTTCTCCTTTCATTCTATATAGCCGAAACTTCCCATTTCCTTTTAGTCTTTGTTTTGGCCGAATATTCAAGGGTAGACCTTCCTTGGTTTTCATCCATCGGTTTTGAAGATAGGCTTTTTGGGACTTCGGAAGCGATTGACTTAAGCCTTATCTCTCTCTAGCAATCTAAGGTTGGTAAGTCAAAAGGGTAAGGATCTTTATGCTTATATCGGTTTAGATGGTCTTCTAATTGATTAAGTTTTAGGGGACTCTATTGTCCGTTTATTATCTTCTTTCCTTGGACGTTAGATTTTGGAGCAATCAAGAATGGGTTCGAAAAGAGCAGTTCATAGTGTTTGGAAGAGGGGTGGTTCTGCTATACCCTCAAATTTCAAACGAAGGGCTGTGTCGGCAGTTCGAGACTTTCCACCGGGATGTGGACCCTCTGCCGGCAATAATCGTTTATTTGAAGTCGTTCGTACCCCTGAGCCATTGTTCGTTGGTGGTTCTTCATCGGGTTATGAACCATCAATCGAAGAGAAATCGCCTATAGTTGTTATTAGAGATTCCGAGGGTATCGACGAGCGGGAAAGTGTAGTTCTCACTATTATCAGGTGTGTACATACACACTTTATAATTAATTAACGTGCAAAGTATTATGTGTATGCTAATCGGATTTGTGTAGATTTGAGTTTAATACCATAAAGGTTTAGCAAGGCTTCGGGTAAGTTCTTGACAATATGATTTGTTATTTGATGCTTTTGGGAAGCATGACACATTTGATATATGTGGCTTATAAATGATTATTATTGATACATCCTATGTATGTTTATAAATGAGCATGTTGGCATGATTGTTGTTAAATATCATTGATTGAATGTGGGTTTTATGAGTGGAGGGGCGGTGATATTCGTGTCGACAAACACCGATGTTTTTTGTAACACATTGTGACTACGGTCACGAGAGGTTTGGTACCTCCAGAGGTTTGGCACCTCATAGCGACTTGTCCTCGTGGTTGATACCACCGTGGGTTTGCCCCACTTTGAGATATGGGATCGTCGCGCGGTGATTTGGTATCACACGATGGGTTGGCCCCATCATTCGATTTGTGTCTTCGGACACCGAGATTTGGTATCTCCAGTGATTTGGCATCACATCTGTGACTATACGTCACCGGTGGTTTGGCACCACCAAGTGGTTTGGTACCACACACGGTAGAGAAAGGTGTTTGGATGGTTAGGTTGGGTGCATATTAAACTTGTGCATATTAAATTAATTATGATTTGTGTATGACGTTGCATTAAACCGGGAAAAAGGGTTACACATTGGGTCTTGATGACTCACCTTTTCCTTTAATATTTTTCGTGAGATTCATAGTCATGGATAAGGAGCCGGATGGACTCAAGGTGGCCATGAAATGAAAATATGGACTAGGTGGATTTTGAACTATTTTATTTTATTATGGGTTTATTTTATGTAAGTTGTAATAAGGCCTCCTAATATTGCACTTGGAATATTTTACATGTTTTGATAATTTGCTTAAACTACTTCATGATATTAAAATGGGTACACATGTTTTATAAAAATTAATACGTAAAATGTTTTATTGTGCCATCGGGTACACTTGAATCTGTAACAACCTGATTTAATATATTTCTAAACAACACTAAGTGATGATTTCTTTATACACCTCAACCGTTTTAAAAACAAGGCAATATCTTTTATCAAAAATTTTAATCGGCTTAAAGGGATTTTCAAAAACTTTTCTCCGTGGCATACCAAATTCGGTCGTAATGTTTGGACCGGGTTTGGGGTGTTACAATAAATTTGACATAAGAAAATTTAGTTTTATTATATTTTTATGGTCTACAATTTCATGAAATAATATCGTGAAAATTTCGTTTGAAAATTTTGACGTTTGGGCACTCAATTTAGTCAAAAGGACTAAATTGTAAAAAGTGCAAAAGTTGAGTTCTACATGCTAGAGGTGTCCAATTGTTATGAAATTTTAAATTGGAGGTCCTTATATGATAATTAGACCATTTTTTTAAGTTGGTGAACAAAAATGGACATGGTTAGGCATGTTTCCAAAGTTTTTCAATAAGGGCATTTTGGTCATTTAGTTATTAAAATGAATTAAAAAAAAATTAAAGGCAATCTTTGTCCATCTTCAACCCCTTGGCCAAACCTTGCATGGAGAAACCATGTCTAGGGGTTTTCAAGCTTCCAAGCTCGATTTTAAGTCTGTTCTAGCCCCGTTTTCAATGATTTTTACGTTTTTGAAATCCTCGTAACAAGATCTATCTATTTCTACCACTAATTTGAGATATGGTTAAATTCTAGGGTTTTGACCCATGATGAATATGTGTGTATTTTGATGTTTAATGGTAGAAAATGCATGTTTATGGTTAGAGAAATGACTTTTACTAAGTGATTTTTGGTGAAAATGCCTAAAAGGACTAATTTGTAAAAGTTATAAAATATTTCATAAAAGTGTGTTTTAATGGAAATTGTGGGCTGTTATAGTTATGAAAATGGTTCGGCTAGGCTTAAAGTACAATGAAATTGAATGAAAATCATTTTACGAGCCTAGGGGCAAATGTGTAAATATGATAAAGTTTAGGGGCAAAAATGTAATTTTTCCAAATATGATTTTTGGGCTGAGTTGGTTAGTATAATGATTAAATAAGTTAAATGTGATGTTTTAGATCAAGAAAAAAAGGTTCAAATCTAGATCGGGGAAAAACAAGTAATTGACGAATAAGTCCTTTTCACCGATTTTGCTTTCGAGGTAAGTTTGTATGTAAATAATGCATCGTTTTTACTTACACTTTCATATTTTGATAAATGGTATGAATTGTGGCTTAATATTTGATGTAATTGACAAAATATCGACAAGTGAGAAATTTCCCGGTTGAACCTTAGGAATAAAAATGGATACGAGTGACATGTTCACTAGAAACCCATGTGAAATCTAAGTGAAATAAGTGATCTAGGTGCTGGCCCGTACGTTCTATCGGTGGCTGAGTTATCCGGCATGTGTTACGGATACTCGACAGCTTGTGTAAGCAGCACCGTGTAGTTTCGTCATGACCGATAGCTTGTGTGAGCAGACCCGAGATTGTGACTATGTGAAACGGGTGCTGGTCTTATAAGTTCTACTAGTGGCTGGGTAATCCGGCATGTGTTGTGGATACCTGACAGCTTGTGTGAGCAACACTGAGTAGTTACGTATGACCGAAAGCTTCTGTGAGCAGACCCGTGAATGTGAATAGCTCGAGAGCGAGCCTATGTGAAAAGTGTGATATGAAGTATCTTTAGCTACAAGTGTGGCACTTATGTGCAAATTTTTGTGTATCCATTATTATTCTGATGCGTTCAACAAGAAATGACTAAGTGCAAACGAATATGACTATGTGATGAATAAATGCAGGTATGTGTATATATATTCATGAGCAATGTGCTCGATATGTGATCGAACTTTGGTAAGGTTGATATGGAGTAAGTGTTACAATGAAGACTTGTAAATATTTGATGATGACTAGCTATTGGCATGGCTAACTATGGATATACTTTAGTGTTATATGTGTGTAAATGAGAATTAAGACAAAGAAAACATGATAGAGTAAAATTAGCAATAAAACAGTTTGGACAGCAGCAGTTGTATCACTTTGAAAAATCACCAAAAATGCTGGAAATTGAATTAGAGGTTGAATAAGATATGAAATTAAATATTATTGAGTCTATTTTCACATAAAAGAAACGGTGTAAGAAAAAGAATTTCATATTCTGAGATAGTTGAATTTTTGTGAGACAGAGTTAGAATGATTTTGGAATCTTCTGTTCTGACTTGGGAAAATAGTTAAAAGTTTTAAAAAAATAATTATGGGATATAATTTACATGCTTAAAATCCTTAATGAGTCTATTTTCAAAAGAAATAAATGGAAACATCGTCCAAATCCTGTACAAGGAGATAATTAATTTTTAGTGAAGAGGGGTTGGAACTATTGGACAGCGGAACAGGGGTGATTTTAATGAATAAACTGTAATTATTGGCTAAACCAAAAATTCTTAAAATTTTATGGTAATAAGATATGTGAGTCTAGTTTCAGGAAAAATTAACATATCTTAATTTGGAGTTCCTTAGCTCAATATATAAATAATTTAGTGACTTTGATTCGAGTAGACAGCTTGAGATGAACATCAGTAAATAGTGAAATTTTATGCAATTATGATTGTATTACCTTGAGAACATATTGTGAGAATTGGTGAAAACATGTTAATAAATTGCTTATTATTTTCATACGGGCTTACTAAGCTATATAGCTTACCCCCTTCCTTTCCTTTTTCCTATAGTGTCACAGAGGCTAGCTCGGGTTGGAGATCATCGGAGATTCTATCACACTATCAAGCTTTTGACTGGTATCAATGCCTTCAAGTAATTTAAGTCTATGGCATGTATAGGGACTTAGTAATTTTGTGTATGTGTTATTATGTTTTGGCCAAATGTATTGGCTTGTAATGGTTAAAAGTTATTGTAGTATGTAGCCATGCTAATTGGCTTATATTGGCTAATTGATTGTAAGCCTATATATATTATTTATATGCCAATGTCTTGTGATGTGAGCTGTGTTTGTATGATACATGATGAGTTGTGGGTTATGGCCTAAATACCTAATGGTTGAATGTGCTAGTAGTCTTTATGTCGAATGGCTAAGTTTGACTCAATGGTATGGTATGATAATTAGATATAATTATGCATGTATAAGAGTTGTTGAGGATGCATATTGAGTGTGACCCTGTTTTGAAGAAAAAATTTCTAAGTGTTGTGAAATTTTCCAAAGTTCTTAGTTTAGTCCCGAACCACTTCCAAAGCATGTTTTGGGCCTCGTAGGTCCATATTAGGGATTCTATGATTGAATATGAAAAGTTTTAAATTTGGATGGAAATTTGTGACTTCGAAGTGATCTGTTATAGGTGATTAAGTTCGGTAATGCCTCGTACCCTATTCCGACGACGGATACGGGTAAGGGGTGTTACATTTAAGTGGTATTAGAGTTAGGTTTAGTCGGTTCTCGGACTAACGTAGCGTGTGTGAGAGTCTAGCTATACATGCTATATAACTTGTGATAGTGTGATATCTCCCGATCCTGACGAAATTGTCTTGTTGAGACAGAGATGCCTTCCAACCGAGCTATTTTGACAATGCTGAAAGTAGTACTAAGATATTCGAAAATGTGTTTATGGTGAGTCGAAACTTGACAAGGTATGAATAAAAATTCATGATTTCTATGCGATGATGTGCAAAATGAAATTGGAATAAGTTGAGAAACATGAAAAAAGGTGAAATGGAATGAAAGTTTATATTGTGATAAACTTGTCTATGTTTGCTTGGTAATCATATGATGTTATGTGCCTAACTTGTTTGATTAAGTGAATGTGATAAGTGATCTTTATTCAAAATTGAAGGAATGTGTGTTTATGTACACTTGTTTGAATAAATGCAACCGGTAAGTTCGTGTGACATAAATATGTATGTAAATTTGCCTGAAGTGAATTATATGATTGTGATGATATTATGTTAATGATGGGTGCTAAGTCATATGTGTGTAATCATGAGAGTCGAGTTAGAGGCTTTATGACCTCACCCCCATTACCAATAGAGCTATATGCCATAAGAGTTGTGAGATTTATATTGAATGAGCTCATAAGTGTGAAACTAAAGAGTTCAGTGGTGAAATAATTAGTAATGCATACAGAGATGAGAATAGTTTGGAAAGTGAAAACAGTTTTGGGAAGAATATCAGAATGTTTTAAAGATTATACAGATTATGCAATGTCACGTATAAAGAAAAAATTAGTCTTGGTTAATCGACTTAATCAGGTATGATGTCTAAAGTATGTATTTGCTGGAAATTCTCCCAGATCAGTTTTCGTTAGTGAACGGAATAATACGAGGTTCATGATGACAGAATTAGTTAGAGAAATAATATTTAAGTTGTAAAGATGTCTGTGTGTGACAGTTACAGTTGAGTAATTATGACTATCTCTTCCGGACATTCTATGTGTTCATACATTCTCGGAGGCATATGTAATTGCTCATTTTCTAATTAAATTCTTATTGCATGAGAATGCTAGTTAACTAAAATGTTAGATGAAAGCCTTGTTTGTCTGGTTGGTTTATGATCAGCATTTCTTTGTCTCTTCGGGATTTTGTTCTAATACGTTGGAATGAAGTCGATGGTAAAAAAAATTATATGAGACTATTCTTCTATTTCTACTGATTATGGTTTTGTTTCATATATTCGAAAAATATATTATCTCTGTTATAATGGAATTCCAGAGCCGGTAAGCATTGCTTTCTTCTGGTTTTCTCTGAGGAATCATCAAATCTGTATTATTTCTTATGAGTTATGTTCTCGGATTTCTGGTGTGGTATCATATCTTGGATTTCTTTGTCTCGGTTTTTCCTATTATTCTTATTTCGTGAACTATCAACTATGGTTTATCTTTAAAGTGTGTTCTCCGGGTTGTGATAATTATGTCTATTATGATTATATTTCTGGTTCGATTCTAGGAACATGGTGATTCTGGTATTTGGATTTCTCTAATTTTCATATAAGGAATTAACATTGGCAAAGGTATAAATGATGGAAACTCAAGCCCAAATTGTATGATGGTTCTCTTTTCACAGGTAAGTTTGATTAGAGTCAATGCGTTCAGTCAGGATATTTGTTTTCTTGAGCTAATACGGTTGTAAGGATCTTTGACTAGCTTGTTTGGGAAATTTCGAAAGATTGTGAGTAATAATCGATTTACCTTTGGAAAAACAAGTTCGGTTACGGATGCTTGATTGGAAAATCTTTATTATTTTGTGAATATTGGTCATGTGATTGATCTTATTTGGTGACGATCTGATTCAGTTAAATTAAAAACTAAAGCGATGTCTTCTCTGCGAGTTTCAGAAGCTTATAAATGTGTTAATGAATGGTAATCTGAATGAGTCCGGAGTGAATCGACTTCGATTTTAAATTTTAGGAGGGACCTGATTTCTGTCATTATTATCATTGTTCTAAAATAGAAATTGCTTATAGAAGAATCCAGTGATTGTGCAAAAAAATTTGTACGAGGTTTAATAGTAGCTCGTTTGTTCAATCAGAGAGTAACAAAATGTACAGTTATTTGAAGTAAATGTTCTAGTGTACGAGTATGGAAACCGATATTTCTGATTCTGTGTTCAGATGTTGATTTGTGAACAAGTTAAAGTCGAATAACAAGAGCATTCAGGACTATTACAGTCAGTGATAATATTGGTGTGTTCTGAGATAGAGTTACTATAGATTTCATATCGGAATTATCTTTATCGATGAAAAAGGAAAATGTTATTTGGATTGTGGCAAATCGTTTGTTAAAAGTCTGCATCATCATTTCGGCATGTACGGATTCCTTATTTTGACAGATCGGTTGAGTATATGTGTTTCGGAGAAAGTAATCCAGACCTTTTTTAATATGCTCTGACACTATGTGTTAAAGTTCAAAGATGATTAGAAAGAGATTTATGAAGTTGATTTGATTCGTGATTTTGAGAAAAGTGAAAGTTGTAACAGCCCGATTTAGGGGCTAGCCGGAACAGTGATCTCGGGATCACTAATCCGAGATTTGAGAAATTCATTTTCATGTTATATTATGAGTCAGAGCATGATAGTATATGTGCATGAGAATTTTGGTACTTTAATTTTAGCGATTTCATGTGTAATCGCGAAAAAGGACTAAATCGCATAAAGTGCGAAAGTTCCATTCTATAAGCTAAAGGTACCAAATAGCCATAGATTGATAATTGGGGGTCTTTAAAAGGCCATTAGACCCCCAATATTTGCTTGGCCGGCCATAGACTAGCATAGGAGACAAATTTGTCAATGATGGTCAAAGTTGGTGATAGTAGGTGGACTAATTTGACTAGTATTAATAAAATAAGGAAAGAAAAGCTATCATATTTTTCTCTTTCACTCTTCAACCGAAAATTAGCAGCAAATAGAGGGAAGAAAGCTTCAAAAATTTCAGCACACTCATCTCTTCACAAGTAAGTGTTCTAGTGATCTTTTCTTTAAAATAGTTGTACTTTTGGGACCCCTAAAGCTTAAGCTTTCAAATGAGGGGACTATTGTGCAATATGGTGAAAAATTTAGAGTTTTTCCATGAGAGCTATCATAGTTATTTGCTGCATTTTTATGGAAGAAAATGAGTCTTGGTTGTTAGATGAACAACTCTTGTGAAAGGTGTTGCCATGAAAACACCTAATTGGACCTTGATGAAAAGGTTACAAATTTGTAGTAATTATGTGAAATGTTGAGTTTTGATGATAGCTATAAGAGTATTAAATGTTCACCTAGGCTTGTTGAAGGTAGAAATGTGATTAGAATTTATTTCTGAGCCTAGGGGCAAAATGGTCATTTTGCCAAAGTCTAGGGGCAAAATGATTATTGAAATGCTTTTATTAATAAGATGATTAAAATGAGCTAAATTGCTATTATAGAGCAAGAAGAACTGAGAATCTACCTCGATCGGGGAAAGAACAAAGTCTCGGACAAAACCATCGAGCTAGCTCATTTTGAAATCGAGGTAAGTTTGTATGTGATTAATGCAACATTTATGTTAGCATAATTGAGAATGCTTGATATCATATTGATGCATGACACTCCATTAAATTGATGTTGAATGAGATGTTGAAGTCCTAGTGGACCATGTGAATATGAAAATGCTATCATCGAGATATGAAATAGATAAGGTCTCGTATAAGACCATGTTCGGGACATGGCCTCGCACACGAAGTTGAGATCTCATAAGACCATATCCGGGATATGGCTTCGGTAATGAATATGAAAATCGTATAAGACCATATCCAGGATATGGCATCGATACTTGATGTGAAAGTCCATATAAGACCATATTCGGGATATGGTATTGGCGTTTAGAAGTAACTCCATGTAAGACCACCTCGGGGATGTGGCATTGGCTTCGTCCCTACATGAATGGCGTTGAATATGCGTCTTTGACTATCCCTAGTGATTAAAGGGATAAGTAGATGAGTTTAGAAGTAGAAATGGGATTTGTACTAAAGTCATATGAATGAGTGAATACAGGTACTCGTGAATGAGTCACGAAGAAACGATTACGATATGTGGCACGGTATGAGCTAAATAAGGGCAATTGTGAGTAAGTATGGCAAGAAGCCTATGACTTGTGTATGGTCAGTTAATGTCATCGATGGATTATTTTATGAGTTGATTGTTGCTATTTATATCCATGCAAACTTACTAAGCTTTATGCTTACCCCTTTCATTGCTCTTTCTCCTTGTATTATTGCCAAGATAACTAGAAGAACGAGGACGTAGGATTTCGAAAATCACACTATCGACACCACTTTGGTATAACAATTTAGACTTATTTTGAGTATGGCATGTATAGGACTCGATTATTTTGTTAGGTTGTAATTGTTGGCCAAAGTGTTGGCTTTGTAAGGCATTAAAGTCTTCTTTTTGTAATGGTCTATTAAGTTAGGCCGATACTTGGCAAACTCTTATGTTTAACGAAAGTGATTTTCTTGAAGTGTATGCCCTTGTGTATGGTTGTTGAATTGAGTACTTAGATATGCCTTTGGGTTATGAATTGTGTTGAAATGGATTGGTGTTTGTATGTGTGCAATGTAGGGTGGCAAAAGGGCTTGGTAGATAGCCATCTAATTGTCCACACGAGTAGACACACGGGCGTGTGTCTATGCCGTGTGTGACACACGGTTAGCCCTATGGGCGTGTGAATCGACCGTGTGTCCCCTTGCATGCTAGGTTTGCAAGTCAATATGCTCCACGGGCTAGGCACACGGGCGTGTGTCCAAACCGTGTGAAGTCTGCACATTAATTGGGGAATTTAAATCGACCACGGGTGGAAGACACGGGCGTGTCTAGACCGTTTAAAGTTAGTCAGGATCGACCACGGGTGGAAGACACGGGCATGTCTTAGGGGCATACGGGCGTGTCCCTAGACCAATACAGGCGTGTGGCCCCTATTTTGTTGAAAAGTTTCTCGAGTTCGTAAAAGTTCCCGGAATAGTTTCGATACCTCTCGGAGGTATGTTTACGGCCCCTTAGGCCGAGTATGTGCAAGTGATGGGTTTAAAGGAAATTTTATAGCCCGTTTTGAGATGTCAAGTGAGATTAGTTAGGTAATGCCTCAAACCCGGTCTCGGCTTCGAGCACGGGTAAGGGGTGTTACATTTATTGGTATCAGAGCTACAGTTTAGTCGATTCTAGGACTAACATAGCGTAAGTACGAGTCTAGCTATACATGCCATATGTAAGAGTGTCTGAGTAATGATAGTGTGATGGCTCCTGACGTATAAAATTGTGTTTTATGTAGTATATGGATTCTGATCCAGACCGAACTGCAGCCGATGATGCTGCGAGTAACGCGCCGACTCTCGCTCAAGGGACCGCGCTAGCTAATAGTAGACCCGAGACCTTAGGTCAGGGGGGAGAGGCTCGAGAAGCCTTTCTCTACATGATGAGGAACTGGTATACTGAGTATACCTGAGCAAATCCTAACGCTCAACCCCCTCCACCCCCACCAATTCCTCAACCCGCTCTAGTAGCTCCTCAAGTGGTTGACGTGGTGAGAAGAGAAAGGCCTCCGGTGGATAAGATCCGGAAGCAATGAGCTGACGACTTTTGGGCAAATAAGGACGATGACCCGGAGAGAGTGGAATTCTGGCTCGAGAATACCATCAAGGTATTCGATGAGTTATCCTGTACGCTTGAGGAGTGCTTAAAGTGTGCGGTATCTCTCTTGAGAGATTCAGCCTACCGATGGTGGAACACCCTAGTGTTAGTGGTGGCAAGGGAGAGAGTTAGCTGGGAATTCTTCCAAGAGGAATACCATAAGAAGTACATCAGCCAGAGGTTCATCGACCACAAGAGGAAAGAGTTCTTAGAACTGAAGCAAGGCCGTATGTCAGTGACTGATTACAAACGGGAGTTCGTAAGGCTTAGCAAGTATACACGGGAGTGCGTGTCTACCGAAGCCGTCATGTGCAAGAGATTCGAGGAGGGATTAAATGAAGATATCTGTTTATATGTTGGAGTCCTCGAACTAAAGGAATTTGTAGTGTTGGTAGATAGAGCCTGTAAAGCCGAAGAGTTGGCTAAAGAGAAGAGAAGAGCTGAGAATGAGTCTCGTGACTCAAGGAAGAGACAACTGAATAAGTCTCACCAATCCTCATCTAAGAAATCGAAGGATTGCGCTACTCGATCAGTCACTTCAGCGGGGTTTTCAACTCAAAGTGAAGGTAAGAAATTTTCGGGGTCGAAAGGGCAGACCACATCAGTTGCTAGTGTGGGCAACGTTCGACAAAGTAAACCAGAATTCCCTCAGTGTGGCAGGCGCCATTCTGGTGAGTGTCGAGCTAATGAGAAAGCTTGTTTCAGATGTGGGTCCTTAGACCACTTTATCAGAGACTGCCCCGAGGTGGATGAGAAAGAAAAGCCTCAGAATGTAAGATCGGGAAGTACTGCTAGGGGAAGACCACTGAGAAACCTGAGAAATGAGATGGGTAGCAAGAATCCATCTAGAGAGCAAGCTACTAGAGCCGAGGGTAGAGCACCGGCGAGGACATATGCCATTCGTGCTCGTGAAGAGGCTTCCCCTGACGTAATCACGGGTACCTTTTCTCTCCATAATACTCGTGTTATAGCTTTAATTGATCCGGGATCCACCCACTCATACATATGCATGAAATTAGTCTCTAGCATGAGCATGCCTATAGAGTCTACCGAATTCATCATAAGAGTGTCTAATCCCCTAGGCAAGTATGTGTTAGTAGATAAAGTGTGCAAAGGATGCCCTTTGATGATTAAGAGTCATTGTTTCCCTGTTGATCTTATGCTATTGCCATTTGATGAGTTTGATGTCATCCTTGGGATGGATTGGTTAGTCACTCATGAGGTAATTGTTAATTGTGGGAAGAAGCTTATAGAGTTGAAAAGTGAAAATGGGGATTTTATTTGTGTTGAATCAAATAAGCCAGATAGATCACAAGTAGTGATATCAACCCTGTCGACTCAAAAGTATTTGAAAAAGGGGTACGAGGCTTACCTTGCCTTTGTGTTGAACACCAAAGAGACTGATTTGAGAATTGAGTCGGTACCCATAGTATGCGAGTACCTAGATGTTTTCCCGAAAGAGTTGCCAGGACTACCTCCGGTTAGAGAGATCGAATTTGGGATTGAGTTTACTCCGGGTACTGCCCCTATTTCTATTGCTCTCTATAGAATGGCTCCAACCGAGCTAAAGGAGCTAAAAGAACAGTTGCAAGAGCTAACAGATAAAGGTTTTGTAAGGCCAAATTTTTCTTCGTGGGGTGCTCCCGTTTTATTCGTGAAGAAAAAAGATGGTTCTATGAGACTATGCATAGATTATCGGCAACTCAACAAGGTAACTGTGAAGAAAAAGTACCCGTTGCCGAGGATCGATGATCTATTCGATCAATTGAAGGGAGCCACGGTATTTTCCAATATAGATTTGAGGTCAGGGTACTATCAGCTGATAGTCAAGGACTCAGATGTGCCGAAAACTGCATTTAGGACTAGGTATGGCCACTATGAATTTTTGGTCATGCCTTTTGGTCTAACGAATGCCCCTGTGATCTTCATGGATTTGATGAATCGTGTTTTTCGGCCATACTTGGATAAATTTGTCATGGTCTTCATCGACGACATATTGATCTACTCTCGAGATGAGAACGAACACGCCGAGCACTTGAGTACGGTTCTGCAAGTTCTGAGAGAAGAGAAATTGTATGCCAAATTCAGTAAGAGTGAATTTTAGCTTAAGGAAGTGGGATTTTTGGGGCACATTGTCTCGGGGGATGGAATTAGAGTAGACCCGAGTAATATTTCAGCGATTGTTGATTGGAAACCGTCGAGGAGCGTAACGGAAGTAAGGAGTTTTCTAGGCCTAGCCGGCTATTATACGCATTTTGTCAAGGGGTTTTCCATGGTAGCTACCCCGATGACGAGACTTTTGCAGAAAGATGTGAAGTTTGTTTGGACAGAAGAGTGCCAACAGAGTTTTGAGAAATTAAAGACACTGTTGACTGAGGCTTTTGTTTTGGTGCAACCTGAATCGAGAATGACTTATATCCATTTGAGAAATTTTAGCTAAACTGTCCATTTGAGTCACAGTCACAAAATGACTTGTATCTCAATCTACAGAATTCAAAATTTAGATCCGCTTTCTTTTTTTAAAACTAGACTCATGTAAGTTTTTACTATAAAAAATTAAAAATTTCTACATAAGCCAATAAATACAGTTTATTCTTCAAATCTTCCCCTTGTTCTGCTACTAGGTACCAATGACCCCTCTTCGCTAGAAAAATATTTATCTTTCAGTACAAGTCTCATATTATATTTCTGTTTGTTTCCCTTTAAAATGGACTCATTAATATTTTATTCATGTAACTTTCATCACCTAAACATTTGTTTAAAATTTACTATAATTTTTCAAAGTTAGAAGAGGATATCTCGAAATCATTTAGCCCTTGTCTTACAAAAATTATTATATCTCATAATATAAAATTCCATTAATTACACCGTTTCTTCTATGTGAAACTAGAGAAAATAATATTTAATTCTATATAGGATTCAACTTCTAATTTGATTTCTGCAATGTTTGGTGATTTTTCAAAGTTGAACTACTAGTGCTATCCAGAAACTGTTTTGGTGGTAATATTTATTTTTATTTTTATTTTTTTGGTGAAAATTAACAGAACTGAAAACAAACTAATTACATCAAAGACTGAAGGCTAACAATTGCTTTCACAATAGGAGAAACTTCTAACACCTCCCTTGGGATCTCTTCAAACATCGTCAGATTTTGACCTGTATCAAAAGTCAATTTTGACATACAATCAACAATTACATTAGTCTCTCCGGGAATGTGTTGCATGACCCAATGTCCGATCTTCATTTAAATTTCATTTAAAATACATAATCATTATGTTTTTTTTATTAATATTCAATTTAATCCTTAAAACTCACGTATCTTTAACATATAGTTTTATCATAACTTATCTTATTTCAATTATATACATTTCATAAGTTTACAATTTAGTCCCTAGCATCATGAGAATTCATCATATAATGTAATTTCACTTCAATATCACATTGTAATTTGTCCTCCAACACCTGACACATCATTTAAACTCTTCATCATAATACTTTATTTAAGTTATAAACTTTTGTACACTTTATAATTTAGTCACCATTATCATAAATGCAAGTTAACTTAGTAATTTAATCACACCACCACTTCTGATGTAATCATTATTTCATCACACTTTATCTATGTTCTCCTTTTAATATTCAATTCCACATAACTTTTTTTTTAAAATTTAGTTCTTTTTCTACTACTTCAATGCACTAATTCAATTTCATACATAATATTTGAACATTCATAATTAATTCAACTATTTAACATTCTCTACACAAAGACTAAAATTAAATAAAGTAAAGTTCTTGAAGTATATACATTGTCTCTTTAATCTCTTCACTTTCTCCTCAACTTTCTTCACTTTGAAGTCCAATTTCTTGCTTCCAAGATGGTATTCTAAGTCTCTAGTATCTTTACTTCAATTCTCCTTTTGGGTGACTACGAAAACTTTCAAAGAATTTGGGAGAAAAAAGTGGGGTTCATAGTAAATGACCAAATTGTAAGAAAATGAAAACTTCTCTCCATCTATTTATAGGGTGAGGTGAGAATCATAGAAGGATGAAAGTAATTTTCTACAATTTTCTTTAAAAATGTCTCATACTAATTGATTAATTAATTAATTAATTATTAAACATCTTATAAATAATAAAATCTTCAACCAATCATATTTCAACTTTTTCACATTTTCACATTTAATCATATAATTATCTAATTTGATTAATAATCATTTTACCCCTCATTTTCTTCAACATTTCATTCTTGAGTCACTACTCATTTTTGGTAAAATTGCAATTTAGTCTCTCATAGTTCTTCCACTTATTCGATTTGGTCCTTGTATCCCAATTTCATATCTTAAATAATTGGGCTATTTTAGTTTTTATCCTTTAAATTCTCTCATATTTATACTTTAACCCCTCAAATTCTAAATAATTGTGCTCGTGTCTCAAGACTTTTGACATCTTTACAATCTTGTCCCCTCTTTAAATTAACATGCCACAATAAACTTCTTAATTCAATTTTTTTTCTTTGGCATCATTTACCCTTCTCTTTTATCATATTTATATTTTACCTGTAAATAAACTATACACCATTTCAAATTTAACACTATGTTATAATATATTGATTTTAGGGGTGTTACGTTTTTCTACCAAATTGTATAATTTCTGTTTCATTCCTTTAAAGTTTAGAGTTTATGTGCTTAATTTGATTTAGTCCTTATTTCAAATTTAATTTAATTTTTAAATTTTTATGCTTTTTAAATTATTAATGCCATCTTGTATACTTAACTAATTTGATTCATTTATTTTATTTTCTTTTTTGTGTTGGTATTTATTTTTTGTTGGATGTACCTAAGAGGTCCTCTATTATGGGACATGATCAATTTAGTCTCTTTACTATTAAATGGATCAATTTAACCCCAGTACTATTAAAAATAATCAAATAAGGTAAAATTGGAATAGAGTTAACAACACTTTAATATATCGTTAGACTTCAATCTTATATTCGGAATTTAAATTTGTTTAATCTTTATATTTTTATTATGAAATTGTCAATTCCACTTAGACTTATTCATGGGCTGAGCCAAACTCGAGCCAAGCCAATGCAAAATTTTAAAATTTAAGCCTTTGAGCCTGTACGGGTGGCCCAACCCATGATCAGGTCTAATCCCGTTAAGAGATTAATAACATTTTATCTATTTAAGAATATAAATAATAAAAACACACTGGTATAAAATTTAGTATGATATATATATTACAATATACATAACCAATTAAGGAAAGTTTCCTATGTGGATAGCTACATCTCGTGACATTTGATCCAATGTATGAATCTCATGTGTAAAACTTTTAATGTTGTCTTATTATGTGGGTCTTTTTTTAATTGCTTCTTGATTATCAAAATATCTATCGGTTTTGCTAATAATGTGAAACTATTTCCAATTGAAGACCCTTTAATTTTTTGTTCATTTTGTAAATGAAAAGTTTATTAAGAGAAATCACCCTATATATAAAATGTCAAACACAATACTATAAATGGAGATCAACTAGCAAAGCGAAATTAATTTATATAGGATATTAGTAATTTAAGATTCATTAGTACTTTTCAAATTATAATTAAGTCCAAATGTAATTAATTTGGTTATATTTGTTGATTTGGTCTTTATGTTTTGAACAAACATATCAAATTATAGACAACAAAATATTGGATAAATGAATCTTGACACTTCTAAAACCATATAAACTTAATTATGCAATAACCATGGTACGATATTGGATGATTACATATTTTATACCCATGATACGATATTTAATTAAGTATATGGTACATAATATTATTAATATTCAAGAAAATTAGAAAAAAAGTAATCAAAGAGTAAATGAAAAACACCATGATATTTCAAAAACATTCGGTCTTTGGAAAATTTAAAAAATATGATGTTATATTTTCAAATTTTAGAAACATTCGGTCTTTGGAAAATTTGTCTCATAATCCAATCCCGGAAGAAGGAAAGTCTGTGATACGATTAGAAATTTGAGTGAAGAAAATAACTAGAGAGGGAAGAAAAGAATGCGGGAAAAAGCAAGATCAGAGAGAAGAAAGAAACAGATTGAGAAATAGATTGGCCGAATTCATCCCCTTATTTAAGGGTTGAGAAGGGTTATATCTAATTCTAGGAATTATATATATATATAGATTTGATCCAAAAATTTGGCTATCTACAAAGAATCTTCATTATTCACTAAAATTTAAATATGCTAATACAAGATATATACTCATACTCGACACCAAGCTTGAAATTGATCTGATAAAGGTAGCGACACTATTTTACTACAAAGTTTCACACTTCCTATTCAGATCTGAAGGTGTTATGGAAATGGTATTTAGAACAAAAGCTCATGTGGGTCAAATTTGATACTAGTATGATGAACTTTAAAAAAAGGAAAACTAAACTTTCTACCTTTTTCTAATAAGAAAGATAACAAAGTAGAAATAAAGGAAAAAATCATACAAAAAGAAGTGGGAAACAAGGGTTGTGGTTAAAGCAATGGGAGTTTGAGTAACTCCAAAAGTTACCAAATACCTTCCCATCCAACATGAAATTTAACTTCTTCTTTCTTTTTTTTTTTTTGTGTGTGTTTTCTAGCTAACACTCATGGCTTCATTTCACTCCGTAGAGTATCGGTTTCAAGGTTTCCATTGGCTGCATTTGGTCCTTTTAGCCCTACTAAGAAAAGCAACCCAAACCCTAGATTCTTTTGTTTGATTTCGACAAGTTTAACAATCCAAGCCACCAAAGTGGGGGCAAATGAATGAGCATCCATATTCTCCAAGAAAAAGTGAAAAAAGAAAATAATGATATATAAATATTCTTCATTAAGAATTACTGACCTCATGTTTCACTCTCATTTCTTTTGTTTGTCATCACTTTTTCATCTCCTTGGTGTCACTCTATTTTCTTTGTTTCATTCCTTTTTGTTTAAACAAAAGTACTAATAGTGGGAAGTTGGAAGTTTTATAGTGTGTAATTTTTATTTTGAAATATTTGTATTTAATATGTATTTTAGATACATTTAGATAGGAGTGTTGAATCATGATTGTCAAATTTAAAAAAGAAGACCATCATACATAAATTCAAAATTTATTTTTGTTTTGTTTTTTTAATTGAGGATTAAGGAGCACATGAATTGCAAATTCATCCAATTTAAGCTTGCTCATCCAATTAAAGTTTTTCATGTTTTAACCTTTCCACGTGAGGGCGCGTATTCAGCATTGCTATTGGATGGGACTGGGGTCCCTTTATTCCAATGACAAAAGCATCCATAACTTAGATTCGCTGTGAAAAATGGTGTACAATCGAAAGTCATTAAATGTTTAAAACAACAAAAAGGTACACTGGAATGATAGTGAAGAAAGTTATGAAGAACCATACCATCAAAGCAACTCCAGATGATACAAGCAGTGTATTACAACAGGGAGGAATGCACGTTTTCATAAAGCATATCTGAAAAAAAAAATCTATTATTTTTAATAACATTAGATGTTTAGAACCTTAAAGAAGACTCCATATTAACGTGAACATGAAAGACTTTTTCATGCTCCGATGATGCTTCACGATAATAAAGTCAATTAAAGGAAAATCTTACAAAAAGCCATTAAAATATATCATATAGTACAATTATAGTCAAATCTTTTAAAAAATCCAGCTCTAGCAAAATAACAAAAAAAAACTTAGGATCTCAAACAATAATTTCATATTAAAATAACTAAAGAACGTTCAACCCGCTATTTTCACCCAACGATTCACGTGATTTTACAACACCCCTATATCCAATCCGTTTGTCAAGTCCGAGTATCGTAATGTTACATTCGTTGTCGACGCACCTTTAGAGAAAATCGGTTCAATTATTGTCCCTAATTAAGTTAACTAAACAAATCGTGGTTAGTATAAAATTTTGGTTTCATTTCGAGTTTCAATCAAGCTTTCGTGTAACACTCCTAACCCGAAACCGTCGCCGGAATAGGGTTAAGAGGCATTACCGATCAATCAAATCATTACACAACCATTACACGACACTAAGTCATTCTTCCATCAACTATACTCATTATTAACCATATGGTCCCTTATTGAGGTCTATAAGACCTTAAACACATGCTAGAATAGGGTCGGGACTAGACCGAACACTTACGAAAGTTTTCAAAATTTTAAATATTCACTGTTCGCGTTGAGGTCACACGCCTGTGTGTAACTGTGCCGTGTGCCCCACACGGTCACCAGACACCCCCATGTGTCTAAGCCGTGCCAAAATAGAGCAAGCATTCTGACTTCTCCACACGGCAACCAAGCACGCCCGTGTGCTCAGGCCATGTGCCCTTAAGCCACATACTGACTTATTCACACGGCTACTAGGCACGCCCGTGTGCCATGGCCGTGTACAACTAGCTAGCTACTGACCTTACCCCACGGTCATTAGGCACGCCCGTGTCATAACCGTGTAGGCAAAACAGGCCATTTGCAAGGCCAATTTGCCACCCACACAAGGGTCAAACCTACAAGCACATTTAAGCATACTTCCACACACAAATTGGCAACCAATTTTCATGTCAAGTGATCAACATATCATCTCATATAATCTCATTTCTAAACATGTAAGTTAGGAACCAAATTACACAACTTGAACACATTCAATACCAAACATGATTCATCCCCAAATTCACTAAATCATACTAGCATCATACCATCATTGAGATTACCATTCATAAGACATTTTCTTTACCCACAAGCTATACCAAAATATGCATCATATATCAAAGCCACACATGCATATTACCATCATTTATCTAGCCACATCACATGGCTATTTACACATCTCAAACATGTTTCAAAACTACTAGCTTATACATGCCACTATCTTATTTCTTTTATTATATTATTATAACATATATTATGTTTTTAATATTTAACCATTAAAGCAATATAAAATAATGTATATTTTAGCCTTATGCCGTCCACTATACTCAATTTTGGCCAAATTGCATCATAAATCCTCCTCATTATAAAGACAACATCAATTAAGCATATAACAATCAGCACACAGCATTTTACACTTTATGCAATTAAGTCCTTTCTCACAATTTGACACACAGTCAATACAATTATTATACAGAATTTTCACACAGGCTATATCACATATAATTCACACCCAAACCAATATTAGAATATTATTCCGACCTTGGATTTGTGGTCTCAAAACCACTATTCCAACTAGGTCTATTTTGGGCTATTACAACTCTCCCCCCTTAGGGATTTTCGTCCCCGAAAATCTTACCGGTAAAAAGCTGTGGATATTGCTCTTTCATAACATTCTCAGGCTCCCACGTAGCCTCTTCAATTCCGTGCTTGTGCCACAATACTTTCACTAAAGAGATTTTCTTATTTCTCAACTCTTTGGTCTCTCGTGCCAAAATTCGGATTGGTTCTTCACTATACGACAAGTCTGACTGGATCTCAACCTCAGTAGGAGCAATCACATGAGACGGGTCTGATCTTTACCGTCGAAGCATTGACACATGAAACACGTTATGAATCTTTTCTAACTCATATGGCAACATCAATCTGTAAGCAACCGGGCCAACTCGCTCAATGATCTCATACGGTCCGATGAATCTCGGACTCAACTTGCCTTTCCGGCCAAATCGAAGTATCTTCTTCCACGGGGATACTTTCAAAAACACTTTATCACCCACCTTAAATTCAATATCTTTTCGTTTCAAATCTGCATAAGACTTCTGACGATCTGAATCCGCTTTCAAACTGTCACGTATCACCTTCACTTTCTGCTCAGTCTCTTTTATAAGATCAACCCCGTGAATTTTATTCTCATTTAGCTCAGTCCAATACAATGGAGTTCAACATTTTTGACCGTAAAGAGCCTCATACAGTGCCATTTTAATGCTAGATTGAAAACTATTGTTTTACGCAAACTCAATCAATGGTAAATGTTTTTCCCATGTAGTCTCGAACTCAAGTATACAACATCTCAACATATCTTCAAGAATCTGAATGATTCGTTCGGACTGACCATCCGTTTGCGGATGAAACGCAGTATTAAAATGTAATTTTGTGCCTAAAGCCCCTTGAAATTTCTTCCAAAATCACGAGGTAAATCTTGGGTCTCTGTCAGATACAATAGATAATGGCACCCTGTGCAATCTCACATCTCAGCAATATACAATTCAGCCAATTTATCGAGTGAATAATCTGTTCTCACCGAAACAAAATGAGTTGATTTTGTCAATCTGTCAACTATCACCCAGATTGCATCTTTCTTTCCCGAAGATAAAGGCAATCCCGACACAAAGTCCATCGTGATCCTTTCCCATTTCCACTCAGGAATCATAATCGGTTGCAACAATCCAGACGGAACCTGATGTTCAGCTTTAACTTGCTGACAAACTAAACATTTCGACACAAAGTCAGAGATGTCTCATTTCATACCATGCCACCAATAAAACTGTTTCAGATCATTATACATTTTCGTACTCCCAGGATGTACAGTTAATCGACTATTATGAGCCTCTTTTAAAATTGCTTGAATTAACTCTGAATTTCTCAGAATACAAATCCGATCTCTAAATCTCAAACAATCATCAATGTCAACTCGAAATTCTGATTCAGCATTCGATTCACATTGAGTTCATTTAGCCATCATTTCAACATCATTTTTCTGAGCATCACAAATCTGATGTACAAACATCGGCTTTATTTTCAACTCGGCCATAACCGCACTATCATCACACAGATCTTTCTGAGCGTTCTTTGCTCGCAAAGCACATATGAACTTTCGGCTCAAAGGATCAGCTACAACATTAGCTTTACCCGACTGGTAATCTATCACAAGTTCGTAATCTTTCAACAACTCTAACCATTTTCTCTGTCGCAAATTCAATTCTTTCTGAGTCATCAAGTACTTCGAACTCTTGTGATCTGTAAAGATATGACACTTCTCACCAAATAAATAATGACGCCATATTTTCAATGCAAACACAATCGCGGCCAATTCAAGGTCATGCGTTGGGTAGTTCTTTTCATGCGGCTTTAGCTACCTCGAAGCATAAGCAACAACTTTACCTTCTTGCATCAGAACACAGCCCAAACCATTCAATGAAGCATCACTGTAAACTATGAATTCTTTGCCCGATTCAGGTTGAACCAACACTGGTGCTTCTGTCAACAACACTTTCAGTTATTCAAAACTCTGATGGCATCTTTCTGACCACTCGAATCTAACATCTTTCTCTAGCAACTTTGTCAATGGAGTCACAATCATCGAGAAGCCTTTCACAAACCGCCTATAATATCCCGCTAGTCCCAGAAAAATACGGTCTTCAGGCACATTTCTCGGAGGCTTCCATTCTAATATAGCAGAGATTTTACTAGGACCAACTCGTATCCCAGCAGTTGACACAATATGCCCCAGAAAACCAACTCCACGCAACCAAAATTCACATTTACTAAACTTAGCATACAACTGTTTCTCACGCAGAGTTTGTAGCACAGTTCTAAAATGCTCGGTATCTTTAGCGCGTCAGAACACCCCAAACTCTGGACGGACACCACGTCCGAATCTGGGTATGTCACGGGAAATACGTTTTTGAGTGATCGGGTTTTTCGTTTAAGCGGGGTGAAAACATAGTGAATTTGAGGGAAATTGGGGTAGGCTTGTTTGATTAGATTTTGTAAACTTATCCAAAGTATATAGTTAAAAACGAGTTGATCTTCATTTAGCATTTCCAATAGTTTCTTAGTACTCTTTTGAAACATTTTTGACTTAGTAGAATATCGAGTTTGGTTTGAAAATCATTTGAGTTTACTTTATAGCAAAACATAGTGAGGTACCCGATGGTATAGTTTAAAACACATTGCGTTATAGTTTTGAAAACATTATCTTACCAAGTTATTTGTTAAGCAGGTTGAGAATCTAATTAAAACATAACCATAAAAAAACATAATTTAAAGGCCTTTTACAAATCCAAATTAAATCTCAAATAAAAATAAATAAGCTAAAGTACCCAAAGTGAATAGTCTGAGCAAAACTTTTATTAAAGCATGGCATGTGCACCCCGAGTCCACCCCGGCTCCATGTCCGCGTCTCACGGGTCACCGGAATGTCAAAGGAGAGGGTGAGTCGAATGACTCAGTGCATAAATCCCGCTCCCGATGAAACAACATGCTAACACACATCATACATAGCAACATAATTAATGCAACCCAATCCTAACCATCCGTATCTCCTTTTCTACCCCGTGTGGTACCAAACCACTGGTGGTGCCAAACCACTGGTGACATATAGTCACAATGTGTTACCAAAACACTGGTGTCCCAAAGACACAATATCCATCAATGTGGTGCCAAACCACTGGTGTCCCAAAGACACGTTTGTGCTACCAAAGCACTGGTGACCGAAGTCACGAATCCAATGATGGGGCCAACCCATCGCGTGTGATACCCAATCACTAGCGCATTTATCCCATATCTCAAGTGGGGCCAACCCACGGTGGTGTTAACCACAGGGACAAGTCGCAATGAGGTGCCCAACCTCTGGTGTCCCAAAGACACAAATGTGGTACCAAACCACTGGTGACCGTAGTCACAATAATCGAATGATGGGGCCAACCCATCGTGTGATACCCAATCACTAGCGACGATCCCATATCTCATGGCCAACCCAACCCACGGTGGTGTAAACCACAGGGACAAGTCGCAATGAGGTGCCAAACCTCCGAGGTGCCAAACCTCTGTGACCCAAAGTCACAAAGTGTGTTACCAAAACATCGGTGCTCGTCGGCACAAAATATCACTTTGCTCCCTCCACTCATATCACCCATCAACATACCAACTCATGAGATCATGCATATCATACAAGTCATGCATATCATGCCAACATGTCTAGTATTACATCTCATAGCATACATAACATAGATCATAATACCCAAGGTATCCATAATAGAACCGATAATAAATTAGACTTACCCGGATACGTACACATACCCCGTTTGGGTATCCAATTATCCGTCATCTTTGGTATAGTTTTTAACAGCAAACAGGTTTATTAATAACATTACTAGGTATCGATGGTGTTTAGTTTACACACCGGAAAACAAAAGCCTTAAACCCCTCGAATCGATCTAAGCCCCCTTGATTATCTTGCTCCTATAATCGGCCAAATAAGAGCATTAGACAACTTATCCCATTCGGCCAAGACCATCTAACCCCAAAAGAATCAATATCAAACCCTTACCTTATACTTGATTTGGTTTCCTACCAAATCTCGAATCAATCAGTGATTCCCCTTGACAATCGGCCAACCCCTAAAAGAGAACAGTTAAACTTTAATAATCTTGACTTAATCGAAACCAAAAGATTGAACGATTAATGATAATACCAATCACTTACCACAACCACTGCTTAACAATCGGTTAAAAGAGTCGAAAACCCTTCTTGGTTACTTCCAATATCCAAAGACCCTAAAACGAGATGATTAAAAAAAGGTTAACACCCTTCCATAATAGCCATACTCAGCCCTTCATCAAACCCACAACGATTAAGAACAGAAAAGAGAAGAAATGGCCATTCGGGCAAACACTTACCTAACTCCAATCGATTTATACAAGAACCCCAACACTCTCACGATATTCGGCCAAGAGAACTACAAGGGAGAGGAGAGGTTCGGCCTTGACCAAGAAAGAAACGCAAGAAAAGATGAAAAGAAGGATTGATATTCGGCCAAAATGAGAACACAACTAGAAGGAAATTTCGGCAATCACCAAGGGAGGGTCTTGCTAGAGTCTTAAAAGTGAAGCAAAAGAAAGATATGTTCAAGAAGAAGAAGAGAATCGCCAAGGTCTTGAGAAGAAAAGAAAATGGAAAAGAGATAGATGCTTTTCGGTTTTTGGAGAAGAAAGAAATGGAGAAAGTATTTGGAACAGGAGGTTTCTGCTACAATGTTCTTAAGCAAGGAAGAAGAAAATGAATATGACAAAGGAGGATAGAAGTTTCGGTTTACCTAATCTGAAAGAAAAGGGAAAGAAATGGGAAGGGATATTCTACTATCAAGTAGTCTAAGAGACAACAATGAAACTTTCGCACCTTTGCAAGTTTGGTCTCTCGGTTTCAAAAGATGAAGAACAACACAAAAAATGAAGAACACCCTTAGAACATTCATTTAACAAAAGACCAAAGAAGAGACTTTTTGCTTGATATTCCAAAGACCGAAAATGCACCCAAAATGCCAAAAATGCAAAATGCATTTCGGCTAGCACCTCTCCACACTAAGCCGTCCACTTCCCCACTCCACACTCCTTCAAATTCGCCATAATCCCCCAATAGCTCCCAACCACACATTCAAACTAGCATGACCAAGTCTTCCTCCTACAATTACTCTCCACCCAACATTTGAACGGTTTGACCAAGTCCATGGTAGAATTCGAATTGCCTTCTACCTCTCCCTCCATGCCGTCCAAAATGAGAGCCAAAATGGGGAACTCTGCGACTTGAACTCAAGACCTCCACCCCATGTAGTTGACGCCACACCTAGCTCCCCAAGTAGCGCATGCTTTGCCACTATGCTAGCTCCTCCTTTGTGCTATGAATTACCAAAAATAAAATAAAAACCCCAGCTTCCTCAGCTCCCTTCACTTAACACCCAAAAACCAAAATTTCCCCATTCACTCAGGCATACTCCTAGACTACAATTAAGCCCCTAAAACACCGAAATAGCAACACAGCACACTAAACACATGCAATTTCATGCAACAACAAAATAGCCCCTAACCCGGGATATTACAGTTCTACCCCCTTAAAAATAATTTCGGCCTCGAAATTACCTGATCAGAAGAGTTGCGGGTATTGCTGTCTCATCATATCCTCGGGTTCCCACGTAGCTTCTTCTACGCCATGATTCCGCCAAAGTACCTTAACCAAAGGCACAGACTTCTTACGCAGAACCTTCACATCTCGATCAAGAATCGCACAGGTTCCTCCTCCATGGTCAAATCGATTTACCTCGATCTTTTCCACTGCTACCACATGTGACGGATCTGAACGATAACGCCGAAGCATCGAAACGTGAAAAACGTCGTGAATCTGACTAAGCTCAGCTGGCAACTCAAGCTGATACGCCACTGGTCCAACTCGTCTCAGAACCTTATACGCCCAATAAACCTCGGACTTAGCTTGCCTTTTCTTCCGACCTCAACACCTTCTTCCAAGCGAGACCTTTAGAAACACTTTATCCCCTACAAAGAAACTCTATATCTCTCCGCTTAAGATCGGCATAAGACTTCTGCGCGGTCCAAAGCTTCCTTCAATCGAGACCGAATCAACTTAACCTTGTCTTCGGTCTCAAAGAACCAACTCGGGTCCCAACAACCGACGTTCACCTAAATCCGTCCAACACGTAGGTGAGCGACATTTCCTACCATACAACGCCTCATACGGTGCCATCTTGATGCTCGCTTGGTAATCATGTTGTTGTAGGCAAACTCACTAATGGTAGAAACTCCTCCCAACTACCTCTGAAATCCGTGACACAACCCCTCAAATATATCCTCTAAGATCCGAATGACCCTTTCTCGATTGACCGTCGATCGCGGGTGAAAAGCCGTGCTTTGAAATCCAAACGAGTACCCAGAGCTTGATGCAATGCTTTCCGTAACCTTGACGTAAACTCGGATCCCTATCCGAGATTATCGAAACCGCACCCGTGCAACCTTACTATCTCTCGAAACATACAACTTCGCTTAGCTTCAAGCGAATAATCAACCTCACCGGAATGAAGTAAGCCGATTTAGTCACCGATCCACCACCACCCAAATCTGAATCTTTCCTGCTTGGCGTAAGCGGTAACCCACCGACAAAATCCATGGTTATCCTTTCCCACTTCCATCGAGGAATCTTCACAGTGAAGCAAACTCGACGACAACTCGATGTTCACCTTAACTGGCGACAAGTCGACACTTCCCAACAAACTCTGTCACCTCTTTCTTCAAGCCAGCCACCAAAATCGCTTCTCTAAGATCCCTATACATCTTGCTACCTCCGGGATGCATAGCATAAGGATCGCTATGTGCGTCCCCAAGAATCTTTTGCCTTAGCTCAACATCTTTAGGCATACAAGCTTTACCTTGAAAACACAGAACCCCATCACCGCATAAGCCAGAACCCTCCAAACCACCATCCGCACTTGCAACCTTCGCGCACTCGTAACCTCATCCAATAATCTGCTTTCTCTGACGCTCAACCTGTAGGCTTAACTTGCAACTCGCTGTAATACTCCCATCGTCATACAAACTCAAGTGGGCAAACAATGCTCTTAAGTCCGAAACAACCTTGCGGCTCAACGCGTCGACCACCACGTTAGCCTTGCCCGGATGATACTCAATCGAATAATCGTAATCTTTCAGCAACTCAACCCATCTGCGCTGCCTCAAATTCAAATCCTTCTGAGTCAGTAGATACTTTAGACTCTTGTGATCTGTGAAGACTATCGATCTTTCTCCATACAAGTAGTGCCTCCAAATCTTTAAAGCGAAGACTACAAAATGCTGGCTCCAAATCGTATGTCGGATAGTTGACCTCATGTGGCCTCAACGCCGAGAAGCGTAAGCCACAACCTTACCTTCTTGCATCAGCACACAACCCAAGCCCGTATGTGATGCATCGCAATAGACTGTGAATTCCTTACCAGCCTCAGGTTGAATCAAAACCGAGCCTCGGTCAAAATCTTCTTTAACTTATCGAAGCTTTCCTTTTGTTTCTCGGTCCATACAAACGGAACTTCTTTCCTCAAGAACTTGGTCATCGTACTTGCTATCAACAAAAACCCTCAACAAACCTTCGGTAGTATCCAAACAAACCTGAAAACTCCGAATCTCACCCATCGACTTAGGCGGCTTCCAATCCAAAATCGCCTCAATCTTACGAGGATCTACTCGAATCCCTCACCACACTACATGACCCAAGAAAGTCACTTCTCTAAGCCAGAACTCGCACTTACTGAACTTAGCATAGAGTTGCTCTTCCCTCAAAATCTGCAACACCACTCGCAAATGCTTATCATGCTCTTCCTCTGTCCTTGAGTACACCAAAATGTCGTCTATGAAAACCACGACGAACTGATCCAGATACTGCTGAAACACCCTATTCATCATATCCATAAACGCTGCCGGTGCGTTAGTCAACCCGAACGGCATTACCAGAAATTCGTAGTGCCCATACCGAGTCCGAAACGCTGTTTTATGGATATCAGCCTCCTTAACTCTTAACTGGTGATACCCAGACCTCAAGTCGATCTTCGAAAATACCGCAGCGCCCTTCAGCTGATCAAACAAGTCATCTATCCGTGGCAACGGATACTTGTTTTTAATCGTCAGCTTATTCAACTGGCGGTAGTCTATACACATCCGCATCGTGCCATCTTTCTTTTTAACAAAGAGTACCGGCGCACCCCACGGCGAAACACTTGGCCTAATAAATCCTCGATCCAACAACTCCTGGATCTGAGCCTTAAGCTCCACCAATTCCTTTGGTGCCATCCTATACTGAGCAATAGACAACGCGCAGCCTTCGGCATGCATCAATCCCGAACTCTACCTCGCGATCTGGCGGCAAACCGGAAGCTCCTCAGAAACACATCAAAGAAATTCCTTAACAAAGACGGACCCTCTCCACAAAGACTCTTTAGCCTCCAAGGCATAGACATGAACCACATATGCTTCATGCCCTTCCCGACCATCTTCTCTCGCTTTCAGAGCGATATACCACATTTGATAAGTAATCCCTCCTATTACCTATCATAGCCACCTCATCACCCTCAACCGTCTTAAGAACCATGCGCTTGGCGCGCAATCCAACCTCGCTCGGGTACTTGACAAACCAATCCATCCCAAGAATCGGTCGAACTCCCCAAACGGCGGTTCCATCGGATCGAGAGCAAACACTACCCCTTGGAGTTCTAGGGGTACACCTCTAAACAGTTTATCTACTACTATAGAGTGACCTAGAGGGCTAATCACGGTCATCGCCTAGAGGATATCTCGAGTCTAAATCCATGGTCTCTACTATACTACGGCAACATAAGAGTGCGTTGAACCCACATCAATCAAAGCGTTATAAGGAGAACCAAAAATCAAAAACGTCTGCAGGTTATGGCGTCAAGGTGCGTCGCCTCCTCTCGGCGCCTCGCAAATACACACTAATCCAGTACATCTCGCATCGTAACTACTCGCACCTCTCTCGCCTGGTGCTCCACGGCCCACTGCGAACCATTACCACCTCTGCCATTACCACGGCCCCTCTGCGGTGGCGGTCCATTACCTCTGAACTGACATTACGGCCCTACCTCTCGGGATCAATCTCGCCAACCTACGCGGGCAGTCCCTCACACGATGCTCCAGAAGAACCACACTCGAAGCAACCTTTTCCTCCACCCAAAGCCACCCCAATGAGATTTTCCACACCGATCACATCACAAGTGGTCCCTCGCCTAGCAAAGAACAACCCTAGCGGTGATTCGCCCACTCGGTCTAGCTTTCTTCTGCGGATTACCCGACGATCCGTAAGACCCAAAGCTCCTCTTATGCCTATTTCATCCCATACTCGCCTCACCGACTCCTTCACACCCTCGGCTACCTTAGCCTTCTCAACTAAGACAAGAAACTCGCGCTCCTGCGAGGAGCAATCAAGAAATTCAATTCGCCTCATGACCATCCTCGAAACGAATGCACCTCTCATGCTCAAGGCCACAATGCCCCGGCATACCTACTCACCAGAACTCACCTCGTGCTTAGAAACAGATTTACTCCCCTGAACAAGCCTCAGAAATGCCTTCCGCTGGGAGTCAATATAACTAGCCCCGATGTATTTCTTTTGATATGCAGCCCTGAAATAATCCCATGTCAGATCCTCTGCTGCCACACTATCCCGAACCGTGAGCCACCACTGATATGACTCATCCCGGAGAAGCGATACGATGCCCTTCAGCTTCTCTTCAGTTTGTCAAATCCAGATCATCCATGATCCGCTCGCTTGCCTCCACCAATATTCAAGATCTTTGGGGAGCAACACCAAACACCTCGGAAGAATTCGCCCCGCTTGCCCGGTCGCCAGAACAGATTTCCTAACTCCCGCGCCACCACCAACTCCTGCTACCCTTTCTAACACTCGCGAAAGATCGCTCGAGACACCTGCGTCATCTCGATCGATCTTGGAACTCACCACCTCCACCGGTGGCGGAAGCGGTATCTCATTTTCTCAACCCCGACCAGGATCCTACGGGCTCGTAAACCGTCATCCTACCCCTACCTCTACCACGAGTATTACGACCACGTCCGCCTCGAGTGCTCATGACTAATCTTTCTACGTATCTGATTAAGAATTTTATGCATCAGTATTTATTCCACTTGTTTAAAAGCAAGTCTTATGAATATTAAGGAGGATTTGTTCTCGCGAGTTCACGAATCCTATCGGTTTCAATCCCTAAAGTAGCATACTATTGCTATTCATCAAATCATATCACATCCAATCAATTCACAAGCAATAGTAAGGGTACTTACACAGGCGAACCTATGTCTTGAGACTCGGTGCCATGCCTTTCAAACCATACTTTCAAAACAAAACACCTAAAGCGCACTTTTTTAAAACATTTTGGGCCTCGGGCCCACAGTAAAAGCCTTTGAACTTGGCTCGATACCACAATTGTAACACCCCAAACTCGGACAGACACCACGTCCGAATCGTATGTCACGGGAAATACGTTTTTGAGTGATCGGGTTTTTCGTTTAAAAGCGGGGTGAAAACATAGTGAATTTGAGGGAAATTGGGGTAGGCTTGTTTGATTAGATTTTGTAAACTTATCCAAAGTATATAGTTAAAAACGAGTTGATCTTCATTTAGCATTTCCAATAGTTTCTTAGTACTCTTTTGAAACATTTTTGACTTAGTAGAATATCGAGTTTGGTTTGAAAATCATTTGAGTTTACTTTATAGCAAAACATAGTGAGGTACCCGATGGTATAGTTTAAAACACATTGCGTTATAGTTTTGAAAACATTATCTTACCAAGTTATTTGTTAAGCAGGTTGAGAATCTAATTAAAACATAACCATAAAAAAAAACATAATTTAAAGGCCTTTTACAAATCCAAATTAAACCTCAAATAAAAATAAATAAGCTAAAGTACCCAAAGTGAATAGTCTGAGCAAAACTTTTATTAAAGCATGGCATGTGCACCCCGAGTCCACCCCGGCTCCATGTCCGCGTCTACGGGTCACCTGAAATGTCAAAGGAGAGGGTGAGTCGAATGACTCAGTGCATAAATCCCGCTCCCGATGAAACAACATGCTAACACACATCATACATAGCAACATAATTAATGCAACCCAATCCTAACCATCCGTATCTCCTTTTCTACCCCGTGTGGTACCAAACCACTGGTGGTGCCAAACCACTGGTGACATATAGTCACAATGTGTTACCAAAACACTGGTGTCCCAAAGACACAATATCCATCAATGTGGTGCCAAACCACTTTGGTGTCCCAAAGACACGTTTGTGCTACCAAAGCACCGTGACCGAAGTCACGAATCCAATGATGGGGCCAACCCATCGTGTGATACCCAATCACTAGCAGACGATCCCATATCTCAAGTGGGGCCAACCCACGGTGGTGTTAACCACAGGGACAAGTCGCAATGAGGTGCCCAACCTCTGGTGTCCCAAAGACACAAATGTGGTACCAAACCACTGGTGACCGTAGTCACAATAATCGAATGATGGGGCCAACCCATCGTGTGATACCCAATCACTAGCAGACGATCCCATATCTCATGTGGGGCCAACCCACGGTGGTGTAAACCACAGGGACAAGTCGCAATGAGGTGCCAAACCTCTGGAGGTGCCAAACCTCTGGTGACCCAAAGTCACAAAGTGTGTTACCAAAACACTGGTGCTCGTCGACACAAAATATCACTTTAACTCCACTCATATCACCCATCAACATACCAACTCATGAGATCATGCATATCATACAAGTCATGCATATCATGCCAACATGTCTAGTATTACATCTCATAGCATACATAACATAGATCATAATACCCAAGGTATCCATAATAGAACTGATAATAAATTAGACTTACCCGGATACGTACACATACCCCGTTTGGGTATCCAATTATCCGTCATACTGGTATAGTTTTTAACAGGCAAACAGGTTTATTAATAACATTACTAGGTATCAGTGTGTTAGTTTACACACTGGAAAACAAAAGCCTTAAACCCCTCGAATCGATCTAAGCCCCCTTGATTATCTTGCTCCTATAATCGGCCAAATAAGAGCATTAGACAACTTATCCCATTCGGCCAAGACCATCTAACCCCAAAAGAATCAATATCAAACCCTTACCTTATACTTGATTTGGTTTCCTACCAAATCTCGAATCAAGCGATGATTCCTTGACAATCGGCCAACCCCTAAAAGAGAAACGATTAAACTTTAATAATCTTGACTTAATCGAAACCAAAAGATTGAACGATTAATGATAATACCAATCACTTACCACAACCACTGCTTAACAATCGGTTAAAAGAGTCGAAAACCCTTCTTGGTTACTTCCAATATCCAAAGACCCTAAAACGAGATGATTAACAAAAGGTTAACACCCTTCCATAATAGCCATACTCACCCTTCATCAAACCCACAACGATTAAGAACGAGAAAAAGAGAAGAAATGGCCATTCGGGCAAACACTTACCTAACTCCAATCGATTTATACAAGAACCCCAACACTCTACGATATTCGGCCAAGAGAACTACAAGGGAGAGGAGAGGTTCGCCTTGACCAAGAAAGAAACGCAAGAAAAGATGAAAAGAAGGATTGATATTCGGCCAAAATGAGAACACAACTAGAAGGAAATTTCGGCAATCACCAAGGGAGGGTTCGGCTAGAGTCTTAAAAGTGAAGCAAAAGAAAGATATGTTCAAGAAGAAGAAGAGAATCGGCCAAGGTCTTGAGAAGAAAAGAAAATGGAAAAGAGATAGATGCTTTTCGGTTTTGGAGAAGAAAGAAATGGAGAAAGTATTTGGAACAGGAGGTTTCGGCTACAATGTTCTTAAGCAAGGAAGAAGAAAATGAATATGACAAAGGAGGATAGAAGTTTCGGTTTACCTAACTGAAAGAAAAGGGAAAGAAATGGGAAGGGATATTCGGCTATCAAGTAGTCTAAGAGACAACAATGAAACTTTCGGCAGCCTTTGCAAGTTTGGTCTCTCGGTTTCAAAAGATGAAGAACAACACAAAAAAATGAAGAACACCCTTAGAACATTCGGCTAACAAAAGACCAAAGAAGAGACTTTTTGCTTGATATTCCAAAGACCGAAAATGCACCCAAAATGCCAAAAATGCAAAAATGCATTTCGGCTAGCACCTCTCCACACTAAGCCGTCCCACTTCCCCACTCCACACTCCTTCAAATTCGGCCATAATCCCCCCAATAGCTCCCAACCACACATTCAAACTAGCATGACCAAGTCTTCCTCCTACAATTACTCTCCACCCAACATTTGAACGGTTTGACCAAGTCCATGGTAGAATTCGAATTGCCTTCTACCTCTCCCTCCATGCCGTCCAAAATGAGAGCCAAAATGGGGAACTCTGCGACTTGAACTCAAGACCTCCACCCCATGTAGTTGACGCCACACCTAGCTCCCCAAGTAGCGCATGCTTTGCCACTATGCTAGCTCCTCCTTTGTGCTATGAATTACCAAAAATAAAATAAAAACCCCAGCTTCCTCAGCTCCCTTCACTTAACACCCAAAAACCAAAATTTCCCCATTCACTCAGGCATACTCCTCGACTACAATTAAGCCCCTAAAACACCGAAATAGCAACACAGCACACTAAACACATGCAATTTCATGCAACAACAAAATAGCCCCTAACCCGGGATATTACAGCGTCACATCACACGAATAGATCAAAATATCATCAATGAACACCACTACAAATCGATCCAAATATGGTCTGAATATTCGATTCATCAGATCCATAAACACTGCAGGAGCATTTGTTAGTCCGAAAGGCATCACTAAGAATTCGTAATGTCCGTACCTCGTTCTAAAAGATGTTTTTGGCACATCGGATTCTTTAACTCTTAACTGATAGTAACCTGATCTCAAATCTATCTTTGAAAACACTGTAGCTCCTCTCAGTTGATCAAACAAATCATCAATACGAGGAAACGAATATTTTTTCTTTATCGTTACTTTGTTCAATTGTCGATAATCAACACACATTCTCATAGTTCCATCTTTCTTTTTCACAAATAACACAGGAGCTCCCCAGGGTGAGAAACTCGGTCGTGCAAATCCTCTGTCAGTCAACTCCTACAACTGAGACTTTAACTCTTTCAATTCTGTTGGTGCCATTCTATATGGAGCTATCGCAATGGGAGTGGTCCCCGGCACTAATTCAATACCAAATTCGACTTCCTAAATTAGAGGTAATCCTGGTAACTCTTCAGGAAACACATCTGGAAACTCACATACCACAGGCACAGATTCAACTTTCTTTTCTGACACTTTTGTATCAATCACGTACGTTAAATAAGCTTCACAACCCTTTTTCACATAGTTCATAGCTTTCATCGCAGATACAATAGCTGGTAATCCTTTCATATCATTGGATTCTATTCGGACTAGCTCACCATTCTGACTTTTCAACTCAATACTCTTTCTTTTACAATTCACAATGGCATTATGCTGAGTAAGCCAATCCATACCCAGAATTATGTCAAACTCATCGAATGGTAGTAACATCAAACTAACCGGAAAACAAACATCCCGAAACATCAATGGACAATTCTTGCACACTTTATCCCCCAAAACACACTTGCCTAAGGGATTCGATACTCTAATCACAAATTTAGTAGACTCAACAGGTAGAGTCTTCCTTGATACAAGATTCACACACACATATGAATGAGTAGATCCTGGATCTAATAATGCAATGACATCAGTATCAAATAAAGTGAAAGTATCGGAGATGACGTCTGGAGATGATGCTTCCTCTCATCCACGTATAGCATAAGCTCGGGCAGGTGCTCTCGCTTCTAACCTCACAGCTGTGTCAGTAGTCCCCCTTTGGCTTCCACTCACATTTCTGGTGTTTCTGGGTGGTCTACCTCTAGCCGTCACATTACTCGGTCTTTCATTCTGAACATTTTCCTCTTCGACCATCTTTGGGTAATCTCGAATAAAATGATCTCGGGATCCACATTTATAACAAACTCTATTGTTATACTTGCCCAAGCATTCTCCCACATGTCGTCTTCCACACTGTCTACACTCAGGTTTGTTGCTTTTGGCACTATCGACACTTGATTCCATTGGAGCTTGAGTTCTCGGACCAACACTTAGTCTTGCGCGATCTCTATTCGGATGCCTAAACGAAGCATTTGATCGGTTGCTTGCATCTCTGAATCTCTTCGTTGAAGGTTGAGAAAACTTACTCATCGATCTTTTTCTTTCATCACGAGCTTCAGAATCAGCTTTCTTCTTTTCTTTACTGAGTTCATCGGCTTTACAAGCTCTTTCAACTAACACAACAAATTCATTTATATCAAGTATCCCAACCAATAACTTAATATCCTCGTTCAACCCTTCTATGAAGTGTTTACACATAGTAGCTTCGGTCGAAACATATTCCCGTGCATACTGGCTCAGTCTCACAAATTCTCGGTCGTACTCGGTAACTGACAAATGGCCCTGTTTCAGCTAAAAAAACTCTTTACGTTTCTGATCAATGAAGCGTTGACTGATATACTTCTTTCTGAACTAAACTTGAAAGAAGTCCCAAGTGATTCTCTCTCTCGAAACCACGGAAATCAATGTTTTCCACCAATTATAGGCTGTATCTCTCAACAATGAAACTGCACACTTTATACATTCATCAGGAGTCAACGACATCTCATCAAATACTCAAAGGGTATTCTCGAGCCAAAACTCAGCTCTCTCGGCATCATCATCGGCTGTGGCCCTAAACTCTTCGGCCCCGTACTTTCGGATCTTATCCATAGGAGGTTTATTCAATCTGATCGGATCTACAACTTGTGGCATAACAGGTACTTGTGGGGGTGGAGGTTGTGGAGCAGCCGGATTCGTTCGAACGAACTCCAAAAACCACTCACTCATCATTCGGGAGAAGGATTGCTTAGACTCTCCTCCCTCACTACTATCATTCGGCCTAGATGTGGCCGGAGCTGTCCCTTGAGCGGGAGCAGGCGCGTTACTCTCTACGTCATCAGCAACTGCTCGATCGAGATCCATTACTATACGAAAACACATTTATAACTATCAGAATTCATCACACTATCGCAATTTCATAGATGGAATGTATAGCTAGACTCACACGCGCTATGTTAGTCCGAGAATCGACTAAACCGTAGCTCTGATACCAATAAAATGTAACACCCCTAACCCAAAACCGTAGCCGAAATAGGGTAAAGAGGCGTTACCAATCAATCGAATCATTACACAACCATTACACGACACTAAGTCATTCTTCCATCAACTATACCCATTATTAACCATATGGTCCCTTATTGAGGTCTATAAGACCTTAAACACATGCTAGAATCGGGTCGGGACTAAACCGAACACTTACGAAAGTTTTCAAAATTTCAAATATTCACCAAGTCTGTTGAGGTCACACGCCCGTGTGACCAGGCCGTGTGCCCCACACGGTCACCAGACACCCCCATGTGTCTAGGCCATGCCAAAACAGAGCAAGCATTCTGACTTCTCCACATGGCAACCAAGCACGCCCGTGTGCTCAGGCCATGTGCCCTTAAGCCACATACTGACTTATTCACACTGCTACTAGGCACGCCCGTGTGCCATGGCCGTGTACAATTGGCTAGCTACTGACCTTACCCCACGGTCATTAGACACGCCCGTGTCATAACCGTGTAGGCAAAAAAGGCCATTTTCAAGGCCAATTTTCTACCCACACAAGGGTCAAACCTACAAGCACATTTAAGCATACTTCCACACACAAATTGGCAACCAATTTTCATGTCAAGTGATCAACATATCATCTCATATAATCTCATTTCTAAACATGTCAACTTAGGAACCAAATTACACAACTTGAACACATTCAATACCAAACATGATTCATCCCCAAATTCACTAAATCATACTAGCATCATACCATCATTGAGATTACCATTCATAAGACATTTTCTTTACCCACAAGCTATACCAAAATATGCATCATATATCAAAGCCACACATGCATATTACCTTCATTTATCTAGCCACATCACATGGCTATTTACACATCTCAAACATGTTTCAAAACTACTAGCTTATACATGCCACTATCTTATTTCTTTTATTATATTATTATAACATATATTATGTTTTTAATATTTAACCATTAAAAAAATATAAAATAATGTATATTTTAGCCTTATGCCGTCCACTATACTCAATTTTGGCCAAATTGCATCATAAATCCTCCTCATTATAAAGACAACATCAATTAAGCATATAACAATCAGCACACAGCATTTTACACTTTATGCAATTAAGTCCTTTCTCACAATTTGACACACAGTCAATAAAATTATTATACAGAATTTTCACACAGGCTATATCACATATAATTCACACCCAAACTAATATTAGAATATTATTCCGACCTTGGATTTGTGGTCTCAAAACCACTATTCCGACTAGGGTCTATTTCGGGCTGTTACAACTCTCCCCCCTTAGGGATTTTCGTCCTCAAAAATCTTACCGGTAAAAAGTTGTGGATATTGCTCTCTCATAGCATTCTCAGGCTCCCACGTAGCCTCTTCAATTCCGTGCTTGTGACACAATACTTTCACTAAAGAGATTTTCTTATTTCTCAACTCTTTGGTATCTCGTGCCAAAATTCGGATTGGTTCTTCACTATACGACAAGTTTGACTGGATCTCTACCTCAGTAGGAGTAATCACATGAGATGGGTCTGATCTGTACCGTTGAAGCATTGACACATGAAACACGTTATGAATCTTTTCTAACTCAAATGGCAACATCAATCTGTAAGCAACCGGGCCAACTCGCTCAATAATCTCATACGGTCCGATGAATCTCAGACTCAGCTTGCCTTTCCGGCCAAATTGAAGTATCTTCTTCCACGGGGTTACTTTCAAAAACACTTTATCACCCACCTTAAATTCAATATCTTTTCGTTTCAAATCTGCATAAGACTTCTGACGATCTAAAGCCGCTTTCAAACTGTCACGTATCACTTTCACTTTCTGCTCAGTCTCTTTTATAAGATCAACCCCGTGAATTTTATTCTCACTTAGCTCAGTCCAATACAATGGAGTTCGACATTTTCGACCGTAAAGAGCCTCATACGGTGCCATTTTAATGCTAGATTGAAAACTGTTGTTGTACACAAACTCAATCAACGGTAAATGTTTTTCCCATGTAGTCTCGAACTCAGGTATACAACATCTCAACATATCTTCAAGAATCTGAATGATTCGTTCGGACTGACCATCCGGTTGCGGATGAAATGCAGTACTGAAATGTAATTTTGTGCCTAAAGCCCCTTGAAATTTCTTCCAAAATCGCGAGGTAAATCTTGGGTCTCTGTCAGATACAATAGATAATGGCACCCCGTGCAATCTCACATCTCAGCAATATACAATTCAGCCAATTTATCGAGTGAATAACCTGTTCTCACCGGAAGAAAATGAGCTAATTTCGTCAATCTGTCAACTATCACCCAGATTGCATCTTTCTTTCCCGAAGATAAAGGCAATCCCGACACAAAGTCCATCGTGATCCTTTCCCATTTCCACTCAGGAATCATAATCGGTTGCAACAATCCAGACGGAACCTGATGTTCAGCTTTAACTTGCTGAAAAACTAAACATTTCGACACAAAGTCAGAGATGTCTCGTTTCATACCATGCCACCAATAAAACTGTTTCAGATCATTATACATTTTCGTACTCCCTGGATGTACAGTTAATCGACTATTATGAGCCTCTTTTAAAATCGCTTGAATCAACTCTGAATTTCTCAGAATAAAAAATCCGATCTCTAAATCTCAAACAATCATCACTATCAACTCGAAATTACGATTCAAAGATTCGATTCACACCGAGTTAAACAGCCATCATTTCAACATCATTTTTCTCGAGCATCACAAATCGATGGACAAACATCGGCTTTATTTTCAACTCGGCCATAACCGCACTATCATCACACAGATCTTTCTGAGCGTTCTTTGCTCGCAAAGCACATATGGACTTTCGGCTCAAAGCATTAGCTACAACATTAGCTTTACCCGGGTGGTAATCTATCACAAGTTCGTAATCTTTCAACAACTCTAACCATTTTCTCTGTTGCAAATTCAATTCTTTCTAAGTCATCAAGTACTTGGAACTCTTATGATCTGTAAAGATATGACACTTCTCACCAAATAAATAATGACGCCATATTTTCAATGCGAACACAATCGCGGCCAATTCAAGGTCGTGCGTTGGGTAGTTCTTTTCATGCGGCTTTAGCTGCCTCGAAGCATAAGCAACGACTTTACCTTCTTGCATCAGCACACAGCCCAAACCATTCAATGAAGCATCACTGTAAACTATGAATTCTTTACCCAATTCAGGTTGAACCAACACTGGTGCTTCTGTCAACAAAACTTTCAATTATTCAAAACTCTGATGGCATCTTTCTGACCACTCGAATCTAACATCTTTCTGTAGTAACTTTGTCAACGGAGTCGCAAACATCGAGAAGCCTTTCACAAATCGTCTATAATATCCCGCTAGTCCCAGAAAACTACGGACTTCAGACACATTTCTCGGAGGCTTCCATTCTAATATAGTAGAGATTTTACTAGGATTAACTCGTATCCCAGCAGTTGCCACAATATGCCCCAGAAAACCAACTCCACGCAACCAAAATTCACATTTACTAAACTTAGCATACAACTGTTTCTCACGTAGAGTTTGTAGCAAAGTTCTTAAATGCTTGGTATGCGGCGTCTCATCACACGAATAGATCAAAATATCATCAATGAACACCACTACAAATCGATCCAAATATGGTCTGAATATTCGATTCATCAGATCCATAAACACTGCAGGAGCATTTGTTAGTCCAAAAGGCATCACTAAGAATTCGTAATGTCCGTACCTCGTTCTAAAAGTAGTTTTTGGCACATCAGATTCTTTAACTCTTAACTGATAGTAACCTGATCTTAAATCTATCTTTGAAAACACTGTAGCTCCTCTCAGTTGATCAAACAAATCATCAATACGAGGCAACGGATATTTGTTCTTTATCGTTACTTTGTTCAATTGTCGATAATCAATACACATTCTCATAGTTCCATCTTTCTTTTTCACAAATAACACAGGAGCTCCCCAGTGTGAGAAACTCAATCGTGCAAATCCTCTGTCAGTCAACTCCTACAACTGAGACTTTAACTCTTTCAATTCTGTTGGTGCCATTCTATATGGAGCTACTGAAATAGGAGTGGTCCCCGACACTAATTCAATACCAAATTCAACTTCCCGAACTGGAGGTCATCCCGGTAACTCTTCATGAAACACATCTGGAAACTCACATACCACAGGCACAAGTTCAACTTTCTTTTCCTACACTTTTGTATTAATCACGTACGCTAAATAAGCTTCACAACCCTTTTTCACATAGTTCATAGCTTTCATCCCAGATACAGTAGCTGGTAATCCTTTCATATCATTGGATTCTATTCGGACTAGCTCACCATTCTGACTTTTCAACTCAATACTCTTTCTTTTACAATTCACGATGGCATTATGCTGAGTAAGCCAATCCATACCCAGAATTATGTCAAACTTATCGAATGGTAGTAACATCAAATTAACCGAAAAACAAACATCCCGAAACATCAATGGACAATTCTTGCACACTTTATCCCCCAAAACACACTTGCCTAAGGGATTCGATACTCTAATCACAAATTCATTAGACTCAACAGGTAGAGTCTTACTTGATACTAGATTCACACACACATATGAATGAGTAGATCCTGGATCTATCAATGCAATGACATTAGTATCAAATAAAGTGAAAGTACCAGAGACGACGTCTGGAGATGATGTTTCCTCTCGTGCACGTATAGCATAAGCTCAGGCAGTTGCTCTCGCTTCTGACCTCACAGCTGTGTCAGTAGTCCCCCTTTGGCTTTCACTCACATTTCTGGTGTTTCTGGGTGGTCTACCTCTAGCCATCACATTACTCGGTCTTTCATTCTAAACATTTTCCTCTTTGACCATCTTTGGGCAATCTCGAATAAAATGATCTCGGGATCCATATTTATAACAAACTCTATTGTTGTACTTGCCCCAGCATTCTCCCACATGTCGTCTTCCACACTGTCTACACTCAGGTTTGTTACTTTTGGCACTATCGACACTTGATTCTATTGGAGCTTGAGTTCTCGGACCAACACTTAGTCTTGCGCGATCTCTATTCGGATGCCTAAACAAAGTATTTGATCGGTTGCTTGCATCTCTGAATCTCTTTGTTGAAGGTTGAGAAAACTTACTCATCTATCTTTTTCTTTCATCACGAGCTTCAGAATCAGCTTTCTTCTTTTCTTTACTGAGCTTCTCGGCTTTACAAGCTCATTTATATCAAGTATCCTAACCAAAAACTTAATATCCTCGTTTAACCCTTCTATGAAGCGTTTACACATAGTAGCTTCGGTCGAAACACATTCCCGTGCATACTGGCTCAGTCTCATAAATTCTCGCTCGTACTCGGTAACTGACAAACGGCCCTGTTTCAGCTCTAAAATCTCTTTACGTTTCTGATCAATGAAGCGTTGACTGATATACTTCTTTCTGAACTAAACTTGAAAGAAGTCCCAAGTGATTCTCTCTCTTGGAACCACAGAAATCAATGTTTTCCACCAATTATAGGTTGTATCTCTCAACAATGAAACTGCACACTTTATACATTCATCAGGAGTCAACGACATCTCATCAAATACTCGAAGGGTATTCTCGAGCCAAAACTCAGCTCTCTCGGCATCATCATCAGCTGTGGCCCTAAACTCTTCGGCCCCGTACTTTCGGATCTTATCCACAGGAGGTTTATTCAATCTGATCGGATCTATAACTTGTGGCATTATAGGTACTTGTGGGGGTGGAGGTTGTGGAGCAGCCGGATTCGATCGAACAAACTCCAAAAACCACTCACTCATCATTCGAAAGAAGGCTTGCTTAGCCTCTCCTCCCTCACTACTATCATTTCGGCCTAAATGTGGCCGACGATGTCCCTTGAGCGGGAGCATGCGCGTTACTCTCTACGTCATCAGCAACTACTCGATCAGGATCCATTACTATACGAAAACACATTTATAACTATTAGAATTCATCACACTATCGTAATTTCATATATGGCATGTATAGCTAGACTCACACGCGCTACGTTAGTCCGAGAATCGACTAAACCGTAGCTCTGATACCAATAAAATGTAACACCCCTAACCTGAAACCGTCACCAGAATAGGGTTAAGAGGCATTACCGATCAATCGAATCATTACACAACCATTACACGACACTAAGTCATTCTTCCATCAACTATACTCATTATTAACCATATGGTCCCTTATTGAGGTCTATAAGACCTTAAACACATGCTAGAATAGGGTCGGGACTAAACCGAACACTTACGAAAGTTTTCAAAATTTCAAATATTCACCAAGTCTGTTGAGGTCACACGCCCGTGTAACCAGGCCGTGTGCCCCCACACGGTCACCAGACACCCCCATGTGTCTAAGCCGTGCCAAAATAGAGCAAGCATTCTGACTTCTCCACACGGCCACCAAGCACGCCCGTGTGCTCAGGCCATGTGCCCTTAAGCCACATACTGACTTATTCACACGGCTACTAGGTACGCCCGTGTGCCATGGCCGTGTACAACTAGCTAGCTACTGACCTTACCCCACGGTCATTAGACATGCCCATGTCATAACCGTGTAGGCAAAAAAGGCCATTTTCAAGGCCAATTTGCCACCCACACAAGGGTCAAACCTACAAGCACATTTAAGCATACTTCCACACACAAATTAGCAACCAATTTTCATGTCAAGTGGTCAACATATCATCTCATATAATCTCATTTCTAAACATGTCAACTTAGGAACCAAATTACAGAACTTGAACACATTCAATACCAAACATGATTCATCCCCAAATTCACTAAATCATACTAGCATCATACCATCATTGAGATTACCATTCATAAGACATTTTCTTTACCCACAAGCTATACCAAAATATGCATCATATATCAAAGCCACACATGCATATTACCATCATTTATCTAGCCACATCACATGGCTATTTACACATCTCAAACATGTTACAAAACTACTAGCTTATACATGCCACTATCTTATTTCTTTTATTATATTATTATAACATATATTATGTTTTTAATATTTAACCATTAAAACAATATAAAATAATGTATATTTTAGCCTTATGCCGTCAACTATACTCAATTTTGGCCAAATTGCATCATAAATCCTCCTCATTATAAAGACAACATCAATTAAGCATATAACAATCAACACACAGCATTTTACACTTTATGCAATTAAGTCCTTTCTCACAATTTGACACACAGTCAATAAAATTATTATACAGAATTTTCACACAGGCTATATCACATATAATTCACACCCAAACTAATATTAGAATATTATTCTGACCTCGGATTTGTGGTCTCAAAACCACTATTCTGACTAGGGTCTATTTCGAGCTGTTACATTTCGTTAGCTCTATTTAAGTTTTATCCTCCACTTAAGACTTGTTTACAACATCTGGGGTGTCGTCGCGGAGACAGATGGCCACGTCACAACGTACACTCTGTTTTTCTCAATTTCTCCAAGTTTTCAATTTTCTTTATAGTCTAGTACCTACCTCCTATTCCATTTTTTACTTCATTCATATAACTTATTCTCAACTCTTAGCATCATATGTTCACACTAAAATACTATTTAAAGCTTTATGCAATTTAATTACGATATTATGAAATTCACTATTATTTCTATGCTTCTATTTCCCATTTCAACACTATTTAATTCTCAATCAAATTTATAAGATCGAGACAATTATCAAAGTTATACAAATAATTTTGTTAAGTCATTATATTACAATTATTCACTTCATGTCTTAACAACACATTTAACTATTCTTATGCATTAGTAATTTTATCATTTAAAATAATTTTTTAACATCATACTCTTCTACTATTTTTCCTCCTCTCCATTCAACATCCTTTATGTATGCTGTAACGCCCCGAATTTGGGCCTAGAAGAATTGGGCTTTGGGCTTTGGATCTCATAATTTTTTTTTAAGTGAGCGAGAAAATGAAAATTGGTATGTGGGCTCTGAGGGTTAATGAATTTGGAGTGTTTATGGGTGTTGGAGAAGTCCTGAGATCAAGTAAAGGTATAGGAAAAATTTTGGTTTTAGCCCCAAGGGAACTGTGACTTCAGTTAGTAGGCCTTTTAAATAAATGAAGAAGAAAAATGACACAAAAGAGCTTGTGGTGTAGTGGCAAAGTGGCGCCACTTAGGGAGCAGGGAGGTGGCGTCATTAGCAGGCAAGGGAGTCCAAGGTTCGAGTAGTGGCATGGTATTTTGTTGGGGATTTAATTTTTGCCTTCTAGATGGTTAGTAGTGGCGTTGGATATGAATTCTGAAGGAAGTGTTCATGAGAGAAAATTAAGGAAGGGATAAAGGAGCTTATCATAGAGAAAATTTAGGATGAGATTGAGGAGTTATCAAGGAGAAAAGTTAGGACCTGAGAAGTGTGAAGAGTTGGTGCCGTTGTGGGAAACGAGAAGTGTATAAATTCGGCTTAGGAGGGTAAATGAGTGTCGTTTTTGGGTCTTTTAGGGGGTATTACGAATTTTCATTGTGGCTTTCGGCGGAGAGTTTTGCAAATAAGTTAGTCTTTCTTTTCTTTACTGAAAATCCTGTAGTTACCCTCACACAAGCACATTTGATCTTTTCTTTTCTCCCCCTCATTCTATTCTTCTGTTGCCGAATTCTTCCATTGCCGAAAAACCATCATTCATTTTTGCCGAATTCTCTCTTAGCCAAACTTTTCTATTTCCAAATTACCATCGTCTTCTCGTGCCAAAATCCCCCATTAGTGCCGCATCTTTGTTGTTTTTCTCTATCACAAACCAGTTGGTATCTACTCTTAGTCAGGGTTAAAAGCCGAATCTCGTTTGGTAGGCTACAGGATCTAAGGTTGGATTCGGTAAGTATTCTGTTAACTCCCCTTAGTACGTTTTGTTGAAAGCCGAAGGGCGATCTAATTTCTCATTATCGTGGATCTTGTATTAACAAGGGTAAGGTTCAGAGATCGCTAGCGTGGTAGGATCGTTAGCAAGGATCTAGGGTACACTTGTGATTAGCAGCTAAGGAAGGGCCATTAGAACCCGGGGGCACACGGTAAGGTTACGGTAAGGTTTCGGCTTTTGAGTAAATATTTTTGATTAAGTATGAGTGGTTGATTGAAGTTTGGTTGGTTGTAGGATCAAGGCTAAGGATAGGGTAGCACGTCGCAGTGATCAGGTGTGTACAAACACTACACACATGATATCGGCAATGCCGAAAAGCTGAAAATGGCTAAATGGGCCCGGTGGGCCCTGAAGCTAAGTTTGATGGAATGGTTTGGTTGTTATACGAATTGAATTAGTCTTGCATGATCCATGATCTGGATATGTTTTGGGCCTAATAGGTCATATGGTAAGATTTGGGCCTAATGGGCCGTAAGGTTGTAATTTGGGTTTGATGGGCTTTATGGGGACGTAAGCAGATATGCTAGGGTTATGGACTTAGGCCTAGTTTGAACAACTCTTCAATTACATAAGACTTAAGTTAATTAAACATGCCTGCAGACAAGTCGATTAGTTAGAGTGTGGTAACCGACATATGCATGTCTAGGATTGGATCTAGTGAGAGCTTGGTATTTAAGCGATCCGAGTGACCCACCTCCTCTTTTCTGAGATCCTACCTGGTGCATAGTGTTTGTTCACTTTAACCGCGATGACTTGTTTATGGGCCAAAGTTTATAACTAAAACCCGAGAGAGACTAAAATACCCTTATATTGGAAAATTACTAAAATACCCTTATATTGGAAAATTACTAAAATACCCTTATATTGGAAAGTTACTAAAATACCCTTATATTGTAAAGTTACTAAAATACCCTTATATTGGAAAATTACTAAAATACCCTTATATTGGAAAATTACTAAAATACCCTTATATTGGAAAGTTACTAAAATACCCTTATATTGTAAAATTACTAAAATACTCTTATATTGTAAAATTACTAAAATACCCCTGTTTGTAAAATTACCAAGATACCCCTAATTTGCCAAATTACCAAAATACCCCTGTAGGGTAAAATTACGAAAATACCCCTAGGTAGTGAAATGACTAAAATACCCCTATGTGATGAATACGGGTTTGTGGATGTTACTTTTGTGTTTGATGTATTCATATGATATTCTGCTTAGGATGCATATGGGTGGGAATTATGGTACGGAGGAAGATTTGAGGATCGCATGGCCGTATGGTATGGATCCAGGATCGCATAGCCGTATGGTATAGATCCACCACAGGCTTTTTAGCCACCGAGCAGCCATGCTGCACCGATAATGTTACCGAGGGCTGTGTGCCATTAATATGGGCTTCGTGCCGTAATTATGGGCTTTTTGCCAATACCGAAGGCTTTGTGCCGTAATTATAGGCTTTGTGCCAATACCGAACGCTTTGTGCTATTATTATGGCTTTGTGCCAATCATATTTACCGTGGCTATGTGCCTAACATATATATATTGATGACTCTGTGTCAATATTTGAGGATCGCATGGCCGTATGGTATGGATCCACAGAAGGCTTTAAGCCCAACATATGATTAGCAGCTTTGCTGCAACGTTCGGTAGTACCGCAACCAGGCTACCCTTGGTGTGTAGCAGAGGGGTGGGTCGAGCTAGAATTCCCCACAAGAGTCATAAGGTTGGAAGGGAAATGGTGTGTTTAGCGGATGGATTTTTGGGGTGGGTTTTGCATTATCTGTTTATAAATGATACAATATGATATGATATGAGGTTATTGTGGGCTAAGGCCCAAGACCGCCGATTTTGTTAGGGCTTAGGCCCAATGTGAATATTGGTATGTGATTTGATTGCCAAGGGTTGTACACACTGAGTTTCAAAACTCACACCCTTTAATTTAATGTTTCAGGTATTCCTGAATAGACGACTCGACGTGGGAGAGAACTCGGAGATGGCCACACTACAAGCCGTTCAAATGTTTTAATTTATTCAAATGATTCTGTTTTAAATACTTTGTTTATTTTTCATTGGATTGTAATAAGGCCATGTAACTCCTATTTGACTTTGAATTTTCGGCTTATTATTATTATTGTTTCAATTATCCACTTAAGAAATTTCATGAAATTATTAAAGTGTTAATATGGTTTTCGAAATAATCTTTTGTTTTGGGCGTTTGGGCCTTAAATGGTTAACTAGTAAATTGTTTTGAAGTGCGCCTTTAATGTGACATTCCAGATTCGGGCCTAACTTCTAGGCCGGGTTTGGGGTGTTACATTTAGTGGTATCAGAGCCAAGTTGCAAAGCTCGGGCTGTGAAATGGGCCTTATGTTTTGGGTTTTTAAAATAAGTAGATTAAGAAGTTTTTGCAGGATTCTTGAAGTGTGGTTCACTGAGCCCTCGACGTCGAGCCAAGTAAGTTTTCTGTACTACATTTGTTTAAATTACGGAACTGTATAGATAATGGGCTACTTAAAAATAGGCTTTTAGAGACTAAAGCCCGTAGGAAACTTAAGCCTGTAGTGGATTCTCGACAGCGGAATAACTTGAAGAAAATTGTTGTTACTTACATAAGACATGTGCCCTAAACAAGTGGAACTATGTACTAATTCCATAAAATTCCTAATTCGGATAATACGAGAATCAACGATAAGCACTAGAAGAGGAGGAAGAGGCCGCAGTCGAGGCCGTGGAAGTGTTAGGGCTTTGTAAACATTTGAATCGGAATTTGGTACTTATTCTGCGTATGTTTGAGAATGGTTGCAATAGGTGGATGTTTTGGGTATGTATTAAAATTATTAGCGTCAGAGTGCGCAGCGGTAGCGTGGTGGGGTAGTTGATACACGACCACCCTGTTAGTTGGAAATTTCGAGGATGAAATTTCTTTAAGGGGGAAGAATTGTAACGCCCTGAATTTAGGCCTAGAAGAATTGGGCTTTGGGCTTTGGATCTCAGAATTTTTTTTTAAGTGAGCGACAAAATGAAAATTGGTATGTGGGCTCTGAGGGTTAATGAATTTGGAGTGTTTAAGGGTGTTGGAGAAGTCCTGAGATCAAGTAAAGGTATAGGAAAAATTTTGGTTTTAGCCCCAAGGGAACTGTGACTTCAGTTAGTAGGCCTTTTAAATAAATGAAGAAGAAAAATGACACAAAAGAGCTTGTGGTGTAGTGGCAAAGTGGCGCCACTTAGGGAGCAGGGAGGCGGCGTCATTAGCAGGCAAGGGAGTCCAAGGTTCGAGTAGTGGCATGGTATTTTGCTGGGGATTTAATTTTTGCCTTCTAGATGGTTAGTAGTGGCGTTGGATGTGAACTCTGAAGGAAGTTTTCATGAGAGAAAATTAAGGAAGGGATAAAGGAGCTTATCTTAGAGAAAATTTAGGATGAGATTGAGGAGTTACCAGGGAGAAAAGTTAGGAGCTGAGAAGTGTGAAGAGTTGGTGCCGTTGTGGGAAGTGGGAAGTGTATAAATTCGGCTTAGAAGGGTAAATGAGTGCCGTTTTTGGTTCTTTTAGGGGGTATTACGAATTTTCATTGTGGCTTTTGGCATTTGGAGAGTTTTGAAAATAAGTTAGTCTTTCTTTTCTTTACCGAAAATCCTGTAGTTACCCTCACACAAGCACATTTGATCTTTTCTTTTCTCCCCCTCATTCTATTCTTCTGTTGCCGAATTCTTCCATTGCCGAAAAACCATCATTCATTTTTGCCGAATTCTCTCTTAGCCAAACTTTTCTATTGCCAAATTACCATCGTCTTCTCGTGCCGAAATCCCCCATTAGTGCCGAATCTTTGTTGTTTTTCTCTATCACAAATCAGTTGGTATCTATTCTCAGTCAGGTTTAAAAGCCAAATCTCGTTTGGTAGGCTGCAGGATCTAAGGTTGGATTCGGTAAGTATTCTGTTAACTCCCCTTAGTACGTTTTGTTGAAAGCCGAAAGGCGATCTAATTTCTCATTGTCGTGGATCTTGTATTAACAAGGGTAAGGTTCAGAGATCGCTAGCATGGTAGGATCATTAGTAAGGATCTAGGGTACACTTGTGATTAGCAGCTAAGGAAGGGCCATTAGAACCCGGGGGCACAAGGTAAGGTTACGGTAAGGTTTCGGCTTTTGAGTAAATATTTTTGATTAAGTATGAGTGGTTGATTGAAGTTTGGTTGGTTGTAGGATCAAGGCTAAGGATAGGATAGCACGACGCAGTGATCAGGTGTGTACAAACACTACACACACGATATCGGCAATGCCGAAAAGCCAAAAGTGGCTAAATGGGCCCGGTAGGCCTTGAGGCTAAGTTTGATGGAATGGTTTGGTTGTTATACGAATTGAATTAGTCTTGCATGATGCATGATCTGGATATGTTTTGGGCCTAATAGGTCATATGGTAAGATTTGGGCCTAATGAGCCGTAAGGTTTTAATTTGGGTTTGATGGGCTTTGTGGGGACGTAAGCAGATATGCTAGGGTTATGGACTTAGGCCTAGTTTGAACAAATCTTCAATTACATAAGACTTAAGTTAATTAAACATGCCTGCAGACAAGTCGATTAGTTAGAGTGTAGTAACCGAGCATATGCATGTCTAGGATTGGATCTAGTGAGAGCTTGGTATTTAAGCGGTCAGGAGTGACCCACCTCCTCTTTTCGAGATCCTACAGGTGCATAGTGTTTGTTCACTTTAACCGCGAGGACTTTTTATGGGCCAAAGTTTATAACTAAAACCCGATAGGGACTAAAATACCCTTATATTGGAAAATTACTAAAATACCCTTATATATGGAAAATTACTAAAATACCCTTATATTGGAAAGTTACTAAAATACCCTTATATTGTAAAATTACTAAAATACCCTAATATTGTAAAATTACTAAAATACCCCTGTTTGTAAAATTACCAAGATACCCCTAATTTGCCAAATTACCAAAATACCCTGTAGGGTAGAATTACTGAAAATACCCACAGGTAGTGAAATGACTAAAATACCCTATGTGATGAATACGGGTTTGTGGATGTTACTTCTGTATTTGATGAATTCATATGATATTCTGCTTAGGATGCATATGGGAGGGAATTATGGTACGGAGGAAGATTTGAGGATCGCATGGCCGTATGGTATGGATCCGGGATTGCATAGCCGTATGGTATAGATCGACCATGAGCTTTTTAGCCACCGAGAGCAGCCATCTTTGCACCGATAATGTTATCGAGGGCTGTGTGCCATTAATATGGGCTTCGTGCCGTAATTATGGGCTTTGTGCCAATACCGAAGGCTTTGTGCCGTAATTATGGGCTTTGTGCCAATACCGAATGCTTTGTGCTATTATTATAGCTTTGTGCCAATCATATTTACCGTGGCTATGTGCCTAACATATATATATTGATGACTCTGTGTCAATATTTGAGGATCGCATGGCCGTATGGTATGGATCCACAGAAGGCTTTAAGCCCAACATATGATTAGCAACTTTGCTGCAACATTCGGTAGTACCGCAACCGGGCTACCCTTGGTGTGTAGCGGAGGGGTGGGTCGAGCTAGAATTCCCCACAGGAGTCATAAGGTTGGAAGGGAAATGGTGTGTTTAGCGGATGGATTTTTGGGGTGGGTTTTGCATTATCTGTTTATAAATGATACGATATGATATGATATGAGGTCATTGTGGGCTAAGGCCCAAGACCACCGATTTTGTTAGGGCTTAGGCCCAATGTGAATATTGGTATGTGATTTGATTGCCAAGGGTTGTACACACTGAGTTTTGAAACTCACACCCTTTAATTTAATGTTTCAGGTATTCCTGAATAGACGACTCGACGTGGGAGAGGACTCGGATATGGCCACACTACAAGCCGTTCAAATGTTTTAATTTATTCAAATGATTCTGTTTTAAATACTTTGTTTATTTTTCATTGGATTGTAATAAGGCCATGTAACTCCTATTTGACTTTGAATTTTGGGTTTATTATTATTATTGTTTCAATTACCCACTTAAGAAATTTCATGAAATTATTAAAGTGTTAATATGGTTTTCGAAATAATCTTTTGTTTTGGGCTTTTGGGCCTTAAATGGTTAACTAGTAAATTGTTTTGAAGTGCGCCTTTAATGTGACATTCCAGATTCGGGCCTAACTTCTAGGCCAGGTTTGGGGTGTTACATATGCATATTTATACGATAATTTATGGCTTTTAGTATTGTATGCCTATATGCAACATTACTATCAATTTTTACTAATTACATAAATTTACCAAAATTGTCCACTTGAGTAACAGTCACTAAACTATTTATACCTCAATCAAAAAATTTTGAAATTAAGATCCACTTTTTTTTTTTAAAGCTAGACTCATGTAAGTTTTTACTATAAAAAATTCAAATTTTCTACATAAGCCAATAAATACAGTTTATTCTTCAAATCTTCCCTTGTTCTGCTACTAGGCAACAATGACCCCTATTCACTAAAAAATATTTATCTTTCAATACAAGTCTCATATTATATTTCGGTTTGTTTCCCTTAAAAATATAATTACTAATATTTTATTCATATAAATTTCAACACCTAAACATTTGTTTACTATTTATTATTATTTTTCAAAGTTAGAATGGGGGATCTCAAAATCATTCTGGCATTATCTTACAAAAATTATTATATCTTCAAATCTACAATTTCATTGATTACACCGATTCTTCTATGTGAAACTAGACACAATAATATTTAATTCTATATATGATTCAACTTCTAATTCGATTTCTACAATGTTTGGTGATTTTTCAAAGTTGAAATACTGGTGCTATCCATAAAATATTTTGGTGGTAATATTTATTTTTTCATTTTTTTTTTGGTGAAAAGAAACAAAACTAAAAACAAACTAATTACATCAAAGACTGAAGGCTAACAATTGCTTTCACAATAGGAGAAATTTCTAACACCTCCCTTGGGATCTCTTCAAACATCGTCAGATTTTGACCTGTATTAAAAGTCAATTTTGCCATACAATTAGCAATTACATTAGTCTCTCTGGGACTGTGTTGCATGACCCAATGTCCGATCTTCATTTGAATTTCATTTAACATACATAATCATTAAGTTTTTGTTATTAATTTCAATTTAATCCTTAAAAGTCACATATCTTTAACATATAGTTTTATCATAACTTATCTTATTTTAATCATATACATTTCATAAGGTTACAATTCAGTCCCTAGCATCATGAGAATTCATCATTTAATGTAATTTCACTTCAATATCACATTGTAATTTATCCTCCAACACCTAACACACCATTCAAACTTTTCATCATAATACTTTATTTAAGTTATAAACTTTTGTACACTTTATAATTTAGTCACCATTATCATAAATGCAAGTTAACTTGGTAATTTCATCACACCACCACTTCTGATGTAATCATTATTTCATGACATTTTATCTATGTTCTCTCCTTAATATTCATTTCCACATAACTTATTTTATTTAATTTACAATTTAGTCATTTTTCTACTATTTCAGTGCAGTAATTCAATTTCATACATAATGTTTGAACATTCATAATTAATTCAACTATTTAACTTTCTCTACACTAAGACTAAAATAAAATAAAGTAAAGTTCTTGAAGTACATACATTGTCTCTTTAATCTCTTCACTTTCTCCTCAACTTTCTTCATTTCAAACTCCAATTTCTTGCTTCCAAGATGGTATTCTAACTCTTTAGTATCTTTGCTTCACTTCTCCTTTTGGGTGACTATGAAAATTGTCAAAGAATTTGGGAGAAAAAAGTGGGGTTCATAGTAAATGACCAAATTATAAGAAAATGAAAACTTCTCTCCATCTATTTATAGAGTGACGTGAGAAGCATGGAAGGATGAAAGTAATTTTCTACAATTTTCTTTAAAAATATCTCATACTATTTAATTAATTAATTATTAAATATCTTATAAATAATAAAATATTCAACCAATCATATTTCAACATTTTCACATTTAATCATTTCATCATATAATTATCTAATTTGATTAATAACCATTTTACCACTCATTTTTCTTCAAAATTTCATTCATGAGTCACTACTCATTTTCGGTAAAATTGTAATTTAGTCCATCGTAGTTCTTCTACTTATTCAATTTTGTCCTTGTATCCCAATTTCATATCTTAAATAATTGGGCTATTTCCCTTTTGATCTTTTAAATTTTTTCATATTTACACTTTAACTCCTCAAATTCTAAATAATTGTGCTCGTGTCTCAGGACTTTTGACATCTTTACAATCTAGTCCCCTCCTTAAATTAACATGTCACAACATACTTCTTAATTTAATTTTTTTCATTGGCATCACTTCCCCTTCTCTTTTATTATATTTATTTTTTACCTGCAAATCAATTATACACCATTTCAATTTTAACACTATGTTATAATATATTGATTTTAGGAGTGTTCCATTTTTCTTCCAAATTGTATAATTTTTGTTTCACTCATTTACACTTTACAGTTTATGTGCTTAAGTGTTAAGTATAACTCCTATTTCAGTCAAATTTGAGAAATAATATTCTAGTTAAACTCTGTTTATTTGTTTCAATCAAACATTGATTAGTTTAGATTATTTTATTATTATTTGACCTATGAATTTAGCCTATAAATAGGCTCTTTTACAACCTTAGAAAATACACCATTAGAGATTAGAACTCATAACACATTTTTGTGTTTACGTTTTGAGGGTTCTTTGTTTTCGGGTTTTCGGGATTTAGTTTTTATCTCCATCTTTTGTACTCTTCGTTCTTTTGTCATTATAGTAAAATTATCTTTGCCCGTGGTTTTTTATCCTCTTTGGAGAGGTTTTTCCACGTTAAATTTATGTGTCCAATTTCTCAATTTATTCCGCTATTTTTTTACTTGTTGCTTAATCGGGTCGATCCTAACAAGTGGTATCAGAGCTAGTTCAATTTTCATACACCAGCCCATTCAGATATGGCAGCAACAAGGTTTGAAATTGAGAAGTTCGACGGTGAGACAAATTTCAATCTATAACAAGTTCGGATGATGGCAATTCTAGTTCAAACCCGCTTGAAAAAGGTTGTTACCAAGAAAAAGCCTGAGAATCTAAATCAAATAGAATGGGAAGAGCTTGATGAAAAGGACTTGTCTGCAATTCAGTTGTGCCTCGCAAATACGGTATTGCAGGAGGTATTGATGGAGAAAACCTCATCCACCTTGTGGAAAAGGTTTGGATAGCAAGGCAGATAAGCAAGCTTCCATTATGGTAGCATCAAAGAAACGAGACAAAAGGTGTCACTATTTTAAAAAGTTAGGTCACGTCAAAGCAGATTGTTATAAACTGCGAAATAAAAGAGCTGCTGAGAGTAACGAGGAAGATGTAGCTGGTGCTAATTTGGCCAATGAAAGCAGTGATGATTTCTTGTTAATGTCAACGAGCAATAACTCCAAGCTCACGTCCCAGTGGGTCCTAGATTCGGGATGTTCTTTCCACATGTGTCCCAATAGAGAATGGTTCTCCACATACAGTTCGGTTGAAGGTGGAGTTGTGCACATGGGAAACGATTTACCTAGTAAGGTAATTGGTATTGGTACTATTAAAATTATGATACACGATGGGACGATTAGGACACTCTTAGATGTCAGGTATGTACCTGATTTATGAAAGAATCTCATCTCATTGAGTATTTTAGACTTGAAAGGATGCAGAATCAACATCGAGTCAAGCGACATTAAAGTATCTCGTGGAGCTTTCGTTTTGTTAAAAGGTAAAAGAACTGGCAGTCTTTATATTCTGGAAGGTTCTACAGTGACCGGTGAAATTGGATGTCCCTCGTCCGTTACAGAGTCGAAGTCAACTCGTTTGGAGCGGAGGCAACTTGGTTATAGGAGGGAAAAAGGTATGACCGTTTCGTTGAAGATAGGTTCTGTTTTGGATGCAGGTTTTGAAAAGTTAGGGCATTATGTTCGTGAAAATCAAACCCGAGTTAGTTTTGATTTGGCAGTGTACAAGTCAAAGGCTAGAAGTCTTCCAGTTTCTAAGCACAGACTCGACTCAGTTAATTCCTTGCATTGTTCAAGATAGGCTCGTGGCGGGCTTTGGCAAATATGGCGTTGTGGAAATATGAGTCAAGGTGGAGATTTGTTAAGTATAACTCCTATTTCAGTCAAATTTGAGAAATAATCTTCTAGTTAAACTCTGTTTATTTGTTTCAATTAAACACTGATTAGTTTAGATTATTTTATTATTATTTGACCTATGAATTTAGCCTATAAATAGGCTCTTTTACAACCTTAGAAAATACACCATTAGAGATTAGAACTCATAACACATTTTTGTGTTTACGTTTTGAGGGTTCTTTGTTTTCGGGTTTTCGGGGTTTAGTTTTTATCTTCATCTTTTGTACTCTTCGTTCTTTTGTCATTATAGTAAAATTATCTTTGCCCATGGTTTTTTATCCTCTTTGGAGGGGTTTTTCCACGTTAAATTTATGTAATAAGCCCATTTTGCCCGGGCCCATTCCATTCAAAAAAACCAAAAAATAAAAATAATGTTTAATAAAGTCCTTTTACAGTCCAGTATAGACCCAAAACCAATAAACTACCCGTGGCCCAGTTACACCCTGACCCAATAAACCATTACCCCAATTAAACCCAAAACTTACACGGCCCAAAGAGGCCCAAAACACAAACAAGTTTCAGAAGGCCTAGGGTTTCTGAAACCCTAGGCCCCGCAAGCCCCAAACACCAGCCACCAGTCACACCGCATTTAGCGCGAGTCGCACCTTATCCCCGTCGCGTCCCGTGCCGTTGACCTGCAAAGAGGGAAAGAAAACACAGTAGATATGGAAAGAAACAGTAAAACAGAATCTGTGTATTTTCTTTTTTATTTTTTTTGGGTTATAAAAACCCCCAAAATAATCTGTAAACACACATGGATACAGAGAGAAAAAATATACATGCAAATACATTGAAATAAACAGAGAAAAACCCAACAAACAGAGGTGATTTTCAATTTTTTATTCGAGTTATTTTCTTTATTTTTTTTTCTTCGATTTGTGCAAATATTGAATATACGAGTAATAAAACAGATAAAAGGTTTTTTTTTACCTTTTGATTCGTGTTTAAAAGCGAAGTCGCTGGCATCCGATCGCCATATACGGTGGCGTGTACGGTGGCGCGTGCAACGGCCCTTCGTCGGAGTCCTGGCCGAAGGCCAAAGGACGGAGAGATTGTCCTCAGAGCTCAATTTTTTTTTCCGAAAATGGTTCGAAAATGATTTTTTAACAAAAAATTTAACTTATATAGCAAGAAAGAAACGGTGTCGTTTTTGCTTAAGGCAATAAGCGTTAAAACGACGACGTTTAAAGGCCCAAGATCCACGCATTATGTAACATCCCGAAATTGGGCCTAGAAGAATTGGGCCCAATGGGCCTTGAGTGTAGGAGTGTTTAAAAATTTGAGAACAAGAGAATGGCATTATTGCAAATTGGACTTATTAGTTAAGTGAATTTGGAAGGTTACGAGGTTTCTAGGAAGTTCGGGGTTTAATTGGGCCCTAGTAAAAATTTGGTATTTTAGCACTTTAAGAAGAGAAGGTAAGGGGCATCAAGGCTTAGGGAAATAAGTGTGCAAATTGCTAGCATAAATGAGCTATTAGTAAAGAGGTTATGGCGCCACATGTAGTACCTTGAGGGAAGAGGTTCGAATCACTTTGTGTGCAAATTTTGACTTATATTTTTGCACCCTTTCCTTAAGTGTCAGCCAAGAGGCATTCATGGCAAGGTTGACTTCATTATTTTGGTAAGGTGGCTATATGAATAAGGCAAGGTTGAAGTTGGGGAAAGGAATCAAGGGAAATAGGAAAGAAAGGGGGACATGAGGCTTATTTCGTGGGTGATGTTTTGGAAAGCTTGGGTGGCCAAACTCTTATCCTAGGGGATGCATGTGGGCGGTTTGGGGAGAATAGGTAGCTGAATTTTTTTAGTTGGCATTCGGTAAAGACTTAGTAGTGTTTTGGCAAAAATTCCCTTTGGCAACTTTGTGTCATTTCTCCCAATTTGCAACCCTCCTTGCCGAAACATATTAGCACAATAGTGCATTTTTTTTTCTCTTTTGTTTGGTCACATACTCATTTTCTTTCCACCTTCCTTGATAGCCGAATTCTCCTTTGCCTTTTGATTGAATTTTTGGTGCTTGTTAGGCCAAAACCTTTCTCTTTGCACTATTTGGTATTCTCCAAATTTCTTTCTACCTTGTGCCGAAATTACAAGCCATTAGTGAACATATTCTTTTCTTTTCTTTCTTCTTGTTGCCGAATGTACCCAAACCATTGAGACCAAAATTTGTTCATTCATCTCTTCTTTATCATTTTCTCAAGTGGGTTGACACTCTTTTCTTCGATTGAATCAGTAAGTGAATTCTTTTCTATGTTCATATTCTTTTCTTTCTAGCCGAATAGGTATTTATCACTATTCGGTTGTAAATCTTGATCTTAACTGAGATGGTGTTATCTTCCATTCCTTCATATTGTAATCACCCTCTTTTTCGTAGTGTTCTAAGTGAGTGGCCGTGTATCATTATAGCCCTAAGTCAAACAGTGGAAATTGGATCCAATATCGATAAGGTAAGGAGTTCTTCATGGGTTATTTGAAATCGTTATTTATTCGTTTAAAGGATAATAGTGGTTGTGACTAATCGATTATGTTTTAGGGACGAAATCACTCGATATATTCTACCTTCGGACATAGTGGTAAGTGATTCAAGTGTAAGTGATACGAAATCTTTTGGAAATCCGAGGCTAACTTTTGGTTGGTATTGTTCTAGGTCATCGACGAGTGGTTCGTTAGGAAATCAAAATCAGGTGTGTAATCTCGTACCTTCCGAATACATGTTTGATATGGTGTGTAATCTCACATATCTCTAAAATTTTGTATGATATGTTCTGTGATTTGGTCAAAATACCGAAGAAAACCGAAAACCGGCATCCGTGATCACTCGGGCGTGCGTATGATCGTAGTGGTAATCGTATTTTGTAATAAAACAGTTTCGGTTAGAAGCAGTGACGCATATTTAAAAAATCACGAAAAATAGGAGAAAGGGAATTAGATAGTGAATAAGATATATAATTAAAGCTTACTGTGTCTATTTTGATAAGGAGGAAACGGAGAAGGAAAAAGAATTCTATATTCTGAGATATCTTAATTTTAGTGAGACTGGTTCTGAATGACTTCGTGGTTCCCTGATCTGTCATGGAAAAATCGTATAAAATTGTACAAAGTGAATTATGAGTTATAGTTTATATTTATAGATTCCTTAGTGAGTCTATTTTCAATAGAAACAAGTGGTACCAACATATGAAAACTGTACAGTGAGATATTTGAATTTTGGGTAAGAGAGGTCAGAATCGTTGGTCAGTGAAACAAGGGAATCTTTAAGGAATAAACTGTACCAAATGGTTAAGCCAAAAATTCTGGAAAAATTATAGTAAGAATATATATGAGTCTAGTCTCAACGAAAAATTTACGGAGTTAGATTTCGAGATTCCTAACTCAAGTTATATTTAATTTAGTTAGTACAACGCAGATAGACAGTTTCGATTTTTATGCTCCACATTAGTTAAGTCTAGGTTGCGAAATTTTCAAAATACCCTTAGGTTGCGAAATTACCGAATTACCCTTAGTGGGTAAATTATCAAAATTACGAAAATGCCCCTATGGGTCGAAATTACGAAAATGCCCCTAAAGGGCCGAATTACGAAATTGTTTTATGGGCCGATCTGATATTTTGCTATATGGGCCAATCTGATATTTTGATTAATGGGCCAATCTGATATTTTGATAAATGGGCCAATCTGATATTTTGATAAATGGGCCGATCTGATATTTTTCTATATGGGCCAATCTGATATTTTGCTAAATGGGCCAAATCTGATATTTTGCTTAATGGACCTTTTCATTAATTGTTATAATGGGCCATAATTTTGTAATAAATATCCTAATAAATTACTGTTATTATATTGTGATTTGTTATGCATTATATACATGATTTGCATGGGATGGGATAATGATGAAGAGAAGATCTGGTAGCTCTGCTACATAATTCTGGTGGCTCTGCCACAAATATGAAAAATGGCGATGCCATGTAAATTCTGTTAATCTGGTGGCTTGTCCACAAATTTGATATAATCGGCTTAATGCCTATGTTTGGTGTGTTGGCGGGGTGGGTGACTAAAGCTCCCCGCAGGTGTGCTGGTTGGTACAGGTGGTGTGTAGCGGATGGAAAACTAGGTTTGGTTTGGGAATTGCATATCATATGCATATTATATTTGATACATTATTTTTGTTGTAAATGGGCTTAGGCCCAAAATATTGCTAATTGGGTTCCGGCCCAATGAATAACGGTAAGGGGATTTCACACTGAGTTCTTGTAACTCACCCCCCTTTCTCTTAACCCTTGTAGGTAATGCTTGATGATATGGACTTGGGCTATGGATGACTCGAGGGAGGCCATACTTCGGAAATGGTTTATTTGGACTTTAGACTTCTTTCTCGTTTATTTTATTACTTTACTATTTGGGTTAAATGTTGTAATAAGGCCTCTGGACTATTTTTATTTTTGCTTTTTGGTTGGGATGTTTTTATTATTTTTCTTAAATTGTTTAAAAAGGGGAATTTTCGAAAAACTTAAACAATGGTTTCCAAAATCGATTAACAAATGGATTTCAAAATAAACTTTTACAAATATTTTTAACACGGATATTTTCTCTCGAACTATTAACGATATTTTCAAAAGACTTGGATTCTCTTTCGAATTTTCAATGTCGTTTTCAAAAGTCACGGTTTTGTAAGATCGTTAGTTCAAATTTATCGATTTATCAATCAAATCTTTGAGGTTAGTAGTATTTTATCAAATCAAACTTGTTTTCTTGAGTTTTTTTAACAAAGCAATATTTTAGTACGAACAAAAAGGGTTTAACATGTTTTGCTCGTGTGACATACCAAATCCGGTCATAACGCATGGGCCGGGTTTAGGGTGTTACACATTGACCCGACTCGAGGAGGATCCGCGTGTTTTTCATAAAAGGGCAATTTGCCTCTCTGGTCCTTTTGCAATTTCAGTTTGTTCAATTTAATTTTTATTTTATTTTTAATTCGGCCCCGAAAGTTTGTTTATGTTTCAATTCGGTCCCACGGGCTAATTAAAGATTGATGATAGAACGGCACCGTTTAGGAGACAGGGCATAATTGCCCATTAGGTCCCTACAGTTTGTAGTACACTTCAATGTCATCCTTTTTACATTTTTTTCCTTAGTTTTTTTATTTATTTTAATTTAATCCATGTTTCTTTGTTTATTTTTAAACCCTTTTCTTATTTTTTATTTTATTTTATTTTTAAATTATTTTAACATTATATTAAATTATTTCATAATATTAAAAATTCTATATTATTATTTTTTTACTATTTGTATATTAATTTATTAATAGTATAAAGTTTTATGTATTGTTTATTTTAAATACGTTACTATTTTCATATATATTGAATTATTACTATTTATTATTTATACTAGGTTATTTTATTTAGTTTAATATTATTTATATATTACATATTATTTTATAATTTATATATTAGTTATCATATTATACCTTTTAAAAAAAATTGAATATTATATGTTATTATATTATATGTATAATTTAAATTATTTTATCCTTTATATTACATAAAATTCTATATATTATATAACATATATTATTTATATTGTTTATATTAAATATGTAGTTTTTATGATTATTGTATTATAAATATATTTTTTATTTAAAGTTATATATACTATTTACTTATAACTGTCTTTATCATATATTATCATTTTTATTTATATATATATATACTAAATTATTAAATTATATATTTATTATAAGTATCCCTATATTTTTATACTCTAAGTTTTTTAAAACATATTGTTTATACATATTAATAGTTTTAAAAACTATCATATTTTTTTATTTTTTATTTTGTTTTGTTATAATATTTATTCAGTGTTTAAATACATTATTCATTTATTTGCTTTTCTATTTGATCTTGTTTGAAGAGTTTAATGTTCATTTCTAGGATTTTCATATTTAATATATATTTTAATTATTTTATATCCTGTATTTATTTATTCATGCTCTTTTATTTGCTTATTATTGCTTTAGCATAGTCATTTCGTTTCATATATTATTTGCTATGTTACATTATTCTTTCGTTAATTGCCTTTATTGGTATTAATCATTAATATGACTTGTAATTATAGTGAATTGCTATTTGATATTTATATTTTGTAATGTATCAATGCAAAATCGGATTTATATTATTTTTATAAAAAAATACATTTTGTAAAATTGTCATATTTTATTTAAAGTTTTTCTTAAAAAAACACGGTGATACATAATATTTGGAGGCTTGGAGAAAAATTGTGCCCTAACTCACTGGGTTTCGATTTTTCTCGTTGAACTTAAAATATTAAGGATCCCTTTTCTTTAAAATTGAAATCCATAAACTTCAAATCAAAACTTATTCTCGGAAACTCAAAATGTTGAATCCTAATTTATTGGATATATGATGTTCTGTGTCTCGAGATAAGAATTTTCTACAAATAAAGGCAAACTTAGTTTTGAAATTTTGAGATGTTACATCCTAACTTATTGGGTGTGGCATTTTATTTCTTTGAGATAAGCAAGCCTTAGCTTTCTTTCGAATAAAAAGATCATATTTTAAAATTTTCAAATTTTCGACATTAGGACAATAACTAATCAATCCGGTACCAATTTTGGGCGTTACGAGGGTGCTAATCCTTCCTCGTACGTAACCGACTTCCGGACCCATTTTCTTGAATTTCGTAGGCCAAAATCAATGTTTTGAAAAAAATGTTTTATAAGGTGATCCGATCACACCTAAACAAAAAGGGATTGGTGGCGACGACATTTTCGTTTTTAAAGTCGACCCCCATTTTTAAAAAAAACTTTAAAAATGGTTTCGACAGCTTGGCAACTCCGCTGGGGACAATAAAAGAGTCAAGCAGTAAAATTGATTATTTCTTGTCCTCTTGTCCAAATTTAAAATCTGATTTGAAAAACCATGATCCTTTTTATTGCATGTGGTTCTATTTTTATAAAATATCTCTGCATTGCATTGCATTACCGTTGTGGTCGCACCTTTAAGTGGGAGCGAGAAGCTATGCCTTCGTGAGGTTTTCACCTCCGCATGGGCTAGTGGATTGCTTCCGGGATACATCTGTACCTATGTCTTCGTGAAGTTTTCACTTCCGCATGGCCATAGGGAAATGTATTCCCCTGAACCTAACTCGGTCCGTATGAGCCTATAATGGGTGAGGATCGAGGAATCTGCTGGTTCAGGTACCTTAACTTTAGAGCTAAACCACATGTAGAAAACCTAAGGGCTTACCCTAGGTAGAACTATGTCAAACCCTAGTGGTCACCCATATAGGTGCCCTACTCTGTTATTTATTTCTCTTGTGCTAATGTGCTCTCTTTTGTTTTGATTGCATTGCATTCACATCATAGAAAAGAGGTGTTGATTCAAATTCGATTGCTAAATAGAAGAGTTTGTCATGAGAAAATGGATTTCTTGATAAAGTGGATTATAATACGGTCGTCCGAATATGGTCCAAGTATATACAACGAGAGAAGGCTGATAGTCCGTGAAGGAATACAAGACTTTATTGCCCAAGGATTCAAGCTGACAAAGACTATTCGAGAATCACCATGTCTCGGCTTTCTTGAAGAGGCTAACAAGCATTGCGAGGATAAGTGAGTAATGAGTCGCAGCCCAAGCAAAAAGGAGCTAGTAGAGGCATCTATTAGAAGTTTGCAAGATTTGACCTTTGCGAAGAAGGGGATTGATGTTTTTGCTTGGAATATGAGGGCAAGGCCGCATATGTAATCCGTTTTATGTAAAGGAATTTATTTTCTAGAAAAGTTGTTCTAATGGAATTGAACTCAGAATCAACGCCTCTCTTTCTTTTTGCATTCATTGCATGCATTTGCATTTTATCGCATCATATGCATTAAAATCCATAGAAGGACCCTAATTAGGTAAAATTATTTCAGCTAACTTGGGAATCAAAAAAATTCAACTGAGCAGAGCATCGTTACGGTACTCACACAAGAACAAAAGCCATAGACCGAAGGTTAGAAAGAATAGAGCAAATGCAAATACAGATACAGGAGCAATTGACCATTTAACAAGAAATACGGGAACAAATGCTAGATTTCCAAAGGAATATGATGGGCCAGTTAACTCAGTTACTAGCCGGAGGACTTGAAAAAAAAAGTGGCCCAGTGGTCAACAGTGGGGATGATGATGAAGACATCATTTATTCCCTAGGTTTTCCCCCAATAAGTATTCCGACCCAACCAGACATGCATTTGCATGGGGTAACCGTCATTATCGGACCCTAATGTCAGACTGATACTTCGGCCTTGTTGAACTTCCCAATGGGCTCAGGTTTTAACCCAGAGGATAATCGAGCTAAACCTGTTGTTCTGGCAGAAACAAAGGAAAGGGGAGAATGGACTTTAAAGGCCCCGAAGAAGAAGGAAAAGGAAGCGAATAGTACGAGTAGGTATAATAAGGGCCATTCGGAGCCGATTACAGTAGGCCAGCCAAGGACAGTAACTACCAGCCATCAGGTATCCTCAATGCAAGAACCCAATCCAAGACCGAACTAAAAAAAACCCCAGTTCGCACCCATCCCAATCATGTATAGGGAGTTGTACCAAATTTTGTGTGACGTACATGTTGTATCCCCTTTTTATATGGAACCAATATGGCCCCCATACCCCAAATGGTACGACGTAAATGGCCAATGCGAATACCATGGAGGAATCACAGGGCATTTGATCGAGAACTGCGTTGCTTTTAAAAAGATAATCGAAAGACTCATCAAATTGGGTGTCGTAAAATTCGATGATCCCTTTGATGCAAAAAATTCGTTACCCAACCTTTCTATTAAAGGGGTAAACATTGTGAGTTCCACGATAGATAAGGGCAGGGGATCCAAAAATGCATCGAGCTCAGGGCCCTAGTGCAAGGCTTGATGGATAATAAATTGAAGAGATCAAAGACCCGATGGGAATGTTAGGGAATCTAAGCATTAACGACATATTCGAAGAGAGAACCGGGGAATAAAAGTTTCCAAGCCCTTACATACTTGGGAAGATTTTAAACAATGGAACTGTGGAAGGAATCCCTGTATTTTTAAGACTAATCTAGAGTAATATTCAAAACATGCTTGTTGCCTTAAGCCTAGAGACAATAAGAATCCTTTTGTGAAATAACTTATGTCCAGAATTTTTATTTCAATAAAATGCATCTTTTTAAGCAAATATTTTTTTCATTCTTTACATTTCATCTCAGACATTTTTTTTTGTTTTTAGAATATTCTTTCATTCTTTATTCATGACAATACCATACAAATAATCATCCTTAGAATCATTTATTCTTTGGATTTTTTTGCCTTCGTACCTAGGTACCCAGATATCAACGATATGAGCGACGTTGTTACTGATTCCCTTTTTGAATGAAATATGGGTCAGGGGATCTTAGGACTTTAAAGATGACAGAGATTGTAACATATCTTCTGATTTATTAAGAATGGTAGAACATGATGAAAAACAGATCCTACCTTACATAGGGTCAGTGGACATTGCGAGCATAAGAAAGGGGTGAAGATCGAAGCCCAGCTCACCACAGAAATAAGACGAGACATCATTGAGTTATTTTCAAGAATTCAAAGATGATTTTGCACGATCATATCAAGACACGCCTGGGAAAATCTTAAAAGAAGTCCATAAGGGTGTTTAAAGAACATGATAATGGTTCTACATGTAACACCCCAAACCCGGTCAAGACACCACGACCGAATCTGGTATGTTACGAGGAAAACGTATTTGAGAAGTTGGGTTTTCGTTTAAAAACTTGATGAAAATTTTGTGAAAAGTTTTGAGCGTGTAGAAATCTTGGGCATGATTGTTGAAAACTTCATGCGTCATTTTGAAAACTTCGGAGATTTGGAAACTTAATCAATTAAGAAGTTAAACAAGTTTATTTCATTTAGAAATTCAAGTTGCTTCTTGATGTTACTCAAACATTTAGACTTAGTAGGAAATCGAGTTTAGGTTTGAAAATCATTTGAGTTTCCTTGATACCAAATCATAGTGTGATACCCGATGGTATAGTTTAAAACTCATTATGTTATAGTTTTGAAACCGTTGTCCTTCCAAGTTTTTAGCAAATTTTAACTCAATTAATTTGTTAAGGCATATTAGAAAGCTACTTTAAGCATAAACATAGTAAAACCTAATTTAAAGGCCATTTACAACCCAAAATAAAACCAAATAGTAATAAATAAGCTAAAGTACCAAATTTTATAAAGTCTGAGCAAATCTTTATTAAAGCATGGCATGAGCACCTCGAGTCCATCCCGGCTCCATGTCCGCGTCTAAGTGTCACCTGAAATGTCAAAGGAGAGGGTGAGTCGCAAGACTCAATGCATAAATCCCACTCCCGATAATACAACATGCTAACACACATCATATCATAGCAACATAATCAATGCACCCCGATCCTAACCATCCATATCACCTTTCTACCCCGTGTGGTACCAAACCACCGGTGGTGCCAAACCACCGTGACCCAAAGTCACGATATCCATAAGTGTGGTGCCAAACCACTTTGGTGACCCAAAGTCACGAATAATCCAATGATGGGGCCAACCCATCGCGTGATACCAAATCACTAGCGACAATCCCGTATCTCATAAGTGGGGCCAACCCACGGTGGTGTTAACCACGAGGGCGAGTCGCAATGAGGTGCCAAACCTCTGGTGTCCCAAAGACACGCGTGTGATACCAAATCACTTTGGTGACCGCGATCACAAATCCGATGATGGGGCCAACCCATCGTGTGATACCAAATCACTAGCGACAATCCCGTATCTCATAAGTGGGGCCAACCCACGGTGGTGTTAACCACGGGGGCGAGTCGCAATGAGGTGCCAAACCTCCGGTGTCCCAAAGACACGATGTGATACCAAATCACCGGTGACCGCATCACAAATCCGATGATGGGGCCAACCCATCGTGTGATACCAAATCACTAGCGTCAATCCCGTATAATCAACCGTGGGGCCAACCCACCGTGGTACTAAGCCACTGGGGGCGAGGCGGCAGGTGCCAAACCTCTAGTGACCCAAAGTCACAAAATATATCATCTGTGGTACCAAACCACTTTGGAGGTGCCAAACCTCGGTGTCCCAAAGACACACGAGTGTCCCAAAGACACGGATATCATCATCCCCCTCCTCTCATTTCACCCATCATCATGCCACACTCATGTAAATTATGCATATCATACAAGTCATGCATATCATGCCAACATGCTTAGCATTACATTTCGTAGCATACATAGCATAGATCATAATATTAAATATATCATCAATAAAACTCGTAATGCTACTGGACTTACCCGGATCCGTACATATACCCCATTTGGGTACCAAATAATCCATCATCTTGTTTTGGTTTTAACAAGGCAATCGAGTTATTAACAATATTACTAAGTATGGAGTGTGTTAGTTACACACCGGTATATAGCAAGCCTAAATCCCAAAGAACCCGATCTAACCCACGATCCTCTTGCTCCTAACAACAATCGGCCAAAACATAGGTTAGCCTTCTACACCATTCGGCTAAGACCAAATAAACCAAAGGGTTTAACTTTGATCCCTTACCTTGCTATTGGTTTGGTTTCCTACCAAACCTCGAACCATCAGTGGTTCTCCTCCCAACAATCGGCTACACCTTAAAAAGAGAACGGTTAATTCTTTGAACCCTTAAGCTTAATCGAAACCAAAAGATTGAACTAATAATAATAGTACCCAACACTTACCACTACTTACCAATCGGTTTACAAAGAAGGAAGACTCCTCTTGATTACTTCCAATATCCAAAGACCCTATACGAGATGATTAAACAGGTGATTAACTCCTTTCAACCACAACCAACATAGGCTTTAAACAAACCGAAATCAACATAGTACTAGAGAAGAGAGAAATGGCCATTCGGCCAAACACACACTTACCCAACACCAACTATATTCGGCCAACAACACACTAGGTGAGGGGATAGGTTCGGTCACCACCTTGAACCCGAGGGAGAAGAAGATTCGGCACTCCTATGTTCGGCTTAGGGTGAGAAGAGAAAAGAAAATATGTGAATAGGGAGTATAGCTTCGGCAAGATAGTATTGAGAAAAGAAAATGAAGATTAGGGAACAAAATAAGATGGTTTCGCTTAATGAAATGGTAAGAAACAAATGAAAGATTCGGCTAAGAAGGAGATATGGATTCGGCACAAGAGTTGTAAAAGAATGGGAATATGAAAAAGAAGGATTACTAGTTTCGGCTTCAACAAATGAATAAAAGAAGGAGATGGTTGAGAACTTTCGCCACACCAACTCAAAAGGGCAACACAGATTCGGCAAATGAGAACTTGACTTTCGGTTTGCAAAAGAAAAGATGGAGAAACTCACTTGAATTTTCGGTTTCAAGAAGTGAAGAAAATGAGAGGAAAACCTTGGAAAATTCGGGCTGCAATTGACAAAAAGAGAAAGAACTTAGCTTACTAACCCTTGACCGAAAACACCAAAATGCCAAAATGAAATTCGGCACACCTCTCCTACCCACTACCAAACCACCACCACTCCACTCACACACCCCCATATTCGGCCACTACCTCCAATCACTCACAACCACCCAATTCAAACTAGTTGAACTAGTCTTCCTCCTAAATTCACTCTCTACCTTTCTTTTGAATAATTTGACTTGGTCCATGGTAGAGTTTGAACTACCAACAACTCCTCCTCCTTGAGCCGCCCAAAATGGAAGCCAAAATGGGAATTTCGCAGCTTGAACTCGGGACCTCTGCCTCCCGCAATTGGCGCCAACACCAGGCTCCAAGTGGCGCATGCTTTGCCACTCCACCAGCTCCTCTTTTGTACTCTAAAACACCAAGTAAAATATAAAAACCCCAGCTCCTCGGCTCCTCTCACCTAAGGCTTAAAAACTAAAATTTTCCTACTGCTTTCGCCGGCATAGTCCTAGCCTACAATTAAGCCCCTAAGACACCAAAACAACAACATAGCAAGCTCCTAACATGCAAATTATGCCATAACAAAAATAGCCCCTAACTTTTGGGATATTACAGTTCTACCCCTTAAAATAATTTTGACCTCAAAATTACCTTATCGAAAAAGTTGAGGGTATTGCTGTCTCATCATATCCTCGGGTTCCCACGTAGCTTCTTCTACGCCATGATTCCGCCAAAGTACCTTAACCAAAGGCACAGACTTCTTACGCAGAACCTTCACATCCAGATCTAGAATCGCACGAGTTCTTCCTCTATGGTCAAATCTGAATTTACCTCGATCTCTTCCATCGCTACCACATGCGATGGATCCGAGCGATAACGCCAAGCATCGAAACATGGAAAACGTCGTGGATCGACTTAGCTCTGCTGGCAACTCAAGCCGATCGCCACTTTGGTCCCACTCGTCTCAATACCTTATACGGCCCAATAAACCTCGGACTTAGCTTGCCTTTCTTTCCGAACCTCAAAACCTTCTTCCATGGCGAGACCTTCAGAAAAACTTGATCCCCCACAAAAAACTCTATGTCTCTCCGCTTAAGATCGGCATAAGACTTCGCGGGTCCAAGCTTCCTTCAACCGAGCTGAATCAACTTAACCTTGTCTTCGGTCTCAGCAACCAACTCGGGTCCTAACAACTGGCGTTCACCTAACTCCGTCCAACACGTAGGTGATCGACACTTCCTACCATACAACGCCTCATATGGTGCCATCTTGATGCTCGCTTGGTAACTGTTGTTGTAGGCAAACTCAGCTAATGGTAGAAACTCCTCCCAACTACCTCTGAAATCCAGAACACAACCCCTCAGCATATCCTCCAAGATCTGAATAACCCTTTCCGATTGTCCGTCAGACTGCGGGTGAAAAGCCGTGCTGAAATCCAACCGCGTACCCAGAGCCTGATGCAACGCTTTCGAAACCTTGACGTAAATCGGGATCCCTATCCGAGATGATCGATCTTCGCACACCGTGCAACCTCACTATCTCTGAAACATACGACCGCCAACCTCTCGAAGTGAGTAGTCAACCCTCACCGGAATGAAATGAGCTGATTTAGTCGATCGATCCACAATTACCCAAATGAATCCTTCTTGCTTGGCGTAAGCGGTAACCCACCGACGAAATCCATGGTTATCCTTTCCCACTTCCATCGAGGAATCTTCACAGTGAAGCAACCACCGACGGCAATCGATGTTCGGCCTTGACCTCTCGACATGTCGGACACTTCCCAACAAACTCTGTCACTTCTTTCTTGGACCAGGCCACCAAAATCGCTCTCTGAGATCCCTATACATCTTACTACCTCCGGGATGCATAGCATAAGGGCTGCTATGTGCGTCTGAAGAATCCTCTGCCTCGACTCAACATCCTTGGGCATACAAGCTTTACCTTGAAAACACAAAGACCCCATCACTAGACAAGTTGTAACCTTCCAAACCACCACTGCATGTACGCAACCTCCGCGCACTCGGAACCTCATCCTCTATCTGTTTCTCTCTGATCTGCTCAACCCAAGTAGGCTTAACCTGCAACTCTGCCAGAATACTTCCATCGTCATACAAACTCAAGTGGGCAAACATCGCTCTTAAGTCCGGAAACAACCTTACGGCTCAACGCGTGCGCCACCACATTAGCCTTGCCGGATGATACTCAATCGAGCGATCGTAGTCTTTAAGCAACTCAACCCATCTCGCTGCGCCTCAAATTCAAATCCTTACGAGTCAAGAGGTACTTGGACTCTTATGATCGGTGTAGACTATTGATCTCTCTCCGTACAAGTAGTGCCTCCAAATCTTCAATGCAAAGACTACGATACCGCTAACTCCAGATCGTGCGTCGGATAGTTGACCTCATGTGGCCTCAGCTGCCGAGATGCGTAAGCCACAACCTTACCTTCCTGCATCAGCACACAACCCAACCCCGTATGTGATGCATCGCAGTAGACCGTGAATTCCTTACCAGCCTTAGGTTGAATCAAAACCGGAGCTTCTGTCAAAATCTTTTTAAGCTTATCGAAACTCTCCTGCTGTTTCTCAGTCCAAACAAATGGAACCTCTTTCCTTAACAACTTGGTCATTGGTGCTGCAATCAACGAGAAACCCTCTACAAACCTTCGGTAGTATCCTGCCAAACCCAGAAAACTCCGAATCTCAGCCACTGACTTAGGCGGTTTCCAATCCAAAACTGCCTCAATTTTCCGAGGATCCACTCTAATCCCCTCAGCTGACACTACATGTCCCAAGAAAGTCACTTCTCTAAGCCAGAACTCGCACTTACTGAACTTAGCATAAAGCTGCTTCTCCTCAAAATCTGCTGTACCACACCAGCAAATGCGCATCATGCTCTTCTTCTGTTCTTGAATACACCAGGATGTCGTCAATAAAAACTACCACGAACTGGTCCAGATACTGCTGAAACACCCTATTCATCATATCCATGAATGCTGCCGGCGCGTTAGTCAACCCGAACGGCATTACCAGAAATTCGTAGTGCCCATACCGAGTCCGAAACGCTGTCTTGTGAATATCCGCTTCTTTCACCTTTAACTGGTGATACCCAGACCTCAGGTCAATCTTAGAAAATACCGCTGCACCGCTGATCAAACAAGTCATCTATCCGTGTAAACGAATACTTGTTTTTGATCGTCGACTTATTCACCAAGGTAATCTATGCACATCCGCATTGTACCATCTTTCTTCTTAACAAAGAGTACCGGCGCACCCCACGGTGAAACACTTGGCCTGATAAAACCTCGGTCCAACAACTCTTGGATCTGAGCCTTAAGCTCCACCAATTCCTTTGGCGCCATCCTATACGGAGCAATAGACACCGCGCGCGATTTGCAATATGAGATCTATCCCGAACTCTACCTCACGATCCGACGGCAAACCCTAAGTTCTTCCGGAAACACATCAATGAAATTCCTTAACTGTTGGACTTTTCTCTACAGCAGACTCTTTAGACTCCAAGGCATACACATGAACCACATACGCTTCACACCCTTTCTCACCATCTTCTCGCCTTTAGAGCGGATACCACATTAGATAAGTAATCTCTCCTATTACCTATCATAGCCACTTCATCACCCTCGATCGTCTTTAGAACCATGCGCTTAGCGCGCGCAATCCAACTTTGCTCGGTACTTAACCAACCAGTCCATCCCAAGAATCAAATCGAACTCCCCAAATGGCGGTTCCATCGGATCAAGACAAACACTACCCCTTGGAGTTCTAGGGGTACATCTCTAAACAAACTTATCTACTACTACAGAGTGACCTAAAAGGCTAATTACGGTCATCCGCCTAGAAGATATCTCGAGTCTAGATCCATGGTCTCTACTATACTCACTCGCCATGTAAGAATGCGTCGAACCCACATCAATCAAAGCGATAAAGGAGAACCAAAGATCAAGAACGCATCGGTTATGACGTCCGGTGCGTCGCCTCCTCTCGGTGCCTTGCTTTGCATACACTAACCCAGTATGCGGTGTCGAAACTACCGCACCCTGCCCGGTGCTCCACGGCCCCGACCGGATCCATTACTACCTCTGCCATTACCACGGCCCCTCTGCGGTGGCGGTACATTATTCCTGAATCGAGTACGGCCTTGACTCTCGGGCCCAATCTGGCCAACTTACGCGGACGGTCCCTCACTCGATGATCCAGAGAACCACACTCAAAACAACCTTTTCCACCGGTCCAACAACCTCCCCAATGATATTTTCCACAATGGTTACACCGCGGCGGTCCCGACTAGCGGCAACAACCCTACCAGGCCCGATTCGCCCACTCTGTCTAGCCCTTTTCTCGAGGGTTACCCGACGCGACCCGAAGACCCAAAGCTCCTCTTATGCCTGCTTCTGTCCATGCCCCGCGCTTACGGACTCCTTAACACCCTCGGCTACCTTAGCCTTTTCAACCAAGACAAAAACTCACGCTCCTGGCGAGGAGCAATCAAGCGATCTCAACTCGTCTCTCGGACCATCCTCGAAACGAACACACCTCTGCGTGTTCGGTAGCCACAATACCCTAGCATACCACTCGGCCTTCAAGAACTCGACCTCGTGCTCGGAAACAGACTTACTCCCCTGGACTAGCCTCAAAAATGCTTTTATTTTGGCGTCGATATAGCTAGCTCCAATGTACTTTTTTCGGTAGGCAGCCTAAAATAATCCCACGTAAGATCCTCTGCTTGCCACACTGCCTCGAACCGTGAGCCACCACCGGTATGACTCATCCCGGAAGAAGCGATACTATGCCCTTCAGACTTCTCTTGGCCCGATCAAGTCCGGATCATCCATGATCCGCTCTGTCGCCTCCGGCCAATACTCGGCGATCTTTGAGAGCAACACCGAAACACCTCGAAAGAATTCGGCCCGTTTGCGAGTCGCTCAGAATGATTCCTAACTCCTACACCACCACCTACACTAGCTACCCTTTCCAACACTCGCAAAGATCGCTGCGTGACACTGCGTCATCCCCATCGATCTTGAAACTCACCACCTCCACCGGTGGTGGTACCGTATCTCATTTTCGACCCACGACCGGACCCTGCTTGGTTCGAATACCGTCATCCTACCACGGCCACGTCCACGAGTATTACGACCACGTCCACCTCGAGTGCTCATGACTAGAATTCGACTTATCTGATTTAGGAGTTTTATGCATCAACAATTATTCCACTATTTTAAAGCAAAGTCTTATGAATATTTAAGAAGCTTTGTTTTCGCGAGTTCACAGAATCCTATCAGTTTCAGTTTCTAAAGTAATCCACTATTGCAATCATCCAATCACATCAATAAATCACAAGCAATAGTAAGGGGTACTTACCACAGGCGGGATCAGTGCCGGAGACTCGGTGTCATGCCTTTCAAACCATTTATTTCAAACAAAACACTTAAAACAGACTTTTGAAAACATTTTGGGCCTCAGACCCACAGCCGAGCCTTTGAACTTGGCTCTGATACCACAATTGTAACACCCCAAACTCGGTCAAGACACCACGATCGAATCTGGTATGTTACGAGGAAAACGTATTTGAGAAGTTGGGTTTTCGTTTAAAAACTTGATGAAAATTTTGTGAAAAGTTTTGAACGTGTAGAAATCTTGGGCATGATTGTTGAAAACTTCATGCGTCATTTTGAAAACTCAGAGATTTCGGAAACTTAATCAATTAAGAAGTTAAACAAGTTTATTTCATTTAGAAATTCAAGTTGCTTCTTGATGTTACTCAAACATTTAGACTTAGTAGGAAATCGAGTTTAGGTTTGAAAATCATTTGAGTTTCCTTGATACCAAATCATAGTGTGATACCCGATGGTATAGTTTAAAACTCATTGCGTTATAGTTTTGAAACCGTTGTCCTTCCAAGTTTTTAGTAAATTTTAACTCAATTAATTTGTTAAGGCATATTAGAAAGCTACTTTAAGCATAAACATAGTAAAACCTAATTTAAAGGCCATTTACAACCCAAAATAAAACCAAATAGTAATAAATAAGCTAAAGTACCAAATTTTATAAAGTCTGAGCAAATCTTTATTAAAGCATGGCATGAGCACCTCGAGTCCATCCCGGCTCCATGTCCGCATCTAAGTGTCACCTGAAATGTCAAAAGAGAGGGTGAGTCTTAAGACTCAGTGCATAAATCCCACTCCCGATAATACAACATGCTAACACACATCATATCATAGCAACATAATCAATGCACCCCGATCCTAACCATCCATATCACCTTTCTACCCCGTGTGGTACCAAACCACTGGTGGTGCCAAACCACTGGTGACCCAAAGTCACGATATCCATAAGTGTGGTGCCAAACCACTGGTGACCCAAAGTCACGAATAATCCAATGATGGGGCCAACCCATCGCGTGATACCAAATCACTAGCGACAATCCCGTATCTCATAAGTGGGGCCAACCCACGGTGGTGTTAACCACAGGGACGAGTCGCAATGAGGTGCCAAACCTCTGGTGTCCCAAAGACACAAGCAGTGATACCAAATCACCGGTGACCGCGATCCACAAATCCGATGATGGGGCCAACCCATCGTGTGATACCAAATCACTAGCGACAATCCCGTATCTCATAAGTGGGGCCAACCCGGTGTGGTGTTAACCACGGGACGAGTCGCAATGAGGTGCCAAACCTCTGGTGTCCCAAAGACACGCAGTGATACCAAATCACCGTGACCGCGATCCACAAATCCGATGATGGGGCCAACCCATCGTGTGATACCAAATCACTAGCGTCAATCCCGTATAATCAACCGTGGGGCCAACCCACCGTGGTACTAAGCCACTGGGACGAGACGCTGAGGTGCCAAACCTCTAGTGACCCAAAGTCACAAAATATATCATCTGTGGTACCAAACCACTGGAGGTGCCAAACCTCTGGTGTCCCAAAGACACAGTGTCCCAAAGACACGGATATCATCATCCCCCCTCCTCTCATTTCACCCATCATCATGCCACACTCATGTAAATTATGCATATCATACAAGTCATGCATATCATGCCAACATGCTTAGCATTACATTTCGTAGCATACATAGCATAGATCATAATATTAAATATATCATCAATAAAACTCGTAATGCTACAAACTTACCCGGATCCGTACATATACCCCATTTGGGTACCAAATAATCCATCATCTTGTTTTGGTTTTAACAAGGCAATCGAGTTATTAATGATATTACTAAGTATGGAGTGTGTTAGTTACACACCTGGTATATAGCAAGCCTAAATCCCAAAGAACCCGATCTAACCCACGATCCTCTTGCTCCTAACAACAATCGGCCAAAACATAGGTTAGCCTTCTACACCATTCGGCTAAGACCAAATAAACCAAAGGGTTTAACTTTGATCCCTTACCTTGCTATTGGTTTGGTTTCCTACCAAACCTCGAACCAACAGTGGTTCTCCTCCCAACAATCGGCTACACCTTAAAAAGAGAACGGTTAATTCTTTGAACCCTTAAGCTTAATCGAAACCAAAAGATTGAACTAATAATAATAGTACCCAACACTTACCACTACTTACCAATCGGTTTACAAAGAAGGAAGACTCCTCTTGATTACTTCCAATATCCAAAGACCCTATACGAGATGATTAAACAGGTGATTAACTCCTTTCAACCACAACCAACATAGGCTTTAAACAAACCGAAATCAACATAGTACTAGAGAAGAGAGAAATGGCCATTCGGCCAAACACACACTTACCCAACACCAACTATATTCGGCCAACAACACACTAGGTGAGGGGATAGGTTCGGTCACCACCTTGAACCCGAGGAGAAGAAGATTCGGCACTCCTATGTTCGGCTTAGGGTGAGAAGAGAAAAAAAATATGTGAATAGGGAGTATAGCTTCGGCAAGATAGTATTGAGAAAAGAAAATGAAGATTAGGGAACAAAATAAGATGGTTTCGACTTAATGAAATGGTAAGAAACAAATGAAAGATTCGGCTAAGAAGGAGATATGGATTCGGCACAAGAGTTGTAAAAGAATGGGAATATGAAAAGAAGGATTACTAGTTTCGGCTTCAACAAATGAATAAAAGAAGGAGATGGTTGAGAACTTTCGGCCACACCAACTCAAAAGGGCAACACAGATTCGGCAAATGAGAACTTGACTTTCGGTTTGCAAAAGAAAAGATGGAGAAACTCACTTGAATTTTCGGTTTCAAGAAGTGAAGAAAATGAGAGGAAAACCTTGGAAAATTCACTGCAATTGACAAAAAGAGAAAGAACTTAGCTTACTAACCCTTGACCGAAAACACCAAAATGCCAAAATGAAATTTGGCACACCTCTCCTACCCACTACCAAAATCGGCCACTCACTCCACACACACCCCAATATTCGGCCACTACCTCCAATCACTCACAACCACCCAATTCAAACTAGTTGAACTAGTCTTCCTCCTAAATTCACTCTCCACCTTTCTTTTGAATAATTTGACTTGGTCCATGGTAGAGTTTGAACTACCAACAACTCCTCCTCCTTGAGCCGCCCAAAATGGAAGCCAAAATGGGGAATTTCGCAGCTTGAACTCAGGACCTCTGCCTCCTGCAATTGACGCCAACACCAGCTCCAAGTGGCGCATGCTTTGCCACTCCACCAGCTCCTCTTTTGTACTCTAAAACACCAAGTAAAATATAAAAACCCCAGCTCCCTCAGCTCCTCTCACCTAAGGCTTAAAAACTAAAATTTTCCTACCTGCTCAGGCATAGTCCTAGCCTACAATTAAGCCCCTAAGACACCAAAACAGCAACATAGCAAGCTCCTAACATGCAAATTATGCCATAACAAAAATAGCCCCTAACCCGGGATATTACACTACAATAGCCAGGCTAATCATAAGGTTCGAGTACTATTGGTCCACCATAAAAGAGAGATTGCTTCAGTTATGTCATAAATGCCAAATGGAGGAAGACAAGTCTCATGTACCTCAGCTATTTCTTCACAGATTTTTTATATGTGGGGTATGGATATTGTGGGGCCGACCTCGTTAAAAGCTTCTAGTCGACATCGATTCATCGTCGTGGTCATCGTCTACGTCGCTAAGAGGGTGGAAGTAACTTCATATGCCAATGTTACAAAGTCGATAGTCATCAAATTCTCAAAAAAAAAAAGATCAGGTGCCGACAAAGAGTGCTAAAAAAGGACAATGTCAAAAGTTTTGAAGTTTGTTCAAAGATCAGACGCTATATCACAATGCAGTAAAGGCAACAAAAAAATAAAGGAAAAAATAAAAACAAAAACAACAAAACAAGGATAATAGGAAAGATGACTGAGACTTGTACATATTGACATAAGAAGCTACCATTTATTCTCTATGCTTATCAAGCGTCAACCAGGACTTTTGCTGGGGCAACACTTTTCCCATTGGTTTATGGAATAGAAGTGGTCTTGCCCATGAAAATCGAGATTCCTTTGCTCCAAGCTTTGATTGAGTCAAGAATTGGATGAAGTAGAATGTCTCCAGTAAACTTGGCTGAAGAAAAGGGTTTGAAAGTATTCATCATAGTCAAATGTATGATGCTGATTTATGTCGAAAATGGTCCACCCAAGGGAATGTCATGATGGGGACCTAGTATTGAAAGATTTTTATTCTACAAAATGATTTCAGAGCAAAGCAGATGCCAAACTGGGAAGGACCTTATGTTGTAAAGAAGGCCTATTCTAGAAGAACTGTAACACCCCAAACCCGGCCCATGCGTTACGACCGGATCTGACATGTCACATAAGGGAAAACGTATAAAAACCTTGTGATTCGTACTAAAATAGGTGTTATTTGTTTATGGTTAAGAAAACAAGTTTGGATATAAATTCTTGATAAAATGCAACTATTTATGAGAGGTTGATTGATGAATCAGAAATTGAGGTAGTGAACGTTAAAAACCGTGACTTTTGAAAATATCGTTGGTAATTTGAAAGAGAATTCGAGTTAAAATATTTGTACATATTTATAAAAGAAAAACATTTTGTTAATCAATTTTGGAAACCGTTATTTATGATTTTTAGAAAATTCCAAATTAAAAAAAATCAAGCAAGATAATATGTACGTCAAACATAAAGCAAAAATAAAATATTCCAGAGGCCTTATTACAACTTAAAAACCCAAAATAGAAAAAAATAATAAAGTAAACGTAAATAGAAATCTAAAGTTCAAAAACACCATTTCTGAAGTATGGCCTCCACCGAGTTATCCATGGCCCAAGCCCACCTCACTTAGCATTACCTGCAAGGGTTAAGGAAAAAGGGGTGAGTTACTAGAACTCAGTGCATAATCCCCTCACCGTCATCCACTGGGCCTGACATTTAGCAATAACTTGGGCTTAAGCCCATTTACATAACAATATTAAAATGATATGAATGTAACCCAACCCATCCATCCATCACACCCCCGACCAGCCAATCACACCTGTAGGGATCAAGTCAACCCACCCCGCCGCTCACACCAATTCGCAGGCAAGTTGCCATTTATAATATATTTGTTTATTGTGGCCAAGCCACCGAAATCATAAGTGATATTTTGTGGCAATGCCACCAGGCTACACTGCTCTTCAAACAATTTTTCCCAACCCATGCAATATGTAACATGCAACATACATAATAAAGCATAATAACCACATATATGTACAACCATTATTAATCCAATAATTTATTACAGTGCATCGGCCCATTATAGCACTTTATAATTCGGCCCATTAAGGCATTCTAGTAAATCGGCCCATAGGGGCATTTTCGTAAATCAACACTTTAAAGGCATTTAAGCAATTTGGCCTGTTAAGGCATTTTGATAAAAACGGCCCATTGAGGGTATTTTCGTAATTCGGCCCATAAGGGCATTTTCGTAATTCTACAAATTAAATCCGATTTTATCAAATCTTAGTATTAATGATGTTTAAGCAAATCACTCGATTTATACCATAATACCATTTTTAAGTTCTTAAGCAACATTGATCGATTTTCTAACATGATGATAAATCACAGATTTACGGGATTTCGGTGTGAGATTACACACCTGATTACGGTAAGGACTAAACCTTCTTGATCATCGGCACTCTTAGTATCGTGAATGACCACGATTTGTCTATTCTCACCAGATGATGGTCCACAACCCGGTGGAAAATCCCGAACCGCTGATACCGCCCTTCGTTTGAACTTAGGAGTAGGAATTGCAAATCCACTCCTTTTGTCTCCTACTAACGCTTTTCCCTTCAAATCGGTTCCACTTGCCTCCATAGGAAAAATCTCGATTAGAAAACTACTATGAGAGAAAGTAGTTGTTTTAGTGATATGAGTATGCTTACCACTATTTCCGAAGGATCCACGAGTGAAAAGAACGAACGATTTAGACCCTATAATAACCGTTTAGTCTGAACTATTATTTTGTTTAGCAACTAATCGAATAATGAGCGATATCAAATTATCCACAAAGAAACTCCTTACCTTAACGATATTGAATCCGATTTCCTCCGATTGACTTAAGGCTAGAATTGAATCGGCTAAGATGATATTCGACCACCCACTTAGAACACTACGAAAAAGAGGATGATTAAGATGTGAAGGAGTAGGACAAAACACCATTTCAGTTTAGAAACAAGATACACAACCGAATAGTGATAGACACTTATTCGGCTAGAAAGAAAGGAAAAATGAAAAGAGAAAAAGAAACCACTTACCGATTTGATCGAAGAAGAGGGTGTCAACACAAATGAGAAAGAAATTGTGAAGGAGAGATTAAGGGTTGAAAGGTTCGGCTATAGAGAAAAGAAATTGAACAAGAAGATTCGTCTATGAGAATATGGGTTAAAGAAGAAGAAAGAAAGGTTGAAGAATTTGTGAAAAAGAAAAGAAAGGATGTAGAAAGAGTGCTTAACTAGTTTCGGCTATCAAAAGGGGAAATGAGCAAAATAAATTGGACACAATGGCTAGATGGTTTCGGCAAAACAAAGGAAAAAGAGATGCTCACTTTTGGCTTTGGAGTTTCGATAATGAGGGAAGAAATTGGAGAAAGAGATCACCAAAAAAATGCTAAAAGAAACAAGCCATACAAGCACCCAAAATTTGCCAAAAGACTAATGCAAAACTCGGCTACCAAGACCCCTCCTAAAACCGTGTATTCTTTTACCAAAATGATCAAAATTGACCAAAAACTCTTTCCAAAACATCTTCCACATTATAGGCCAACATGTTCCCTTCTCTTTCCTTTTCTTTCATTTCTTTCCTTCTTTTTCCCTTATCTTCCTCCTTACCATATTCCTTAGCCTCCTTTCCATCAATAAAAAGTCTCCCTTACCATAAATAGGACCATGGCTGACACTTGGGATAGGAGTAAAAAAATAAATCCAAAAATTTGCAAAAGATGGGATTTGAACCCCTTCCCTCCATGCTCTCCACTTGACGCCATAACCTCCTTGCCATATGCTCATTTATGCTAGCAAAATACACACTTATTTCCTTAAGCCTTGATGCCACTTACCTTCTCTCCTTAAAGTGCTTAAACACAAAAATTTTGCTAAGGCCCAACTCAACCCCGAGCCTTCTTAGGACCTTAAAACATACATAGTTAATATTTTTAACTAGCCTGTCGCATGGTATAATGCAAAACATAAAATTCTGAACTTCAGGATGTTACCATTCTACCCCCTTAAACAAATTTCGGCCTCGAAATTTACCTGATTAGAAGAGATGAGGATATTGTTGCCGAATTGTGTCCTCTGGCTCCCATGTAGCTTCCTCTGACCCGTGATTACGCCATAAAACTTTGACTAACGGAACCAACTTCCTTCTCAGCACTTTAGTATCCCGATCTAAAATCCGCACTGGCTCTTCTTCAAATGACAAGTCAGGTCTTATCTCAACTTCCTCCACTGGTACGATATGAGATGGATCCGAGCGATAACGCCTTAACATCGAGACATGGAATACACTATGTATCTGACTTAACTCCGGAGGTAACTCCAGCTGATAAGCCACTGGCCCAACACGCTTCAGTACACGGTATGGTCCGATAAATCTAGGGCTCAACTTGCCTTTTCGCCCAAATCTTAAGATCTTCTTCCAAGGTGAGACCTTCAGAAAGACTTGATCTCCCACCGCAAACTCTATATCCTTACGCTTGGATCGCGTCACGATTTTCATCTGTCCGAGGCTTCCTTTGAACGAGCCAGAATTATCTTAACTTTCTCCTCCGTCTCCGAGATCAACTCAGGACCCAATAGCTGACGCTCACCCAGCTCAGTCCAGCAAGTAGGAGTACGACACCTACGACCATACAGCGCCTCATAGGGTGTCATCTAGATGCTGGATTGATAGCTGTTGTTGTATGCAAACTCTACCAATGGTAGAAAATCTTCCCAACTACCCCTGAAATCGATAACACAGCCCCTTAACATGTCTTCTAAAATCTGGATTACTCTCTCCGACTGACCATCAGTTTGCGGATGAAATACTGTGCTGAAATTTAGCCTTGTTCCTAAAGCTTCATGTAAAGCCTTCCAGAACCGTGATGTGAACCTAGGATCCCTGTCTGATATAATAGACATCGGTACCCCATGCAACCTCACGATCTCTACTACATACAACTTGGCCAACTTCTGTAATGAATAATCCGTACGAACAGGTAGGAAATGAGCAGTCTTCGTTAACCGATCCACAATCACCCATACTGAATCTTTCTTAGTAGGCGTTAAGGGTAACCCACTAACAAAATCCATCGTTATCCTTTCCCATTTCCATAGTGGAATTTTCACCAGTTGTAGCAACCCTGACGGTAGTTGATGTTCCGCCATCACCTGCTGACATGTCAAGCACTTACTCACGAAGTCGATAACCTCCCGTTTCAACCCTGGCCACCAATACTGTTCACGGAGGTCTCGGTACATTTTGTTTCCTCCGGGGTGCATAGCATATGGGCTACTATGCGCCTCACGCAGAATCATTTTCCTTAATTCCGAATCCCTGGGCATACAAACTCTTCCACAGAAACATAATACTCCATCACTACTCAATCCAAAATCCCCTATCTCACCTCTTTTCACTTACTGAAGTCGAGAACCCAACGCTTCATCTATCAACTGCTTTTCCATAGTCTGACTTACCCATGCAGGCTTCACCTAAAGTTCGGCTAATAGGCTACCATCTTCATAAAGGCTGAGATGAGCGAACATCGCTCTCAAATCCGTTATCACCTTACGACTAAACGCATCCGCTACTACATTAGCTTTACCGGGGTGATACTCGATTGAGAAGTCATAATCTTTCAACAATTCTATCCACCTCCGCTGTCTTAAGTTCAACTCCTTCTAGGTAAGGAGGTACTTCAGACTCTTATGATCCGTATAGATAATCGATTTCTCCCCGTACAGATAGTGTCTCCATATCTTTAGAGCAAACACCACTGCAGCTAACTCCAAATCATGCGTGGGATAGTTAATCTCATGCGACCTTAATTGACGAGATGCATAAGCCACTACTTTTCCCCCTTGCATCAACACACATCCCAAGCCCGTATGTGACGCATCGCAATAAATGATAAACTCCTTACCAAATTCGGGTTGAATCAATCACGGCGCTTCACGCGAAATCTTCTTCAATTTCTCAAAGCTCTCTTGCTGCTTATGTAACACCCTGGTTTAGGGGCTGTGCGTATTGGGTATAAATAAAGTGTTAGTAGGTTTTTGGGAGTGCTTGGGTGAGTTTTAGAGGTTTTAAGAATGTTTGGATGAAAGGGGAAGGCTTTGAAAAATTTTGGATTTTTAGTGTAAAGAAGGAAATCGGGCCAAGGGAGGCCTTAAGTATATTTTTCTGGTAATCTTTGGCACAAGAAATAACTTGGCAAAGTGGCACTCATACGGCACTTAGGCTTGGAGGGAAGAGAGAGCGCGGTTCGAGGGTTGGAGCTGCATGTTGGCGTTTTTATTTTTGTATGGTGATGGGCTGAAGTAGGAAGGGGTTAAAAATAAATGCGGGGGCTTTATGTCATAAAAGGCAGGTTGGCCGAATGGCCTGGGCGCTACTTTGGTCGTTGGATTCCCAGTGTCCCATGTTCGAACCCGGATGCAAAGGTGGTTTTTATTTTGCATGGCTGGCGTGAAAGGGAGTTGGCCTGCACATGGTTTTTGCTTCTTTGTTGAGCATTCGGCTGGAGTTTTGGCAAGCACATGGATTTCTTGTGCCAAAGATTACCGAAAAATATACTTAAGGCCTCCCTTGGCCCGATTTCCTTCTTTACACTAAAAATCCAAAATTTTTCAAAGCCTTCCCCTTTCATCCAAACATTCTTAAAACCTCTAAAACTCACCCAAGCACTCCCAAAAACCTACTAACACTTTATTTATACCCAATACGCACAGCCCCTAAACCAGGGTGTTACAATTCTACCCTCCTTAAAAAAAATTTTCGTCCTCGAAATTACTTTACTAGCGAACGTCCGTACAACCTATCTTACCACCTTACGCTTATGCTGCGCACTCTGATTAACAAGTTTTATGCATTAGAAATTTGGTTCCACTATCTATCCGCGAGTAAATTTTATGAAAAGAAGTTTTTGAGAGTAGTTCTTTCGAGCAATCAAGTTTCCTTCCCTACCCAGGGGTAATTCCGTCATTTTTCCTATAGGGGTATTTCGGTAACAACTCAGGGTCAATTTTGAAAATAATTTTCCAACTTAGAGGTATTTCAAAATTTACAAAATCTAAGGGTCATTTTGAAAATTTTGTTTTTCCAACCAGGGGTATCACACAAAAATTTCGGAAATCAGGGTTATTTTTGCAATTTTGAAAATCAGGGGCATTTTCGTAAATTCTCAAAATCGGAATATCACTGTATTTCATAAAATAGGGTTTTCTGATCTTTGACCAAAATAAGAATGTTTTAGTAAAAGTCGAGAGAAATCTGAAAATTTAGAAACCAAGGGCATTTTGGTAATTTTATCGATCAAGGGTAATTTTGTAAAATTTCAAATCAGGGTATCTTGAAAATAGCATTTTTGTATACTTTTGCAAAGTAGGGAAATTTTATTAAAATTGGAGTTAAACCGAAAATCTTGAAAGTCAGGGGCATTTTAGTCTTGGAGGATCCGCGTGTTTTTCATAAAAGGGCAATTTGCCTCTCTGGTCCTTCCGCAATTTTAGTTTGTTCAATTTAATTTTTATTTTATTTTTAATTCGGCCCCGAAAGTTTGTTTATGTTTCAATTCGGTCCCACGGGCTAATTAAAGATTGATGATAGAACAGCGCCGTTTAGGAGACAGGGCATAATTGCCCATTAGGTCCCTATAGTTTGTAGTGCACTTCAATGTCATCCTTTTTACATTTTTTTTCCTTAGTTTTTTATTTATTTTAATTTAATCCCTGTTTCTTTGTTTATTTTTAAACCCTTTTCTTATTTTTTATTTTATTTTATTTTTAAATTATTTAACATTATATTAAATTATTTCATAATATTAAAAATTCTATATTATTATTTTTTTACTATTTGTATATTAATTTATTAATAGTATAAAGTTTTATGTATTGTTTATTTTAAATACGTACTATTTTCATATATATTGAATTATTACTATTTATTATTTATACTTGGTTATTTTATTTAGTTTAATATTATTTATATATTACATTTTATTTTATAATTTATATATTAGTTATCATATTATACCTTTTTTAAAAAAATTGTATATTATATGTTATTATATTATATGTATAATTTAAATTATTTTATCCTTTATGTTACATAAAATTACTGTATATTATATAACATATATTGTTTATATTGTTTATATTAAATATGTAGTTTTTATGATTATTGTATTATAAATATTTTTTATTTAAAGTTATATATACTATTTACTTATAACTTGTCTTTATCATATATTATCATTTTTATTTATATATATATATATACTAAATTATTAAATTATATATTTATTATAAGTATCCCTATATTTTTTATACTCTAAGTTTTTTAAAACATATTGTTTATACATATTAATAGTTTTAAAAATTATCATATTTTTTTATTTTTTATTTTGTTTTGTTATAATATTTATTCAGTGTTTAAATACATTATTCATTTATTTTCTTTTCTATTTGATCTTGTTTGAAGAGTTTAATGTTCATTTCTTGGATTTTCATATTTAATATAGATTTTAATTATTTTATATCCTATATTTATTTATTCATGCTCTTTTATTTGCTTATTATTGCTTTAGTATAGTCATTTCGTTTCATATATTATTTGCTATGTTACCTTATTCTTTCGTTAATTGCCTATATTGGTATTAATCATTAATATGACTTGTAATTATAGTGAATTGCTATTTGATATTTATATTTTGTAATGTATCAATGCAAAATCGGATTTATATCATTTTTATAAAAAATACATTTTGTAAAATTGTCATATTTTATTTAAAGTTTTTCTTAAAAAAACACGGTGATACATAATATTTGGAGGCTTCGAGAAAATTTGTGCACTAACTCACTGGGTTTCGATTTTTCTCGTTGAACTTAAAATATTAAGTATCCCTTTTCTTTAAAATTGAAATCCATAAACTTCAAATCAAAACTTATTCTTGGAAACTCAAAATGTTGAATCCTAATTTATTGGATATGATGTTCTGTGTCTCGAGATAAGAATTTTCTACAAATAAAGGCAAACTTAGTTTTGAAATTTTGAGATGTTACATCCTAACTTATTGTGTGTGGCATTTTATTTCTTTGAGATAAGCAAGCCTTAGCTTTATTTCGAATAAAAAGATCATATTTTAAATTTTTCAAATTTTCGACATTAGGACAATAACTAATCAATCCGGTACCAATTTTGGGCGTTACGAGGGTGCTAATCCTTCCTCGTACGTAACCGACTTCCGAACCCATTTTCTTGAATTTCGTAGGCCAAAATCAATGTTTTGAAATAAAATGTTTTAAAAGGTGATCCGATCACACCTAAACAAAAAGGGATTGGTGGCGGCTCCATTTTCGTTTTTAAAGTCGACCCCCATTTTTTAAAAAAACTTTAAAAATGGTTTCGACAATTTATGTGTTTAATTTCTCAATTTATTCCGCTATTTTTTTTTTACTTGTTGCTTAATCGGGTCGATCCTAACATTAAGTCTTTAATTCATATTTTTCCTTTAATTTGATTTAGATCTTCTTTCAAATTTAATTTATTTTTTAAATTTTTATGCTTTTTAAATTATTAATGTCGTATTGTATACTTAATTAATTTGATTCATTTTTTTATCAAAGTTTATGTTCGATGCTATATTTTCTTATTTGTGTTGATATTTATTTTTTGGTGAATTTACCTAAGAGGTCCATCTATTTTGGGACATGATCAATTTAGTCTCTCTACTATTAAATGGATCAATTTAACGCGTGTGCTATTACAAATAATCAAATAATGTAAATTTGGAATAGAATTAACAACACTTTAATATATTGTCAAACTTCAATCTTATATTCGTAATTTAAATTTGTTTAATCTTTATCTTTTTATTATGAAATTATCAATCCCACTTAGACTTGATCATGGGTCGAGCCGTGTTCGGGCCGAGCCAATGCATAATTTTAAATTTTAAGCCTTTGAGCCTGTACGGGTGACCCAACCCATGATCAAGTCTAATCCTTGTCGAAACCATTTTTAAATTTTTAGGAAACGGGGATCGACTTTTAAAAACGGAAATGGAGTTGCCACCAATCCCTTTTTACTTAGGTGTGATTGGATCACCTTGTAAAACGTTTTATTTCAAAACATTTAATTTTGGTCCTCAGAAAAAAAAAACAAGAAAACGGGTTCGGGAGTCGGTTACGTATGAGGAAGAGTTAGCACCCTCATAACACCCAAAAATTGGTACCTAATCGATAAAATCATGTCCTAATGTTGAAAATTTAAAAAAAAACTTAAAGTATGATAAAAAAACCTAAACAATTTGAGTTAAAATTTGAGATTTCTTTGTTCCGAAAGAATACAAATATCACATCTAGCACGTTAGGACATGATATTTTAAACCCTCGTAACTAAAATTATCTCATGATTTACAAAATTTTATTAAAAGGATATTTAGTTATTTAGTCAAACGGAAAATCGAAACCCAGCACGTTAGGGCACTATTTCCCGAATTTCTAAATACAAAATATTGCCTTATTCAAAAAACCTTTAGATAAAATATAGTAATTTTGTAAAATGTATTTTATTCTAATCAATGATCCATGTGAAAATATCGCATTAATACATCATCAAACATAAATACCAAAAGCAATCATGATATACTAACATTTCATATTAATATAGGCAATAAAGAAAATAATAATATAAAATACGACAAATAAAAATACCTATACTAAAGCAATCGTAAATAAATGAAAGAGTATGGGCAAATAGAATATACAAAGCAATAAATAATAAAATAATAAAAAACAAAATAAATATGAAAATTTCTCAGGCAAGATTAAACTTTTCATGCAATGACATATACCAAATAATAAATAAATATTGCATAATAAAAAAATAAAAAAATATAATATATATATATTAAGATAATAAATAAAATACATTTTGAAATAAATAAATGATTTATAACTTTAAAAATAAAAAAATATTTATAATAACCTAATACATAAAAAAACTATATATTTAAGAATAAATAATATGTTATAATAATATAAATAAATTTTAGATAAAAATAATATATGATATAATATTATATTATATAATATACAAAATTTTAAAATATATAATATAATAACTAATATATATAAATACTAAAATAATATGTAATAAAAATAATTAAACCAAATAAAATAATAAATAATAATAATTATATACTTAATTTTATACTATTAATAAATTAATATACAAATAAATAGAAAATAATATAGGATTTTTAATAAAAATAATTTAATATAATACTAAATAAAAAAACATAAAATAAAAGGTTTTAAAAAGTAAACAAAATAAAAAAATCTAAAAAAAATAAAATGTAAAAGGATAACATTGAAGTGCGCTACAAATTGTAGGGACCTAATGGGAAATTATGCCCTGTCTCCTAAACGGCGCCGTTCTGTCATTGGCCATTAAGTAGTCCAAAGGACTAAATTGAAACGATAGAAATAATTCTGGGCCCAATTGTAAAATAAAAAAATGAAACAGGACATAATTATAAAATTGAAATTATGCGGAAGGACTTATTTGGCAATTTTCCCTTTTATAAAAAATGCGCGGATCCTCCCAGGGTTTTCGGGTCAACGCGCGGATCCCCCTTCAAAACGACGTGGTTTTACGCTTATTGAATTAAGCAAAAACGGCGCCGTTTCTATACTATTATATAAGTCAAAATCGGCCAAAAATTTTCATTTTTAACTCCCTTTTAAAAAAAAAAACAGAGCCCCCCCCCCAAGATTCTCTCTGGCCTTTGGCCTGAGGCCAGGGCTCCGGTGACGAGCCGTCGCATGTGTCGTCGCACGCACCATCGCACGTACCACCGCCTGAAGATAAAAACTTCAGTTTTCTCCGCGTAAGTCGAAAGGTAACTTTTATATTTTGTTTTTAAAACTATTTTATGTATATAAAATATGTATACATCGAAAGGAAAAGAAAAATAATAAAAAAAATCGAAATCGAATATAAAAAGTCACCTCTGCTATTTTATTTATCTTTGTTTTCTGTGAATATTTGAGTATCTATTTTTTTTGTGTCTGTTTCTCTGTGTGTGTGTGTTACAAATTATTGGGGTTTTTATAACCCGAAATAAAAAAAGAATACAGAGATTCTGCCATTTTTTTGTGTTGTTTCTTTCCTTTCTCGTGCAGGAGAGGCGAGGATTCTGACGAAGAGGAGTTGTCCGCGCGTTGATGGCGGCGTGGTTCGCGCGGATTGAGGCATGATCGAAGGCTGGACGAGGCTTGCGGCGCCTAGGGTTTCTTAGGAACCCTAGGTCTCCTGAGACTGTTTAGGCATTGGGCCTTTTTGGGCTGCGAGTGTTTTGGGTTTGGGTAGGGTAGTCTGTTTTAGGTTTGGGTGTAATGGGGTATTGGGTTTGGTTTTGGGTTGGTGGTAGTGGGTGTAATCTGTTTTGGCTTGTAAACAAACTGGACTTTATTTTTTTTATTTTTTTTATTTTTTGGTTTGTTTTATTTAAGCCCGGGCAAAATGGGCCTCTTACAGCTGCCCCTCTTTGCTCATTGTCGTGAAATGAGAATAGAGCAAAGACTATAAAAGGACCAATTTTGCCCGATCTTGCCGAATCTTGACCTCTTGGCCCTCGTCTTCTCCGAATGGCTTCCAACTCCACTGCAACTTCAACGGTATTGGAACTTCATCTTTATTTCAGTGAGTCTGATGGCTTCAATCTGCTTCTTACAACTTCAAGAATGCCAAATTTGCTCTCTTCGATTTGCTGTCTTCAGTTTACTCCGCTGCAACTTCAAGGAGATAAGACTATAATATTCAGCCTGCTTCCTTACTACCTCAGGGAGATAAGGCTGGTGGCTAAAATCTGCTTCCCTGCTACCTCGGGAAGATAAGATTCACCGTCTTCAATTTGCTCCACTGCAGCTTTAGGGAGCCAAAATCTATAATCTTTAGTCTGCTTCCTTGCTACCTCAGGAAGATAAGACTACAAACTTCAGCCTGCTCCCTTGCTACCTCAGGGAGATAAGGCTGGTGGTTAAAATCTGCTCCCCCACTACCTCGGGAAGATAAGATTTGCCAAATTTGATCTGCTCCACTACTGCTTAGGGAGACAAAATCTACAATCTTTAGTCTGCTTCCTTGCTACCTCAGGAAGATAAGACTACAAATTTCAGCCTGTTCCCTTGATACATCAAGAAGATAAGGCTAGTGGCTAAAATCTGCTCCCTTGCTACATCAAGAAGATAAGATTCGCCAAATTCGATCTGCTCAACTACTGCTTAGGGAGATAAGATCTACAATCTTCAGTCTGCTTCCTTGCTACCTCAGGAAGATAAGACTACAAGCTTCAACCTGCTCCCTTGCTACCTTAGGGAGATAAAGTTGGTGACTTGAATCTACTCCCCTGCTACCTCGGGAAGATAAGATTCACCAAATTTGATCTGCTCCACTACTACTTAGGGAGATAAGATCTGTAAATTCACCGATATTGCTACACCGTCCTCTGATGGACATGTCCTGTAGGCTCGATTTTATGTCAAATAACCAAGATGCTATGATTAGAATGAATCAAATGCTTCTAGCTACATGTGTTATGAGTGACATGAATGCAACATGTCATGAAAATGATTCTTTTTTAAACATTTAAAGATTAGAATGCAATGATCGGAATGAATCAAATGCCTCTAATGAGATTCGCTATGATGAAAAAAAATGAGTATGATTCCTACTCTAGGTGTCATCACTTATTTGTTCTTTATTCTTGTTCCTCTCGAAACATCAATCATGTTCTGCTCAACAAGCTTGCCCCGCTGTAGTTTTAGAGTCCCTTCACTGTACCTTTTGGGACATAAAGTTTGTACTTCCCACTGCAACTTCAGGGGAATAACATTCGATTTCTTTCATCCAATCTGTTATCAATTTGATCTGTTACACCATTCCCTGTGTCTGAAATTTGCATGAATGCAAGGTATCAATTTTCTTTTCTCAAGAATGATCCCCTTTTACCCTTGGGTTGACATTGTTCGTCATTTTTCGAGAGGGTATCATTGACGAAATGTCTTATCCAATAAAATCCGAAGAAAATAATCATCTTTCAGTATTTCCAAACCTTAGGCTTAGTGAATTCTAAACAATAGTCTTGTTTCAGATTCTCATATTATTTAGAAGTTTCCAGAGTAATATGCGAAACTCCTTTTATGAAAGTATTATTAGTCCATTAATCGTTATTACAATATAAAATGATTGAAAAAGATCACAACAATGGACGAGAAAGAAAATAATCAGAAGCATAGCTCGAAACAAATAAGTTAATCAAGATAACCAAGGCCCTAAAAGAAAATTGATTGGGGTGTCTCTTGAAAAGAATAAAATAATCAAAGACAGCCAATTCAAAATGGGTAAGATAGAAGTTAGGTGCCCCAGATATCGCAGCCTGAGCTTCTCTGTACAAACTTCTTGAGGACCATTTTGAGCTCAATACGTGTTTAGAGGATCCGGAGTACTTTGTCAATGCCCCCAAAACGTAGCATACTTCCTCATTGTTAGTTCAAGCATAGCAAGACTACCACATGCCTTATCTTTGATCAAAATTTGAGCCGCCCTTTTCGAGTTTTCTGCTCAAAACCCTTTTGGTCTGAAAGTGCCCTTTGCGGGTTTTCGCCTTGGCCTCTCCTTTTTTTTTGAATTTGAACTCAATGCGCCCTTTGCGGGTTTTCACCTTGGCCTTTCCCCTTTTAGGTAAAATGTTTCTTAACTGAACCTGAATTCATTGAATTGGGCAAGTCTTCGTCCTTCGTCTCGGTCAATATCAATGCTCCTCTAGAACAAGCCCCTTTTTTACTACATAAGGTCTTTCCCAGTTTGGCATCTGCTTTCCTCTGAAGTTCTTTTGTACGAGAAGAATCCTTCTTAATGCCAAGTCCCCATCATGAAATTTTCTTGGGCAAACCTTTTATCATAAGCTTGTACCATCCATTTTTGGTACATTCAACCATGAATACTTTCAATCAAACTTACTGGAGGCATTCTGCTTCATTCAATTAAATCAAAGCTTGGAGAAAAGTAATCTTTACCTCCCACAATTGCTTCCCTTTCATAAACCAATGGGAAAGATGTTGCCCCAGTGAAGGTCCCGGCCATCGTTCAAGAAACAAAGAGGGTAAATGGTAACTTCTTTATGCCAACCTTTACAAATCTCAGTCATTTTTCCATGATTTTTTTTACCTTTGTTGCTTTATGATATGGCATCTGATCTTTGAACAGACTACAAACTTTTGACATTGTCATTTTTGGCATTCTTTGTCGGTGCCCCTTTTTTATTTTTTATTTTTTTGAGAATTTGATTACTATCAACTTTGTAACATTGGCGTATGAAGCTACTTCCACCCTCTTAGTAAAAGTAAACGATGACCATGACGATGAATCGATATCGACTAGAAGCTGTTGACGAGATTGGCCCCATAATATCCATTCCCCACATATATAAAATCTGTAAAGAAATAGATAAGGTACATAAGTCTTGTCTTCCTCAATTTGGCATTTACAACATAACTAAAGCAATCTCCCTTTTATGGTGAACCAATAGTACCCGAACCCTATGATTAGTCTGACCATCATAGAACAACATACCCACATTTCAAGCCCTGCGTTCCTCGATAAGATTGTGCGAAAACAACTTGGAATTCTTGAAAATAGCTCAATGATGTATCGCCTTAATAATGTGATGATTTAAGCTTCGATCTTTACCCCTTTCCTAAGCTCGTAATGTTCACTGACCCTTTGCAAAGTAGAGTCTATTTTCATTTCTTCTACCATCCTTAATAAATCAAAAGACAGGCCACTATCTCTGTCATTTTCAAAGTCCTTAGATCCCCTAGACCCATATTTCATTCAAAAAGGGAATCAGTAACAACGTCGCTCATGTCGTTGATATCTGGGTACCTAGGTACGAAGGCAAAAAATCCAAAGAATAAATGATTCTAAGGATGATTATTTGTATGGTATGGTCATGAATAAAAAAATGAAAGAATATTCTAAAAAAAAGAATGTACAGTGTGAAAATGTAAAGAATGAAAAAAAATATTTGCTTTAAAAGATGCATTTTATTGAAATAAAAATTCTGGACATAAGCCTATTTCACAAAAGGATTCTTATTGTCTCTAGGCTTAAGGCAACAAGCACGTTTTGAATATTACTCTAGATTAGTCTTAAAAATACATGAATTCCTTCCACAGTTCCATTGTTTAAAATCTTTCCAAGTATGTAAGGGCTTGGAAACTTTTATTCCCCGGTTCTCTCTTCGAATATGTCGTTAATGCTTAGATTCCCTAATATTCTCATCGGGTCCTTTGATCTCCTCAATTTATTATCCCTCAAGCCTTGCACTAGGGCCCTGAGCTCGATGCATTCTTGGATCTCCTGCTCCTATCTATTGTGGAACTCAAAATGTTTACCCCTTTAATAGAAAGGTTTGGTAACAAATTTTCTGCACCGGAGGGATCATCAAATTTTACGACACCCAATTTGATGAGTCTTTCGATTATCTTTTTAAAAGTGACGCAATTCTCGATCGAATGCCCTGTGGTTCCTCCATGGTATTCACATTGGCCATTTACATCGTACCATTTGGGGTATAGGGGTCGTATTGGCTCTATATAAAAAGGGGATATGACATATGCGTCAAAAAAAATTTGGTACAACTCCCTATACGTGATTGGAATGAGTGTGAACTGAGGTTTCTCTGAGTTCGGTCTTGGATTGGGTTCTTGCTTTGGGGAGACCTGATGGCTGGTATTTATTGTCCTTGGCTGGCTTACTGTAATCGGCTCTAAATGGCCCTTGTTATACCTTCTCGTACTATTCGCTTTATTTTCCTTTTTCTTTGGGGCCTTTAAAGTACACTCTCCATTTTCTTTTGTTTTTGCCAGTACAACCGGTTTGGCTTGATTAAAACCTGAACCCATTGGGAAGCTCAATGGGGCCGCAGTATCAGTCTGACATTGGGGTCCAATAGTAACGGGTACCCCATACGAATGCGTGTCTGGTTGAGTCAGGACACCTATTGGGGAATAAACGATGTCTTCATCATCATCCACACTGTTGACCATTGGGCTACTCCTTTTTTCAAGTCCTCCGGCTAGTAACTGGGTTAGCTGGCCTATCATATTCCTTTGGAATTCTAGCATTTGTTCCCGCATTTCTTGTTGAATCTTGGTCAATTTCCCCTGCATCTGTATTTGCATTTGCTCTATTCTCTCCAACCTTTGTTCCATGTTTTCCAAGTTAATTGAAATATTTTTACCTAATTAGAGTCCTTTTGTAAAACTCTAATGCAAATGATGCAATGTAATGCAAATGCATGATTGCAAAAAGGCATCGATTCAGATTCAACTTCATTTTAGAAAACTTTATTAGAAAACAAAATCCTTTACATAAAACAGACTACAAATATGCTTTCGCCCTAAGGCCCAAAGTTTTGATCTTTCCAAACAAAGAGGTTAGCTCTTGACCACGATCCGACTGTAGCTCATACTTCATACTTAATATATCAGCCTGTGCCGCCAAAGTCTGTAGATGATCAGCTACCTCTCGAATCTGAACTATTGCTTCACCCATGAGGTAATCCCGACTTCTAATTTGGTCATGGGAATGGTGGAGCTCTTCCTTCCAACGCCCTTCTCTTGCTTCAAGATGCTCGATTCGGAGTTCACAATTCTACAATGCCAATTCTAATATTTCAATCTTACCCTTCATTTCCTCGATCTTGTTCAGACTCGATTTCAGCTCGCTTACAGAATTACGGCTTCGATGGTGGTGAAGAGACTGTCCCAGTTCAACCACTCTAGCTTTCAATCCACATTTCTCTTTTTGGCTTTCTGCTAAACTCTTTTCTAGGGCCTCATTTCACATCTGCATCTCTTGGAACTTCCTCTCCCATTAATCAGCTTTGGCCTTTTCCTCTTGAATCTCCTATTGCCACTGTTCCGAAGTCTTCCCAAATCCGGCATTTTTCATCGATAGACGAAGCTTCTTATAATCTGTCTTCAAACTATCTCGATCTTTCTCTATCTTCCTCTTTTCTTTTCTTAATTTCCCGGCCTCTGATTTCTGGACATCCACATCTAGCCTCAAGTACATCTTCTCTTCTTCTAGCTTCTCTATCCTCTTTCCGAGCTTTAAACTTTGCCTCTCGAAGTCTTGCTTTATAATCTCTAACCCCGATGGGACCACTTTTAAATACTCCATCATCGATCGAGCACCCTCCAAGCTTGGCCCAGGGATGTTATCATTGATCCTTTTGCTCGACTATTCCTTGTATTCCAGGGTTGTCATCGATCCTCGAGTCAATATCTTCATACAACGAGCCTTCTTCCAAGCTTCAGAAATCTCTCGAATCTTCTTCTTATAATTATCTCCCTTATATGAGAATTCACTTTGAGCTAAACCATATGTCGCCGGTATGAACTGTCTTGCTTTGTATTGCCTTAGTACGAGCAACGATGCATATCCAACAGCTCTTTAGATTTCAGGCAGAGGTACCCAATCAAAATTTCCACACCGATAAAGGGCTTTGTCAGGAACCATCCAAGGGGCTTTCCACTCAACATCTTCCTCTCGGAGGTTTTAAAGAATTTCTATCCATCTTTCCTCTGATATATCGTCCCTCTTTGTCGTAGTTGTGGCCTCCTTTAAAAGGGAATAACTTTCAGAGAACACTCGGTAAGGAATCCTGTCAACCTTTTAAAAATGACTGTGAAACCAAACCAATAATAACTGTGCCATCCAATGAATCTACCTTCACCAGCTTTCCGACATGCATTCAAAGTCTGAACGTCTCGGCTAAGATCGCAGGTACAGGTGTGACCCCTTTGTTAAGTCAGTCGAATAAATTAGTAACTGCTTCATCTATATGTCTTAGAGCTTTAGGGAAAATTACCAAACCATAAATACATAAGGCAAAGACGTCGATCTTCTTCTTTACATCTGGATGTGCCAGGATCAGGTCCCTCAAACTCACCCAAGGTATGCATTTACCCTCACCTTTCTCTTGGATTCTAGCTGCAACCCACTGTTCACTCATCCCCGTGATACTCAACTTCTTCACAAAAGTTGGGACATTGATAGCCCTAAAATAAGCTTTGTCGACCTGAATCCTCGAACAGCGAAGCAAGGTTGTATATTCCTCCAGCGTGGGTACTAAATCTACTTCCCTGAAAGTAAAACAGCTATAAGCAGAGTTCCAAAATCGAGTCTTAGCCCGGAATAGATGCTTATCTACCTTAATGTCGAGCAAGTAAGGTAGATCGCCATAATTACGATAGAACAGCTGCTTTGCCTCATCGTCCCACTGGGTCCATATCTCTTTCAACTCTTGGAATTGATTCTGCGTAATATTTGTAACATCCTGAAATTTGAGATTTTATGTTTTGCATTATACTATGCGTTAGGCTAGTTAAGAGTGTTAGTTGTGTATGTTTAGGGGCCCTAAGAAGGCTTGGGGTTGAGTTGGGCCTTGGTAGAATTTTTGTATTTAAGCACTTAAGGGGGGAGAAGGTAAATGGTGTCAAGACTTAAAAGAATAAGTGTGTATTTTGCTAGCACAAGTGGAGCTAGTAGCAGAGTGGTGTGGCATTACATGAAGAGGCTTATGGGGTGGAGTTTGAATTCCACCTATTGCAACTTGTGGATTTAATTTTTTTTGTGCTAATCAGGAAGAAGATGGTAAGTGTCGGCCATGGCTTTAAAGAAGGAAAGGAAGACTTTCAAATGATGGAAAGAACACTAAGGAGAAGAGTAATGAGGAGATCAAGGAGAAAATAAGGAAAGAAATAAAGGAAAGAGATAAGGGGGGATTGTTGGCCGAATTTTGGGAGGTGCTTGGGGAAAGAATTTTTGGTCAACCATTACCTTTATGGTGTTAGAGGTATATGGTTTTGGTAGGGGAATGTGGGAGCCGAATTTCCTATAGCCTATTTGCAAGTTTGTGCATGAAAGGTTTTGTTTCTTTTTAACATTTTGGTAGTTTCTTTTCCAACCTTTTTCCCTTGTTTTTCTGAAACACTCAAGCCAATTTGTTCACCTTTTTCCTTTGTTTTGCCGAAACACTCAAGCCATTTTGCTCTTCTTTTCTTGTTTTTTTCTCACCGTTCCTCCTATCTTTCTCTCTTCTTTCTTTAGTCGACCATATTTGGAGGACGAATCTTCCTCTTCTCTTTCTCTCAAAGTAGCCGAATACTCTTAGCCATTATCTCTTATCCATTCTTGCGCGTTGGACATTTCTTCCTTGGTTGAATCAGGTAAGTGGCTTCATTCTATTCCTTTCATCTTCTTTTCTCCCTAGCCGAATGTGTGTCCATCATCATTCGGTTGTTTAGCTTTGTTTCTAAACCGAAACACCATTCCCTTCTACTCCATCATATCATGATCATCTCATTTTTGTAGTGCTCTAATAGGTTGGCCGAATATCACAACTTTGCTGACTCATATTTAGCCTTAAGTTGAATCGGTGGGAGTCAGGTTCATCATCGATAAGGTAAGAAGTTTCTTCTTGGTTCATTCGATATCTCTCTACTCGGTTATTTTGCAAATCGGATCGAAGGTTATGACTAATCGATTATTTTAGGGACTAAGTAACTCGTTTTTCTCTACTCATTGACCCTTCGGAAGTAGTGGTAAGCCAAAATCCTCTCCCTAAACAACTACTTTCTCTCATCGTAGTATTATTCTGATCGAGACTCTTTCAATGGAGGCAAGTGGTAGAGTTATTAAGGGAAAATCGATAGGAGGGCAAAAAGGGAGTGGACTTGAAATCTCTACTCCCAAGTTCAAATGTAGGACGGTATCGGCAGTTTGGGATTTTCCACCAGGTTGTGGACCATCTTCTGGTGAGAGTAGGCAAATTGTGGTCTTTCACGATACTAAGGGTAAGCATTTCTTTAGATCGTTTGATTTAGATTTGGATTAAGACACTATTTTTGTTAGTTAATCGAGTGTTATGGTGACATAGGTGCCGACGGTCAAGAAGGTTTAGTCCTTACCGTAATCAGGTGTGTAATCTCACACCGAAATCCTGTAAATCCGTGATTCACCATCATGTTGGAAAAATAGATCGATGTTGCTTACGAATCTAATAACCGTAATATGGCATGAATCGAGTAACTTGCTTAAACAACGTTAATTCTAAGATCTGTCAAAATCGGTACTAATTTGTAAAATTACCAAAATGCCCTTATGGGCCAAATTACTAAAAAGCTCTAATGGGCCATTTTTACGAAAATGCCCTTATGGGCCGATTTACCAAAATGCACTAACGGGCCGATTTGCTAGAAAGCCTTAGTGGGCCGAATTACCAAAGTGCTTTAATGGATCGATTCACCAAAATATTTCATTAGATTAATGGTTGTTATATATGTGGATATATTTTTATTATGTTGCATCTTTACATATTGCATGGGTTGGGAAAAATTGTATGGAGAGCAGTGTAGCCTGGTGGGATAGCCATAATTCGTTTATTATTGTGCTTAATTATGATTTCAATGGCTTGACGACAAAATATTATACAAATAGCAGCTCGACTGCAAATTGGTGTGAGCGGCGGGGTGGGTTGACTTGATCCCCACAGGTGTGATTGGCTGGTCGGGGGTGTGATGGATGGATGGGTTGGGTTACATTCATTTCATTTATTTATTACTATGTAAATGGGCTTAGGCCCAAGATTATGCTATGCGGGTTCAGGCCCAGTGGATGACGGTAAGGGGATTATACACTGAGTTCTTGAAACTCACCCCACTTTCTTTTTCTAAATCCTTGCAGGTGATGCTCAGTGACGAGGACTTGGGACCATGGATGACTCGGTGGAGGCCATACTTTTGGAATGATATTTTCAAACTTTAGTAAATTTCTTTTCCGCTTTATTTCGTTACTTTTACTATTTTGGGTTTAAAGTTGTAATAAGGCCTCTGGGATTTTTATTTTGTTTTATGTTTGACGTACTTATTATCTTCCATGAATTGTTTTAAACGGGGATTTTCTGAGATCATAAACAACGGTTTTTCTTAAAATTTATCAACAAACAGATTTCATAACCAATATGTACGAATAATTTAACTTGTATTTTCCTTCGAATTATCAATAATATTTTCAAAAGTCACGGTTTCTAAAAGATCACTAATTTGAATATTGATTCTTCAATCAACCTCTCTAGATTAGTAGTATTTTTATCGAATATTTCTAATCAAACTTGTTTTCTTAACTATGACCAAATAACGCCTACTTTAGTAAGAATCGCAAATTCTTTATACGTTTTCTTCATGTGACATGTCAGATTCGGTCATATCGCATGGGCCGGGTTTGGGGTGTTACAATATTAATACGAGTAAAATCCCATAGTTCAGACACATACCCGTCAGCTAAGATATTCCCTTTTTCCAATTGTGTTTTCACTGACCATGTGCGAATAGCTGCATTGTATTCTACTTTATCAAGGAATTCGTTCTCCATAACCAGCTTTCTAACTTAGAAACTGTCCGTGAATAGATACCTCTAAAAATATGAAATGTCATGCACAAAAATAAAACACAAGTTAGTACCACAGAATAAAATATAAAGCAAGTAAAACGAATACTAAGGTTTGACATAGCTCTACTTAAGGTGACTCCTTATGTTTTCTACGCGTGGTTTAGCTTTAAAGTTGAGGTACCCGAATCAGCAGATTCCTCGATCCTCACCCATTATAGGCTCATATGGACCGAGTTCAGTTCAGGGGAATACATTTCCATATGGCCATACGGAAGTGAAAACTTCACGAAGACATAGGTACGGATGTATCCCGAAAGCAATCCACTAGCCCATGCGGAGGTGAAAACCTCACGAAGGCATAGTTTCTTGCTCCCACTTAAGGGTGTGACCACAACGGTCATGCAGTGCAATGCAGAGAGATATATTAAAAATTAGAACCACATGCAATAAAAGGATCATGGTTTTTCAAATCATATTTTTAAATTCGGACAAAAGGACATGAAATTATTAATTTTACAGCTTGACTCTCTTATTAGTTTCCCCAGCGGAGTTGCCAAGCTGTTGAAACCATTTTTAAATTTTTAAGAAACGGGGATCGACTTTTAAAAATGAAAATGGAGTCGCCACCAATCCCTTTTTACTTAGGTGTGATTGGATCACCTTGTAAAACGTTTTATTTCAAAACATTTAATTTTGGTCCTCGAAAAAAAAACAAGAAAATGGGTTCGAGAGTCGGTTACGTATGAGGAAGGGTTAGCACCCTCATAACGCCCAAAAATTGATACCTAATCGATAAAATCATGTCCTAATGTTGAAAATTTAAAAAAACTTAAAGTATGATAAAAAAACCTGAACAATTTGAGTTAAAATTTGAGATTTCTTTGTTCCGAAAGAATACAAATATCACATCCAGCACATTAGGACATGATATTTTAAACCCTCGTAACTAAAATTATCTCATGATTTACAAAATTTTATTAAAAGGATATTTAGTTATTTAGTCAAACGGAAAATCGAAACCCAACACGTTAGGGCACTATTTCCCGAATTTCTAAATACAAAACATTGCCTTATTCAAAAAACCTTTAGATAAAATATAATAATTTTGCAAAATGTATTTTATTCTAATCAATGATCCATGTGAAAATATCGCATTAATATATCATCAAACATAAATACCAAAAGCAATCATGATATACTAACATTTCATATTAATATAGGCAATAAAGAAAATAATAATATAAAATACGACTAATAAAAATACCTATACTAAAGCAATCGTAAATAAATGAAAGAGTATGGGCAAATAGAATATACAAAGCAATAAATAATAAAATAATAAAAAACAACATAAATATGAAAACTTCTCAGGCAAGATTAAACTTTTCATGCAATGACATATACCAAATAATAAATAAATATTGCAAAATAAAAAATAAAAAATATATAATATATATTTTAAGATAATAAATAAAATACATTTTGAAATAAATAAATGATTTATAACTTTAAAAATAAAAATATTTATAATAACCTAATACATAAAAAAACTATATATTTAAGAATAAATAATATGTTATATAATATAAATAAATTTTAGATAAAAATAATATATGATATAATATAATATTATATAATGTACAAACTTTTAAAATATATAATATAATAACTAATATATATAAATACTAAAATAATATGTAAAAAAAATAATTAAACCAAATAAAATAATAAATAATAATAATTATATACGAATTTTATACTATTAATAAATTAATATACAAATAAATAGAAAATAATATAGGATTTTTAATAAAAATAATTTAATATAATACTAAATAAAAAACATAAAATAAAAGCTTTTAAAAAATAAACAAAATAAAAAAATCTAAAAAAAATGTAAAAGGATAACATTGAAGTGCGCTACAAATTGTAGGGACCTAATGGGCAATTATGCCCTGTCTCCTAAACGGCGCCGTTCTGTCATTGGCCATTAAGTAGTCCAAAGGACTAAATTGAAACGATAGAAATAATTCTGGGCCCAATTGTAAAATAAAAAAAGGTGAAACAGGACATGATTATAAAATTGAAATAATGCGGAAGGACTTATTTGGCAATTTGCCCTTTTATAAAAAATGCGCGGATCCTCCCCGAGTTTTCGGGTCAACGCGCACATCCCCCTTCAAAACGACGTCGTTTTCGCTTATTGAAATAAGCAAAAATAGTGTCGTTTCTATACTATTATATAAGTCAAAATCGGCCAAAAATTTTCATTTTTAACTCCCTTTTAAAAAAAAAAAATCAGAGGCCCCCCCCCAGATTCTCTCTGGCCTTCGGCCTGAGGCCAGGGCTCCGGTGACGAGCCGTTGAACGTGTCATCGCATGCACCGTCGCACGCGCCGCCGCCTGAAGATAAAAACTTCGATTTTCTCCGCGTAAGTCGAAAGGTAAGTTTTATATTTTGTTTTTAAAACTATTTTATGTATATAAAATATGTATACATCGAAAGGAAAAGAAAAATAAAAAAAACCGAAATCAAATATAAAAAGTCACCTCTGCTATTTTATTTATCTCTGTTTTCTGTGAATATTTGAGTATCTGTTTTTTTTTTGTGTCTGTTTCTCTGTGTGTGTGTTACAAATTATTGGCGTTTTTATAACCCGAAATAAAAAAAAGAATACAGAGATTCTGCCATTTTTTGTGTTGTTTCTTTCCTTTCTCGTGCAGGAGAGGCGAGGATTCTGACGAAGAGGAGTTGTCCGCGCGTTGATGGCGGCGTGGTTCGCGTGGATTAAGGCGTGATCGAAGACTGGACGAGGCTTGCAGCGCCTAGGGTTTCTTAGGAACCCTAGGTCTCCTGAGACTGTTTAGGCATTGGGCCTTTTTGGGCCGCGAGTGTTTTGGGTTTGGGTAGGGTAGTCTGTTTTAGGTTTGGGTGTAATGGGGTATTGGGTCTGGTTTTGGGTTGGTGGTAGTGGGTGTAATCAGTTTTGGCTTGTAAACAAACTGGACTTTATTTTTTATTTTTGTTTTTTTATTTTTTGGTTTGTTTTATTTAAGCCCGGGCAAAATGGGCCTCTTACAATCCCGTTAAGATATTAATAACATTTTATCAATTTAAGAATATAAATAATAAAAACACACTTTTATTAAAATTAGTATAGAGTTTTTCAACCTTTAAATAGATGTAGTCGAAACTCCTCTTGTATCATTCGTTTTTCAACATTAGTGAATTTCTTCTTCTTTGCCCATGGTGTTTTCCTACATGGTTTCCACATAAAATCTTTATGTTCCTATTTTTCTTCCTTTGCGATCATTCTATTTGTTACACCTTAATATTGGGCCTAGTAGTTTCGAGGGTAATTTAGGGATTTTAGCTAAAAATATGTTTGGAAATTTTGAAGCATGGTAAACTCGAAATGTCTTCGTTTATGGACTTTTTAAAAATTAAATCAATTTATGAAAATAATGTAGAAAAGGCTTCCAATTTTAAAAAGAGAATTATTTTGTAAAAGGGTTAGTTTAAGTGTAGTTTTTAAGCAAATATACCAACTTTTAAAATCAGCCTATTTTCCCCCCTTTTAACCTACTTTTGAAGTTAAAAAAAAAAAAAAGAAGAGAAATATTCTTCATCTTTTTTTTTGTGCCGCTCATTAGAAAGGAAAAATCCCAAACCTTCATATGTCAATTTCAATCTTCTAAATTCCAATCCCTTTTTTTTTTCTATCATCTTCCTAGCATTAAGACCCCTCTTGAAAACAAAAAAGAGCACAAAGAACACCCTTAATTTCCTTATAATTCAACTTGTGGGTTTTTAAGATTTTCAATCAAATGCTCATTTTTCCCGCAAGCAAGGTAATGTTTCACTTTTCTAATAGTTTTTTTTATGAACTCTAGCTATTTAAATCGAGTTTTTATCTATTGAATTAAAGGTTTTGTGTAAATGCCAAAATTTGGGGCATTAATGGTGAAATTCGAGATTTTGAACGAAAATGATATTTCAAAGTGTTTTTCAACTTGTTTTGATGTGACTAAAAGGTTTCTGAACTTTCCCTAAAGTTTCGTTAAAGAATTCTAAGGTTTTATTGAGTTCTTGTGAAAATTGTAATTGTATGTCGAAATTTTGGAACCATGAATTTGTATAGTTTTGAATAGTTTGAATGTTGTGAATTTTTCTTAGATACGTAATTAGATTATTGGAATCAGTTTTATGTGATGGGAATGGGTAAGTGTTGAGATTTTTGTGTTTCGGCTAAACTAGTCAAAATTTTAGTTTCAAGAGAATCTAACTTAGGCTTGCATTTATGGTTGATTTAGGTGGGTCTATGGCTGAATATTAATTATGTTTTTTGTGTGGTTAATTTTGATGAAGATTCGAAACTGTTGGAGCCTTCGACGAGTAAGGCAAAAGGAAAGGAAAAGCTAGTTTAGGCTTCAGCGACTAGGCGAAAGTACAAACGGTGAGTGTTTGGAATTGCTACTTGTAGACACGATTCATAGTGTTAATTGAGAGCTTAGGAATATCCTAAACCCCTATCCTAAGTTCCGAGTGTAAGCTTTCTTATACCCCTCATTGAATTTGCAAAGTATGTGATTGTGTGAAGTGGATTGAGTATTAAGTTGTGATAATATGACATGTGATATATATTGTGATAGCTCTTGTGAATGTGTTAGTTGTGGAAGTATTAAACATGCCCAATGCTAGTGATGATGTTGTGTTAGCTATATAAATGTGTAGTGAAAGTGTGCAGAAAACGGTAACTACATATGTGTTGAATTCTGGAATGTGATACTGATGTGACAGGTAAAGCAAGTGAATATTGGTATGTGGTATGTGATAATCTGATTTTTAGTGCATTCATATGTGAATGGATATGTGATGGCTTAATGAGCATAGTTGTGGCACTTAAAGTGCAATTAAATGTGAATATGATAAGTATGAATTGTGTACAAATTGTGATGTGAATTGATGTTTATGAACAGAGATTAAGTGCATAAGAACAATAATTAAATGTGTGTATTTCCGGATACTTTAGCTTTGTGATCTCGTGAAACCGTTGGATATAGTTGTCATGCCATAGGATTGTGAGTACTCACCCTTCTGTTTTGTGATTTGGGCATTAAGGCCTCGGGACAAATTGGAGGGATAAGGGAATGTCGAGCCAAGCTCTATTCACCGGTTTATGTTGGTGTGTTAGAGAGTGTTTAGCTTTATGCTACACTTATGTGATATGCTAGGCTCTTTGAGTCATTGGTGTGATGGAGATCCGTGTATTGAATGTGTGGTGATAGAGCCCACTTTTATGTTTCATGTTCACAAGTTACCAAATTATCATTAATTGATTAATACATGAAAATGTTGTGTATAAGTGCATGTGAATATATAAGCTAGACTTGCGGGTCATTAAAGTATGAATATGTTGTTTTATCTTGATGAATTATTGTTAAATGAATTATATATATACGAGTTGAGTGTAATTGCATGTAAGAGTATGTGCTAGTTTTATGATTTAATGAAGCGTGAATATGTTATTTTGACTTGTTTAGAATATGATTGTGAATGTGTTGTAGTATGTTCTTGTTTAACCCTTGATGTTGTGTATACTATGTGGTTATTATGACATTCACTGAGCTTGTTTAAGCTCACCCACTCTTTCTAACCATTGCAAATATTTAACGTTTGCAGTGTGAACGATGTGGAAATTCCAAGGAAGTGATCCAAGTTAGGCTTTAGTATTTAAGTAGGTGATATTATTATTCGTTGAACTGTGGAAATAAATGCAAAGTGGTTAGAACTTTGGTTTGTTATTATTAAATTCTTGTTGGTTTAGTATGATTGTGAACTTCTAGAATTTTTACTTAGTAATTATTACTATTTTTAATTGTTATTACCACGATTTGGATTGACAATGTAAATATATTGGGTTGGACTATGTTATGGGTAAATTTGATGTTTAATACGGTGATGGTTAATACATGTTAGAATAAAGATATGTTGAGCATGTTTAACACTATGTTTTGCTGTGTTTTTGCGAATCTAAGTAGAGTTATCGATACTCGAGACATAAATATCGATACCTCGAAGTGTAATTGTATCTTTTTTAAGTCAATAGCTTAATTTGGTATCGATACCCAATCGCGAGTAATTATACTCGGGGTGAAAATACTGATACCTTTGTCCATGTATCGGTAAAATGCTTTCTTTTAAAATTTGACAGAATGCTAGTTTGGTATCGATTTTATTACTAGTATCGCTAATTATTTTTCCAAAATATCAATACATGTGATGGCGTATCGATACCTATGTGGGTTCTTTATAATTTTATCAAATGGTCCCTAAGCATGTTTTTAAATTATTTCTAATGTTGACTAAGGTATGTTAAGTTATTTTAAATGTTGTCTGTAACACCCCAAACCCGGCCCATGCGTTACGACCGGATCTGACATGTCACATAAATAAAACGTATTAAGAACTTGTAATTCGTACTGAAATAGGTATTATTTGGTTATAATTAAGAAAATCAGTTTGATTAAAAATATTCGATAAAAATACTACTAATCTCGAGAGGTTAATTGAAGAATTGATATTCAAATTCGTGATATTTTAAAATAGTGACTTTTGAAAATATTGTTGATAATCTGAAAGAGAATCCGAGTTAAATTATTTATAAATATGTTATAAAATCCTTTCGTTACTCAACTTTGGAAAACCGTTATTTATGATTTTAGAAAAATCCCCATTTAAAACAATTTAAGAAAAATAATAAATACGTCCAAACATAAAGCAAATTAAAGTTTATCCCAGAGGCCTTATTACAACTTTAAACCCAAAATAGTAAAAGTAATGAGATAAAGTGGAAAAGAAATTTACTAAGGTTCGGAAATATTATTTCCAAAGTATGGCCTCCACCGAGTCATCCATGGGCCCAAGTCCTCATTACTGATCATTACCTGCAAGGATTAAGAGAATGGGGTGAGTTACTAGAACTCAGTGCATAATCTCCTTACCGTCATCCACTAGGCCTAAACCCGCATAGCATAATCTTGGGCCAAAGCCCATATAGCATACTCTTGGGCCGAAGCCCATTTACATAACAATATTTATATGAAGTAAATGTATGCAACCCAACCCATCCATCCATCACACCCCCGACCAGCCAATCACACCTGTGGGGATCAAGTCAACCCACCCCGCCGCTCACACCAAAATTGCAGTCAAGCTGCTATTTGTATAATATTTTTGTGGTCAAACCACCGAAATCATAATTAAGCACAATAATAAGCGAATTGTGGCTATGCCACCAGGCTACACTGCTCTCCATACAATTTTTCCCAACCCATGCAATATGTAAAGATGCAATATAAAAAAATATATATATCCACATATAACAACCCTTAATCTAGTGAATTAATTCGATGAATCGGCCCATTAAAGCACTTGATAGTTCGACCCATTTAGGCATTATAGCAAATCGGCCCATAGAGGCATTTTGGTAAATCGGCCCATAGGGGCATTTTCGTAAATCGGCCCATAGGGGCATTTTGGTACATTAACAAATTTTATACCGATTTTAACAGATTTTAGAAATAATAATGTTTAAGCCAATTATTCGATTCATGCTATATTACGGATATTAGACTTGTAACACAACAACGATCTATTCTTTCAACATAATAGTGAATCACGAATCTACGGGATTTCGGTGTGAGATTACACACCTGATTACGGTAAGGACTAAACCTTCTTGATCGTCGGCACCTAAATCACCATTACACTCGATTAACCAACAAACGAGATTTTATTAATCCAAATCTAAATCAGACGATCTAATGAAATGCTTACCCTTAGTATCGTGAACGACCACGATTTGTCTATTCTCACTGGATGATGGTCCACAACCCGGTGGGAAATCCCAAACCATCGATACCGCCCTACGCTTGAACTTGGGAGTAGGAATCACAATTCCACTCCCTTTTTGCTCTCCTATCGATTTTCTTTTAACAACGCTACCACTTGCCTCCATTGAAAAAGTCTCGGTTAGAAAATACTATGATGAGTGTAAGTAGTTGTTTAGGGATAGGATTCGGCTTACCACTACTTCCGAAGAATCAACGAGTAGAGAAGAACGAGCGATTAGTCCCTAGAATAAACGTTTTAAACATAATCATCGATTCGTTTTAGAGGAATAACCATGTATTGAGAGATATCGAAATGAACCTTGAAGAAATCCATTACCTTAACGATAATAAATCCGACTTCCACCGATTGACTTAAGGCTAGAAATGATTCGGCAGGATGTGATATACGGCCACCCACTAGTACACTTCGAAAAAGAAGAGATGATCATGATTTGAGAGAGTAGAAGAAAATGATATTTCGGTTTAGAAACAAAATAGAACAACCGAATAGTGATGGACACATATTCGGCTAGGGAGAAAAGAAAATGAAAAGAGAAGAAAGAAACCACTTACCGATTCGATCAAAGAAGAGATTAAGGGTCAAAAGGCTCGGCTATGGAGAGAAATGAACAAGAGGATTCGGCCACCAAAATATTGATTAAAGAAAGAGAAATAAGGATTGAATAAATAATGAAAAAGAAAAGAAAAGATGGAGAAAGAGTGCTAGATAGTTTCGACTAACAAAGGAAAAATAAGCAAGAATGGATTGAGGGTTTCGGCAAAACGAGAGAGAAAGATGAATATAGGTGCTATAGTGTTTCGGCCAAAACAAGGGAAAAACAAGTTGGAAAAGAAAAGTACCCAAAACGCTAAAAGAAACCAAAACCTTTCATGCACAAATTTGCACAAAAAAAACCACAAGAGAAAGAAAAATCGGCTCCCTAACTCCCCCTACCAAAACCGTGTACTTCTTTCACCAAAAAGGTCATGGTTGACCAAAAATTCTATCCCAAGCACCTTCCAAATATTCGGCCAACATATCCCCCTTCTTACTTCTTTCCTTTACTTCTTTCCTTACTCTCCTCCTTACCTTATTTTCTTAGTCTTCTTTCCAACATTACAAAAGTCTTCCTTTCCTTGTTTGATGCCATGGCTGACACTTACCATACAATACTTGAGAAGCTAAAAAATTTAAAATGCTAAAAGTTGCAATAGATGGGATTCGAACCCCTTCCCTCAATGCTCTCCACTTGACGCCACACCACTCCACCATGTGCTCCACTTGTGCTAGCAAAATACACATTTATTTCCTTAAGTCTTGATGCCACTTACCTTCTCTCCTTAACGTGCTTAAACACAAAAATTTTGCTAAGGCCCAACTCAATCCCAAGTCTTCTTAGGGCCCCTAAACATACACAATTAACACTATTGACTAGCCTACCGCATGGTATAATGTAAAACATAAATTCTCGAATTTCAGGATGTTACATTGTCTAAGGTAATTAAGACTCATTGCTCCTCTAAATATCTGAAAGTGACGATGGCTGTATGTATTTGAGACTGTGTGAATATGTATGAGTTCGATGTTTTATGTAGCGTCCTGTACTTACTCAAGCTCGACAACCGGGCTGGGTATAGGGTGTTACACTATTGCCATTATCAACATTTATTATAAAAATCTTGCTGGCAAAGCTAATTTATAGGCAATTGGTCTAACTTTTTCTTCCACTAGAAATGGTCCAAAATACTTTTGGGAAAGCTTTTGGTTCATTAGTTTCCTCACAGTGTGCTTTCTATAGGGCTATAATTTCAGGTACACCAAGTCACAAACAACAAACTCTTGATCAGATCTCTTCTTATCAACTATTTGCTTCATCCTTTCTTGAGACCTTTTGAGATGGAATTGGATAAGCTTTCTAGTAGCTTCTCGATGTTGAAAGCTATGATCAACTACTGCTACTGGTAAGGATCCAACAATATAAGGTAGATGAAGTGTAAGGCTTTGGCCATAGAGTGCCTTGTAGGGAGTAGTTTGGATAGTCGAGTGATAGGTGGTGTTGTACAACCATTCTTCTAGAGGTAACCGCAACAGCCATTCACTAGGACACTCACCATTCATACACTTCAAATACCCCTTTAGGCATCTATTTATGTAACACCCCTAACCCGTATCCTTCGCCGGATTAGGGTTAAAGGTATTACCGAACAAATCAGAAACTTTTATAAATAATTCATATTACAAAACATCATTTCACATCAAAGAGTCCTTTTTATAGGTCAATGAGACCTTAAACATACTTTAGAGTAGGGCCGGGACTATACCGAACTCTTACGAAAATTCTCAAAAATTTAAAAATTTTCTAAGTTTCAGGGGTTACACGCCCGTGTGGGCAGGCCGTGTGTCTCCTAAAACTAAACAACAGGATATTAAATTAGGTAATTTAATCGGAGAAGAAACAGACTTTTCTGATGAAAGAATTGATAAATGTAACACCCCAAACCCGGCCCATGCGGTATGACCGGATCTGACATCTCACATGAAGAAAACGTATAAAGAAAATGTGGTTCTTACTAAAATAGGGGTTATTTGGTCATGGTCAAGAAAACAAGTTTGGTTTTAAATTTTTGATAAAACACTACCAATTTCGAGAGGTTGATTGATGAATCAAAAATCGAACTAGTGAACTTTAAAACCGTGACTTTTGAGAAATGACGTTGATAATTTGAAATAGAATCCGAGTTAAATTATTAGTGTATATTTATTATGAAAACCATTTGTTAATAAATTTTGGAAACCGTTATTTATGATTTTAGAAAAATTCCCATTTAAAACAATTCAAGTAGGATAATAAGTACGACTAAACATAAAGCAAAATAAAAATATTCCAGAGGCCTTATTACAACTTAAAACCCAAAATAGTAAAAATAGTGAAATAAAGCGGGAAAGTAGTTTACTAATATTTGAAAATATTATTTCCAAAGTATGGCCTCCACTGAGTCATCCATAGGCCCAAGTCCTCCTTACGGAGCATTACCTGCAAGGGTTATGTAACACCCCAAACCCGACCCATGCGTTAAAGCCAGATCTGACATGTCACATGAGAAAAACGCTTTTAGGTCCTTTTCATTCGTACGTAAATAGATAATGATTTAAAATTAAGTAAAACAAATTTCCCATTTAAAAAATCTTGACAAAGTATTACTGAATAGAAGATTGATTGATAAATCGATAAATTTGAGCTAATAATTTTACAACCATGTCTTTTGAAAAGTGTTGATGATAATTTAAAAGAAGAGTTCTGAATTAAAATATTTATGAAAGTTTATTATGAAATCCATTTGTATCTCCATTTTAGAAAAGTGTTTATTTAAGTTTTTAGAAAAATCTCATTTAAAGTACTTAGAGCAAAATATAAATACGCCAAACATAAAACAAAATAAAAATAATCCAGAGGCCTTATTACAACCTTAACTCAAAATAGTAAAGTAATTAAGTGTACTAAAAAAGAAATCCAAAGTCCAAATAAAACCATTTTTTTGTAGTATGGCCTCCACCGAGTCATCCATGGCCCAAGTCCCCGCATCGAGCATTACACGAAAGAATAAGGAAACGGGGTGAGTTACTAGAACTCGATGTATAACCCCTTACCGTTGTTCATCGGGCACAAAACCCATTTAGCAATATTTTGGGCCTAAGCCCTTTATGCATAATAATGTATCAAATAATTCATATGAATGTAATGCAATCCCAAACCAACCTAATAATCCATCCGCTACACACCACCCGTACCATCCATCACACCTGTGGGGATCAAGTCAACCCACCCCGCAAACACACCAATCGCAGGCATTTAGCCATTTATAATATATTCAAATTGTGGTCAAGCCACCAGAATCATAGCGAATCAAATTATCAAACATATTTGTGGCAGTGCCACCAGAATACTTCTCTTCAACATTTTCCCATCCCATGCAAAGTCATGTAAATGCATCATACATAGCAAATCATGATATTTACAATATAACAACGATAATTAATAACTCAGAGATTTATTACAAACAATTTGGCCCATTAACACTTTGCAAAATCGGCCCATTAGGGCATTATATCAAATCGGCCCATCAAGCCATATATCAAATTGGCCCATTTAGCAATATATCAGATCGGCCCATTAAGCAATATATCAGATCGGCCCTTTAAGCAATATATCAAATCGGCCCATTAACAATATATCAAATCGGCCCATTAACAATATATCAAATTGGCCCATTAAGGGCAATTTCGTAATTCGGACCTTTAGGGGCAAATTCGTAATTCTCACAGTGTTATTACCGATTTTATCACTTTTATCAAAATAATGTATTTTAGGCCAATTTTTCCGGTTTACACCATATTACGATTTTAATCATAGTGATTTGTTTCCAATACGATATCAACCTTAAACCCACAAAAAACGGTGTGAGATTACACACCTGATTACGGTAAGCACTAAGCCTTCTTGATTGTCGACACCTAAGATATCGTAACACTCGATTAGTCGACATACTTGATTTATCAATCAACTCTAAAATGAACGATCTAAGGTGTTTACCCTTGGAATCATGAATGACCATGATTTGTCGGTTTTCCCCGGATGACGGTGCACAACTCGGTGGAAAATCCCGAACCGCTGATACTTCAAAATTGTGAACGACTTTGAATAGTCGATTCTCACCGGATGATGGTCCACAACCCGGTGGAAAATCCCGAAATGCCGACACTTACGGAAAGAATACAAAAAAATAGTCAAAATTTTTGCATCAAGGAGATTCGAACCTCTTCCCTCCATACTCTTCACTTAATGCCATAACCTCTTTGCCATATGCTCACTTATGCTAACACATTACTTATTTATTTCTATAAACATTGAGGTCACTTACTATATCTCCTTAAAGTGCTAAAACACAAAATTTTTTACTTGGGCCCAAATAAACCCCAAGCCTTCTCAGGACCCCTAAACATACACAGTTAATAATTTAACTAGCTTAACGCAAGAAATAATGCAACTCATAAAATTCCAAATTTTAGGATGTTACAATTCTACCCCCCTTAAAGAAAATTTCATCCTCGAAATTTACCTGATTAAAAGAGGTAAGGATATCGCTGTCGAATTGCGTCCTCAGGTTCCCATGTAGCTTTCTCCGCTCTGTGATTGCGCCATAATACTTTGACTAACGGTACCGACTTCCTTCTCAGCACCTTAACATCCCGATCTAAGATTTGTACTGGCTCTTCTTCGAAAGACAAGTTAGGTCTTAACTTAACTTCCTCTACCGGTACTATATGAGACGGATCCGATCGATAACGCCTTAACATTGAGACATGAAAAACACTATGTATCTGACTCAACTCCGAAAGTAACTCAAGCTGATAAGCTACTGGCCCAACACGCTACAATACACGGTACGGTCCAATGAACCTAGGGCTCAACTTGCCCTTCCGTCCAAATCTAAAGATCTTCTTCCAAGGTGAGACCTTTAGAAAGACCTGATCTCCCATCGTAAACTCAATATCTTTACGCTTTAGATCCACATACGATTTTTGTCTATCCGAAGCTTCCTTTAACCGTGCCGAATTATCTTTACTTTTTCCTCCGTTTCGATATCGGTTCAGACCCAATAATCGTCGCTCCCGAGCCGGTCCAACAAGTAGGAGTACGACACCTCACGACCATACAACGCCTCGTAGGCTGCCATCTGGATGCTGGATTGATAGCTGTTGTTGTATGCAAACTCTGCCAATGGTAAGAAATCCTCCCAACTACCCCTCAAGTCGATCACACAGCCCCTTAACATGTCTTCCAGAATTTGGATTACTCTCTCCGATCGACCATCCGTGCGAGGATGAAATGCCGTCTTTGAAATTTAACTTGGTTCCCAAAGCTTCATGTAAGGCTTTCTTAAACCGTGATGTAAACCTAGGGTCCCTGTCCGATATAATAGACATTGGTACCCCATGTAACCTCACGATATCTGCTACATACAACTTGGCCAACTTCTGCAATGAGTAATCCGTACGAACAGATAGGAAATGAGCAGTCTTCGTTAACCGATCCACTATTACCCAGACGGAATCTTTCTTATTAGGCGATAAGGGTAACCCACTAACAAAGTCCATCCCTTTCCTATTTCCATAATGGGATTTTCACCGGTTGTAGCAATCCCGACGGCAATTGATGTTCCGCCTTCACCTGCTGACATGTTAAACACCTACTCACGAATTCAGTAACCTCCCGTTTCAACCCTGGCCACCAATACTGCTCACGGAGGTCTCGATACATTTTATTTCCCCGGGGTGCATAGCATATGGGCTACTATGTGCCCCATACAGAATCATTTGTCTCAATTCTGAATCTTTGGGCATACACATTCTTCCGCGGAAACACAATACTCCATCACTATTCAATCCAAAATCCCATATCATACCACCTTCCACTTGCTGCAGTAAGGAACCCAACCTTTTATCTAATAACTGTTTTTCCTTAATCTGGCTTACCCACGCAGGCTTCACCTGAAGTTCGGCTAGCAGACTACCATCTTCATACAAACTGAGATGAGCAAACATCACTCTCAAATCCGATATCACCTTACAACTCAACGCATCTGCCACCACGTTAGCCTTTTCGGGATGATACTCGATTAAAAAATCATAATCTTTCAACAGTTCTATCCACCTCCGCTGTCTTAAGTTCAACTCATTTTGGGTAAGGAGGTACTTTAGACTCTTATGATCCGTATAGATGATTGACTTCTCACCGTACAGATAGTGTCTCCAAATCTTCAAAGCAAACACCACTGCAGCCAACTCCAAATCATGAGTGGGATAATTCACTTCGTGCGGCCTTAACTGACGAGATGCATGCGCCACCACTTTTCCTCCTTGCATCAACACACATCCCAAGACCGTGTGTGACGCATCACAGTAAACAATAAACTTTTTTCTAGCCTCAGGTTGAATCAATACCAGCGCTTCTGTCAGAATCTTCTTCAATTTCTCAAAGCTCTCTTGCTGCTGATCTGACCACACAAATGGTACTCCCTTACGCAACAGCTTAGTTAGGGGTGCAGTAATCAACGAAAACCCTCAACAAAACGCCTATAATAACCAGCCAACCCCAGGAAACTCTGAATTTCGGCCACTGACTTCGGTGGTTTTCAGTCCAACATAGCCTTGACCTTCCGTGGATCAACCCTAATTCCCCCGCCAGACACAACATGCCCCAGAAAGGTCACTTCCTTCAGCCAAAATTCACACTTACTGAACTTGGCATAAAGTTGCTTCTCTCTTAATATCTGCAATACTACCTGCAGATGGGAATCATGCTTTTCTTCATTCTTCGAGTACACCAAGATGTCATCTATGAACACCACCACAAACCGATCTAAATAGGGTTGGAAAACCCGGTTCATCATATCCATAAATGTAGCGGGTGCATTAGTCAACCCAAACGGCATCACCAAAAACTCATAATGCCCATAACGAGTTCGAAACGCAGTCTTATGAATATCCGCCCTCTTAACCTTAAGCTGATGCTAACCCAATCTTAAATCTATCTTCGAGAAAACTGAAGCTCCTCACAGTTGATTAAACAGATCGTCGATCCTCAGTAATGGATACCTGTTCTTGATTGTCAACTTATTCAACTGTCTATAATCGATGTACATATGCATCGACCCATCTTTCTTCTTGACGAACAAGACCGGCGCTCCCCACGGTGACATACTCGATCAAATGAATCCGTGATCTAACAACTCCTGAATTTTAGCCTTAAGCTCCGCTAACTCCTTCGGCGCCATTCTATAAGGAGCAATGGACACCAGAGCCATTCTTGGCAATAACTCAATGCCAAACTCCACCTCCCGATCCGGAGGCAATCCTGGGAGTTCCTCGAGAAATACGTCTGAAAACTCTTTCACCGTTATAACACTTTCCATCGGTAACTCCTTGGCATCCAAGGCACTGATGAAGGCTAAGAATGCTCCACACCCCTTTCGCACCAACTTTTCTGCCTTTAAAGCAGATACCACATTAGATAGATAATTCCTTCTTTCACCTATCATCATCACTTCCTTATCCTCCGAGGTTCTTAGTAACATCTGCTTTGCAGCACAATCAAAATTCGCACGGTGCTTCATCAACCAATCCATGCCCAAAATAAGGTCGAACTCACCGAATGGCAGTTCCATCAAATCCACCAAAAATATTCCCCCCTGAATTTCTAAGGGCACATCCCTAAACAACTTATTTACTATCACCGACTGTCCTAGAGGACTAATTACAGTTGTTTCTCTAGCAGTAATCTCAGATCTAATGTTTAGATTTCCAGATATAGCACAAGCAACATACGAATGGGTGGATCCGATATCTATCAAAGCAGTAACAGGTACATCAGATATGAAGAACGTACCGGTTATTACATCAGGTGCATCGCCATCCTCTCGGCGTCTGACCGCATAGACCAACCCTGGCTGTCTCGCCTCTGTGTTACCCTTATTACCAGTACCTCTACCCGGTGCACCCTAACTTCGTCCTCCGCCATAACCACCTCGACCTGGCCCACGGCCTCTCGGTAGCTGCTGAGTGCCTCTAGCTAGCTGTGTATCATAGTTATGAACATCCTGAGCCTGAGCAGTCTGTCGAGGGCAATTTTTAAGCTGATGGTCCTTGGAACCACATTTGAAACAACCACCGATTCTCTTCCAGCATTCACCCAGGTGTCGTTTTCCGCAATCCGCACATGGCTGTATCTGATTGGTAGCAGCTGGTACTCTAGCTCGAACTGGCTCCTCATTTTTGGGCCTCTTCTGAAACCCTCTAGCAAGACCTGAGTACCTAAAGTCCCTATTGCTCCTGCCCCTATCCTTGTCTCGATTTTGCCGCTCCGAGTGCTTAACCTCTTCAGCTATCTTGGCTTTCTCCACCAGTGTGGCAAAATTTCTCTCCTTTTGTAGGGCTATCAGTACTCGCAACTCATCACGCAACCCGTCCTCAAAACGCACACAATGTTCGTAGTTAGTCAGCACTATTCCCCGTGCATACCGACTCAGACGCAGAAATTTTGCCTCGTAAGTTGCCAAAGTCCTACCTCCTTGAACCAGATTTAAGAATTCTTTCCTTCGGGCATCCACATAGCTAGCCCCAACATACTTTCCCTGGAATGCCGTCTTAAAGAAATCCCAGGTAATACGATCGACCTGAGTGCCTTCCCGAACAGTGAGCCACCATTGATACGCCTCGTCTCTCAATAAGGACACAGCTCCTTTTAGTTTCTGCTCGGTGGTGCAATCCAAATCGTCCATGATCTGCTCCACAGCCTCAAGCCAGTACTCCGCTACATTTGGGGCCACACCCGAGATACCCCTAAAAACCTCAGCACCATTCGATCTGAGTCGTTCCGAAATTGACCCACGAGTTGCCGACCCAGTTCTTGCCCCAGCAACTCTTTCCAAAACTCGCAACATTACTTGGGACAGAGCGTCGTCCTCCCTCATACGATCGTGTGACCCAGCTTCAGTCACAGGTGACGCAGGTGCGTCCATTTTCGGCACATGTTCCGACGCCTCAGACACAACTCTAGCGCCTCGGCCTCTACCACGGCCACGTCTACCGCGTCCACATCCTCTAGTGCTCATATTGGCTAATTCGATTTAATCTGATTAAGAGTCTTATGAATCAGTATATTATTTCAGTGTTTATTAAACAATATTTTATGAAGTATAAGAAGTAAAGTCGTTTTCGTGAACGCATCCTATAGTCTCAATCTCTATAGTTTCAATACCTAAAACTTAAATGTTCTAGAGTATTCCTACAGTCATTTCATAATAATCCTACAATAATATCATATACTTACTTGACTTGGTGTCAGATACCCGTGATGCCATACTTCTTTTAAAACATGCATTTTAATTTAAAATTCAAACAGTTTTGGAAAATGTTTTTGAACCCAAACTACAGCCGAGTTTTGCAACCAGGCTCTGATACCATAAAATGTAACACCCCAAACCCGGCCCATGCGTTAAAGCCAGATCTGACATGTCACATGAGAAAAATGCTTTTAGGTCCTTTTCATTCGTACATAAATAGATAATGATTTAAAATTAAGTAAAACAAATTTCCCATTTAAAAATTCTTGACAAAGTATTACTGAATAGAAGATTGATTGATAAATCGATAAATTTGAGCTAATAATTTTACAACCATGTCTTTTGAAAAGTGTTGATGATAATTTAAAAGAAGATTTCTGAATTAAAATATTTATGAAAGTTTATTATGAAATCCATTTGTATCTCCATTTTAGAAAAGTGTTTATTTAAGTTTTTAGAAAAATCTCATTTAAAGTACTTAGAGCAAAATATAAATACGTCAAACATAAAACAAAATAAAAATAATCCAGAGGCCTTATTACAACCTTAACTCAAAATAGTAAAGTAATTAAGTGTACTAAAAAGAAATCCAAAGTCCAAATAAAACCATTTTTTTGTAGTATGGCCTCCACCGAGTCATCCATGGCCCAAGTCCCCGTCACTGAGCATTACCTGAAAGGAATAAGGAAACGGGGTGAGTTACTAGAACTCAGTGTATAACCCCCTTACTGTTGTTCACTGGGCCTAAAACCCACTTAGCAATATTTTGGGCCTAAGCCCCTTTATGCATAATAATGTATCAAATAATTCATATGAATGTAATGCAATCCCAAACCAACCTAATAATCCATCCGCTACACACCACCCGTACCATCCATCACACCTGTGGGGATCAAGTCAACCCACCCCACCAACACATCAATCGCAGGCATTTAGCCATTTATAATATATTTAAATTGTGGTCAAGCCACCAGAATCATAGCGAATCAAATTATCAAACATATTTGTGGCAGTGCCACCAGAATCACTTCTCTTCAACATTTTCCCATCCCATGCAAAGTCATGTAAATGCATCATACATAGCAAATCATGATATTTACAATATAACAACGATAATTAATAACTCAGAGATTTATTACAAACAATTTGGCCCATTAACACTTTGCAAAATCGGCCCATTAGGGCATTATATCAAATCGGCCCATCAAGCCATATATCAAATTGGCCCATTTAGCAATATATCAGATCGGCCCATTAAGCAATATATCAGATCGGCCCATTAACAATATATCAAATCAGCCCATTAACAATATATCAAATCGGCCCATTAAGGGCAATTTCGTAATTTGGACCTTTAGGGGCAAATTTGTAATTCTCACAGTGTTATTACCGATTTTATCACTTTTATCAAAATAATGTATTTTAGGCCAATTTTTCGGTTTACACCATATTACGATTTTAATCATAGTGATTTGTTTCCAATATGATATCAACCTTAAACCCATTTAAAAAGCGGTGTGAGATTACACACTGATTACATGCAAGCGCTAAAGCCTTCTTGATCGTCGACACCTAAGATATCGTAACACTCGATTAGTCGACATACGTGATTTATTAATCAACTCTAAAATGAATGATCTAAGGTGTTTACCCTTGGAATCATGAATGACCACGATTTGTCAGTTTTCCCCGGATGACGGTCCACAACCCAGTGAAAAATCCCGAACCGCCGATACCTCAAAATTGTGAACGACTTCGAATAGTCAATTCTCACCGGATGATGGTCCACAACCCGGTGAAAAATCCCGAACTGCCGACACTTAGGGAAAGAATACAAAAAATAGTCAAAATTTTTACATCAAGGAGATTCGAACCTCTTCCCTCCAAACTCTTCACTTAATGCCATAACCTCTTTGCCATATGCTCACTTATGCTAACACATTACTTATTTATTTCTATAAACATTGAGGTCACTTACTATATCTCCTTAAAGTGCTAAAACACAAAATTTTTACTTGGGCCCAAATAAACCCCAAGCCTTCTCAGGACCCCTAAACATACACAGTTAATAATTTTACTAGCTTAACGGAAGAAATAATGCAACTCATAAAATTCCAAATTTTAGGATGTTACAGGTTAAGAAAGAAAGGGGGTGAGTCACAAGAACTCTGTGTATAATCCCCTTACCGTCATCCATTGGGCCTGAACCCGCATAGCATAATCTTGGGCCTAAGCCAATTTACATAGTAATAATTAAAATGAAGTATATGTATGCAACCCAACCCATCCATCCATCACACCCCCGACTAGCCAATCACACTTGTGGGGATCAAGTCAACCCACCCCGCCGCTCACACCAAAATTTGCAGTCAAACTGCTATCGTATAATATTTTTGTGGTCAAGCCACCGAAATCACATTTAAGGACAATAATATACAAATTGTGGCAATGCCACCAGGCTACACTATTCTCCATACAATTTTCCCATCCCATGCAATATGTAAAAATGCTACGTACATCATAAAACATCCACATATAAATATCAACCATTAATCAAGTAATTTATTAAGGTGAATCGACCCATTATAGTTCTTTGGAAATTTGGCCCACTAAGGCATTCTAGCAAATCGGCTCGTAGGGGCATTTTGGTAAATCGGCCCATAGGGGCATTTTGGTAAATCGGCCCATAGGGGCATTTTGGTAAATCGACCCATAGGGGCATTTTCGTAAATCGGCCCATAGGGGCATTTTCATAATTTAGCAATTTAATACCGATTTTGACAGATCTTTAGAAATAATATTAATTTAAGCAAGTTACTCAATTTATGCCATATTACAATTTTTAACTCTGTAAATAATAACGATCTACTTTTCCAACATAATATCGAATCTCGAATCTACAGATTTCGGTGTGAGATTACACACCTGATTACGGTGAGGACTAACCCTTCTTGATCGTCGGCACCTAAATCACCATTACACACGATTAACCAATAAACGAGATTTTATTAATCCAAAACTAAATCAGACGATCTAAAATGCTTACCCTTAGTATCGTGAACGACCACGATTTGCCTATTCTCACCGGATGATGGTCCACAACTCGGTGGAAAATCCCGAACCGCCGATACCACCCTACGCTTGAACTTAGGAGTAGGAATCGCAAATCCACTCCCTTTTTGCTCTCCTATCGATTTTCTTTTCAAATCGCTACCACTTGCCTCCATTGGAAAAGTCTTAGTCGAGAACGATATTACGATGATAGAAAACTATTGTCTAAGGAAAAGGTTTCGCTTACCACTACTTCGAAGGGTCAACGAGTAGATAAGAACGAAGCGATCTAGTCCCTATAATAATCGATTAGTCAAACTTTCAATCCGATTAACACAATAATCGAGTAGCGATATCGAATGGACTATGAAGAGACTCCTTACCTTAATCGATGATGAACCCGATTCCCACCGATTGGACTTATGACTAGAGATGAATCGGCAATGATATGGTATTCGGCCACCCACTATAACACTACGAAAAAGAATTGATCACAATATGAGAGTGTAGGAGAGAGTGATGTTTCAATTTAGAAACAAAGTAGAACAACCGAATAGTGATGGACACACATTCGGCTAGGAAGAAAAGAGAATGGAAGAAGTAGAAATGAAACCCTTACCCGATTCAACCAAGGAGAAATATCCAACACGCAAGAATGGAGAAGAGAGAAGATGATAAAGATTCGGCTATTGAAGAGAAAGGAACAAAGAAGGTTCGACCACAAAGTAGTGTCGATTTAAGAGAAAAGGAGAATGGTTGAGGAAATGGTAAAAAAAAAGAAAAGAAGTGATGGACAAAGGAGTATTAGAGAGGTTTGGCTATTACCAAAAGAAAATGAACCAAAATGGATTGAGTGTTTTGGTCACTTTGTGTTTCGGCAACAAAGGAAAAAGATTGGAAAAAAATGCACAAAAATGTTAAAAGAAAACCAACCTTTCATGCACAATCTTGCAAATAAGTTATAGGAATTTCGGCTCCCCCTTCTCCTAACAAAACCGTGTGCCCATAACACCCAAAAGATGATGGTTGACCAAAAATATTCTTTCCCAAACACCTTCCACAAAATCGGCCAACATGTCCCCTCCCTTACCTTTTTCCTTTATGTCTTTCCTTATTCTTTCCTTGTTTCTCTCCTTACTCTTCTCCCTTGTGTTCTTTCCTTCAATAAAAAGTCTTCCTTACCATCTTTGATGCCATGGCCGACACTTACCATATAGCACAAAAAAAATTTTAATCCAAAATATTTGCACTAGGTGGGATTCGAACCCAAGTTCTCCCCTCTGCCATTTCACGCCACAACCACCTTGCCAATGCTCCATTTGTGCTAGAAGAATTACATACCACTTACCTCCTCTCCTTAATGTGCTTAAACACAAAAATTCTACTAAGGCCCAACTCAACCCCAAGCCTTCTTAGGGTCCCTAAACATACACAATTAACACTATTGACTAGCCTATCGCATGGTATAATGTAAAACATAAATTCCCGAATTTCAGGATGTTACAATTCTACCCCCTTAAAGAAATTTCGGCCTCGAAATTTACCTGATTAGAAGAGATGAGGATATTGCTACCGGATTGTGTCCTCTGGCTCCCATGTAGCTTCCTCTGACCCATGATTACGCCATAATACTTTGACCAACGAAACTGACTTCTTTCTCAGCACCTTAATATCCCGATCTAAAATTTGTACTGGCTCTTCTTCAAAAGACAAGTCAGGTCTTATCTCAACTTCTTCCACTGGCACAACGTGAGACGGATCCAAAGGATAACGCCTTAACATCGAGACATGGAATACGCTATGTATCTGACTTAACTCCGGAGGTAACTCAAGCTGATAAGCCACTGGCCCAACACGCTTCAGTACACGGTATGGTCCGATGAACCTAGGGCTCAACTTGCCCTTCTGTCCAAATCTTAATATCTTTTTACAAGGTGAGACCTTTAAAAAGACCTGATCACCCACAAAGAACTCTATCTCCTTCCGCTTCAGATCCGAGTATGATTTCTGCCTGTCTGAATCTTCTTTTAACCGTGCCCGAATTACCTTAACTTTTCCCTCCGTCTCTGAGATCAACTCTGGACCCAATAATTGTCGCTCCCCCAGCTCAGTCCAGCAAGTAGGAGTACGACACCTACGACCATACAACGCCTCGTAGGGTGCCATCTGGATGCTAGATTGATAGCTGTTATTGTATGCAAACTCTGCCAACGGTAGAAAATCTTCTCAACTACCCCTAAAGTCGATCACACAGCCCCTTAACATGTCTTCTAGAATCTGGATTACTCTCTCCGACTGACCATCAGTCTGCGGATGAAATGCCGTGCTGAAATTTAGTCTAGTGCCCAAAGCTTCATGTAAAGCCTTCCAGAATTGTGATGTAAACCTAGGATCCCTGTCCGACATAATAGACACTGGTACCCTATGTAACCTCACGACTTCTGCTACATACAACTTGGCTAACTTCTGCAACGAATAATCCATACGAACAGGTAGGAAATGAGCAGTCTTCGTTAACCGATCCACTATAACCCATACTGAATCTTTCTTAGTAGGCGTCAAGGGTAACCCACTAACAAAATTCATCATTATCCTTTCCCATTTCCATAGTGGGATTTTCACCGGTTGTAACAACCACAAGGCGCTTGATGCTCCGCCTTCACCGCCACATGTCAAGCACTTACTCACGAAGTCAGTAACCTCCCCGTTTCAATCCTGGCCACCAGTACTGCTCACGGAGGTCTCGGTACATTTTGTTTCCTCTGGGGTGCATAGCATATGGGCTACTATGCGCCTCACGTAGAATCATTTGTCTCAATTCTGAATCCCTGGGCATACAAACTCTTCTGCAGAAACACAATACTCCATCACTATTTAATCCAAAATCCCCTATCTCACCACTTTCCACTTGCTGAAGTCGAGAACCCAACCTTTCATCTAACAACTGCTTTTCCTTAATCTGGCTTACCCATGCCGGCTTCACTTGAAGTTCGGCTAACAGACTACCATCTTCATAAAGGCTGAGATGAGCGAACATCTCTCTCAAATCTGATATCATCTTACGACTCAACGCATCTGCCACTACGTTAGCTTTACCTGGGTGATACTCGATTGAGAAGTTATAATCCTTCAACAATTCTATCCAGCTCCGCTGTCTTAAGTTCAACTCCTTTTGGGTAAGGAGGTACTTTAGACTCTTATGATCCGTATAGATAACCGACTTCCCCCCGTACAGATAGTGTCTCCAAATCTTCAAAGCAAACACCACTGCAGCTAACTCCAAATCATGAGTGGGATAGTTTACCTCATGCGACCTTAATTGACGAGATGCATATGCCACCACTTTTCCCCCTTACATCAACACACATCCTAAGCCCGTGTGTGACGCATCACAATACACAATAAACTCTTTACCAGCCTCAGGTTGAATCAATACTGGCGCTTCTGTCAGAATCTTCTTCAGTTTCTTAAAGCTCTCTTGCTGCTTATCTGACCATACAAACGGTACTCCTTTACACAACAGCTTAGTTAGGGGTGCAGCAATCAACGAAAATCCCTCAATGAATCACCTGTATTACCCAGCCAAACCTAGAAAACTCGAATTTACGCCATCGACTTCGTGGCTTCCAATCCAACACGACTTCACCTTCCGGGGATCAACTCTAATTCCTTCCTGGCAGACACAACATGCCTCAAAAAGGTCACATCCTTCAACCAAAATTCGGACTTCACTCAATTTGGCATACAAATGCTTCTCCTCAAAATCTGCAATACTACCCGTAGCTGCGAATCATGCTCTTCTTCAGTCTTTGAGTACACCAGGATGTCATCTATAAACACAACCACAAATCGGTCTAGGTAAGGTTGGAAGACTCGGTTCATCATGTCCATAAATGCAACTGGTGCATTAGTCAACCTGAACGGCATCACTAAGAACTCGTAATGCCCATAACGAGTTCGGAATGCAGTCTTGTGAATATTCGCCTCCTTGACCTTAAGCTGATGATATCCCGATCTCAAGTCTATTTTCGAGAAAACAGAAGCTTCTCGAAGCTGATCGAACAGATCATCGATCCTCGGTAACAGATACTTGTTCTTGATCGTCAACTTATTCAATTGCCTATAATCGATGCACATACGCATCGATCCATCCTTTTTCTTAACGAATAAAACCAGCGCTCCCCACGATGACACACTTGGTCGAATAAATCCACGATCCATCAACTCCTGAATTTGAGCCTTAAGTTCCACAAGCTCCTTCGGTGCCATTTTGTAAGGGGCAATGGACACCGGAGCCGTTCCTAGCAACAGCTCAATACCAAATTCCAGTTCCCGATCCGGAGGCAATCCTGGAAGCTCCTCGGGAAAGGCCTATGGATAAATTCTAATGTTGTTTAATGTTTGATGGATTTTATAATTTGCTTAAATTACTTCAAGTGGGATTTTTCTAAAAATTTAAATAAATGTTTTTCTCAAATGGATATGCAAAAAGGGTTTCATAATAACTTTCTTAAATAATTCAACTTGGAAAATTTTCTCTTAACAATGTTCTTCCAAATTTTATTTTCAAACTCTTTTAAATCTTCTTGAAATTTTAATTAAATTTTCTTTAAAGGGCTAGATGTACATTTATTCCGTGAGACATGTCAAATCTGGTCTTAACGCATAGACCGGGTTTGGGGTGTTACAGTCTATTCCGGACTGTTACAATTTAAGACTTCTATTTGACCATCTGTTTTTGGGTGGTAGGCCATTGATAAATGCAATCGAGTTTCAAGTTGTTTGAACAATTCCTGCAAAAAAATTACTCACAAATATTTTATCTCGGTCAGACACTATGGATTATGGAATTCCATGTAGTTTGTAGACTTGCACCATGTACTCATGAGCTACAGTTAGTGCTGTGAAAGGATGGGAAATATCCAAAAAGTGACCATACTTGGTTAGTCTATCCACTACCACTAGGATTGCAATTTTGCCTTTTGAATTGGGTAACCCCTCCACAAAGTCCATGCTGATGTCTTCCCATGCTCGATTAGGGATTGGAAGGGGTTGTAAGAGCCCCGGGGAAGCAAACAAATCAGCTCTGTATTTCTGACAAGTAGGACACTCCCTTGTCCATAGATTCACATCCTTAGATATTCCTTTCTAGTACACTTGTAACACCCCAAACCCAGCCCATGCGTTATGACCGGATCTGACATGTCACATGAGAAAAACATGTTAAATCCTTTTTATTTGTACTAAAATAGGTATTATTTTGTTATAACCAAGAAAACAAGTTCAATTTTGAAATATTTGATAAAGTACTACTAACCTCGAAGGTTGATTGATAAATCGATAATTTGAACTAGAGATATTATAAACCATGACTTTTGAAAATATTGTTGATAATTCGAGAGAAAATTCCCGAGTTAAAAATATTTGTAAAAGTTTGTTATGTAATCCATTTGTTAATCTATTTTGGAAAATCACTATTTATGTTTTTAGTAAAATTCCCATGTAAAACAATTTAAGCAAAATAATAAGTTCGTCAAACATAAAGCATAAATAAAAATATTCCAGAGGCCTTATTACAACATAAAATCCCAAAATAGTAAAAGTATTAAAGTGAACGGAAATAGAAATCTAAAGTTCAATAAAAACCATTTCTGAAGTATGGCCTCCACCGAGTCATCCATGGCCCAAGTCCACTTTACTGAGCATTACCTACAAGGGTTAAAGAAAAAGGGGTGAGTTACTAGAACTCAGTGTACAATCCCCTTACCGTTGTCCACTGGGCTTAAACCCGTATAGCAATATCTTGGGCCTAAACCCATTTACATAACAATGTATAAATGAAATAAATATATATATATATGCAACCCAACCCATCCTAGTAATCCTTCCGCTACACACCACCCGTACCATCCCATCACACCTGTGGGGATCAAGTCAACCCACCCGGCCAAACACATTAATCGCAGGCAAGTTGCCATTTATAATATATTTTGATTGTGGCCCAACCACCGGAATCATAGTGAAACATAATAACAAACATTTTTGTGGCAATGCCACTGGGCTACACTTCTCTTCAACATTTATCCCATCCCATGCAAAATTATGAAATACAACATACATAATAAAGCATAATATTTACAAATATAAACAACAATCATTAATTCAGAGATTTGTTATGATAAATCGGCCAATTATAGAACTTTGCAATTCGGCCCATAGAGGCATTTTCATAATTCAGCCCACAGGGGCATTTTCGTAATTCAGCCCATAGGGGCATTTTCGTAATTTTAACAATCTTAATATCGATTTCGACAAATCTTCAAAAATATTGTACTTTAAGCAAATTTCTCGTTTTATGCCAATTTTACGATTTTTAGCCGAATAATAATAATTTACTATTAAACATGTTACCGAATCATGGATCTACGGAATTATGGTGTGAGATTACACACCTGATTACGGTAAGTGTAACACCCCAAACCCGATCTGTGCGTTAAGACCAGATTTGACATGTCACACGAAATGATCATATGTAAAGTCTCTTAAAGGTTTGTAGAAAACGGATTTTAAAATAAAGATGTTGAAAAGGTGTTTATTGAAAACCGAGGTTGATTGTTAAATTTAATAATTTAAGACGTAAGAGTTCATAATTTGAAAAAATAAAATACTTGATTCAATATCCCGAGAAATGTAAAAGAGTTCAAAATAAATTTTTGAAAACAAGATTTTTAAAAGAGTTGTTACAGAAAAATGTTACCGAGCTAAAATTAACTAAGAATGAAATCCTTTTCGTACGTTTATTTATGAAAAACGTTTGTTTCTGTTTTTAGAAAAGAAATCCCATTTAAGTATTTAAAACGTACTATAAAATCCATCCACAAGTAAAACATCCATAAAAATTTAACCAGAGGCCTTATTACATCACAACTTAAAAGCAAATATTAAAAAGTACTTTAAAGAAATCTGAAGTTTAATTAACCCATTAATCGTAGTATGGCCTCCACTGAGTTGTCCCCGGCCCAAGCCTCCGTCATTGATCATTACCTGGAAAGGGTAAAGAAAACGGGATGAGTTACTTAGAACTCAATGTGTAACTCACTTACCATAGTCCACTGGGCCAAAACCATTTAAGCATTTATTTGGGCCTGAGCCCATTACAAATATAACAATTTAACATGTATAGAATGCATGTGATATGCAATTTCCCAAAACCAATCCTAAGTTTCCATCCGCTACACACCACCCGCACCAACCAAAGACACTGTGGGGAGCTTTAGTCACCCACCCCGCCAACACACCAAACGGCATTAAGCCATATATCAAATCGGGCACGAAGCCATATTTCAAATCGGGCACGGCCATCGAATTTTGTAGCAAAGCTACCGAACTTCTCTTCATCCAAAAACCCAACCCATGCAATCATGTATATAATATGCATAACAATCCATTCTTATAATTATTCCAACATAAGGCTCATTATAAAAGTTATCACAAATCGCCCATTTCACATTTTGGCCCACACAATCTCATATCACATTTGGCCCATTTAGCGATCATCACGTATGGCCCATTTAACAAAATCACATATGGCCCATCTATCAAAATCACATATGGCCCATTTATCAAAATCACATATGGCCCAATAAGTCACTTTTATCGATTTAGCCCATTAAGGGCAATTTCGTAATTTTCATAATCTCGATACCAATTTCATAGTTTTTACTATTAAAGTGTTAAAATATACCATTTTACCCGATTTCACCAACTTTGTGATTTTAATCTAACATTATTACGATGTGGTTATCTAACCCGCGAGATATGGTGTGAGATTACACACTGATTACGGTGAGCACTACACTTTCCTGATCGTCAACACCTAAAAACGTTATAACGCTCGATTAGAACACTAACACTTAAAATAAATCTATGCTAATGTAAGCGGTCAAGATTTTTACCCTCGAAATCTCAAATAACTACTATTTGTCAGTTCTCCCCGATTGACGGTTCACAACCCGTTGGAAAATCTCGAACAGCTAATGGCTCAGAACTACGAACAACCTCGAATAACTTGTTTTCACTGGATGAGGGTCCACAACCTGGTGGAAAATCTCGAATTGTCGAAATAGCCCTTCACTTGAATCTAGTGGGAATAGCGAATCCGCCCCTCTTCTGATCACTATTCACCACCCTTTTTGACCCTATCTTGCTTGCCTCCATTGACATAAGAATATTAGTCCAACTATTATTTTGAAAATTAAGACGATTGATTTTAAGGGGCGAAATCGGCTTACCACGAAATCCTTACGTTCAAAGGATGAAAATCAAACGATAGCGTTCCTAAGATAAAATCAATTAGTAAACCCCATCATTAACTAAATAATGAGTAATATGGAATTCCTTGATAAAAACCCTTACCTTAAAACTTTGGACCGAATCCTAGCGATTCATGATGATTTCGGACACTCCAAATTTCGGCCTTCCACTAAGTTTCTAAAATAGAGAAAAGATTCGAGTGAGTCATGGTATGATGATGATATCGATCCAAAAGACCATCCCACACCAACATGAAATTTCGGCACAAAGGAAAAAGGGAAAATAAGAATACTAGAGTATTATATTAGCCACTTACCAAGCGATTAAAGTGTGAGAAGAAAAGAAGGAAATGGTTTGAGAAGAAGATAAGTGTTGTAAAATATTCGGCTATGAAGAGAAAAATTTGAAGGAGATGCTATTAGCAACATTCGGCCATGGAGGAAAAGAAAAGGGAGAAAATGTTGAATAAATTTTGTAAGAAGAAGGAGATGGAATAAAGGTATAGCACAATTAGGTGTTTCAGTTTTGGTTCATTTCAAGAATAGAAGATGAACAAAGAGAGAGGTTTGAGACTAGAGAGCATTCGGCAACGGAGGAAGAAAAGAAAAGAGAAAATGGCCTTCAAGGTTTTGGTGTTTTCGGCACTAGGGGAAATGACTTGAGAGAATAGGCAAATTTAGACCAAAATGGTCAAAATGGAATGACCAAAAGAAAAATGAAAGATGCTTACCTAATGCTCAATGTGCATTCGGCTAGGGAGAGAAAAGATGAAGAGAAAATGTTTTGAGAGAAAGCAAAAATGACCCAAAAAGAAATATGCCCAACAAGCACCTATCCTTACTCAAAAGTCTTTAAAAATTCGGCCACCCCCTTAGCCCCTAAAACCGTCCAAGTACATGGACACCAACGTCAAAGTTTGACCATTCCAAACTTTCCAAAACACATTCCTTAAAATGTGCCTTGTGTTCCCCCTACATACCATAATCTCATGATTCCCTACCTTAAGTTCAATTCTTGCCTTAATCCATTAGTCACCTTACCATAAACTAAAAGTCCAACTTTCCAAAAATATAGCTTGGCCGACACATGCTAGATGAGTGCAAAAATTAAAAAAATTTCTCATGCATAACAAGGGATTCGAACCTCTTCCCTCTAAGTATGCTTATGGCGTCAACTCCTCTTTACTACTAGCTCATCTTATGCTAACTTTTTTCCACTTAATTTCCTTAAACATCAAGGTTACTTGTTCCACTTCAATAAAGTTCTATTTACCAAAATTTATTCCAAAATCCAATTAAATCCCAAACCTTCTCAGGACTATTTTAACACACACATAGGATAAATAAACTATCTGAGCACCAAAGTAATGTAACATATAAAAATTCAAATTTTAGGATGTTACAGTAAGTATCAAACTCTCTTGATCATTGGCACCCTCGATATCGTGAACGACCCCGATTTGTCTATTCTCACCGGATGATGGTCCACAACCCGGTGGGAAATCTCGACCCGCCGAAACTGCTCTACGCTTAAACTTAGGAGTAGGAATAGCAAATCCACTCCTTTTGTGATCTCCAATTGCTTTCCCTTTTGAATTAGTTTAACTTGCCTCCATTGGAAAAATCTTAATCAAAATAATATTATGATGATATAAAACGATTATCTAAGGAAATAGGTTCGGCTTACCACTATTTTCGTATGATCAACAAGTGTATAGGAACGATCGATATAGTCCCTAAAATAAACGATTAGTCAAATCCATCATTCCTTTTAGCAAACTAACCGAGTAACGAGATAGATCAAAATGAACTATGACGAATCTCTTACCTTAACGATGGTAAAACTGATTCCCAACGATTGTACTTATGGTTACGGATGAGTCAAAGATAATTGATTCGACTTTCCCACTATTACACTACAATAAGATAACGATTAAGATATGAGGGAGTATGGAAAACACCATTTCAGTTTAGAAATAATATGAAATAACCAAATGATGAAGAACAATCATTCGATTAGAGAGAAAAGAGAATGAAAAGATTAGAATAAAGTCATTTACCCGATTTAATCAAGGAAGAAAATGTCCAACTTGCAAGATGAAGAAGAGAAGATCAAGATTCGGTTAATGGATAGAAATGGAGAAAGATTGAAGGAATAGTGAATAGGAAAAGAAGTGATAACCCAAGAGGAATTAGGGAGTTTCAGCCATCAAAGAAAATGAGCAAAAGTGATTTTAGGGTCAAGGCAAAGCAAGGAAGAAAAATGACCAAATGGACTAGGAGGTTTCGGCCAAAGCAAGGGGAAAAGAAATTGGAAAAGAGAGTACCAAAATGACTTTAGTGTTTCGGCAAAACAAAGGATCAAAATGAACTATTTTGGCCTAGTGTGTTTCGGCAAGAAAGGAAAAAGGTTTAGAAAAGAAACACAAAATGCTCAAACAAAATAAAATATACTTCTCATGCACTAAACTAGCAAAAAGCTAAAGGAAAATTCCGCTCTCCCTTCCCCCTCACAAAACCGTGTGACACAATTGCCTAAAGGGTGAATGTTGACCAAAATAATCTTTCCAAAACATCACCCCCTTAATAAGCCAACATGTTCCCTTCTCTTGCCTTTTTCTTTTGATTCTTTCCTTCATTTTCCCTTATTTTCCTGCATACCATATTTCTTTAGCCATCTTTCCGCAATTAAAAAGTCTCCCTTACCAAAAATACTACCATGGCCGACACTTTGGGAAGAAGCACAAAAATTTAGTCAAAATAATTTGCACTAGGTGGGATTCGAACCTCTTCCCTCCATGCTCTTCATGTGACGCCACAACCTCCTTGCCATATGCTCATTTGTGCTAGCAATTACTCACTTATTTCCTTAAGCCTTAAGGTCACTTACCTATCTCTCCTTAAGGTGCTTAAACATAAAAATTTTGCTAAGGCCCAATTCAACCCCAAGCCTTCTTAGGACCCCCCTAAACACACACAATTAACATTTTAACTAGCCTATCGCATGATATTATTCAAAACATAAGATTCTGAAATTCAAGGATGTTACAACACTAGCCCTGGCAGTCTGTGCTTGGTGGCATGTGCACCCGAATGCCCCTAATTGAGCCATTGTGGAAGTACTTGAACAATTCCCTTCTAAGACTAGGATCATTGCCTACCACTATTTTTCCTTTCCTTCTGAGCACTTTTCCATTCCAATTACATTTGTGGTGCATGTGAGGATCTTGTTTGAGTTCCTAACATAGATGTTGTAACTTTGGATCAGACAAGCAGGATTCAGTCACTCGATTCCATATATTTGACCAAGATATACTACTCATACACTGTAGTAACTGCCATTCTTACTTATGTGTCCTTCTAGACAAGGGATCAGTTGCCTTATTTTTAGTTTCCTTCCTGTAAGTGATATAATATTCATATCCAAGTATTTTCACTAGTAATTTTTGTTCAAAGGGTGTGGTTGCTTGTCTGTCAGCTAAAAACTTTAAACTTTGATGGTCTGTTTTATCTGGAACTTCCTGCCTACCAAGTAAAAATGCCATTTTTTTTACTACTAACAAAAAAACTAGCATCTTCTTATAATAAATGGAGAGTGTTTGATGTCGTACCCCTATTCCCCTACTGAAAAATTCTATAGGCTTCCTTTCTATTGAAACACTGCTCCTATACCTTGGCCACAAGCATCTGTGACAATGAAAAATTCTTCTTTAAATTCTGGAAAAGAGAGAATCAGTGCTTGACGAATTGATTGTTTAAGCGTATCAAAGGTTGTGGTAGTAGCTTCAGTCCAGGTCCAAGGGAAATCCTTCTTGAGTAAGCCTGTTAATGGTAGAGCCAATTGCCATAATGCCTTATAAATCTCCTGTAGTAGCTTAACAAGTAAATGAACCTTCTTAACTCCTATACTGACTTGAGAGTAGGCCAATTTAAGACTCCCTCCACCTTGGTTGCATCCATGGTTATTGAGCCTCTAGAGATAACATGTCCCATATATTCAATTTGGTCAGTACCAAAAGTGCACTTACTTTGCTTGGCAAAGAGTTGATTGCCCCTTAGGAGTTGTAGGACCTTTTTTAAATGGACCAAGTGATCAGACCAACTATTGGAATAAACTAATATATCATCAAAGAACATTAATACTGACCTCCTTAGCAACTTTTTAAAAATAGAATTCATCAAGGATTGAAAGCTTGAAGGGGCATTAGTTAAGCCAAATGGCATAACCAAAAATTCATAATGACCCTCGTGTGTTTGAAATGTTGTTTTGAAGATGTCTGCATCCCACATTCTGATCTAGTGATATCCAGACCTTAAGTCAAGCTTAGAGAAAACAAGGGCTTGACCACATTATTCTATAACAGGGATAGGAAGTCGGTCCTTGATGGTGAGTTGGTTGAGCTGTCTATAATCTACACACAGTATCTAGCTCTCATCTTTCTTCTTCCCCATTACAATAGGGGATGCAAAAGGGCTATTAGTATCCCTAATGACCCTTATTTGGAGCATTTCTTGAACAAGCCTTTCAATTTCTGTCTTCAGAAAGGAAGGATATTTTTAGGTCCTGACATTCACCACCTTAGTTTCATCCTAGAGAGGGATTTTATAGTCCTGTAACCTATTTGGAGGGAACCCTTTTGGTAGATAGAAAACATCCTAGTATTCAAACAAAAGTTGCTGCAAGTCCTCCTTGATTGGCACAAATAACAATTTCAATGCAATTTGTTGACCAGAAGTGCAGACCATAGGGCAAGGTATAGATGCAACCATATTTAGACACTTGGAGAGTTGATAACCTGAGAGGAGTTGCAACCCTCCTAGAATAATGCCTTAAAGAGTACAATTTTGGCCTTGATACTTGAACTACATGGTAAGTGACCCAAAATTCCACATAATAGACCTCAAAGACAATAGCCACTGTATTCCCAAAACTACATCATAACCTTTAACAGATAAGACCATAAAATCAGTGATAAACTCATACCCTTATGTTTTCCAGTTCTCATCCCTACATAAGCTTTTAGTGGTTAAGCTACCCCCATTAGCTATCATATTCTTCAGTTGACAAGACTAATCTACTGGAAAATTCAGCCTCCTAACCAAACTTGAATCAACAAAGTTATGAGTACTACTAGAACCCATAAGTATGATCAGAACTACCTGACCCATTTTAGTTTCTATTCTCATTGTATTGTTCCCTTGAGATCCTTGCAATGCCTGCAAAGACAGTACTAGGGTAGTGGTTTCAAACTCTTGGTCCAAGCTTTTCGACTATTTAGGACAGTCTTGGAATTCTTCCACTGCCTAAGCCTTTAAGTCACCCAAGGAATCAGACTAAGGCTCCACAATGAGTTGATAAAGTTGTGATTTGACATATTTATGTTGTGGTGTATACTTGGAGGTACAATAGAAGCATATAACCTTATTTCTCCTTTCCTCCATTTCTGGTTGAGATAAGGATCTGGTTGGTGGCTTCTGGCCACTTGGGATTGAATTAGAGCCAGCTATTGCAAGAGTTGCAGTCATTGGAACAATCACCTCAAGAATAGAAAATAGGGTATTAGAATATCCCCTACTAGCCCAACCATTAAACCTTTCTTCTGAATGTTCGATACTATCCCTTCCACTTGTCTAGCTATCGAGTACCCTTCCACAAAAGTCTCTGGTTTAAACAACTTAAGGAATTCACTTATTTCCACGCTTAAGTCATTAATGAATATGCTTAAGGAATAACTCTCTAGCAAGTGCAATTGATTGAGTGTACTCACAAAGTGGTCGTGGTAAGCATCTACTGTCCCATGTTATTTAAGAGATGTAAGCTAAGCCGTTGGATCCAGGAATGTAGTAGAACCAAACCTCTCCCTTAAACCTCTTGCATAGGTGTCCCAAGTATGCTGATGAAGAACTTCGTGCCACTAGCAGAAGAAATGATGCCAGTCTAAAGCTTTCCCTTCTAGGTGGAGCATGACTTTCCTAACCTTGGCTCGTTCCTGCACCCCTTCTGCCTCAAAAAATTGTTCAAACTATGATCACCATCCTCTGAAATCCCCAACATCGAACTAAGGGCAGTCAAACATGACTACTCTCCCTACCGACTCCACCATACTAGTTCTCGAAACAAATCCTAAATGACCACTGTCTTGCATAGGGATAGCATTAAGGGCTCCTTAGGTAAAATCCCTCTAGGAGGACCTCCTAGTATACCCTTACCCTTATCTGAAGATGGTCCAAAGGTTGCCGCTGATGTTTTTCCTATGTACTACTCAAAGAGATTCTTTAGCTCAGATTGAATCTCTCCTTTGATTTCTTCATAAAACTCCTTAAGGCGTAAGTCTATTCAAGCATATACTTGTGTTAGAGCTCTGATACCGTTGATATGGTTGGAAATTTGAGGGAAGAAAGCAACCAGATTGGTGGCTAAATAGAAAAATAACGGCTCAAATACAACTGCAACAATTCAACTCAATATGCACCGTTTCATTTAAACGATTCTTAGCCCCCAAAATGCATCATTTTGTACTAATCCACAACCCCCACATTAAAATGCCATGTTTTATTTAAATAAACTAAAATGCAATTTTTACAACTTGAACAAAATAAACTACACTTAATAGAAATTAAAAAACAGGTAACCGTTGTTTGACTTTCCTATTTGTTCCATAACAATATGATTTATTTACAAAATAAAAAGGCAAGAAATATGAGATTCTTTCATAGATTAAAGAATCCAAATTCAATTTACTTTAAACATTTTAAGAAAGACACAAAATAATCAAATTTTTCGTAATATATGCTCAAAAATAATCTCATTGTCAATCAAGGATAGAAGAAAATCTTGGACATGCCTTAGTAAAGCCGAATTGGTTTCCCCCCTTTTATAAACACAACCTGCACGCAAACAAAAAAAAAAATGCATCAATCAACCAAAAGAAATTTCAAGAAAAATTCACAACCCAAATTATTCTGTCCAAGGTACTTTCTGAAACATTTTTTGAATTTTTTTGTGTTCTTTAGTTGCATGTTGTTTTTTAACTAGAATTTTATGATTTAAAATTTTTAAAAAACAGTAAACAACCACAAACAGTTTTTCAAAAATTAAATAAAACTTTTCAAGAGATAAAAACGAAGGATGTTGGAAGAATATGAACATCACATATATAAGAAGTATAATTACATGTTATTATTTACTATCATAAAATATTAGTTCAAATTAAAAGAGATTTAATTTGGTTACAGTTTATTGGGCTTAAATTAATAAATAAAGTATGAGTCAAATATGTGTAGATACTCTCGTAACAAATTTCTAATTGATGATAGGCTGATTAGAAATTAAGGTTAATGTGTAAAAGTTATATATTAGGGTTACGGTCCCCAAGTTAGACATACGTAACTTTTTTGACATCCCATCTTCAGAAAAGATAGAGTCACCTTCTCTAAATTACTTGTGTGTTAATTTGAAAGATCAAAACCGCAAGATTCAAAGATTTCAAGATGTCAATGGATTTAGGTACGCTTTCGCATTTAGTTTTGTTCTTGATTTATTCTTAACGATTTGACATGACAGATCCTAGTTTATGGTTTGTTAAGTTTTATATTAGATCTTATTTTACATTTTTAACAAGTGACATCAGAGCCTCGTTATGTTGAATCATTGAGAATGAATTGATTCTCTATTATTTTTGGATTGATTCATTTTTCAGATTTTATAGATTTAATATTTCGGTTATATATGTTGATGTTTGAAGATCTATATTAACGTTTTTTTTAGATCTTGATTATCTTGAAATTTTAGGGTTTTGATCTTTAATTTTTAATTTTGATGGATTTTGAATGTTTGTACTTTATATTCCATTGGGCAATTAAATAATAGTGATGTCAATTGAATACTATTACTCCATTGATTATTCGGCAATTGAGAATTCAAGATTAATAAGTTTTAGTTTTATTTGGTAATTGTAAATACCGAATGCAATTTCGGAGGCTTGATTTCAAATAGGTCATATATTAAGCTTCTTTTCTACTATCGTCATTTGATTTCATAACAAAAATAATAATAATAATAATTTGTGTTTCTATTCTCTAAATCTCATGCAATTGCGATTAGGATAGAATAAACAAAATCAAATTTATGCTTCAATCAACGTTCTTAATTTTCTCTTAATGCTGAAAACAAAAATTCATATTTTTACGTTGGTATTTTTTTATTAATCTACATGATTTATTGTTGAAACAATGTTATCTACATCAATTACATTTCAATTTTCTATCTTGATTATTACTTTTATTTTTGTGGGCAATCGTTCTGATTTTGTGCTGATCGATTCTTTCTTAGCCCAGTAATCTTTAGCTAGTAATTTAAGTATTATTTCTAGTTTTTTTTAAAGAAAATTTCTCTTGATTAGACGATTCGTTAATTGCATTTCTCTGGAAACAAACAAGGTAAATAGAATATTGATTCAATAGGTAAAACAAAGTATTTAGTATAACACTAATTTTATTTAAAATTGGAAAATCCAGTTCTGTACTTACAAGCTTGATACGCTTGTTTGTTATACAAAGAAACTGACTAAATGGAACATACACTCTTAAGAGAGCCAAATTTTTATGGAGAATCAAGACCCCGATTCTCAATTTCTTTACAATTTATGTTTTTTTTAGTTTGTACAGATTCTTTGAACAATGTAGCTCAAACTTTTGCTTCATTGGAGCTTTAGATTCTTCATAAATCTGTGGAGGATTTAAAATAAAATCACTAGAGCAATGTTAGAATAATTAAAAACTTTAATTATTTTACATTTTAGAAGAGAAGCATGAGAAAATGGCTATCTATGTTAGTTTATATGGAAAATTATTTGTTTTTAGCTGAGGTACTGGAAATTGGTTAGGTTTAAATCAGTTAAAGATTTTGTTTGATTTACATTCAATGCATTCATGGTTGAACATTTTTTATTAATAGTGATTTCTCACGGTTTTTTATTTTCGGTTAGAAAACCTAAATCATATAGATTTCTTATGGTTTTAAAATATTATTAATTAATCGATTAAATTAAAAGAAAATGGATTTGGGTTTGTGAAATCATAGAAGACGCTATTTTTAAAGAAAGTAATTCAAATTCAATATTTTTTGTTTAGCTTTAATAATTACTATATTTATTTTTCTGTTATTATAGTTATGAAATTATTATAGTTTTTTAAGGTAATTATTAAGTTATTATGTTAATGAGTGATAATTACGCTTATCCTGATATGAATATGTTTATCATTCTCTTGATTTTTCATGGATTAAGACTTTGGCCTGAATCGTGGCGGACTATATATATATTATGTATTCTTTGTTAAAAAGATAAAATCTATTCACGATTTGTTTCTTTATTATACGTGAATTTGGGGGATAATATTAGCAGAAACTGTTAGCCCATTAGACAATTTTCATGAATTGATGCAAAGAAATGATTTTTGAATTTTCACATAACTCAGGGAAAATTTACCGATTAATATTTTGTTAGTTTTGTAAAGTGATGATTTTTAAATTGATTGCATGCTTTTAGTTTGGTTTTAGTCCGCTATTTTTTTTTTTTTAAAGAAACCTCAAGCACATATATTTTGAATATGTATATAGAATTTTGCTCTATAGAGAATTGTCAATTTACGATTTTGTTATATGTTTAGGTTGAATGCACATTGAACCCTTATTTAATTGAAGTTGTTATTTTTTTATATGAATATATATTCAATTTTTGGGTGTTTTGACAATATGTGTTTAAAGAATTTGGTTTTATAAAATTTGCTTTTGAATTTTAATCGTAAAAATTTTGATGGATGATTGTTTAAGTATAAAAAAAAATCAGTCAAAGATTAAGGTTTCTGGTTTTTTTTTTTAATTCTGCTATTTCGACAACCTTATTTTTTGGGTTATTTCAGAAACTGTAGTACAATAAAAAATTTTAGTTTTGACCTTTGACTATTAGGTAAATTTTAAATTTAAATATTTGTATGTTAATATGTATTTTAAAATAACTTAATCGAAGTATTAAGTTGCCGAAGTGACCTCTGTTGAGAAAAACATTTTATTTTAAAATATAAAATGTTGTGTGCATGTAACTTACGTTAAGTTAATATTGATTGGCCCAAAGGAAAGTAATATTTAAGAAAATTACATGTACAACTGTGGTAATAAGTATGTGACGATTATTTCATTTTGCATGTGAGTAATGAATCGGCCAAAGGAAGATTTGTTGTACCACATGTTCTTATTGTTAGTATTTGATTATTACACCAAGATATCACTTACAAGTTAATATTTTATCCAAAGATGAAATATTAATAGAGTGTCCGATATTTTGAGATGGGGTTTACCTTTATTCAGATTATTTTGGTTTAAATTTAAAGTATTATGTGAGCCTGCTTTGTTTTATTCAGCTACTATTATACCTACCAACATCTTTGCATGCATTGAAACATTCAAGGGTATTATATCTAATAAAATTATCACAACAAAGAATTCATGGTTGACATTGAAAAGAGGTTTGTCAAGAACGAAAAGGTTAAAATTGGTACGTTCATAACAAAACTAATTTCAATGGGGTATATAAAGAAAAATAAGAAAGCTATGCATACGACACTTTAAAAGAAACAACAAAATGAATTAACTAAGAATAATTGTTTCTCTTGTGGTGTAATAGGTGCATTTCTTAAATTTTATTTATTTTAAGGTTAATTTGATTTTGGTACTTAGACACACTTGGTGAATAGATTTTGGTGCAACAACTCACATTAGTGTGTCTATGAAAGGTTGTCAGAATTGCTGAAAGTCTAATGATGGTGAAAGATACATCTATGAAGCTGACGGTAATTCAATAGAAGTTGAAGCAATAGGGGACTTTTAGATTATTATTAAGAATTGAATTTTATTTGAATTTGAGTGAGAATTTTTTTTTTTGTACCCTTTTTTAGGCGGAACTTGATTTCCATTTCAGCATTGGACAAATTTGGTTATTTTTTTTATTAGGAAATGGAAAATTCAGTCTTTTTCATAATTTTAATTTAGTTGATACTATTGGTTCATTTAATGAATCTTCGCATACTACCATAATAGGTAAGAAACACAAATTAAACATTAAGAATTCAAATTCATTGTGGCACAAGAGATTAGGTTATGTCTCTAAAAAAAATAGAATTGAGAACTTGTGTCCAACGGTACTTTTAATCCCTTTGATTTTTCGGATACTTTGAAAGATCTAAGGGTTACAAATTTTATGATCCCACTACTAAGGTTATTTTTTAGATGTATAATGCTTATTTTTTAAGGATGTTGAGTTTGTGGAGGAGAGAGAATTATGGACATTGTCTTTGGAGAAGAATATGTTGATATTTCTCAACACATTCCTTTAATTGCTATTGAATATGATTAGGAAAAGTCTATTATACCTGAAATTGTTCAAGTAGCAACTCCGGATCAAGACAATGTTGTTGAACCTCCAGGTTAAGTAACAAACTCTACAACCTCAAGAACTAGTGACATTAAGAAGTTCCAATATAGAAATAATTATAATGAATTTAGCGATATATTTTGATCTTGTGCTACATTATATGGATATTAAGACTGTGTTTCTCATTGGTGATATTGATGAGATGATGTATATGGTGTAATTAGAAAACTTTGTGTTCAGCGATAAAAGTTAATTATTTGCAAATTAAATAAGTTCATCTATCGGTTTAAGTAGGACTTTTTTCAGTGGTATTACAATATTCGCCAAGTGATTATCTCATCTGGTTACGAGATGGCTTTGGTTAATGATTGTATATATCATAAGTTTAGTGGGAGTAAAAAATAATCTTAATCAATGTAACACCCCACACCAGGCCTAGACGTTATGATCGGATCTAGCGTGCCACATCAGGTGTTGTTCGAAAACTTTGTATTCGTTGGAAAACTCATGTACGAATCAAAACTTTCTACCGTTTTAAAATCTCGATTTTCGTTGTTTATTAACAAAACAAGTTTTACTCGAAATCATTCCTTTTCAAAAATATTATTATGCATCTATTACTTTGTTTTTAAAACCTTGTCTGTTACGGAAGTTTGGTTTAAACAGTTGCGAAAACGTGTTATTTAAAAAAAATAGTAGTCATTGTTTTGAAACCCGTGTTTAATAAATTAGCAGTTTGTAAAGAAATACCAAATAAAGGTTAAAAACAATTCCAATGGCCTTATTACAAAAATTATTAACCCAAAAATTAAAGTAAAGTAAACTAAAATAGAGTAGCTAAATTAACCCCAAGAACATACAGGACGTGTGGCCACCTCCGAGTCCCTCGCAGCTCCAAATCCTCTAAGGCTGGGGATTACCTGCACGGTTAACGGAAAAAGGGTGAGTTACGAGAACTCAGTTTGTAATCCCTATTACTGATCCACGATGCAGGCCCAAGCCCACACAATGATCGATCCCGGCCTAAGCCCCAAAATCATGTCAATGCAACCAGAATGCAGCCCAACCCAGTCCAACCATCACACCACCCGTACCAACCCTACACACCATGTGGGGACCAAGTCGACCCACCCTTCCCTACACACCAATAACGCATTCGAGCTACTAATATCAACGCAGCAAAGCTGCCAGTAATAGTATACGTGGCTGAGCCACTAAAATCAGTATATCGTGGCAGAGCCATTAAATCAGTATAGCGTGGCATAGCCACCAGTACAGTACTTCCTCCAAACACATAACCCAACCCAATGCAACATGTCATGTCATATTAAATTAATGTATGCAGCATATCACCATCATAATTAATGAAAAAGATTACACATACATCACTAGATCTACCACTAGGGATATAATGGTCATTTGATCGGTTGGGGGTAAAACGGTAATTTACCCATCGGAGGTATTCCAGTAATTTCACCCAACGAAGGCATTTCAGTAATTCCACCCTTTAAGGGTATCTCAGTAATTTCACCCACCGTGGGTATTTCGGTAATTTTACCCGTCGAGGGTATTCCGGTAATTTACCCACCAAGGGTAATTCGGTAATTTACTCATCTACAGCCTTTTCGGAGGCCAACTGTAGCATCGAGTGACACAGGTTCCATTTTTGGTCAAAATGACAATTGGGCCTAAAATCCATTTTCGGCCCAAACGGGCCCACACGCTCGTGTGCCCCAAGTAACCCATTTTCGGTCTCGGATCTACAGACTTCGCAGTCGCAACAATCGTCCGGCGCTTACCACGGATTTCACCCCTATGGGCCCATTAACCCATTGGGCCCACTTAGCCCACTTCGGCTCAACAAGGCCCATTACAGCCTTAGTTCTGCGAGAGAGTTCGAGTCACTCCCAACAGTCTATCACCAACACTATTGACTCGGTTTAACTCTACGAGCGCTCGCACACTCGAGAGCTCTCAGTTGCCGATACTCCGGCTTTTCGATATTTTGGCTTTTAGCCAATTCACAGAACATCGCATATCAGAATAAACAGTGGTGTGAGATTACACACCTTGTTACAAGCGTAAGTTGAAGCTCCCAAGATTAAGCACCTATGAAATCAACAATTCTAATCCATTAGTCTTAACCCTTGATAAGACATCTCCAAAGATTGAAATTGATTAATCAACTAGGGCTACTTAACACCAAACAAGAGATCTACTGCAAGGGAAGAGTGTTCAGTCAGCTTCTTGGTTAAGCAAATCGAGTCCCTAGCAACGTTTAAACGAAGAGGAGATGTTAGCTACACAATACCCACGATCATAATTGAAAACAAAACAGCCTTTTGGCTTGAGAGATGTAGAACCGAGCATAGAAAATAAACCGGCCAAGATTCGGCTAACATAGCCACTTACCATAAAATTGAAGGATTCGGAAAGACTAAGAGCAATGGAAGAAGATAGATTTGGCCTACACTTCGGCTGGCTTTGCAAGGTGAAGAGAGGAGCAACAAGAGGTTTCGGCCCTCACAACAGAGAACAAAAGGAATTCGGAATGGAAAAAGGGTATGTAGCTTCGGCCTAGACAAGGTTCGGCCAGCAAAAAAGAGAACCAACACTTCAAGAAAAAACATATTCGGCTTAAGGAGAAATCAGAAAAGGGAGAAGTGTAGCTACAACTTAGAGGTAAAGAAAAGAAATGAACAGTTAGGAAGAAGAGAAATGAGAAGAAGGAAGGGAAGAAATGAGAGAAAAGGCTTACCAATTTGGCACTTCGCAGAAGAAATGAAGGAGGAAGAAGAATAAGAGCAAGGTGAATTGAGAAGAGAAAGACCCAAAATGCTAGAGAAGAATACCCAAAATGAAAAAAACTCCCAAAAGAAAACCAAAAGAAATTCGGCACACTCTCCCCTCTCCAAACCAAATATGCACACCCTAATGACCAACCTTGGCCAAAATTGCCTATCACCACTTCCCCATATTCGGCCAACACTTCCACCCCCATCCATCCCTTGATTTTCTCCACCGAATCCTCCTAGAATAGCTCCCTACCTTCTGTTTGAATTATTTGACCAAGTCTCCACTCCCCCTTGAAGAGTTTGATCCGAACTCTGCTTCCTCCCCTCTCAAGTCACAAAATAAAAGCCTCTATTTGTAACCTGTGGGATTCGAACCCCACTCTCCAAGCCTTCCGAATGACACCACTGTCACTGAGCTACCAGCTCATCTTGTGTTTCTAAAACACACACAGATTTACTTAAGCCTTGCAGCCGACAACCCTTTCCACTAAAGGCCAAAAACTAAAATTTTTCCAGGCTCAGACTCGAACCCAGGCCCCCTTAGAACCCCCAAATACCCTCAATTAACCAGCTGAGCAAGCCCAACATGAAATTAAGCAAAAATTTATAACCCCTAACTTTGGATGCGTTACAACTCTACCCTCCTTAAAGAAATTTCGGCCTCGAAATTTACCTGATTAAAAGAGATGAGGGTATTGCTGTCACAGTGCCTCCTCAGGCTCCCACGTGGCTTCCTCTGAACCGTGATTACGCCACAGCACCTTGACTAATGGAACAGATTTCCTCCTCAATACTTTAACATCACAATCCAGTATCTGCACTGGTTCTTCCTCAAAAGTCAGATCAGGTCTAACCTCGATCTCCTCCACCGGCACTATGTGAGAAGGATCAGAACGGTATCGCCTCAGCATAGAAACGTGGAATACATTATGTATACGACTTAACTCAGGAGGCAGTTCCAGCTGATAGGTGACCGATCCCATACGCTTTACTATCCGGTAAGGTCCGATAAATCTAGGGCTCAGCTTGCCCTTCCGCTGAAATCTCAGAATCTTCTTCCACGGTGAGACCTTTAAGAAAACATAATCTCCCACTGCGAACTCAATCTCTTTGCGCTTCAAATCAGCATACGACTTCTACCTATCCGATGCTTCTTTTAACCGATCTCGGATCAATCTTACCTTCTCCTCGATTTCAGCTACTAATTTCGGTCCCAACATTCGCCGTTCACCCAATTTTGTCAAAAAAGTAGGGGTACGACACCTACAACCATATAGCGCCTCATATGGTGCCATCTGTATACTAGATTGGTAGCTATTGTTGTAAGCGAATTCCGCCAAAGGTAAATAGTCTTCCCAACTGCCTTTGAAATCAATCACACAGCTTCTTCGCATGTCTTCCAAAATTTGAATTACCCTCTCCGACTGACCATCAGTCTGAGGATGAAATGCCGTGATGAAATCTAGCCTTGTACCCAAAGCTTCGTGTAACACTCTCCAAAATCGAGATGTGAATCTAGGGTCCCTGTCTGAAATTATAGACACTGGTACCCCATGTAATCTCACAATTTCCACCTCGTACAACTTGGCCAACTTCTGCAATGAGTAATCAGTGCAAACTGGTATGAAGTGGGCGGACTTAGTCAATCGATCTACAATAACCCATACCGAATCTTTCTTAGTAGGCGTCAGGGGGTAGCCAACTAACAAAATCCATGGTTACCCTCTCCCACTTCCAGAGTGGAATTTTAACGGGTTGCAGTAATCTAGAAGGCAGTTGATGCTCAGCCTTCACTTGCTGGCATGTCAAACACTTACTTAAAAAATCGGTGACCTCACGCTTAAGTCCTTGCCACTAGTACAGTTTACGCAAATCTCGATATAACTTATTTCCACCAGGATGCATAGCGTATGGGCTACTATGCGCCTCTCGCAGAATAGACTGCCTTAACTCAGAATCCCTCGGTACACAGGCTCTCCCACGGAAGCATAACACCCCCTCAGTATTCAGCCCAAAATCCGCAGTCTCTCCCTTCTTCACTAGTTGAAAACGAGGGACCAACGACTCATCCAGCAACTCTATTTAATTTGACCAATCCAAGTCGGTTTCACCTGAAGCTCTGCTAATAGACTACCATCCTCAAATAGGCTGAGACGAGCAAACATTGCTCTTAGATCAGATACAACCTTACGACTCAATGCATCTGCTACCACGTTAGCTTTTCCCGGATGATACTCAATCGAGCAATCATAATCCTTAAGCAACTCTATCCATCTTCTTTGCCTAAGGTTCAACTCCTTCTGGGTAAAGAGGTACTTGAGACTTTTATGGTCGGTATAAACGATTGACTTTTCCCCGTACAAGTAGTGTCTCCAAATCTTTAGTGCGAATACCATCGTAGATAATTCCAAGTCATGGGTAGGATAGTTCACCTCGTGCGGCCTAAGCTGACGGGACGCCTAAGCCACCATCTTACCCTCTTGCATCAGCACACAACCCAAACCCGTGTGTGACGCATCACAGTAGACAACGAATTCCTTTCCAGCCTTTGGCTGAATTAATACCGGGGCTTCAGTCAGAATCTTCTTTAGTTTCTCAAAACTCTCCTGTTGTTTATCAGCCCAAACAAAAATGGTACTCCTTTACGCAGTAACTTAGTTAGGGGTGCAGCAATCAGTGAAAACCCCTCAACGAACCGTCTGTTACCCGACAAGACCCAGAAAACTTCGAATCTCAGATACCAACTTCGGTGGCTTCCAATCTAATACGACCTCAACTTTTCGAGGATCAACCCTTATCCCCTCGGCAGACACGACATGACCCAAAAACATCACCTCTCGCAACCAAAACTCGCACTTGCTGAATTTGGCATAAAGCTGCCTCTCCCTCAATATTTGCAGGACAACTCGGAGATGCGAATCATGCTCCTCCTCGATTCGCGAATACACCAGAATATCATCTATAAACACTACCACGAATCGGTCTACATAGGGTTGGAAGACCCGGTTTATCATATCCATGAAAGCAGCTGGTGCATTCGTTAGCCCAAATGGCATGACCAAAAACTCGTAGGGTCCATAACGAGTTCGTACTGCAGTCTTGTACACATCTGCTTCCTTAACCCTTAGCTGATGGTACCCTGATCTAAGATCTATCTTGGAGAAAACTGAAGCTCCTCGCAGCTGATCAAACAGATCGTCTATTCTTGGCAAAGGGTACTTGTTCTTAATCGCGAGTTTATTTAATTAACGATAATTAATACACATGCGCATTGAGCCATCCTTCTTCTTCACGAACAATACTGGTGCTCCCCAAGAAGACACACTCGGTCGGATGAATCCTCGATCCAAAAGCTCTTGGATTTGGGCCTTTAATTCTACCAGCTCCTTCGGTGGCATCCTATAAGGGGTGATGGACACCGGAGCCGTTCCTGGTAGGAGCTCAATGCCGAATTCGACCTCACGGTTTGGTGGTAACCCGGGAAGCTCTTCGGGGAATACATCCGGAAACTCCTTTACAGTTCTGAAATTCTCCACAGACGGACCCTTAACATCAGATATGCTGACATACGCTAGGAGCACCTCGCAACCTTTGTGAACCAGTTTCTTGGCCCTTAATGCTGAGATTACGTTAGATAAATAATCCCTTCGCTCCCCTATCACGACCACCTCCTCGACCTCTGAAGACTTTAATACCATACGCTTAGCAATGCAATCCAAATTCCCACGGTATTTGACCAACCAATCCATGCCTAAAATGAGATCAAATTTGCCAAACGGCAGTTCCATCAAATCTGCCGGAAAGATAACCCCTTGGACCTCTAGGGGCACATCTCTAAACAGTTTATTCACTCTAACCGACTGTCCCAGTGGACTAATCACCAACATTTCTCTAAGTTCGAACAGTATGCCCAATAACACCGACACGGTACATGCGACATACGAGTGCGTAGACCCAATATCAATTAAAGTTGTATATGGTGCATTATGAATGAGAAACGTACTAGTTATGACATCAGGAGCGTCGCCATCCTCTCGGCACCTAGCAGCATATACCAACGCTGGCTGTCTCGCCTCTGTGTTACCAGCACCTCTGCCCGGTGTTCCACGACCTCGTCCAAACCCATTTCCCCCTCTGGCTAGACCACGGCCTCTCGGTGGCTGTTGACCACCTCTCCTTGGCTGCACATATCCCTGACCTGCCGCTTGCATCTGACCCGGCCTCTGCCTATAGTCTTTAACCCTGTGATCCCTAGACCCACATCTGAAGCACGCCCCAGTTCTCTTCCTACATTCGCCCTGATGGGATAACCTGCAACAGCGTAAGGCTGCGGTCTGCCAGCAACCATCGGAACTCCAGTTCAGACCGGCCCATCAAATTTAGGCCTCTTATTAGGCCCACCAGCAGAACTTGAGGGCTCAAAACCCCTCTTACCTCTGCCCCTATCCTGTTCACGGTTCTGACGCTCTGAGCGTTTCACATCCTCAGCAATCTTAGCCTTCTCAACCAGGGCAGCAAAGTCTCTTTCCCTCTGCGGGGCTATCAGTACCCGCAACTCATCCCGGTGACCATCCTCAAACCGCACGGAGCGCTCATATTCAGTCGTGACTATGCCCCGAGCATACCGGCTTAACCGCAGAAACTCTGTCTCATACTACACTACAGACTTATTCCCCTAAACCAGATTCAGAAATTTCTTTCTCTGGGCATCCACATAACTTGCCCCGACATATTTTCCTTGGAAGGCCGCTTTAAAGAAGCCCCATGTCACACGGTCGGCCTGCGTGCCCTCTCTCACGGTAAGCCAGCATTGATATGCCTCATCTCGCAGTAAAGACACTACTCCTTTTAGCTTTTGCTCCACCGTGCAGTCAAGGTCATCCATGATTCGCTCTACCGTCTCCAACCAATATTCTGCTACGTTCGGGGCTACACCAGAGATGCCCCTGAAGATTTCCACCCCATTCGACTGGAGTCATTCAGAGATTGACCCCCGGCCCACTGACCTAATACTTGCTCCAGCAACCCTTTTCAGAACCCGTAGCATCGCTTGAGACAGAGCATCATCCCCACCGGCTCAGTCATGAGACCCCGTCTCAGTCACTGGTGATGTCGGCGCTTCCCTTTCAGGCATATGCCTTGATGTTGAGGACCCAGCCCTAGCACCACGGCCTCTACCGCAGCCACGTGTACCCCTTCCGCGACCTCTTGTGCTAATATCGATGTAGCGTATTTTCTGAATAAAAAGTTTTATGAATCAGCTTATAGTTCATGTACTTATTAACAGATATATTATGAAAAGCAGTAATTAGGGTTGTTCTCGCAAATTGCATCTACTACAGTTTAATTCTCCTATAGTCTCGATTTTTATAACTAAGGAGTTTCAGTATACTACTACTATCCCTAGTACAGTCATATTAGCATATCATGAAGTATAAAGTTCAGAAACTTACGAATTTGGTGCCGGAGACTCGGTGTGCCACACTTTTAGTAACACTATCACTTCCCAACCAAAATTTTAATAGTTAAGGAAACTTTTTCAAAACCCATTCCACAGCCGAGTTTTGTAACCTGGCTCTGATACCACTAAATGTAACACCCCACACCCGGCCTAGACGTTAAGACCGGATCTAGCGTGCCACATCAGGTGTTGTTCGAAAACTTTGTATTCGTTGGAAAACTCATCTACGAATCAAAACTTTCTACCGTTTTAAAATCTCAATTTTCGTTGTTTATTAACAAAACAAGTTTTACTCAAAATCATTCCTTTTCAAAAATATTATTATGCATCTATTACTTTGTTTTTAAAACCTTGCCTGTTACGAAAGTTTGGTTTGAACAGTTGCGGAAACGTGTTATTTTTAAAAAAAAAGCAGTAGTCATTATTTTGAAACCCGTGTTTAATAAATTAGCAGTTTGTAAAGAAATACAAAATAAAGATTAAAAACAATTCCAATGGCCTTATTACAAAAATTATTAACCCAAAAATTAAAGTAAAGTAAACTAAAATAGAGTAGCTAAATTAACCCCAAGAACATACAGGACGTGTGGCCACCTCTGAGTCCCTCGCAGCTCCAAATCCTCTAAGGCTGGGGATTACCTGCACGGTTAATGGAAAAAGGGTGAGTTACGAGAACTCAGTGTGTAATCCCCTATTACAGTCACAGTCTAGGCCCAAGCCCACACAGTATCAGCCCGGGCCTAAGCCCCAAAATCATGTCAATGCAACCAGAATGCAGCCCAACCCAGTCCAACTATCACACCACCCGTACCAACCCTACACACCATGTGGGGACCAAGTCGACGAACCCTGCCCTACTGTAACACCCCAAACCCGGCCCAAACTTTACGACCGAATTTGGTATGTCACAGAGAAAACCATTTTGAAAATCCCTTTAGCCGATTTGAGTTTTGATGAAAACATCTTCATTTTCAATTATCTTGCTAAAACCATACTTGGTTTGTTTTTAGAAAAAAAAATATTTATTAAGTCAAGTTGTTACAGGTTTCAAATGTACCCGATGGCACTTTAAAACATTTTGCGTTTGATTTGAGAAAACATGTGCACCCATTTTAATATTATTAAATAGTTTAAACAAAATATTCAAAACATGCAAAGATAATAAAAATAATCCTAGGAGGCCTTATTACAACTTGATTAAAACAAAACCAACAATAAAAATAAAATAACTAAAATCCAAGTTCATTAAATTCAAATTCCACTGCATGGCCACCTCGAGTCCAACCGGCTCCTCAACCGCCATCTACGAGTCACCTGAAAAATGTTAAAGGAGAAGGTGAGTCACCAAGACTCAATGTGTAACCCTTCCCCAAATTAGTGCAACAACATACACAATTTATAACAAATTAACATGCACTAAATCATGCACCCAACCTAGCCATCCAAACACCTTTCTCTACCCCCGTGTGGTACCAAACCACCGGTGGTGCCAAACCACCGGGTGACTTATAGTCACGAAATCCGGTCATATTGTGGTGCCAAACCACCGGTGGTGCCAAACCACTTGTGACCGTAGTCACAATTCGGATGATGGGGCCAACCCATCGTGTGATACCAAATCACCGGGCGTCAATCCCATAATGTAAATCGTGGGGCCAACCCACTGTGGTGCTAAGCCACCGGGACGAGACGCTATGAGGTGCCAAACCTCCGAGGTGCCAAACCTCACGTGACCGTAGTCACAATGTGGTACCAAACCACCGGTGTCCGCCGACACGAATATCACCGCCCTCCTCTCATCAACCCACATCAATCAACTACATGCATATACGTAAATCATGCTAATAGGTTTATTTAGCAACATACATAGAGTTTACCGTTAGCTATAACCACATATACCAAATATGTCATGCTTCCCAAAAGCATCATAACAACAAGGACTTACGGATCCTTGCTCATACCTTTATGGTATTAAATCCCATATCTACACAAATCGATTTAGCATACACAAAATACTTAGCACATTAATTAGCTATAAAGTGTGTATGTACACACCTGATTCAAACGCTAACTCTAAATCCCCAAAGAGTCAATCAGCCACCCTTGCTTTCTAGTCCCTATATTCGGCCAACCACAAGGTTAGTGCCATGGCCTATTCGGCCAAACCAAAACAATTGAAAAGGGTTCCTTGTGAACCCAAACCTACCCAAAACGTCTTTGAATACTAGCCACCACCCTCAAAGTGCTTCGCTTCCTAAATCGGCAATCATTAAGTTAATAGCCTTCGGCTTAATCGAATACCAAATAAAAAATAGATCCTTACCACCTTACCCCAAAAACCAATCGATCAAAGATGATGGACTCACTTGCTCGCTTCCAAATCCCGAAGGCCCTATGACAAATCGATTTCAACATGTGATTAGCACCCTTAACAACAATTGCCGAAACCAACTCTTACCTTTGTAAAAGTCGACAGAGAACAGAGAGGGAAGAAATAGCCATTCGGCTAACACACTTACCTACCCAAACCGATTTGGAAAACACCAAGAAGGGATCACCCCTTGCTTTGATATTCGGCCAAGGCTACACCAAATAGAACAAAGAAATTCGGCAAGGTGGTAGGGAGTAGGTTCGGCTAGAGGAAGAAAATAATGGGAAAAAGGGAGATGGGGTTTCGGTTTTGAGAAGATGAGGAAGAAAAATAGAGGGAAAGAGGGTAGGTGTTTCGGCTAAGGGTCAAAAAGAATAAGAGAGATAGATGGCAAATGGTATTTTCAGTTTGAGAGAGAATGAAAAGAGAAAGAGAAAAGATGGAAGACGAGAGAGTTTAGGAATCAAATGAAGGATTTTGGCACTCTCCCCCCCTAACTTGCCGTCCACTCCTATCAATCAAGGAGTTCAAATTTTTGGCAATCACCTAAAATTCCTCTTGGCCAATTGTTTAAAAAAAAATATCCAAAATAATTTGAATACTCAAATGCCTATATTTTCTATTTGCCATCTTTTTGGAATTAATCAAAATAAAATCCAATTAATATCTAAATAATATCCTCATTATCCTTATCATCAAAAAGAGTTTGAAGAGAGAAAATCTCTCCCCCCTATGCCATCCCAATTAAGAGCAAAAAAGGGGATTTTCGCGACTCGAACACAAGCTCCCCTTGCTCTCCCTGTGGCGTCAACTCCAACTCTTAAGTGGCCTTCCTTTTGCCACTTTTCCAAGGCCATTTCTGTGTCAAAAGTTCCCTCTTTTAACCTTGTAACCCCTACTTGCTAAGGCTCCCTACCTTTAAAGCTTATAAAAATATTTTCCCATTATTCTGAGCCTACTCAAGACCCCTAATTAAGGCTTACTACACCACAATTAATATCACAGCAATACAAACACAAGAAAAATAATTCAATCACAAATAACCCCACTTTTAGGATGTTACAGTTCTACCCCCTTAGAATAATTTTGTCCTCGAAATTACCTGATCAGAAGAGGTGGGGGTATTGCTGCCGCATCACATCCTCGGGTTCCCACGTAGCTTCCTCTGCACCATGGTTTCGCCATAGCACTTTCACCAAAGGTACTGATTTCCTTCGTAGAACTTTGACATCTCGATCTAGGATCTGAACTGGTTCTTCCTCGAAAGATAAGTCCGAGTTTACCTCAATCTCTGCCACAGGCACAACGTGTGATGGATCTGACCGATACCGTCTCAGCATCGACACATGAAAGACGTCATGAATCTGACTCAACTCTGCCGGCAACTCGAGCTGATAAGCTACCGGTCCCACTCGCTTCACTACTGTATATGGCCCGATGAACCTTGGGCTTAGCTTCCCTTTTCGCCCAAATCTCAATACCTTCTTCCAAGGTGACACTTTCAGGAATACTTTATCTCCTACCGCATACTCCATTTCCTTACGCTTAAGATCAGCATAAGACTTACGTCTCCGACGCTTCCTTGAGACGAGCTCGAATTACCTTGACCTTATCTTCCGTTTCTGTCACTAACTCTGGACCCAAAACTTGTCGTTCACCTAACTCCGTCCAACATGTCGGAGTATGGCACTTTCGTCCATACAGTGCTTCATATGGTGCCATCTGGATACTCGCTTGATAACTATTGTTATAAGCGAATTCTGCTAACGGTAGGTACTCCTCCCAACTACCACGGAAATCCAAAACACAACCTCTCAAAGATATCCTCTAAAATCGAATGACCCTTTCCGATTGCCCATCGATTTGTGGATGGAAAGTCAGATCGAAATCTAATCGTGTACCCAAAGCTTGATGCAACGCTTTCCAGAACCTTGACGTAAATCTGGGATCCCTATCCGAGATGATTGATACTGGCACTCCATGTAACCTCACTATCTCTGACACATACAGCTTAGCTAGCTTCTGAAGTGAGTAATTCACTCTCACCGGGATGAAGTGAGCTGATTTAGTCAGACGGTCCACAATCACCCAAACTGCGTCCTTCTTGCTGGGCGTGAGGGGTAGTCCACTGACGAAATCCATAGTGATCCTTTCCCATTTCCACCGAAGGATCTTCACCGGTTGAAGTAACCACGATGGCAACCGATGTTCAAATTTTAACTTTGTTGACACGTCAGACACCTTCCCACAAACTCAGTTACCTCGCGCTTCAACCCTGGCCACCAAAACTGCTTCCGTAAATCCCCATACATCTTGCTTCCTCCAGGATGCATAGCGTATGGGCTGCTATGTGCATCTTGGAGAATTCTTTGTCTCAACTCCACATCCTTCAGCATACATGCCCGTCCTTGATAACATAGTACACCATCACCGGTCAAACTATACCCTTCTAACCCACTATCTTGAACTTGCAACCTCTTTGCATTCAAACTATCATCAACCAATTGCTTTTCCTTAATCTCCTCAATCCAAGTTGGCTTAATTTGTAACTCTGCCAACAGACTTCTATCGTCATATAGACTGAGGTGAGCAAACATTGCTCTTAAGTCCGTCACGACCTTCCGGCTCAACGCGTCAGCCACCACGTTAGCCTTGCCCGGATGGTATTCAATTGAACAGTCGTAGTCCTTCAATAGCTCAATCCATCGACGCTGTCTCAAGTTTAAATCTTTCTGGGTCAAAAGATACCTCAGACTTTTGTGATCCGTGTAGACTATCGACTTCTCCCCATACAAGTAATGTCTCCATATCTTTAGAGCAAAGACCACTGCTGCTAACTCTAAGTCATGAGTCGGATAGTTAGCCTCATGCGGTCTTAACTGACGGGATGCATAGGCCACTACCTTCCCTTCTTGCATCAACACACATCCTAAACCAGTATGGGATGCATCGTAATAAACCGTGAACAATTTTCCTGCCTCAGGCTTTACCAGAACTGGAGCTTCCGTCAGAATCTTCCTTAGCTTATCAAAACTTTCTTGCTGTTTCTCCGACCAAACAAATGGAACTCCTTTTCTTAATAACTTAGTCAACGGCGCTGCGATTAAAGAGAACCCTTCCACAAACCTTCGATAGTACCGCGCGCACCAGAAAGCTTCAATTTCTCGCCATCGACCTAGGCGGTTTCCAATCCAACACCGCTTCAACCTTACGAGGTCCACTCTAATCCCTTCAGCTGACACTACGTGACCTAAGAAAGCCACCTCCCTAAGCCAAAATTCGCACTTACTGAATTTGGCATATAACTGCTTCTCCCTCAATACTTGTAGAACTATACGCAAATGCCTGTCATGCTCCTCCTCCGTCTTTGAGTAAACCAAAGTATGTCGTCTATAAACACCACGACAAATTGATCCAAAATCTTCTTTGAAACACCCTATTCATTAAGTCCATGAATGCTGCCGGCGCGTTGGTCAACCCAAACGGCATCACTAGAAACTCGTAATGCCCATACCGAGTACGAAATGCCGTCTTGTGAACATCAACCTCCTTCACCTTAAGTTGATGATAACCTGACCTAAGATCTATCTTCGAAAACACCGATGCACCTTTCAGTTGGTCAAACAAGTCATTGATCCGGGGTAAAGGATACTTGTTTTTGATCGTTAACTTATTTAACTGGCGGTAGTCTATACACATCCGCATCGAACCGTCTTTTTTCTTGACAAACAACACAGGTGCTCCCCACGGAGATATGCTTGGTCGAATAAACCCTATATCCAAGAGCTCCTGAATTTGAGCCTTCAGCTCCACCAACTCTTTTGGTGCCATTCGGTACGGTGCTATAGACACAGGTGCCGTTCCAGATAACAAGTCTATACCGAATTCAACTTTCCAATCTGGAGGCAGACCCGGAAGTTCTTCTGGAAACACATCAGTGAATTCCCCTACTGTTCGGACCTTCTCAACTGTTGACTCCTTAGCCTCCAAGGCACAAATTTGAACCAAAAACGCCTCACAACCCTTCTTGACCATTTTCTCAGCCTTCAAAGCAGATACCACGTTAGATAGGTAATCTCTTCTATTGCCTATCATGACCACTTCATCACCCTCAGCCATCTTCAGAACCATGCGCTTAACAGTGCAGTCCAACCTTGCTTGATACTTAACCAACCAGTCCATTCCAAGAATCAAATCGAACTCCCCAAACGACAATTCCATCAGATCAGCCAAAAATATTACCCCTTGGAGTTCTAGGGGTACATCTCTATATAGATTGTTAACAACTACAGAGTGACCTAGAGGGCTAATTACTGTCATCTCCCTAGAAGCAGTCTCAAAGTCTAAGTTCATAGTCTCTACCACACTACTAGCAACGTATGAATGCGTCAAACCCACATCAATTAATGCAACATATGGAAGACCAAAAATTAGGAACGTACCGGTTATGAGGTCCGGTGCATCTCCCTCCTCTCGACGCCTTACTGCATAGACTAAACCAGGCTGCCTTGCCTCTGTGTTGCCTGCCCCTCTTCCAGGAATTCCGCGACCTCGATTAGAACCATTACCTCCTCTACCATTACCATGACCCCTCTGTGGTGGTCCTACATTTCTAACCTGAGCACGATTCTGACCCTCTGGCTAATTCTTAGCTAACTTCCGAGGACAGTCCCTTACACGGTGATCCAATGATCCACATTCAAAACATCCCTTATCACCGGTCCAACAACCTCCCCAATGTGATTTCCCACGATTACATTACAGCTTCGGTCTCGGATTAGCGACCATGGGCCTCCACATGCGATTCGCCCACTCTACCTAGCCCTCTTCTGCGCATTACTACTCGATCCAGACGACCCAAAGCCTCTTTTCTGCTTATTCTTGTCATAGTTCTGTCTCACGGACTCCTTGACCCCTTCGGCTACCTTAGCCTTTTCTACCAGAACAGCAAACTCACGCTCTGCGTGGAGCAATCAACAACCTTAATTCATCCCTAAGTCCGTCTTCAAAGCGGACACACCATTCATGTTCGGAGCCACGATGCCTCTAGCATATCGACTCGACTTTAAGAACTCGCTTCATACTCGAATCATCGACTTATTTCCTTGTACCAATCCCGAAAAGGCTTTCCTCCGAGCATCGGTGTAGGCGGTGCACACATACTTCTTCCGATAAGCGGCTTTGAAATACTCCCAAGTAAGATCATCCGCCTAGCACCATCTCGAATCGTGAGCCACCACCGATATGACTCATCCTTTAGAAGCGACACCGCTCCTTTCGGCTTCTCCTCACTCGTCGGATCGAGATCATCCATGATCCTTTCAGTCGATTCTAACCAATATTCCACCGCACTGGGTGCCACTCCCGACACACCCCTGAATACCTGAGCTCTATTGGATCGGAGTCGCTCGGGAACAGATTTTCGAGCTCCCATTCCTCCACTAGCTCCACCACCATCTCTCAAGGACTCGCAACACACGACTTGCGTCATCGCCTCACCACTAGTCCGATCCTCGCTCCTCGCCTCCAAAAGTTGGGGCGGTGGTGGCGGTGGTACCTCATTCTCCGACCCTTGACTCGACCTAATCGGGTTACGACACGGTCATCCATCCCCCTACCGCGGCCCACGATCGCCACGTCCTCTAGAGCTCATTCTAACTATCGCGCTTTAACTCGATTAAGAAATTTTTATGGATTAGTGCTTGTTCCACTTTGTTATCCGCGAAGAAATTTTATAAAGAGAGTTTAGTAGAAATTCTTTCGATCAATCAAAGGTTTAAGTCCTCTATCCTAGTTTACACAGAAGAGCACATCCATTCCCTAATATCTTTCATACCTATTCACTCATCCTGGGGGTAGTTTCGTCTTTTTCCTCTGAGGTGTTTTTCGTAAATTTCCAAAGTCGAGTATTATTTCTTGTGTTTGGCCTGTGACCGAGTCCTCTTGGTTAGGGTGAACCGGTTAGCTACACTGCAGGGAATCCCGCGAAGAGGAGGTGAGTCACAAGGACTGCTTAAATACCAAGCTCTTCTGGATCCAATCCTAGACATGCGCACAGGGGTTACCACACCCTAACTCGGCGACTTGATCGTAGGTTTGTTTACTTAAGCATTTAAAGTCTTATGTATTCTGTTGGGGTAAACTAGTCCTAAAGTTTATCATGCTATCTACGTCCCATACCTACCCTTCTACCAGTAATAATTCATACAAAAGTCAGAAGTACTTACCTGTGCGGATTGGTGCCGGAGACTCGGGCCATGCTGTTCAAAACCAAAAAATATTTCAAAAAGGCCTACCAAAACATTTTGGGCCTTGGGCCCCCACAGCCGAGCTTTGAACCGGGCTCTGATACCAATTTTGTAACACCCCAAACCCGGCCCAAACTTTACGACCGAATTTGGTATGTCACAGAGAAAACCATTTTGAAAATCCCTTTAGCCGATTTGAGTTTTGATGAAAACATCTTCATTTTCAATTATCTTGCTAAAACCATACTTGGTTTGTTTTTAGAAAAAAAAATATTTATTAAGTCAAGTTGTTACAGGTTTCAAATGTACCCGATGGCACTTTAAAACATTTTGCGTTTGATTTGAGAAAACATGTGCACCCATTTTAATATTATTAAATAGTTTAAACAAAATATTCAAAACATGCAAAAATAATAAAAATAATCCTAGGAGGCCTTATTACAACTTGATTAAAACAAAACCAACAATAAAAATAAAATAACTAAAATCCAAGTTCATTAAATTCAAATTCCACTGCATGGCCACCTCGAGTCCAACCTGGCTCCTCAACCGCCATCTACGAGTCACCTGAAAAATGTTAAAGGAGAAGGTGAGTCACCAAGACTCAATGTGTAACCCTTCCCCAAATTAGTGCAACAACATACACAATTTATAAAAATTAACATGCACTAAATCATGCACCCAACCTAGCCATCCAAACACCTTTCTCTACCCCCGTGTGGTACCAAACCACCGGTGGTGCCAAACCACCGTGACTTATAGTCACGAAATCCGTCATATTGTGGTGCCAAACCACCGGTGGTGCTAAACCACCGGTGACCGTAGTCACAATTCGGATGATGGGGCCAACCCATCGTGTGATACCAAATCACCGGCGCCAATCCCATAATGTAAATCGTGGGGCCAACCCACTTGTGGTGCTAAGCCACCGGGGACGAGACGCTATGAGGTGCCAAACCTCTGGAGGTGCCAAACCTCTGGTGACCGTAGTCACAATATGGTACCAAACCACCGGTGTCCGCTGACACGAATATCACCGCCCCTCCTCTCATCAACCCACATCAATCAACTACATGCATATACGTAAATCATGCTAATAGGTTTATTTAGCAACATACATAGAGTTTACTGTTAGCTATAACCACATATACCAAATATGTCATGCTTCCCAAAAGCATCATAACAACAAGGACTTACCTCGGATCCTTGCTCATACCTTTTATGGTATTAAATCCCATATCTACACAAATCGATTTAGCATACACAAAATACTTAGCACATTAATTAGCTATAAAGTGTGTATGTACACACTGATTCAAACGCTAACTCTAAATCCCCAAAGAGTCAATCGGCCACCCTTGCTTTCTTGTCCCTATATTCGGCCAACCACAAGGTTAGTGCCATGGCCTATTCGGCCAAACCAAAACAATTGAAAAGGGTTCCTTGTGAACCTGAAACCTTACCCAAAACGTCTTTGAATACTAGCCACCACCCTCAAAGTGCTTCTGCTTCCCTAAATCGGCAATCATTAAGTTAATAGCCATCGGCTTAATCGAATACCAAATAAAAAATCGATCCTTACCACGTTACCCCAAAAACCGATCAATCAAAGATGATGGACTCACTTGCTCGCTTCCAAATCCCGAAGGCCCTATGACAAATCGGTTTCAACATGTGATTAGCACCCTTAACAACAATTGCCGAAACCAACTCTTACCTTTGTAAAAGTCGACAGAGAACAGAGAGGGAGGAAATAGCCATTCGGCTAATACACTTACCTACCCAAACCGATTTGGAAAACACCAAGAAGGGATCACCCCTTGCTTTGATATTCAGCCAAGGCTACACCAAATAGAAGAAAGAAATTCGGCAAGGTGGTAGGGAGTAGGTTCGGCTAGAGGAAGAAAATAATGGGAAAAATGGAGATGGGGTTTCGGTTTTGAGAAGATGAGGAAGAAAAAGAGAGGGAAAGAGGGTAGGTGTTTCGGCTAAGGGTCAAAAAGAATAAGAGAGGTAGATGGCAAATAGTATTTTCAGTTTGAGAGAGAATGAAAAGAGAAAGAGAAAAGATGGAAGATGAGAGAGTTTAGGAATCAAATGAAGGATTTTGGCACTCTCCCCCCCTAACTTGCCGTCCACTCCTATCAATCAAGGAGTTCAAATATTTGGCAATCACCTAAAATTCCTCTTGGCCAATTGTTTAAAAAAAAATTTCCAAAATAATTTGAATACTCAAATGCCTATATTTTCTCTTTGCCATCTTTTTGGAATTAATAAAAATAATATCCAATTAATATCTAAATAATATCCTCATTATCCTTATCATTAAAAAGAGTTTGAAGAGAGAAAATCTCTCCCCCTATGCCGTCCCAATTAAGAGCAAAAAAGGGGATTTCCGCGACTCGAACACAAGCTCCCCTTGCTCTCCCTGTGGTGTCAACTCCAACTCTTAAGTGGCCTTCCTTTTGCCACTTTTCCAAGGCCATTTCTGTGTCAAAAGTTCCCTCTTTTAACCTTGTAACCCCTACTTGCTAAGGCGCCCTACCTTTAAAGCTTATAAAAATATTTTCCCATTATTCCGAGCCTACTCAAGACCCCTAATTAAGCCTTACTACACCACAATTAATATCACAGCAATACAAACACAAGAAAAATAATTCAATCACAAATAACCCCACTTTTAGGATGTTACACCTATACACCAATAACGCAGTCGAGCTGCTAATATCAACGCAAACAAATCGCGAAGAATAATGATACGTTCTTTGAGCCACTAAAATCAGTATATCGTGGCAGAGCCACTAAATCAGTATTGCGTGGCATAGCCACTAATACAGTACTTCCTCCAAATACATAACCCAACCCAATGCAACATGTCGTGTCATATTAAATCAATGTATGCAGCATATCACCATCATAATTAATGAAACAGATTACACATACATCACTAGATCTACCACTAGGGATATAATGGTCATTTGATCGGTTGGGGGTAAAACGGTAATTTACACCTCGGGGGTATTCCAGTAATTTCACCCAATGAGGGCATTTTAGTAATTTCACCCATCGTGGGTATTTCGGTAATTTTACCCGCCGAGGGTATTTCGGTAATTTACCCACCAAGGGTAATTCGATAATTTACTCATCTACGGCCTTTCTAGAGTCCAACTATCGCCTCGAGCGACACAGGTTCCATTTCTGGTCAAAACAAAAATTGGGCCTAAAATCCATTTTCGGCCCAAACGGGCCTACACGCTCGTGTGGCCCAAGCAACCCATTTTTGGTCTTGGATCTATGGACTTTGCAACTGCAACAATCATCCGGTACTTACCACAGATTTTGCCCCTGTGGGCCCATTAACCCATTGGGCCCACTTAGCCTACTTCGGCTCAACAAGGCCCATTACAGCCTTAGTTCCGCGAGAGAGTTCGAGTCACTCCCAACAGTCTATCGCCAACACTATTAACTCGGTTTAACTCTACGAGAGCTCGCACACTCGAGAGCTCTCAGTTACCGATACTCCAGCTTTTCGGTATTTCAGCTTTTAGCCGATTCACAGAACATCGCGTATCAGAATAAACAGTGGTGTGAGATTACACACCTTGTTACGAGCGTAGGTTGATGCTCCCAAGATTAAGCACCTATGAAATCAACAATTCTAATCCATTAGTCTTAACCCTTGATAAGACATCTCCAAAGATTGAAATTGATTAATAAACTAGCACTACTTACCACCAAACAAGAGATCTACTGCAAGGGAAGAGTGTTCAGTCGGCTCCTTGGTTAAGCAAATCGAGTCCCTAGCAACGTTTAAACGAAGAGGAGATGTTAGCTAAACAATACCCACGGTAACAATTGAAAACAAAATAGCCTTTCAGCTTGAGAGATGTAGAATCGAGCATAGAAAAGAAACCGGCCAAGATTCGGCTAACATAGCCACTTACAACAAAATTAAATGATTCGAAAAGACTAAGAGCAAGGGAAGGAGATAGATTCGGCCTACACTTCGGCTGGCTTTGCAAGGTAAAGAGAGGAGCAACAAGAGGGTTCGGCCCTCACAACCAAGAACAAAAGGAATTCAGAATGGAAAAAGGGTATGTAGCTTCGGCCTAGACAAGGTTCGGCCAGCAAAAAGGAGAACCAACACTTCAAGAAAAACGTATTCGGCTTAAGGAGAAATTAGAAATGGAGAAGTGTAGCTACGGCTTAGAGGTAAAGAAAAGAAATGAACGGTTAGGAAGAACAGAAATAAGAAGAAGGAAGGGAAGAAATGAGAGAAAAGGCTTGCCAATTCAGTACTTCGCAGAAGAAATGAAGGAGGAAGAAGAATAAGAGCAAGGTGAATTGAGAAGAGAAAGACCCGAAATGCTAGAAAAGAATACCCAAAAGGCAAAAACTCCCAAAAGAAAACCAAAAGAAATTCGGCACACTCTCCCCTCTCCAAATCGAATATGCACACCCTAATGACCAACCTTGGCCGAAATTGCCTATCACCACTTCCCCACATTCGACCAACACTTCCACCCCCATCCATCCCTTGATTCTCTCCACCGAATCCTCCTAGAATAGCTCCCCACCTTCCGTTTGAATTATTTGACCAAGTCTCCACTCCCCCTTGAAGAGTTTGATCCAAACTCTGCTTCCTCCACTCTCAAGTCACAAAATAAAAGCCTCTATTTGCAACCTGTGGGATTCGAACCCCACTCTCCAAGCCTTCCCAATGACGCCACTGCCACTGTGCTACCAGCTCATCTTGTGTTTCTAAAACACACACAAATTTACTTAAGCCTTACAACCAACAACCCTGTCCACTAAAGGGCCAAAAACTAAAATTTTTCCCAGGCTCAGACTCGAACCTAGGCCCCTTTAAAACCCCCCAAATACCCTCATTTAACCAGCTGAGCAAGCCCAACATGCAATTAAGCAAAAATTTACAACCCCTAACTTTTTGGGCGTTACAATCAATGCCCCAAGAATGATTTTGGGAGTATGTAAATGCATAAGATTCCCCATATTTTAGTAGTGAGAAGTCTAATATTTGTTCAAGTTTATACGTGTTCAAATATTGTATACATTATTCGGATGTTGAGCATTTCTTTGATCAAATCGGGTATGGATAGTCAAAAAGCAACCAAATGATTCATACATTATCTTCAAAAAATATATATATGCTCACATACAAGAGGTTTGATAAGTTAGAGATCATCAGGTATACAAAATTTTATTTTAATGGAATATGGAGGTAAAATTTTGCCACTGAGGTGAAAATTGTCATAACGAATTGCAATCATTTATTCCAATAACAATAGGAGCACACTAAAGTCAAAGCACATAGACTTTAAATTCTTGATTGTTAAAGTAAGAGTTCAAAGTGATCAGGTATCTATCGAGTATAATGGTACAACCTCTGTGATTGTGGATCGCTTACTACGGGACTACCGCCCAAGGTTTTTATGAGCACACTGCTAATATGGGTGCAATGTCTTTTCAAGATATTCCATTTTAGTGGGAGTTTGATGGACATTGAAACCACCAAATATAATTTTCTATGCTCTAACTGAATTAAACAGTAGTATAGAGAAGTACGATCCCACAAGGATTTGGTTTCCTAATTTTCTTGTTTACGTGACTAGATTTTTGAGTCTAGGCAGATTTGTGCCCACGGCCTGTACGTGCAGAGTTGAAAAAAAATAAAAGGGGAATTTTAGTTGACAAAAAAAATATAAAATGAAATGAAAGAATAACAGAATGATAGTTGTGAAAATAAAATTAAGTAATTTAAATTAAATTGGAAAATCTAATATGTGAATGCTTAGCCTTAGCCTCGATACACTCCGAACTCGAATCGATCCTTTAAAAGTGATTTCCTTCTTCCTAATGATAAGTTGGTTATAGTGATTAAGGATGCCTCAACTGTCAATTCTTCCTTGTGTAGTTGGTTCCGATACGACCTACAAACCAACCCTTACAAATTATCTAACCACGTAACATGCGTTCGCAATTTAAGATATTGACAGCTTTACGATCTAGAAAAGCTCAACTCGAATTAACAGCCTCAACCGTGTGGGTCGTTTAAATCTGATCACTATCTCCCTTGACTGAACCCAACTAGCTTTTTCCAATTGGACACACCAATTTGTTCACGGGAATTTGAATACTGCAGACGACTTACTTGTTTGCCAAACTGTACGCCAAAACAACTCCCTCCCAACGTGCACTTTGAGCTAAAATTGCATTAACTTTAAGGGATGATCGGCTGTTTAACGTCACATCAATAATGTGCAAGCGTACACGGTCAAAGCAAGTATAGTAGACAAATATGAGTCTGTCAGATATCGATCCCACGAGGATGGTTGTCCTTTTTCTATCAATGTCAGTGCAATAAATGGATAGAAACGAGATAAATTGTGAGAGTAGGTGTCGAAGCAATAACTTGAAAATAATAAGATAAAATATTATTGTGAGAAACTGGGATCCCCAACGTGAATATTCAACAGAATGCTAAGTGCTCATAAGGTATAAAAGGATAGGTGATTGTTGATGCATTAAACTGCAATGAATATATTACCAAGCCTAACTTCTATATTTAATCTAAGACCTAAACATGCACATTAACCCACCTTCTGATGCTGGCAATGGAACACTATTAATAACAAGCGGATTAAATTCCTCTAATCCTTAAGCAACCTCCGTTGTCATACTTGTTAGCTTGAACTATCACTGCACCTTCCAGTGTCAGTGACTGCAATAACACCATGCTAAAAGAACAACATTCAAACCCAAAGATTAAACAGTACAAACAAGATTGAATAAAATAACATTTAACCCAGAAATCATGTGTACTTCCGTACAAACATGAAATAAAAAGTAATCACAAACGTTTAGAAAAGAAAAATAAAAGAAACAAGTGGAGAATACTATTCCTAGACAACTCGACTTGAATCTATCTATTCCCTCTTGTGTCACACTCAGGGCTCTTCGTCAAGAGCTAAGCTGCATCTTTTTCACGTCAGTTCACCCGTCGGAGCTGAAGCCGCCATAGCCAAAAGCTTCAAACGATAGGTTGAAGAAGATGATAAACCCAAAAAACTCTTCTCCCCCTTTTTTTCTTTTTATGCGAATATTTAAAAAAAAAATTCAAATAGCCCAAGTGTCCTTTCATCAGAATCATGCTGCCTCTGTACGTACAAGTTAGTTGTACCAGACTGGACAGCCCATACATTTTTGTTCCTATTCGGACAGCTGTCAGATGTGGCGACAGTTCTGGGTGCAATCTGAAAATACTCATGCAACAATATCAGTACCAAAACATGACAAAATGAAGGATAAATAAGCTAAGATCCACTAAGTTATAAAATGTAAATTACTAAACTGAAAATGCTAAAATATGTGCTAAAGATAACTAAATGGGAACAAATTAACCAATAAGTAGGGAGAAAACATATGTTCTTTCTAGTACTATCACACCCCCAAACTTGATTTTTTACTTGTCCTCAAGTAAAAAAGAATCTGGCAAGGCTACACAAGAATTCACTAAGGCAAATGATCATTCTAGAAACTTGAATCACCTAAAATCCCAATAAATGATTCACATTCAGATGATAGAATGTTGCATCGAAAATACATAAGTATGAATGAATAAGATTGCATCTTCATCAAAACCAGTATCATGCTTCAAATCCTAAATTGTATCTACCAATACAACATTTATTTTACAATATATGTCTCTTTTTGTTTTTTCTTTTTCTTTGTGTGAACAAGGGATATCATTGAATTACTGTACCCTTGTTCCTGAGAAGTAACGATGGAGTGCAACAAACCCCCAGGGAGTACGTAATTGCGCCGACACACACTCGTGCAACGACAACCTTTGGCCAGATTCATTTTTCTAACGCTTGCATTGGAGTGTTCTCTCTTTAACATTTCACAATACACCCACTTTGGAGTGTCTCTTATTCATAACTATATATATATATATATATATAAGTAGCTGTAAAAGGCAGATTCATTCAAGATTCAAGGAATGCTACTAGTTATCCATTACTAATGCAACCTAAATCATTCATCAAAGAATTGAAGATACAACATTCAGTCAAATTTATCTGACTCATTCATTGATAGTTCACATGATTCAAGAATTAAGCATCGAATGTAACAATAATTTTCAAACACATTTACATAAACCACAAATAAACCTTGCATGCTTTATTAATATTAAAAAATTATAATTTGAAATGTGGGTATATTTCTAAACCTCATATGCATTCCCCCAAACCTAAAGTTTGCATTGTTCCCAATGCACTAACATTAAAATGCGATGACAATAACAATGCAACAACAATGTTCACTAACAAAACGAAAATTACAACTACATGTAATGCATGAATACTGCAGCTAAAACTTAAAATAAACTAACTCAATTTTCCTCGGCCATTAATGTGGTTGCACGATGTTTCTTCTTCCTCCTCTTTTTCTCCTCCTACTTGCATTTTTTATCTTTGGAGCGTTTTCTCTTCTCTTTTTTTGGGCTTCACATGGTCCTCAGATCGCTCCTTAGTTTCCAGCACTGCCCCGGCATCATCGACTGCTTCTTGTGTAGGTGGGGTCACCTTGAGTGGTCTATTATAGATCACTATAGCCAATGAATTGTGGTGCTCCTCACTTGTTACCTCTGCAGCTTCTGTATGTCTAGCTCCATCTCACTCCAGATTTTCATTAATTGCATCCACAAACTTGGATGCATTAATAATGTTTTGAACAAATTCTTTCTCAACAGCTAGTGTCGCAGTACTTTCTTCCTTGGCCTTAATGTTCACAACTTCAACACGGACATCTTCCTCTTCCACAACAACTTCCTCTTTAACAGCAGATGCTTCTTGAGCAGCAATTACGTCACCATTGATTAGGCTATCAATCTTTCGCATGCACTCCTCAACATCCCTTGAGTCCTCATCTTTTTCAACATTAGAGACATGCACAATGGGAGGGGATTCCATCGATCTATTTCGGTCCCCTAGGTCATCTTCCTCAGAGGAGCGTAGATACTCTTAGATGATCGGTGGGAACACTGGAAATTCTAAGAGTGGGGTCGAGCTTAACTGACGTAATGTGGCTACAATAGAATTGTTACAGGCCCTGGTATAAGTGTAGAACAAATTTTGTGATCTGTCCATATCCTCTATTGTAGCAACAAGCCTGATCTACTTAGTGCTGGTGGAATTGGCCAACTTCTCGATATCCTTCATTTTTGCGCAGCAATGATGTCTCTGCAGTCAAGTTTGTTCCCTTGCTTTCAGCTTTGGTTTTGCCTTTCCTTGTCTTGCTAGTCTCTGCCTCCTTCATAGTCGGCGTATCTTTGCCACGAGTCATTCTTTCAATAGAGGCTTCATTAATCAGGCCCTTATTTTCTAGGACCTCTTCATCATTACAGGGCACGATCCCTTTTTGCTAGCACAGTAGCATTACCAACGACAGGAAAACCAAAATTCTAGTTTGCCTTGCGGCGCAATTAGCAATATCCTGATTGAGTATTGCACCCACATCAATCTTTCTGCCCTTGACAATTGAATGTATCAGGCACATTCTATCGAGGTTGACTGTGGTACTGTGAGTAGAGGGCAGTAGCCTGCAGTTGACAAAATGAAACCAGATTTTGCTTTACAGTGTCAGGAAGCGACGATGCATCATATAATTCTTTTGATGTGAACCCGTCCACAGTGCTCCTTCGACACATAAATCCTTTACCAACAGGTCCCTTTGTTGTCTATGATATCCTCAATAAACTTGGAGTGTTCATCGACATTCACTTTAGTGTTGTACAGCTTATTAATTCTTGTAGCATCCCATGGATTAAACCTTCCCGAACAAAGATAAACTCCAACTCATGGTCATAAAGGTTAGCGTAAAACTCACATACCAATGAAGGAGAATAGCTTCCAGGATGCATGCAGAAAGTCTCCCACTTCAACTTAGAGATGGTTCTAGAGACTTGTTTGCCCAAGTCTTGCTGTTGCGAAAGGAGAATGCCCTGTTCTGGGTGGAAGTTTTGCTTTAAAATGTTGTTTTGAAATCGATCTTTGGCTGATTTTGTTAAAAATATTATCGGTTCCTTTTTGTCCATTGGCATGGAGGATCTCGACTCATGAATTGCAGTTGCAAAGGATGAGTGTTCTTCAACAGGCTTGGTGACTTTCTTGACTGATCTTTTCGTTCTTGCCATATTTTGTTTGTTTTATTGAGTGAAGATGGTTTAAAGGTGTAAAGGTACGAACTTGGGGAAGCGAAAGTGAAAAAAAAATGGCTGCTTGGGTGTTTTACAGTCGGCACAGTGAAAAGGGGTTTATAGTGAGTGAAAGAATAAGATGGAAAGGCGTGATTTTTCTGAAGGGAAATAAAGCTAGCAGGAATAATTACGTTCAATGAGAATTGTGCCCGCTTAGATAGATCAGACAACTAGGTGACTTTTGATAAAACGGTGGGATCTAAAATTTCTGATCTGCCCTTATTCTTGCTGAGTCAAAAGTGACAGTACAATAGTACGAACTGCGTTGACAATAAAGCCCAAGTGCGTCGACAATGGTACATAATTATTCTGCAAAAATAGAAATAAAAAACGAACTTGAACAAAAAAAAAGAAAAGAAAATTATAGAATAAATTTAATAAGAATTAATATTTTTTGACCAATTTAATGGTCTCTGCCTGCTTGTGATCAATATTCCCAAGATAATGTTTCAATTGTTGGCCATTCATTTTGAGTTGGTATCCATCATTTAAATCTCTGATTGTGACTGCACCATGAGGAAATACTTCGACAACTTCGAAAGGTCCATACCAACGAGAACACAATTTACCCGGGTACAGTTTCAGTCTAGAATTTAATAATAAAACTTGCTGACCTGCAGTAAATTGTCACTGCAAAATAATTCTATCATGCCATCGTTTGGTCTTTTCTTTGTAAATTGTAGCGTTTTCATAGGCATTTCGCCTGATCTCCTCTAGTTTGGTGATAACCAGTAGCCTTTTCTTTCCATTAGTTTCATAGTCCATGTTCACTTGCTTAATTGCCCATATTGCTTTGTGTTCCAGTTTAACTGGCAAGTGACATGCTTTCCCAAAAAACAATTGATACAGTGACATCCCTAATGGAGTTTTGTATGCTGTCTGCAATGCCCATAAAGTGTCATCCAGTCTGGAAGACCAATCTTTCCTTGAAGGGTTCACAACCTTCTCAAGAATGTTTTTAATTTTTCGATTCAATACTTCAACTTGTCCATTAGTTTGCGGATGATAAGTGGTAGCCATTCTATGATTAACTTCATATCTCTTCGGTGCGGCTGCCACTTGGTTGCAATGAAAGTGTGTACCTTGATCACTAATCAATGCCTTTTGTGTGCCAAAGTGGGTGAGTATATGCTTGTGAAAAAAATTAAGCACTGTCTTTGCATTATCCTTTGGGACTGTAACAACTTCAACCCACTTCGAGACGTAGTCAACAACTACTAATATATAAAGATTTCCAAATGAACTTAGAAATGGTCTGACTGTTGATTTCAGAGTTTTAAATTTATAATGATCGAACCTGGAACTAACTATAACAACGATTGAGGCAAGTGCACCTATCGAACAGTAGTATAGCTTAGGCAAGACCGGATTGTTGAACCCAAAGGAACCAAAAGTACTAATACTAACTTTCTTTTTATTATCTAGCCTAAAATAAGTGAAGTTGTTATTTAATCTAAATTTAATTAACTACTGTCAAGACGCAAAGACAAAAATAATGAATTGGGGAAATACTCGTTGGAAAAACTCGGTTGATTAAGACGATACCCTTAGGAAGAATCCACCTAGACTTCACTTTTTATCTAACTCAAACTGCACAATTTATTCACTTGACTTGATCCGTAAGACTCCTAATGTATATTAAACCCTCTCTCGAAGTGAATAACGCCTAACCCTAGGTTGATTAATTGAAATCTCTTTCTAATTAAAACCCCTAGAATTGCATTAACTCGATCTATGGACTCCCATATTAGGCTTCACCCTAATCCGGCAAAATCTCGTCACCCTATCTCTAGGCGCGCGATCAACTCCGCTTTAGTTGTGCTAGATCTACTCTTAAGCGAGGACTTTTGCTCCTCCACCTAAGCACATCAAACTTGAATCAATATCCCGGAAATATCAACACAAGAATTAAGAACACATAATTAAGAACAAATCAAGTATTTATCATATAGTTCAAATAAACGATAACAAGATTCATCTAAGTTTCATCCCCTTCGTATCTCAAGGGTTTAGCTCATAATAATAAAAGAAAACATCTCGTAAGAAAAGATAAAACAAAACATAAGAAATCCCTAAAACCCCTGAAGGAATTGAAGGAGAGATCCGCCGCCTTGAGTAGAATTCCGCTTCGGAGATGGATCAACTGGCTATCTTCGAGTGTTTCCCACCAATCTGACCTTTTCGGCTCGGCTCCTTGGCCTAGCTCACCGCCCCCTTCTAGATTATACTTAGGGTGTTTATATAGGCTTTTGAAGTAGGTTTCTTTGCCCCTAAGTATCCTTTTCCGAGTGAAATTACTCTTCTCCACGACAGGGACACGGCAATGGCACACGCCCGTGTGAATCGTCTTTAGGCCGTGTTCAGACTTTTAATGAGGTGACACGCCCGTTTAAATCGTGATCAGGCCGTGTTCTAGTCTATCAAGGAGACACGGCCGTGTTGGCTCAAGTCAGGCCGTGTCGATTTTCACTTTGGCCCAATTTGGTCCGTTTTGAGCCCGTTTCTTGTTCTTTCCATCCTCCGGCGCTTTCCTGAGTATAAAACATGAAAAGAAATGATTAAGAGCACCTTTTTACATAAATCAAGGGCTAAATCATCCAAAAGCATGCTAAATGTGGGATTAAAATATGTTACTTTTACGGTTTATCACATACCCCCACACTTAAGCTTTTGCTTGTCCTCAAGCAAAATTCTCAACTTACAATTAAAATGAACTTTCCATGATTCAATATTCCTATCAACAATGTCTCATCATAATTCATAGATAATTTATACATGGATAATTTAACTCAAAGAGTCCTAAAGATTCAAACAATATAAGTCATACATTTGTAGCACAAAACATAGGTGTTTCCCCTCATCTAAATAATTACCTCTGATCCAAAACCTACAAGGATTGACATCCGCACAAAAGATTCACTCAAATCACTCGAAGCATTTAAAGTTCAGAATTAAGCACTCAAATGTCAAACCTGAAAAGTTAATCCCATAGGCTTGCATGAAAATCAAATCTCCACCACTGTAATATGAGATGATGCACAAATCAAAAGGTCTTTGAAAGGGTTGTAACGGGGCTTGGGTTAAAGGTGTGGATAAAGGCTGAATTAGAGGGTTAGAATCGAGATCGACCTGAAAAATTACCTAACTAGAAACAACGAACTGAAAAATAAATAATTACATGGATTGAAACTTTGAAACTAATAATACAAGCTTCTTCTTCAATAAATAGACTTTAACTGTACAAGCTCGCTTTTCATCATACTAATACTGAATATACTTCGATGCTTTTTTTTAAGAACAAGTAATAATAAAGAACTTTAACAACTAAAATAAAGAACATAGTTAGGCAACTGGTCAAATCAAATCTCGACAAAAAGGGTAGTCAAGAAGAATGGTGATAAAAAATACAAAGGGTTTTGGGTTAATATTAGTGGGTGAGTCAATAAAAAGGGTTGTTAGGATCTAAAGGGGTTTACTAGGGGTTAATTATGAAGGTAGGCTTTTTATGGATTAAGTGGGTTAAATCCTAGGTGCCTTTATCATTTCTGTATATCAAATCAAAGATGTGGTCTCAACATGTATAATTGATGCAAGTTCTAGAATAACAAATCAATGTTGACACACTCATAATCAAAAAGTGAGCATGAAAAAGAATATATGCTCTTATAAGGCTCAAAATCTCACAAATATTATGGGTATTTTGAAGTCAACCTCGTAAATTTCAAACTTCAAAGTAATATTCAAATTCAGGTACACAACCTAGAAAAAAATTTAATTTTCTGAAAAATAGACTTATCATGCTTGATTCTCTAGTATCTTAAAGTATAAATCATCAATGCACAATTAACTATGATTTAATCTAAAACATATCAATAAAGATCATAAATCATCATAAATTTCATCCTAATTAGTAATATGAGAAAATTACTTAAAAACAAAGCATAATTCAGGGATTTGAGAACAATGCAGAAAGTTTGGCACCTAATTTCAGGATTTTGAGAATAATGAAAAAAATTAGGCACCTTTTTAGGTTGTTCACCCCCCCCACACTTAAGATGTACATTGCCCTCAATGTACAAAGATATATATATATATATATATATAGACAATTAAGTATAAATTGAAAAGATATGGAGAGAGGTGAAACTCCCTGAATTATGGATGAAATCCTTGAATTGGAGGTGAAAGATAAGTTGGAGGGGTCGTTCTTGATGACGATCCTGCGCTAGATGAAGAAATTGGGTAGCTCATGGAGGATCAGCCAGGATATTATAATAATAATTAAAACTATACTAATTAAATAATTAAAGAAAAGCAAGAAAATTGAACTAAAATTAAAAGAAAAGATAAATGGACCGTAGACTTATCATGCTTGATTCTCTAGTATCTTAGAATTTAATTATCAATGCACAATTATCAATGACTTAATCTAAAACATATCAATAAAAATCATAAATCAGGGGAATTTCATTCTAATTATAATATGAGAAACTTACTTAAGAAACAAGACATAATTCAGGGATTTGAGAATAATGCAAAATGTTTGGCACCTAATTTCATGAATTTGAGAATAATGAAAAAAGTTAGGCACCTTTTTAGGTTGTTCACCCCCCACACTTAAGATGTACATTGCCCTCAATGTACAAAGATATATATATATATAGACAATTAAGTATAAATTGAAAAGATATGGAGAGAGGTGAAACTCCCTGAATTATGGATGAAATCCTTGAATTGGAGGTGAAAGATAAGTTGGAGGGGTCGTTCTTGATGACGATCCTGCGCTAGATGAAGAAATTGGGTAGCTCATGGAGGATCAGCCAGGATATAATAATAATTAAAACTATACTAATTAAATAATTAAAGAAAAGCAAGAAAAGTGAACTAAAATTAAAAGGAAAGATAAATGGACCGTAGACTTATCATGCTTGATTCTCTAGTATCTTAGAATTTAATTATCAATGCACAATTATCAATGACTTAATCTAAAACATATCAATAAAAATCATAAATCAGGGGAATTTCATTCTAATTATAATATGAGAAACTTACTTAAGAAACAAGACATAATTCAGGGATTTGAGAATAATGCAAAATGTTTGGCACCTTATTTCAGGAATTTGAGAATAATGAAAAAAGTTGGCACCTTTTTAGGTTGTTCACCCCCCCACACTTAAGATGTACATTGCCCTCAATGTACAAAGATATATATATATATATATAGACAATTAAGTATAAATTGAAAAGATATGGAGAGAGGTGAAACTCCCTGAATTATGGATGAAATCCTTGAATTGGAGGTGAAAGATAAGTTGGAGGGGTCGTTCTTGATGACAATCCTGGGCTAGATGAAGAAATTGGGTAGCTCATGGAGGATTAGCCAGGATATAATAATAATAATTAAAACTATACTAATTAAATAATTAAAGAAAAGCAAGAAAAGTGAACTAAAATTAAAAGAAAAGATAAATGGACCGTAGAGTCCTTATTGTTGGGTGTGATTTCTAAGGCTGTGGATATGGTGGTGGTCGTGGTGTGATTCCCAAGCAGCCTGAAGAATCTAAAACCAAGAAACTAAAATAAAATAAGTTAAATTAAGCAGAAGAGAAGTAAAGATAAGGAAATTGAAGCAAAAGAGAAAAACAAAATAAAAACTAAATGGCCTCAAATATCCTTGGCTCGTCGAATGATTGAAGCGGCCGGCATGAACTTATATAGATCGGTCTCCCTCTGAGAGACTATGCTTGATTCCTTCCGCTTCTTCGGCATTTGGTGTAGCTCAAGGGTTTTGGGAATGTATTGGAGAAGAAAAGTAGGGGAAGGTCTGAATAATGAGATAGAATAAAGGGGATGGGGAGTAGGAAAGTGAGTAAGGGAAGAGATGGGAGGGGGTTTAAATAGATTTTCAGGCCTGGTGCAATCCCACGCCCGTGTACCATGGGCGTGTTGATTCACACAGCCGCCTCGCACGGTCGTGTTATGCATCGTATCTTTTCTCCCACGCCCATGTTCTGGTTGCCACGCCCGTGTGTAAACTACCAGTGTCGACCACGGCCGCATCGCACGGCCGTGTTGAGAGTCGTTCATGTCTCCCACGCCCATTTTACAGATTTCCATGCCCATTGGTGATAAGTCAGTGTCGTCCACGATCGCGTCGTACAGCCGTGGCGTTTTGTCGGTGCCCGTGGGGTGGTGGTTGGAGTCCGTGACTCTAAAAATTTGATTCTTTCTGACTTGTACCTCTTCTGCCATTGTCAGTACGGAGATTCTGTACCTCCACACGGCCACGGCCACGGCTGTGTGCAAGGCTGTGTGGGCTGGAAATTGGCCTTTGGTTAGTTTATAGTTAGTTGCTAAAAAGAAAGAATAAAAGTAAAAGAAGAATTAAAAATGTAAAAATTTATGGGGTTAGTGCTCGGGTTACCTCTCGAGAAGCGCTCGTTTATAGTCTTAAGCTAGACTTTACCTCTCATTCGTATGGTCATGGTGGTTTGAGGAGGTGAAAATCCTTTCTCATGCGATCAATTCGATTGTGGATATAAAGTTTAAGTCGAGTAGTGTTTACCTTAGAAGTGCTAAATTTAGGATTAGTTACCTCGACTGTTCCATCTGGGAAGATTTTGAGTACCTGATCTCCTATCTTAAGCTGGGTTGTCCCAACGTCAAGTTTGTCGTGGAGTTGCCTCGTATTTGCTTCATGTATTTTTAATTTCTCTTTGAAGTGTGTCTTCCACTCGTCTAGTCCTTCAGTCTGTAGCCTTCGTTCCTCATGCATTTCTTCTTTATTGACACGAGGTCTAGGATCTGGCATCTGCGAAAGAGCTTCAAGAAACGGCAAGTTAATAAGAAACTTCTTTGGAGGTTTAAGAAATTTACCGAATTGTTCCTCTGTGTGGTCTTTCTTTATCGCATTGGGGTATGGCATATGAGCTTGGTACTCTGTAATTACCGGGTTTGGTAAATCATGGCTTACCTCAACCTTACCTTCACTTACTACAGGCTCTTGCCTTGGGTCAGATTCCACTAACCTTTCACTGTCATGAGCTGTTACGGCTTGAATTTACTCTTTTGGGTTAGTTTCAGTATTTCTTGGTAGACGCCCTTGCGGTCGTTCAGAAATTAACTTTGCAAGTTGTCCAACTGACTTAGAAAGTTCCCCAACTTGGTTCTCGATCCCTTTGATCGATGCTTGTTGGTTATTAAGCGTTGTCTCAGTTTTTTGGAGATGGGTATCTGTGGCTGCCATGAATTTTGTCAGCATCTCCTCGAGGTTCGACTCCTCTTCCTGTTGGTAAGGTGGTTGTTGAAAATTTGAAGGAAGTTCCGGTCCTTGGCTACTTTGATCATCCCACGAGAAATTAGGATGGTACCTCCAACCTGCATTATAAGTGTCACTATAAAAATTATTTTGAGGTCTAGAATAGTTACCCATATAGTGGACTTGTTCGTTCTCTATGCCATATCCGTAGGGTGGGTACTCAAGATTCGCCACGCCTCCGCTTGTTTCGTACTACATAACTGGATGTATTTGCGAAGAACACAAATCATCAAACTTTTTATTTAACATCTCTAACTGGTTTGATAGACTGGTTATTGGGTCGAGGTTGTAGATATCGGCTGCTTTTGTTGGCTTTGTCCTCATAACTTGCCACTGATAGTTATTCAGTGCCATCTCCTCTATCTGCCAACATCAAATAAAAGAAAATTTAGCAAAGTAAAATAATAATAATAATAATAATAATGGCTAAAGTAATAAAAATTGAGTTTTCTTAATATTTTAGTTCCCCGGCAACGGCGCCACAAACTTGTTCACTGTGATTTCAGAGTTTTAAATTTATAATGATCGAACCTGGAACTATCTATAACAACGATTGAGGCAAGTGCACCTATCGAACAGTAGTATAGCTTAGGCAAGACCGGATTGTCGAACCCAAAGGAACCAAAAGTACTAATACTAACTTTCTTTTTATTATCTAGCCTAAAATAAGTGAATTTGTTATTTAATCTAAATTTAATTAACTACTAAGCTAAAGACGCAAAGAAAAAAATAATGAATTGGGGAAATACTATTGGAAAAACTCAGTTGATTAAGATGATACCCTTAGGAAGAATCCACCTAGACTTCACTTGTTATCTAACTCTGAACCAGACGATTTATTCACTTGACTTGATCCGTAAGACTCTCTAATGTATATTAAACCCTCTCTCGAAGCGAATAACATCTAACCCTAGGTTGATTAATTGAAATCTCTTTCTAATTAAAACCCCTAGAATTGCATTAACTCGATCTATGGACTCCCATATTAGATTTCACCCTAATCCGGCAAAATCTCGTCACCCTATCTCTAGGCACGCGATCAACTCCGCTTAGTTATGCTAGATCTACTCTTAAGCAGGGACTTTTGCTCCTCCACCTAAGCACATCAAACTTTAATCAATATCCTGGAAATATCAACACAAGAATTAAGAACACATAATTAAGAACAAATCAAGTATTTATCATATAGTTCAGCAAATGATAACAAGATTCATCTAAGTTTCATCCCCTTCAGGTATCTGAAGGGTTTAGTTCATAATAATAAAAGAAAACATCTCAGAAGAAAAGATAAAAAAAAACATAAGAAATTTCTAAAACCCCTGAAGGAATTGAAGGAGAGATCCGCCGTCTTGAGTAGAATTCCGGCTTCTTGAGATGGATCAACTGGCTATCTTCGAGTGTTTCCCACCAATCTAACCTTTTTGGCTCGGCTCCTTGGCCTAGCTCACCGCCCCCTTCTAGGTTATACTTAGGGTGTTTATATAGGCTTTTGAAGTAGGTTTCTTTTCCCCTAGGTATCCTTTTCCGAGTGAAATTGCTCTTCTCCACGACAGGGACACAGTCATGGCACATGCCCGTGTGAATCGTCTTTAGGCCGTGTTCGGACTTTTAATGAGGTGACACGCCCGTGTAAATCGTGATTAGGCCGTGTTCTAGTCTATCAAGAAGACACGGCCGTGTTGGCTCTAGTCCAGGTCGTGTCGATTTTCACTTTGGCCCAATTTGGTCTGTTTTGAGCCCGTTTCTCGTTCTTTCCATCCTCCGGTGCTTTCCTGAGTATAAAACATGAAAAGAAACGATTAAGAGCACCTTTTACATAAATCAAGGGCTAAATCATCCAAAAGTATGCTAAATGTGGGATTAAAATATGTTACTTTTACGGTTTATCATGGTCCCATAAAATCTATACCCTAAACATCAAACAATTCAACCTCCATAATTGGCTACTACAATATTTCATTGTGTCGGGATATAGAACCAGTGCGCTGACACCTATCGCATTGATTCACTAAATTGTGGGCATCTTTGAATAATGAAGGCCAGTAGAATCCTGATTGGAGAACCTTAGTAGCAATTCGCATGCCACCAAAATAACCTCCATAAGGGGCATCATGACAGTGCTTTAGTATTGAAAGCATCTCCTCTTTCGAAATACAATGCCGAATAATGTTGTCATTGCATACCTTGAATAAATACAGCTCGTTCCAATGATACTTCACTATTTCACGTAGAAATCTTTCTTTTTTATGGCCTGTGACACCCAATGGTAGTTTTCCACACACTAGATAATTAAACAAATCTGAATACCAATGGGTTGCATCTACAGCAAATAACTTCTCATCTGGGAATGCGTCGACAATTTGAAGTATGTTTCCATCTTTGCTGCCAACTTTAAATCGAGATAGATGATCTGCAACTTGTGTAACACCCCAAACTCGGCCCAAACACCACGACCGTATCTGGCATGTCACTAAGAAGAATCTATAAACCCATTACGTACTTAAGAGGGAATTCAGATAACTTCTTCGGTTGTGTTTACGAGTTTAGTGATTATTTAGAAAACTTAGTGATCGTATGTCAACCTAGTTTAGTTTGCCAACTTTCAAAATCAAGTGACTTTCTAACCCATGTTATCCGTTTAAGTTATAAAGGTTTTGTCACAAAAGATAATAATTTAATTATCGATTTAAGTTATATGAAAACTTCATTTCCTTTGTGTTTTCTTTTTAAAACATGTTGTTACTTCAATTGCTCGCTTAACTTGAGTGCCTAAAACGTAAAATAAAAGAACCCAAATTTAAAACCCAAATAACGGTGGCCTTATTACAAATATGAAAACCAAACCACTTATTAAAAGTAAGTTCTTTCTCAAAACGAGATAAAATCATGCATGGCCACCTCGTGCTCCTCTCCACCCGGTCCGTTGCACTATGTGCTACCCGAAAAGATGTTAAACAACGGGTGAGTCATAAGACTCGAGCAGCAACACTCATGCACCATCAAACCCGTGCCCTAGCCCCACGCAATGCAGTATCGAATATCGCATACACGTAAAATGATCCGAACCCAACCCAACCTAGATTTCCATCCGCTACACACCTCCCTTACCTACCAATCACACCAATGGGGATTTCTACAATCAACCCTCACCGCTACACACCATCGATGGCGCCATGCCGCGCTTAGCTACTCATCGTCGAATCGTGACATAGTCACGAGAATGATCGTGGCGAGCCACTACAATGAATCGTGGCGAGCCACCGTAACGCTTCCTTTCATTTAATAACATCAGCCCGACCCCATGCAACCATAATAATTTTAATGCACAGATACAACAGGTTTCGGCATGCATGTATAGGATGCTCATAACGAATATCATATCATCTCATCATAACCATTTATTTAATATAACAGAAATCACTAACTTTGATGTCTCGCCTTTACCCTCCAAGGGTATCTCAATAGCTACCGAGTTTTGGCATTTAACAGAGTATATTAACATATTAACACATCATTATAGACGGTGTGAGGAGTTACACACCTGATTACGCACAACACTATACTATCGATGTCAACGCTCTCCTAGCTGAAATCATGACTATCTCGACCACTATTCACCCCGATCCCGCCCACAACCTGGTGGCCAATCACGAACAAAATTACACCGCTGCTTTCTTAAACTTAGGATCAAACCCGAAGGTTTGCTTCCCCCCAATCTGCGTATTTCTTGCATCCATCAAAAGCCTCGGTCAAAAACTCACTACGAAAGATATGATTTGAGTAACCACCCAATAAGGTTAAACGACAGATAGAAGATAAATCGAATTAATAGAACGAGTCGGATGAATCTTCTTACCTAAGTCAATTGAATCCCAAGATTAGCAAACTTGGATTTAAAACATTGATTGCACACCTACACAAATACCAAATAAGATTCGGCTAAAAGAGAATGGGTTAAAGGAGGTGGCCTTTCGGCCAAACAGGGTATATGAGCCCTCCTTTCACCATTCGGCCAAACTACCAACATCATCTACTCACATCCGATTATCCCTAAGTTTTGGCACAAGCAGTCAAAGCAGAGAAGATTTGGCTACAAGGGAAGAAAAATGAGAACCAAGTCCAAAGAGAGATTTAGAACCCGATTCGTCCTAGAGGGAAAAGAAAAGAATAGAGAAAAGAGAGAAAGAAATTAACGAAGAACTTACCAGACTCTGAGATGAGAATTCGGCTATGGTGAATAATTCAGGAAAAGAACACAAAAGAAGTGATGCTAAGGCTTAGAGGTTTCGGCCAAGAGGGAAAATGATGGTGTGGGTTCGGCTTTTAGTGAGTTGAAGAAGAATCAAGAACAAGATGATGAAAGTCAAAAGAATTCGGCAAGAGGGGAGTTCAGGTAAGGAGAAAGAAGAAATAGGAAGGGGAAGAGAAGAACAAAGTTTCAGTTTTTGAGAATGAATGGAAAATAGAATGAAAGAATTATGCCCTAATGGTCTCCCTAATTTCGGCTAAAAGTCATAAAGGAAGAAGAGAGTGGGAGTTGACTAGGTGATTTTCGGAAAAAAGAGAGAATAAGAGTAGCTACCACCAAGTTTCGGTACCTCCCCCCTTATGCCCAAAACCGAATGCTCCCCTCCTCTCACACTCCACAAGATTTCGGCTAGCACTCCCCCACTATGCTGTCCCTTCAATCCCTCCTTACTTCCCTCTCTTCCACTCATTCAAACCAATTTGAATGATTCAAACTCCTTAAATTTCTCTCCACCAATCGTTTGAAACACTTGACCAAGTCTTACCTCACTACTCCAGAGTTTGATTGTCATGCAACCACCTTCCTAGCCTGAGCCCAAAAATAATATTCCCTTGCCGCTTGAGTGATTCGAACCTTCTCCCTCTCAACTCCTTGTGACGCCATTTCCTTGCATGCTAAGTGTCGTCCCCTTGCCACTCTTCCACTGCATTACCTTGTGATACAAAACGTAACTAAAACCCCTAATGTCTTGCTCCTAATTGGCTATCCTCTAAAAAGTGCCAAACTAAAATTTCACCAAGGCTTCAGCTTAACCCCGAGCCTCCCCGAGGCCCCCAAACACAACCAAACAACAAGCATAACATATCGATACGCAGAAAACATAAAAGATGCAAAGCCCCTAAATCTCGGATGTTACAGTTCTACCCCCTTAAAGAAATTTCGGCCGCGAAATTTACCTGATCAAAAGAGATGCGGGTACTGCTGTCGCATAACATCCTCTGGCTCCCATGTCGCTTCCTCTGCACCGTGGTTTTGCCACAAAACTTTGACCAAAGGAACTGAGTTCCTTCTCAACACCTTTACGTCTCGATCCAAGATCTGCACTGGCTCTTCCTCAAAGGACAAGTCTGATCTTACCTCAATCTCTTCCACTGGCACAATGTGCGATGGATCAGAACGATAGCATCTTAGCATCGAAACATGGAACACGTCATGTATCTGTTTCAACTTTGGAGGTAACTCTAGTTGATACGCCACCGGTCCAACTCGTCTCAAAACCCGATAAGGCCCGATAAACCTAGGACTTAATTTGCCTTTACGACCAAACCTCATCACCTTTTTCCACGGTGAAACTTTAAGAAAGACTTGATCACCTACTACAAATTCCAACTCCTTTCGCTTCAGATCCGCATAAGACTTCTACCGTTCGAACGCTTCCTTTAACCGAGCCCGAATTAACTTAACTTTCTCCTCTGTCTCTGAAACCAGTTCTGGACCCAACATCTGACGCTCACCCAACTCTGTCCATCAAGTAGGAGTACGACACCTTCATCCATACAGTGCTTCATAGGGCGCCATCTGAATACTAGATTGGTAGTCATTTGTCAGTGGCGAATTCTGCCAAAGGTAAATACTCCTCCCAACTACCCCTGAAATCAATGACACAACCTCTTAACATATCCTCCAAGATTTGAATTACTCTCTCAGACTGACCATCAGTCTGCGGATGAAAAGCGGTGCTGAAGTCTAGCCTTGTCCCCAATGCTTGATGCAATGCCCTCCAAAAACGTGACGTAAACCTAGGGTCTCTATCCGATATGATCGACACTGGTACCCCATGCAGTCTCACAACCTCTGCCACATACAGCTTAGCCAACCTTTGCAGAGAATAGTCGACACGAGCAGGTATGAAATGGGTGGACTTCGTCAGCCGATCAACAATCACCCAAATCGAATCTTTCTTAGTGTGCGTAAGAGGTAGCCCACTAACAAAATCCATCGTGATTCTTTCCCACTTCCACTGCAGAATCTTCACCGGCTGCAACAATCCCGAAGGCAACTGATGTTCTGCTTTTACCTGCTGACACGTCAAACATTTACTCACGAATTCGGTTACCTCTCGCTTCAAACCTGGCCACCAAAACTGCTCTCGTAAATCTCGATACATTTTACTCCCTCTAGGATGCATAGTGTATGGGCTACTATACGCCTCCTGAAGAATCATCTGTCTTAACTCTTCATCCCTCGGCATACAAACTCTCTTACTGAAACACAGAACCCCATCATATTTTAAACTATAATCCTCTCCTTCACCATTCTACACTTGCCGGAGTCGAGCACTCAGAACATCGTCTAACAACTGTTTCTCTTTAATCTGGCTTGTCCACATCGATTTCACTTGGAGTTCTGCTAACAAGCTGCCATCCTCATACAGGCTGAGATGAGAGAACATTGCTCTCAAATCCGTTATCACCTTCCGACTCAGCGCATCTGCCACCACATTAGCCTTACCCATATGATATTCGATCGAACAGATCATCGATTCTCGGCAGCGGGTACTTGTTCTTTATTGTCAACTTATTCAGCTGGCAGTAGTCAATGCACATCCGCATGGACCCGTCCTTCTTCTTCACAAACAGGACCAGCGCTCCCCATGGAGACACACTCGGTCGGATGAAACCACGGTCCAATAGTTCCTGGATCTGAGCTTTGAGTTCTACCAGCTCCTTCGGCGCCATTCTATAAGGGGCGATGAACACCAGAGCCGTTCTTGGAAGTAGCTCAATTCCAAACTCCACTTCACGATTCGGAGGTAACCCTGGCAGCTCCTCAGGAAAGACATCCACGAAATCCTTTACTGTTCTAATCTCATTAACAGTCACTTCCTTTGCGTCCAATGCACTAATAAAAGCTAGGAATGTATTGCATCCTTTCCGAATCATCTTAACAGCCTTCAACGCAAAAACCACGTTGGACAAATAATTCCTTCTTTCCCCTATCACAATCACTTCTTCGCTTCCCTGTACTCAACACCATGCGCTTAGTCTCGCAATCCAAATTTTAGCACGATGTTTAACCAACCAATCCATCCCGTGATGAGATCAAACTCTCCAAATGGTAATTCCATTAAGTCTCCACGAAACACACTCCTTGAGTCTCTAGAGGCACATTCCTAAATAGTTTGTCCACTATCATGGATTGTCCTAGCGGGCTAACCACGGTCATCTTCCTAGCGCTTATTTCATTCTATACATAAAGTCTCGAATCATCGAGCATGCAACATAAGAGTGGGTTGATCCAATATCAATCAAAGCAAGAAATGGATTATCACGATAAGAAACGTGCTGTTATAACATCCGGTGCATCACTATCCTCCCGCCGACGAGTTGTATAAACTAGGCCCGACTGTCCTGCGTCTACATTATCAAGACCCCTACCGTGTGCTCCACGACCCCGACCGAACCCATTTCCTCCTCCGATCGGGCCACGACCCTCGGTAATGACCGACCACCCCTCCTAAATCGATCAAAACCCCGTCCAATCGATCACTGATCCACACATGTGGGATGTCTTTTACCATATGATCCATAGATCCACACTGAAACATCCACCGCTTCTCCTTCACTCCCGAAATGTACCTTCCCACACAAAGGGCATGATCGATTCTGACCCCCTATAGCAGGTGTCGGAACACGAGCTGGCCCATCAAACCTAGGCCTTTTTTGAAAACCCCCAGATGATCCCGACGGCCCAAAACTTCTCTTATTCTTACTCCGATCCTTATCTTTATTCTACTTCTCAGTCTGCTTCACCTCTTCGGCTATTTTAACTTTCTCAACCAGAACTGCAAAGTCCCTTTCTCGCTGCGGTGCTATCAATACTTTTAACTCATCCCGCAGTCCATCTTCGAACCGTATGCAGTGCTCATAGTCAGTCGCCACAATACCTCGAGCGTAACGGCTCAAGCGCAGAAATTCCGCCTCATATTCAGACACAGATTTGCTCCCCTGAACCAAATTCAAAAATGCCTTCCTCTGGGCATCCACATAGCTGACCCCGACGTACTTTCCCTGAAATGCCACCTTAAAGAAATCCCAGTCAATCCGGTCTGCCGGAGTACCTTCTTTTACCGTGAGCCACCACTGATAGGCCTCGTCTCGAAGAAGAGACACCACCCCTTTCAACTTCTCCTCTACCGTAAAGTCAATATCATCCATTATGCGCTTACTTACCTCTAACCAATACTCAGCTATATTAGGGGCTACACCAAAAATGCCCCTAAACATTTCCGCTCCATTGGCTCGAAATCGTTCAGACACAGATTTTTTGAGCTCCACGTGCCTGCGCTCGCCCCAAAGAATCGCTCAAGGACCCGCAACATTGCCTGAGACACTGCATCGTCTCCACCTGTTTGGCCCTGAAACTCTGCTTCTGCAGCTAGCGGCAATGGTACCTCATTTCCTGACCCATGACCAGACCCTGCTGGTTCCGATACAGCAATCCTGCCTCTACCACGACCATGCACATTACGCCCGCGTCCCCTACTACTCATCTTTATAATATCATCTTAATCTGATTTAAAGGAATTTTATGCATTAGCACTTCTTTTAATTGTGTAACACCCCAAACCCGGTCAACACCCCACGACCGAATCTGGTATGTTACGAGGGAAAAACGTATTTGAGTGGTTAGGTTTTTCACTTAAAAGTTTGATGAAAACTCTTTGAGAAGTTTTGGACTTGTAGAAATCTTGGGCATGATTGTTGAAAACTTCATGTGTCATTTTGAAAACTCGGAAATTAAGAAGTTAAACAAGTTTATTTCATTTAGAAGTTCACGTTGTATCTTTTTGTTACAAAACGTTTAGACTTAGTAGAAAATCGAGTTTAGGTTTAAAAATTATTTGAGTTTCCTTAACACCAAATCATAGTGTGATACCCAAGGTATAGTTTAAAACACATTGCGTTATAGTTTTGAAATCGTTGTCTTTCCAAGTTTTAGCAGATTTTAACTCAAGTAATTTATCAAGGCATATTAAAAAAATCTACTTTAAGCATAACCATAGAAAAACATAATTTTAAAGGCCATTTACAATCCAAAATAAAACCAAATAGTAATAAATAAGCTAAAGTACCAAATTTTTATAAAGTCCGAGCAAATCTTTATTTAAGCATGGCATGAGCACCTCGAGTCCATCCCGCTCCATGTCCGCGCGTCTAAGTGTCACCTGAAATGTCAAAGGAGAGGGTGAGTCGCAAGACTCAGGTGCATAAATCCCGCTCCCGATAATACAAAGATGCTAACACACATCATATCATAGCAATATAATTAATGCACCCCGATCCTAACCATCCATATCACCTTTCTACCCGTGTGGTACCAAACCACTGGTGGTGCCAAACCACCGGTGACCCAAAGTCACGATATCCATAAGTGTGGTGCCAAACCACTTTGGTGACCCAAAGTCACGAATAATCCAATGATGGGGCCAACCCATCGTGTGATACCAAATCACTAGCGACAATCCCGTATCTCACAAGTGGGGCCAACCCACGGTGGTGTCAAACCACGAGGGGCGAGTCGCAATGAGGTGCCAAACCTCTGGTGTCCCAAAGACACAAGTGTGATACCAAATCACCGGTGACCGTAGTCACAAATCCGGCGATGGGGCCTACCCATCGTGTGATACCAAATCACCGGCGTCAATCCCAGTATAATCAATCGTGGGGCCAACCCACCGTGGTACTAAGCCACCGGGGCGAGACGCCGAGGTGCCAAACCTCTCCGTGACCCAAAGTCACAAAATGTCATCTGTGGTACCAAACCACCGGAGGTGCCAAACCTCTCGGTGTCCCAAAGACACAAAGTGTCCCAAAGACACGGATATCATACTCACCCTCCTCTCAATCACCCAACAACATATCATACTAATGCAAATGACATAAATCATACAATCATGTTAACATGCTCAAAATAGCATCTCATCATATTTTCATCATAACTCATGATATCTCATACATCATTACAGATTTCGTAATGAAACGGACTTACCCGTATCCGTGCTTATACCCCATCGGTACAAAATCCATCAATCATATTGTTTCACTTTAATAAGTAATCAGGTTATTAATCATATTACTAAAATGTATGTTAGTTTACACACAGTAAATCGCAAAAATCTAATCCCAAAGAGCCCGTCTAAAACCCTCGATCACCTCGACAACTTTGATCCTAAAATCGGCCAACCAAGGGGTTAGCACACATATCATTCGGCCATAACCATTTAAACCAAAAAGGGTTTATCAATTAACCCTCACCTTGCAATCGTTTGGTTTCCTACCAAACCCGAACCACAATGGTTCCTCCTTCAACAATCGGCTACACCTTAAAAAGAAACGATTAATCCTTTGAACCCTTAGACTTAATCGAAACTAAACAAATAAACTAATAATAATAGTACCAATCACTTACCACTACTTACCAAACAATTAATCGAAAGAAGAAGGCTCCACTTGTCTCCTTCAACAAACCGTATGTCCTATAATGAAGTCGATTACACAAGAGATTAGCTTTCTTTCAACAAATGCCCAAAGTCATCCTTAGCCTTACCAAAATCGATAGAGCACAAGAGAGAAAAGGAAAAGAATATTCGGCTAGCACTTACCTTATTCCAACCCGATTGAACACTACACAAGAGAGGTCCACCCCACTCCAATATTCGGCCAAGAGAGAACTACTAGGTGAGGGGTTGATATTCGCCAAAGTAAGAACAAATGATAGAAGGAAATTTCAGCGCAAAGACAAGGGAGGATTCGGCTACAAACTAGAAAAATAAAACAAAATAAATGTGGTTCAAGAGAAGAGAGAAATCGGCCAAGAGTTGAAGAGAGGTTTGGCTCAAGAGTTTTTGAAATAGAAGAAAAATAAAATGGATAGAGGAGAGTACTTACGGTTCAAAAGAAAAAAAAACGAAAGAAGGTATTTTGGAGGATGGGGTTTCGGCTAAGAAGATTTCAAGAAGAAAAAAAAAAGAAAGTATAGGAAGAAGAGAGAAGTAAGTTTCTGGCACACAATATGAAGAGAAAAGAAAGAAAACAAGGCACATTCGGCTACCAAGAAAATTGAGAGGACAAAACAAATTCGGCAAGGCTATAGGGTTTGGTCTTTCGGTTCAAAAAAATGAAGAAAAATGAGAGAAAGTTCACTTGTAATTCAACTAACAAAAGACAAAAGAAAACCTTCCTTTGACACAAAAATGACCGAATATGCACAAAATTCCAAATGAATTTCTGCACTACCCCACACCCACACTACCAAGCCGTCACTCCCCCAAACTCTCCTAAAATTCGGCCACATCCCCACAAACACTCCACACCACTCAATTCAAACTAGTTGAACTAGTCTCCCTCCTCAAATTACTCTCCACCCAACATTCCACCATTTGACCAAGTCTTAGGCGAGTTTGAACCGCCTACAACTCCTCCCTCCATGCCACAAAATGGAAGCCAAAATGTGGGATCTCCGCACTCAACACAAGACCTCCACCCTTACACTTGACGCCAACCACAAGCTCCAAGTGGCGCCTTGCTTGCCACTTTGCTAGCTCACCTTTTGTGCTCAAAAACACCAAATAATACTCATATATCCCAGCTCCTCGGCTCCCTTACTTAGGCCTAAAAACAAAAATTTTCCCACCTACTCGTGCATACCCCTAGCCTACAATTAAGTCCCAAACCATACAAACAACAACATAGCAAGCCAATAACAAGCAAACAATGCCACCACAAAATAGCCCCTAACCCGGGATATTACGGTTCTACCCCTTAAAATAATTTCGACCTCGAAATTACCTCGATCGTAAGAGTTGCGGGTATTGCTTTGTCTCATCACATCCTCGGGTTCCCATGTAGCTTCTTCCACGCCATGATTCCGCCAAAGAACTTTTACCAAAGGCACAGACTTCCCTACGCAGAACCTTCACATCCCGATCTAGAATCGCACCAGGTTCTTCTTCCATAGTCAAATCGGATTCACCTCGATCTCTTCCACTCGCTACCACATGCGATGGATCCAAACGATAACGCCAAGCATCGAAACATGGAAAACGTCGTGGATCGACTTAGCTCTGCTGGTAACTCAAGTTGATACGCCATCGGGTCCCACTCGCCTCGTAACCTTATACGCCCAATAAACCTCGGACTTAGCTTGCCTTTCCTTCCAAACCTCAACACTTTCTTCCACGGCGAGACCTTCGTAAAAACTTGATCCCCACAAAGAAACTCTATGTCTCTCCGCTTAAGATCGGCATAAGACTTCGCCGTCCGAAGCTTCCTTCAAACGCAGTCCGAATCAACTTAACCTTGTCTTCGGTCTCAAAGAACCAACTCGGGTCCCAACAATCGACGCTTCACCTAACTCCGTCCAACATGTAGGTGAGCGACACTTCCTGCCATACAACGCCTCATACGGTGCCATCTTGATGCTCGCTTGGTAACTGTTGTTGTAGGCGAACTCAGCTAATGGTAGAAACTCCTCCCAACTACCTCTGAAATCCAGAACGCAACCTCTCAGCATATCCTCCAATATCTGAATAACCCTTTCTGATTGCCCGTCAGACTGCGGGTGAAAAGCCGTGCTAAAATCCAACCGAGTACCCGGAGCCCGATGCAACGCTTTCCGAACCTTGACGTAAACTCGATCCCTATCCGAGATGATCGATCTCGGCACACCGTGCAACCTCACTATCTCTCGAAACATACGGTTTAGCTGAAGCTTCAAGTGAGTAGTCAACCTCACCGAATAAAGTGAGCTGATTTAGTCGATCGATCCACAATTACCCAAATCGAATCCTTCTTGCTTGGCGTGGCGATAACCCACCGACGAAATCCATGGTTATCCTTTCCCACTTCCATCGAGGAATCTTCATCGGGTGAAGCACTTCGACGGGCAATCGATGTTCCGCCTTGACTCTGTGACATGTCGACACTTCCCTACAAACTCTGTCACTTCTTTCTTCGCATAAGGCCACCAAAATCGCTCTCTGAGATCCCTATACATCTTACTACCTCCGGGATGCATAGCATAAGGGCATGCTATAAATGCGTCTGAAGAATCCTCCGCCTCCTCAACATCCTTGGGCATACAAGCTTCACCTTGAAAACACAAACACCCCATCACTAGACAAGTTGTAACCTTCCAAACCACCACTCTGCACTGCAACCTCCGCGCACTCGTAACCTCATCCTCTAATCTGCTTCTCTCTTATCTCGCTCAACCCAAGTAGGCTTAACTCGCAACTCTGCCCTGAATACTTCCGTCGCCATACAAACTCAAGTGGGCGAACATCGCTCTTAAGTCCGGAAACAACCTTACGGCTCAACGCGTGCGCCACCATGTTAGCCTTGCCCGGATGATACTCAATCGAATACCGTAGTCTTTAAGCAACTCAACCCATCTGCGCTGCCTCAAATTCAAATCCTTCTGAGTCAAGAGGTACTTCAAACTCTTATGGTCGATGTAGACTATCGATCTCTCTCCGTACAAGTAGTGCCTCCAAATCTTCAACGCGAAGACTACAGCCGCTAGCTCCAAATCGTGCGTTGGATAGTTGATCTCATGTGGCCTCAGCTGCCGAGATGCGTAAGCCACAACCTTACCTTCTTGCATCAGCACACAACCCAACCCCGTATGTGATGCATCGCAATACACTGTGTATTCCTTACCAGCCTCAGGTTGAATTAGAACCGGAGCCTCAGTCAAAATCTTCTTAAGCTTATCGAAACTCTCCTGTTGTTTCTCAGTCCATACAAACGGAACTTCTTTCCTCAACAACTTGGTCATCGGCGCTGCAATCAACGAGAAACCTTCTACAAACCTTCTGTAGTATCCACCAAACCAGAAAACTCCGAATCTCAAATATCGACTTCTGTGGCTTCCAATCCAAAATCGCCTCAATCTTTCAAGGATCTACTCGAATCCTCACCGACACTACATGACCCAAGAAAGTCACTTCTCTAAGCGAACTCGCGCATTTCACGCACTTAGCATAAAGTCGCTTCTCCTCAAAATCTGCGAGCACCACACGCAAATCGCATCATGCTCTTCTTACGTCCCTTGAATACACCAAAATATCGTCTATGAAAACCACAACGAATCGATCCAGATCATCGTTGAAACACCCTATTCATCATATCCATGAACGCTGCCGCGCGTTAGTCAACCCGAACGGCATTACGAGAATTCGTAGTGCCCATACCGAGTCTCGGCGGCTGTCTTGTGAATATCACCTATTTTACCTTCAATCGGGTGATACCTGACCTCAAGTCGATCTTCGAAAATACCGCGGCACCCTTCGGTTGATCAAACAAATCGTCGATCCGTGGCAACGGATACTTGTTTTTAATCGTCAACTTGTTCAATCTGGCGGTAGTCTATGCACATCCGCATCGTACCATCTTTCTTCTTGACAAAAATACCGCGCGCACCCACGGCGAAACACTTGGCTCGATAAAACCTCGATCCAATAACTCCTGATCTCGAGCCTTAAGCTCCACAATTCCTTTGGCGCCATCCTATACGGAGCAATAGACACCGGCGCGATCCGGGTGCAAGATCTATCCCGAACTCTACCTCACGATCTCGCGGCAACCCCTAAGCTCCTCGGAAACACATCAAAGCAAACTCCCTAACGATTCGAACCTTCTCCACAACATTCCTTAGCCTCTAAGGCATACACATGAACCACATACGCTTCACGCCCTTTCTCGACCATCTTCTCGCGCTTGAGAGCGGATACCACATTTGATAAGTAATCTCTCCTATTACCTATCATAGCCACTTCATCACCCTCGATGCGTCTTTAGAACCATCCGCTTAGCCGCAATCCAACTTCGCTGGTACTTAACCAACCATCCATCCCAAGAATCAAATCGAACTCCCAAAATGGCGGTTCCATCGGATCAAGACAAACACTACCCCTTGGAGTTCTAGGGTACATCTCTAAACAAATTATCTACTACTACAGAGTGACCTAAAGGGCTAATTACGGTCATTTGCCTAGAAGATATCTCGAGTCTAGATCCATGGTCTCTACTATACTACTAGCCACGTAAGAATGCGTCGAACCCACATCAATCAAAGCGGTAAAAGGAGAACCAAAGATCAAGAACGTCACGGTTATGACGTCCGATCGTCGCCTCTCCTCTCGGTGCCTCATTGCATACACTAATCCAGTTTGTCTAGCGTCGAACTACCGCACCTCTGCGCGTGCTCCACGGCCCCGACCGGATCCATTACTACCTCGCCATTACCACGGCCCCTCTGCGGTGGCGGTACATTATTCTGAATCGATTACGGCCGACTCTCGGGATGAATCTGGCCAACTTACGCGGGACAGTCCCTCACGCGATGATCCGAGAACCACACTCAAAACAACCTTTTCACCGGTCCGCAGAAATCCCCCCTAATGATATTTCCCACGGTGGTTACACCTGCGGTGGTCCCCGCCTAGCGACAACAAACCTACTGTGAGACCGATTCGCCCACTCTGTCTAGCCCTTTTCTGCTGATTACCCGACGATCCGGAAGACCCAAAGCTCTTCTTATGCCTGTTCCTGTCCATGCCCTGCCTTACGGACTCCTTAACACCATCGGCTACCTTAGCCTTTTCAACCAAGACAGCAAACTCACGCTCCTGCTGAGGAGCAATTAGCAGTCTCAACTCGTCTCTCAGACCATCCTCGAAACGAACACACCTCTCATGTTCAGTAGCCACAATGCCCCTGGCATACCGACTCAGCTTCAAGAACTCAGCCTCGTACTCGGAAACAGACTTACTTCCCTGGACTAGCCTCAGAAATGCTTTTCGCTGAGCGTCGATATAACTAGCTCCAATGTACTTTTTCTGATATGCAGCCCTAAAATAATCCCACGTAAGATCCTCTGCTGCCACACTGTCCCGAACCGTGAGCCACCACTGGTATGACTCATCCCGAAGAAGCGATACTATGCCCTTCAGCTTCTCTTCAGCAGTCAAGTCCAGATCATCCATGATCCGCTCCGTCGCCTCCAGCCAATACTCAGCAGTGCTGGGAGCAACACCAGAAACACCTCGAAAGAATTCGGCCCCGTTTGCCCGGAGTCGCTCAGGAACAGATTTCCTAACTCCTGCGCCACCACCTACACCAGCTACCCTTTCCAACACTCGCGGCGATCGCTCAGACATCTGCGTCATCCCCGGGCCCGATCTCTTGGAACTCACCACCTCCAGCTGGTGGCGGTACCGGCATCTCATTCTCTGACCCCTGACCAGATCCTACGGGTTCAGAAACTGTCATCCTACCACGACCACGTCCACGACCGCGTCCACCTCGAGCACTCATGACTAATATCTCTACGTATCTGATTTAGGAGTTTTATGCATCAGTAATTATTCCACTGTTTAAAACCAAAGTCTTATAAATATTTAAGAAGCTTTGTTTTCGCGAGTTCACAGAATCCTATCAATTTCAGTTTCTAAAGTAATCTTACTATTGCTAACCATCCAATCACAGTACATCAAATCACAAGCAATAGTAAGGGGTACTTACCTGGGCGAACTGGTGCCGGAGACTCGGTGCCATGCCTTTCAAATCATGCTTTTAAAAACAAAACTATTAAAACAGACTTTTAAAACATTTTGGGCCTCAGGCCCACAGCCGAGCCTTTGAACTTGGCTCTGATACCACAATTGTAACACCCCAAACCCGGTCAACACCCCACGACCGAATCTGGTATGTTACGAGGGAAAAACGTATTTGAGTGGTTAGGTTTTTCACTTAAAAGTTTGATGAAAACTCTTTGAGAAGTTTTGGACTTGTAGAAATCTTGGGCATGATTGTTGAAAACTTCATGTGTCATTTTGAAAACTCGGAAATTAAGAAGTTAAACAAGTTTATTTCATTTAGAAGTTCACGTTGTATCTTTTTGTTACAAAACGTTTAGACTTAGTAGAAAATTGAGTTTAGGTTTAAAAATTATTTGAGTTTCCTTAACACCAAATCATAGTGTGATACCCGATGGTATAGTTTAAAATACATTGCGTTATAGTTTTGAAATCGTTGTCTTTCCAAGTTTTAGCAGATTTTAACTCAAGTAATTTATCAAGGCATATTAAAAATCTACTTTAAGCATAACCATAGAAAAACATAATTTTAAAGGCCATTTACAATCCAAAATAAAACCAAATAGTAATAAATAAGCTAAAGTACCAAATTTTTATAAAGTCCGAGCAAATCTTTATTTAAGCATGGCATGAGCACCTCGAGTCCATCCCGCACCATGTCCGCGTCTAAGTGTCACTGAAATGTCAAAGGAGAGGGTGAGTCGCAAGACTCGATGCATAAATCCCGCTCCCGATAATACAAACATGCTAATACACATCATATCATAGCAATATAATTAATGCACCCCGATCCTAACCATCCATATCACCTTTCTACCCCGTGTGGTACCAAACCACTGGTGGTGCCAAACCACTGGTGACCCAAAGTCACGATATCCATAAGTGTGGTGCCAAACCACTGGTGACCCAAAGTCACGAATAATCCAATGATGGGGCCAACCCATCGTGTGATACCAAATCACTAGCGACAATCCCGTATCTCACAAGTGGGGCCAACCCACGGTGGTGTCAAACCACAGGGACGAGTCGCAATGAGGTGCCAAACCTCTGGTGTCCCAAAGACACAAGTGTGATACCAAATCACTGGTGACCGTAGTCACAAATCCGATGATGGGGCCTACCCATCGTGTGATACCAAATCACTGGCGTCAATCCCGTATAATCAACTGTGGGGCCAACCCACCGTGGTACTAAGCCACTGGGACGAGACGCTGAGGTGCCAAACCTCTGGTGACCCAAAGTCACAAAAATGTCATCTGTGGTACCAAACCACTGGAGGTGCCAAACCTCTGGTGTCCCAAAGACATAGTGTCCCAAAGACACGGATATCATACTCACCCTCCTCTCAATCACCCAACAACATATCATACTAATGCAAATGACATAAATCATACAATCATGTTAACATGCTCAAAATAGCATCTCATCATATTTTCATCATAACTCATGATATCTCATACATCATTACAGATTTCGTAATAAAACGGACTTACCCGTATCCGTGCTTATACCCCATCGGTACCGAATCCATCAATCATATTGTTGCACTTTAATAAGTAATCAGGTTATTAATCATATTACTAAACAGAAGTGTGTTAGTTTACACACACAGTAAATCGCAAATCTAATCCCAAAGAGCCCGTCTAAAACCCTCGATCACCTCGACAACTTTGATCCTAAAATCGGCCAACCAAGGGGTTAGCACACATATCATTCGGCCATAACCATTTAAACCAAAAAGGGTTTATCAATTAACCCTCACCTTGCAATCGTTTGGTTTCCTACCAAACCCGAACCACAATGGTTCCTCCTTCAACAATCGGCTACACCTTAAAAGAGAACGATTAATCCTTTGAACCCTTAGACTTAATCGAAACTAAACAAATAAACTAATAATAATAGTACCAATCACTTACCACTACTTACCAAACAGTTAATCGAAAGAAGAAGGCTCCACTTGTCTCTTTCAACAAACCGTATGTCCTATAATGAAGTCGATTACACAAGAGATTAGCTTTCTTTCAACAAATGCCCAAAGTCATCCTTAGCCTTACCAAAATCGATAGAGCACAAGAGAGAAAAGGAAAAGAATATTCGGCTAGCACTTACCTTATTCTAACCCGATTGAACACTACACAAGAGAGGTCCACCCCACTCCAATATTCAGCCAAGAGAGAACTACTAGGTGAGGGGTTGATATTCGGCCAAAGTAAGAACAAATGATAGAAGGAAATTTTGGCAGCACAAGGGAGGGATTCGGCTACAAACTAGAAAAATAAAACAAAATAAATGTGGTTCAAGAGAAGAGAGAAATCGGCCAAGAGTTGAATAGAGGTTCGGCTCAAGAGTTTTTGAAATAGAAGAAAAATAAAATGGATAGAGGGGGAGTACTTACGGTTCAAAAGAAAAAAAAGCGAAAGAAGGTATTTTGGAGGATGGGGTTTCGCTAAGAAGATTTCAAGAAGAAAAAAGAAAGTATAGGAAGAAGAGAGAAGTAAGTTTCAAACACACAATATGAAGAGAAAAGAAAGAAAACAAGGCACATTTGGCTACCAAGAAAATTGAGAGGGACAAAACAAATTCGGCAAGGCTATAGGGGTTTGGTCTTTCGGTTCAAAAAAATGAAGAAAAAATGAGAGAAAGTTCACTTGTAATTCAACTAACAAAAGACAAAAAAACCTTTCCTTTGACACAAAAATGACCGAATATGCACAAAATTCCAAATGAATTTCGGCACTACCCCACACCCACACTACCAAGCCGTCACTCCCCCCCCAAACTCTCCTAAAATTCGGCCACATCCCCACAAACACTCCACACCACTCAATTCAAACTAGTTGAACTAGTCTCCCTCCTCAAATTACTCTCCACCCAACATTCCACCATTTGACCAAGTCTTAGGCGAGTTTGAACGCCTACAACTCCTCCCCTCCATGCCGTCAAAATAGAAGCCAAAATGTGGGATCTCCGCAGCTCGAACACAAGACCTCCACCCTTACACTTGACGCCAACCACAAGCTCCAAGTGGCGCCTTGCTTTGCCACTTTGCTAGCTCACCTTTTGTGCTCAAAAACACCAAATAATACTCATATATCCCAGCTCCCTCAGCTCCCCTTACTTAGGCCTAAAAACAAAAATTTTCCCACCTACTCAGGCATACCCCTAGCCTACAATTAAGTCCCGAAACCACACAAACAACAACATAGCAAGCCAATAACATGCAAACAATGCCACCACAAAATAGCCCCTAACCCGGGATTTTACAAATTGTTTATCAACGAGTAGTTTTATGAAGATATAATAACAAGTAGTTTTCTGCGAATCATATGCATACCTAAAGGGTTTTTACTTCTAGAGTATAGTTTCTTATTCCTAACATCTACCGCAACATATTCACATAACATATGCAATTTATACAAATCCCTTACTAATCAAAGAACTTACCTTGCAGACTTGGGCCGGAGACGCAGGAGCCATGCTAGAAAAAATATTTATTATTATCTATTACTTTTAAAACCATCCTTAGAAAACGTTTTGAACCCAAAACCCAAAGTCGAGTTTTTAAACTAGGCTCTGATACCAATTTGTAACACCCCGAACCCGGCCCAAACACCACGACCAGATCTGACATGTCACTAAGAAGAATCTATAAACCCATTACGTACTTAAGAGGGAATTCAAATAACTTCTTCGGTTGTGTTTACGAGTTTAGTGGTTATTTAGAAAACTTAGTGATCGTATGTCAACCTAGTTTAGTTTGCCAACTTTTAAAATCAAGTGACTTTCTAACCCATGTTATCCGTTTAAGTTATAAAGGTTTTGTCACAAAAGATAATAATTTAATTACTGATTTCGTCGTTTGAAAACTTCATTTCCTTTGTGTTTTCTTTTTAAAACATGTTGTTACTTTAATTGCTCGTTTAACTTGAGTGCCTAAAACGCAAAATAAAAGAACCCGAAATTTAAAACCCAAATAACAGTGGCCTTATTACAGCGTGAAAACCAAACCACTTATTAAAAGTAAGTAAAGTTCTTTACTGAAACGAGATAAAATCATTCATGGCCACCTCGTGCTCCTCTCCAGCCCGGTCCGTTGCACTATGTGCTACCTGAAAAGATGTTAAACAACGGGGTGAGTCATAAGACTTAGTGTGCAACACTCATGCACCATCAAACCCAGGCCCTAGCCCCATAGAACAGAGTATCAGAATATCGCATACACAGAAAATGATGCAGAACCCAACCCAACCTAGATTTCCATCCGCTACACACCTCCCTTACCTGCCAATCACACCAATGGGGATTTCTACAATCAACCCTCACCGCTACACACCATCAATGGCAGTCATGCTGCAGTTAGCTGCTCATCGTCAGAATCGTGACATAGTCACCAGAACAGATCATGGCAGAGCCACTACAACAGATCATGGCAAAGCCACCAGAACGCTTCCCCTTTCATTTAATAACATCAGCCCGACCCCATGCAACCATAATAATTTTAATGCACAGATGCAACAGGTTTCGGCATGCATGTATAGGATGCTCATAACGAATATCATATCATCTCATCATAACCATTTATTTAATATATCAGAAATCACTAACCTGATGTCTCACCTTTACCCTCCAAGGGTATCTCAATAGCTATCGAGTTTTCAGCATTTAACAGAGTATATTAACATATTAACACATCATTATAGACGGTGTGAGGAGTTACACACTTGATTATGCACAACACTATACAATCGAAGTTAACGCTCTCCCTAGCTGAAATCACGACTATCTGACCACTATTCAGCCCAGTCGCTGGCCCACAACTTGGTGGCCAATCACGAACAGCCGACACTGCTCGTTTCTTGAACTTAGGGATCAAACCCGAAGGTTTGCTTCCCCCCCAATCTGCGTATTTCTTGCATCCATCAAAAGCCTCGGTCAAAAACTCACTACGAAAGATATGATTTGAGTAACCACCCAACAAGGTTAAACGACAGATAGAAGATAAATCGAATTAATAGAACGACTCGGATGAATCTTCTTACCTAAGTCGATTGAATCCCGAGATTAGCAGACTTGGATTTAAAACGTTGATTGCACACCTACACAAATACCAAATAAGATTCAGCTAAAAGAGAATGGGTTAAAGGAGGTGGCCTTTCGGCCAAACAGGGTATATGAGCCCTCCTTTCACCATTCGGCCAAACTACCAACATCATCTACTCACCTCCGATTATCCCCAAGTTTTGGCACAAGCAGTCAAAGTAGAGAAGATTCGGCTACAAGGGAAGAAAAATGAGAACCAAGTCCAAAGAGAGATTTAGAACCTGATTCGGCCTAGAGGGAAAAGAATAGAATAGAAAAAAGAGAGAAAGAAATTAACGAAGAACTTACCAGACTCTGAGATGAGAATTCAGCTATGCTGAATAATTCAGGAAAAGAACACAAAAGAAGTGATGCTGAGGCTTAGAGGTTTCGGCTAAAAGGGAAAATGAAGGTATGGGTTCGGCTTTTAGTGAGTGGAAGAAGAATCAAGAACAAGATGATGAAAGTAAAAAGAATTTGGCAAGAGGGGAGTTCATGTAAGGAGAAAAAAGAAATAGGAAGGGGAAGAGAAGAACAAAGTTTCAGTTTTTGAGAATAAATGGAAAAGAGAATGAAAGAATTATGCCCCAATGGTCTCCATAATTTCGGCTAAAGGTCATAAAGGAAGAAAAGAGTGGGAATTGACTAGGTGATTTTCGAAAAAAAGAGAGAATAAGAGTAGCTACCACCAAGTTTCGGAACCTCCCCCCCTTATGCCCAAAACCGAATGCTCCCCTCCTCTCACACTCCACAAGATTTCGGCTAGCACTCCCCCACTATGACGTCCCTTCAATCCCTCCTTACTTCCCTCTCTTCCACTCATTCAAACCAATTTGAATGATTCAAACTCCTTAAATTTCTCTCCACCAATCGTTTGAAACACTTGACCAAGTCTTACCTCACTACTCCAGAGTTTGATTGTCATCCAACCACCTCCCTAGCCGGAGCCCAAAAATAATATTCCCTTGCCGCTTGAGTGATTCGAACCTTCTCCCTCTCAACTCCTTGTGACGCCATTTCCTTGCATGCTAAGTGGCGTCCCCTTGCAACTCTTTCACTGCATTACCTTGTGATACAAAACGCAACTAAAACCCCTAATGTCCTGCTCTTAATTGGCTATCCTCTTAAAAGTGCCAAACTAAAATTTCACCAAGGCTTCGGCTTAACCCCGAGCCTCCCCGAGGCCCCCAAACATAACCAAACAACAAGCATAACACATCGATACATAGAAAACATAAAAGATGCAAAGCCCCTAAATCTCAGATGTTACAACTTGATTCTCTGAACCCTTTCGGTCTTTTATCTCGATGTCAAATTCTTACAACAGTAAGATCCAGTGTATCAATCTTGGTTTTGTATCCTGCTTCGCAAAAAGATATCTCAACACTGAGTGATCAGTAAATACGGTAACCTTTGCTCCGACAAGATAAGAACAAAACTTATCAAAAACAAAGACTACAACCAACAATTCTTTCTCTATAGTGGTATAGTTGAGTTGAGCCTCTATAAGAGTTTTGCTAGCATAATAGATAGCGTGAAATATTTTTCCCTTACGTTGTCCTAGACCAGCACCCACAACAAAGTCGCTTGCATCGCACATAACTTTAAAAGGTTGAGACCAATCTAGTGCAATGACAATGGGTGAATTTACTAGCTGCATCTTTAATTGAATGAATGCCTCCATTCATGCATCGTCAAAGACGAATTTTTGATTCTGTTCCAGCAATGAGCATAAGGGCTTTTCAATTTTCGAGAAATCTCTAATAAATCTTCGGAAAACCTTGCATTCCCAAGAAAACTACAAATACCTTTCACATTTGTCGGTGAAGGTAATTTCTCAATGATTTCCACTTTAGCATTGTCCACTGCAATGCCTTGACTAGAGACGCTATGGCCTAACACAATGCCTTTAGTTGCCATGAAATGACATTTTTCCCAATTTAGAACAAGATGTGTGTCTTCACATTGCTGCAATACTTTATCCAAATTGTAGCACAATGATCAAAATCATTCCCATAGACTAAGAAATCATCCATAAAAACCTCTAAAGAATCATCAATCATATCTGAGAATATTGCCATCATGCACCTTTGAAATGTGGCTGGTGCATTACAAAGACCAAAAGGCATACGACGAAAAGCAAAAGTTCTAAAGGGATAGGTGAAAGTTGTTTTCTCTTGATCCTCCGGTGCAATAGCAATTTTATTGTACCTAGAATAGCTGTCTAAGAAGTAGTAATATGCTTTTCTGGCAAGCCTGTCCAACATTTGGTCAATGAAAGGAAGAGGGAAGTGGTCTTTCCTTGTGCCAGCATTAAGCTTGTGATAATCCATACAGAATCGCCATCCCATACGAATGCATGTAGGAATTAATTCATCTTTGTCATTGCTAACCATTGTGATGCCACTCTTTTTAGGAACGCATTGCACTGGACTTACCCAATTACTATCAGAAATAGAGTAGATAATTCCAGCATCAAGCCACTTTATAATTTCTTTCTTAACAACTTCCTTCATCTTCTCGTTTAATCTTCTTTGTTGCTCAATTGATTGCTTGCCTTCATCTTCCAACTTGATCTTGTGCATGCAAAAAGATGGACTAATACCTCGGATATCGGCAATACTCCAAGCAATAGCTCGTTTATGTTGTTGAAGAATATGGACCAATTTCTCTTCTTGAGTTACATCTAGTGTTGCGGAGACAATAATTGGGAGAGTATTATTATCACCAAGAAAGACGTATTTAAGATGAGTAGGTAGTGGTTTCAATTACAAAGTAGGAGCTTCATGGATAGATGATTTGAAAATTGGAGTTGTTCTGTTAGCTAAGTCTAAGGACTCAATCTTCCATCTATGCCTGAGTTCAATATTATTAGCGTCAACCCTGTTATCACAATTATCTAAGAATTCATCATCAGATATCACTGCAAACTCCTCAGAAAGTATTGTGCTTTGGTAATTGAATTCTTCCGCAATTAAATCATCTAGCATATCAATAGTATGGCATTCTTCTTTATCCTTGCATTGAATAGATTCAAAAACACTGAAGGTAACATGCTCATCATTAAGTTTCATGGTCAATTCACCTTTGTAAACATTAAGAAGAATTCGTCCGATGGCTAAAAATGGTAGTCCCAAGATTATGGGAACCTCCTTGTTTGCCTCGCAGTCAAGTATGATAAAATCAGCCGAAAAAATTAATTTATCCATACGAACTAAGATATCTTTGATTCGCCCTTTAGGTTGAGCTAAAGATCGATCAGCTAGTTGCAATGCCACTGCAGTAGATTTCATGTGACCTATTTCCAACTTTTTGAAAGTTGATAGTGGCATTAGGTTGATGCTAGCTCTCAAGTCGCATAAAGCCTTGCCCAAATAATGGTTGCCAATTGAACATGGGATAGTAAAGCTCCCAGGATCTTTTATTTTGGGGGGCAACTTATTTTTCAAAAGAGCACTACAGCCTTTTGTGAGTGCAATAGTTTCCATATCACTGAGCTTCTTCTTCTTGGACAAGAGCTTTTTCATAAATTTCCCATAATCCGTAATTTGCACAAGAGCATATACTAAAGGAATATTGACCTAAAGTTTCTTCAGTGTGTTTAGGAATTGTTGGTACTGCTTATCCTGCCCATTCTCCCTGAATCTTTGTGGAAAAGGTAAGGGTGGAGATACATCTAATTGTGCTGACACCTTTCGTTGCGTCGACAGTTTCGAGGGTTGGACATTAGGCATATGAGTGACAATTTGTGGAACTTCTTTATCTGATGCCTCTACAAGCTTTTTAGATTCAACCTTCTCACTAGAGGTCATTTCAACAGTAGTTTGAGGTGCGACAGTAGAGTCTGTAGTCGGCCTACCAGTTTGTTTACCACTCCTAAACGTGATAACCTTGCAGTTTTCTTTCCCCCTCGGACTGGGATTTTTCGTGTCACTCGGTAGTGTGCCCGGTGGACGAGTATTCAGATTCAAAGCATGTTGTCCTAATTGTGCTTCCAACGCCCAAATGGAAGATGATTTCCCTTTCACAATAGCTTTTGTGCAAGTCATATGCTCCCGTATTAAAGCCTCAAAAGTAGCTAACGGGTCAGAAGGAGAAGCTTGCGTGTATTGTTGTCGTCGATGTTCTGGAGCATACTGATTCAACATTGAAGAGTGTTGTGATTGCGTCTGACTCTGGTCTGGGTGCATTTAGCTTTGTTGTGGCTGTATCTGAGTGTGTTGATTGTAGTTCTCCTGTTGTTGATTTTAATTCCCTTGTCTTGAATTATAATTACCTTGAGTAGATATATTCCCATATTAGAATGTTGCAGCATTTTGTCCAGTATTCTGAGTTCCCCAAGACTGTTCATTGCATGCAGAATTATGATAAGAGTTGCCATAAGAGTTTTTGCGGATGTTACTAACATAAAAGACATTCTCTACATGTTGTGGACAATCTTTATAGCTATGGTTGTCATTGCAAATCTCACAACAAAAGGTAGGACCATTAACTTGTTGAGCGACTGGTATAGGTGCAACGTCACTAGTCCCTTGCATATTTTTTATCATATTTGAAAGAGAAGAAACTTGAGCACTAAGTGCAAATATTGCATCCAGTTTAATAACTCCTGGAGTAGCTTTTGCTTGTGCAGCTCTAGAGATTTGATATTGGTAATCATTCTGAGCAATTCTCTCCAGAATTTCTATAGCATCATTATAAGTACAATCCAACAAAGGTCCATTGGTTGATGGGTCGACAAGATTCCTCGTGTGTGAATTCAACTCATTATAAAAAATCTCAATTTGTGTTTCTTTTTGAATGTCGTGCATGGGACAACGTCAAAGAAAAGATTTATAACGTTCCCATGTGGTGTGAAGATTCTCATCGTCCAGCTGATGATACGCTGTAATATCATTTCAGAGATGAGCATTCATTGTCGGCAGGTTAAATCGCAAAACAAACTGTGTTGCTAGTGCATTCCAAGAAGTAATTGATCCAGTAGGTAGCCCAAAGAACCAAGTACGAGCTCTTCCCTACAAGGAATAAGGAAATAAATGCATCTTCAAAACGTCTTCAGGAATGACTTGTTGATTAAAGGAAGCACAAATCAATAAAAATGATTTAAGATGTTATTGTGCATCTTAATGCGGCAGTCCAACATATTGCCCATTAGAATTCAACATTTGAAACATTACTGGCTTGAGTTTAAAATTTCCAGTTTGGATTGCTGGCCTAACAACTCCCGGTTGTAAGTCATCCAAGACAAGTACTACAAAGTCTCGTATAGTCTTGTTTTGTATTTGAGCGTCTTGCTACAATGGTGGGTGATTAGCATTTTGGTTCTGCATCGGGGATATGACTCCATTGTTTCTAGGCAAAGTCATTTTCCTTTCTTCTCGAGGTCTCCTTCGAACGGTTCTTCCAATTTCTGGATCAAAATCGATAATAAACTCTGAATTGCTTTGGGTCATACAACACCTAAAATAAAATGTGCAAATAACGACAAAAAGAAAACTAGTTAGTAGTAACTAAATATTATGAAATTAAAACAAACAAAAATAAACACCAAACAAACGCCATCCCTGGAAACAGCGCCAAAACTTGATCGGCTTTTTAACGTCACAACAATAATGTGAAAGCGTACACTGTCAATACAAGTATAGTAGATAGATATGAGTCTGTCGGATATCGATCCGACGAGGATGGTTGTCTTTTGTCTATCAATGCCAGTGCAATAAATGGATAGAAACTAGATAAATTGTGAGAGTAGGTGTCGAAGCAATAACTTGAAAATAATAAGATAAAATATGATAGTGAGAAAATATGATCCCCAACGTGAATATTCAACAGAATGCTAAGTGTTCACAAGGTATAAAAGGATAGGTGATTGTCGATGCATTAAACTGCAATGAATATCTTACCAAGCTTAACTTCTATATTTAATCTAAGACTTAAACATGCACATTAACCCCACCTTCCGATGCTGGCAATTGAACACTATTAAGAACAAGCAGATTAAATTCCTCTAATCCTTAAGCAACTTCCGCTGTCATGCTTGTTAGCTAGAACTGTCACTGCAGTTTCCAGTGTCAGTGACCGCAATAACATTTCCATGCTAGAAGAAAAGCATTCAAACCTAAAGATTAAACAGTACAAACAAGATTGAAGAAAATAACATTTAACTAATAAATCATGTGTACTTCCGTACAAACATTAAATAGAAAGTAATCACCAGCGTTTAGAAAAGAAAAATAAAAGAAATAAGTGGAGAATACTATTCTTAGACAACTCGACTTGAATCTATCTATCCCCTCTTGTGTTGCACATAGGGCTCTTCGTCAAGAGCTAAGCTGCATCTTTTTCACGTTGGTTCACCCATCGAAGCTTAAGCCGCCATAGCCGAAAGCTTCAAAGGATAGGTTAAAGAAGATGATAAACCCAAAAAACACTCCTCCCCCTTTTTTTTCTTTTTATGTGAATATTTATATATATATTTTTTCAAATAGCCCAGGTGTCCTTTCATCAGAATCATGCTGCCTCTGTACGTACAAGTTAGTTGTACCAAACTGGACAACTCATGCATTTTTGTTCCTATTCGGACAGTTGTCAGATGCGACGACAATTCTAGGTGCAATTTGAAAATACTCATGCAGCAACATCAGTACCAAAACATGAAAAAATGAATGATAAATAAGTTAAGATCCACTAAGTTATAAAATGTAAATTACTGAACTGAAAATGGTTAAATATATGCTAAATATAACTAAATGGGAACAATTTAACCAATAAGTAAGGAGAAAACATATGTTCTTTCTAGTACTATCAAGGGACAAATGTGACAATCCCATATACCAAAGAGATAATGAATACCGTGTTGTAAGGTTTTAGTGCAGGTTCATACCTCACGATTTTCAATCAGAACTACAACTGGCCTAAGGCTAAATGGGGTTTAGTTGAGCATGAGATTAATCATGTTTTGTTGGATTAAGAGAATGAATTTAATTGAAATAGTGATAGGTGAGAAGGAGAAAGGACTTAAAGTGTAATTGAACTAAAAAAAATAAGAGAAAAAAATGAAATGGCAGAATGTTTTTGCCAAGCTACAGACGTATAAAAAAGGGAAAAAAATGCTTTCAATTAAATTTCAAGTGTCTCATTCCATGCCAAATTTACAAGGTATTTATACACTTCTCATATGCTAATTTTAGAATGATTCCCTCCTAATCAACCAACTAAAATCGGATTTTTTTTTTCTAATTATAGAGTTTAACAAAATCAAAATCTGCTTTTTATCAGCCACTAATTCTTCAACTTTTCAATTTGGCCCCTTTTTCATTTCAATTTAGCCCAATTTGCTTTTTTTTTCAACTTTGGCATTCCAATTGCATCCTGACAAGATTTAAATAAGAAAAAGCAAGTTTAGTAGCATTCTATTCAAGATTTGACAAAAAATAATTGCATTTAACACACAAGATTGGCTTGCTATCAAATCCCCCTTACTTAGTCGATGTTTGTCCTTAAGCATGTTGTGTATTCCCATACAAGATATGATTCGACAATTTTTCCGAAATTAAGTCTCCTTCCACAATCAAGTATAATGCAAACAATTTAAGTGAAGCATGAATAAGCAGTTGCTAGATTTAACTAACAAGTGTTTTATTAAATTCTAATATTATGCAAAAATCAACTACTTCACTAAATTAAAGTTTAATCAAACTTGCGAGGCGGTCGTACTCAATAAAATTTTTCCACAAGTTTGGGACGTGGTTGATTCTTTTTACATGAAATGAGATGACAACCCAAGCATCTCACTCTGGTTACTTAAATTGACATGTCTCTAAATAGTTTATTTTTCCTTACTTATGCCAGCTCGGTTAGAGGAGTATTGCAGGTTTCGGTTCATCACTCGAATCTTTTGACGCAAAATGAGATGACAACCCAAGCACCTCACTTCGGTTACTCAATTTGGTCACATTTTCAAATTCGTCACTGATAACTAAACCATTAGCGGAGTATGTAATATTTTTTTTCAAAAGATAAAATTACTTAAATGAGACTCGAGTACTTTTATTAAGCAAGTTTAAGGAGCTAACAATTTCCATGAAGTGTTGATTTAGCCATAGTATTTTCAATTCTACAAAACACTTGCCGATCAAATTTAAGCAATATGAAGTTATTCATGAATTACCCAATTATTTTAATTAACTAAGCATAAGAATTAAATGATTAATTTCAAAACAAAGTAGGAATAATTTCAATATAACACATGCAAAGAAGAACAAGTAATAGCATGGCATGTCCTAAGAATTCCCGTACTTAGCCCACATTGCCCTCAATGTGCAATTTTTAAAGAATAATAAAGAGAAAGGTCAAGTGTACTCCTCGTCTTAATTTGGTGGAGGGTGGTGGATGTGGCTGCTTTGCAATATAGCAATGATATTTGATATTTGAGCCCCTATTGTGTCTCATAGAAAACAACACATTAAAATAGATTAAATAATAACCTTTATTTTAAACATAAATTAAACTGAATTCAAAATAAAGTAAATAAATATGGGTTGCCTCCCAAAAAGTGCTTTTGTTTAACGTCGTTAGCTCGATACCTACAAATGTTATCCATTTAGCTCCGTGAGAATTAATTCTTCCATTACGTGCACTTAGAAGATCTCGTAGAAAGGTTTCAATCTTTGCCCATTGGCCTTGAAACACTTTCCAGATTCCTCCACCATCAGTGGATTGAGGCGTCTTTGAGCTTTTCCACTCGGGTTTGCCTTTTCCTCTATCGGAATCCTTAAATGTTCCAGTAATAGTTAGAGATCCAATTCTGGGGCCTCCATGCGAATGACAGCTTAACGTATTGGTTCTTTGATCGTCAATAATTCGTCATGTTTTTCCATAGCATCGAGATCTAAATTCCTGCATAGCACATGTAACACCCTATACCTATCTCAGTCGTCAAACTCGAGAATAGGATGCTACACCACCGTCTCACATCGTATACAACATAATTCGACTCATTATTAAACATACAACTTTTTGTTTCCTTTCTTATTATGGCATTCATACGAATTGTAGTCATACTTACTCTAAGGTGTATAAAATAAGCTAACATACATTGTCCAATCATAAAATAAGCACTAAACAAGCATTAGGATCACTTAACAAAATATCCCAAAACTGTTATGTAGGTATCGATACTGGAAGAGTGGTATCGATAATTCTCTCAAGAGGTATCGATACCGCTTGGAAAATCGATACCAAATTAGCTTACTATTTCTCGTCTTAAAAATCCAACTTTCGTAAAATATCAACACCACTAAAAAGTATCGATAATTTTACCCCGAGTATCAATACTTGTGGCAAAATATCGATACCTACTAGCCAAACTGACTTCCTGCACTTTGAAAGTTGCAGAGATATCATTTTTAAAACCAAAATATCGATACCCTTGTTCCAGACCGTAAAAGCACAACATATATCAACACATAGATCATTCAAAACTAAATCTAAACATCATGCATCAAAATATCCCACATATCAGTCCCAACATCATATTCCAAGTCCACAATTTCCAAGTATAAAACGCATGCAAACCATTAAAAATCATAGCAAAATCAACGCAAAGTCTACCACATTGCCATTTATTCCCAAAACACAAATAAATAAAAGAACACCTACTAATAGCAACTAAATTTTCTGGCTTGGATCACCCCTCGAGACCACACCGCTCACACTAGCACTACTTATATACAATGGCTAAAAAAGAGTGGGTAAGCTTAACAAGATCAGTGAATTCTCAGAATAACCACTACGTAAACAAGTCATTATACAATAGCGAAACAGGCATATATCATATCCATAACATCTCTAACTCTAATATCATATTTCACACCTTTAAACATCTTTCATGAATTCTTTTATGCATTAACCACTTGAATATTTAAGCATATATCTCAGGACATATAAATCATATTTAATAACATTCAGTCACATTATATGATAATTTGGCTCTTGAGGTTATGAAACATAACGTGGACTCTATGACCACACATTGGATACATGGATCTCCAACACACCAAAATGACTCATAGAGTCGAACATGTCCCATAAGTGAAGCATATAGCTAACACTCTCCAACACACCAAACACACATATCCCGGTGAATGGAGCTTAGCTCACATTCCTTTATCTCTCCAAAAACTATCATTGGGCCTCAACGCCCAAAAATCACATCACAAAGGTGAGTACTCACAATCCTATGACATTCCAACTATACCCAATGGTCTCATAAGATCACAAGGCCAATGTATCCACATTATTATCAGAATTACTTACCAATTTTTCACACATATTCATTGCATATTCACATCGTTAACACATTATATTCTCTTTCACCGCAGTCATCACAAGATTATGGCACATGTCATAGCATCTCATATATGTTCATATTTTCACAATTACACAAACACACATATATCACATTTATTCATAGGTGTAAGAAAACTTACTCTCAGAATTCAGAGTAGGGGTTTAGGTTACCTATAAATTCCCAATTACACAATGAATCATCTACGAGAAGCGATTCCAAAACATTCACCAAAATATGCTTTAGCCAAAAAGCCGAAAGCTTAAACAAGCTTTTCTTTGCCTTTGTCTCTACTCGTTGAATGTCCTACAAAATCTGACACTTCAATAAGACAAACCACACAAACATACAATCAACAATCAGTTATTAACTCACCTTAAATAGTATAAAAAATAGCTTAAGCTACATTCACTTTTAACCGAAACCTCCGATATAGAAACTTTAAATTTGAATATCTCGGCATAAACTTAATATTTTTGCATGAAATAAATTCTATTCATCTACATATTCATCTACGACTAATTCCCAACCTTTAAACTACACAAAACTACACGTTTCAAGGTATTGACATTTTTCGACAAGTTTTGGCCATTGTGATGAAAATTCATTAAAACTCAAGAAATTCTTAATGAAACTTCCTTGTAACTTAAAAAAACTTCTAGTCATGTTAAAACAAGTTGAAAAACACTTTGAAACCACATTTTAATCCACAATCCTAAAATTCACCATTAACAACCAAATTTTCGGCTTTTATTTAAAACATGCATTTTTATGGCTAATAATTTGATTTAAAGAACTAAATAACATTATAAACTATTTTGAGGTTGATAAACCGAAATAGTAACACATTTTAGGCCCACATTTAGAATGCTTTTGGATGAATTATCCCTTATTTTATGTAATTTGGTGCTCTTAATCCTTTGTTTTCATGTTATATACTCAGGAAAGCACCAGGGGATGAAAAGAACGCAAAACGGGCTTAAAACGGGACAAATGGGCCAAAGCATGAAATCGACACGGCCTGGACCAAAGATCACACGGCCGTGCCTCCTTAAAGATCTCGAACACAATTTGGACCATGATTTACACACCCGTGCCTCATGAACGAAGTCCACACGGCCTGGCCATGATCCACACGGGCGTATGCCATGGCCGTGTCCTTGTCGCTGGAAAGAGCAATTTTACTCGGATTTGGATGCTTGGAGGCAAAGAAACACACTCCAAAGTCTAATTAAACCCCCAATTAGGAATTGCACTCAAATTAGGATACTTGGAGGCCAAGTAACACATCTCAAAGCCTATATAAACACCCTAGGGGGCAACTTAATCGGGGAGTTCGACAGAAACCCTCTGTCGAGGAGAGCCAAAAGCCATCGTCTAGGGGCGTCGTGCTAGGCCAGAGAAGGCAAATTTATGGGGATTCACTCAGGGATAGCCAGTTGATCCATCTCAAGAAGCCAAAATTATACTCAAGACGGAGGATCTCCCCTTCAATTCCTTTAGGGGGTTTTAGGGATTTCTTATGTTTTGTTTTATCTTTTCTCTTGAGATGTTTTCCTTTATTGTTATGAACTAAACCCTTCGGATACAGAAGGATGAAACCTATGATGAATCTTGTTATTATTTTCTCAATTATATGATAAATACTTAGTTTGTTCTTAATTATGTGAGCTTAATCCAAATTTAATGTGCTTAGGTGGAGGAGGAATAGACCCTGCCTAAGAGTAGATCCAACATAATTAAGCGAAGTTGATCGCACGCCTAGAGATAGGGTGACGAGATTTTGCCGGATTAGGGTGAAACCTAATATGGGAACCCATAGATCGATTTACTGCTATTCTAGGAGGTTATTATAAGAGAACGAGAGTTCCACTAATTAACCTAGGGTTAGACATTATTCGCCTCGAGAGAGGGTTTAATATACGTTAGGGAGTCTTACGGATCAAACTAAGTGAATAAATCGTATGGTCCAGTGTTAGATAACAAGTGAAGTCTAGGTGGATTCTTCCTAGGGTATCTCCTAAATCAACTGAGTTTTTCCCAAGTTATTTTCCAAATTCATTCTTCTTTGTCTTAGAGTCTTTAGTTTAATAGTTAATTAATTTAGATTAATAAACAACTTCACTTATTTTAGGCTAAATAATAGAAAGAAAGTTAGTATTAGTACTTTTAGTTCCTTTGGGTTCGATAATCCGGTCTTGCCTAAGCTATACTCTTTGTTCGATAGGTGCACTTGCCTCAATCGTTGTCGAGTTAGTTTCGAGTGTTCGATCATTCTTTTATAAATTTTAAAGATCCGATTCACAAATGATCAAGTTTTTAGGCGCCATTCTTTGAGGAACTAAAATATTAAGAAAACTCTATTTTTATTACTTTAGCCATTTTTTTATTTTTGTAATTTTTTTATTTTTATTTTTATTATTTTTTACTTTGCTAAATTTTCTTTTATTTGCTTTTGTCGGAAAATTTTAGTTTATAGAGAGAGATGGCACTGAATAACTATCGGTGGCAAGTTATGAGACAAAGCCAACAAAAGCGTGATATCTACAACCTCGACCCAAGTAACCAAGCTATCAACCCGATTAGAGATGATACATAAAAATTTGATGGTTTATACGGTTCCTCGCAGCACATCCAGCTATGCGATGTGAAACAAGCGGGCGTGGCGAATCCTCGAGTACCCACCCTACGGACATAGCATGGAAAGCGAACAAGTCAACTATATGGGTAACTATGCTAGACCACAAAATAATTTTTATAATGACACTTATAATGCAGGTTGGAGGTACCATCCAAATTTCTCGTGGGATGATCAAAGTAGCCAAGGACCGAAACTTCTTCGAAATTTTCAACAACCACCTTACCAACAGGAAGAGGAGTCGAACATTGAAGAGATTCTGACAAAACTCATGGCAGCCACAGATACCCGTCTCCAAGACACTGAGGTAACACTTAATGACCAACAAGCATCGATCAAAGGGATCAAGAACCAAGTTGGGGAACTTACTGAGTCAGTTGGGGAACTTACTAAGTCAGTTATACAACTTGCTAAGCTGATCTCAGAACTACCACAAGGAAGCTTGCCAATCAATACTGAAACTAACCCGGGAGAGAAAAATCAAGCCATTTACGATAGTGAAGGGTTAGACGAACCAAACCCAAGGGAAGAACCTGTGGTAAGTGAAGGTAAGGTTGAAGTGTGCCATGATATACCATAACCGGCAATTACAGAGTACCAACCTCGTGTACCATATCCCGATGCAATAAAGAAAGACCACACAGAGGAAGAAGTCGGTGAAATCACACTTCGTGTAGACAATGAAACAATCACTCTTCAAGCTCTTGACTCAGCTAGGACATCGAGTAATAAGGGTACGAACGTTAATTCTATTGATAACCATTTGGTTCAACCTTCTTTACAGGAAGCATCACAAAATCACCTAGCTGAGCTAGATCTTAGACCTCGTACCCATAAAGAAATAATTCATGAATAACTAAGGCTTCAGGTCGATGAATTAGACGAGTGGAAAACACACTTTAAAGAGAAATTAGGAATACACGAAGTGAAACCAAAGGAAACCCCAGACGAGCTGATAGGAACAACAAATCACTTCAAAATAGGGGATCAGGTATTGTTGAATAAGGAAGACCCTTGAATCACCAATTCAGACCTCAAGACAAACGAAGAAATCACTTTTGAGGTACTTAATGTCTTCCTATACGGCACAGTCGAGGTAAGCAATCCTAAATTCAACACTTTTAAGGTAAACACTACTCGACTTAAACTATATGTCCATAACCGAATTGATCGCATGCGAAAGGATTTTCACCTCCTCAAACCACCATGACCATACGAATTAGAGGTAAAGTCTAGCTTAAGACTATAAGCAGCGCTTCTCGGGAGGCAACCCACTAAACCCCATTAATTTTTACATTTTTATTTTTATTTTTCCTTTTTAGCACCTAACTATAAACTAACCAAAGTGCGATTTCAGGACCACACGGCCTTACACACGCGTGCGTGGTCTGTGGCCGTGTGGCCACCACGAGAAGAAGTACAAGGGCGGGGGCAACCACGGATCCATAATTTAACCCCTTCTTCCTTTTTCTTTTCCAGTTGTTTTTCTTTTTCCATTCCGTGTGGCCACCACAGAAAGGTACAAGGGCGGGGGCAACCACCAGATCCATAATTTAACCCCCTTCTTCCTTTTTCTTTTCCAGTTGTTTTTCTTTTTCCATTATTTACTTTTATTTTTCTTTTTCTTTTTCTTTTTCTTTTTATTTCTTTTAATTTTCTTTTATTTTCTTTATTATTTTCTTCTTATTATTATTCATTCCATTTAGATTTAGCTTAGGATACAATAAAATTAGGACGGCTGCTTCGAGGACTCAAGCGGTTCGATACGCTTTCCCACGTTCACCTCCAGTCCTAACCGGTTTCTTTTCATTGACTTCATCCAAAATTTAGGAAGTTTCACTTCTCTCCCTATCTTATGATTTTATGATTATTTTGCTATTATCTATCTTTGTACATTGAGGGCAATGTACATCTTAAGTGTGCGGGGGTTAACTAAAGTATTATTTGAAAATCCCTGAATTATGCCTTGTCTTAAAGTAAGTTTCTCATATTATGATTAGAATGAAATTTCTGATGATTTATGATTTTTATTGATATGTTTTAGATTAAGTCATTGATAATTGTGCATTGATAATTAAATTCTAAGAATACTAGAGAATCAGGCATGATAAGTCTATTTTTCAGAAATTAAAAATTTTCTAGGTTGTCAAACTAAGTTTAAATATTACTTTGAAGTTTGAAGTTTACGAGGTTGACGTCAAAATACCCATAATTTTTGTGAGATTTTGAGCCTTATAGAGCATAAATTCTTTTTCTTGCTCACTTTATTGATTATGAGTATGTCAACACTGATTTGTTATTCTAGAACTTGCATCGATTATACATGTCGAGACCACACTTTTGATTTGATATACAGAGATGATAAAGACACCTAGGTTTTAACCCACTTACTCCATAAAAAGCCTACCTTCACAAATTAACCCCTAGTGAACCCCTTTTAATCCTAACAACCCTATTTATTGACTCACCCACTAATATTAACCCAAAACCCTTTGTAATTGTTATCACCATTCTTTCTAACTACCCCTATATCAAGATTTGATCTGATTAGTTGCCTAATTATGAATTTTAGTAAATTATCCTTTATTATGTATTTAGTTTGTTCTTAAAAAAAACGACGAAGTATATTCATTAAACGAGCTTATACATTTATTTAAATTCTAAATATCGAAGAAGAAGCTCGTATTATTAGTTTTCAATTGATGTAATTATTATTGGTTCATTAGTTCTTAGTTAGGTAATTTGTCAATTCAATCTCGATTCTAACCTTCTAATTCAGCCTTATTCCACACCTTAACCCTAGCCCCATTACAACCCTAACAAAGACCTTTTGATTTGTGTTTCATCTCATATTTCAGTGGTGGAGATTTGATTTTCATGCAAGCCTATGGGATTAACTCTTCATGTTTGACTTTTGAGTGCCAAAATTTTGAACCTTAAACACTTTGAGTGATTTGAGTGAATCTCTAGTGAGGATGTCAATCCTTGTCGATTTTGAATCAGAGGTAATTATTTAGATGAAGGGAGACACCTATATTTTCGAGCTACAAAATATAAGGCTTATATTGTTTGAATTTTTAGGACTCTTTGAGTTGAATTATCCATGTATAAATTATCCCTGAATTATGATGAGACACTATCAATGACTATTATGAATTATAGAAAGTTCATTTTAATTGTAAGTCAAGAATTTTGCTTGAGGACAAGCAAAAGCTTAAGTGTGGGGGTATTTGATAAACCAAAATAGTAACACATTTTAGGCCCACATTTAGTATGCTTTTGGATGAATTATCCCTTATTTTATGTAATTTGGTGCTCTTAATCCTTTCTTTTCATGTTATATACTCAGGAAAGAACCAGTGGATGAAAAGAATGCAAAACGGGCTTAAAACGAGACAAATGGACCAAAGCATGAAATCGACACGGTCTGGACCAAAGATCACACGGCCGTGCCTCCTTAAAGATCTCGAACAGGATCTGGACCACGATTTACACGGCCGTGCCTCATCAACGAAGTCCACACGGCCTGGCCATGATCCACACGGGCGTGTGCCATGGCCGTGTCCCTGTCACTGGAAAGAGCAATTTTACTCGAATTTGGATGCTTGGAGGCAAAGAAACACACCCCAAAGTCTAATTAAACCCCCAATTAAGAATTGCACTCAAATTAGGATACTTGGAGGCCAAGTAACACATCTCAAAGCCTATATAAACACCCTAGGGGCAACTTAATCGGGAGTTCGACGAAACCCTCTGTCGGGGAGCCCAAAGCCATCGTCTAGGGGCGTCGTGCTAGGCCGGAGAAAGCGATTTGTGGGGATCCACTCGGGGATAGCCAGTTGATCCATGTCAAGAAGCGAATTATACTCAAGACGGAGGATCTCCTCTTCAATTTCTTCAGGGGTTTTAGGGATTTCTTATGTTTTGTTTTATCTTTTCTCTTGAGATGTTTTCCTTTATTGTTATGAACTAAACCCTTGAATTTCAGAAGAGATGAAACCTATGATGAATCTTGTTATTATTTTCTGAATTATATGATAAATACTTAGTTTGTTCTTAATTATGTGAGCTTAACCCAAATTTAATGTGCTTAGGTGGAGGAGGAATAGACCCTGCCTAAGAGTAGATCCAACATAATTAAGCGGAGTTGATCGCACGCCTAGAGATAGGGTTATGAGATTTTTTCGGATTAGGGTGAAACCTAATATGGGAACCCATAGATCGATTTACTGCTATTCTAGGGGGTTATTATAAGAGAATGAGAGTTCCACTAATTAACCTAAGGTTAGACGTTATTCGCCTCGAGAGAGGGTTTAATATACGTTAGGGAGTCTTACGGATCAAACTAAGTGAATAAATCGTATGGTTCAGTGTTAGATAACAAGTGAAGTCTAGGTGGATTCTTCCTAGGGTATCTCCTAAATCAACTGAGTTTTTCCCAAGTTATTTTCCAAATTCATTCTTCTTTGTCTTAGTGTCTTTAGTTTAATAGTTAATTAATTTAGATTAATAAACAACTTCACTTATTTTAGGCTAAATAATAGAAAAAAAGTTAGTATTAGTACTTTTAGTTCCTTTGGGTTTGATAATCTGGTCTTGCCTAACCTATACTACTGTTCGATAGGTGCACTTGCCTCAATTGTTGTCAGAGTTAGTTTCCAGGTTCGATCATTCTTTTTATAAATTTTAAAGCTCTGATTCACAGCGACCAGAGGTTGAATAAACAAGTTTTGATGCAAATCCAAGAAAACTCTCTCTAGAAGAATAAAATGAAATAAGTGAGGTTTTTGGGTGTTTTTCTTGGTTTCAATGGAGATTTATGGTTCAAAGAATGTTGGTAATCAAAAGTAATTAGGATTTGGAAATCAATAGAATGAAATAGCAAGAGAAAACAAAGGGGATGGCAAGAGCTTTTGTGGGGAGTTCTATCCTGAACAATTTGGAGAAAAGAGGGGTTTTTAGGTTGATTTTAAAATTCTGGGTAAATTGCTTCATAAAAACTCTTAGTTATGGCTCTTTTACAAATCAATCCTATTTTCAAAATTGAAGGTATTTAAAACTCATTTTCAGAAATTGACTTAATTTCCTAATAGCCATTGTAAAAAAATTATCGATTTCAAACCTTACGAAATTTCGAGCACATATAAGCTAAAATTCTTAAAATACCCTCGAAACTTCTAGGCCCAATTTTAGGGTGCTACAATTCTCCCCCTCTAAGAAGAATTTCGTCCTCAAAATTACTTAAACTAAATAGGTAAGGATATTTCTGTCTCATTGCTTCTTCAGCTTCCCAAGTAGCCTCTTCAGTCTTGTGGTTGTGCCACAAAACTTTAACCTACGGAACCCTTTTGTTACGCAAAACCTTCTCTTCACGAGTTAGAATCTCAATCGGTTCCTCTTCATAAGTGAGATAAGGTTGAACCTCGATCTCCTCCACTAGCACAATATGCGATGGATTTTAATGATACTTTTGTAGCATAAACACATAAAAAACATCATGAGTTCGCTCAAGTTCCAGCGGTAACTTGAGTCGATAAGCTACCAGTCCGATTCTCTCAAGAACTCCATAAGTTCCAACATATCTTGGACTTAATTTATGTTTTCTTCCAAATCTTTAAACTTTTTTCCATGGGGAAACCGTCAAGAACACATTATCACCAACTTGAAACTTGATGTCTTGACGTTTCAAATCTGCATAAGATTTCTGCCTATCTGTTGCTGCTTTCAACCTCTCACATATCAACTTTACATTCTCTTCTGCCTCTTGAAATAATTTTTGTCCAACGACCTTCTTTTCATCTAATGCCATCCAACACAAAGGAGTCTTACACTTCCTACCATATAACACTTCAAATGGTGCCATGCGAATACTCGCTTGGAAACTATTGTTGCAAGCAAACTCTGCTAAAGGTAGATATCGCTCGCAACTACCATTAAACTCAATCACACAACTTCACAACATATCTTCTAACACTTGAATTACCCTCTTAGATTGGTCATTAGTTTAGGGGTGATAAGTTGTACTGAAAGTAAGTTTGGAACCTAAAGCCTCTTGCAAACTCTTCCAAAACCTCGACGTAAAGCACAGATCTCTACCGGGATGATAGAAACTGAAACTTCATGAAGAAGTAAAATCTCCGCAATGTACAACTCTACCAAGTTTTGCAAAGAATAATTGGTACGCACTGCCAAGAAATGCACACTCTTCAAAAACTGGTCTACTATACCCCAAACCAAATCTTTCTTCAATGGCGTCAAAGGCAAACTTGAAACAAATCCATAGTGACCCTTTCCCACTTCCATTCAGGGATCGCAATCGGTTGCAACAAACCTAAAGGAAATTGATGTTCAGTTTTCAATTTTCACCTTTTGACACATCAAATATCGAGCCATAAATTTCGTAACATCACACTTCAACCCAGGCCACCAATAAACCTCTCAAGACCATGGTACATTTTTCTACTATCGGAATGCATAACGTAAGGGCTATCAGGTGCATCGGTAATGATCACTTGTCTTAAATCCACATCTTGCAGCACACACAATCTACCTAGAAAATTCAAGATACCTTTCGGATCAACATCAAAGTCTCCCTTAACCCCTAACTCAACTTGACGAATCTTCTTCAACAGATCCCCATCTAACGGCTGCATCTCCTTAATTTACTGAGCCAAAGTCGGCCTTACTTGAAGTTAAGCTAACAAACCACCATCACTAACTAAACTCAAGCGCGCAAACATAGCTCTCAACTCCGACATCGACTTCCTACTCAAAGTGTCAACAACAACATTCACCTTGCCAGGATGATACTCAATCACATAATCATAGTGCTTCAAAAGCTCAATCCAACGCCTTTGCTGTAACAGCCCGATTTAGGGCCTAGTCGGAATGGTGGTTGCGAAACCACAAATCCTAAGTAGAAATATGTGATTTTATGATTTTTATGAGGCTTATAATATGTTTGCATGATTATGTGAAAATTTCATGAGAAATTTTATTTATTAGTGATCAATTTGTCCATTAGGACTAAATTGCAAAGATTAGAAAATATGAGATTCTAGAAGATTCAAGTATGAAATAGAATTATAAAAATTATTATAGGTCCTTAATTAGAAATTAGACCAATATAGATTATGATAGACAAAAATAGACATGGGAAGGAAAAATCTCAAGAAAGGACCATTAAGGGCATTTTTGTCATTTAGTAAATACAAGATTAAAAAGGGAAAAAGAAGTCAAAATTGTGTCCATCTTCTTCTCCCATGGCCGAAAATCACTAAGGATCCATAGCTAGGGTTTCTTTAACTTTCAAGCTTGATAGTAAGTGCATCCTAGCCCCGTTTTTAATGCTCTTCGTATTTTTGAGATCCTTGTAGCTCGATTTAGTTATTTCTAGATATATTTTGAGCTAGGTTTTATGTTAAAAAATTTACCCATGTATGAAATGCATGTATTTTGATGATTTATGGAAGAATATGAAAGTTTGATGTATGATAAACATCTTTTCCTAAGTGATTTTCATGAGAAATTCATAAAAAGGACTAAATTGTAAAAGTTGTGAAAGTGGTCATACATGGGTGAAATAGTGGAAATTAGAGGTTTTTATAATTAATAAAAAGATTTGGCTAGGCCTAAAATACAAGAAATTTGAATAAAAATATAATTTTACGAGCCTAGGGGCAAAAGTGTAATTATGTGAAAGTTTAGGGGCAAAATTGTAATTTTTCCAAAGTATGATTCATGAGTCAATTTAGTCAATGTGAGTATTAAACGAGTGAAATTGTTATTATAGATCAAGAAACACGAAGCTTGGACCGAAACCGAGGCAAGAACAAAGTGTTGGACTAAATCGAACATCTTCACACATTTTGAGTACCGAGGTAAGTTTGTGTGGATTTATAGCTATGTGATATCATTATGCTTTTAATTAATTTATTTTATGAGAAATGAATATAAATTACATGAAATTAATTTATGATGTTTCAATGAGATTACAATGAGATTATGCTAAGTTGAAGTCCCGGTTGAAGATTCGGAATAACGAGGATACCTATGCCACTACATGAGATAAGGACGGTCCCGTATAAGACCATGTCTGGGACATGGCATCGGCACCGAATGTAGGTCCTGTATAAGACCATGTCTGGGACATGACATCGGCACCGAATGTAGGTCCCGTATAAGACCATGTCTGGGACATGGAATCGGCACCGAATGTAGGTCCCGTATAAGACCATGTCTGGGACATGGCATCAAAATCTATGTACTCGTATAAGACCATGTCTGGGACATGGCATCGACAATGAGCTAAGAGATCTCGTGTAAGACCATATCTGGGATATGGCATCGGCATCAAGAGGTGATCCCATGTAAGACCATATCTGGGATATGGCATTGGCATCGTGATACATGTATGATGAGATTGAGTATCCTTTGATATTCCGAGTAGTTCAACGGGCAAGAGATCTATATATACAAAAATGGCTAAAGTTAAGCTATACAAAGAGTTACATTTAAGTGAAAGATAGTTATGATTTAAGTTTATGTTTATGATAGCATAAGTGCTAAAGTATGTGATGAAGTGATACAGGTACCATGAGTAAAATACGAGTTATGAAACCCTAATGTGATATGTAATTAGGTAAGCGTAAGTACGAGTAAGTATGTCAAAGTACTTGAGAACTTGTGTTATTATTATTCTATGAGATGAATGGATTTTACCATGAGTACTTATGTTGCTATTTTAATTCATGCAAACTTACTAAGCTATATGCTTACCCCTCTCTTTTTCCTTTCTCTTGTAGCATCGCCAAGCTAGCTTGGAGATCGTAGGGCATCGGAGCTCGGATCACACTATCAACTATTCATTTGGTATAGTAAAGTTGATTTATTTTGAGTATGGCATGTATAGAAACTTGGTCATTTTGGGTTATGTCATATTTGAAAGCCAAAGTGTTGGCTATTAATGTTATACTCTCATTTTATAAATGGCCATTAAGAATTGGCCAAGATTTGTCAAGTTTTATAACTTAATGATGATGAGATCTATGTTGGGCATGAATGATGATTTGTGAGTCTTCATAGTGTATTATTGCCATGTTATCTGTTGCTTGTGTTGGTATATGTTTGTTTATGTTTCAGGGTGGCAATAGGCTTGGAAAATATCCTTCCAATTGTCCATACAGGTAGACACACGGGCGTGTGTCTAGGCCGTGTGTGACACACGGCCAACCCCATGGGTGTGTTGATAGGCTGTGTGTCCCCTGCATCAAATTTACGAGAATTCGATTCGCCACACGGGCCAGCACATGGGCGTATCCCTAGGCTGTGTGCTAATATGGGTATACTGACGTCATAAACAGAATACCCAGGTTTTCACACACGGGTGAGGACACGGGCGTGTCTAGGGCGTGTCTAGGCCGTGTGAAAACCCTTGTAGGTTAAAAATGAAAAATAAATTCCACACGGGCTGGGAACATGGGCGTGTGTGACCACACGGCCTGCCCACACGGGCGTGTTCCATTCAACACGGGCATGTGGCCCTGTTTTAGGTAAAAAATTTCTAAGTGTTCAAAAATATTCAGTTTAATCCCGAAACCTCCTGAATGTATGTTTAGGGCCTCGTAGGCCCATAATGAGGATGTTAAGAATATGAATGAAAAGTTTTAAAGTTGAAACAAAATTTTATAGCCCGAAGTTGTATGTTTGAGTAAGTTAAGCCCGGTAATGCCTCGTACCCTGTCCCGACGTCGGATATGGGTAAGGGGTGTTACATTTGCCTTAAATTCAACTCCTTTTGGGTGAGAAGGTACTTAAGGCTCTTATGATCAATGTAAATTACACACTTTCTCCATACAAATAGTGGCACCAAATCTTAAGTGCAAATAACACAGTAGCTAATTCCAAATCATGGGTAGAAATAGTTGCGCTCATGCGTCTTCAATTGTCTCGAAGCATAAGCCACAACTTACCCTCTTGCATCAATACACAACCAAGACCTGAATACGGAGCATCACTATAAACCATAAAGTCTTTTACAGGTTCTGGTTGAATCAACACATGTGCTGTCGTCAACACCACTTTAAGTCATTTGAAAGTCTTTTGCCTCTCATCGGTCCATTCGAACACCATATCTTTTTGAAGTAGTTTCGTTAAAGGTGCAACAATAAGGGAAAACCCTTCAACGAATCTATGATAGTAACCAGCCAAACCTAAGAAACTTCGCACTTCGGTAACACTCCTAGACAACTTTCATTCCAAGATCACCTCAATCTTCTTAGGATCCACACAAATCTCTTCTATCGATACCACATGTCCTAAAAACGCAACTTCCTTAAGCCAAAATTCACACTTACTCAACTTAGAAAACAACTACTTATCCCTCAAAATCTGTAAAACAACCCTTAGGTGCTCATCATGGTCTTCCTCAGAACGAGTATACATCAAAATATCATCTATGAAGACTACCACAAACTAATCTAAGTACTAGTGGAACACTAGGTTCATCAACTCCAGATCATCTTTTCAACCTTCATTGTCGAAACCACATTAGACAAAAATCCCGGTCTTTCACTAACCACAACAATTTCCAACCCATCACTATTCCTCAAAGTAATTCACTTCGTTTCAACCTCTACCTTAGCCTAATGCTCAGTCAACCAGTCCATACCCAGAATAACATCAAAACCAAAAAATGCTAATTTCATAAGGTCCATAGAGAAAACATGCCCTTGTATCATAAAGGGGCAACTACGATAAAATTTATTCACTACGACACTATCTCCAAAGGAGCCAATTATAGTCATACCCAAATCAATCATCTCTATAGGAATCATTAACTTACAAGCTAATTCACTCAGAATATACAAATGTGTAGAACTAGAATCAACCAAGGAAAACAGTGGAATGGATTGCAAAGTCAAAGTACCTGCAATAGCATTAGTCGAATCTTGATCCTCAGGTTTCAAATAGCATAAACCCGAGTTGGACCTCCAGAATCAACTTGTGAAGCAACAGTGTGAGCGACAATTCACTGTCCAACCGGTCTCCCATTACCTCTACCATGACCTCGACCCCTAGTAGGCGTAGAAACAGGTGCCAAACTCTGAGTCTATGAAACCTCAACTATATTCAGACAATCCCTCAAAAAATGTTCTTTCAGACCATACTTATAACAACCACCTGTCAACTTATGACACTCTCCATGATGCCTACGATCACAATGCACACAAAGCGTTCATCTAGAACCACTGGTCGAACCACCAGTGTTAGCCACAACATTACTCTACTGTCTAGACTGACTCGGCCGAGACCAACGTCTCGCACCCTTACTAGAACTGTAACTATCTCTTCATCTCTTGGGTGATCGTCCAGAAGCACAATCAGAAGCCCTCTTACCAGTCTCAGCCACTACAGAACGAGCTGGCTTAGCCAAAGTCTCCTCAACAGCTTTGGTTTTTTCCACAAGCTCATCAAACAACTCTGCATTTTGGGCCACCAAGTAAACCTAAATCTCTCGATTGAGCCCAAAACAAAACCTCTCACAATGGTCCTTCTCAGTCAAAACCATCTCAGGAGCATACTTACTAAGTCACACAAACTCTGCCTCATAGTCAGCCATAGGCAAACCACCTTGCACTAAGTCACACAAACTCTGCCTCATAGTCAGCCACAGACAAACCACATTGCACAAGGTCCAAATATTCCCACTTACGAGCTTCCATATATTGCTCGCCCATGAAATTCTTCCTAAATCCATCAAGGAAGTAATCCCAAGTCAGACGATCAGTAGTTGTACCTCTCTTGATAGTATTCCACCAACGATGAGCTTCACTATCGAGTAAGGACACTGTGCAACCCAATTTCTCCTCATCAGAATAGGATATCTGCTCGAGAATCCTTTCAACTCCTTCTAACTAGTACTCAGCTATGGTTAGATCAGTCCCTTTAACTCTAAAAAATTCTTTACCACCCAACGCCCGAAGATGTTCAAGCAGCAACCCACGATTCATGGGTGCAAGATTGGTAGGTGTAGGAGCAGGGTTAGCACCAACAATTCGCTGAAACGCTCCAATTATCGTTTCCATTAGAGGGCCTACACCCTCATCAGGTATGTTCACTCTACGCGGCGGCACATTACGCGCATAGGATGTACCATCTTCTTAAGCATCAGTTCTCACATTCACACGTCTAGGACGCATATCGAACTAGTATAACATACACAAACAAATAAAAGAGGCCTGAGTGCCGGAGAAAATGATCCAAGTCTCATTCCTGCAAGCAAACTATAGGATTAAAAGGCAATGTGTTCCCATTCCTACCCCACATGCATCATAACAAGAGATATCTCTTACAATTCGAGCAACCAGAATAATTTAATCACTCAGATTTTTAGATCCATGGGTTGCGAAACCCCAATTAGCATTGTAATAGGCCAATTTTGGCCTGCGCCAGATTACAAAATAAAACCAAATCAATAAAAGTCAAAAAAATTTACAGTCCATTTTCTTACAAATACCAGGGCCTGATTAGCCCAAATTACATTAAACCCAGTTACAATTCCAAACGAACCAAACCCAATAACAAAAACCCTAAAGCCCAAATCAGCCCGAAACTTAAAACCAAACAAAAAAAAAAACCCTAGGCAGATCTCCAGCGCCGCACGCCTCCGTACATTGCCACGTCCGCACGCCGTACCTCTGCAGCCTGTTCCACGTTGCCCTGTACCTGCAAAGGACAAACAACAACAGCAAAAATAACAAAAATAATGTATTTTATTCTTTTCGGCTATAAAATCGAAAGAAAAACCTTTGTAATTTTTCGGCTACACAACCAATACAAAAGAAACAGATTAAAGATTTGAAGGTGATTTTTATTTTTTTTTCATTTCAAGTTCTTATTTTTCTTTCTTTCTTTTTTATACGAATAATAAAGAGGAAAGGGGGAGAAGAAAACTAACCGGGTGTTCGGGATGTAACAGCCTAAATTTGACCCTAACCGGAACGGTGGTTTCAGAACCCCGAATTCGAGTCTGAAATCTCTTAATAATTATATATTTGATGTGCTATGTGTGCTGAATTGTGTGAATGTGTTTGTTGATATGATTGAATAAAGAAAGAAAGGATCAAATTGATGAAGTAGTAAAAGTAGCATTCAAAAATTTGAAGGTTTTAATTGTAGTATTGTTGAAAGGAAGGGCTTGCATGTTAATTTACCCTAAAATGAGTATAGTGGACGGCAAGCATGATGAAAAGCACTAATGTTTGCTTATTATATTATTAAATTAAGTTAGTGGGGTAATAATTTATTCATGGATGTTAGTAAATTAGAAAAGAAAAAATTTATTATTATTTTTCTATCCATCTTCTTCTTTACGAAAACACAAAGAAAAAAAAAAGAGAAAGCTTGAGTCTCCATTTTCGATTCTTGCATGCTACAATAAGGTTAGCATTTGATTTTGATTTTTGAAAGTTTTTGCATTGTTGAGTTCATTTCCATGAGTATTAATGAAACCATGTTAAATTTTTTAGTTTTAAACAAGTCATAGATTCAGTCATGATGAATAAACTTTGAATGGTTATGCTTGATGAGTAAATACTAAATATGTGTTTGAGATTAACAAGTTTTGAGTAGTGAATTTAGATGAAAAGGAGTAAGATGGCTCAAATTAGGAAAATAAATTAGTTAAGGGCCTAAAATGCAAAACAAATAGTTTGTATAGATTTGTATCTAGATGTAGAAGATTCGGCCCTTAAGGAATTAATCTAAATTCCATGTATTATGTGTTTTATGATTAGGGGACTAAATTGCAATTATTGTAAAGTTAGGGGAAAATTTGTAAAAATGAAAATTGGTATATTTATGGATCGAATTGATTGGAAATGTTTTTAAGTGATCTTGATTTAATTTATTTAGATCAAGTACGAAAGGAAAAGACTTTGGATCGGGGGAAAACAAAATTAAACGAGTAGCCGGGAAGCCTAATTTGACAACTAACAAGGTAAGTTTTAAGCAATTTGGTTAAATTGTAATTTATTATATGAATTACAATTGTTAAGTAATGATAATTATATTTATTTGTATGTGACTGAATGTGAATTGGTAACATGAATATATATATTCTTGTGGTTGCCGAATACGAGCTTTGGGTTTCTATTGGCTTCGAATAAATGATGCTTGATTAAGTGGGGATTGAGTATATGCTTATAATGTATGATTATGGTATTGAGATTTATGAGAGTATATAATTATTTCCTAAAGCCGAATATGGTATGACCTCATGGGTGAGATAGGTGATATCAATCATGTATAGTTAGGATGTATTTTGTATCTTAGTTTAGATCTGATGCTTTATGTTTATGAGAATGAGGTGGTAAATTGAAATGGAACATGGTACTATGTATGCGTGAATTCGGTTAATAAACACTAAGGGTGCGAGGTGTTAAAATAACGGCACTATGTGAGTGATACGTTACGAGGAGTATTAAAGTAACGGCTCTATGTGAGCGATACGTTGCAAGGAGTATTAAAGTAACGGCTCTATGTGAGCGATACATTACGAGAAGTATTAAAGTAACGGCTCTATGTGAGCGTCGTTTACGAAGTATTGAAGCAACGGCTCTGTGTGCGATCGTTACGAGAAGTATTAAAGTAATGGCTCTATGTGAGCGATACGTTACTAAGCCTTATTAACAAGTGTGTAAGTACGAGGTTTCATAAAAGATTTCTATTATTAAAGATACTACGTATTGGAATTGTACGGGTGTATTATTACATGATAAGCATGATCGGTAAGTTGAATGGATAAGTAAACTAAAGTATGTACTATTTATGACATGTTACGATTAAAGACGGATTAAATTGTAGAATAAAGATCATAGCAAGTAAAGAAAGTGTATGCTGTTCATTTTATTGATCGAAAATGTGGTATAAGAATATATATATTTGCACATGCATATAATGTAGTGAGGCAATTTAATTCTTGAATGATTGACTATTCGGAAATGGGAAAGTAAATTAAATAAATTATTTTGACGTGATAAAGTTTATATGTGAATTAATTGCTTGAAACTTACTAAGCTATATTAGCTTACTTGGGATGTTAATTTTATTGTTTTATAGATTTCTCTTGAAGTTGAAGCTCAAGCTCGAGGATCCTTGTCAATGTCAAGCACACTATCAATTATTTTGGTACCTTTTTAGGAACGAACTTTAAGTCATGGCATGTATAGGCTAATCTATTGTCTTGAGCTTATCTTTTGAATTAAATGTTTATAATGCCGCATTTAAAATGGCTTTACTTCTATCTATGAATTGATTGAACATGTTTGAGTTGGTATATGAATATATATATATATAAGTTCATGAAATTTTGGTTGATTGTTGCTAAATTTTGAATAAGTATGTTCGAGTGATAATGAGTGGCATAATACTATGTAAAATGGTTGGATTTGATAAAAAGTTTCAGGTTTATATTATGCATGAGAATATTTGGTTTGAAACATATGTGTTATAAGGTAAGTATTACTTAAGTAAGTATGATAGGAAAAGTTTTCTTGTATAAGCGAACAAGTAGTTAAATTAAAGATTTATACTCTGCTTCCCAATTACGGTATTTGGGCATGTGTTTAGATATAGATGGAGTAAGTTGTACCGGATGTGTATGCATACTAAAGGTGATACATTAAATAGCTATAAGATGTGTAATTGCTTGTGGGTATTCGGTTTTGGCATATTTTAAATTGAAATATTTATATAAGTGTGCATGAGGAACAATACCGAATGTGACAAGAATTTAGGTGATAAACAAGTTGTTCTTTGAAATTTTGTTCATGGTAATATTGCATAGAGTAAGGACATGAGAAATATACCTACTCGTTAGTAATGTATATGATATGAATTATCATATGTTTGATTGTATGAAATAAAAAAAATGGTATACGTATGTCTTGATAATTGTTCTTAAAAGTGCATATATGGTGTGAGGTTTAGTAATGTCCGTAACCCTAATCCGTGACGGATACGGTTAGGGTGTTACATTTGATTGGTATCAGAGCTACGGTTTAGTCGGTTCTCGGACTAACGTAGCGTGTGTGAGTCTAGCTATACATGCCATAAATTAGAATGTGAAAGTGTGATGACTTTTGACAGTGAAATGTGTTTATTTCCTTCGTATAGTAATGGATCCGGATCCCGAGCAAGCATTAGCTGATGATGTCAAGAGTGTGGCGCCTATTTCCGCGCAAGGGACCGCGCCGAAATAATCTCGACCTGCTGCAAGTGGCCTAGATGAAAGAGTAAAGCAGGCCTTCCATAATATGATGAACGATTGGTTCAGCCATTACTTACGAACCACTCCGGCTGTTCAACTACCTCAAGATCCGAATATACCCCCAGTAACACCTGTGGTACCTCCAGTTGTTAATCTTGATAGAGTAACAAAACCTCCGGTTGACCGTATTAGGAAACACGGAGCTCAGGAATTTAGAGCTGAGGATGATGACAATGCGGAGAGAGCAAAATTTTGGCTCGATAACACCATTCGTGTATTCGACGAACTGTCCTGCACCCCCGATGAATGTTTGAAGCGTGCTATATCCTTGTTACGAGACTCTGCCTATTACTGGTGGAATACGCTTGTGTCGGTTGTCCCGAAAGAGAAGGTTACATGGGAGTTCTTTCAAGCAAAATTCCGTAAGAAATATATAAGCCAGCGCTTTATTGATTCTAAGCGCAAAGAGTTTCTTGAGCTCAAATAGGGCGTATGATCAGATCCGAATACGAGCGCAAATTTGTGCGACTCATTAAATATGCTCGCGAGTGTATTTCTTGAAAGCTTCTATGTGCTAGGAAATTTGAGGATGGTTTGAATGAAGATATAAAGCTCCTGGTTGGCATTCTTGAAATAAATGAGTTCGTAGTACTAGTTGAAAGAGCTTGTAAAGCTGAAGAATTGGGGAAAGAAAAACGGAAAGCTGAGCTCGAATCTAAAGATTTTTGAAAGAGATCCGCAGGTAAATTTTCTCAGATGGTAACAAAGAAGTTCAAGAATGATGGTAGTCGATCCAAATCTAACTCCAGGATTTCTATACGAGAACGACCATCATTGAGTTCTCGGGCTACATCAGTTGCTAGTGTTGGCAACGAGAGATCGAGCAAAACCGAGTGTCAGCAGTGTGGCAGACAACATCTTGGAGAGTGTTGGGGTAAATCTATTTCCTGCACTTGTTATAAGTGTGGCTCGCAGGATCACTTTATTCGAGATTGCCCGGAGAACGTGGAAATGGGTACTGTTCCGAGTACGAGACCAAGCAGCACTACAACTCGAGGAAGACCATCTCATTTTGGGGGAGGTAGGAGTGGAGTACAGAGGGGGGCTACAGATGCGATTGTTCGATCAGATGCCCGTGTACCAGCTAGAGCTTACGGCATCCGTACCAGAGAGGAGGCCTTAGCTCCAGATGTTATTACCGGTATTTTTACTCTTTTTTATGCTAGCGTAACTTCTTTAATTGATCCCGGTTCAACTCATTCATATGTGTGCGAAACTTTAGTATCCAGTAAGACTCTACCTGTTGAGTCTACTGAGTATGTGATTCGGGTTTCAAATCCCCTGAGTCGATGGGTATTAGTGGATAAAGTGTGCAAGAACTGCCCTTTGATGATTCGAGATATGTGTTTTCCAGCGGATCTGATGCTATTACCTTTTGATGAGTTTGACATTATTCTCGGCATGGATTGGTTGACAATTCATGATGCGATAGTAAATTGCAGGCGAAAGACTATTGATTTGAGATGCCAGAATAATGAGATAATCAGAGTTGAGTCTTCGGATTTGAGTGGACTACCTACGGTGATATCTTCAATGTCGGCTCGGCGATATTTGAGGAAAGGTTGCGAAGCCTACCTTGCATACTTGATTAACGACAAGATAACAGAAAAGAAGATCGAATCAATACCGGTTGTTAGAGAATATTCAAATGTATTTCCAGAGGAATTACCAGGATTACCTCCTGACCGTGAGGTAGAGTTTGAGATTGAGCTAGTTCAAGGGACCACCCCAATTTCGATAGCCCCATATAGAATGGCACCAGCTAAACTAAAGGAATTGAAGGCCCAGTTGCAAGAGTTGTCAGATAAAGGTTTTGCCCGACCGAGTTTTCTCTCCACGGGTGCGCTGCTTACTGTTTGTGAAAAAAGAAGGACGGAACTTTAAGAATGTGTATTGATTATCGGCAGCTCAATAAGGTGACAGTTAAGAACAAATACCCGTTGCCACGTATCGACGACTTATTTGATCAGCTTAAGGGAGCCTCGGTGTTCTCAAAAATTGATCTGAGGTCAGGATATTATCGATTCTTGAGTTAGGGATTGGATGTGCACCAAGACCACTTTTCGAACGAGATACGGTCATTATGAGTTCTTGGTGATGCCATTTGGGCTCGCTAATGCCCCTACAGTTTTCATGGATTTGATGAATCGTGTGTTCAGATCCTATCTAGATCAGTTTGTGGTGGTATTCATAGATGATATACTGATCTATTCTCGAGATGAAACCGAGCATGCTGAGCATCTGAGGCTGGTGTTACAAATTTTGCGTGAGAAACAATTATACGCGAAATTCAGCAAATGCAAGTTTTGGCTAAGTGAAGTTAGCTTTTTGGTACATGTTATTTCAGCATCAGGCATTCGGGTTGACCCGAGTAAAGTTTCGGCCATAATTGGTTGGAAGCCTCCGCGGAATGTATCTGAGGTTCGTAGCTTTCTGGGACTCGCCGGATACTATAGATGCTTTGTGAAAGGGTTTTCTATGATAGCAGCTCCAATGACAAAATTATTGCAGAAAGATATAAAATTTGAGTGGTCAGAAAGGTGTCAGAAGAGTTTCGATCAGTTGAAAACTTTGTTAACTAAGCTCGGTACTTGTTCAAATGAAAACGGGTAAAGAGTTCGTTGTTTATAGTGATGCATCTCTAAATAGTTTGGGCTGTGTATTGATGCAGGAGGGTAAGGTTATAGCCTACGCGTCAAGACAGTTGAAACTACACGAGAAGAATTATCCAACACATGACCTTGAATTGGCTGCTATAGTATATGCTTTGAAGATATGGCGACACTATCTTTTTGGTGAGAAATGCCACGTCTATTCGGATCATAAAAGTCTAAAGTATTTAATGACTCAGAAGGATCTGAATTTGAGACAACGACGATGGTTAGAGCTGTTGAAAGACTATGAGCTTGTGATTGATTATCACCCGGGAAAGGCTAATGTAGTTGCTGATGCCCTTAGTCAGAAATCGTTATATGCTCTACGTGCAATGAATGCAAATCTAGCCATGACCGATGATGGTGTACTCATTGCTGAATTAAAGGCGAAACCATTGTTTGTTCAACAAATTCGAGAAGCTCAAGAGATTGAAGATGACTTAAGAGCAAAAAGGAGCACATGTGATGCGATGATCACGATTCCGAATTTCAAATAGATGACGAAGGGTGTCTACGGTTTAAGAATCAGATATGTGTGCCCAAGAACTCTGAATTGATTCGAATGATTTGTGAGGAAGCTCATAATAGTAAATTGTCGATCCATCCGGGCAGCAAAAAAATGTATAACGACTTGAAACAGCATTACTGGTGGCATGGTATGAAACGAGACATCTCAGACTATGTGACAAGGTGTTTAGTATGTCAACAAGTGAAAGCTGAGCATCAGGTGCCGTCGGGACTACTTCAACTGATTTTGATACCTGAGTGGAAGTGGGATCGAATCACAATGGATTTTGTATCGGGTTTGCCACTGACACTGAGTAAGAAAGATTCAATCTGGGTTATTGTGGATAGATTGACAAAATCGGCTCATTTTATTCCGGTACGTACCAAATTTTCACTTGATAAGTTAGCTAAACTGTACATATCGCAAATAGTACGGTTACATGGAGTACCTATTTCTATTGTGTCGGATAGAGACCCGAGATTCACATCGCAGTTTTGGAAGAAGTTACAAGATGCCTTGGGAACTAAGTTGCACTTTAGTACGCCTTTTCATCCTCAATCGGATGGTCAATCCGAGCGTGTTATCCAAATACTCGAGGATATGTTGAGATGTTGCATTCTCGAGTTCAGAGGTACGTAGGAGCGATACTTATCTTTGATTGAATTCGCTTATAATAATAGCTTTCAATCTAGTATCAAAATGGCTCCTTACGAGGCTTTATATGGTCGTAAATGCCGTAGACCATTGTTCTGGACCGAGCTCGATGAAAACAAGATACATGGGGTTGATTTAGTCAAAGAAGCTGAGCAGAAAGTGGCCGTAATCCGCGATAGTTTGAAAGCAGCCTCGGATCGTCAAAAATCTTACGCAGACTTGAAACGTAAGGACATTGAGTTTCAGATTGGCGATAGGGTGAAACACCCCAAACTCGGCCCACGAGCCTAGACCGAATCTGGTATGTTCCTCGAGTAAAACGTTTCAAATTCATGTTTATTACTTTGGAAAATTTGGGTGGTTTTATAAAAATGCCGAGTTGTTTTGGGGTTAATCTTTAATTCGAAAATTGTTTGTGTTTAGGTGTCTAAACATTTAAAATTTATTTTTAAGAAAAGTTGCTTAAACTTTAAATGGATAAAAAATGTATCATAATAAAATAAATAAAAATGCATGCATAATCAGTTTATAGCTATGGCCTTATTACATTAAAACAAAACCCGAATAAATCCAAAATACTTGGAAATAAAAAGTCCAAAAATTAAAATAAAGCCTGAGTTGAACATGGCCACCACTAAGCTCCTGCCGACCCGGTCCATCTACTGAGTGTCACTGAAAAAAAATATCCTACTACGGGGTGAGTCAAAGCAGGACTCGGTGTGTATAACCAACACTAAGTCCCAACGCTTGGGCATATCATATCATACATATATATAACACGAGATAGATGTAATGATGCAAACCCAACCCAACCTAGATAACCATCCGCTACACATCACCCGTACCAACCATCACATCGTGGGACTACTAAGTCGAACCTCCATCCGCTACACATCATCGAAAGCGATCGCTTGCAGGCAGCGTGCTCATCGCCCTTATAAATTTTGTGGCATAGCCACTGACATTATTTTGTGACATAAGTCACCACATTCGATTTCGTGACATGAGTCACCACATTCGAGATATTGTGGTATAAACCACGAGATCACTTCCCCTTTCCATATAACCCATATGCCCCATGTCACACAGAATATGCAATATCATGCCTTATGCCTTATTCCACATTCTTATCGGTATTCACATATGTACCATATTCCAAATATTCATATCATAATATTATTCATATCATTTATTAACATAATGTTAAGGTTACTTACACAGTACTTTGTACCATCACATGGTACCTTTGCCCACTTTTCACATTATTATAAACACATATATTAAATTGATGCCATAAATCTATTAAGAGTTAGTGTGGGGTACACACCTGGTACTAACGCTTTCACTGAATCCCGAAAATCTATCAAAACCGATTGTATTCCCTCCTATAGACCATAGTTTAAAAATCGGTCAACTTTTAACAAATAAAAAGGCCTTGGCCGAATATCAAAACTCCCTTACCTCGATTATCTAGATCCCGAAATCGCTATCTGTTAATGGAGATGTCGAAATGCCTACATGATCTATGTTAGATCCGATTCTAACACTTAATGAACATCATAAATGGCCTTTGGCCTAATATTACACTTTACTTACCTTAGATATCTAAATACCGAATGATCTTCTCTTGTAGTCGACTTAGCAGAAATCCCGAAATCCTCCTTCAAAGATTCGGCCAAAGAGCATTAATGGGATTAAAGCCTTGATTTTCGACAGTTAGAGAAAGAAAAGAATAAGAGTTCGGCCAAGAGAGATCCTTACCAATAGAATGATCAAAACGCAATTGGCTCACCAACTTGAAGTGCCGACAAGAGGAAGGAAGTGTTTGAATTTTGACTTTTGATCTAGTGAAGGAATCGGCCCCAAAAAAGAAAAGATGCAATCGGCTATGGCCCCAAAATAGGAGATTCGGCTTTTGGAGAATTGCGAAAGAAAAAGAGAATGAAGTGCAGAGAGATTCGGCCAAAGTGAGAGGAGGGAATGGGGTATGGTATTCGGCTTTGGCTTTTAAGAAAAAGGATTGAAGGAGTTTCAATAAGAATGGAAAAAGAAGTAGAACTTTCGGCTTTGACAAAATAAGAGAAGAAGAGAAGATTTGCTAAAGAATTCGGCAGAGGCACAATTGAAAAGAAAAGAATGAAAATGGCCTCACTTCTTCCCTTTGGCTGAAAATACCACACCTAGATCCACCTATTCGGCCAACTCCTCATCTCTCTATCCAATCCCTTGTTATTTTCCTATTTTTCCTCTTCTTTACCCTTTCAAAAATAAATTGAATAAATCAATAATTATCTCCCTACCTTAGCCGAATTTTAAAGGGAATTTGACCACATCTAGTGCTCATCTCCTTAGTGTTTTAATGCCGTCCAACTCCCCTCTTAGCTTGACGCAAAAAGCAGCTCAAAATTACTCCCCTTGTTGCTCGAACCTAGGCCCCCCTTGTACTGCTTGTGGCGTCACTTACTAGGGCTTTAAGTGGCGCCTCCTTGCCACTTTAACAAGCCCATTTTTGTGTCTAAATTCTCCTACAAATTCTCTTAAGGCCTCTTTTGTTCAATTCCCCTTCAATACTTAAAATTTAATATTTTCTAAGGCATTCTTCTATATTCTAAGGTTCTAAAATTCATAAAACATATTTACAACACACACAGTGCATGCTACTTCACATAATTACGCAATAATGCACAAGCCCAAAATCCCGGATATTACAGTTCTACCCCCTTAAAATAATTTCGTCCTCGAAATTACCTGGCTAAAATAGGTGAGGGTATTGCTGTCGCATTGCTTCTTCCGGCTCCCAAGAAGCTTCTTCTGATCCATGATTATGCCATAACACTTTGACTAAAGGAACTGATTTCCTTCGTAATACCTTCACATCTCGTTCCAAGATCTGAATCGGCTCTTCCTCGTAGGACAAATCTGGCCTTAGCTCCACCTCCTCAACCGGTACTACATGAGACGGATCCGATCGATAACGATGTAGCATAGAAACGTGGAATACATCGTGCATCTGCTTCAACTCCGGAGGCAACTCTAACTGGTATGCCACTGGTCCAACTCGCTTCAATACCCGATAAGGTCCTATAAACCTTGGACTTAATTTCCCTTTGCGACCAAATCTCATCACCTTCTTCCAAGGCGAAACCTTAAGAAACACTCGATCTCCCACAACAAATTCTATTTCCTTTCGCTTAAGATCCGCATACAACTTCTGCCTGTCAGATGCCTCCTTTAATCGTGCCCGAATTAACTTAACCTTTTCTTCGGATTCTGCCACAATCTCTGGACCCAAAACTTGACGTTCTCCTAATTCTGTCCAACACATAGGAGTGCGACACCTCCGTCCATACAGTGCTTCATACGGTGCCATCCGAATCACGCTTGATAGCCATTGTTATTATATGCAAATTCGGTAAAGGCAAGTATTCTTCCCAACTTCCTCTAAAGTCTATTACACACCTCTCAACATATCTTCCAACACTTGGATCACTCGCCGATCGCCGCCCGATCGTGTGGATGAAATGCCGTAGTGAAATCCAATCGGTGCCTAAAGCTTGATGTAGAGCTTTCCAAAATCGAGACGTAAACCTTGGATCCCTATCTGAGATAATCGACATTGGCACTCCATGCAACCTCACAATTTCTACCACATACAACTTCGCCAACCTCTGCAAAGAATAGTCAACCCGCACTGGTATGAAATGCGCGGATTTTGTCAATCGGTCCACTATCACCCATACCGAGTCCTTCTTAGTAGGCGTAAGGGGAAGCCCACTAACGAAGTCCATGGTGATTCTCTCCCACTTCCACTGTGGAATCTTTATCGACTGAAGTAATCCTAACGGAACTTGGTGTTCAGCCTTGACTTGCTGACACGTCAAGCATTTCCCTATGAATTCGGTAACTTCCCTCTTAAGACCAGGCCACCAAAACTGTTCCCTTAGATCTCTATACAACTTACTACCTCCAGGATGCATAGCATCGGGGCTACTATGTGATTCCTGAAGAATTCTCCGCCTTAACTCCTTATTCTTAGGCATACAGACCTTACCCTTGAAACACAATACTCCATCGCTATTAACACCATAATCCTCTAACTCCCCACTCTGCACTTGTCGCAACTTAGCACTTAGATCATCGTCTGCCAACTGTCCTTCTTTCACCTCATTCAACCACGTCGGCTTAACTTGCAATTCTACCGCAAACTTCCATCGTCATACAAGCCTAGATGTGTGAACATCGCTCTCAGATCTGACACTACTTTTCGACTTAGGGCATCTGCTACTACATTCGCCTTGCCCGGATGATACTCTATAGAACAATCGTAATCCTTTAATAACTCCACCCACCTTCATTGCCTCGGGTTCAGCTCTTTTCTCGAGTCAACAGATACTTAAGGCTCTTGTGGTCCAGTAGATCACCGACTTTTCTCCATATAGATAGTGCCTCCATACCTTAAGAGCAAAGACCACCGCCGCCAATTCCAAGTCATGTGTCTGGATAGTTAACCTCATGTGGCCTTAATTGTCGAGACGCATAAGCGACTACCTTCCGCCTTGCATCAAAACACATCCTAATCCTGTGTGGGAAGCATCACAAGACACCACAAAATCCTTCCCCGCCTCAGTTTGAATCAAGACTGGAGCTTGGTCCAAGACCCTCTTAAGCTTCTCAAAGCTCTCCATTTGCCTATCTGTCCATACGAAAGGTACTTCCTTTCTCAACAATTTTGTCAAAGGTGCGGCTATTGATGAGAACCCTTCTACGAACCTTCTGTAGTAGCCTGCCAATCCCAAGAAACTGCGAACCTCTGCCACCGACTTAGGTGGTTTCCAATCTAGCACTGCCTCGATCTTCCTAGGATCCACCCTTATCCCTTCTGCAGACACCACATGCCCTAAGAATGCAACCTCCTTAAGCCAAAATTCACACTTGCTGAATTTGGCGTAGAGCTTCTTCTCCCTTAACACTTGCAACACTGTCTGGAGATGCTCGTCATGTTCCTCCTCCGACTTGGAATACACTAGGATGTCGTCTATGAACACAACGACGAACCGGTCCAAGTAAGGTTGAAAAACCCGGTTCATCATATCCATGAACGCGGATGGGGCATTCGTCAAACCGAACGGCATTACTACGAACTCATAATGCCCGTATCTTGTCTGGAAAGCCGTCTTATGGATATCCACCTCCTTCACCTTAAGCTGATGATATCCAGAACTTAAATCTATTTTCGAAAACACCGCGGCCCCCTTAAGCTGATCGAACAAGTCGTCTATCCTTGGCAACGGGTACTTGTTCTTGATGGTCAGCTTATTCAACTGACGGTAATCAATGCATATACGCATAGTCCCGTCCTTCTTCTTCACAAACAAGACCGTTGCTCCCCATGGAGACACACTAGGTCGAATGAACCCACGGTCAAGCAACTCCTAAATTTGAGCTTTGAGCTCCACCAACTCCTTTGGTGCCATTCTATACGGAGCTATAGATACTAGCGCCGTTCCAGGCAGTAAGTCAATTCCAAACTCCACCTCCCTATCAGGGGGTATTCCAGGTAACTCCTCCGGGAAAACATCCACAAATTCCCTTACGGTTCTAACTCCACTAACTCCTTCTTCTTTTGCATCCAACGCACTAACGAAAGTCAAGAATGCCTTGCACCCTTTTCGAACCATCTTATTAGCCTTTAATGTAGAAACTATGTTAGACAAGTAGTTTCTTCTTTCTCCTATCATAATTATCTCCTCATCCTCCAGGGTCCTTAACTCCATTCGCTTAGCCGCGCAATCCAACTTAGCCCGATGTTCCACTAGCCAATCCATACCAATAATGAGATCAAATTCTTCGAAGGGTAATTCCATCAAGTCGGCAGGGAATATCACTCCCTGAATCTCTAGAGGTACACTCCGAAATATCTTATTCACCACTACAGTTTGACCTAACGGGCTTACTACAGTCATCTCCCTATTAGACAGTTCAGAAGCTATGCCCAGAGTTTCAACTACTCTACATGCAACATATGAGTGGGTCGAGCCAACATCAATTAAAGCAAAGTAAGGCTTATCAGCTATAAGGAACATACCAGTTATGACGTCCGGTGCGTCTCCATCCTCCCTCCGGCGAACTGCATACACTAGACCCGGCTGTCTTGTCTCTGTGTTACCAACACCTCTGCCTGGTGTTCCCCGTCCTCTTCCAGCACTATTTCCTCTGCCATTCGGACCACGACCTCGTGGTGGCTGCGGTCCACCTCTTCCAGCCTGATTGAAACTCTGACCTGTTGTTCGGCCCCCGTCTATCTTTATAGGACAGTCCTTAATCATGTGTTCCTTGGACCCACACTTGAAACATCCCCCTGTCTTCTTCCAACACTCTCCTAGGTGCATTTTTCCACACTGAGTACAAGTACGGTACTGCCCTCCTGGAGCACCCTGCTGACCTCACGGCCCATCAACTCTCTGTCTCTTTTGAGCATTCCCGAATGACCCTGATGATCCAAACCCTCTCTTATGCCTGTTCCGATCCGTATTCTGCCTTACAGATTCCTTAACCCATTCGGCTGCCTTAGCCTTTTCCACCAACACTGCAAACTCTCGCTCCTGCTGTGGAGCTATCAACAACCTTAGGTCATCCCTCAGGCCGTCCTCAAACTGGACACATCGCTCATGCTCCGTAGCCACGATACCTCGAGTATACCGGCTCAACCTTAAGAATTCAGCCTCGTACTCAGCTACAGACTTGTTCCCTTGAACCAGCCTCAGAAATGCCTTCCTCTAAGCATCAGTATAACTAGTTCCAACATACTTTTTCTGATATGCCGCCTTAACATACTCCCAAGTGAGATCCTCAACTGTAGCACCATCCCGAACTGTGAGCCACCACTGATATGCCTCATCGCGAAGTAGCGACACCATTCCCTTCAGCTTCTCTTCAGCAGTCAGATCTAGCTCATCCATAATTCGCTCTGTCGTTTCCATCCAATACTCAGTCGTACTGGGTGCCACACCAGATACGCCACGGAATACTTTAGCTCCATTTGGTCGGAGTCGCTCGGGTACAGATTTCTGAGCTCCCCCACCTCCACCTGCTCCAGCCACCCTCTCAAGAACCCGCAGCATCGCCTGTGATACTGCATCATCCCCCGTCTGATCCTGATGCTCAACGCCAGCAGCTGGTGGTGGTGGTGGTACCTCATTCTCGGACCCTTGACCAGACCTAACGGGTTCCGATACGGCCATTCTGCCTCTACCACGCCCTCGCACATTACGACCACGTCCCCTAGAACTCATGTCTACGATCGCGATTTAATCTGTTTTAGAAAGTTTTATGCATTAGTCTTTGTTCCACTGATTACCCACGAAGAAATTTTATGTAAAGGAAGTTTAGTAGTAGTTCTTTCGATCATTTCAGAGTTTTGTTTCAAGTCTTCTATCCTAGTTCAGAGAAAGATGCACCTTCATTCAGTAGTATCCACTACACACATTCATTACTTGTACATTTTTGTCCGTTTCAATCCCAAGGGTATTTTCGTAATTTGTCCTATAGGGGTATTTTGGTAAATTTTCAATCAGGGTATCTTGATATTTTACAAAAATAGGGGTTTTTGGTATTTTTGGTAAAGTAGGAATATCTTAATAAAAGTCGAGGATAATATGGTAACTTTATAAACCAAGGGTATTTTAGTAATCTTACAAACCAGGGCATTTGGGTAATTTTGTAAACCGGATTTTCTTTTTAAAATATGGAATAGTTTTTACAAATCAAAGGGGTAATTTGGTGATTTTAAAACTAAGGTTTTTATAAAACGGTGTAGTTGGTCCCTTTCGGGTTTTAATTATTGAATTTAGCCCGTGAATAAGTCCTCTTGGTTAAGGTGAACCGTTACTACGCACCAGGTAGGATTCGAGTGAAGAGGAGGTGAGTCATTAGGACTGCTTAAATACCAAGTTCTTCCTGAATCCAATCCTAGACATGCGCACAATGGTTGGCACACCCTAACTCGGCGACTTACTCACAGGTTTGTTTAATTGGGCCTTAAAGTTTTATGTAATTCTGTATTGAAGTAAGCTAATCCTAGGGTTCCATAACTTAATATACTACTCTACGTTCTCGTTATACCCATATACAAATCATACATTAATTCACACAACGGTTAGGGGTACTTACCTGGTGGACTTCGGGCCGGAGACTTAGGTGCCATGCAAGAAAAACCTGCTCATTTCACGAAAATTTTCACAAAACTTATTTGGGCTCGTTTTTGAAAACATTATGGGCTTTAAACCCAAGGCCGAGAGTTTAAAACTGGGCTCTGATACCAAATTGAAACACCCCAAACTCAGCCCACGAGCCCAGACCGGATCTGGTATGTTCCTCGAGTAAAACGTTTCAAATTCATGTTTATTACTTTGGAAAATTTGGGTGGTTTTATAAAAATGCCGAGTTGTTTTGGGGTTAATCTTTAATTCGAAAATCGTTTGTGTTTAGGTGTCTAAACATTTAAAATTTATTTTTAAGAAAAGTTGCTTAAACTTTAAATGGATAAAAATTGTATCATAATAAAATAAATAAAAATGCATGCATAATCAGTTTATAGCTATGGCCTTATTACATTAAAACAAAACCCGAATAAATCCAAAATACTTGGAAATAAAAAGTCCAAAAATTAAAATAAAGCCTGAGTTGAACATGGCCACCACTAAGCTCCTGCCGACCCGGTCCATCTACTGAGTGTCACCTGAAAAAAAAATATCCCACTACGGGGTGAGTCAAACAGACTCAGTGTGTATAACCAACACTAAGTCCCAACGCTTCAGGCATATCATATCATACATATATATAACAGATAGAGGTAATGATGCAAACCCGAACCCAACCTAGATAACCATCCGCTACACATCACCCGTACCAACCATCACATCGTGGGGACTACTAAGTCGACCCTCCATCCGCTACACATCATCGAAGCGATCATTGCAGACATTTAACGTGCTCATCGCCTCTTATAAATTTTGTGGCATAGCCACGGACATTATTTTGTGACATAAGTCACCACATTCGATTTCGTGACATGAGTCAACACATTCGTGATATTGTGGTATAAACCACCGGATCACTTCCCTTTCCATATAACCCATATGCCCCATGTCACACGTAATATGCAATATCATGCCTTATGCCTTATTCCACATTCTTATCGGTATTCACATATGTACCATATTCCAAATATTCATATCATAATATTATTCATATCATTTATTAACATAATGTTAAGGTTACTTACCTGAGTACTTTGTACCATTACATGGTACCTTTGCCCACTTTTCACATTATTATAAACACATATATTAAATTGATGCCATAAATCTATTAAGAGTTAGTGTGGGGTACATACCTGGTACTAAGGCTTTCACTGAATCCCAAAAATCTATCGAAACCGATTGTATTCCCTCCTATAGACCATAGTTTAAAAATCGGTCAACTTTTAACAAATAAAAAGGCCTTGGCCGAATATCAAAACTCCCTTACCTCGATTATCTAGATCCCGAAATCGCTATCTGTTAATGGAGATGTCGAAATGCCTACATGATCTATGTTAGATCCGATTCTAACACTTAATGAACATCATAAATGGCCTTTGGCCTAATATTACACTTTACTTACCTTAGATATCTAAATCCCGAATGATCTTCTCTTGTAGTCGACTTAGCGAGAATTCACAAATCCTCCTTCAAAGATTCGGCCAAAGAGCATTAATGGGATTAAAGCCTTGATTTTTGACAGTTAGAGAAAGAAAAGAACACGAGTTCGACCAAGAGAGATCCTTACCAATAGAATGATCAAAACGCAATTCGCTCACCAACTTGAAGTGCCGACAAGAGGAAGGAAGTGTTTAAATTTCGACTTTTGATCTAGTGAAGGAATCGGCCCTAAAAGAAAAGATGCAATCGGCTATGGCCCCCAAAATAGGAGATTCGGCTTTTGGAGAATTGCGAAAAGAAAAAGAGAATGAAGTGCAGAGAGATTCGGCCAAAGTGAGAGGAGGGAATGGGAGTATGGTATTCGGCTTTGGCTTTTAAAAAAAAGGATTGAAGGGAGTTTCAACAAGAATGGAAAAAGAAGGAGAACTTTCGGCTTTGACAAAATAAGAGAAGAAGAAAAATTTACTAAAGAATTCGGCAGAGGCACAATTGAAAAGAAAAGAATGAAAATGGCCTCACTTCTTCCCTTTGGCCGAAAATACCACACCTAGATCCCCCTATTCGGCCAACTCCTCATCTATCTATCCAATCCCTTGTTATTTTCCTATTTTTCCTCTCCTTTACCCTTTCAAAAATAAATTGAATAAATCAATAATTATATCCCTACCTTAGCTGAATTTTAAAGGGAATTTGACCACATCTAGTGCTCATCTCCTTATTGTTTTAATGCCGTCCAACTCCCCTCTTAGCTTGACGCAAAAAGCAGCTCAAAATTGTTCCCATTGCTGCTCGAACCTAGGCCCCCTTGTACTGCTTGTGGCGTCACTTACTAGGGCTTTAAGTGGCGCCTCCTTGCCACTTTAACAAGCCCATTTTTGTGTCTAAATTCTCCTACAAATTCTCTTAAGGCCTCTTTTGTTCAATTCCCCTTCAATACTTAAAATTTAATATTTTCTAAGGCATTCTTCTATATTCTAAGGTTCTAAAAATTCATAAGACATATTTACAACACACACAGGCATGCTACTTCACATAATTACGCAATAATGCACAAGCCCAAAATCCCGGATATTACATAGGGTGTTTTTGAAAGTTTCACCGTGGAAAAAAGTAATTAGATTTGGCCGTAAAGGAAAGTTGAGTCCGAGATTTATTGGGCCGTATGAAGTTATTGAGCGTATCAGGCCAGTGGCGTATAGATTGAAGTTACCCTCTGAGCTAGACAGAATCCACAATGTGTTCCATGTATAGATGCTTCGATGATACAGATCCAACCCTTCTCACGTGATTAGTCCAGTAGAAATCGAGATTCAGTTTGATTTAACTTATGAAGAGGAACCGATTCGCATATTAGCTTGTGAAGTGAAAGAGTTACGGAATAAGAAAATAAAGCTAGTTAAAGTGCTGTGGCTTAACCACGGGGTTGAGGAAGTAACCTGGGAGACTGAAGAATCTATGAAAGAACTCTATCCGCACTTATTCGTCGGTAAGATTTTCGGGGACGAAAATTTCTTTTTAGGAGGGGGGAGTTGTAACAGCCCAAATTCGACCCTAACAGGAACTGTGGTTTCGGAACCCCGAATCCGAGTCTGAAATCTCTTAATAATTATATATTTGATGTGCTATGGGTGCTGAATTGTGTGAATGTGTTTGTTGATATGATTGAATTAAGAAAGGAAGGATCAAATTGATGAAGTAGTAAAAGTAGCATTCATAAATTTGAAGGTTTTAATTGTAGTATTGTTGAAAGGAAGGGCTTGCATGTCAATTTGCCCTAATGAGTATAGTGGACGGCAAGCATGATGAAAAGCACTAATGTTTGCTTATTATATTATTAAATTAAGTTAGTGGGGTAATAATTTATTCATGGATGTTAGTAAATTAGAAAATAAAAATTTTATTATTATTTTTCTATCCATCTTCTTCTTCACGAAAACACAAAGAAAAAAAAAAGAGAAGCTTGAGTCTCCATTTTCGGTTCTTGCATGCTACAATAAGGTTAGCATTTGATTTTGATTTTTGAAAGTTTTTGCATTGTTGAGTTCATTTCCATGAGTATTAATGAAACCATGTTAAATTTTTGAGTTTTAAACAAGTCATAGATTCGATCATGATGAATAAACTTTGAATGGTTATGCTTGATGAGTAAATACTAAATATGTGTTTGAGATTAACAAGTTTTGAGTAGTGAATTTAGATGAAAAGGAGTAAGATGGCTCAAATTAGGAAAATAAATTAGTTAAGGGCCTAAAGTGTAAACCAAATAGTTTGTATAGATTTGTATCTAGATGTAGAAGATTTGGCCCTTAAGGAATTAATCCAAATTCCATGTATTATGTGTTTTATGATTAGGGGACTAAATTGCAATTATTGTAAAGTTAGGGGAAAATTTGTAAAAATGAAAATTGGTATATTTATGGATCGAATTGATTGGAAATGTTTTTAAGTGATCTTGATTTAATTTATTTAGATCAAGTACAAAAGGAAAAGACTTTGGATCGGGGGAAAACAAAATTAAACGAGTAGTCGGGAAGCCTAATTTGACAACTAACAAGGTAAGTTTTAAGCAATTTGGTTAAATTGTAATTTATTATATGAATTACAATTGTTAAGTAATGATAATTATATTTATTTGTATGTGACTGAATGTGAATTGGTAACATGAATATATATATTCTTGTGGTTGCCGAATACGAGCTTTGGGTTTCTATTGGCTTCGAATAAATGATGCTTGATTAAGTGGGGATTGAGTATATGCTTATAATGTATGATTATGGTATTGAGATTTATGAGAGTATATAATTATTTCCTAAAGCCGAATATGGTATGACCTCATGGGTGAGATAGGTGATATCAATCATGTATAGTTAGGATGTATTTTGTATCTTAGTTTAGATCTGATGATTTATGTTTATGAGAATGAGGTGGTAAATTGAAATGGAACATGGTACTATGTATGCGTGAATTCGGTTAATAAACACTAAGGGTGCGAGGTGTTAAAGTAACGGCTCTATGTGAGCGATACATTACGAGAAGTATTAAAGTAACGGCTCTATGTGAGTGATACGTTATTAAAGTAATGGCTCTATGTGAGCGATACGTTACGAGAAGTATTAAAGTAACGGCTCTATGTGAACGATACGTTATGAGAAGTATTAAAGTAACGGCTCTATGTGAGCGATACGTTACGAGAAGTATTAAAGTAACGGCTCTATGTGAGCGATACGTTACTAAGCCTTATTAACAAGTGTGTAAGTACGAGGTTTGATAAAAGATTTCTATTATTAAAGATACTACGTATTGGAATTGTACGGGTGTATTATTACATGATAAGCATGATCGGTAAGTTGAATGGATAAGTAAACTAAAGTATGTACTATTTATGACATGTTACGATTAAAGACGGATTAAATTGTAGAATAAAGATCATAGCAAGTAAAGAAAGTGTATGCTGTTCATTTTATTGATTGAAAATGTGGTATAAGAATATATATATTTGCACATGCATATAATGTAGTGAGGCAATTTAATTCTTGAATGATTGACTATTCAGAAATGGGAAAGTAAATTAAATAAATTATTTTGACGTGATAAAGTTTATATGTGAATTAATTGCTTGAAACTTACTAAGCTATATTAGCTTACTTGGGATGTTAATTTTATTGTTTTATAGATTTGTCTTGAAGTTGAAGCTCAAGCTCGAGGATCCTTGTCAAAGTCAAGCACACTATCAATTATTTTGGTACCTTTTTAGGAACGAACTTTAAGTCATGGCATGTATAGGCTAATCTATTGTCTTGAGCTTATCTTTTGAATTAAATGTTTATAATGCCGTGCGAAAATGGCTTTACTTCTATCTATGAATTGATTGAACATGTTTGAGTTGGTATATGAATATATATATATATATATATAAGTTCATGAAATTTTGGTTGATTTTTGCTAAATTTTGAATAAGTATGTTCGAGTGATAATGAGTGGCATAATACTATGTAAAATGGTTGGATTTGATAAAAAGTTTTGGGTTTATATTATGCATGAGAATATTTGGTTTGAAACATATGTGTTATAAGGTATGTATTACTTAAGTAAGTATGATAGGAAAAGGTTTCTTGTATAAGCGAACAAGTAGTTAAATTAAAGATTTATAGTCTGCTTCCCAATTACGGTATTGGGGCATGTGTTTAGATATAGATGGAGTAAGTTGTACCGAATGTGTATGCATACTAAAGGTGATGCATTAAATAGCTATAAGATGTGTAATTGCTTGTGGGTATTCAGTTTTGGCATATTTTAAATTGAAATATTTATATAAGTGTGCATGAGGAACAATACCGAATGTGACAAGAATTTAGGTGATAAACAAGTTGTTCTTTGAAATTTTTTTCATGGTAATATTGCATAGAGTAAGGACATGAGAAATATACCTACTCGTTAGTAATGTATATGATATGAATTATCATATGTTTGATTGTATGAAATAAAAAAAAATGGTATACGTATGTCTTGATAATTGTTCTTAAAAGTGCATATATGGTGTGAGGTTTAGTAATGTCCGTAACCCTAATCCGGCGACGGATACGGTTAGGGGTGTTACATTTGATTGGTATCAGAGCTACGGTTTAGTCGGTTCTCGGACTAACGTAGCGCGTGTGAGTCTAGCTATACATGCCATAAATTAGAATGTGATAGTGTGATGACTTCTGACAGTGAAATGTGTTTATTTCCTTCGTATAGTAATGGATCCGGATCCCGAGCAAGCATTAGCTGATGATGTCAAGAGTGTGGCGCCTGTTTCTGCGCAAGGGACCGCGCCGAAAGAATCTCGACCTGCTGCAAGTGGCCTAGATGAAAGAGTAAATCAGGCCTTCCATAATATGATGAACGATTGGTTCAGCCATTACTTACGAACCACTCCGGCTGTTCAACTACCTCAAGATCCGAATATACCCCCAGTAACACCTGTGGTACCTCCAGTTGTTAATCTTGATAGAGTAACAAAACCTCCGGTTGACCGCATTAGGAAACACGGAGCTCAGGAATTTAGAGCTGAGGATGATGACGATGCCGAGAGAGCAAAATTTTGGCTCGATAACACCATTCGTGTATTCGACGAACTGTCCTGCACCCTCGATGAATGTTTGAAGCGTGCTATATCCTTGTTACGAGACTCTGCCTATTACTGGTGGAATACGCTTGTGTCGGTTGTCCCGAAAGAGAAGGTTACATGGGAGTTCTTTCAAGAAAAATTCCGTAAGAAATATATAAGCCAGCGCTTTATTGATTCTAAGCGCAAAGAGTTTCTTGAGCTCAAATAGGGCCGTATGACTGTATCCGAATATGAGCGCAAATTTGTGCGACTCATTCGCTATGCTCGCGAGTGTATTTCTTCAAAAGCTTCTATGTGCCGGAAATTTGAGGATGGTTTGAATGAAGATATAAAGCTCCTGGTTGGCATTCTTGAAATAAATGAGTTCGTAGTACTAGTTGAAAGAGCTTGTAAAGCTGAAGAATTGGGGAAAGAAAAACGGAAAGCTGAGCTCGAATCTAAAGATTTTTGAAAGAGATCCGCGGGTAAATTTTCTCAGATGGTAACAAAGAAGTTCAAGAATGATGGTAGTCGATCCAAATCTAACTCCAGGATTTCTATACGAGAACGACCATCATTGAGTTCTCGGGCTACATCAGTTGCTAGTGTTGGCAACGAGAGATCGAGCAAAACCGAGTGTCAGCAGTGTGGCAGACGACATCTTGGAGAGTTTTGGGGTAAATCTATTTCCTGCACTTGTTATAAGTGTGGCTCGCAGGATCACTTTATTCGAGATTGCCCGGAGAACGTGGAAAATGGGTACTGCTCTTAGTACGCAGACCGAGCGGCACTACTGGCTCGAGGAAGACCATCTCATTTTGGGGAGGTAGGAGTGGAGTACAGAGGGGGGCTACAGATGCGATTGTTCGATCAGATGCCCGTGTACCAGCTAGAGCTTACGGCATCCGTACCAGAGAGGAGGCCTTAGCTCCGCACGTTATTACCGGTATTTTTACTCTTTTGATGCCACCAGAATCGCTTTGATTGATTGATCGGTTCAACTCATTCATATGTGTGCGAAACTTTAGTATCCAATGAAGACTCTACCGTTGAGTCTCACGAGTATGTGATTCGGGTTTCAAATCCTCTGGGTCGATGGGTATTAGTGGATAAAGTGTGCAAGAACTGCCATTTGATGATTCGAGATATGTGTTTTCCAGCGGATCTGATGCTATTACCTTTTGATGAGTTTGACATTATTCTCGGCATGGATTGGTTGACAATTCATGATGCGATAGTAAATTGCAGGCGAAAGACTATTGATTTGAGATGCCAGAATAATGAGATAATCAGAGTTGAGTCTTCGGATTTGAGTGGACTACCTACGGTGATATCTTTAATGTCGGCTCGGCGATATTTGAGGAAAGGTTGCGAAGCCTACCTTGCATACTTTATTAACGACAAGATAACAGAAAAGAAGATCGAATCAATACTGGTTGTTAGAGAATATTCAAATGTATTTCCAGAGGAATTACCAGGATTACCTCCTGACCGTGAGGTAGAGTTTGAGATTGAGCTAGTTCAAGGGACCACCCCAATTTCGATAGCCCCATACAGAATGGCCCGAATTCGAACCTCGAATTCATACTACGGTGATATCTTCAATGTCGGCTCGGAGATGTGTATGCATACTAAAGGTGATACATTAAATAGCTATAAGATGTGTAATTGCTTGTGGGTATTCGGTTTTGGCATATTTTAAATTGAAATATTTATATAAGTGTGCATGAGGAACAATACCGAATGTGACAAGAATTTAGGTGATAAACAAGTTGTTCTTTGAAATTTTGTTCATGGTAATATTGCATAGAGTAAGGACATGAGAAATATACCTACTCGTTAGTAATGTATATGATATGAATTATCATATGTTTGATTGTATGAAATAAAAAAAAATGGTATACGTATGTCTTGATAATTGTTCTTAAAAGTGCATATATGGTGTGAGGTTTAGTAATGTCCGTAACCCTAATCCGGCAACGGATACGGTTAGGGGTGTTACACGGGATCTCGACACCGTGAAACCGAGGAAGTCACCTCTGAGGATAGGTGGCCAGAAACCGAAAGGTTTCTTGAGTTTTCGGGCGTTTTCGTTAATATTTTAGGGGTTTTGGTGTCAAATTTGGGCTCGGGAGGTCGAAATATTAAAAAGGGTCCCTTTTGGATTTTTTCGGCCACCGTAGATGGCGGCGCCGTCGCCGGCAGCCGCCACGGTTGTCCGGCGACCGGAGCATGGCCGGTCATGGGGGGCTTTGAGAGAATGTTTGAGAGCTTTTTGTTTTTTTTTTGGGGGGGGGAAGGGGTGAAATGATTTTTTTGGGGGATTTTTAGGCTTATGTAGAACACCAAAACGACGCCATTTTGGGATAGCTTAAAACGCTCCAAAACGACGTCGTTTTGGCCTCCGACCCAAGATTCGACCCGCTCCCAATGGAGGATCCGCGCGTTTTTCTTAACTGGTCTTATTGCCAGTTTGGTCCTTCCGCTTTTTTACAGTTTTGCAATTAAGTTTCTTTTTATTTCTAATTTTTCCCTAAAATTTTGTTTTGATTTCATTTGAGCCCTGTGTAAAGTGTTGCATTTTGGAGGGCGGGGATATTTTCCCCTTTAGTCCTTCCTTGTTATTCGTGTACTCGATTCAGTCCTTTTCTTCTTTATGTATTTTCAAATTTGCCCCAAACTTTGGTTTTAAGTTCAATTTAGTCCCTTTTTTATTTCTTTCATTATTTTTGCCATTTTATTATTAATCTATTATTATTACTAATATTATTATTATCTTTTATTTTTGTTTACTTTTTTTATTATCGCATTAATAAATTAATTAATTTAACATTATTATTGTTATTATTATTTCTATTTTTTTTACTATTATTACTAACATATTATCATTATTATTAATATATCATTATTAATTAACTTTGTTTTTTATTACTATTATTTCTTTAATACTTATTTACCTAGTATTTGTAAATACATTTATCATATTATTATTTATTATATTTATATCCTCTTAAATAATTTCCAACTTTAGATCCTTTATTATTTGTATTATTATTTTTAACATTATTTTCATCATTATTAGTATTTTTAAACTACCCAATATTTCTATATTTTTAATTCATTAGTAGTTACTATTAAATTTTAAATTAAATTTTAGTTTTTATATGTTTATTTACTTTTCTTATTATTTTATTTTATATACCGCTGGTTTGTTTTATTATTTTATTACTATTTACCTTTTATTTATCTTTGCTTTTATTATTGTTATTTATTGCGTTCATTATTATCCTTTTTAAATAAAAGCATATAAGTTAAATAAAAGTTTATTCTCGGGAATTCAAAAATGTTGTGTCCTAACTCACTGGATGTGACATTTTGTTATCTCATGATAAGGATTTCTAAGAATAAAGGCAATATTTTGTATTTGGAATTTTGAGAAATTGTGCCCTAACTTCTTCAAGGGTTCCATTTTCATTTGACCCAAATAACCGAATATCCTTCTTAAACTTAAATGCATGAGTTTTAAAAGTCAAAAGACAAGCTTAGTTTCGAGGATTTGAAATGTCGTATCCTAACTCATCAAGCGTGACATTTTACTTCTTCAAATAAGAGGGTCTTAGCATCCGATTTAATTTATTCAAGTTTTCTTTTAAAGAGGATCGTATTTTAAAATCTTTTCAAATTTTCAACTTTAAGTCGTTAATTAATCAATTAGGTACCAATTTTGGGCGCATAAGGGTGCTAATCCTTCCTCGTGCGTGTCGACTCCCGAACCTCAGAACACCCCTACCCCAGTTAACCATCGCCTAATAGGGTTAAGAGGCATTACTAATCATTTCCAACATTTCATATCATTTTACAACACATAGTCAATCATCAATCAAACATGTTCAAATATAAACATATAGTCCCTTAAATAGGTCAATGAGACCCTAAACATATGTTAGAAAGGGGTCGGGACTAAACTGAACACATACAAAATTTTTTGAAATTTAAACATTTTTCAAAGTTACAGAGGTCACACGCCCGTGTGGAAGCAGGCGCCGTGTGCCTCCCACGGCCTCAGACACGTCTGTGTGTCTAAGCCGTGTCAAAACAGGGCATACATACTGACTTGTCCACACGACCGTGGACACGCCCGTGTGCCTCACCAGTGGTCGAGCCTGACTTGCACCACACGGGCAGTCACACGCCCGTGTGTTCAGCCCGTGGTCGAGCCTGACTTGTTTTGAAACACAACCTCGAAGGACACGGTCGAGCCACACGCCTGCAGTGCTCAACCGTAATGGGCAATTATAGGCCATTTTCAAGGCCAAATTACCATCCACACTTTGGAATCACCTATATGCATCAAACCAATACCATTTCATGCCTCAAATGCAACCACAACCTACCATTTCAAGCACCAACTAATCATCTATTACATCATTTATTTCCATATTCAATTCCTACTCAAATAAATCCATCCAAAACATCATATTCATAACTCAATTCATATAACTATCATCTAGTCATACCACAAATTCACACTTAAAATGCCATTCTCATCAACCAATTCAAGCATGAAATATACCAATTCCATTCTCACTATTTCATATCACATTAATCATTTCCATAGCTTCACATATAAACCATCAACATTCAACATCCAAGACGTATCACATGGCAAGGTCCAAACATTATAAAACATACCATAACCACTAGCCTATACATGCCATATACCAAATATATACATCTTTCAAAAGTACCGAAATAGATAGCCGATAGTGTGATTGAGTCGCTGACGATCCCCGGATCCGAGCTAGATTTATTAACACTATAAAACAGAGAAACAATTCACACAGTAAGCTTTTAAAGCTTAGTAAGTTCGTAACATAATACATTCAATTTAATAAATCAAATACAATATACAAAGTTAATCCATCACATAGATCAACTCTCAAATATTCACACCATATCATCCATAGCTAATATACTCACTCCACCATTCATATTTCCATACATAATTTCATCAACCACAAAGGTTCAATACATACCTTAGCCAACACATAGTTATTCACCATCCATGCTACTCAATGCTAGATATTACATTTCGATCAACCTTTGTTATTCATTTGATTCAATCGCACATTTAGTGCCAATTTCGTAGCCGAAGCATAAATGTCATTGCACACTTAGTGCCTGTACTTTAAACCGAACTTATTTCGATATCGCACACACAGTGCCAAATCAATAAGCCGAAGCTTCTACTATTTCGCACACACAGTGCCAAATCATCTCTGTCTCATTTCAAATTACGCACACATAGTGCCTCATTACTCAATTACATATATAACATTGATATTTCATTAACTATACAATTCATTCATTTCTCATCACATAGATATAAATTTAACAACTTGTATTATATCCGAACTTACCTCGGACGTTGAAATACCGAAACTAGCCGATCAATCGAGTACTTTGTCTTTGCCTCGATCTCGATCCGAATCTCTCATTTCTTGGTCTATACATATTCAAATTTAACTCATTGAATCACCAATTCATTCAATTTAGTCCAAACACACATATTTAGGGCACTTTACAAAATAGCCATCCTATTTTTACATTTTGACACTTTAGTCCCTATTTCACAAAATCACAAAATACATAAAATTTCACTTCACCCATGCCTAGCTGAATATTCCCATGCTCAATACAAGTCCACACATTTTGTTTATTTCACATTTTAGTCCCTCAAAATATTATTTTATCAATTAAGTCCAAATTACTCAAATTCATCTAAAATTCAAAGACAAACTATGTTAATCTATCACATATCTTTCATAATTCATCTTCAAACATCACAAAACTCATGTGTTCATCAATGGCATATTTCAAAATCATCATCAATTCACAAAATTGAAGCATGGGTTTTGAAGAACACAAAGCAACGATTGCAAAAATGTAGAAATTATCAAAAACTGAACAAAAACTAACCTTTAGTCAAGCTCAAAGCTAGCCGAACCCTATTAGTTCTTCTTTTCCTTATTTTCTTTGTATTTTCGGCACTAAAGATGATGATAATGGCTTTATTTCCATGTATTTGTTATATTAATTTAGTTTAATAACCATATTACCTTTTTACCCTTAATGACATATTAATACAAAACATTTAATCTATGGATATAATGGTCCACTAGCTTAAAATGGCATAATAATTTCATAAGGACTTCACCTTTAATAAGCCATGTCAATTCAACACTTTAACATTCAGCACACAGCTTTTGCATTTTATGCGATTAAGTCCTTTTTCGTAATTCGGCACACAAACGATAAAATTTCACACAGAATTTTCACACATGTTTAATCACACACTATAAACACGAAAAATAATATTAAAATATTTTTCTGACCTTAGATTTGTGGTCCCGAAACCACTATTCTGACTGAGGTCCAAATCAGGCTGTTACAACTCTCCCCCCTTAGGGATTTTCGTCCCCGAAAATCTTACCAGTGAATAGGTTTGGATATTGCTCTCTCATAACATCTTCAGGCTCCCACGTAGCCTCTTCAACTCCGTGTTTGTGCCACAACACTTTCACTAAGGAAATTCTTTTATTTCTCAACTCTTTGATCTCGCGTGCGAGAATTCAGATCGGTTATTCACTATTAGACAAATCTGACTGAATCTCAATCTCAGTAGGAGTAATTACATGCGATGGGTCAGATCTATATCGTCGAAGCATCGATACGTGGAATACATTATTAATTTTCTCTAATTCAGGTGGCAACAACAACTTATAAGCAACTGGCCCAATTCTTTCGATGATCTCATACGTCCCGATGAACCTCGAACTCAACTTACCTTTTTGTCCAAATTGAACTATTTTCTTCCACGGGGACACTTTCAAAAACACTTTGTCACCAACCTAAATTCAATATTTTTCCGTTTTAAGTCTGCATGGGACTTCTGACGATCTGAACCCGCTTTTAAATTTGACGAATCACTTTCACCTTCTACTCGGTCTCTTTTATCAAATCAACTCCGTGAATCTTGTTCTCACTCAGCTCAGTCCAATACAATGGAGTTCGACATTTTCGACCATAAATAGCCTCATACGGTGCAATTTTAATGCTAGATTGAAAGCTATTATTGTATGCGAATTCAATCAACGGCAAATGCTTTTCCCACGTGCTTTCAAATTCAAGAATGCAGCATCTCAACATATCTTCAAGAATCTGAATAATCCACTCGGATTGACCATCCATTTGCGGATGAAATGCAGTACTGAAATGCAGCTTTGTGCCTAAAGCCTCTTGCAATTTCTTCCAAAACCGTGAAGTAAATCTCAGATCCCTGTCAGACACAATAGATAGTGGCACCCTGTGCAATCTCACAATCTCAGCAATATACAGTTCAACTAATTTATTGTAATATCCCGGGTTAGGGGCTGTTTTGTTGTTGCATGATATTGCATGAGTTTAGTGTGTTGTGTTGCTACTCCGGTTTTAGGGGTTATGCACCTAGTGCATGTCTCAGGTGTTAGCAGGCTTTTTGTGTGCTTAGTCAAGTTTTTAGGGGGTTTGGAGAACCCTGGGTGGTAGGGGAGGTTTTTAGAAATTTTTGATTTTTAGGTGTAAAAAGGGAGCTTGGCTTTGGGGGGTCTTAAAAGTATTTTTAGGTGGTTTGTGTCACATAGGATGGGTTAGCAAAGTGGCGGTGGGACGCCACTAAGGCTTGTGTGTGTGGCGTCATTTGCAGGAGGGGGAGATCTTGTGTTCAAGTTATGGAGTGGCCACCTTTTGGCTTTCTTTTGACGCCTAGGAAGGGAGAGTTTGTAGGCGCTTCAAACTCGCCTGACCTAGTCTATGGGTGAGATGGACTGGCAAGGAGCGATTTGTGGAAGGGGACTAATTCAAATGCTTTTGAATTAGTGGCTTGGAGTATTTTGAGGAGTGGTGGCCGAATTCTAGGGATTTGGGGGAGTGTGGACGGCTTAGTGTGGGAGAAGGGAAGGCCGAATGTACCTTTGTTTTGGGGTGCATTTTTGGTCACATTTGGTAAAGAAGAAAAGCTCTCTCTTTTGTCTTTTGTAGCCGAAACTTCAAGAGAATGTTCTCTCATTTTCTTCATTCTATTTGAAACCAAAACACCAAACTCCTATAATTGCCGAATCTTGCTTTATTTTCTTGGTAGCCGAATGCATCTTTGAGCCCTTCTCATACTTCTTTCCTCCTTGATCTTTAGAAGTCGAAAGTTATTTCCCAAAACCTTTCCACCATTCCTTTCTTCTTCTTAAACCGGAAGTACTCCTTTTCTCTTCTCCTTTTTCCATCATTTTTGTCATTAGCCGAATACCAACCCCCTTTTCTTCTCATCTTTCACTTGTATTCTCTTTCTTTGGGTAAAGCCGAATTCTTCCTTCTTGTTTAATGAGATTGGCCGAATTTCCCTTCTCTCCTAGTGGTGTTTATTTTGGCCGAATATTGGTGGAGTTTTTGGTGCTCATCTCGGGTGGTGCAATCGGTTGGTGAAGGGCCTTTTGGAAGCAAGCAAAAGGAGTCTTCCTACTCTGTTAACCGTTGGGTAAGTGATGGTAAGAAGTTGGTTGATGGTTCATTCTTGTTAAGCCTAGGGCTGAGACTAATTGTTGTGTTTTTAAGGGGAAGGCCGATTGTCGAGAACCATTGGTTGATCGTGATTTGGAAGGAAACCAAATCAATCGTGAGGAGCAAGAGGAGCCATTTTCTTCACAATTGATTAGTAAGGGTAAGTGATTGGTGTTAGTATTGTTAGTTCAATCTTTTGTTTCCGATCAAGTCAAAGGTGACTAGGGATTAATTATTTGTCTTATAGGGTGCCGATTGTTGGAAGGAGAACCATCTTTGTTGGTTCGAGGTTTGGTTGGAAACCAAACCATTCGCAAGAGTAAGGTAATGGCTTAATATTAACCCCTTTGGGTTTATATGTCTTTGGCCGAATGGTCTTAGTGCCTAATCCTATGTTGGCCGATTGTTATAGGAGCTTGTTACTCGAGGGATTTAGATCGATTCGTTGGGATCTTTAGACTCGTAATTACTGTGTGTGTAAACTAACACACTATACCTAGTAATGTTATTAATAAACCTGCTTTGCTCATTAAAAACTATACCAAAGATGACGGATAATTGGATACCCAAACGGGGTATGTGTACGATACTGGTAAGTCTAATTTATTACCGGTTCTATTATGGATACCTTGGGTATTATGATCTATGTTATGTATGCTATGAGATGTAATGCTAGACATGTTGGCATGATATGCATGACTTGTATGATATGCATGATCACATGAGTAGGTATGTTGATGGGTGATATGAGTGGAGGAGCAAAGTGATAATTTGTGCCGACGAGCACCAGTGTTTTGGTAACACACTTTGTGACTTTGGGTCACCAAAGTGCTTTGGTAGCACATTTGTGTCTTTGGGACACCGTGAGGTTGGGCACCTCATTGCGACTCGTCCTCGTGGTTTAACACCACCGTGGGTTGGCCCCACTTTGAGATATGGGATCGTCGCTAGTGATTGGGTATCACACGCGATGGGTTGGCCCCATCATTCGATTATCGTGACTACGGTCACCAGTGCTTTGGTAGCACATTTGTGTCTTTGGGACACTAGAGGTTGGGCACCTCATTGCGACTTGTCCCTGTGGTTAACACCACCGTGGGTTGGCCCCACTTTGAGATATGGGATCGTCTGCTAGTGATTGGGTATCACACGATGGGTTGGCCCCATCATTCGATTATCGTGACTACGGTCACCAGTGGTTTGGCACCACCAGTGGTTTGGTACCACACGGGGTAGGAAAGGAGATACGGATGGTTAGGATTGGGTTGCATTAATTATGTTGCTATGTATGATGTGTGCTAGCATGTTGTTTCATCGGGAGCGGGATTTATGCACTGAGTCATTCGACTCACCCTCTCCTTTGACATTTCAGGTGACTCGTAGACGCGGACATGGAGCCGGGATGGACTCGGGGTGCTCATGCCATGCTTAATAAAGTTTTACTCAAACTCTATCATTTGGGTACTTTAGCTTATTTATTTTTATTTGGGATTTAATTTGGATTTGTAAAAGGCCTTTAAATTATGTTTTTTTTATGGTTATGTTCTCAACCTGCTTAACAAATAACTTGGTATGAAATTTTACTAAAAATTTGGTAAGATAATGTTTTCAAAACTATAACGCAATGTGTTTTAAACTATACCATCGGGTATCTCACTATGCTTTGCTATAAAGTAAACTCAAATGAGCTTCAAACCAAACTCGATATTCTACTAAGTCAAAAATGTTTCAAAATAGCACTAAGAAACTAGTGGATATGCTAAATGAAATCAACTCGTTTTTAACTATATACTTTGGATTCTCAAAAGCGTGTTCCCCGTAACATACCAGATTCGGACGTGGTGTCCTGTCCGAGTTTGGGGTGTTACAATTGTGGTATCAGAGCCAGGTTCAAAGGCTCGGCTGTGGGCCTGAGGCCCAAAAAGTTTTTAAGAGTTATTTTAAGTGTCTGTATGGTTTGAAAGGCATGGCACCGAGTCTCCGGCACCAGTTCGCCCAGGTAAGTACCCCGTACTATTGCTTGTGAATTGATTGGATGTGATATGATTTGATGAATAGCAGAGTATACTACTTTAGAGATTGAAACCGATAGGATTCTCGTGAACTCGCGAGAACAAATCTCCTTAAATATTCATAAGACTTGCTTTTAAACAAGTGGAATAAATATCGATGCATAAAATTCTTAACCGTGATACGTAGAAAGATTAGTCATGAGCGCTAGAGGTGGACGTGGTCGTGGACGAGGTCGTGGTAGGATGACGCTTCGAGCCCGTAGGATCCGGTCGTGGTTCGTAAAATGAGATACTGGGCTCGCCACCACCGGAGGTGGTGAGTTCCAAGATCGGGCGGGACGACGCAGCGGTCACAAGCGATCGCGAGTGTTGGAAAGAGTAGCCGTGTAGGTGGTAATGCAGAGTTAGGAAATCTCCTCGAGCGACTCGCAAATGGGGCCGAATTCGTCCGGGTGTTTCGGTGTTGCTCCCAAAGATCGCTGAATATTGGCCGAAGCAACCGAGCGGATCATGGATGATCCGACTTAATAAATTGAAGAGAAGCCGGGGGCATCGACGCTTCTCCGGATGAGTCATATCGCGGTGGCTCACGGTTCGGGACGATGTGGCAAAGCAGAGGATCCGACATGGGATTATTTCGGTACGCATATCAAAAGAAATACATCGGAGCTAGTTATATCGACTCCCAAATAAAGGCTTTTCTCGAGGCTTGTTCAGGGAGTAAATCATTCTTCGAGTACGAGGCCGAGTTCCCGGTGAGTAGATATGCCGTGGGCATTGTGGCCACCGAGCATGAGAGGTGTGTTCGTTTCGAGGATGGTCTCGCGAGACGACTTGAGGTCGCTGATTGCTCCTCGCCAGAGCGAGTTTGCTTGTCTTAGTTGAGAAGGCTAAGGTAGCCGAGGGTGTTAAGGAGTCGCGAGACAGGCATGGACGTAAATAGGCATAAGAGGAGCTTTGGGTCTTCCGGGTCGCGTCGGGTAATCCGCAGAAGAGAGCTAGACCGAGTGGGCCGAATCACCGCTAGGTTTGTTGTTTGCTAGGCGTGGGACCGCCGCAGCGGTGATCGGTGTGGGAAAATCTCATTGGGGTGGTTCTTTGGACCGAGGAAAAGGTTGCTTCGAGTGTGGTTCTCTGGAGCACCGTGCGAGGGACCGTCGCGTAGGTTGGCTAGGATTCATCCGAGAGGCGGGGCGTAATCGGGCTCGAGGTAATGGACCGCCACCGCAGAGGGGCCGTGGTAATGGCAGAGGTGGTAATGGTTCGGTGGGGCCGTGGAGCACCGGGCGAGGTGCGGTAGTTCGATGCTAGACGGCCGGATTAGTGTATGCGCCGCAAGGCGCCGAGAGAGGCGACGACGCACCGGACGTCCATAACCGGTGACGCGTTTTGATTTTTGGTTCTCCTTATACCGCTTTGATTGATGTGGGTTCAACGCACTCTTATGTTGCCGAGTAGTATAGTAGAGACCATGGATTTAGACTCGAGATATCTTCTAGGCGGATGACCGTAATTAGCCCTTTAGGTCACTCGTGGTAGTAGATAAGTTTGTTTAGAGAGCGCACTTCTAGAACTTCAAGGGGTAGTGTTTGTCGATCCGATGGAACCGCTGTTTGGGGAGTTCGATCCGATTCTTGGGATGGACCGCTGGTCAAGTACCGTGCAAGGTTGGATTGCGCGCCCAGCGCGCATGGTTCTTAAGACGGTTGAGGGTGAAGAGGTGGCCGTGATAGGTAATAGGAGGGATTACTTATCAAATGTGGTATCCGCTCAAGGCGCAGAAGATGGTCGGAAGGGTCGTGAAGCGTATGTAGTTCATGTGTATGCGTTGGAGGCTAAGGAGTCTCGCCAGAGAAGGTCCGTCCGCGTTAAGGAATTTGCCGATGTGTTTCTGAGGAGCTTCCGGGTTTGCCACCGAATCGCGAGGTAGAGTTCTGAATAGATCTATTACCCTAACTACGCCGGTGTCTATTGCTCGTATAGGATGGCGCCAAAGGAATTGGTGGAGCTTAAGGCTCGATCCGTGGAGTTATTGGATCGAGGTTTTATTAGGCCTAGTGTTTTCGCCGCAAGGCGCGCCGGTACTTTTTGTTAAGAAGAAAGATGGCACGATGCGGATGTGTATAGACTACCGCCAGATTGAATAAGTCGACGATTAAAAAAAGTATCCGCTGCCACGGATAGATGACTTGTTTGATCACCAAGAAAGGTGCTGCGGTATTTTCAAGATCGACTTGAGGTCCGGGTATCACCAGCTTAAGAGTTAAGGAGGCGGATATCCATAAAACAAATGTTTCGGACTCGGTATGGGCACTACGAATTTACGTAATGCCGTTCGGGTTGACTAACGCACCGGCAGCGCTTTAGGGGATATGATGAATAGGGTGTTTCAGCAAGATCCGGATCGGTTCGTGGTGGTTTTCATAGACGACATCTTAGTGTACTCAAGGGCGACGTAAGGAGAGCATGATAAGCATTTGCGAGTGGTGTTGCGATTTTGAGGAAAAGTAGCTCTATGCTAAGTTCGATAAGTGTGAGTTCGCTTAGGAAGTGACTTTCTTGGGTCATGTAGTGTCGGTGAGGGGGATTCGAGTAGATCCTCGTAAGATTGAGGCGCTTTTGGATTGGAAGCCGCCTAAGTCGGTGGTGAGATTCGGAGTTTTCTGGTTTGGCGGATACTACCGAAGGTTTGTTGAGGGTTTCTCGTTGATAGCAAATACCGATAACCAAGTTGCTTTGAGGAAAGAAGTTCCGTTTGTATGGACCGAGAAACAAAGCAGAAAGCTTCGATAAGTTAAAGAAGATTTTGACCGAGGCTCCGATTTTGATACAACTCGAGGCCGTAAGGAATTCACAGCAGTATTGTGACGCATCACATACGGGTTTGGGTTGTGTGTCGATGCAAGAAGGTAAGGTTGTGGCTTACGCTTCTCGTGAGCCGAGGCCACATGAGATCAACTATCCGACGCATGACTTGGAGCTAGCGGTGTGGTCTTCGCTTTAAAGATTTGGAGGCACTACTTGTACGGGGAAAGATCGATAGTCTACACGCATCACAAGAGTCTAAAGTATCTGTGACTCGTAAGATTTGAATTTGAGGCGTATGAGATGGGTTGAGTTGCTTTGAAAGATTACGATCGCTCGATTGAGTATCATCCGGCAAGGCTAACGTGGTGGTCGACGCGCTTGAGCCGCAAGGTTGTTTCGGACTTAAGAGCTTTGTTTGCCCACTTGAGTTTGTATGACGATGGGAGTATTCTGGCAGAACTGCAAGTTAAGCCTACCTGGGTGGAGCAGATCAGAGAGAAACAATTATTGGATGAGGTTCTGAGTGTGCGAAGGTTGCAAGTGCAGGATGGTGGTTTGGAGGGTTACAGCTTGTCTGGTGATGGGGTTCTGTGTTTTCAAGGTAGGGCTTGTATGCCTAAAGATGTTGGGCTAAGGCAAAAGATTCTTCAGGACGCACATAGCAGCCCTTATGCTATGCATCCTGGAGGTAGCAAGATGTATAGGGATCTTAGAGAGCAGTTTTGGTGGCCTGGCTTGAAGAAAGAGGTGACAGAGTTTGTTGGGAAGTGTCTGACTTGTCACAGTCAAGGCCGAACATCGCTTGCCGTCGGGGTTGCTTCACCTGTGAAGATTCCTCGATGGAAGTGGGAAAGGATAACCATGGATTTTGTCGGTGGGTTACCGCTTCGCCAAGCAAGAAGGATTCGGGTTGGGTAGTGGTGGATCGCTCGACTAAATCACTCACTTTATTCCGGTGAGGGTTGATTTTTCGCCGTAAGCTAGCTGCCGTGTATGTTTCGTAGATAGTAAGGTTGCACGGTGTGCGGTTTCGATAATCTCGGATAGGGATCCTAGATTTACGCCAAGGTTCGAAAGCACCGCATCAAGCTCTGGGTACTCGTTTGGATTTCAAAGACGGCTTTTCACCCGCAATCGACGGTCAATCGTAAAGGGTCATTCGGATCTTGGAAGATATGCCGAGAGGTTGTGTCCTGGATTTCGAGGTAGTTGGGAGGAATTTCTACCATTAGTGAGTTTGCCTACAACAACGATTACCAAGCGAGCATCAAGATGGCACCGTATGAGGCGTTGTATGGTAGGAAGTGTCGCTCACCTACGTGTTGGACGGAGTTAGGTGAACGCCGCTTGTTGGGACCCGAGTTGGTTCTTTCGAGACCGAAGACAAGGTTAAGTTGATTCAGTCTAGATTGAAGGAAGCTTGGACCAGCCAGAAGTCTTATGCCGATCTTAAGCGAAGAGATATAGAGTTCGCCGTGGGGATCGAAGTTTTCTGAAGGTCTCGCCTTGGAAGAAGGTGTTGAGGTTCGGGAAGAAAGGCAAGCTAAGTCCGAGGTTTATTGGGCCGTATAAGGTATTGAGACGAGTTGGACCAAAGAGCGTATCGCCTTGAGTTGCCAGCAGAGCTTAGTCGATTCACGACGCTTTTCACGCTTCGATGCTTCGAGGTATCGTTCGATCCGTCCACATGTGGTAGCAAAGGAAGAGATCGAGGTAAATCCGACTTGACCATGGAAGAAGAACACGTGCGCATTCTTGATCGAGATGTGAAGGTTCTGCGTAAGAAGTCTGTGCCTTTGGTTAAGGTACTTTGGCGGAATCATGGCGTAGAAGAAGCTACGTGGGAACCCGAGGATATGATGAGACAGCAATACCCGCAACTCTTTTGATCAGGTAATTTCGAGGCCGAAATTATTTTTAAGGGGGGTAGAACTGTAATATCCCGGGTTAGGGGCTGTTTTGTTGTTGCATGATATTGCATGAGTTTAGTGTGCTGTGTTGCTACTCCGGTTTTAGGGGTTATGCACCTAGTGCATGTCTCAGGTGTTAGCAGGCTTTTTGTGTGCTTAGTCAAGTTTTTAGGGGGTTTGGAGAACCCTGGGTGGTAGGGGAGGTTTTTAGAAATTTTTGATTTTTAGGGTGTAAAAAGGGGAGCTTGGCTTTTGGGGGTCTTAAAAGTATTTTTAGGTGGTTTGTGTCACATAGGATGGGTTAGCAAAGTGGCGGGTGGGACGCCACTAAGGCTTGTGTGTGTGGCGTCATTTGCAAGGAGGGGGAGATCTTGTGTTCAAGTTGCAGAGTGGCCACCTTTTGGCTTTCTTTTGACGCCTAGGAAGGGAGAGTTTGTAGGCGCTTCAAACTCGCCTGGACCTAGTCTATGGGTGAGATGGACGGCAAGGAGCGATTTGTGGAAGGGGACTAATTCAAATGCTTTTGAATTAGTGGCTTGGAGTATTTTGAGGAGTGGTGGCGAATTCTAGGGATTTGGGAGTGTGACGGCTTAGTGTGGGAGAAGGGAAGGCCGAATGTACCTTTGTTTTGGGGTGCATTTTCTACACATTTGGTAAAGAAGAAAAGCTCTCTCTTTTTGTCTTTTGTAGCCGAAACTTCAAGAGAATGTTCTCTCATTTTCTTCATTCTATTTGAAACCAAAACACCAAACTCCTATAGTTGCTTTAATCTTGCTTTATTTTCTTGGTAGCCGAATGCATCTTTGAGCCCTTCTCATACTTCTTTCCTCATTGATCTTTAGAAGCCGAAAGTTATTTCCCAAAACCTTTCCACCATTCCTTTCTTCTTCTTAAACCTAAGTACTCCTTTTCTCTTCTCCTTTTTCCATCATTTTTGTCATTAGCCGAATACCAACCCCTTTTCTTCTCATCTTTCACTTGTATTCTCTTTCTTTGGGTAAAGCCGAATTCTTCCTTCTTGTTTAATGAGATTGGCCGAATTTCCCTTCTCTCCTAGTGGTGTTTATTTTGGCCGAATATTGGTGGAGTTTTTGGTGCTCATCTCGGGTGGTGCAATCGGTTGGTGAAGGGCCTTTTGGAAGCAAGCAAAGGAGTCTTCCTACTCTGTTAACCGTTGGGTAAGTGATGGTAAGAAGTTGGTTGATGGTTCATTCTTGTTAAGCCTAGGGCTGAGACTAATTGTTGTGTTTTTAAGGGGAAGGCCGATTGTCGGAGAACCATTGGTTGATCGAGGATTTGGAAGGAAACCAAATCAATCGTGAGGAGCAAGAGGAGCCGTTTTCTTACACAATTGATTAGTAAGGGGTAAGTGATTGGTGTTAGTATTGTTAGTTCAATCTTTTGTTTCCGATCAAGTCAAAGGTGACTAGGGATTAATTATTTGTCTTATAGGGTGCCGATTGTTGGAAGGAGAACCATTTGTTGGTTCGAGGTTTGGTTGGAAACCAAACCATTCGCAAGAGTAAGGTAATGGCTTAATATTAACCCCTTTGGGTTTATATGTCTTTGGCCGAATGGTCTTAGTGCCTAATCCTATGTTGGCCGATTGTTATAGGAGCTTGTTACTCGAGGGATTTAGATCGATTCGTTGGGATCTTTAGACTCGTAATTACTGTGTGTGTAAACTAACACACTATACCTAGTAATGTTATTAATAAACCCGTTTGTTGTTAAAAACTATACCAAAGATGACGGATAATTGGATACCCAAACGGGGTATGTGTGCATACTGGGTAAGTCTAATTTATTACCAGTTCTATTATGGATACCTTGGGTATTATGATCTATGTTATGTATGCTATGAGATGTAATGCTAGACATGTTGGCATGATATGCATGACTTGTATGATATGCATGATCACATGAGTAGGTATGTTGATGGGTGATATGAGTGGAGGGAGCAGTGATAATTTGTGCTGACGAGCACCAGTGTTTTGGTAACACACTTTGTGACTTTGGGTCACCAGTGCTTTGGTAGCACATTTGTGTCTTTGGGACACCAGAGGTTGGGCACCTCATTGCGACTCGTCCCTGTGGTTTAACACCACCGTGGGTTGGCCCCACTTTGAGATATGGGATCGTCTGCTAGTGATTGGGTATCACACGATGGGTTGGCCCCATCATTCGATTATCGTGACTACGGTCACCAGTGCTTTGGTAGCACATTTGTGTCTTTGGGACACTAGAGGTTGGGCACCTCATTGCGACTTGTCCCTGTGGTTAACACCACCGTGGGTTGGCCCCACTTTGAGATATGGGATCGTCAACTAGTGATTGGGTATCACACGATGGGTTGGCCCCATCATTCGATTATCGTGACTACGGTCACCGGTGCTTTGGTAGCACATTGTGTCTTTGGGACACCAGTGTTTTAGTAACACATTGTGACTATATGTCACCAAAGTGGTTTGGCACCACCAGTGGTGTGGTACCACACGGGTAGGAAAGGAGATACGGATGGTTAGGATTGGGTTGCATTAATTATGTTGCTATGTATGATGTGTGCTAGCATGTTGTTTCATCGGGAGGCGGGATTTATGCATTTGAGTCATTCGACTCACCCTCTCCTTTGACATTTCGGTGACTCGTGAAGCGCGGACATGGGCCGGATGGACTCGGGGTGCTCATGCCATGCTTAATAAAGTTTTACTCAAACTCTATCATTTGGGTACTTTAGCTTATTTATTTTTATTTGGGATTTAATTTGGATTTGTAAAAGGCCTTTAAATTATGTTTTGTTTTATGGTTATGTTCTCAACCTGCTTAACAAATAACTTGGTATGAAATTTTACTAAAAATTTGGTAAGATAATGTTTTCAAAACTATAACGCAATGTGTTTTAAACTATACCATCGGGTATCTCACTATGCTTTGCTATAAAGTAAACTCAAATGAGCTTCAAACCAAACTCGATATTCTACTAAGTCAAAAATGTTTCAAAATAGCACTAAGAAACTAGTGGATATGCTAAATGAAATCAACTCGTTTTTAACTATATACTTTGGATTCTCAAAAGCGTGTTCCCCGTAACATACCAGATTCGGACGTGGTGTCCTGTCCGAGTTTGGGGTGTTACATTTATCAAGTGAATAATCTGTTCTCACTGGAACGAAATGAGCTGATTTCGTCAATCTATCTACTATCACCCAGACCGCATCTTTCTTTCAGAGATAAAGGCAATCCCGACACAAAGTCTATTGTGATTCTTTCCCATTTCCACTCAGGAATCATAATCAGTTGTAACAAACCGGATGGAACCTGATGTTCACCTTTAACTTGCTGACAAATCAAACATCTCGAAACAAACTCTGAAATGTCCCGTTTCATACCATGCCACCGATAAAACTGTTTCAGATCGTTATATATTTTTGTACTCCCCAGATGAACTGTCAAACGACTATTGTGGGCTTCGTTCAAAATCAACTGAATCAACTCTGAATTTCTCGGAACACAAATCCGATTTCTGAATCTTAAACAATCATCGTTATCAACTCGAAATTCTGAATTAGAATTCAAATCACATTGAGTTCGTTTTACTATCATCTCATCATCACTTTTCTGGGCATCACAAATCTGACGTATAAACATCGGCCTAACTTTCAACTCAGCCAAAACTGAACCATCATCACATAGATCCATCTGAGTACTCGTTGCTCACAAAGCACATATAGACTTTCGACTCAAAGCATCAGCAACAACATTAGCTTTACCCGGATGATAATCAATCACAAGCTCGTAGTTTTCAACAATTCTAACCATCTTCTCTATCGCAAATTCAATTCTTTCTGAGTCATCAGATATTTCAAGCTCTTATAATCTGTAAAAATATGACATTTCTCACCAAATAGGTAATGACGCCAAATCTTCAATGCAAATACAATAGCGGCTAATTCAAGATCATGTGTCGGGTAGTTCTTTTCATGCAGCTTTAACTGCCTCGAAGCGTAAGCAATGACTTTACCTTCTTGCATCAACACACAGCCCAAACCATTCAACGATGCATCACTGTAAACTATGAATTCTTTACCCGTTACAGGTTGAACTAACATTGGCGCCTCTGTCAACAATGCTTTCAACTGCTCAAAACTCTGCTGGCACTTTTCTGACCACTCGAATTTAACATCTTTCTGCAACAATTTTGTTAACGGAGTCGCAATCATCAAGAAACCTTTCACAAACCGTCTATAGTATCCCGCTAGTCCTAGAAAACTACGAATTTCTAACACATTTCTCGGAGGCTTCCATTCTAAAATAGCTAAAATTTTACTCGGGTCAACTCGTATTCCCTCAGCTGACACAATATGCCCCAGAAAACCAACCTCGCATAACCAAAACTCACATTTGCTGAACTTTGCATACAATTGCTTCTCACGCAGAGTCTGTAACACAATTCTCAAATGCTCGGCATGTTGCGTCTCATCACATGAGTAAATCAGAATATCATCAATGAACACCACAACAAAACGATCTAAATACGGTCTAAATATCCGATTCATCAAATCCATAAACACTGCAGGAGCATTCGTTAGTCCAAAAGGCATAACTAAGAATTCATAATGTCCGTACCTCGTTCTGAAAGTAGTCTTCGGTACATCTGATTCTTTAACTCTCAACTGATAGTAGCCCGATCTCAAATCTATCTTAGAAAACACTGTAGCTCCTTTTAGCTGATCAAACAAATCATCAATACGAGGCAAATGATATTTATTCTTTATCGTCACTTTGTTTAACTATCGATAATCAATACACATCCTCATTGTTCCATCTTTCTTTTTCACAAACAACACAGGAGCACCCCAGGGCGAGAAACTCGATCGTGCAAATCCTCTATCAGTCAACTCTTGCAACTGAGACTTCAACTCTTTCAATTCTGTCGGTGCCATTATATATGGAGTATCGAGATAGGAGTCGTTCCCGGCACTAATTCAATACCAAACTCAACTTCCCGTATCGGAGGTAGTCCTGGTAATTCTTCAGGAAAAACATCAGGAAATTCAAAAACTACAGGCACAAATTCAACTTTCTTTTCTGTCACTTTTGTATCAATCACATATGTAAGATAAGCTTCTCAACCCTTTTTCACATAGTTCAAAGCTTTCATCGAAGATATAATAGCCGGCAACCCATTCAAATCACTGGATTCAATTCGTACTATCTCACCATTCTGACTTTTCAAATCAATACTCTTTCGTTTACAATTCACAATAGCATGATGCAAAGTGAGCCAATCCATACCCAGAATGATATCAAATTTATCAAATGGTAGCAACATCAAATTAGCCGGAAAGCAAATATTTCGAAACATCAACGGGTAGTTCTTGCACACTTTATCAACCAAGACACACTTACCTAAGGGGTTCGATACTCTAATCACGAATTCAGTAGACTCAACAGGTAGAGTCTTACTTGATACTAAATTCACACACACATAGAAATGAGTAGAACCTGGATCTATTAATGCAATCAGATTAGTATCAAATAGAGTGAAAGTACCAGTAATGACGTCTGGAGATGACGCTTCTTCTCGTGTACGTATAGCATAGGCTCGGGCAGGTGCTCTCGCCTCAGATCTCACAGTTGTATCCGTTGTCCCTCTTTGACTACCACTTGCATTTTTAGTGTTTCTGGGTGGTCTACCCCTAGTCGTTGTATTACTCGGTCTCGCACTCTGAATGTTGTCTTTCTCAGCTGATTCTGGACAATCCCGAATAAAATGATATCGTGATCCACATTTATAACATGTTCTATTGTTGTACTTTCCCCAACATTCTCCAACGTGTCGTCTCCCACACTGTCTGCACTCAAGTTTGTTACTTTTAACACTTCCAACACTTGATTCAGTCGGAATTTGAACTCTTGGACCAACACTCTGTCTCGCACGATCTCTACCCGAATGTCCAAACGAAGCATTTGAACGATTACTTGCATCTCTAGATCTCTTCGTCGAAGGTTGAGACATCTTACTCATCGATCTTTTTCTTTCATCTCTAGCCTCAGAATCTACTTTCTTCTTTTCTTTATTAAGCTCTTCGGCTTTGTAGGCTCGTTCAACTAATACAACAAACTCATTTATGTCAAGTATTCAAACCAACAATTTGATGTCTTCATTCAACCCTTCAATTAAACATTTACACATAGTAGTTTCGGTCGAAACATATTCCCGCGCGTATTGGCTCAATCACACAAACTCCCATTCATAATCAGTAACTGATATACGGCCCTCTTTCAGCTCTAGAAACTCTTTACGTTTATGATCTATGAATCGTTGACTGATATACTTCTTTCAAAATTCGACTTGAAAGAAATCCCAGGTGATTCTCTCTCTCGAAACCACAAATATCAATGTCTTCCGCCAGTTATATGCCGTATCTCTCAACAAAGAAACAACACATTTAATACATTCATCAGGAGTTAACGACATCTCGTCAAACACTCGAATGGTATTCTCGAGCCAAAACTCACTCGCTTTCGGCATCATCATCACTTTGTGGCCTAAATTCTTCACCCCATACTTTCGGATCTTATCCACGGGAGGCTTATTCAATCGAATGGATCCAGAGCTTGTGGCACAACAGTACTTGTGGGGGTGGAGGTTGTGGAGCAAACTGGATTCGTTTGAACGAACTCCAAAACCACTCACTCATCATTCGGAAAAGGCTTGCTTAGCCTCTCCTCTTGCTACTATCATTCGGCCTAGATGTGACCGTATTGCCACCCTTGAGCGGGAGCAGCGGCGCATTACTCTCTACATCATCGACAATCGCTCGATCGGGATCCATTTGCTATATAAAAACACATTTTTAACTGTCAGGATTCATCACACTATCGCAATTATATATATGGCATGTATAGCTAGACTCACACACGCTACGTTAGTTCGAGAATCGACTAAACCGTAGCTCTGATACCAATAAAAATGTAACACCCCTAACCCGTTAACCGTCGCCAGAGTCGGGTTAAGAGGCATTACTAATCATTTCCGAACATTTCATATCATTTTACAACACATAGTCAATCATCAATCAAACATGATCAAATATAAACATATAGTCCCTTAAATAGGTCAATGAGTCCCTAAACATATGTTAGAAAGGGGTCGGGACTAAACCGAACACATACGAAAATTTCTAAAATTTAAACATTTTTCTAAGTTACAGAGGTCACACGCCCGTGTGGGCAGGCCGTGTGCCTCCCACGGCCTCAGACACGTCCGTGTGTCTAAGCCGTGTCAAAACAGAGCATACATTCTGACTTGTCCACACGGTCATGGACACGTCCGTGTGCCTCACTCGTGGTCGAGCCTGACTTGCACCACACAGCTAGTCACACGCTCATGTGTTCAACCCGTGGTCGAGCCTGACTTGTTTTGAAACACAACCTCGAAGGACACGGTCGAGCCACACGCCCGTGTGCTCAACTGTGTGGGCAATTATAGGCCATTTTCAAGGCCAAATTACCATCCGCACTTTGGAATCACCTATATGCATCAAACCAATACAATTACATGCCTCAAATGCAACCACAACCTACCATTTCAAGCACCAACTAATCATCTATTACATCATTTATTTCCATACCCAATTCCTACCCAAATAAATCCATCCAAAACATCATATTCACAACTCAATTCATATAACTAAGCATCATCTAGTCATACCACAAATTCACACTTAAAATGCCATTCTCATCAACCAATTCAAGCATGAAATATACCAATTCCATTTACACTATTTCAGACCACATTCATCATTTCCATAGCTTCACATATAAACCATCAACATTCAACATCCAAGCCATATCACATGGCAAGGTCCAAACATTATAAAACATACCATAACCACTAGCCTCTACATGCCATATACCAAATATATACATCTTTCAAATGTACCAAAATAGATAGCCGATAGTTTGATTGAGTCGCTGACGATCCCCGGATCCGAGCTAGCTTTATTAACACTGTAAAACAGAGAAACAATTCACACAGTAAGCTTTTAAATCTTAGTAAGTTCGTAACATAATACATTCAATTTAATAAATCAAATACAATATACAAAGTTAATCCATCAAATAGATCAACTCTCAAATATTCACACCATATCATCCATAGCTAATATACTTACTCCACCATTCATATTTCCATACATAATTTCATCAACCACAAAGGTTCAATACATACCTTAGCCAACACATAGTTATTCACCATCCATGGTACTCAATGCTAGATATTACATTTCAATCAACCTTTGTTATTCATTTGATTCAATCGCACACTTAGTGCCAATTTCGTAGCCGAAGCATAAATGTCATCGCACACTTATTGCTTGTACTTTAAATCGAACTTATTTTGGTATCGCACACACAATGCCAAATCAATATGCCGAAGCTTCTACTATTTCGCACACACAGTGCTAAATCATCTCTGTCTCATTTCAAATTACGCACACGTAGTGCCTCATTACTCAGTTACATATATAACATTGCTATTTCATTAACTATACAATTCATTCATTTCTCATCACAGAGATATAAATTTAACAACTTGTATTATATCCGAACTTACCTCGGATGTCGAAATACCGAAACTAGCTGATCAATCGAGTACTTTGTCTTTGCCTCGATCTCGATCCGAATCTCTCCTTTCTTGTCTATACATATTCAAATTTTAACTCATTTAATCACCAATTTATTCAATTTAGTCCAAAAACACATATTTAGGGCATTTTACAAAATAGCCCTCATATTTTCACATTCCGACACTTTAGTCCCTATTTCACAAAATCACAAAATACACAAAATTTCACTTCACCCATGCCTAGCCGAATATTCCCATGCTCAATACAAGTCAACACATTTCGTTTATTTCACATTTTAGTCCCTCAAAATATTATTTTCTCAATTAAGTCTAAATTACTCAAATTCATCAAAAATTCAAATACAAACTATGTTAATCTATCACATATCTTTCATAATTCATCTTCAAACATCACAAAAACTCATGTGTTCATCAATGGAATATTTCGAAATCATCATCAATTCACAAAATTGAAGCATGGGTTTTGAAGAACACAAAGCAACGATTGCAAAAACGTAGAAATTATCAAAAACCGAACAAAAACTAACCTTTAATCAAGCTCAAAGCTAGTCGAACCCTATTTGTTCTTCTTTTCCTTGTGTTCTTTGTATTTTCGGCACTAAAGATGATGATAATGGCTTTATTTCCATGTTTTTGTTATATTAATTTAGTTTAATAACCATATTACCTTTTTACCCTTAATGACATATTAATACAAAACATTTAATCTATGGATATAATGGTCCACTAGCTTAAAATGGCATAATAACATCATAAGGACTTCACCTTTAATAAGCCATGTCAACTAAACACATTAACATTCAGCACACATCCTTTGCATTTTATGTGATTAAGTTATTTTTCGTAATTCGACACACAAACGATAAAATTTTCACACAGAATTTTCACACATGCTTAATCACACACTATAAACATGAAAAATAATATTAAAAATATTTTCCAACCTCGGATTTGTGGTCCCAAAACCACTATTCCAGCTAGGGTCCAAACCGGGCTGTTATAGAACCCGTTTTCTAAAATTTTATAGGTCAAAATAATTGTTTTAATAAATCAAAATGTTTTAACGATAAATCTCAAGGTGATCCGATCACACCTCGAAAAAAGGATTGGTGGCGACTCCATTTTCGTTTTTAAAGTCGACCCTATTTTTTCTTATTCAAAAAAAATGGTTTCGACAAGCATATCAATAATAATCACCTAGGTCTGAGTGTTATTAAACCTAGGCTCTGATACTACTAAATGTAACAGCCTATACTCAGCCCGATTGCCGAGCCTGGGAACAGGATGCTACACCATCATCTCACATCGCATACCACATAAGTCAACTCATTATTAAACATACATATTTTTGTTTCCTTTATTATTATGGCATTCATACGAATTGTAGTCATACTTACTCTAAGGTGTATAAAACGTTCTAACATACATTATACAATCATAAAATAAGCACTAAACAAGCATTAGGATCACTTAACAAAATATCCCAAAACTGTTACATAGGTATTGATACTGGTAGAGTTGTATCAATACTGCTTGGAAAATCGATACCGAATTAGCTTATTATTTCTCGTCTTAAAAACCCAACTTTCAAAAAGTATCAGTACCACTAAAAAAGTATCAATAATTTTACCCCGGGTATCGATACTCATGGCAAAATATTGATACCAACTAGTGAAACTAACTTCCTACACTTTGAAAATTACAGAGGTATCGTTTTTAAAATTTGAATATCGATACCTCTATTCCAAACCATAAAGCCACAACATATATCAACAAATAGATCATTCCAAACTAGTTCTAAACATCATGCACCAAATACAACAAAAATTTGGCACCAAATGTCCCAAATATCAGTCCCAACATCATATTCCAAGTCCACAATTTCCAAGTATAATACGCATGCAAACCATTAAAAATCATAGCAAAATCAACGCAAAGCCTACCACATTGCCGTTTATTCAAAAAAAAAAAAAATAATAAAAGAACACCTACTAATAGCAACTAAAGTTTCTGCCTTGGATCACCTCTCTAGACCACATCGCTCACACCGGCCCAACTTATCTACAATGGCTAAAAAAGTGGGTGAGCTTAACAAGATTAGTGAATGCTCAGAATAACCACTATGTAAACAAGTCATTATACAACAACAAAACAAGCATATGTCATATCCATAACATCTCTAACTCTAATATCATGTTTCACACGTTTAAACATCTTTCATGAATCCTTTTACGCATTAACCACATGAATATTTAAGCATATATCTCAGCACATATAAATCATATTTAATCACATTCGGTCACATTATATGATAATTTGTCTCTAGAGGTAAAGAAACATAACATGGACTCTATCACCACACATCAGATACATGGATCTCTAACACATCAAAATGACTCATAGAATCAAACATGTCCCATAAGTGAATCATATAGCTAACACTCTCCAACACACCAAACACATATATCCCGATGAATGGAGCTTAACTCACATTCCGTTATCTCTTCAAAAACTGTCACTAGGTCTCAACACCCAAAATCACATCACAAAGGTGAGTACTCACAATCCTATGGCATCCCAACTATATTAAATGGTCTTATAAGGTCACAAGGCCAAAGTATCCACATTATTATCACATTTACTTACCGATTTTTCGCACATATTCACAGGTTAGCACATTATAATCATTATCATATGGTCTGAAAACATTCCCACATATTCTCTTTCACAATAGTCATCACAAGCTTATGGCACATGTCATAGCATCTCATATATGTTCATATTTTTACAATTGCACAAGCACACATATATCACATTTAATCATAGGTGTGTACTATCAAAATTTTGAGTAGGGGTTCAGGCTACCTCTAAATTCCCAATTACACAATGAATCATCTACAAGCAGTGATTCCAAAACACTCACCAAAATATACTTTCGCTGAAAAGCTGAAAGCTTAGACAAGCTTTTCTTTGCCTTTGTCTCTACACGTTGAAGGTCCTATAGACTTTGACACTTCAACAAGACAAACCACACAAACATACAATCAACAATCAGCCATTAACTCTTCTTAAACAATAAAAAACAATAGCCTAAGCTACGTTCTCTTTTAATCGAAACCTTCGACATAGAAACTTTAAATTTGAATATCTCAGCCTACACTTAATCTTTTTACACGAAATGAATTTCGTTCATCTACATATTTATCTAAGGCTAATTCTCAACCTTTAAACTACACAAAACTACACGTTTCAAGGTATCGACAAATTTCGACAAGTTTAGGAAATTATGACAAAAATTCATTAAAATTTGAGAAATTCTTAAGAAAACTTCAATTTCGCTATAGAAACCTTCTAGTCATGTTAAAACAAGTTGAAAAACAATTTAAAGCCACATTTTATTCCACAATCCCAAAATTCACCATTAAAAACCAAATTTTCGACTTTTATTTAAAACATGCATTTTAATGGCTAATAATTCAATTTAATGAACTAAATAAAATTTAAAACTATTTTGAAGTTGAATCATTACCTTCGTTGGAAGAACAAACGAGTTTTGATGAAAATTTGATAAAACCGTCTCTTGAAGAAGATAATGAAATGAGTGAGGTTTTTCGGTGCTTTTCTTGGTTTCAATGGAGATTTATGGTTCAAAGAATGTTGGAAATCAAGAGTAATTAGGATTTGGAAATCAAAATTGAATGAAATAGCAAGAGAAAACAAAGAGGACGATAAGAGCTTTTGTGGGGAGTTTTATCGTGAACAATTTGGAGAAAAGAGTGGTTTTTAGGTTGATTTCAAAATTTTGGGTAAATTGCTTCATAAAAACTCTTAGTTTTGACTCTTTTACAAATCAGTCCTATTTTCAAAATTGAAGGTATTTAGAAATCATTTTCAGAAATTGATTTAATTTCCTAATAGCCATTTTCGAAAACATTATCGATTATCAGCCTTATGAAATTCTGAGCACATATAAGCTAAAAATCCTGAAATACCCTCGAAATATTTAGGCCCAATTTTGAGGTGTTATAATTCTCCCCCTCTAAAAAGAATTTCGTTGTCAAGATTACCTAAACTAAAAAGATAATGATATTGTTGTCTTATTGCCTCTTTAGCTTCCTAAGTAGCCTCTTCGGTCTTGTGGTTGCACCACAAAACTTTAACCTACAGAACCCTTTTGTTACGCAAAACCTTCTCTTTACGAGCTAGAATCTCAATCGATTCATCTTCATAAGTGAGACCAGGTCGAACCTCGATCTACTCTACTGCCACAATATGCGATAGATCTGAACGATACTTATGTAGCATAGACACATTGAAAACATCATGAATTCACTCAATTTTCGGTGACAATTTGAGTCGATAAGTTACCGATCAAATCCTCTCAAAAACTTCATAAGGTCCGACATATCTTGGACTTAATTTTCCTTTTCTTCCAATGCTTAAAACCTTTTTCCATGAAGAAACCTTCAAGAACACCTTATCACCAACTTGAAACTTGATGTCTCAACATTTCAAATTCGCAAAAGAATTCTGTCTACCTATTGCTGCTTTCAACCTCTCACATATCAAATTCACTTTCTGTTTGGTCTTTTGAACTATATCCGGTCCAACAACCCTCTTTGGACTCATAAAATTTGCTTAATAAAAACTCTCATTTTTTTACTCTTTTACAAATCAGTTCTATTTTCAAAATTGAAGGTATTTAAAACTCATTTTCAGAAATTGACTTTATTTCCTAATAGCCATTGTCGAAAACATTGTCGATTACCAATCTTACAAAATTTCAAGCACATATAACATAAAATTCCTAAAATACCATCGAAACTTCTAGGCCCAATTTTGGGGTGTTATAGCATAGTTTGTAATTCATTCTCTTTGTGATATTCAAATTGAAAGTTTGTCAATGGTTTAATTATATCGACACTAGAGACATTTTTCATTGCACCGGGGTGGCTCATGTCATCATAAACATTGAACTTAACCACTTTACCATCAAATTCCTTGTTGACTGTTCGACATCAAACATCAATTTTTGTTCGCGTAGTGCTTAAAAATGGTCTCCCGAGTAGAATGTCGAAAGAATTTTTCAACTTGTCAACAATGTAAAAATCTGCAAGAAAGATTAGTTCATTCATTTGACGAGGACATTTTCCAACACCTGTAATAGCCCGATTTTAGCTAAATCAGAGTAGTGGTTTCGGAACCACGAATCTGATGTCGAAAAAACTATTTTTAATATTATTTTATGTGTTTAGAGCATGAAAATATGAATGTGTGAAATTTTTGTGAAGTAATTTTATCGTTTAATTACTCGATTTGAGAAAAAGGACTGAAACGCGTAAAATGCAAAAGTTGCATTCTATTTGTTAAAGGTATCTAATAGCCATGGTTTATTAAATTAAAGTTCCTTATGATGATATTAGACCATTGGTAGTTCTAATGGACATTTAAGGACATTTAATGGATGTTTTAAATGGTTTTTATTAAGGTTATAATGGTAATTAGCATAATTATAATGTGTTAAATAAAACAAAAACAATTTTGAGTTCATCTTTCTCATGTTGGCCGAATATTGAAAAAGAGAAAGAAGCCATTTTGCTCATTTAGGGTTCGGCACACATATAGCTTGATTAAGGTACGTTTTTAGCTCAGTTTTTGATGATTTCTATATTTTTGTAATCGTTGCAGCTAAATCTAGCTAGCCTGTACCTTAGATTTTGAAACTGTTAAAGATTTTGAGAGTTGCCATTGTTGAATCTATGAGTTATTTGATGTTTAATGTTGAAATATGAAAGCTTGATGATTGTTTTACATGTTTTGTAAAGTAATTTTTGACAAAAAATGTCAAAAAGGGATTAAATTGTGAAATTTGTAAATTGAGGGGTTGAAATGTGAAATAAATGAAAGTTATGGGCTGCTAGGGACCTATAGGTAATTTGGCTAAGCTAGAGTATAATGAAATTATGTGAACTTTTTGTATTTGTGAAATAGGGACTAAATTGTTAAAAGTGTGAAAGTTTAGGGGCTAAAGTGCAAATATGCCTAAATGTATGTTTTTGTAACACCCCAAACCCGGTTAATACGCCACGACTGAATTTGGTATGTCACAGGGGAAAACGTTTTGAGGAAAAACGAGTTACCGATTAAATTTTAGTGAAAAACTTTTTATTATTCTATAATTCATAAAAAAAAATTAAGTTGAAAACTGATATTTTACTTTGCAATTCCGTAAATAGATTTTTAAAACTTAGTCGCAGCTTAGATTCGTAAACCATTTATAAATTAAAGAGAAATTAAAGCAATTAGGTTGAAAATCGTATCTAATAGAAATTTGGAAACTTAAGTTTTGTAAAATAGTTTGAGTTATCGAAAATACGTAAGTTGTAAAAAAATTATCAATTTATTTAGGTTACCCGATGGTAACATTTTAAAAACCATCGCGCTTTGTATTTTAGAAAACTTTGTTCACATATCATTAAATCAATCATGTAATTTGCAAGTTATTCCTAAAACAAATCCAAAGCATATAAATAATCCAAAAACATAATTAAAGAGGCCTTATTACAAACCCATAAACATGAAAACCAAATTAAAATCAAGTACCCAAATGGAAGTTCATGTAAAACCAAATTTCATTGCATGGCCTCCTTGAGTTCATCCGGCTCCTCATCCGCGAATTTACGAATTACCTGAAAAAGTAAGGGAGAAGGTGAGTCACCAAGACTCAGTGCATATTCCCTCTCCCGGGTAAATGCCACATACTTACACAAATTATAACCAAGCAATGTATATATATGATGCACCCAACCTAGCCATCCGTAACTCCTTTTTCTACCCCGTGTGGTACCAAACCACTGGTGACCAAAGTCACAAATAATCAAGTTGTGGGGCCAACCCACTTGTGATACCAAATCACTGGCGACAATCCCATATCTCAAAAGTGGGGCCAACCCATGGTGGTGTAAATCCACAGGGACGAGTCGCTATGAGGTGCCAAACCTCACAGTGTCCCAAAGACACAAATGTGATACCAAATCACCGTGACCAAAGTCACGAATAATCAAGTTGTGGGGCCAACCCACGTGATACCAAATCACCGCGGCGATCCCAATACATCAAAAGTGGGGCCAACCCACGGTGGTGCGAAACCACCGGGGGCGAGGCGCTATGAGGTCCCAAACCTCTGGTGTCCAAGACACAAATGTGATACCAAATCACTTTGGAGGTGCCAAACCTCCGGTGTCCGAAGACAAGAATATCAATCTTCCCCCTCCTCTCATATTGCCCATACCAATGCAATAGATAAACAAATCATGTCAACATACTTTGATATAAATCACATAGCAAAATATCATAAATCGTAGATCATGATTTCAATCCACATGTATTAACAACATATAGAAACGGACTTACCCGAATCCGCATTCATACCATCATGGTATCATATCTAGATCTCATCGTTTTCCCACTTTAATAATATGATTAGTAACTTAATATTATAAAAAAAATATACAAAACCGAGTTATAAAGTGTGTAAGATACACACCTTTCACCAAAAGCAAATACTAACGTCCGAAGATCCGATCTACCACACTAGATTACTTGTCCTACAATCGGCCAAATCACAATATTTTAAACAAAGGCCATTCGGCCAACATCATAACACTTTAACCCCAAAAACTTTAGTCTTTTCAAAAGAATGATGAATTGACAAGAATCCTTACCCCCTTGACTTACCAACCTTAGATTGCTAGAGAGATAGGGCTTAAATCGATTGCTTCCGAAATCCCAATGAGCCTAAATGAATAATCGAATCCTAAAAATAGTTAGAATCTTGCAACAAATGCCCATAGGTTCGGCCCTTGTCCGCAAGAAAATGACATAGAAAAGAGAGAAAAATGAAGGAAAAACGGTTATGAACACTTACCCTTTTTATCCAAAATTGATTGAAGAAACCAAAGAGAGTCTACCCTTGAATAATCAGCCAAACTAAAACTAAAAGGAAGTATAATATTCGGCTATTTGCTTATGAGAGAAGAAAATAATTGATTTGAGTCTAATAGGATATGAAATACGAAAGTAGAAGAGAAGAAAAAGAGAGAATTCGATTTTTAGCAACAATGGAAAAAAAAAAGAAAAATGAGTTTGGAGAAGAGAGAGAGATTCAGCCAAAAGGAAGAAAAAGAATAAGAGAGAAAATGGGGTTGAGAGATTCGGCCAACTCCTTGTTTGCCAAAAAGAAAAGTGCACAAATTGACAAAATGAACTTTTGGTTTCAAAAGCAAAGATGAAAGAAAGGAAATAGCATTTTTGGTTCAACGAAATGAAGGCTAAAACAAAAGCAAAATTTGCACAAATTGCACAATATACATTCGGCCAAGGTGGAAGTTTTTGGAGAGGAAAAACAAAAATGTAAAAAGATGCACAAAAGAAAAATTGGCCAACTATTCCCCCCAAGCTACCTATCAAAATTCGGCCACCCCCCTAGCCTTACATGCCGTCCACATACATTCTCTAAAGGCCTAGGAATACTTTCCAAAACATCCTCCTAAAACCAAGCCTTATGTCTTCCCAACCTTCCATAACTTTAAGATTATTATCCCCAATTTCATGCTTTCCTTAAACCAACATTCAACTTACCAAAAGATGAAAGTCCAACCTATCATAAACATAGGTTGACCATCCATAATTGCTATGTAGAAAAAATAAAATCTTCAAAATGCTTTCCATGCTACTCGAACCACTAACCTCAAGCAGCCCTTCAAGCATCCTAACCACTTTGCCACTAACTCCTCTTGTGCTTTAATTAACACTTAAATTAACTTAAGTGCTAAGCTCACTTAATCCACTTCATTAAATAAACCATACTAAAATTATTCTATCTTCCTAAATAGAATCAAGCCTTCACAAGACTATGCTAACACACAAAAATTCATACCCGAGCCAACACAAATAATACTCAAATTTTGGGATGTTACAGTTTTGGACTAAATTGAAAGAGTATATGATTGAATAAGACAATTTTGAATTCATATAGATCAAGAAAGAAAGAATTCGAATTTAGATCGGGGGAAAAGCAAAGTTAACGAGTAGTCGATCTGATTCGTCAATTCCGAATACGAGGTAAGTTCGTATAATTGAACTTGAATGTGTATCTATTTAATTGATGGATGAAATTGAGATAGTATCTATTCTTTTTGATAAATGTTGAGATATTAAATGAAATGTACGAATTGAGTAAGGCAAGTTGCCGAATAAGACCATTGCCGGGCTATGGCAATCAAATAATAAGACCATAACCGGGTTATGGCATGTGAATGAAAAACCAAGGCAGGGCCTTGGCAATATATGTGAAAGACCATAGTTGGACTATGGTATCTGAAAAATTGATGAATTTGTATCGAGTGCTTTTGTAAACCAGAAGGGTTTGATAAGAGTATTGACGAGAAATAGATATGTATCGGTACAGGTACGTACAGAAGATTATTCAAGTATCGAGATATATGAAGTTGAGAACTTATGAATGATGATATGGATAAATTTTATGATAGCTTATGAATTGATGCTTTAAATGTTTATGATATAATCCATTTTGAATTGCTAATGAATGTTGTGATTATTTCATGTTCGCATACGGACTTACTAAGCTTAAAGCTTACTTTGTTTAATTGTTTCTATCTTTTATAGTTCTACGAAGCTATCTCGGATCCAGGAATTGTCAGAGACTTCATCGCACTATCGAGCATCTATTTTGGTACTTTTGAAGCTATGTATATGGTATATTGCATGTATAGGCTTGAGTCATTTTGGTATGTTTGATGATTGTGTAATTTGGCCATTTGTGTTGGCATAAAATGATGAACTTGATGATGCTTATGAATGTACAAATTGATCTATTTTTAATGTTTGGTAATAGACCTATAATGGATGAATGGGATTGAGGTGGTTATGAATGTATGGATTAGCTTTGCCAAATGAATTATACAATGTGAATTATGCTTAGAAAAGAAAGATAAATTGCTTGGTATTTGAATAGGTAAATGATATGAAATTGAGTATTGAAATGGTTGAAATGGATTAGGTATGTTTGTGTATTGATTGATGACTTTTGACTGCATATTTATGTTCTAAAATGATGCCATTTGAGCTTGTGTAGGTATGTGCAAAAAGGGTGGCAAGTTGGCTTTGCACCTATTTTTGTCCACACGGGTAGAGACACGGGCGTGTGTCTCAGCCGTGTGTGACACACGGTCATGCTACATGGACGTGTGTCCCCTGGTGTTGAAATTGAAGTGAAGTCAGTATTCTCCACACGGTTTCACACACGGGCGTGTGACTGGTCGTGTGGTATAAGTTAGTATACCCCCTAAATGGCACACGGCCTAGCATATGGGCATGTGCGGCCATTTCGAAGGGCACACGGGCTGGACACACGGGTGTGTGGTTGGCCGTGTGACCCAAGTAAGTATACTCTCCAGTTTTCAGACGGCCTAGCACACGGGCGTGTCCCCGGCTGTGTGATGCAAGTTAGTATGTATGCCCTGTTTCCACACGACCTAAGACATGGGCGTGTCTACTAGCCGTGTGAGGCACACGGCCTATTCACATGGGCGTGTGACCTTTATATGATTGAAAAATATCTAAGTTTTCTGAAATTTTCTGTAACACCCCAAACCCGGCCCAGACGTTATGGCCGAATCTGGCGATATCACATTGAAGTGTTTTTCGAAATCATCGTTTCTTTAGAAAATCCATGCTTATTATTAAACCTCGTTTATGTATCTTGAGCAAAAATTTAGGGTATATTGTTCTTTCAAAACTTAAGTTATATTAGTAGAACGTTGATCACATTTAGTTTGTCACTATATTTTAAAACCAAGTTTGATGCGGAAGCTTTTATTATAAATTACGAAATGTGGTGTTTTGAAAACCAATTATCTTTTGGAAAATCGCGTTCTACTACTAATCAAATGTAAATTAAAATAAGTAAAATCCCCCAAATTATAAGTTAAAAATTAAAGAGGCCTTATTACATGACAAAAACCCAAATTAAATTCATAGGAAATAAATTCAAACGCATAAATAGGAGCGGTTGTGTGGCCACCTTTGAATCCCTCGCAGCACTGATCTGCCTAAGACTGGGGATTACCTGTACAGATAAGCAGAGAGGTGAGTTTACGAAAACTCAGTGTGTAACCCCATGCAAATAAATAGCCAATCATGCCTTTAGGTAAGTACAGTCTGGGCCAAAGCCCAAGTCAATGACAGATTCGATTCGATTGGGGCTTAGCCCATTCTGATGATCGATGTCGGTGTGGGCCTTAGCCCATAACAGTATTGATCGTTGTGTTTTATGCGATGTCAAAGTCTTAAAATTTATAATGAGAATGATCAAACCTGGAAACTAATTATGACAACGATTTGAGGCAAGCGCACCTATCGAACAGTAGTATAGTTAAGGCAAGACCGGAATGTCGAACCCAAAGGAACTAAAAGTACTAATACTAACTTTCTTTTTATTATCTAGCCTAAAATAAAGGGAATTTGTTGTTTAATCTAAATTAACTAATTATTAAACTAAAGAATCTAAGACAAAGAAGAATGAATTTGGGGAAAATACTTGTGGGAAAAACGAATTGATTAAGACGATACCCAAGGAAGAATCTACCTAGACTTCACTTGTTATCTTACTCTGAACCAGACGATTTATTCACTTGACTTGATCCGTAAGATTCCCTAATGTATATTAAACCCTCTCTCGAAGCGAATAACGTCTAACCCTAGGTTGATTAATTGAAATATGTTTCTAATTAAAACCCCTAGAATTGCATTAACTCGATCTATGGAATCCCATATTAGGTTTCACCCTCATCCGGCAAAATCTCGTCACCCTATCTCTAGGCGTGCGATCAACTCCGCTTAACTATGCTAGATCTACTCTTAGGCAGGGACTTTTGCTCCTCCACCTAAGCACATCAAACTTGAATTAATATCCCAGAAATATCAACACAAGAATTAAGAACACATAATTAAGAACAAGTCAAATATTTATCATATAGTTTAGAAAATGATAACAAGATTCATCTAAATTTCATCCCCCTCAGGTATCTGAGTGTTTAATTGATAATAATAAAAGAAAACATCTCAGAAGAAAAGATAAAACAAAACATAAGAAATCCCTAACACCCCTGAAGGAATTAAAGAGAGATCCTCCATCTTGAGTATGACTCCGGCTTCTTGAGACAAATCAACTGGCTTTCTTCGAGTAAATTCCACAAATCTACCTCCTTCGTGCCTAGCTGGACGCCACGACAGAAGGCTTCTGTCGACTCCCCGCTTAAGTTGCCTCCAAGGGTGTTTATATAGGCTTTGAGATGCCTTACTTGGCCCCTAAGTATCCTAATCCAAGTAGAATTCCTACTAGGGTGTTTAAATAGGCTTTGGAATGTGTTTCTTTGCCTCTAAGTATCTTATTCCGAGTGAAATTCATCTTTGTCACGGTAGGGACACGCCCGTGGCACACGCCCGTGTGAATCGTGGTCAGGACATGTTCGAGTCTATCAATGAGGCACGGCCGTGTGGTCTTGGGCCCAGGCCGTGTCGATTTCGTGATCTGGCCCATTTGGCCTGTTTTAAGCCCGTTTTCTGTTCTTTTCATCCTCTTATGCTCTCCTAAATATAAAACATGAAAACAAAGGATTAAGAGCACCAAATTACATAATTTAAGGGATAAATCATCCAAAAGCATACTAAATGTGGGCTTAAAATATGTTACTATTGCGGTTTATCAAGTACCAGTGTGGGCCTTAGCCCATAACAGTATCAATAACAGTTTAAGCATGGAATCAGAAATCCTACCCATCATGTAACACCCCTAACCCATGTCTGTCGCCGGATTAGGGTTACGAGGCATTAGCAAAGAAAATAAAACTTTCATACATACACATAATCTCATAGGTCGTATTCGCAAAAATATATATATTTTACATATTGACATTCAAATATTAAACTTAAATTTATTTAGTCACTCTAAATATACGAATCATATCTCAAAGTTCAACCAAATTCACTTGAAACATATATCATATTTACAAGTCAATATACATATATCAAAGCCACACTAAATGCATTAAATACATACATATATCATGAACTTATCATTATAATAATATTCAAATTTTTAATACATATAATAATCACTTACTCTCATATTATACACATGCACTTATTTGACCAAATTAGATACTTCACAAAGTTTAATAACCAATATCATATGCAGCATTAGAAATGGTTATTATGAACAAACATACTTGGCACATTTATTAAAGACTAAACATACTTCTTTTCTATCTACAAGACCATTCGCACATGACCATATTATTTTAAACTATTTTGAGATCCCATAACCATTAATACTATACTAAACTCAAATATCACTCACTATACCTAAATTATATTCACATAACCAAACACCAACTAAATTTTTAACAACAAATTACATCTAACCTTAACATTTAACTATGTGTCGAAGTAAGCATTAACTCATCCATTTATTCACATCTATTTTACTATTATAACAATCATCATTTTCGATTATAATTAATAATCTCAAAGTACACCTAGTGTATAAGTATATTAATAAGTCTAAATTTCATATCAACTTGTTTTATCTCAACCAATTCATTACATTAGAAACTATGATCTATGCGCATATAATAATATGAATATAATTTCAATCAACATGTCATGACCGAACACATAGGTATATCATCTATCATTTCCACACCAATTCTTAATACAAAAATATACATCCATAATAAACTAATATCACACCACAACCGAACCTATCTCCCAAAAAATTTATAGCATGAACACATCTTCAAAATGAGTTTAGAACCTAACCGAATATACATCAAGCTCTTTCATACTATTTAACTGAATCATATAGTAAAATCACACAAACATACATACTATGTTTTAAATTTACTAATAAGAACTAATTTATAATTTATTCATGACAAACATTCAAGATATATGCTTGAGATACCAATTATTCAAGTTATGATCCATACCGAATAGACTTATATCTATCATGAACCATGACTTAATTCAAACACTCATTAGTAAAGCATATCAACCAAGTTACACATAAACTCACTTTGACCAAGATCATACACACAAACATAAATATAGCAACCATGTTTCACATATAGTAAGCCAAGGCCAAATAGCTAAAACCAAAAACATAAAACACATAACCAAGAATACATAAAACCGAACTTAAACATAGTGATTAAGCCATTTTCGCATGGCTTTATATATATACATGCCCCAAAAAATCAAGCATTTCAGCTAAACTATACATGCCATAAGTTCAATTTCAAACTTAACAAAATACCGAAAAGAGTCGATAGTGTGATAGGCTTTGCTGATGACCCCGAGCTCGTAACGTGAATCCAAAATCTATAAAACAAAGGTAAAAAAAAACACACACAAAGTAAGCTATTTAAGCTTAGTAAGTCATAAGCAAGTAAATATCAACTAAATTATCAAAACCAAATATACAGAATTACAAACACAAACTTAGCATTAAAATCTTTCTTACACATATCAAATGGTTAATTGTACAGATACACATGAACTTATATAATCCTTACTATTAAGATCAAAATAATCACATTTGGCCGAATATACTAAATCAAATTGCTTACACATAGATCACTTATATAACTTTAGCATTTATACAATCAAATAAACACTTAACTTACCTTGCTTTCATAACATGGTTTAAATACATACCTGAGCCCTTTTAATTTGATTTTCACATTGGTTCTTCACTTAACAATGGCCGTTGAACCATTCAAAATTAAAAAGGATACGTGGATAGTCGGAAGCTCGTACAATACCAACGTCCCAAACGTGGTCTTACATGTAATCACATATCGATGCCACTATCCCAGACAGGGTCTTACACGTAAACACAAGTCGATGCCAACGTCCTAGACGTGGTCTTACACGATAACACATATCAAATATCCTATTTCATGACATATGTATCCTAACTATTCCTAGGGTTCAAACGGGGCTTACGGACATCGGATATTGATCGAATCAAACTCGGAACATAGTCAATTCTCAATATCACATTCGGCTAAGGCATAATTTTAATGAAATAATTCAAGTTATCACATAGCAATATATATTCATAAATATAACAAAATTTAAATGCTTATTGACTTACCTCGGACATCGACGGTCGGTAAAATCGACTAATCGACTACTTTCGTTTTTCCCTGGTCCAAATTCGATTTCTTTGGTTCTTGATCTAAACATATTCAAATTAAGCTTATTTAAAAACCATTCTATTCAATTTTGTCTAAAAACACATAAATGGGCAAATTACCATTTTGCCCCTGACATTTCACACTTTTTACAATTTAGTCCCTATTACACAAAACACAAAATACACAAAATTTCACATTACCCATGCTTGGCCGAATATTACCTATGTTCATAAAAGTCCATACATTTCATTTATTTCACATTTTAGTCCCTCAAAAATTTATTTTTTTCAATTTAGTCCAAATTGCTCAAATTCATCAAAAATTCAAAGACAAAACATGTTAATCTAACACATATATTTCATAGTTCATCATCAAACAACACAAACAACAAGCTATCATCAATGACTCAACTCAAAATAGTCATCAAAATAAAAAATTCAAGCATGGGTTTTGAAGTATTCAAAGCAACGATCTCAAAAACGTAGAAATTATCAAAAACCGAACAGAAACTAACCTTGAATGAAGCTAAAATAAGTGCCGAAATTTTGAAGAACATGAAAGCTTTCTTCTTTGTAATATTCGGCCACTTAAAAGATGATAATGGCTAATTTTTTTATGTTTTGTTTTATTTTATTATCATTAATTTAACAAATTACAATTTAACCTTTATAATATTATTATATAAAACACATTAATATGGTTATAAATGTCCTTATGCCGTCCACTATAACTAAAAATGGGCTATTTTCCTTTTAAGGACTTTACATTAAAAAGACATTAACAAATTAGCACTTACACATTAATTAGCAAATTTCACATTTTATGCAATTAAGTCCTTTTATTTAATCGGACACTTAAACGACGAAATTAAAACACAAAAAATTTAACACAAACAAATTCACATATAATAAACACTGAAAATAATTTTAAAATATTTTTCGGACTCAGATTTGTGGTCCCAAAACCACTATTCCGATTAGGGTCAAAATCGGGCTGTTACAACTCTCCCCCCTTAGGGATTTTCGTCCCCGAAAATCTTACCGGTGAATAGGTTTGGATAACGCTCTTTCATTGAATCTTCTGACTCCCAAGTTGCTTCCTCAACTCCGTGCTTATGCCACAACACCTTAACTAACGGATTTTTCTTATTTTGCAATTATTTAATCTCACGAGCCAGAATTCAAATCGGTTCTTCTTCATATGTCATATCGGACTTAATCTCATCCTCTGTCGGACTAATCACATGTGAAGGATCGGATCTGTATCTACGGAGCATCGAAACATGAAATACATTATGAATCCTTCCTAGCTCAGGTGGCAACAACAGTCTATAAGCAACCGGCCCGATACGCTCTATAATCTCATACGGCCCAATAATCTCGGACTCAACTTGCCTTTACGACCGAATCTGAGTATTTTCTTCCACGATGAGACTTTTAAAAACACTTTATCTTCGATCTGAAACTCTATATCTTTTCGTTTCAAGTCTGCATATGATTTCTGACGATCCGGTGCTGTTTTCAGACTATCGCGAACCACTTTCACTTTTTGTTCAGTCTCTTTGATCAAGTCAACCCCGTGTATCTTATTTTCACTGAGCTCAGTCCAATACAAAGGTTTACGACATTTTTGACCGTACAAAGCCTTGTAAGGTGCCATTTTGATACTAGATTGAAAGCTATTGTTATAGGAAAATTCAATCAAAGGTAAGTATCGTTCCCAAGTGCCTTCGAACTTGAGAATGAAACATCTCAACATATCCTCAAGTACCTGAATGATTTGTTCGGACTGACCATCTATTTGTGGATGGATAGTTGTGCTAAAGTGTAGTTTTGTACCTAAAGCATCTTGCAACTTCTTCCAAAACTGCAGTGTGAACCTCAGATCTCGGTCTGAAACAATAGAAATAGGCACACCATGTAATCTAACAATCTGAGAAACGTATAATTCAACCAATTTATCAAGTGAATAATCTGTGCGAATCGGAACAAAATGAGAAGATTTAGTCAATCTATCCATAATAACCCAGATTGCATCTTTCTTGCTCGGTGTCAATGGTAAACCAGATATAAAATCCATCGTGACTCTATCCCATTTCCACTCGGGTATCATAATCGGCTGAAGTAACCCAGAAGGTACCTGATGCTCGGCTTTTACTTGTCGACAGACTAAGCATTTCGAAATAAAGTCAGATATGTCTCATTTCATACCAGGCCACCAATAGAACTGTTTCAGATCATTATACATTTTCGTGCTACCCGAATGAATAGATAACCGACTGCTGTGAGCTTCGTTCAAAATCATCTGAATCAACTCTAAGTTCCTCAGAACACATATTCAGTTTCTGAACCTCAAACAACCATTTTCATCAACTCAGAATTTAGATTCAACATTCGTTTCACACTGAACTTTCTTTGCTATCAGATCGTTATCAACTTTCTGAGCATCACAAATTTGTTGAACAAATAACGGTCTTGCTTTCAATTCGGCTATTATCAAACCATCAATAGATATAACCATATGCGCATTCATTATACGCAAAGAAAATAATGATTTTTGACTTAAAGCATCAGCAACAACATTAGCCTTTCCTGGATGATAGTCAATCACTAGCTCGTAGTCTTTTAACAACTCTAACCATCGGCGTTGTCTTAAATTCAGATATTTCTGAGTCATCAAATACTTCAGACTTTTATGATCAGAATAAACATGACATTTCTCACCGAACAGATAGTGACGCCAAATCTTCAAGGCGAACACAATAGCTGCTAATTCCAAATCATGTGTCGGATAGTTCTTTTCGTGTGGCTCCAGCTGTCTCAAGGCATAAGCTATGACTTTGCCTTACTGCATCAAAACACAACCCAGACCACTCAAAGATGCATCACTGTAAATGAAAAATTCTTTACCCGATTCTGGCTGAGCTAACACTGGAGCTTCTATCAAAAGAGCTTTCAACTGATCGAAACTTTTCTGACACTTTTCTGACCACTCAAACTTAACATCTTTTTGTAACAGCTTTGTCATCGGTGTTGCGATCATAGAGAAACCTTTCATGAACCGTCTATAATAACCAACAAGTCCCAGAAAGCTTCGAACTTTAGAGACATTTCTCGGAGGTTTCCAATCAAGTATAGTTGAAATTTTACTCGGATAAACCCGAATACCCGATGCTGATACAACATGGCCCAAAAAACTGACTTTGTGTAACCAGAACTCACATTTACTGAACTTTACATACAACTGTTTATCTCGCAAAGTCTGTAACACAAGTCTCAGATGTTCGGCATGCTCAGTTTCATCACAGGAGTAAATTAGAATATCATCTATGAATACTACTACAAACTGATCCAGATACTGTCTGAAAATTCGATTCATCAAATCCATGAAAACAGCAGGTGCATTAGTGAGTCCGAAAGGCATAACCAGAAACTCATAGTGTCCATACCTCGTTCTGAAAGTAGTCTTTGGCACATCAGAGTCTTTAACTCGCAACTGATAGTAGCCTGATCTCAAATCTATCTTGGAAAATACTGTAGCCCCTTTCAACTGATCAAACAGATCGTCAATCCATGGCAATGGATACTTATTCTTTATAGTCACTTTATTAAGCTGTCTGTAGTCGATACACATTCTCATGGTTCCATCTTTCATTTTCACAAATAAAACTGGTGCGCCCCAGGGAGAGAAACTCGGTCGTGCAAAACCTTTATCTGTCAACTCTTGCAACTATGCTTTCAATTCTTTTAATTCTGCAGGTTCCATTCTATAAGGAGCTATCGAAATCGGAGTTGTCCCTGGCACTAATTCAATACCAAATTCAACTTCTCGAATAGGTGGCAAACCCGGTAACTCTTCTGGAAACACATCTGGATACTCACACACAACAGGTACGAATTCTATCTTCTTTTCGGTCACTTTAGAGTCGAGCACATAAGCTAAATAAGCTTCACAACCTTTTCTCACATATTTTTGAGCTAACATTGAAGATATCACTGCTGGTAAACCATTCAGATCATTAGATTCAACCCGAATAATCTCATCATCCTGGCACCGCAAAGCAATAGTCTTCCGTTTACAGTTCACAATAGCATTATGCAGAGTTAACCAATCCATAACCAGAATTATATCAAACTCGTCAAATGGAAACAACATCAGATCAGTCGAAAAACATGAATCTCGAATCATCAACGGACAATTCTTACATGCTTTATCAACCATGACTCACCGGCCTAAGGGGTGCGATACTTTAATCACAAACTCAGTAAACTCTACAGGCAAAGTCTTATTGAATACTAAAGTCTCACACACATATGAATGAGTCGAACCAGGATCAATAAATGTAACAACACTAGTATCATAAAGAGTGAAAATACCAGTAATAACATCCAGGGATGAGGCCTCCTCGTGTGCGCGAATAGCATAGGCTCTGGCAGGTGTACTGGCCTCGAATCTAACTGTTGTATCTTTGGTCCCTCTCTGACTACCACTCACATTACTCGTATTTCTAGGTGGTCTACCTCGAACTGCAGTATTACCCGATCTAGTATTCTGAACCAGATTTTGATCCGCTAACTCTGGACACTCCCGAATGAAATGATCTCTAGATCCAAATTTAAAACAGGCTCTGTCATGCAATCTGCAACAGCCGGGATGTCTTTTACCATAATGTTCACACTCGGGTTGATTTGATTTGACATTACCTACACTAGCTACTGAGGTAGCTCTCGAGTTCACAGGTGGTCTATCTCAATCACGTCTATAATAACCCGCAGTAGTCTTTGAACGACTAGCATCATCTTGGAACTTCTTTGAGGTCGACTGAAATGACTTACTGAATGGTCTCTTACGTAAATCTCTAGCTTCAGAATCAACTTTTCTTTTTTCTTTCCCGAGCTCTTCAGCTTTGCAGGCTCGCTCAACAAGTACCACGAACTCTTTTATCTCAAGTATGCCAACTAACAGTTTAATGTCTTCATTCAGCCCATCTTCAAATCTTTTACACATAATAGCCTCGGTCGAAACACACTCTTGGGCATACCGACTGAGTCTCACAAATTTCCGCTCATACTCTATCATTGTCATCCGACCCTATTTCAATTCAAGGAATTCTTTACGTTTCTGGTCGATAAATCTCTGGCTGATGTATTTCTTACGGAACTCAGTCTGAAAGAATTCCCAGGTCACTCGTTCTTTCGGAACCACCAATACTAGTGTATTCCACCAGTGATATGCAGTGTCCCGTAGCAGAGATATGGCACATTTTAAACATTCATCAGGGGTGCAGGATAATTCATCAAAAACTCAAATAGTATTATCGAGCCAGAATTCAGCTCGTTCAGCATCATCATCATCTTAGCTCTGAATTATTCAGCTCTATGTTTTCTGATTTTATCAACAGGAGGCTTAGGCAATCTCAACGGATCACTCACTTGAGGCATAACAGGTATCAAAGAAGGATTAGTCGGGGGTGGAGGTTGTTGTGCAGCTGGATTAGTCCGGATATATTGAGTAAACCAGTCATTCATCATTTGGTAAAAGGCTTTTCTAGCCTCTCCCTCCTGGTTACTCGAAGTCGGTCGAGATTCCATCGGCATCCAATACTATACGAAAACAAATTTTCAGATGTCAGAAGTCATCACACTATCGTAGTATAAAATATGGCATGTATAGCTAGACTCATACGTGCTACGTTAGTCCTAGTTACGACTAAACCATAGCTCTGATACCAATAAAATGTAACACCCCTAACCCATGTCCATCGCCGGATTAGGGTTACGAGGCATTAGCAAAGAAAATATAGCTTTCATACATACACATAATCTCATAGGTCGTATTCGCAAAAATATATATATTTTACATATTGACATCCAAATATTAAAATTAAATTATTTAGTCACTCTAAATATAGAATCATATCTCAAAGTTCAACCAAATTCACTTCAAACATATGTCATATTTACAAGTCAATATACATATCTCAAAGACACACTAAATGCATTAAATACATACATATATCATGAACTTATCATTATAATAATATTCAAATTTTTAATACATATACTAATCACTTACTCTCATATTATACACATGCACTTATTTGACCAAATAAGATACTTCACAAAGTTTAATGACCAATATCATATGCGGCATTAGAAATGGTTATTATGAACAAACATACTTGGCACATTTATTAAAGACTAAACATACTTCTTTTCTTTCTACAAGACCATTCGCACATGACCATAGTATTTTAAACTATTTTGAGATCCCATAACCATTAATAGTATACTCAACTCAAATATCACTTACTACACCTAAATTATATTCACATAACCAAACACCAACTAAATTTTTAACAACAAATTACATCTAACCTTAACATTTAACTTTGTGTCAAAGTAAGCATTAACTCATCCATTAATTCACATCTATTTTACTATTATAACAATCATCATTTTAGATTAAAATTAATAATCTCAAAGTACACCTAGTGTATAAGTATATTAATAAGTCTAAATTTCATATCAACTTGTTTTATCTCAACCAATTCATTACATTAGAAACTATGATCTATGCGCATATAATAATATGAATATAATTTCAATCAACATGTCACGACCGAACACATAGGTATATCATCTATCATTTCCACACCAATTCTTAATACAAAAATATACATCCATAATAAACTAATATCACACCACAACCGAACCTATCTCTCAACAAATTTATAGCATGAACACAACTTCAAAATGAGTTTAGAACCTAACCGTATATACATCAAGCTCTTTCATACTATTTAACCAAATCATATAGTAAAATCTCACAAACATACATACTATGTTTTAAATTTACTAATAAGAACTAATTTATAATTTATTCATGACAAACATTCAAGACATATGCTCGAGATACCAATTATTCAAGTTATGATCCATACCAAATAGACTTATATCTATCATGAATCATGACTTAATTCAAACACTCATTAGTAAAGCATATCAACCAAGTTACACATAAACTCACTTTGACCAAGATCATACACACAAACATAAACATAGCAACCATGTTTCACATATAGTAAGCCAAGGCCAAATAGCTAAAACCAAACACATAAAACACATAACCAAGAATACATAAAACCGAACTTAAACATACTGATTAAGCCATTTTTGCATGGCTTTATATATATACATGCCCCAAAAATCAAGCATTTCAGCTAAACTATACATGCCATAAGTTGAATTTCAAACTTAACAAAATAACGAAAAGAGTCGATAGTGTGATAGGCTTTGCTGACTGTAACATCCTAAATCGGGGCCTCTGTATTTATATATGTGTGCATGTGTATAGTATGGTTGTTATGCTAGTTTAGGGTGTTTTGGGGTCCAGGCATGAGCTAGGGGTAGGCCTGAGCCTTGGCAAAAAAATTATTTTTGGGCACCTGGAAGGGGGAGATGCTTGGGTCAGGTGTTAAGGGTGCTTGGTGGTGAGTTTTGACACAAGAAGTGCCTTGGTAAAGTGGCAAAGAGGTGCCACTTATGAGGCAAGGGAGTGACGCCTCAGGGAATCTGATAGGGACTTGGTTCGAGCTACGGGGATCCTCTTTTGTTTGTTCTTTTTGACGCCAAGACCAGGAGGTGTTGCATTCAGTTTGGACTCTGGTGGATGAGTATTGAAGGGGTCAACAAATTTGAATGAGTGGAGGAGAGAAATTTTAGGAGTGTGATGAATTCAAATTTGTTTGTATGATTAGATGAGAGGGGAGGAAGGAAGATTGAGGGGACGGCACAAGGGGTGGTGTTAGCCAAAATTTTTGAAGAGTTTGAGGGGAAGGGGACTTTCGGTTTTGGCTCTTGGTAAGGGTGCCAAAATTGAGTTTGCTAATGAGTAGTATTTTTGGCATTTAGGTGGGTTTCACTTTTCAGACTAGTTTTTTTTTTCTCACTCAATCTCTCTTTTTCCGAAAAGCACCTAAGCTCTTCTCCTCTTTTCTCTTCTTTTGACCAAAGTCGAAACCCCTATTGGCTTTTCTTTTCTCTTCTTCTTTTTGTGATAGCCGAATCCCTTCTACCCTTTTTCTCCATCTTTGTCCCAAAGCCGAATCACCACTTCTCCCTCTCTTCCATCTTGTTTATTCTTTTCGAAACACCTTGCTAGCTGAGACCCCTTGATTCTCATTACCTTGATTTATTCTTCTTTCATTCACAAAAAGCCGAAGACCACACTTTCTTTTGCTCTTAGCCGAAATCTCTTAGATCTCAGAATCATTCTATGTGTTTCTTTTTCCCGAATAATTCATCATAGCCGAATCTCAACCCATATTCGGGTAAGACCTTATTGTGTTATTTATTCTTTCTTTCTTTTCTTTTTCCTTTCTCCCTTGGCCGAATCTTTCCTGAAAACCCTGTTGAGTTATTTCTTTTTCTTCTCTTGGAAGCCGAATCTTCCTTGCTGTGATTGCTTGTGCCGAATCCTGAAGGAAGCCGAAGGTATGTAGATGATGATAATATGTTCGGCCAAATGGCCACTCCCTTACCCCATTCTCTTTTGTCGAATCTCATCAGGTACTTGTGTAGGTGCGATCAACGTGTTGGCCTAAGCCTGCTAACTCCGGGATCTAATCGATTTAGGTAGGAACTCCCTTCTTAGTGGTTTTATTAATCGATCCATTGGTTATCTGTTGTTTTAACCTAGTGGGGTGGAAATCCCGAAAACCACATCTCTCATAGTGAGTTTTGACGAAGCTTTTAATGGATGCAAGAAAAATACAAGAAGGAGGGGGAAGTCAACCTTCGGGTTCGATCCCTAAGTTCAAGAAGAGGGCTATGTCTGCTATTCGTGATTGGCCACCTGGGTGTAGGCCAGCATCTGAGCAGAATAGTTGGCAGATAGCGGTAGTGCCTATCAACGATAGTGTCGACGTAGAGAGCGTGGTTTTACGAGTAATCAGGTGTGTAACTCTTACACACTTCATATGTTTAATGTGTTGTTATTTTTGATCTGTCAAAAGCCGAAATAACTGTAGGATTGATAAGTTACCCTTGTGGGTAAAAGCAAGGACTCCGGGTAAGTCCATTTTGGTGGCTAACGTTAATTGTCTCTGTTAAATCTGCATATGTCATATTGATTACTCCTAAATGTTAAGCATGATGATGTTGTATTAAAAAGCATGTTCATGAGTATGGGTATGATGAGAGGAGGGGAAAGGTGTGATTATCAGACTGTCACCAGTGGTTAGGTACCACACGTGGGTTGGCCCCACATATTAATATTTTGTGACTAAGTCTCAGTGGTTTGGAACAACCAGTGGTTAGGTACCACATAAACTTATTTCTGTGACTCGTCCCAGTGGTTTGGTACCACAGTGGGTTGGCCCCACATGTCGATAAAAGGGATTGTCACCAGTGGTTAGGTACCACAAGTGGGTTGGCCCCACACATGATTGTTTTTGACTTCGGTCACCAATGGTTAGGTACCACCAGTGGCTAGGTGCCATAAGGGGTAGAATTGGGTGTTCGGATGGATAGGTTGGATGGATTGCATGACATACATGTTGCATATGAAACTGTGTGAGAGCTTAACATCTTTGGGGATAGGGATTTATACACTGAGTCTCGGTGACTCACCCCTTCCATTACATTTTGCAGATAATTCCTAGATCGCGGAAGTGGAGCCGGAATGGACTCGAGGTGGCCATGCTCAATATTTCGGGTTTTACTTTAATGATTATTTTGGATTTATTTTATCTTAAGTTTGGATTTCGGTTATGTAATAAGGCCATTTAAATTTTTATTTTGGGGTTATTCATTTTGTTACATTTTTTTAAATCGACGTTTAAAACGCTAAAGACATGCCTAATAAATTCGTAAAGTGGACGTTTTTAAAATTTTAACGAATTCTCGGGATTTCCAAAATTTTTACCGTCGAGTGTTTATCAAACACGCAATAATAACAAGGTAACACTGTTTTCTTTAAAACTAAGTTTCGAAAGAATTTTAACCACTGGCTTCACACAACTCGGGTTTTATAAAATCAAAGGTTTTTCTTTTCAACATTGAGACGACAACTCGTTTTCCAAAAACATTTTTTTCTGTGACATGCCAGATTCGGTTGTAGTATTTTGACCGGGTTTGGGGTGTTACAATTATGGTATCAGAGCCAAGTTCAAAAGCTCGGCTGTGGGCCTGAGGCCCAAAATGTTTTATAAAAGGGGTTGCGAAATGGTTGAATGGGAACATGTTTTGGAACATGGCACCCGAGTCTCAGCACCAATCATGACGGTAAGTCTCCTAACTACTGTTTAAATAAGTTAAATGCTTGCACTATGAATGCTAGTAGAAGGACCTTTACTTTAGAAACTGAAGCCGTAGGACTGTATGAACTTGCGGGAATAACTACTTTAATAAATTTCTCATAAGACTGTGCCGTAATAAATAGTGGAAGAAAGCTAACTCATAAAATTCTTAAATCAGATTAAGACGTGAACGCTAGTCATGAGCACTCGAGGATGTGGGCGTAATGTACGTGGACGTGGTAGGGGTAGGATTACTGTGTCGGAACCAGTAAGGTCTGGTCATGGGTCAGACAATGAGGTGCCGCCGTCGCCAACTATAGGCGTGGAATTTTAGGATCAGATGGGTGGTGAGGACGCAGTGTCACAGGCGATGCTGCGGGTCCTGGAGAGAGTTGCTGGTGCAGGCGTTGGAACGGGGGCTCGGAAATCTGTGTCTGAACGACTCTGGGCTAATGGAGCAGAAGTATTTAGGGGTATTTCTGGTGTAGCTCCCGACATAGCTGAGTACTGGCTAGAGGCAACTGAGCGCATAATGGACGATTTGGACTTTACGGCTGAGGGGAAGCTAAAAGGGATAGTGTCTCTTCTCCGGGATGAGTCTTATCAGTGGTGGCTCACAGTCAGGGATGGTGCGATGGTTGATGATATCATTTGGGATTTCTTTAAGGCAGCTTACCAGAGGAAGTACATCGGGTCTAGTTATATAGATGCGCAGCGCAGGGCGTTCTTGAATCTGGTCCAGGGGAGTAAGTCAGTATCTGAATATGAGGCAGAATTCTTAAGGTTGAGCTGCTATGCCCGGGGTATCGTGGCTACGGAACACGAGCGCTGTGTCAGATTTGAGGACGGGTTGAGAGATGAGCTGCGAGTGTTGATTGCTCCACAGTGGGAAAGAGAATTTGTTGTCCTGGTGGAGAAGGCCAAGATAGTCGAGGAGGTGAAACGGGCCGAGAGGCACAATTAGAACAGGAATAGGGATAAGAGGAGTTTTGGGCCATCAGGGTCTGCTGGGAATCCTCAGAAAAGGGTTAGATTCGGCAGATCAAGTCAAGCTGCAAAGCCTGCTGCTGCTACTCAATGGCCGCCACGGTGCGCTCGATGTGGGAAGCCTCATTCGGGAGAGTGTTGGATAGGAAACAAAGGGTGCTTCGAGTGTGGGTCGATGGATCACCGGATAAGGGATTGTGCGCGGAGGTCAGCTAGGACTCAGTCTGAGGGTCAAGGACGTACACAACTCAGGAGAGATGGTCAGCAACCGCAGAGGGGTCAAGGATCAGCCAGCGGTGGTAACGGTAACGGACGAAGTCGTGGGGCACCGGGTAGAGGTGCTGGGAATACTAATGCAAGACAGCCAGGGTTGGTCTATGCAGCGCGGCGTCGAGAGGAGGGTGGCGCTTGCCGGACGTCATAACCGATGCGTTCTTAATTTTGGATTGCCTTATCTTTTGATGATAGATGTTGGTTCGACGCACTCCTATGTTGCTAGTAGTATAGTGGGAACTATGAACTTAGCCTATGAGGTTTCTTCTAGGCAGATGACTGTAATTAGCCCTCTAGGTCACTCTATAGTAGTGGATAAACTGTATAATGAGGTACCTCTAGAACTTCAAGGGGTAGTGTTTTTGGCAGATCTGATGGAACTGCCATTTGGGGAGTTCGATTTGATCTTGGGTATGGACTGGCTAGGGAAGTACCAAGCAAGTCTGGACTGTGCAGCCAAGCGCATGGTGTTGAGGTCTGTTGAGGGTGAAGAGGTGGTGATGATAGGTGATAGAAGGAAATTACTTATCCAATGTGGTATCCACTTTGAAGGCTGGGAAAATGGTAAGGAAGGGATGTGAGGCATTCATGGTTCATGTTTGTGCATTGGAGGCTAAGGAATCAACTGGGGGGAAGGTCCAAACGGTGAAGGAATTTACCGATGTGTTTCCAGAAGAGCTTCTAGGGCTGCCTCCAGATCGTGAAGTGGAGTTTGGTATAGACCTGCTACCTGGAACCGCGCCAGTGTCTATTGCCCTATATAGGATGGCACCGAAAGTGTTGGTGGAGTTGAAAGCACAAATTCAGGAGCTGTTAGATCGGGGTTTTATCCGACCAAGTGTATCTCCTTGGGGAGCACCTGTGCTTTTTGTTAAAAAGAAGGACGAATCGATGCGAAAGTGTATAGATTACCGTCAGCTGAATAAGTTGACGATTAAGAACAAGTACCCATTGCCGAGGATAGATGACCTGTTTGACTAGCTCAAGGGAGCATCAGTCTTCTCTAAGATAGATCTGAGGTCGGGGTATCATCAACTTAAGGTTAAGGAGGAGGATATCCATAAGACGATGTTTTGTAAGCGTTACGGGCACTATGAGTTCTTGGTAATGCCGTTCGGATTGACTAACGCGCCAGCAGCGTTCATGGATATGATGAATCGGGTTTTTCAACCGTATTTGGATCGGTTCATTGTGGTGTTTATAGATGATATTCTGGTGTACTCGAAGTCCAAGGAGGAGCATGATAAACATCTGCGTGTGGTTTTGCAGATTCTGAGGGAGAACAGTTGTTCGCAAAGTTTAGTAAGTGCGAATTCTGGCTAAGGGAAGTTACTTTCTTGGGTCATGTGGTGTCAGCTGAGGGGATTAGGGTAGACCCTTGGAAGATTGAAGCGGTGTTGGACTAGAAATCACCTAAGTCTGTAGCGGAGATTCGGAGCTTTCTGGGTTTGGCAGGGTACTACAGAAGGTTTGTGGAAGGGTTTTCCTTGATTGCGACCTTTATTAACCAAGTTGGTAAGGAAAGGGGTTCCGTTTGTGTGGTCGGACAAACAACAGGAGAGTTTTGAGAAGTTAAAGAGGATTTTGTGAAAGCTCAGATTTTGATTTGCTGAAGCGGAGAAGGAGTTTACAGATCTATTGTGATGCATCGCATCTTTGAGTGCAGGATGTGTCTTGATGCAAGAGGGGAAAGTAGTAGCGTATGCTTCTCGCAATTGAGACCCCACAAAGTGAATTACCCGACGCATGATCTGGAGTTGGCTGCAGTGGTTTTTTCCCTGAAAATTTGGAGACATTACTTGTATGGGGAGAAGTATATAGTGTACACGGATCATAAGAGTTTCAAATACCTGCTCACTCAGAAGGAATTGAATTTGAGGCAGCGAAGGTGGATTGAGCTGTTGAAGGATTACGACTGCTCGATTGAGTACCATCCGGGTAAGGCTAACGTAGTGGCTGACGCGTTGAGCCGCAAGTTGGTAGCAGATTTAAGAGCCATGTTTGCCCACCTTAGTCTGTATGATGACGGAAGTCTGTTAGCAGAACTACAAGTGAAGCCGACATGGGTAAACCAGGTTAAGGAAAAATAGTTAGTGGATGACATCTTAAGTGCTCGGTATTTGCAAGTGCAGAATGGTGGATTAGAGGGGTATAGCTTGAGTAGCGATGGAGTGTTATGTTTCCAAGGGAAAGTTTGTATGCCAAGAGATGTAGAGTTAAGGCAGAAGATTCTTCAGGAAGCTCATAGCAGCCCATACGCTATGCATCCTGGAGGTAGTAAGATGTACCGGGATTTGTGGGAACATTTCTGGTGGCCGGGTCTAAAGTGGGAAGTAATGAGAATTTGTAAGTAAGTGTCGGCGTGCCCGGCAAGTCAAAGCCGAACATCGATTACCTTTGGGTCTTGCGGTAGGTAAAAAATTCCGCAGTGGAAATGGGAAAGGATCACGATGGATTTCGTCAGTGGGCTACCCCTTACGCCTAACAAGAAGGATACGGTCTGGGTAATTGTTGATCGTCTGACAAAGTCTGCTCATTTTATACCGGTTCGGATTGATTACTCACTTCAAAGGTTAGCTAACTTGTATGTGGTAGAAATCGTGAGACTACATGGGGTGCCAGTGTCGATTATCTCAGATAGGGATCCTAGATTCACGTCAAGGTTTTGGAAAGCGTTGCATCAGGCATTGGGTACAAGGTTGGATTTGATGCGGCATTTCATCCGCGATCGGATAGGCGATCGAGAGGGTAATCCAGATTTTGAAAGATATGTTGAGGGGTTGTGTTTTGGATTTCAGAGGTAGCTGGGAAGAATTTCTACCGTTGGCGGAGTTTGCGTACAACAATAGTTATCAGGCAAGTATCCAAATGGCACCGTATGAAGCGTTATATGGGCGGAAGTGTCGTACCCCTACGTGTTGGACAGAGTTGGGCGAGCGACAGTTGTTGGGTCCAGAGTTGGTCACCAAAACAGAGGATAAGGTTAAGCTGATTCGAGCTCGTCTGAAGGAAGCTTCAGACAGGCAGAAATCTTATGCCGATCTTAAGCGGAAGGATATAAAGTTTCTTTGTGTGGTGACAAGGTATTTTTGAAGGTGTCGTGGAAGGAAGAAAGTGCTGAGATTTGGTCGGAAGGGCAAGCTAAGCCCTAAGTTTATCGAGCCTTATCGAGTGTTGAAGCGTGTGGGACCAGTAGCTTATCAGCTCGAGTTACCATCAGAATTGAGTCAGCTCCATAACATGTTTCATATTTCCATGCTTAGACGCTATCGTTCGGATCCGTCTCATGTTGTGCCAGTGGAGGAGATTGAAGTGAGCCCAGATTTGTCTTTTGAGGAGGAACCAGTGCAGATCTTGGAGCGGGATGTCAAAGTCTTGCGCAGGAAATCAGTTCCTTTGGTGGAGGTATTATGGCGGAATCATGGAACAGAAGAGGGCATGTGGGAGCCAGAGGATGTGATGCGCCAGTAATACCCTTAACTCTTTTGACCAGGTAATTTCAAGGCCGAAATTATTTTTAAGGGGGGTAGAACTGTAGCATCCTAAATCGGGGCCTCTGCATTTATATATGTGTGCATGTGTATAGTATGGTTGTTATGCTAGTTTAGGGTGTTTTGGGGTCCAGGGCATGAGCTAGGGTAGGCTGAGCCTTGGCAAAAATTTTATTTTTGGGCACTGGAAGGGGGAGATGCTTGGGTCGGTGTTAAGGGTGCTTGGTGGTGAGTTTTGACACAAGAAGTGCCTTGGTAAAGTGGCAAGGAGGCGCCACTTAAGAGGCAAGGAGTGGCGCCTCGGGAATCTGATAGGGACTTAGTTCGAGTGCATGGAATCCCTTTTGTTTGTTCTTTTGACGCCAAGACCAGGATGTGTTGTGTTGATTTGGACTCGGTGGATGAGTATTGAAGGGGTCAACAAATTTGAATGAGTGGAGGAGAGAAATTTTAGGAGTGTGATGAATTCAAATTTGTTTGAATGATTGGATGAGAGGGGAGGAAGGAAGATTGAGGGGATGGCACAAGGGGTGGTGTTAGCCAAAATTTTTGAAGAGTTTGAGGGGAAGGGGACTTTCGGTTTTGGCTCTTGGTGAGGGTGCTGAAATTGAGTTTGCTAATGAGTAGTATTTTCGGCATTCAGGTGGGTTTCACTTTTCAGTCTAGTTTTTTTTCTCTCTCAATCTCTCTTTTGCCGAAAGCACCTAAGCTCTTCTCCTCTTTTCTCTTCTTTTGACCAAAGCCGAAACCCCTATTGGCTTTTCTTTTCTCTTATTCTTTTTGTGATAGCCGAATCCCTTCTACCCTTTTTCTCCATCTTTGTCCCAAAGTCGAATCACCACTTCTCCCTCTCTTCCATCTTGTTTATTCTTTTCAAAACACCTTGCTAGCCGAGACCCCTTGATTCTCATTACCTTGATTTATTCTTCTTTCATTCACTAAAAGCCGAAGACCACACTTTCTTTTACTCTTACCCAAAATCTCTTAGATCTCAGAATCATTCTATGTGTTTCTTTTTCCCGAAGAATTCATCATAGCCGAATCTCAACCCATATTCTGGTAAGATCTTATTGTGTTATTTCTTCTTTCTTTCTTTTCTTTTTCCTTTCTCCCTTGGCCGAATCTTTCCTGAAAACCCTGTTGAGTTGTTTCTTTTTCTTCTCTTGAAAGCCGAATCTTCTTTGCTGTGATTGCTTGTGCCGAATCCTGAAGGAAGCCAAAGGTATGTGGATGATGATAATATGTTGGCCCGAATGGCCACTCCCTTACCCTATTCTCTTTTCTTTGAATCTCATCGGTACTTGTGTAGGTGCGATCAATGTGTTGGCCTAAGCTGCGCTAACTCACAGGATCTAATCGATTTAGGTAGGAACTCCCTTCTTAGTGGTTTTATTAATCGATCCATTGGTTATCTGTTGTTTTAACCTAGTGGGGTGGAAATCCCGAAAACCACATCTCTCGTAGTGAGTTTTGACGAAGCTTTTAATGGATGCAAGAAATATACAAGAAGGAGAGGGAAGTCAACCTTCGGGTTCGATCCATAAGTTCAAGAAGAGGGTTGTGTCTGCTATTCGTGATTGGCCACCTGGGTGTGGGCTAGCATCTGAGCAGAATAGTAGGCAGATAGCGGTAGTGCCTATCAACAATAGTGTCGACGTAGAGAGCGTGGTTTTACGAGTAATCAGGTGTGTAACTCTTACACACTTCATATGTTTAATGTGCTGTTATTTGTGATCTGTCAAAAGCCAAAATAACTGTAAGATTGATAAGTTACCCTTGTGGGTAAAAGCAAGGACTCCGGGTAAGTCCATTTTGGTGGCTAACGTTAATTGTCTCTGTTAAATCTGCATATGTCATATTTGATTACTCCTAAATGTTAAGCATGATGATGTTGTATTAAAAAACATGTTCATGAGTATGGGTATGATGAGAGGAGGGGGAAGGTATGATTATCAGAATGTCACTAGTGGTTAGGTACCACACGTGGGTTGGCCCCACATATTAATATTTTGTGACTAAGTCTCAGTGGTTTGGAACCACCAGTGGTTAGGTACCACATAAACTTATTTCTGTGACTCGTCCCAGTGGTTTGGTACCATAGTGGGTTGGCCCCACATGTCGATATAAGGGATTGTCACCAGTGGTTAGGTACCACAAGTGGGTTGGCCCCACACATGATTATTTGTGACTTCGGTCACCAGTGGTTAGGTACCACCGGTGGCTAGGTTCCACAAGGGGTAGAATTGGGTGTTTGGATGGATAGGTTGGATGGATTGCATGACATACATGTTGCATATAAAACTGTGTGAGAGCTTAACATCTTTGGAGATGGGGATTTATACACTGAGTCTCAGTGGCTCACCCCTTCCATTACATTTTGCAGATAATTCCTAGATCGCAGAAGTGGAGCCGGAATGGACTCGAGGTGGCCATGCTCAATATTTCGGGTTTTACTTTAATGATTATTTTGGATTTATTTTATCTTAAGTTTGGATTTCGGTTATGTAATAAGGCCATTTAAATTTTTATTTTGGGGTTATTCATTTTGTTACATTTCTATAAACCAACGTTTAAAACACTAAAGACATGCCTAATAAACTCGCAAAGTGGACGTTTTCAAAATTTTAACGAATTCTCGAGATTTCCAAAATTTTTATCGTCGGGTGTTTATCAAACACGCAATAATAACAAGGTAACACTGTCTTCTTTAAAACTAAGTTTCGAAAGAATTTTAACCACTGGCTTCACACAACTCGGGTTTTATAAAATCAAAGGTTTTTCTTTTCAACATTAAGACAACAACTCGTTTTCCAAAAACATTTTTTTCTATGACATGCCAGATTCGGTCGTAGCATTTTGACCGGGCTTGGGGTGTTACCCTGACGATCCCCGAGCTTGTAACGTGAATCCAAAATCTATAAAACAAATTAAACAAAAACACACACAAAGTAAGCTATTTAAGCTTAGTAAGTCATAAGCAAGTAAATATAAGCTAAATTATCAAAACCAAATATACAGAATCACAAGCACAAACTTAGAATTAAAATCTTTCTTACACATATCAAACATAAGCAGGGTGCTAGGAGGAGCAGTCCCAATCGGTAGAGAAACTTGAAGAGTATGGCGGCAGAAAGGGAGAAAAAAGAAATAGTTTAGGGGAGGAGAGGGTTTCGGCAGAGGGAAAAGAAAGAAAAAGCAAAAATGGGAGAAGAGGTTTTCGGCAGAGGGGGAATTCGGTAGAGGGAAAAACAACACAGAATCGAAATGAGGAACCCCTCCCTAGTCGAATTCTTGAGTGCCTCAGAGTCCAAATTCGGCACACCTCTACCTCTCCCCTCATCCCTTAATTTCCTCCTAAAATCCCTCCTCAAATCTCTCCACCTGATCACACCTTCCCTTAACCTCACAATTCGAATTCTCCTCAACTAATTCAGTGTTTCAGTCAAACTCCATCACCTCTCACAGCACAGCAACAAAATAAATATCCCTTGCCACTACCAAGATTTGAACCTCAGTCCTCTGGCCTAAGTAGCATGCCGCTTACCCCTTAGACCAGCAAGCTTTTTGTGACTTGTTTTACCCACATTTATTTAAAAGCCTACCAACCAGAGGTAAGGGTTTTATTCCCCAAAAACCAAAATTTTGCACAAGCCCAGGCTCGAACCCAGGACTTCTCAGACACTCCCAAACACACCCAAATCAATCAACCACTAAAGCAGATAGGTATTTATTAAAAATATACAAAAATAAATACCTAAGTTTTAGGGCGTTACATTTTCGTATGCTATTGTTTTAGTCTCGAACCACTTCTAAAGCATGTTTAAGGCCTCGTAGGCCCTCATAAGGGGCAACGTGATTGTATTGAATGATGTATGAGAATGATTGCTTAAAGTTGATAAATGTAAACTATGTGTTATGTATTGATTAGTAATACCTCATAACCCTATTTCAGCAATGAATACGGGTTAGGGGTGTTACATTTAATTGGTATCAGAGTTACGGTTTAGTCTATTCTAGGACTAACATAGCATGTGTGAGAGTCTAGCTATACATGACATATATACTTTGCAATAGCGTGATGATTCCTGAAAGCTTAAATTGTGTTTTTGTATAGTAATGTATCCTAAACGAGCTATAGCAGATGATGTAGAGGGTAATACGCCAGCTCCCGCTCAAGGGACAGCGCCTACTGAATCTAGACTCGTGTCGAGTAGTCACGGAGGTGAGGCTAAAGAAGCCTTTTTCCAAATGATGAACGAATGGTTTACTCAATACATTCATACTAATTTGGTTGCTCAACAACCTCCACCCCCACCTATACCTCAAAAAATCCCTGTTGTTCCTCAAGTTGTAGATTCGATACGGTTGAACAAGTCGCTAGTAGATAAGATTCAGAAACATGGAGTTGAAGAGTTCCGAGCTACTATTGATGATGATGCTGAAAGAGCTGAGTTGTGGCTCGAAAATACGAATCGAGTATTCGACAAATTATCTTTTACTCCTGAGGAATGTATTAAATGTGCTATATCATTGCTGAGAGACACTGTATATCAATGGTGGAATACTTTGGTGTCTGTAGTACTGAGAGAATGAGTGACCTGGGAATTCTTCCAGACGGAGTTTTAAAAGAAATACATAAGTTAGCGATTCCTTGATCAAAAGCATAAAGCATTTTTAGAGTTAAAACAAGGCCGCATGACTGTCACCTAGTATGAAAGAGAGTTCGTACGGTTAAGCAAGTATGCTCGAGAGTGTGTGTCTACTGAGGAGATTATGTTTAAACGGTTCGTTGACGGGTTGACTGAAGATATAAAACTACTAGTTAGAATTCTTGAATTGAAAGAATTTTTTGTTCTGGTTGAAAGGGCTTGTAAAGCCGAGGATCTTAGCAAAGAAAAGAGAAAAGCAGAATCAGAAGCTAGAGATTCGAGAAAAAGATCAATGAGTAAGCCGTATCACTCTTCATCAAAGAAATCTCGAGATTTGTTTAGTCGATTAAATACACCAGTAGAATACTCTAATAGAGATCGTGGGAAGAAAATTACGAGTTCAAAAACTCTAGTTGTGTCAGTGGCTAGTGTGGGTAATGTTAGACCAAATAAACTAAAATGTGGACGTTGTGGAAAACGACATTTTAGAGAGTGTAGATTGAATGATAAAGCCTATTTTAGATGTGGCTCACATGAATATTTCATCTGAGATTGTCCTAAGATAGATGAGAAAGATAAATCTCAGAATGCAAGACGGAGTAATATGTCGGCTAGAGAAAGACCACCGAGAAATACTGGGAATGTGAGTGGTAGTCGAGGGGCGATGAGACTCTATCGTGAGATCTGAGGCTAGAACACCTGCTAGAGCCTACGCTATTCGTGCTCGCGAAGAAGCGTCATCTCCAAATGTTATCACCGGTAATTTCACTCTCTATGATACTAATGTGATTGCATTGATAGATCCAGGATCAACTCATTCTTATATATGCATGAATTTAGTATTTAGTAAGACTTTGCCTGTAGAGTCTACTGAATTTATGATTAGAGTATCGAACCCCTTAGGCAAATGTGTTTTGGTTGACAAAGTCTGCAAGAATTATCCGTTAATGCATCGGGATTTTTGTTTTCTGGCTAATTTGATGTTGTTGCCATTCGATGAATTTGATGTGATTTTGGGTATGGATTGGCTAACGATGCATAATGCTATAGTGAATTATAGACGAAAGACAATTGAACTGAAGTGTCAGAATAATGAGACTATTAAAACTGAATCTGATGATCTGAATAGTTTGCCAGTTGTGATCTCGTCTATGTTAGCTCAAAAATTTGTGAAAAAGGGGTGTAAAGCTTACCTTGCTTATTTACTTGATACGAAAGTGACAGAAACAAAGATTGAATCAGTACCAGTTGTGTACGAGTGTCCAGATGTATTTCCCGGAGAGTTATCGGGTTTACCACCTATCAGAGAAGTTGAATTTGGTATTGAATTAGTACCAGGAACAACACCGATATCGATAGCTCCATACAGAATGGCCCCGATAGAGTTAAAAGAATTGAAAGCTCAGTTACAAGAGTTGATAGATAAAGTATTTGCTAGACCGAGTTTCTCCCCCTGAGGTGCACCGGTATTGTTTGTGAAAAAGAAAGATGGCACGATGAGAATGTGTATTGACTACAGACAGCTTAACAAAGTGACGATCAAGAACAAATACCCTCTACCGCGGATTGATGATTTGTTTGATCAGTTGAAAGGCGCAACAGTGTTTTTGAAAATTGATTTGAGATCGGGTCATTACCAGTTGCGAGTGAAACACTCGGATGTGCCAAAGACTGCATTTTGAACAAGGTACGGACACTACGAATTTCTTGTTATGCCTTTCGCACTGACAAATGCACCTGCTGTTTTTATGGATTTGATGAACCGGATTTTCAGGCCGTATTTACACCGATTTGTAGTTGTGTTTATTGATGATATTTTGATTTACTCTCATGATGAATCTGAACATGCCGAGCATTTAAGAATTGTGCTACAAACTTTGAGAGATAAACAGTTATTTGCAAAGTTTAGCAAATGTGAGTTTTGGTTACAAGAGGTTGGTTTTCTGGGACATATAGTTTCAGCCGCGGGTATCCAAGGCTACCCGAGCAAAATTTCTTCGATTATAGAATGGAAGCCTTCGAGAAATATATCCAAAGTCCGTAGTTTTCTAGGACTAGCTGGCTATTATAGACGATTTGTGAAAGGATTCTCGATGATTGCGACTCTGATGACGCAACTACTTCAAAAAGATGTTAGATTTGAATGGTCAGAAAAGTGTCAACAGAGTTTTGAACAGTTGAACGCAATGTTGACAAAGGCCCTAGTGTTAGTTCAACCTAATTCGGGTAAAGAATTTGAAGTTTTCAGTGATGCATCGTTGAATGGTCTGGGTTGTGTTTTGATGCAAGAAGGTAAAGTTGTAGCTTATGCCTCGAGACAATTGAAGCCACACGAAAAGAATTATCCGATGCACAATCTTGAATTAGCTGCGATAGTGTTCGCATTAAAAATCTGGCGTCATTACTTATTTGGCGAGAAATGTCATATTTATACTGATCAAAAAAGTTTGAAATATCTGATGACTCAGAAAGAATTGAATTTGCGACAGCGGAGATGGTTAGAATTGCTAAAAGACTATGAATTAGTGATTGACTATCATCCGAGAAAAGGGAATGTAGTTGCTGATGCTTTGAGTCGAAAGTCCTTATTTACTCTACGTGCTTTGAACACATAGTTAGCTATGTCTGATGACGGTTCCATAGTAGCCGAGTTGAAAGCGAGACCGTCATTTCTACAACAGATTTGTGAAGCTCAAAAATTCTATAATGAATTGCAAACAAAATGAGCTCAGTGTGAGTCGACTTCTGATTCTGAGTTTTGAATAGGGTCGGATGACTATTTGATGTTTCGTGATAGAATATGTGTAGGACTACAAATGACTAACCATAAGTGCAAGCTTACTTATTTGCTAATTTATTTCCTGTAGGTGTGCTTCAATCTTTTGTTGGAACTTTTTGGTACTAGCAACCAATTTCTCCATTATGGCCTCAAGAGATGACTTTGGGGTTTCAAATTGTTGAGTCGGAGGTGGCCTTGGATGATACAGTTGGTTGTAAAAAGGATTTGATCCATAGCTTAGATTTGGGTGATCTCTCCACGTCGCATTGTAAGTATTTGAAAATAGATCATAACGCATTTGGGATGGCCTCAGGAAGTTTCCAACGGCATCTACTCGTGCTATTGTATCCTTCTGTAAAATCAAACATGAGTTTTTTGGATGATCAGGCCAGGCACAAATCCCGCACAACCGAACTGGGTTTGTTTTTCTTGCAAGTAAATTTTGAACTACATTAGTGAGCGTGTCAATTTTATCTTCTAAGGATGTAGTACATAGCCTATGAACCCATCTCGTAGGTTCTGTAGTTGGTTGGAATTGATGAGAATTCGTAGCCATGGTTGAAATTAATACCCTTATTTCTTGAAGAGTTATGTTAACAAGTGCTCCTCCACTGGCGGCATCAATCATCTTCATTTCCATAGGGAGTAACCCCTCATAGAAATATTGAATAAGTGATTGTTTAGTTAGGCCATGTTGTGGGCAACTTGCACACAAATTCTTGTATCACTCCCAGTAGTCATAGAGTGATTCGAACTCCTTTTTTCGTATTCTGACAATATCTCTCCTTAATTCGACTACCCAAGCTACTGGAAAGAACCTTTCAAGTAACAAACAAAACATGTCAGACCATGTATTAACTGATCTTGGAGGTAAATAAAACAACCATTCTCTAGCAGAGTCAGCTAGCGAGAAAGGAAAATCCTGAAGTTTAATTTGAAATACGATTACTCCCTGGGTTTCATGCTCAGGCAAACCATGTAGAACTCCTTAAGATGAGTGTGAGGGTTCTCATTTTGCAAATCGTCGAAAGTGGGAAATAAATGAATTAAGCCCAATTTTAATTCAAATGGTGTTTCTCTCGTCAGTTAAGTTATTCAAAGCGGTTGTTTCTCATTTGGCATCGCAGTGAGCTGTCGAATGGTTTGATTCACCATTTTTTCTTGCTCACTGTCAATTTCTTTCGTTTAAGACAACATTTCGTATACAGATTCTTTTACTTGCTATTGTTTTTTTGCGTCGAATAGTTTCTCTTTGCAATGACCAAGCTAACTTCTCAATTTTTGGTTTAAAATCTAAGGTCCCAGGTTCAGACTTGGTCATAAGTAAAAGAAATGAAAACATAGAATTATTTCTAATCCCCAACAACGGCGCTAAAATTGATGGATGTCGAAACCACCAAATATAATTTCCTACGCTCGAACAAAATTAAACAGTAATGTAGATAAGTAGGGTCGATCCCACATGGATTGGGTTTCCTAATTTTCTTATTTACTTGACCAGATTTCTAAGTCTAGGCAGTTATCGTGCCCACGGCCTGTACGTGCAGAGCTGGAAAAAAAGAGGGAATTTTAGTTGACAAAAATATATAAAATGAAATGAAATAATAACAGAATGATAGTTGCGAAAATAAAAATAAGTAATTTAAATTAAATTGGAAAATCTAATATGTGAATGCTTAGCCTTAGCCTCGGTACAGTCCGAACTCGAATTGATCATTGAAAATGAATTTCCTTCTTCTTAATGATAAGTTGGTTACAGCGATTAAGGATGCCTCAACCATCAACTCTTCCTTGTGTAGTTGGTTCCAATACGACCTGCAAACCAACCCTTACTGATTATCTAACCATGTAACACGCGTCTGCAATTTAAGATCTCGACAGTTTTACGATCTAGAAAAGTCCAACTCTAAATTACTTGTGTGTTAATTTGGAAGATCAAAACCACAAGATTCAAAGATTTCAAGATATCAATGGATTCAGGTACGCTTCCGCATTTAGTCTTCTTATTGATTTAATCTTGATTATTTGACATGAAAAATACTGATTTATAATTTGTTAAATTTTATATTAGATCTTATTTTATGGTTTTTAACAAATGAGTCTCATTGAAATTGCTTTATTGGATCTCTCAAACCCTTACCAGAGAAGGATATAATCTCGAAACATATTAAGAGAAAAAAAAAAGCCATGAGTAATATTAGATTTTCTTTCATTTTTTTAAATTATACAAATCATGTTCTTTTTTAAAGTTGTCATACATCAGTAGCCATCGACCCGAGCCCGAGAAAGGATCTGAGTTTTTGACCTGTGACCTGGATAGACCCCACTTAGAGACTAAGCTTAAAGTGAACCATGGGAGGACAGCAAGATGGGTTCGTAGATTTAGCTCGCAAGCAGTGTAACAGCCCGATTTAGGGCCTAGTCAGAATAGTGGTTGCGAGACCACAAATTCGAAGTAGAAATATATGTTTTATGGTTTTTATGAGGTCTATGACATGTTTTCATGGTTGTGTGAAAATTTCATGAAGAAAATTTTATGATTTAGTGATTAAATTATCTTTTAGGACTAAATTGCAAAAAAATTGAAAAATATGAGATTCTAGAAGTTTTAAGTATGAGATAGCATTAGAAAATTTATTAGAGGTCCTTATTTAGTAATTAGACCATTATATCTCATGATGGACAAAAATGGACATGGAAGGGAAAAATCTCAAGGAATGGCCTTAAGGGCATTTTAGTCATTTGGTTAATAAATTAATAAAAAGAGGAAAAGAAGTCAAAATTGGTGTCCATCTTCATCCTCCATAGCCGAAAATTTCAAGGATCCATAGCTAGGGTTTTGTTTCACTTTCAAGCTTGATTGTAAGTACCTCCTAGCCCCGTTTTTGATGTTCTTCGTATTTTTGAGATCCTCGTAGCTCGATTTAGCTATTTCTAGCCATATTTTAAGCTAGAGTTCATGTCCAAAAAATTACCCATGTATGACATGCATGTATTTTGATGTTTAATGGAGGAATATGAAAGTTTGATGTGTAGTGAACATCTTTTTCTAAGTGATTTTTCATGGAAATACATAAAAAGGACCTATTTGTAAAAGTGATTAAAATGTGTAGTAAAAATCAAATTTAAAGGAAAAGGTGAGCTATTATAAGATTGAGATAGGTTCAGCTAGGCTTGGGTGTGAGAAAAAATGAACATATTTCATTATACGAGCCTAGGGACTATTTTGTAAATATGTGAAAGTTTAGGGGCAAAATATAATTTTTGCCAAAGTATGATTCATGGGCTGATTTAGTCAATGTGATAATTTAATAAGTGAAATCTATCATTATAGATCAAGAAACACGAAGTCCGGACCTAAACTGAGGAAAGAACAATGTGGTGGACTAAATTGAACAACTATCTATATTTTGGTACCAAGATAAGTTTGTGTGTAATAAATCAACATCATGTTACTATGCTTTTAAATGCTTGATATTGCGTGAGATGTATATTCTTTCTATGGAATTTGATAATGAGGTCTCGGTGATAATTGTGATGAAGTTTTACTATATCGAAGTCCTAGTTAAACCTTAGGAATAGAAAGGATACCCTTGTCACGACATTAAATTAATAAGGTCCCGTATAAGACCATATCTGGGATATGGCCTCGGCACCAAATTGAGATCCCGTGTAAGACCATATCTGGGATATGGCATCGACATCGAATATTGATTACGTGTAAGACCACGTGCGGGACACGGCTTGATGCGAAATCGTGTAAGACCATATGCGGGACATGGCATCGACATGCGATCTCGTGTAAGACCATATCTGGGATATGGCGTCGACATCAATATAAGATCCCGTATAAGACCATATTTGGGATATGGCAACGACATCGACATGTGATCCCATGTAAGACCATATCTGGGATATGGCATTGGCATCTTACTACGTGTATGATAATTTCTGAGTATCCTTCAATATTCCAAGTGGTTCAACGGGGTAAAGTATTAAATTTTATGTTAAAGATGGAAACAGGGGTAAAGTTATGTGATGGAGTGATACAGGTACATATGCGAAACTCACGAGAAATGAGCCCGGTATGTGATATGTGGTTCGTAGGAGTGAGCATGAGTAAGCCATGACAATGTGCTTGAAATTTTGTGTTAGTTCATATTGTAACGTGCATATGTTATCACAAGATTTTATGTTGCTATCTATTACATGCAAACTTACTAAGCTTTATTCTTACTCCCTCTCCTTTCCCTTCCCTTGTAGTGTCACCAAGCTAGCTCGGGGATCGTAGGACGTCGGAGCTCGACTCACACTATCAAGCTATTCTTTTGGGTATAGTAAAGTTTGATTATTTTGGGTATGGCATGTATAGGAACTTGGTCATTTTGTTATATGTCATATTGGTTAACCAATGAGTTGGTTATTAATGTTTCTCATTTCATTTTGTAAATGGTCGTTGAAATTGGCCAATACTAGTTAAGTTATATCTATTCAATGATGATGAAATTCATGAAGTGCAAGCTTGCGAAATTGGATGAGTAATATATGAAGTAAATGCATGAAGAACGCAGTATGAAATTAAGGTGCGAATGTCTTGATTGTGGATATTAGAGGTGCATTATTGTTATGCTATGTGTTGCTGAAAAATTGGTATAAGTGTGGTTGCTTTTCAGGGTGGAAAATGGCTTGGTAAATAGCCTTATATTTTTCCACACGGGTAAACACATGGGTGTGTGTCTAGGCCGTGTGTTCCCCTGCATCCAAATTTAGCAAAACTGAATGCCAATAGAAAGCACACGGGCAGAGACACAGCCGTGTGTCTCAGCCGTGTGAAGGAAACATCCTAAGGACATGGGCGTGTGCCCAGGCCGTGTGAAGTCTGCACATTAATTGCGAAAATTAAATTCGCCAAACAGCCTAGCACACGGGCGTGTGACTCGGCCGTGTGACCCTAAATGCTTGCTGATGTCATAAACAGAATGTCAAGGATTTCACACATGGGCTAAGGCACGGGCATGTTATGGCCGTGTGAGGGACACGGGCCATATACACGGGCGTGTGGCCCTATCTTGAGCAAAAATTTTCTAAGTGTTAGTCAGCTTTTGATTCAGTCCTGAACCACTCTATATGTATGTTTTGGGGCTCGTAGGCCCATAATAGGAACATTATGAACACAAATGAAAAGTTTTAAGTTTGAACGAAAATTTATGGCTCGATTTTATATGATTAGGTATGTCAAGTCCAGTAATGCCTCGTACCCAGTTCCGACGCTGAATACGGGTAAGGGGTGTTACAAGTAGAGCTCACAGACATGGCACGTAGGCGGGGTTAGCGAGCACGACTTGTAGGAATCCAATGAAGGCCACCATCTCAGTTCACACGCACCCAAGGAGTATGCAGAAATGACCGCGTGCCCCACAGACCACTCAAACACATGTCCAACAGGTACCGACCCCACTCAGGATATCAATAATAGGAACAGAAAGGACCGCGTGCTCTATAGACACATGTCCAGCAGGCTTGGAATTTGCAAAGAATGTCAGTACTAAAGACAAAGAATGTCAGTACGGAGGCAATAGAATCAAGACAAAGTAGTAGGGCCCTACTATGAGCTGTAATAGTACTTGGAATCGCTTGTATAAATACTCCAACATTCCTATCAATAAGACATGAGAAAAATATTATTCAACAATTGGTGCGGTGAGCATGGAAAAACTTCCGATCATTAGATTTTTTCAAGTTTGGTTAAGTTTTTTCATTTCTAGAAACAAATGGCTCACCCGAGTGAGAATCCCCCTATCAACTCATCATCAGAACAAGCCAAAGCATCGGGCTCCGGTGCCCAACACGACGAAATAGATTTGTTTACCGGATCATTTACTAACAGACAGAAAAACTTTGGCAATGTGATTTATCGGGGAGCTTTTGTTCCTTTGGATTTGAACCTCTCTATCGACCAGGGCCTGCCACTTTCTTTCAACCAATAGGTACCCCCACAGTTGTTCCTGGCCATCTAGGAGAAAATGAAGTCAATGAGGGAACAGATGGCCGCTCAGGAGGCAGGATTTGTAGAGCAACAGGCCTTCCAACATGAGTTGTTGAAATAGAACGAATAGTTGTGAAGGAAGGTGCATGCTGACAGCTTCGATTCCCAGGGCAACGTAAACACACAAGACGAAGCCCTAGTGAAAGAATGGCAATGTTGAGATGGATGAGCTGTGGAGAGACGTGCAGGCATTACACCCTAAGTCACAAGACATGGACTGGTTATTCTATTCCAATAACCCATTGGTCACTGATATTGCGATAGTAAGCTTACCACGTGACTTCAAGGTCTCGAAAGACATGTTCAAGGGAAGAAGGGACCCAGGAGCTCATCTGATGCAGTACAATGACTATATGAACATGCTGGGAGCATCGGACGCAGCGAAGTGTAAAGATTTTACTCAACACTCAAAGGAAGTGCCAAGGACTAGTACCTCTCCCTTCCACATGGTTCGGTCCAAAACTTCTAGCAGTTGGGTCAAATGTTCTTGGACAGATTTAGGGCCCATAAGGCAATCATGAACACGCCTATGGGCCTAATTTCGGTAAAGGGGGGTAAGTCCCTTAAGGAATACATAAAAAGATTCCATGCGGTGACCCTAAACACAAAAAACTTAGAGAACCATGGGCCATAGATGCCTTCATCATGGGAGTGCAAAACAACCATGTACAATATTCCTTTACGGATAATAGACTGTAGGGTCTACTTAATCTGTTTAAGCGAGCTCATAAGTTCGTAAAAGTAGAAAAGATCAAAAGAGCATTACATGCCACACTTCAGGGGGGCTATGGGAAATTCTAGAGCAATGAGGGAAATCGCGGCCGACAAGGACCTCCTAGCCAAACATTGCGAGTGAGAAAAAATAGGCCACAAAGAAGCCAGACCCAGAGTGATACCTTCAAGGCCCCCCACAGACCCCAACTAGAGCACGCTAGAAGAAACACCCCCAAGGAAGGTTTGAGGCTGATGCCCCACGGAATGCTACACGAACTTACATCCTGAGCAAGGTTAAGAGCCTCGACATCCTGCCCAAGCCACCCCCGATGAGGAGCATGGGAAGAAGGGTGAGCTCGAGGGATCGATATGCTTTACACGACAATATGGGGCACAAGACCGATGATTGCTTCACGCTAAAAGATGCCATAATGGAAGCAGTCTGAAACGGCAAGCTCATAGAATACGTGAATCAAAGTGGTTCCCAACAGGGTCAAAGCTCGCGCGGAGACCCCAAGGGCAAGCAAAAGGTTTGAGGCACCATCCATTTGATTATAAGAACAAATGATGAATGGGCAGGTTCCAACACAAAAAGAAGGACACACATGATGAGTGTAATGTCAGTTAGTGCTCCCAATAGGCCACCTCGACAGGAGAAATAGAGTATCGAGTTTGGTAGCGACAACGAAGAGTTGGTCCATGATGAAGAGGGAAATGACCCAATGGTGGTCTTGAGAAAAGTCACCGATTTTGAAGTCAAAAGAATACTTTTGACAATGGAAGTGTAGTGGAAGTGTTATCTTGGGAAACATACCAGAAAATGGGATTAAAAAAGCAAGAATTGTCCAGAGCTAGTCCGTTGCACGATTTTACAAACCTCCCAATCGAGGTGAAAGGTTCAATCACCTTGCCAGTCACCTTGGGGGACGATGAACACACTACCATAGAGTATGTCCAATTTTATCTGGTGGACCACCTGATGCGAAGTAGTGTCACATGTTATTTGTCAAGCAAGCGAGAGAACCTACGGTTGAAGGGTAGAGTTCACAAAAAGCTGAGTTAGCAAGTCAAGCTCTGGGTTTGGATAGTCTGGACATAAGAGACGAGCATAAGAGCAAAAGACTCGAAGCCGCGAAGCGTACTGAGACTCTACAGCTATTTTGCAACATTAAAAAGAGAACCATCAAAATCTCTTCAGCATTGAAAGAGGAAGAAAAAAACTTGCTGGTCAGATGTTTGAGGAAAAACGTAGGTGATTTTGCTTGGTCTGCAGTAGTGTAACACCCCCAAACCCGGCCTATTCACTACGACCGAATCTGGTTATGTTAGTGAAAATATGTTTCTTTACTTAGAATTTAAAACATGAAAATTTACTATCTTTGGAAAATTATGTCCACTTAAAAATTAATAAATAATATAAGTTTGTTGAAAATTTCTGGAATAAAATATTATTATAAGTATAATATGAATCTTTTATGAAAATATTCAAGTATAGTATTAACTCCCACAATCATAAGCAGTACTTTAAATCAAAGGGACCTTATTACATCAAGTAAAATTCCAAAATATTGATAATATAAAATACTTAAATGGAGTAACACATCTTCCGCATGGGCCACCTTGTGTCCTCTCCGATCCCGGTCCAATCTACGCATCACCCGAAATGGTTAATGAAAAGAGTGAGTCCACCGACTCGAGTGCATAATCACAACACAGTTTTCCGCGTATGGGCTTGGCCCCATACCAAACAATTCACATAGCAAGTCATGCACATATGCATCTCACCCAACCCACTCCAACCGTAACACCAACCTTAGCGGACTCCTGCTTAAGGCCGTGGATAAACCACCACCGATTACATCGTGATCCATAAATCTTACCTCGGCAATCTCGCTGCCGAGGCCGTGGGTGAGCCACCGATCAACCAAAGTGATCCAAATATCGTGTCGTCTACGGTGATGCACATAGCAATCAACCGCCGAGATGGGCACCTAGCCAACACCTCCTTGAGGTAGCACACAAGAACCCTCAAGCGCTAATGTAGCCTTAGCTATCATTAGACCACGTACATCATCTGTACACTTCTTCCTTCGTGATCAACCCCATGCCCACGTGTCAATTATGCCAAAATAACATATAGAGTGAGTAATTATTATTTACCAATACCACATCAAGCATAAAATATATACAACACAACCAATCTTACCAATCATCGATTCACATCACTTAAGCCATTATAATCACCCTCCACATAATACATATGTAATCACATTAAACGAACCAACAATCGCAGAAATAGTGCGTTGATTACGCACCTAATTGATACCAATGACCAACTCGGCGCTACTTAACCAAAACTCATGCCGACACACCCTTGATGAATCGAACCTCACGAGTCCTCCCTACCGCTCCTCTGGCCGATTACATGAAAGAATTACCACACTAAGACCACAAGAATATTCGGACAACCTCAAACATCAAGACCACCTTTGGTTAACGAAACATCGAAAGAAATAAACTATAACGTAAAACCTCACCCTTCACAATGACTAGAGCAGAGACCCAAACGCTCCACCCCCTCTCGCTAAGATTCGGCCAACCACCACTAGGACAAGGAGAAAGGTTTCGGCAATAGAGAAAGAAAGAAGGTATGAGGGGACAATATGAAATGGTTTCGGCTTAGGAAAAATGGAGAGAACCAAGTAGGAAAATCGGCTAGGTGACCTTGAAGATTCGGCCAAAGTGCATAGGTGAAGAGAAGGGATATTTTTAGTGTTGGTAGAGTATGGAAGACAAATGGATGAAGGCTTAAGAAAGAACTAGGATTCGGCAAAGGGTCCAAAAGGGATTCGGCACACAAAGAAATGGGAAACAAGTCAAGAAAGCACAAATGGTGAATGAAAATGAGCACCTCCCTCCCCTATTTATACTATACTGCCTAGCTCCAACCTCCCACAAAAATCCCACTATTTGCTCCTATACTTCCTCCCCAACACTCATTCAAAAGTTTGAATGAGTCAAACCTCTTCCTAGCCAAAATTTAAAAACAAAGACCAAGTCTTTCTCCATCTTTTAAGCATCCAAAAGTCTGCCCAACTCCTTACCTCATTGACGCAAAAACAAAGGCCAAAGTGCGCCTTCTGCACTCGAACACTGCCCCTTCCCTTGCACTGAGGCGTCACTTCCCCAAGCTCTTAGTGGCGTCTCCTTGCCACTTTACTAGCTCAATTCTTATGTCTAATTCCCCAAATAATTCTCTTAAGACACCCATCGCTAAGCTCCCTTTTTGCACTTAAAAATCCAAAATTTTCTAAAGTCTTCCCCTTGAGCCCAAACATTCTTACCACCTCTCAAACACATCCAAGCATACCCAAAACCTACTAGAACATGAATTATACCCAACATGCATAGCCCCTAAACCAGGGTGTTACAATTCTACCCTCCTTAAAATAATTTCGTCCTCAAAATTACTTGTCTAAACTAATAGTCCAATTCTTCCCACTACGCTAAAGTCACAGCACTCGATCTTAAAGAGCTAACATACCTTCTAGGCACAGTTTCTAAGTTCATACTCAAGGTTCCAACTACTTTACGAGCAACAAATCAAACAAATCATCAACACGAATGAAACAACAAAGAATATTCCAAACACAAGGAACTTACCAAATGACACATCGGGCACATCATTATCCTCTCTCCGACGAACCGCATAAACGGACACAGTCGCCTTGCCTCAGTGCCACCATTATCGCGGTCTCATCGCCACACGACCTCGGCGAAACCATTTCCTCTATGGTTCGAACCGCGACCCCTTATCGCCGCTTGCCGACCACCTCTGCTGGTTGCCCATAACCTTGGCCTTCGCCGAGTCCCATTCGGATTCTGGGACAATCCTTAATCGAGATGAGACTTGGACTTGCATCTCAAGCACTCTCGAACACGATTCCAAAGATTCGCCAACATGGTACCTTCCACCGCTGCGCACCTGACGATCCGGATTCCTCTCGGTTGTCTTAACAATATGAACAGAGTCTCAACCCTCGGTCTCTTACGGACCCTCTCAACCACTTCGGCGATCCAACACTTCTCTTATCACGGTTCCTTTCCTATTGAGCCTCTCAGCCTTCTTGACCTCCTCAGCTATTCGAGCTTTCTCCACTAAAACGGCGAAGTCTCTTTCCTGATGCGGAGCAATCAAAACTCGCAACTCATCCCGTAGCCCATCTTCAAATCTGACGCATCTCTCATAATCAGTTGCCACGTTCCCCGAGCATACCGGCTCAAACGCGAAACTCACCCGTACTCATTATCGATTTGCTACCTTGCACCAGATTGAGGAACGCCTTCCTCTGAGCATCCACATAGCTCGCTCCGACATACTTCCCCTCGAACTTGATCTTAAAATAACCCCACTCCACTCGATCTGCCGGGGTACTTTCCTTAACCGTGAGCCACCACTGGTAGGCCTCATCTCGCAAAGAACGAAACAACACCCTTAAGCTTCTCCTCGGTGGTTAAGTCTAAGTCGTCCATAATCCTTTCCACTGCCTCAAGCCGATGACTCGCCACGTTCGGAGCTACCCCGACACTCCTCTCAAGACCTCGGCCCATTCGCCTAAGCCTTTCTGGTCATCGACTTCCGAGTCCCATCGCCCCATTGGCTCCTGCCACTCGCTCAAGCACCCGCAAAGATAGCTGCGATCTTCGCGTCGTCTCCTCCAAATCGATCCTGTTTGCTCCACCTCAACGGTGGTGGCGGCACATCGCTCTCGACCTGGCGAGACCCAACCGTTCGGATAATCGACATCCCGCCTCTACCCCGTCCACGAGTATTGCGACCACGCCCCCTAGAACTCATATCTAGCGCCTCGATTTAGTCTGTTTAAAAAGTTTTATGCATTAGAAATTATTGTTTCACTGTTTTATCCACGAGCAATTTTATGCAATGAAGTTTCCGAGAGTAGTTCTTTCGATCAATCAAAGTTTCCTTCCTACCCAGGGGTAATTTCGTCATTTTCCTACAGGGGTATTTTTGGTGATTTTGGTAAATCGAGAAAACATCTTTCAAAATCTGATTTAGAGCTTACAAACCCAAGGAGTAGAGTTGAAAATTTTAAAATAGGGAATTTTAAAAATAGCAAGACTAATTCCCTTTCGGGTTTTTATAATTGGTTTAGCCTATGAACAAGTCCTCTTGGTTAAGGTGAACCGTAGCTACGCACCAGGTAGGATTCCAGCGAAGAGGAGGTGAGTCACGAGGACTGCTTAAGTACCAGGCTCTTCCGGATCCACTCCTAGACATGCGCACAATGGTTGCCACACCTTAACTCGGCGACTTAATCACAGGTTTGTTTAGTAACCTTAAGTCTTATGCATGTGTTTGAGTAGACTAGTCCTAGGGTTCAATAGCCCTAATATTCTAATCTACGAGCCCAAATAAGCCCATAACAATTCATGTAAACAATTCACTTCAAGAAAGTCCAAGTACTTACAGTGGACTTGGTCCTGAGGTACAGTGCCATGCCGTAATACTCGAAAACCTTTTATAAAACCCATATCTTTGAAAAGCCCATTTTAGAAAAATGTTTTTGGGCCCAAAACCCTCAAAGCCGAGTTTTGAACCGGGCTCTGATACCAAACTGTAACACCCCCAAACCCGGCCTATTCACTACGACCGAATCTGGTTATGTTAGTGAAAATATGTTTCTTTACTTAGAATTTAAAACATGAAAATTTACTATCTTTGGAAAATTATGTCCACTTAAAAATTAATAAATAATATAAGTTTGTTGAAAATTTCTGGAATAAAATATTATTATAAGTATAATATGAATCTTTTATGAAAATATTCTGAAGTATAGTATTAACTCCCACAATCATAAACAGAGTACTTTAAATCAAAGGGACCTTATTACATCAAGTAAAATTCCAAAATATTGATAATATAAAATACTTAAATGGAGTAACACATCTTCCGCATGGGCCACCTTGTGTCCTCTCCGATCCCGGTCCAATCTACGCATCACCTGAAATGGTTAATGAAAAGAGTGAGTCCACTGACTCAGTGCATAATCACAACACAGGTTTCCCGCGTATGGGCTTGGCCCCATACCAAACAATTCACAAAGCAAGTCATGCACATATGCATCTCAGCCCAACCCACTCCAACCGTAACACCAACCTTAGCAGACTCCCTGCTTAAGGCCGTGGATAAACCACCACTGATTACATCGTGATCCATAAATCTTACCTCGGCAATCTCGCTGCTCGAGGCCGTGGTACGAGCCACCGATCAACCAAAGTGATCCAAATATCGTAATCGCCTCACGGTGATGCACATAGCAATCAACCGCCGAGATGGGCACCTAGCCAACACCTCCCTTGAGGTAGCACACAAAGAACCCTCAAGCGCTAATGTAGCCTTAGCTATCATTAGACCACGTACATCATCTGTACACTTCTTCCTTCTACGTGATCAACCCCATGCCCACGTGTCAATTATGCCAAAATAACATATAGAGTGAGTAATTATTATTTACCAATACCACATCAAGCATAAAATATATACAACACAACCAATCTTACCAATCATCGATTCACATCACTTAAGCCATTATAATCAGCCTCCACACATAATACATATGTAATCACATTAAACGAACCAACAATCGCAGAAATAGTGCGTTGATTACGCACCTAATTGATACCAATGACCAACTCGGCGCTACTTAACCAAAACTCATTTGACACACCCTTGATGAATCGAACCTCACGAGTCCTCCCTACCGCTCCTCCCGGTGATTACATGAAAGAATTACCACACTAAGACCACAAGAATATTCGGACAACCTCAAACATCAAGACCACCTTTGGTTAACGAAACATCGAAAGAAATAAACTATAACGTAAAACCTCACCCTTCACAATGACTAGAGCAGAGACCCAAACGCTCCACCCCCCTCTGCTTAAGATTCGGCCAACCACCACTAGGACAAGGAGAAAGGTTTCGGCAATAGAGAAAGAAAGAAGGTATGAGGGGACAATATGAAATGGTTTCGGCTTAGGAAAAATGGAGAGAACCAAGTAGGAAAATCGGCTAGGTGACCTTGAAGATTCGGCCAAAGTGCATAGGTGAAGAGAAGGGATATTTTTAGTGTTGGTAGAGTATGGAAGACAAATGGATGAAGGCTTAAGAAAGAACTAGGATTCGGCAAAGGGTCCAAAAGGGATTCGGCACACAAAGAAATGGGAAACAAGTCAAGAAAGCACAAATGGTGAATGAAAATGAGCACCTCCCCTCCCCCTATTTATACTATACGGCCTAGCTCCAACCTCCCACAAAAATCCCACTATTTGCTCCTATACTTCCTCCCCAACACTCATTCAAAAAGTTTGAATGAGTCAAACCTCTTCCTAGCCAAAATTTAAAAACAAAGACCAAGTCTTTCTCCATCTTTTAAGCATCCAAAAGCTGCCCAACTCCTTACCTCATTGACGCAAAAACAAAGGCCAAAGTGCTGCCTTCGCAGCTCGAACACTGGCCCCTTCCCTTGCACCTGAGGCGTCACTTCCCCAAGCTCTTAGTGGCGTCTCCCTTGCCACTTTACTAGCTCAATTCTTATGTCTAATTCCCCCAAATAATTCTCTTAAGACACCCATCGCCAAGCTCCCCTTTTTGCACTTAAAAAAATCCAAAATTTTCTAAAGTCTTCCCCTTGAGCCCAAACATTCTTACCACCTCTCAAACACATCCAAGCATACCCAAAACCTACTAGAACATGAATTATACCCAACATGCATAGCCCCTAAACCAGGGTGTTACAAGTAGACATGCTGGGCATGGACCTCTAAGTGATTGTGTACAAACTGGACGTCCTCCCAGAGGTGAATCCAGTAAAATAGAAGAGAAGAAAGTTCGCGCCACAAGTGGTAGAAGCTATAAGACAGGAGGTCGCTAAGTTGTTATTGGCATGATTCATTTGGGAGGAAGAATATCCAGATTGGGTCTCGAACATGGTGATGGTGAAAAAAGTGAACGGTAAATGGAAGATGTTTATCGACTTCACCAACCTCAACAAAGCATGTCCTAAAGACAATTTTCCCCTACCCTCGATCGATCGATCCATTGGTCGACACTTTAGCGGGCCACAAATTCATGAGCTTTATGGATGCCTTCTCGGGTTACAATCAGATCATGTTGGAATGTGACGACCAGGAAAAAACAACCTTCATCACAGTAGAGAGATTGTTCTGCTATCAGGTTAAGCCCTTCGGCCTCAAAAACACGAGAGTAACCTATTAGAGGTTGGAAGTAGGATATTCAAGAATCAGATTAGTCACGGTCTCAAGGTGATAAACCATAAAAGTAACAAATTTTAATCCCATGCTTAGCATGCTTTTGGATGTTTTATTATACAATTTTGTGAATTCGATGCTCCTAATCCTTTAAATTCAAGTTTCTATACTTAGGAGGGCATAGGGAAGCGAAAGGAGCGAAAAACAGGCCAAAATCAGACAAAACGGGCCATCTTAAGGATCCACACGGCCAAGCCAGTACCACACGGGCTGAGAACATGCTCGTGTGAACCACACGAGCTGGACACACGCCTGTGTGCCAGCCCGTGTTGATCGTGAGCCATGCAAATTTGTACACAGCCTGGGCCTTCTCACACGGGCTGATCACACGCCCGTGTCCCTGTCGCACCCTGTTTTATTTTCACGCAGAAAAAGCCAATTTTTAGGGTTTCTAAGCATTCTAAAGTATATAAATACACACTAGAAGAAGACCTAAGGGAGCACGTAGAGTAGAACAAAGAAATTACTTGAAGGAAGCCGTCGGAGTCATCTTGGAAGTAGATCCACTCCAAGATTGAAGATCTCCATCAAGTTTCTTAGAAGTTTTTGGGTTCTTTATGTCTTGTTGTTTTCATGATTTTGAGATGTTTTCCTTTTACGTTATGAACTAAACTCCCTAAATACGTAGGGAGGATGAAACCTATGATGAATCTTATTATCTAATTATCTGAATTACATGATAAATACTTGTTCTTGTTCTTAATTATGTGTTCTTAACCCTTGCTTTAATATTTTTAGGATATTAATTCAAGTTTAATGTGCTTATTCAGTGGAGCAAAATCCCTGTTTAAGAGAAGATCTAGCATAATTAAGCGGAGTTGATTGCAACCCTAGAAATAGGACGACATAAATCTGCCAAATTAGAGTTAAATCTAATAAGAGAATCCATAGATCGAGTTAATGCGATGATAGGGGTTTTAATTAGAAAGAGATTTCAATTAATCAACCTAGAGTCAGTTGTTTTTAGTCTCGAAAGAGATATTAACATAATTTAGGGATTTCTACGGATCAAGGCAGGTGAATAAATCGTTTAATTCAAAGTCAGAATAATAAGTGAAGTCTAGGTGGATTCTTCCTTGGGTATTGTCTTTATCATTGGTTTATTTGATTATTTCCTTCACTCTCTGTCGCGTTCATAGTTAATTAGTTAGTTTTAAATTAGAAACAAATCCCCTTAATTATTAGGCTAAATAATAGAAAGATAGTTATTACTAGTACTTTTAGTCCTTATGTATATGATATTCCGGACTCACCATAGCTATACTACTGTTCGATAGGTGTGCTTGCCTTTGTCAAATTAATAGTTAGTTTAGAGATCATCAAGTTTTTGGCGCCATTGCCGGGGACTAAGATATTAGGAACGCTTAATTTTTATTACTTTAGCCATTTTTATTTTTATTGCAATTTTTATTGTTTTTATTTTTACTAACTTTTCTTTTATTTGCTTCTGGCAAGTATCTTTAGTTTATGACTAGTAGGAACCCGTCAGGACCATTGCTTTTTGACAGTGAGATTGAAAGTACAGCTCGCAGAAAGAAATAAGGCAAAGTATATAGTATATAGAGGAAGAGAAAGAGGACGATACCAATAGTACCGATGAGATGGCTGATAATAATCCACTACCTCATGTGGTTGTCGCAAATCCTGCTCCTCGTACTATGTACGATTATGCTAAGCCTAATTTGACTGGGGCTGAATCGAGTATTGGGAGGCTTGTTGTTGCTGCAAATAACTTCAAGCTGAAGCCAAACACTATACAAATGATCCAATAATGTGTTCAGTTCGATGGTTTACAGGATGAGAATCCAAATACTCATTTAGCCAACTTTCTAGAATTTTGTGACACTTTCAAAATTAATGGCGTTTCTGATGATGCCATTCGCCTTCGGTTGTTTCTTTTTTCCTTAAGAAATAAAGCTAAAAAGTGGTTGAACTCATTACCACGAGGTTCCATCACTACTTGGGAACAGATGACCGAGAAATTTTTATTAAAATATTTTCTGCCGGCTAAAACAGCGAAGTTGAGGAATGATATCTCTTCTTTTGTGCAGATGGATTTAGAAACTCTTTACGATGCATGGGAAAGGTATAAGGAATTATTGAGAAGGTGCCCTTACCATGGGTTACCTCTATGGCTACAGGTTCAAACTTTTTACAACGGTTTGAACCCCTCAACTAGACAACTGATTGATGCAGCCGCCGGCGGTACCATATATAATAAAACACCTGAGGAGGCTTATGAGTTCATAGAGGAGATGTCACTGAATAATTATCAATGGCAAGTCATGAGAACAAAGCCAACAAAAACTGCTGGTGTTTTCAACCTCGACGCGGTCACCATGTTATCAAACCAGGTAGAGCTCTTAAATAAAAAGATTGATGGTTTATGTGTTTCTACGCAGGTACATCCGGTGATGCAATGCGACACAAATGGAGGAGGGATGAACACCACAGAATATCCATCCTACAACCCGAGCACAGAGAATGAACAAGTTCACTATATGGGTAACAATTCTAGACCTCAGAATAATCCCTATAGTAATACTTACAATGCAGGTTGGAGGAACCATCCCAATTTCTCATGGGGTGGTCAAGGAAATCAGAGATAACAACCCCCTCCAGGCTTTCAACAACAACCCTACCAACAAGAGAAAAAGCTAAACCTTGAGGAGATTCTAACAAAATTCATCTCGGTGTTAGAAACTCGTTTTCAAAACACTGAAACAGCACTAAAATATCAGCAAGCGACAATTCAAGGGCTTGAAAACCAAATAGGTTAGCTTGCTAAGCTGATCTCAGAAAGGCCACAAGGTAGCTTGCCGAGTAACACCGAACCTAACCTAAGGGAGCAACTCCATGCCATCACTGTGTGCAATGAAGAAGGGTTAGTAGAACCTAAACCAGAACTGAGGCAAGAAACTGTGGTAAGCGATGGTAAGGTTGAGGTAAGCCAAAATAAGCAAGAATTGGTTGGTAAGGAATATAAACCTCGTGTGCCATATCCAAATGCGACAAGGAAAGACCACACAAATGAGCAATTCAGTAAATTCCTTAAACTGTTGAAAAAAGTTTCATATTAACTTACCGTTTATTGAAGCTCTTTCGCAGATGCCCAATTCAGTCAAATTTTTAAAAGAGCTTTTGGCAAACAAACAGAAGTTAGATTATGCGTCGCACGTGGAGCTAAATGTAGTCTGCTCAGCCATTTTACAGAATAAACTACCCAACAAATTAAAGGAGCCGGGGAGTTTTACTATTCCTTGTTTAATTGGTAGTTTAGATGTTAATAATGTCTTGGCTGATTTAGGGGCGAGTATTAATGTCATGCCCTATAAAATGTTTAAGCAACTAGGTCTTGGGAAACCTAAACAAACTAGGATGAGCATTCAACTGGTAGATAAAACTATTAGATTTCCTAGGGGTATTGTTGAGGATGTGCTTTTAAAAATCGATAAATTTATATTCCCAGTTGACTTTGTTGTTCTAGACATGGATAAGGAAAGTGATGCACCTTTAATCTTAGGACGAACCTTTTTAGCAACTGCCAATACTATTATTGACGTCGGTACAGGTGAACTCACACTTCGTGTAGGTGACGAAACGATCACTCTTCAGGCTCGTGATTCGGTTTAGACATCGAGTAATGAAGGTGGGTATATAAATTCTATTAGTAACCATGTGGTCTAACCCTCTTTGCAGGAAGCACCTCAAAAAAGCACAAACGAGCAACGTCCTAGTTCTCGTGACAACATTAAAACAACTCATGAAGAACGAATGCTACGGATAGATGAACCAGATGAATGGCGGACGCATGTTAAAGAGAAACCAAGGATACATGATGTAGAACGTAAACAACATCATAACGAGCTTCAAGATGAAACAAATCAATTTAAGGTTGGAGACTAGGTACTGTTGGACAAAGTGGACCCCCGAATTGCCATTTCAGAGCTTAATGCAAACGGAGCAACTCCTTTTACGGTACTCAATGTCTTTCCATACGGAACAGTAGAGGTAACTCATTCTAATTTCGGCACTTTTAAGGTAAATACTACTCGACTCAAACCGTATGTTGATAATAGAATTGATAGCGAGAAAGAGGAGTCTCGACTCCGTGAACCACCGTAACTGAGCGAAAACAAGGTAAGTCGAGCTTAGACTCTAAACAAGCACTTCTCAGGAGGCAACCCGAGCATTAACATGCCTAATTTACTAATTATATTTTATGATATTTTTCAAAATTAATTAAATAAAAAAATTAAAAAAATGGTGTTTTAAACCCCACACGGCCTGGACACACGGGCATTTCCTTGGCCTTGTGGATCCTGTGACTTAGTTTTTAAATTTTCAAGAAATCGACAGAGGGCTACACGGCCTGGCCACATGGGCGTGTCCTAGGCCGTGTGAAAACTGGAGCTTAAAATCCCAAAAATTGACAGAGACATGGCCTAAATACAGTCCACACGGGCGTGCGAATCGGCCATGTGGACCACACAGCCTGGACACACGGGCGTGTCCTAGGCCGTGTGAAAATTGGAGCCTAATTTTTCAAATTTTAAAATTTTAAACAAGTCAGGGGGCTCTACGGGCAATACACACGGCCATGTGTGAGGTCACACGGGCGTGTGGAATTCGACACGAGCGTGGAAGAAGGGAAGGACTTCGCACACGACCGTGCGACGCGGCCGTGTGGACCACACGGCCTGGACACACGGGCGTGTTCAAGGCCGTGTGAATACTAGGCTTTTAAATTTCGCGACGAACACGGGCTGTGGATAGACCACACGGGCGTGTGACACAGCCGTGTGGCCCAACACTGGCCTCACACGACCGTGTCACCCTTTTAACCCCCAAACCCTAATTTGTTTTTCTTATTTTGTCTTCTTCTCAAAAATCCCCCCACCTTAGCCGCCGATTTTTCCCCACCCCCTTTTCCGGTCATCGATCCTTCATTCTTCCTTAAACCCTCACCGCCGCAACCTCCCCCTTGCCACAAACCCGTTGGCCGACCACCCATCCCCTCCCTCTCTTTTCCTTTTCTTTCCCTTCCCTCCAAACCCCCAAAACCCAAATCTGGCCACCCCCTCCCTTGCACACACCACCACCGACCGCCTTTTTTCCCCCTTTTCTTCTCTTTTTCCCCCACCCGAAACCTCTTTCTCCCACCGGACCCACGCGCGCCCCAGCCCCGACCTCCTAGCCCCTCACCCTCCCATGACACCACCACGCCCACAACCACCATTCGTCGCTGGCCGCTCTTTGATAAACCGTAATAGTAACATATTTTATCTCCACATTTAGCATGCTTTTGGATGATTTATCCTTTGAATTATGGAATTTGGTGCTCTTAACCCTTTACTTTCATGTTTTATACTCAGGAGAGCATAGGAGGATGAAAAGAATGATAAACGGGCTTAAAACGGAGTAAATGGGCCATATCACAAAATTGACACGGCCTGGGCCCAAGACCACACGGCCGTTCTCCTTCAGCAGGTTTGAACACGGCCTGGCCACGATTCACACGGGCGTGTTCCATGGGTATGTCCCTGATGTGACAAAGAAGAATTCTATTTAGATTAGGGTAATTAGAGGCAAAGAAAGCCATTCCAAAAGCCTATATAAACACCCTAGAGGCCAACCTTCAATGGGGCATCCAGCTAGGCCAAGGAGCCGAGCCAGAGAGGTCAGAATCGTGGGATTTACTCGAAGAAAGTCAGTTGATTCATCTCAAGAAGTCGGAGTCATACTCAAGACGGAAGATCTTCTCTTCAATTCCTTCAGGGGGTTTTAGGGTTTTTCTTATGTTTTGTTTTACCTTTTCTTTTGAGATGTATTCTTTTATAATTATGAATTAAACCCTCAGATACCTGAGGGGGATGAAACCTAAGATGAATCTTGTTATCGTTTGTTGAACTATATGATAAATACTTGATTTGTTCTTAATTATGTGTTCCTAATTCTTGCTTTGATATTCCAGGATATTGATTCAAGTACTAATGTGCTTAGGTGGTGGAGCAAAAGTCCCTGCCTAAGAGTAGATCTAGCATAGTTAAGCGGAGTTGCTCGCGTGCCTAGACATAGGGTGACAAAATTTTGCCGGATTAGGGTGAAACCTAATAAGGGAGTCCATAGATCGAGTTAATGCAATTCTAGGGGTTTTAATTAGAAAGAGATTTCAATTAATCAACCTAGGGTTAGACGTTAGTCGCCTCGAGAGAGGGATTAATATACATTAGGGAATCCTACGGATCAAGTCAAGTGGATAGATCGTCTAGTTCAGAGTTAGATAACAAGTGAAGTCTAGGTGGATTCTTCCTCGGGTATTGTCTTAGTCAATTGGTTTTTCTCACGAGTATTTTCCCAAATTCGTTCTCTTTGTCTTAGCATCTTTAGCTTAGTAGTTAGTTAATTTTAGTTTAAACAACAAATTCTTTAAATCTTAGGCTAAATAATAGAAAGAGAGTCAGTATTAGTACTCTTAGTTCCCTTGGGTTTGACAATCCGATCTTGCCACTAAGCTATACTACTGTTCGATAGGTGCACTTGCCTCAATCGTCGTCACAGTTAGTTTCCAGGCTCGATCATTCTTTATATAAATTTTTAAGACTCTGACGTTAACGATCAAGTTTTTGGTTCCGTTGCCGGGGAACCAAAATATTAAGAACGCTCAATTTTTATTACTTTAGCCAATTTTTTTATTATTTTTGCAATTTACTTTTATTTTGTTTTTAACCTTGCTAATTTTTCTTCGTTTATTTGTTCCTTGCAGGTACCTCTAGTTTATTACTTGGAGGAACCCGACAGGACCCTTAATTTACGATAGTGATATTGAAGGTACCGTTCGCAGAAACCGCAGAGAAATAAGGCGAAGCTTAAATTGCATACAAGAAGAGCAAGAAGACGAAACCAATACCACCGAAGAGATGGCTGAGAATAATCCGCTACCTCCAGAGGTGGCCGAAAATCATGCTCCTCGAACTATGTATGATTATGCTAAACCTAATTTAACAGGAACTGAGTCAAGTATTGTTAGACCTACTATTGCTGCAAATAATTTAAACTGAAACCTAACACTATACAGATGATAGAACAGTTTGTTCAGTTTGATAGTTTGCAGGATGAGGATCCTAACACACATTTAGCGAATTTTCTAGAGTTCTGTGACACTTTCAAAATAAATGGCGTTACTGATGATGCCATACGTCTTCGTTTGTTTCCTTTTTCGTTGAGGAATAAAGCCAAACAGTGGTTGCATTCTCTTCCCCGAGGATCAATCACTACATGGGAACAAATGACTGAAAAGTTTTTATTAAAATATTTTCCGCTGGCCAAAAAGGCCAAGTTGAGGAATGATATCTCTTCTTTTGTGCAGATGGATCTAGAAACTCTTTACGACGCGTGGGAGAGATACAAGGACTTATTGAGAAGGTGCCCTCACCATTGGCTACCTCTATGGCTACAGGTTCAAACCTTTTATAACAGTGTAAACCCTTCAACCAGGCAGTTGATTGATTCAGCCGCCAGTGGAACCCTGAATAATAAAACACCTGAAGTAGCTTACGAATTTATAGAGGAGATGTCACTGAATAACTATCAGTGGCAAGTCACGAGGACAAAGCCCACGAAAACTACCAGTGTTTTCAACCTCGACGCAGTAACCATGCTATCAAATCAGGTAGAGATGTTAAATAAGAATGTTGATGGTCTATGTGGTTCTTTGCAGGTACAACCCGTTATGCAGTACGAAACAAGTGAAGGTATGGCGAATCCTGAGTACCTACCCTACGGACATGGCATAGAAGGCGAACAAATGAACTATGTAAGTAATAATTTTAGATCTCAAAATAATCCTTATAGCAATACTTACAACCCAGGTTGGAAGAACCACCCCAATTTCTCATGGAGTGGTCAAGGAAATCAAAGGCAACAACCCCCTCCAAACTTCCAACAACAGCCCTTCCCACAGGAAAAGAAGCCGAACCTTGAGAAGATGCTGACAAAATTCAAAGTGGTGTCAGAAACTCGTTTCCAGAACACCGAGACAACACTTAAAAATCAACAAGCATCGATTCAAGGGATCAAAAACCAGTTAGGGCAACTTGCTAAGCTGATCTCTGAACGACCGCAAGGAAGCCTACCGAGCAACACAGAAACTAACCCAAATGAGCAACTTAAAGCCATAACAGCACAGGAAAGTGTAGGGTTAGATGAGCCTAAGGTAAGCCAAGAGAATGTGGTAGAGGAAGGTAAGAACGAGGTTAGTCATGATAAGCCAAAACCGATAATTAAATAGTACCAACCTCGTATACCATACCCCGATTCGTTGAAGAAAGACGACATAGAAGAACAGTTCGGTAAGTTTTTTAAACTTTTAAAGAAATTACATATTAACTTATCGTTTCTTGAAGCTCTCTCACAGATGCCCGATTCCAGGAGATTTTTAAAGGAGCTGTTGACAAATAAACGAAGGTTAGACGAGGCATTGCACGTGGAACCAAACGCATTTTGCTCAGCAATTCTACAAAATAAATTACCACAAAAATTAAAAGATCCAGGGAGTTTTACAATTGCATGTTTAATTGGTAGTTTATCTATTAATAGCGCTTTAGATGATTTAGGGGCAAGCATAAATGTTATGCCTTATAAAATGTTTAAACAACTAGGTCTAGGGAAACCCAAACAAACTAGGATGAGCATTAAATTAGCTGATAAGACTATTCAAATTCCTAGAAGTATAATCGAAGATGTTCTCGTAAAGATTGATAAATTCGTATTCCCAGTAGACTTTGTAGTTTTAGACATGGATGAGGACAATAGTATCCCCTTAATTTTAGGGAGACCCTTTTTAGCAACCGCGAACTAAAATTGATGTGGAGTGCAGGTGAACTCATACTCCACGTAGGTGATGAATCAATCGGTCTTGAGCTCGACTCGGCTAGGACATCAAGCAATCAAGGTGAGAAAATAAATTCTATTGATAACCAATTAGTTAAACCTTCTTTTCAGGAAGCACCACGGAACAACACAACTGAGCCAGATCCTATATCTCATGCCAACAAGGAAATAATTCATGAGGATCAAAGGCTTCATATTGATGAACTAGACGAGTGGAAGACACACTTCAAGGAGAAACTAGGGATACACGAAGCAGAACCGAAGCCACTCTATGGGAGTAACAAATTCAAAATAGGAGATCAAGTATTATTAGATAAAGCAGACCTTCAAATATCCCCTTCTGACCCTAATACAAACAAAGAAATCCCTTTTAGGGTAATCAAGGTTTTCCCATACGGAACAGTCGAGGTAAGTAATCCTATATTTGGCACTTTCAAAACAAACACTACTCGACTCAAACTTTATCATGATAGTAGAACTGATAGCATGAGGAAAGATGTTCAACTCTTCAAACCACCCCGATTATGCGAATGAGAGGTAAGTCTAGCTTAAGACTTTAAACGAGCGCTTCTCGGGAGGCAACCCGAGCACTAACTCCGTTACTCTTTACATTTTAGTTTTTTTTTTTACTTTTATTTCTCCTTTTTAGCAACTAACTATTAACTAAATAAGGTGTAGATTTCCATACCACACGGCCTTGAACACGGCCGTGGCCGTGGCCGTATGGATACTACGGACTCCCGTACTGACATAGCAGAAGTAGTATGAGCCAATGACGAAAGATTCCCAGATCACAGATGACTATAAATTGCCACGGCCATGTGATCTGGCCGTTGCCAACACTAAGGGAAGTCACACGGGCTCTGACTAAACACCACGGCCATACGATATAGCTGTGGTAGACACTGTTTTACCAAACATAGGCGTGGTGACCACGAAATGGGCGTGGGAGAAACGAACGAAGCATAAACGGCCGTGCGATACGGTCGTGTGACCCAACACGCCCATGGAACACGGGCTTGGGGATGTACCAGACATCAAAACTCTATTTAAACCACCCCGCTCTTCTCACCTACTCCCCACCTCCTTTCTCGCATCCTATTCTTCAGACCCCTCCCCTTCCATACTTTTCTTCTTTAGTCCTTCCCCAAACCCTTGACCTCCACCACATCTATGTCGAAGAAGCGGAAGGATCAAAGCATAGTCTCCCTGTGGGAGATCGATCTACATAATCATGCCGGCCGCTTCAATTATTCGACAAGCCAAAGGTCTTTGAGGCCATTTAACTCTTATTTTTCTTTTCTCGTCTCCTTTATTTTTCTTATCTTAACTTCTCTTCCACTAAATTTAGTGTATCTTATTTTAGTTTCTTATTTTTAGGTTCTTCAGGCTGCTTGGGAATCACACACCACGGCCTTAGAAATCACACCCACCTCGCGAACCATCTAACAATAAGGACTTTTCAGTCCATTTATCTATTCTTTTAATTTTATTTCACTTTCTATTTTCTTTTTATTTATATTTCTTGTCTTTAAATACATAATTAGTTTATTTTAAATATGTCTTACTATTTCCTGGCTATTTCTTCATGGGCTACCCAATTTCTTCATCTAGCACAATAATAGTGGGCGGCCACCACACCACGACCACTCCCAACTTAAGGAAGCCATCCAGAATTCAGGGAGTTTCACCCCAATCCCTATCTTTTGATTTTATACTATATTGGTTTTATATATCTTTGTACATTGAGGGCAATGTACATCTTAAGTGTGGGGGGGGAGAATCTTAAAAGTTCCTAACTTTTTTCATTATTCTCAAACCCTGAATTATGTCTTGTTTCTTAAGTAATTTTCTCATACTATGATTAGAATGAATTTCCTATAATTTATGATTTTTATTGATATGTTTTGGATTAAGTCATAGTTAATTGTGCATTGATGAATAAAACTTTAAGATAAAAGAGAATCAAGCATGATAAGTCTATTTTCCGTAATTAAAGAATTTTTTAGGTTGTCTACCTGAATCTAGTTATTACCTTGAAATTTGAAATTTACAAGGTTGATGTCAAGAAGCCCATAATTTTTGTGAGATCTTGAGCCTTATAGAGCATATATTCTTTTTCTTGCTCACTTTATTGATTGTGAGTGTGTCAACATTGGTTTGTTATTCTAGAACTTGCATCGATTATACATGTCGAGACCACACCTTTGATTTGATATACTAAGATGATAAAGGCACCTCGGTTTTAACCCACTTACTCCACTAAAAGCCTACCTCCATAATTAACCCCTAGTGAACCCCTTTAATCCTAACAACCCATTTTATTGACTCACCCACTAATATTAACCCAAAACCCTTTGTATTTGTTATCACCATTTTTTTCTTGACTACCCCTATATCGAGATTTGATTTGATCGGTTACTTAACTAGTTTCTTTATATCAGTTGTTAAATTCTACCTTACTATTATTACTTGATTTGTTTTTAAAAAAAATGACGAAGTATATTCTTTATTAGTTTTATTAGTTTTATAATTAAGTGAGCTTACATATTTAAATTCCACATCTTAAAGAAAAAGCTCGTATTCTTAGTATTACAATTTTATGTAATTATTAAGGATTAGCTCATTTTTCTAGTTAGGTAATTTGTCAAGTCAATCTCGATTCTAACCCTCTAATTTAGCCTTTATCCACACCTTTAACCCAAGCCCCGTTACAACCTTGTTCAAGACCTTTTGATTTGTGTATCATCTCATATTATAGTGGTGGAGATTTGATTTTCATGCAAGCCTATGGGATTAACTTTTCATGTTTGACTTATGAGTGCTTTTTCCTGAACCTTAAACACCTCGAGTGATTTGAGTGAATCTTTAGTGAGGATGTCAATCCTTGTCGATTTTGAATCAGAGGTAATTATTTAGATGAGGGGAAACACCTATGTTTTCATGCTACAAAAAGTATGACTTAGATTGTTTGAATGTTTAGGACTCTTTGAGTTGAATTATCCATGTATGAATTATCTTTGAATTATGATGAAATATTATTGATGAATATTATGAATTGAGGAAGTTCATTTTAATTTTGAGTTGAGAATTTTGCTTGAGGACAAGAAAAAGCTTAAGTGTGGGGGTATTTGATAAACCGTAATAGTAACATATTTTATCTCCACATTTAGCATGCTTTTGTATGATTTATCCTTTGAATTATGGAATTTGGTGCTCTTAACCCTTTAATTTCATGTTTTATACTTAGGAGAGAATAGGAGGATGAAAAGAACGATAAACGGGCTTAAAACGGAGTAAATGGGCCATATCACGAAATCGACACAGCCTGGGCCCAAGACCACACGGTCGTTCTCCTTCAGCAGGTTCAAACACGGACTGGCCATGATTCACACGGGCGTGTGCCATGGGCTGTCCCTGACGTGACAAAGAAGAATTCTATTCGGATTAGGGTACTTAGAGGCAAAGAAAGCCATTCCAAAAGCCTATATAAACACCATAGAGGCCAACCTTCAAGGGGGCGTCCAGCTAGGCCAAGGAGCTGAGCCAGAGAGGTCAGAATCGTGGGATTTACTCGAAGAAAGTCAGTTGATTCATCTCAAGAAGTCGGAGTCATACTCAAGACAGAAGATCTTCTCTTCAATTCCTTCAGGGGTTTTAGGGTTTTTCTTATGTTTTGTTTTACCTTTTCTTTTGAGATGTATTCTTTTATAATTATGAACTAAACCCTCAAATACCTGAGGGGGATGAAACCTAAGATGAATCTTGTTATCGTTTGCTGAACTATATGATAAATACTTGACTTGTTCTTAATTATGTGTTCTTAATTCTTGCTTTGATATTCCAGGATATTGATTCAAGTACTGATGTGCTTAGGTGGTGGACCAAAAGTTCCTGCCTAAGAGTAGATCTAGCATAGTTAAGTAGAGTTGCTCGCGCGCCTAGACATCGGGTGAAGAAATTTTGCCGGATTAGGGTGAAACCTAATATGGGAGTCCATAGATCGAGTTAATGCAATTCTAGGGGTTTTAATTAGAAAAGGATTTCAATTAATCAACCTAGGGTTAGACGTTAGTCGCCTCGAGAGAGGGATTAATATACATTAGGGAATCTGATCGCTGTAAATCAGGGTTTTAAAATTTATAAAAGAATGATCGAACTTGGAAACTAACTCTAACAACGATTAAATGCAAGTGCACCTATCGAACAATAGTATAGTTTAGGCAAGACCGGATTGTCGAACCCAAAGGAACTAAAAGTACTAATACTAACTTTCTTTTTATTATTTAGCCTAAAGTAAGTGAAGTTGTTTATTAATCTAACTTAATTAACTACTAAACTAAAGACTCTAAGACAAAGAAGAATGAATTTGGAAAGTAACTTGGGAAAAACTCAGTTGATTTAGACGATACCCTAGGAAGAATCCACCTAGACTTCACTTGTTATCTAACACTGAACCATACGATTTATTCACTTAGTTTGATCTGTAAGACTCCCTAACGTGTATTAAACCCTCTCTCGAGGCGAATAACGTCTAACCTTAGGTTAACTAGTGGAACTCTCGTTCTCTTATAATAACCCCCTAGAATAGCAGTAAATCGATCTATGAATTCCCATATTAGGTTTCACCCTAATCCGGCAAAATCTCGTCACCCTATCTTTAGGCGTGCGATCAACTCCACTTAATTATGTTGGATCTACTCTTAGGCAGGGTCTATTCCTCCTCCACCTAAGCACATTAAATTTGGATTAAGCTCACATAATTAAGAACAAACTAAGTATTTATCATATAATTCAAATAATCAAATAACAAGATTCATCATAGGTTTCATCCCCTTCGGGTATCCGAAGGGTTTATTTCATAACAATAAAGGAAAACATCTCAAGAGAAAAGATAAAACAAAACATAAGAAATCCCTAAAACCCCCTGAAGAAATTGAAGAGGAGATCCTCCGTCTTGAGTATAATTCTGGCTTCTTGAGATGGATCAGCTGGCTATCCCTGAGTGAATCCCCACAAATCTGCCTTCTCTGGCCTAGCACGACGCCCTTAGACGATGGCTTTGGGCTCCCCCTTTCAGGTCATACTTAGGGTGTATTTATAGGCTTTTGAAATACGTTTCTTTCTCCCTAAGTATCCTTTCCCGAATGAAATTGCTCTTTTCCACAGCAGAGGCACGGCCATGGCACACGCTCGTATAAATTATGGATAGGCCGTGTTCGGACTTCTTTAATGAAGCACGACTGTTTGAATCGAGGGAAGACTGTGTTCTAGATGATCAATGAGGCACGGCCGTGTGATCTTTGGTCCAGGCCGTGTCAATTTCATGCTTTGGCCCATTTGTCCCGTTTTCAGCCCGTTTTGCGTTCTTTTCATTCCTTGGTGCTTTCCTGAGTATATATCATGAAAAGAAAGGATTAAGAGCACCAAATTACATAAAATAAGGGATAATTCATCCAAAATCATACTAAATGTGGGCCTAAAATATGTTACTAATTCGGTTTATCAAATACCCCCACACTTAAGCTTTTGCTTGTCCTCAAGCAAAATTCTCAACTTACAATTAAAATGAACTTCCTGTAATTCATAATTCCTATTAATAGTGTCTCGTCATAATTCAGAGATAATTTATACATGGATAATTCAACTCAAAGCGTCCTAAAAATTCAAGCAATATAAGTCATAGATTTTGTAGCTCGAAAACTTAGGCGTCTCCCCTTATCTAGATAATTACCTTTAATTTCAAATTGACAAGGATTGACATCCTTACAAAAGATTCACTCAAATCACTCAAAGTGTTTAAGGTTCAGAATTTAGGCACTCAAAAGTCAAACATGAAGAGTTAATCCCATAGGCTTGCATGAAAATCAAATTTCCACCACTGAAATATGAGATGAAACACAAATCAAAAGGTCTTTAACAGGGTTGTAACGGGGCTAGGGTTAAGGTTGTGGATATAGGCTGAATTAGAGGTTAAAATCGAGATTGAATTGACAAATTACCTAACTAAGAACTAATGAACTAATAATAATAATTACATCAATTGAAAACTAATAATACGAGCTTCTTTTTTTGATATTTGGATTTTAAATGTATAAGCTCGTTTAATCACATAACTAATAATGAATATACTTCTTTTTTTTTTAAGAACAATCATAAATACATAATAAAAGATAAATTACTGAAATAAAAACATAGTTAGGCTATTAATCAAATCAAATCTCGATATAAGGGTAATCAAAAGGAATGGTGATAACAAAAACAAAGGGGTTTCTGGGTTGATATTAGCGGTTATGTCAATAAATAGGGTTGTTAGGGTGAAAAGGGGTTCACTAGGGGTTAATTATTAAGGTAGGCTTTTTAAATGGAGTAAGTAGGTTAGATCCTAGGTTCCTTTGTCATCTCTGTATATCAAATCAAAAAAATGTGGTCTCGACATGTATAATCGATGCAAGTTCTAGAATAACAGATCAATGTTGACATACTCATAATCAATAAAGTGAGCAAGAAAAAGAATTTATGCTCTATAAGGCTCAAAAACTCACAAAAATTATGGGTATTTTGATGTCAACCTCGTAAATTTCAAACTTCAAGATAATATTTAAACTCGGTTTAACAACCTATCAAATTTTTAATTTCTGAAAAATAGACTTATCATGCTTGATTCTCTAGTATTCTTAGAATTTAATTATCAATGCACAATTATCAATGACCTAATCTAAAACATATCAATAAAAATCATAAATCATTAGAAATTTCATCCTAATTAGTAATATGAGTAATTTACTTTCAAACAAGACTAAATTCAGGGATTTGAGAATAATGAAAAATGTTCGGTACCTAATTTTATAAATTTGAGAATAATGAAAAAAGATAGGCACCTTTTTAGGTTGTTCACCCCCCCACACTTAAGATGTACATTGCCCTCAATGTACAAAGATAGATAATATCATTATAAAATCATAAGATATGGGAAGAAGTGAAACTCCCTGAATTTTCGGATGGCTCCTTGAGAGGAGATTGTGTCTTTGGTGGTGGTGATGGGGACGTCTGGATGACGAACCTGCGCTAGATGAATAAATTTGGAGGCTCATGCAGGATTAGCCAAGAAATCTAAAGAAACCTTAATAATATACTAATAATATAATTGAAGACAAGAAAGATAAAGAGAAGGAGACTAAGAAGGAAAATAAACTAAGTTTAAAAGATAAAGGGGCTTGAGAATCCTTATGGTAGATGGTTCGAGAGGTGGGTGTGACTTTGAAGGTGACAGAGTTGTTGGTGATGGTGGAAGTGGCGTGATTCCGAAGCAGCCTTAAGAACCTAAAAACAAGAAACTAAAAGAAAATAAACTAAATTAAGTAGAAGAGAAGTAAAGATAAAGAAAATAAAGGAGAAGATAAAAATAAAAGAACAGATAATTGGTCTCAAAGACCCTTGGCTTGTTGTTTGGATGAAGCTTCCGGCATGAACTCAGGTGAATCGGTCTCCTTTGAGGAGATTGGCCTTTTACGCTTCTTTGCCATGGATATGATTTTATTGTAGCTCAAGAGTCTGAGGATTTATTAGGAAAAAGGAAAAACAAAAGGGAGAAAAGAAAGAAAGGAAGAAGAAGAAGAGTAGGTAAGGAGAGAAATGAGAGGGGCATGGTATTTAAATAGAATCTCAAGTCTGGCAATTTACCACGCCCGTGGGTTGAGGGTGTGTCGATTCACACGGCCGCATCGCATGGCCGTGTCGCAGGGTGTGTTGATTCTCTACGTTTGTTTTTGAGTTGACCACGGTTGGAAGACACGGGCGTGTTTTGCCCGTGGTGGCAAGTTAGTAGCTTCGCACGGTTGTAAGGCACTGGCGTGTTCTTCCTGTGGTTGGAAAGTCAGTAGCTTCACACGGTTATGGGGCACGGGCGTGCCCCTTTGTCAGTGCCCGTGGTGTAGTGATTGGATCCGTGATGTCAATAAGTGGTTGGAATTGATTCGCACGGCCTCTGCTATGTAAGTACGGGGATTCTTATGGTACACACGACCACGGCCACGGCTGTGTGTAAGGTCGTGTGTCCTAGAATTTTGCACCCCTTGTTAGTTTATAACTAAGTGTTCAGAAAGAAAAGAAGAAAAAAAATAAATTTAAAGCAAAATGTGAGAAAAAAATTATGTTAGTGCTCGGGTTGCCCCCCGAGAAGCGCTAGTTTATAGTCTTAAGCTAGAGTCTCCTCTCATTTGCATTGTCAGGGTGGTTTGAGGAGTTGGAAGTCCTTCCTCATGCTATCATTTGCGTCTTCGTGAAAAATTTTTAGTCGAGATGTGTTTATAGTAAAAGTACCAAAAATAGGATTACTTACCTCGACTGTTCCGTGTGGGAAAACACTGGTTACCCTAAAAGATATTTCTTTGTTTGTGCTAGGGTCCGAAGGAGATATTCGAGGATCTGCCTGATCTAATAGTACCTGGTCCTCTATTTTGAAGTGGTTTGTTGTTCCTATTAGCTCTTTTGGGAACTCCTTCAGTTTTATCTTGTGTGGTTCCGGTTCTTCGTCGTGTATCCCTAATTTCTCCTTGAAGTGTGTCTTCCACTCGTCTAGATCATCAAACCAATCCCTCGATCTTCATGAGTTATTTCTTTGTTGGCATGGGGTTTAGGATCGGGTTGATTGTATTCTTTGGTGGTGCTTCACGAAAATAAGGGTTAACCGAATAGTTATCGATAGAATTTACGTTCTCACCTTGATTACTCGATGTTCTAGCCGAGTCGAGAGCCTTGATGGTGAGTGTCTCATTACCTACACAAAGTATGAGTTCTCCTGCATCAACATCAATTTTAGTCCCAGCAATTAAGCTAAAGAGGGTCTTCCTAAGATTAGGGGATCGAATTATCCTCATCTATATCTAAGACAACAAAGTCTCTTTGGGAAAACGAATCATCAATTTTTACAAGAACATCTTCGATAATACCCTAGGAATTCTAATAGTTTTATCATTCAATTGAATGCTCATCCTAGTTTGTTTGGGTTTCCCTAGACCTAATTGTTTAAACAATTTATAAGGCATGACATTTATGCTTGCCCCTAAATCAGCTAACGCATTATCAACAGTTAGTCTACCAATTAAACATGGAATTGTAAAACTCCCTGGATCTTTTAGCTTTTGTGGTAGCCTATTTTGGAGAATTGCTGAGCACTTTGCGTTAAGTTCCACATGTGACGACTCGTCTAACTTCCGTTTGTTTGTCAGAAGCTCTTTTAAAAATTTCCTAGAATCTGGCATCTGCGAAAGAGATTCAAGTAATGGTAAGTTAATAAGTAATTTCTTTAAAAGTTTAAGAAACTTACCGAACTGTTCTTCTATGTCGTCTCTTCTTAATGCCTCGGGGTAAGGTACGCGAGGTTGGTACTCCTTGATTACCGGTTTTGGCTTATCTTGTGTTACCTCTACTTTACCTTTTTCTACCTTGTTTTCTTGTGGGTTTGTCTACTTCTTCGCTTTCTTGAGCTGTTATGGCTTGGATTTGCTCCTTTGGATTAATTTCAGTATTACTCGATAGACGCCCTTGCGATCGTTTGGATAATAGCTTTGCAATTTCTCCGACTGACTGGGTAATTTCCCTGAATGCCTTTGTAAGTCCTCCAACTTGGTTCTCGATCTTTTTGATAGATGTTTGTTGGGTGTCGAGTGTTACCTCATTTTTTTGGAGACGGGCGTCTGTGGATGCTATGAGTTTGTTCAACGTCTCTTCAAGATTCGGCTTCTTTTCCTGTGGATAGGGCTGATTTTGAAAATTTTGAGGAGGTTTTTGTCTTTGATTTCCTTGATTTCCTTGTTCTCCCCACGAGAAATTTGGGTGGTTCCTCCAACCTGGATTATAGGTATTACTATATGAGTTATTATTAGATCTGAAATTGTTACCTATATAGTTCATCTGTTCGCTCTCTGTGCTTGGTTGGTAGGGTGGGTACTCGAGATTCGCCACGCTCCACTTGTGTCGCATTTGCATGACTTGGATGTACTGCGAAGAACACAAACTATCAATCTTCTTATTCATCAACTCTACCTGATTTGATAGCATGGTTACTGCGTCGAGGTTGTAAACTCCGGCTATTTTTGTTGGCCTTGTTTTTGTAACTTGCCACTGATAGTTATTCAACGGCATCTCTTCAATAAACTCGTAGGCTACCTCATGAGTTTTATTATTCAAGGTTCCACAGGCGGCTGAGTCAATTAGTTGTCTCGTTGAGGTGTTCACACCGTTATAAAAAGTTTGGACTTGGAGCCACAAAGGTAAACCGTGGTGTGGGCATCTCCTCAAGAGATCCTTATATCTCTCCCATGCATCGTATAATGTCTCTAAATCCATCTGCACAAAGGAAGAGATATCATTACTGAATTTGGCCGTTTTGGCCGGTGGGAAATATTTTAATAAAAAATTTTCGGTCATTTGTTCCCATGTAGTGATTGACCCTCGTGGTAACGAGTTTAACCACTGTTTAGCTTTATTCTTTAATGAAAAGGGAAATAACCGAAGTCGTATGGCTTCATCAGAAACTCCATTTATTTTGAAGGTATCACAGAACTCTAAGAAATTAGCTATATGAGCGTTTAGATCTTCGTCCTGTAAACCATCAAATTGAACAAACTGTTGAATTATTTGTATAGTGTTAGGCTTTAATTCAAAATTATTAGCAGCTATAGCAGGCCTAACAATACTAGATTCGGCTCCTGTTAAATGAGGTTTAGCATAATCAAACATAGTACGAGGAGCATTATTTTCTCCCACGTCTTGTGGTGGAAGATTATTTTCGTCCATCCCTTCAGTAGGATTGGATCTGTCTTCTCGCTCTCCTTGGTAATTTAGGGCTCGCCTAATTTCTCTGCGATTTCTTGACGCGTAGCTTCAATATCAATGTCATATTCTAAAGGTCCTCTCGGGTTCCTTCTAGTCATAAACTAGAGGTACTTTGGGAAAAAGAAAAAGAAAGAAAGTTTAGCAAAATTAAAATAAAAACTAAAAATAAATTGCGAATAAAAATAATGGCTAAAGTAATAAAAATAGAGTTTTCTTAATATTTTAGTTCCCAACAACGGCGCCAAAAAACTGATCAGTAAATCGAGTTTTAAAATTTATAAAAGAATGATCTAACCTGAAACTAACTCGACAACGATTAAAGGCAAGTGCACCTATCGAGCAGTAGTATAGTTTAGGCAAGACCGGATTATCGAACCCAAAGGAACTAAAAGTACTAATACTAACTTTCTTTTTACTATTTAGCCTAAAATAAGTGAAGTTGTTTATTAATATAAATTAATTAACTACTAAACTAAAGACTCTAAGAAAAAGAAGAATGAATTTGGAAAATAACTTGGGAAAAACTCAGTTGATTTAGACGATACCCTAGGAAGAATCCACTTAGACTTCACTTGTTATCTAACACTGAACCATACAATTTATTCACTTAGTTTGATCCGTAAGACTCCCTAACGTATATTAAACCCTCTCTCGAGGTGAATAACGTCTAACCCTAGGTTAATTAGTGGAACTCTCGTTCTCTTATAATAACCCCCTAAAATAGCAGTAAATCGATCTATGGATTCCCATATTAGGTTTCACCCTAATCCGGCAAAATCTCGTCACCCTATCTCTAAGCGTGCGATCAACTCCGCTTAATTATGTTGGATCTACTCTTAGGCAAGGTCTATTCCTCCTCCACCTAAGCACATTAAATTTGGATTAAGCTCACATAATTAAGAACAAACTAAGTATTTATCATATAATTCAAATAATCAAATAACAAGATTCATCATAGGTTTCATCCCCTTCGGGTATCCGAAGGGTTTATTTCATAACAATAAAGGAAAACATCTCAAGAGAAAAGATAAAACAAAACATAAGAAATCCCTAAAAACCCTGAAGGAATTGAAGAGGAGATCCTCCGTCTTGAGTATAATTCTGGCTTCTTGAGATGGATCAACTGGCTATCCCTGAGTGAATCCCCACAAATCTGCCTTCTCTGGCCTAGCACGATGCCCCTAGCCGATGGCTTTGGGCTCCCCCTTTTAGGTCATACTTAGGGTGCATTTATAGGCTTTTGAAATACGTTTCTTTCTCCCTAAGTATCCTTTCCCGAATGAAATTTCTCTTTTCCACGGTAGAGGCACGACCATGGCACACACCCGTGTAAATCGTGGACAGGCCGTGTTTGGACTTCTTTAATGAAGTACGGCCGTGTGAATCGAGGGGAGACCATGTTCTAGATGATCATTGAGGCACGGCCGTGTGATCTTTGGTCCAGGCCGTGTCGATTTCATGCTTTGGCCCATTTGTCCCGTTTTAAGCCCGTTTTACGTTCTTTTCATCCCCTGGTGCTTTCCTGAGTATATATCATGAAAAGTGATAAACCGTAAAAGTAACATATTTTAAGCCCACATTTAATATGCTTTTGGATGATTTAAGCCCCAATTTATGTAAAAGGTGCTCTTAATCCTTTCTTTTCATGTCTTATACTCGTGAAAGCACCCGATGACGAAAAAGAGCGAAAGCGGGCTTAAAATAGACCAAATTGGGCCAAGCCACGAAATCGGCCGCGGCACGGACTTCAAGCCACACTGCGGCGTGCCACCATTCCTACTAGAACACGGCCTTACCATGACTTACACGTGCCTCATTCAACGATGTCGAGCACGGCACGAAGACGATTCACACGGGCGTGTGCCATGGCCGTGTCCCTGCCACGGGAAAGAGGAATTTTACTCGGATTTAGATGCTTGGAGGCAAAGAAACACATTCCTAAGTCTACTTAAACTCCCAAATAGGAATTACACTCAAATTAGGATACTTGGAGGCCAAGTAACACATCTCAAAGCCTATATAAACACCCTAGGGGGCAACTTAATCGGGGAGTTCGGCAGAAGCCTCTGCCAGGGCTTTCGTTTAGGGGCATCGTGCTAAGCCAGAGAAGGCAGATTTGTGGGGATTCACTCAGGGATAGCCAGTTGATTCATCTCGAGAATCCGAAATTCTACTCAAGACGAAGGATCTCCTTCTCAATTGCTTCAGAGGGTTTTAGGGATTTCTTATGTTTTGTTTTATCTTTTCTCTTGAGATGTTTTCCTTTATTGTTATGAACTAAACCCTTCGGATACCCGAAGGGGATGAAACCTATGATGAATCTTGTTATTTGATTATTTGAATTATATGATAAATACTTAGTTTGTTCTTAATTATGTGAGCTTAATCCAAATTTAATGTGCTTAGGTGGAGGAGGAATAGACCCTGCCTAAGAGTAGATCCAACATAATTAAGCGGAGTTGATCGCACGCCTAGAGATAGGGTGACGAGATTTTTCCTGATTAGGGTGAAACCTAATATGGGAATCCACGGATCGATTTCTTTGCTATTCTAGGGGGTTATTATAAGAGAACGAGAGTTCCACTAATTAAGCTAGGGTTAGACGTTATTCGCCTCGAGAGAGGGTTTAATATACGTTAGGGAGTCTTACGGATCAAACTAAGTAAATAAATCCTATGGTTAAAGGTTAGATAACAAGTGAAGTCTAGGTGGATTCTTCCTAGGGTATCGTCTAAATCAACTGAGTTTTTCCCAAGTTATTTTCTAAATTCATTCTTCCTTGTCTTAGAGTCTTTAGTTTAGTAGTTAATTAATTTAGATTAATAAATAAACTTCACTTATTTTAGGCTAAATAATAAAAAGAAAGTTAGTATTAGTACTTTTAGTTCCTTTGGGTTCGATAATTCGGTCTTGCCTAAACTATACTACTGTTCGATAGGTGCACTTGCCTTTAATCATTGTCAGAGTTAGTTTCCAGGTTCGATCATTCTTTTATAAATTTTAAAACTTTGATTTACAGTGATCAAGTTTTTGGCGCCGTTGCCGGGGAACTAAAATATTATGAAAGCTCTATTTTTATTACTTTAGCCATTTTTTTTATTGCAATTTATTTTCATTATTATTATTATTATTATTTTTATTATTTTTACTTTGCTAATTTTTCCTCCATTTGCTTCTGGCAAATAATTTTAGTTTTTAGAGAAGATGTCATTGAATAACTATCAGTGGCAAGTTACAAGGACAAGGCCAGCCAAAACAGCCAGTATCTTCAACCTCGACGTACACCCAATAATGTAATATGACGTAAATCTAGGTGGCGTGGCGAATCCTGAGTACCCACCCTACGGATATGGCATGGAGAACGAACAAGTCCACTATATGGGTAACAATTCTAGACCTCAAAATAATTTTTATGATAACACTTATAATGCAGGTTGGAGGTACCATCCCAATTTCTCGTGGGATGATCAAAGTAGCCAAGGACCGGAACCTCCTTCAAATTTTCAACAACCTTACCAACAGGAAGAGGAGTCGAACCTTGAAGAGATGCTGACAAAATTCATGGCAGCTACAGATAACCGTCTCCAAAAAAATGAGACAACACTTAATGACCAACAAGCATCGATCAAAGGGATCGAGAGCCAAGTTGGGGAACTTACTGAGTCAGTTGGGGAACTTACTAAGTCAGTTATACAACTTGCTAAGCTGATCTCAGAACTACCATAAGAAAGCTTGACAAGCAATACTGAAACTAACCCGAGTAAGCAAAATCAAGCCATTTACGATAGTGAAGGGTTAGACGAACCAAACTCAAGGGAAGAACCTGCGGCAAGTGAAGGTAAGGTTGAAGTGTGCCATGATATACCAAAACCGACAATTACAGAGTACCAACCTCATGTGCCATATCCCGATGCAACAAAGAAAGACCACACAGAGGAAGAAGTCGGTGAACTCACACTTCGTGTAGACGACGAAATAATCACTCTTCAAGCTCTTGACTCAGCTAGGACATCGAGTAATAAAGGTACGAACGTTAATTTTATTGATAACCATTTGGTTCAACCTTCTTTACAGGAAGCATCATGAAATCACCTAGCTGAGTTAGATCTTAGACCTCATACCCATAAAGAAATAATTCATGAATAACTAAGGCTTCAAGTCGATGAACTAGACGAGTTGAAAACACACTTTAAAGAGAAACTAGGAATACACGAAGTGAAACCGACGGCAACCCCAGAAGAGTTGATAGGAACAACAAATCACTTCAAAATAGGGGATCAGGTATTGTTGAATAAGGAAGACCCTTGAATCACCAATTCAGACCTCAAGACAAACGAAGAAATCACTTTTGAGGTACTTAATGTCTTCCTATACGGCACAGTCGAGGTAAGCAATCCTAAATTCAACACTTTTGAGGTAAACATTACTCGACTTAAGCTTTATATCCACAACCGAATTGATCGCATGAGAAAGGATTTTCACGTCCTCAAGCCACCTTGACCATACGAATGAGAAGTAAAGTCTAGCTTAAGACTATAAACGAGCGCTTCTCGGGAGGAAACCCGAGCACTAACCCTACTAATTTTTACATTTTTTATTTTACTTTTATTTTTCATTTTAGCACCTAACCATAAACTAACCAAAGTACATATTTCCATGCTCACACGACCGTGGCCGTGGCCGTGTGGAAGCCAGAAGGACAAAACACGGACGTGCTAGTATCCGTGCATGACAAAGAATGATTTCTTTTCCCAACACGGGCTGCAATAAAAAGCCACGCCCGTGCCGACTGCCCGTGTGAGGTTACTGACTTATTGAGCACGGGTGAGACACGGTTGTGCCTTACAACCGTACGAGGTTACTGACTTGACGAGCACGGGTTAAACACGCCCCTTTCTAAAGGACCGTGTGAAGAATACACGGGCGTGCTACGAGACCCACGGCCGTGGTAAAACACCTAAATGCTCCCAAAATTCAAAATCACGAAAAACACAGACTGATTAAACTCGAACAAGGGCGTGGACCGTATCACTATTTAAATATTTACTTTTATTACTATTTTTATTTTTATTTTCATTTTTATTTTCATTTTTATTTTCATTTTTATTTTTATTTTTATTTTTATTTCCTTTCTTTTATTTTCTTTATTATTTTCTTCTTGTTATTCATTCCATTTAGATTTAGCTTAGGCTACAAAAGAAATTAGGATGGCTGCTTCGAGGACTCAACCAGTTCGAGACGCCTCCCCACGCTCACCTCCAATCCTATCCGATTTCTTTTCATTGGCTTCATCAAAAATTCAGGAAGTTTCCCTTCTCTCCCCATCTTACGATTTTACGATTATTTTGATATTATCTACCTTTGTACATTGAGGACAATGTACATCTTAAGTGTGGGGAGGTTAACTATAGTATTATTTGAAAATCCCTGAATTATGCCTTGTTTGAAAGTAAATTACTCATATTACTAATTAGGATGAAATTTCCATGATTTATGAGTTTATTGATATGTTTTGGATTAAATTATTGATAATTGTGCATTGATGATTAAATTTGAAGGATACTAGAGAGTCAAGCATGATAAGTCTATTTTTCAGAATAAAATTTTTTTTTAGGTTTTCAAACTAAGTCTAAATATTACTTTGAAGTTTGAATTTTACGAGGTTGACATCAAAATACCCATATTTTTTGTGAGTTTTTGAGCCTTATAGAGCATAAATTCTTTTTCTTGCTCACATTATTGATTATGAGTATGTCAAAACTGATTTGTTATTCTAGAACTTGCATCGATTATACATGTCGAGACCACACTTTTTGATTTGATACACAGAGATGATGAAGGCACCTAGGTTTTAACCCACTCACTCCATTAAAAAGCCTACCTTCATAATTAACCCCTAGTGAACCCCGTTTAATCCTAACAACCCATTTATTGACTCACCCACTAATATTAACCCAGAACCCCTTTGTTTTTGTTATCACCATTCCTTTTGATTACCCTTATATCAAGATTTGATTTGATTAATAGCCTAACTATGTTTTTATTTCAGTAATTTATCTTTTATTATGTATTTATGATTGTTCTTACAAAAAAAAATAAAAATAAAAATAATGAAGTTTATTCATTATTAGTTATGTGATTAAATGAGCTTATACATTTATTCCAAATATCGAAGAAGAAGGTCGTATTATTAAGTACTATTAGTTTTCGATTGATGTAATTATTATTAGTTCATTAGTTCTTAGTTAGGTAATTTGTCGATTCAATCTCGATTCTAACCCTCCAATTCAGCCTTACTCCACACCTTAACCCTAGCCTCGTTACAACCCTAACAAAGACCTTTTGATTTGTGTTTCATCTCATATTTCAGTGGTGGAGATTTGATTTTCATGCAAGCCTATGGGATTATGTAACATCCCAAAATTTGAGTTTTATTTGTGTTGGCTCAGGTATGAATTTTGTGTGTTAGCATAGTCTTGTGAAGGCTTGATTTTATTAAGGAAGCTAGAATAATTTTTAGTATGGTTTATTTAATGAAGTGGATTAAGTGAGCTTAGCACTTAAGTTAATTTAAGTGTTAATTAAAGCACAAGAGGAGTAAGTGGCAAGATGGTTAAGGAGCTTGAAAGGTTGCTTGAGGTTAGAGGTTCGAGTAGCATGTTTAGCATTTTGAAGGCTTATTTTTGAATCCTAGCATTTATGGACGGTCAACCATTGTTTATGATAGGTTGGACTTTCATCTTTTGGAAAGTTGAATTTTTGTTTAAGGAAAGCTTGAAATTGGGGATAAGAATCTTAAGGTTATAGAAGGTTGGGGAGACATAAGGCTTGGTTTTAGGATGATGTTTTGGAAGGTATTCCTAGGCCTTTAGTGGATGTATGTGGACGGCATGGGTGTCTAAGGGGGTGGCCGAATGTGATAGGTAGCTTGGGGGATAGTTGGCCAATTTTTGTCATTTGAACATCTTTTTGCAATTGTTTTTTTTCCTCTCCAAAAACTTTCCTCCTTGGCCGAATGTGTCTTGTGCATTTTGGTGCATTTTGCTTTTGATTTTAGCCTCATTTTGTTGAATCAAATCATACCATTTTCCTTTCTTTCATTTGCTCTTTTGAAACCGAAACTACAATCTATCTTTGTGCATTTTTGTGCACTTTCTTTTGGCAAAGAAGTGTTTGGCGAATCTCTCCCACATCTCTCTCTTTTTCTTTCTTTCAATATTATTCAAATCACATTTTCCTTTACACTCTCTTGGCGAATCATTCTTCATCTCAAATCCCATTTCTTTTCATTTACTCAAAGTTAAAACACCCATTTACATTTTATTTCTTCTTCTCTTTTTATAGCCAAACTCTCATATTCTTTTGATTTATTTTTGGCCGAATATTCAAGGGTAGGACTTCATTTGATTTCTTCAATCGGTTTTGGTAATAGGTAAGTGTTCATGGCCGATTTTATTATTATTTCTTTTCTCTTTTCTAAGTCATTTTCTTGTGGACAAAAGCCGAATCTTTGGGCATTGTTAGCAAGGTTCTAACCATTATAGGAATCGATTATTCATTTAGGCTTTTTGGGACTTGAAGCAATCGATCTAAGTTTTCTCTAGCGATCAAAGGTTGGTAAGTCAAGTGGTAAGAAATCTTGTCGATTCATTATTCTTTAATGGATGTAAAGCCAAAGGCTATGGTGGATATGGATTGTGGTTGGCCGAATGGTCTATAGTAATGATTTAAGTATTGGCCGAATGTAGGGGCAAGGTGATCTAGTGCGGTAGAGCAGATCTTTGGATTTTAGTATTGTGTTGGTGAAAGGTGTGTATCTTACACACTTTATAACTTGGTTTATATATGTATATTTGTGTGTTATAACTAATCATATTATGAAAGTGGGTAAATCGATGAGATCTGGATATGATACCATGATGGTATGAATGAGGATTCGGGTAAGTCCGTTTCAATATGTTGTTAATACATGTGGATTGAAATTATGATCTATGATTTATGATATATTCGTTATGAGATACATATCAAAGTTTATTGACGTGATTTGTCTATCTATTGCATTGGTATGGGCAATATGAGTGGAGGAAGATTGATGATTCGTGTCTTGGACACCAGTGGTTTGGCACCACGGTGGTTTGGCACCACCAAAGTGATTTGGTATCACATTCGTGTCTTCGGACACGGAGGTTTGGCACCTCATAGCGACTTGTCCACGTGGTTAATTCCACCATGGGTTGGCCCCACTTTTGAGATATGGGATCGTGCCGCGGTGGTTTGGTATCACACGTGGGTTGGCCCCACAACTTGATGATTCGTGTCTTGGACACCGTGGTTTAGCACCACCGTGATTTGGTATCACATTCGTGTCTTCGGACACCGGAGGTTTGGCACCTCATAGCGACTTGTCCACGTGGTTAATTCCACCATGGGTTGGCCCCACTTTTGAGATATGGGATCGATGCGCGGTGATTTGGTATCACACGTGGGTTGGCCCCACAGATGGATTATTCGTGACTACGATCACCGGTGATTTGGTATCACATTTGTGTCTTTGGACACCGGTGGTTTGGCACCACCGGTGGTTTGGTACCACATGGGGTAGAAAAGGAGTTATGGATGGCTAGGTTGGGTGCATTATACATATATGTTGCTTTGTTATAATTTGTGTAAGTATGTGGTATTTACCCGGGAGAGGAATATGCATTTGAGTCTTGGTGACTCACCTTCTCCTTATCTTTTCAGTGATTCGTGAGATCGCGGAAATGGAGCCTGATGAACTCGAGGAGGCCATGCAATAAAGTTTGGTTTTACACGAACTTCCACTTGGGTACCATATTTTAATTTTGGGTTTTCATATTTTATGGATTTGTAATAAGGCCTCTTTAATTATGGTTTTGGATTATTTATATGCTTTGAGATTTATTCTAAACATGTTTAAGCATGTCACTTGGTTAATCTAATAATTGAGCTCAAAGTTTTCTAAACTAAAAACTCATAATGGTTTTAAAAATCTTACCATCGGGTAATATGAATAGTTCGATAGAAAAAAAATTACAAGTTAAGTGTTTTCAACAAATTAAGTGATTTCCAAAATTCAAGTTTCTATACTCAATTGCAAATGGATTTTCAAAGTGATATTTCAAATCTTCTTAAAAGATATAAATGTTTTCTTATCTATGATTTATTCACTTATTTTAAAGTTTTATGTAATTCAAATTAAATCTCGCTTTAACTTATTTTAAACAAATAAAGAATTTCAAAGAGTTTTTCACAAAATTTAAAATTCGATTTTAATTGTTAATTCGATTCTTTCAAAAATATTTTCCTTAGTGACATACCAAATTCGGTCGTGGCGTATTGACCGGGTTTGGGGTGTTACAAATTGGTATCAGAGCCAAGTTCAAAAGCTCAGCTGTGGGCCCGAGGCCCAAAATGTTTTAAAGAATGGATTTTAAAATGTTTTGTTGAAAATTATATGGTTGGAAAGGCATGGCCTCGAGTCTCCGACATCAATCCATACTCGTAAAGTACATCAAACTGTTGATTTTGATGATATGATATGATGATGTTGGCATGATTGTATAGTAGTAGGAACTACTCTAGAAACCCAAACTATAGGTTGAATGTACTCATGAAAACAACTTCTCATTAAAATTATTCATAAAAGCGTGCTTTAAAGAAAGTGGAATGTTGACTAATGCATAAAACTTTTTAATCGAGATAAGTCGAGACTTTAGACATGAGTACTCGTGGTCGAGGTCGTATGATTCGTGGGCGCGGTCGAGGTAGGATGGTCGTATGCACAGCCGAGAGGTCCTGGTCAAGGATCCGAAAATGAGGTACCACTACCCCCACCACCAGCGGTTGGAGTTGAGCAACGAGATCAAGCGAGGGGATGACGCAGTTGTCTCGGTGATGCTTTGCGAGTTCTTGAGAGGGTAGCTGGAATAGGTAGAGGCACGGGAATTCGGAAATCCGTATCTGAGCGACTTCGAGCCAATGGAGCAGAGGTATTTCGAGGTGTTTCAGGCGTGGCTCCTAGTGCGGCTGAATATTGGCTAGAGGCGACGGAGCGAATCATGGATGATTTAGATCTGAATGCTGAGGAAAAGCTGAAAGGAATCATATCGCTTCTTCGGGATGAGTCATATCAATGGTGGCTCACAGTACAGAATGGTGCTGCAGCGGAGGATCTCACTTGGGATTATTTCAAGGCAGCGTATCAGCGGAAATACGTTGGGTCTAATTACATTAATGTGCAGCGTAAGGCATTTCTGAGTTTGATCCAAGGTAGTAAGTCTGTGTCAGAATATGAGGCAGAATTTTTAAGACTGAGCCGGTATGCTGGAGGTATTGTGGCATCGGAGCACGAGCGATGTGTTCGATTCGAAGATGGTTTGAGGGACGAGCTGAGATTGTTGATTGCTCCACATCGAGGCGCGAGTTTGTCGCTTTGGTTGAAAAGGCTAAGATAGCCGAAGGAATCAAAGGAATCTGCAAGGCGAGAGTTACGGCCGGAACAAGCATAAGAGAGGTTACGGATCATCGGGATCAACCGGTAATTCTCAAAAAGAGGGCTAGGCAAAGTGGGTCGAATCGATGCAGGAGGCTGTTTCTGCTGTCGTGGACCAAAGCACGTGTAATCGATGTGGGAAATATCATTGGGGCGAATGTTGGACCGGAGGGAAAGGATGTTTCGAGTGTGGCTCATTTGGATCATCGTGTGAGAGAGCGCCCACGTAAGCTAGCCAGAATCGATCGGAGGGTCAAGGTCGTGCTCGGTTCGAAATGAGGGACCGCCACCACATAGAGGTCGTGGTAATGGTAGAGGAGGTAATGGTTCGGCGAGGGTCGAGGAGCATCTGGCAGGTGCCGGGCAACACCGAGGCAAGACGGCTGGTTTTGGTGCATGCAATGAGACGTCGAGAGAGGGCGGCGCACCGGACGTCATAACCGTGCGTTCTTAATCTTTGGTGAACCATATCTTTGCTTTGATAGATGTGGGTTCGACACATTCGTATGTTGCCGATAACATAGTAGAGACCATGAGCTTAGTTTACGAGGATCGCTTCTAGGAGGATGACCGTATTTAGCCCTCTAGGTCACTCTGTAAAAAGTAAATAAGTCAGTATAGAGATGTACCCTAGAACTCCAAGGGGTAGCGTTAGTAGCTAATCGATGGAATTGCCATTTGAGGAGTTTGATCGATACTTGGGATGGACCGGTTAGCCAAATCTGCAGAGCAAGTTTGGATTGCTTATTGCTAAGCGCATGGTTTTGAAGTCGATTGAGGCGAAGAGGTGGTCATGATAGGTAATAGAAGAGATTATCTATCTAACGTGGTATCTGCGTTGAAAGTTTGTGAAGTTGTTAGTTAGGAAGAGGCGTGAGGTATTCGTGGTCCATGTGTGTGCGTTGGAGGCTAAGGAGTCTAATGTGGGGAATGTCCGCACGGTAAAGGAATATGTTGACGTATTTCCTGAAGAACTTCCGGGACTACCTCCGGACCGTGAAGTTGAATTTGGTATAGATCTCACATTGCCGGAGCAGCGCCGGTGTCTATAGCTCCGTATAGGATGGCACCGAAGGAATTGACGGAATTAAAGGCTCAAATTCAGGAGTTGTTGGATCGAGGTTTCATTCGACCAAGTGTTTCGCCATGGGGAGCGCCGGTACTTTTTGTCAAGAAGAAAGATGGTACGATGCGGATGTGTATAGACTACCGCCAGTTGAATAAGCTGACGATCAAAAACAAGTATCCTTTGCCGAGGATAGATAACTTGTTTGATCAGCTTAAAGGGGCAGCGATTTTTCTCCAAGATTGATTTAAGGTCTGGATATCATCAGCTAAAGGTGAAAGAGGCTGATATCCATAAGACAGCTTTTCGCACTCGGTATGGGCATTACGAGTTTCTGGTGATGCCGTTTGGGTTGACTAACGCGCTGGCTGCATTTATGGATATGATGAATTGAGTATTCCAGCAGTTTTTGGATCAGTTTGTTGTGGTATTTATAGACGATATTTTGGTATACTCAAAGTCAGAGGAGGAGCATGATGCGCATTTGCGAGTAGTGTTGCAGATTCTGAGGAAAAGCAAATATCACGCCAAATTTAGTAAGTGCGAGTTACGGCTTAGAGAGGTGACTTTCTTGGGTCACGTAGTATCACCGAGGGGATTAGAGTGGATCCTCGGAAGATTGAGGCGATGTTGGATTGGAAGTCGCCTAAGTCGTGGGTGAGATTCGGAGTTTTCTAGGTGCAGCGGGGTATTACAGAAGATTTGTAGAAGGATTTTCTTTGATAGCAAAGACCTATGACCAAGTTATTGAGGAAAGGAGTTCTATTTGTGTGGACCGAGAAGCGACAAGGAAGTTTCGACAAGTTGAAGAAGATTACGACGAGAAGCTCGGTTTTGATTCAACTGAGGCGGGTAAGGAATTCACTACATCTTGTGATGCATCACATCTTGGTTTGGGATGTGTCTTTGATGTAGGAAGGGAAGGTAGTGGCTTATGCATCTCGGCAGTTGAGACCACATGAGGTTAATTATCCGACGCATGACTTGGAATAAGCTGCTGTGGTTTTTGCTTTGAAGATATGGAGACACTATTTGTATGGAGAGAAGTCGATAGTCTACACGGATCACAAGAGTGTTAAGTACCTTTTGACTCGAAGGACTTGAACTTGAGGCGGCGTAGATGGATCGAGTTGTTGAAGGACTCGATCGCTTCGATCGAATATCATCCCGGCAAGGCTAACGTGGTGGCAGACGCGTTGAGCCGTAAGGTTGTATCGGATTTAAGATCGATGTTTGCTCGTCTTAGCTTATATAACGATGGGAGTCTTTTGGCTGAACTGCAAGTCAAGCCGACTTGGTTAGAGCAAATCAAGGAGAAGCGGTTAGAGGATGATGGTTTAAATGATCGGAGGTTGCGATTCGAGCGGAGGTTTAGAGGAATATAGTTTGTCCAAATGATGGAGTACTCGTGTTTTAAAGGGAGAGCTTGTATGCCGAAGGATGTTGAGTTGAGGCAAAGGATTCTTCGGATGCACATAACAGCCTATATGCTATGCATCCTGGAGGAAGCGATTTTGGTGGCAGTGCAGGCGTGAGGTAACCGAGTTTGTGGGTAAATGTCGACGTGTCGCCAGTCAAGGCGAGAGCATCGATTATCGTCAGGTTACTTCAGTGGTGAAGATTCCACGATGGAAGTGGGAAAGGATCACTATGGACTTTGTCGAGGATTACCTCTTACGCCTAGTAAGAAGGATTCGATTTGGGTGATTGTGGATCGTCGACTAAGTCACTCATTTCATTCCTGTAGTGAGATGGATTATTCGCCTGAGAGGTTAGCTAAGTTGTATGTAGCGAAGATAGTGAGGTTGCACGGTGTGCGGTGTCGATCATCTCGAGATAGAGATCCTAGATTTACATCGAGGTTTTGGAGAGCATTACATCGGGCTTTGGAGTGCGCGGTTGGATTTCATCGCGCATTTCATCCACGATCGGCGGGCGATCGGAAAGGGTTATTCAGATTTTAGAAGATATGATGAGAGGATGTGTTTTAGACTTGAGAGGCACCGGGAAGAGTTTTTACCATTAGTGAGTTCGCATACAACAATAGTTACCAAGCAAGCATTAAGATGGCACCATATGAGGCGTTGTATGGTAGGAGGTGTCGCACGCCTACATGTTGGACCGAGTTGGGTGAGCGTCGGATGTTAGGACCGAGTTGGTTGCGAGAGACTGAGGATAAGGTTAAGACGATTCAAGCTCGTCTGAAGGAAGCTTCGGATAGGCAGAAGTCATATGCAGATCTCAAGCGGAGGGATATAGAGTTTGCCGTGGGTGACAAAGTTTTTCTGAAGGTCTCGCCATGGAAGAAAGTGTTATGATTTGGGAGAAAAGGCAAGTTAAGTCCAAGGTTCATTGGACCGTATAAGGTGTTGAGACGAGTGGGACCAGTAGCCTATCAGCTTGAGTTGCCATCAGAGATGAGTCGATTCACGATGTGTTCCATGTCTCCATGCTTAGACGCTATCGTTCGATCCATCGCATGTTGTGGCGATGAGGAAATAGAGGTGAGTCTAGATCCGGCGATAGAAGAAGAACTCGTGCGAGATCCTAGATCGATATGTGAAAGTTTTGCGTAGGAAGACAGTTCCTTTAGTGAAGGTTTTATGGCGAGAATCATGGCGTGGAGGAAGCTACGTGGGGGGCGAAGAAAGGATGTAATGAGGCAAAGATATCCTCAACTCTTTTGATCGTAATTTCGAGGACGAAATTTTCTTAAGGGGTAGAATTGTAACATCCCAAAATTTGAGTATTATTTGTGTTGGCTCGGGTATGAATTTTGTGTGTTAGCATAGTCTTGTGAAGGCTTGATTTTATTAAAGAAGCTAGAATAATTTTTAGTATGGTTTATTTAATGAAGTGGATTAAGTGAGCTTAGCACCTAAGTTAATTTAAGTGTTAATTAAAGCACAAGAGGAGTAAGTGGCAATATGGTTAAGGAGCTTGAAAGGTTGCTTGAGGTTAGAGGTTCGAGTAGCATGTTTAGCATTTTGAAGGCTTATTTTTGAATCCTAGCATTTATGGACGGTCAAGCATTGTTTATGATAGGTTGGACTTTCATCTTTTGGCAAGTTGAATTTTTGTTTAAGGAAAGCTTGAAATTGGGGATAAGAATCTTAAGGTTATGGAAGGTTGGGGAGACATAAGGCTTGGTTTTAGGATGATGTTTTGGAAGGTATTCCTAGGCCTTCAGTGGATGTATGTGGGACGGCATGGGTGTCTAAGGGGTGGCGAATGTGATAGGTAGCTTGGGGGGGGGATAGTTGGCCAATTTTTGTCATTTGAACATCTTTTTGCAATTGTTTTTTTCCTCTCCAAAAACTTTCCTCCTTGGCCGAATGTGTCTTGTGCATTTTGGTGCATTTTGCTTTTGATTTTAGCCTCATTTTGTTGAATCAAATCATACCATTTTCCTTTCTTTCATTTGCTCTTTTGAAACCAAAACTACAATCTATCTTTGTGCATTTTTGTGCACTTTCTTTTGGCAAAGAAGTGTTTGGCGAATCTCTCCCACATCTCTCTCTTTTTCTTTCTTTCAATATTATTCAAATCACATTTTCCTTTACACTCTCTTGGCGAATCATTCTTCATCTCAAATCCCATTTCTTTTCATTTACTCAAAGTTAAAACACCCATTTACATTTTATTTCTTCTTCTCTTTTTATAGCCAAAACTCTCATATTCTTTTGATTTATTTTTGGCCGAATATTCAAGGGTAGGACTTCATTTGATTTCTTCAATCGGTTTTGGTAATAGGTAAGTGTTCATGGCCGATTTTATTATTATTTCTTTTCTTTTCTAAGTCATTTTCTTGTGGACAAAAGCCGAATCTTTGGGCATTGTTAGCAAGGTTCTAACCATTATAGGAATCGATTATTCATTTAGGCTTTTTGGGACTTCGGAAGCAATCGATCTAAGTTTTCTCTAGCGATCAAAGGTTGGTAAGTCAAGTGGTAAGAAATCTTGTCGATTATTTATTCTTTAATGGATGTAAAGCCAAAGGCTATGGAGGATAAGGATTTTGGTTGGCCGAATGGTCTATAGTAATGATTTAAGTATTGGCCGAATGTAGGGGCAAGGTGATCTAGTGCGGTAGAGCGGATCTTTGGATTTTAGTATTACGTTGGTGAAAGGTGTGTATCTTACACACTTTATAACTTGGTTTATATATGTATATTTGTGTGTTATAACTAATCATATTATGAAAGTGGGTAAATCGATGAGATCTGGATATGATACCATGATGGTATGAATGAGGATTCGGGTAAGTCCGTTTCAATATGTTGTTAATACATGTGGATTGAAATTATGATCTACGATTTATGATATATTCGTTATGAGATACATATCAAAGTTTATTGACGTGATTTGTCTATCTATTGCATTGGTATGGGCAATATGAGTGGAGGGGGAAGATTGATGATTCGTGTCTTGGACACGGTGGTTTTGCACCACCAAAGTGGTTTAGCACCACCGGTGATTTGGTATCACATCCGTGTCTTCGGACACCGAGGTTTGGCACCTCATAGCGACTTGTCCTCGTGGTTAATTCCACCGTGGGTTGGCCCCACTTTTGAGATATGGGATCGTCGCCGGTGATTTGGTATCACACGTGGGTTGGCCCCACAACTTGATGATTCGTGTCTTCTGGACACCGTGGTTTGGCACCACCAAAGATTTGGTATCACATTCGTGTCTTCGGACACGGAGGTTTGGCACCTCATAGCGACTTGTCCTCGTGGTTAATTCCACCGTGGGTTGGCCCCACTTTTGAGATATGAGATCGTCTACCGGTGATTTGGTATCACACGTGGGTTGGCCCCACAGATGGATTATTCGTGACTACGGTCACCAAAGGATTTGGTATCACATTTGTGTCTTTGGACACCGTGGTTTAGCACCACCAAAGGTGGTTTGGTACCACATGGGGTAGAAAAGGAGTTATGGATGGCTAGGTTGGGTGCATTATACATATATGTTGCTTTGTTATAATTTGTGTAAGTATGTGGTATTTACCCTGAGAGGGAATATGCACTTTGAGTCTTGGTGACTCACCTTCTCCCTTATCTTTTCAGTGATTCGTGAGATCGCGGATATGGAGCCTGGATGAACTCGAGGAGGCCATGCAATAAAGTTTGGTTTTACACGAACTTCCATTTGGGTACCATATTTTAATTTTCGGTTTTCATATTTTATGGATTTGTAATAAGGCTTCTTTAATTATGGTTTTGGATTATTTATATGCTTTGAGATTTATTCTAAACATGTTTAAGCATGTCACTTTGTTAATCTAATAATTGAGCTCAAAGTTTTCTAAACTAAAAACTCGCAATGGTTTTAAAAATCTTACCATCGGGTAATATGAATAGTTCGATAGAAAAAAAAATTACAAGTTAAGTGTTTTCAACAAATTAAGTGATTTCCAAAATTCAAGTTTCTATACTCAATTGCAAATGGATTTTCAAAGTGATATTTCAAATCTTCTTAAAAAGATATAAATGTTTTCTTATCTATGATTTATTCACTTATTTTAAAGTTTTATGTAATTCAAAGTAAATCTCAGTTTTAACTTATTTTCGACAAATAAAGAATTTCAAAGTGTTTTTCACAAAATTTAAAATTCGATTTTAATTGTTAATTTGATTCTTTCAAAAAAAAATTCCTTAGGACATACCAAATTTGGTCGTGGCGTATTGACCGGGTTTGGGGTGTTACCGTCTGGGTTACTTCAGCCGGTGAAGATTCCACAGTGGAAGTGGGAAAGGATCACTATGGACTTTGTCAGTGGATTACCTCTTACGCCTAGTAAGAAGGATTCAGGTTGGGTGATTGTGGATCGTCTGACTAAGTCAGCTCATTTCATTCCGGTAAGGATGGATTATTCGCTTCAGAGGTTAGCTAAGTTGTATGTAGCGGAGATTGTGAGGTTGCATGGTGTGCCAGTGGCGATCATCTCAGATAGAGATCCTAGATTTACATCGAGGTTTTGGAGAGCGTTACATCAGGCTTTGGGTACGCGGTTGGATTTCGATCTCGCATTTCATCCACGATCGGCGGGCGATCGGAAAGGGTTATTCAGATTTTAGAAGATATGATGAGAGGATGTGTTTTGGACTTGAGGGTACTGGGAAGAGTTTTTACCATTAGTGAGTTCGCATACAACAATAGTTACCAAGCAAGCATTAAGATGGCACCATATGAGGCGTTGTATGGTAGGAGGTGTCGCACGCCTACATGTTGGACCGAGTTGGGTGAGCGTCGATGTTAGGACCGAGTTGGTTGCGAGATCGAGGATAAGGTTAAGACGATTCAGGCTCGTCTGCGAAGGAAGCTTCGGATAGGCGAAGTCATATGCGAGATCTCAAGCGGAGGATATAGAGTTTGCCGTGGGTGACAAAGTTTTTCGAAGGTCTCGCCATGGAAGAAAGTGTTATGATTTGGGAGAAAAGGCAAGTTAAGTCCAAGGTTCATTGGACCGTATAAGGTGTTGAGACGAGTGGGACCGGTAGCCTATCACTCGAGTTGCCATCGAGCTGAGTCAGATTCACGATGTGTTCCATGTCTCCATGCTTAGACGCTTATCGTTACGATCCATCGCATGTTGTGGCGATGAGAGGAAATAGAGGTGAGTCCAGATCGGCGATAGAAGAAGAACCTGTGCAGATCCTAGATCGAGATGTGAAAGTTTTTCGTAGGAAGACAGTTCCTTTAGTGAAGGTTTTATGGCGGAATCATGGCGTGGAGAAAGCTACGTGGGAACCGGAGGATGTAATGAGGCAAAGCGAGTATCCTCAACTCTTTTGATCGTGTAATTTCGAGGACTAAATTTTCTTAAGGGGTAGAATTGTAACATCCCAAAATTTGAGTATTATTTGTGTTGGCTCGGGTATGAATTTTGTGTGTTAGCATAGTCTTGTGAAGGCTTGATTTTATTAAGGAAGCTAGAATAATTTTTAGTATGGTTTATTTAATGAAGTGGATTAAGTGAGCTTAGCACTTAAGTTAATTTAAGTGTTAATTAAAGCACAAGAGGAGTAAGTGGCAAGATGGTTAAGGAGCTTGAAAGGTTGCTTGAGGTTAGAGGTTCGAGTAGCATGTTTAGCATTTTTAAGGCTTATTTTTGAATCCTAGCATTTATGGACGGTCAACCATTATTTATGATAGGTTGGACTTTCATCTTTTGGCAAGGTGAATTTTTGTTTAAGGAAAGCTTGAAATTGGGGATAAGAATCTTAAGGTTATGGAAGGTTGGGGAGACATAAGGCTTGGTTTTAGGATGATGTTTTGGAAGGTATTCCTAGGCCTTTAGTGCATGTATGTGGACGGCATGGGTGTCTAAGGGGATGGTCGAATGTGATAGGTAGCTTGGGGGGGATAGTTGGCCAATTTTTGTCATTTGAACATCTTTTTGCAATTGTTTTTTTTTCCTCTCCAAAAACTTTCCTCCTTGGCCGAATGTGTCTTGTGCATTTTGGTGCATTTTGCTTTTGATTTTAGCCTCATTTTGTTGAATCAAATCATACCATTTTCCTTTCTTTCATTTGCTCTTTTGAAACCGAAACTACAATCTATCTTTGTGCATTTTTGTGCACTTTCTTTTTGGCAAAGAAGTGTTTGGCGAATCTCTCCCACATCTCTCTCTTTTCTTTCTTTCAATATTATTCAAATCACATTTTCCTTTACACTCTCTTGGCCGAATCATTCTTCATCTCAAATCCCATTTCTTTTTCATTTACTCAAAGTTAAAACACCCATTTACATTTTATTTCTTCTTCTCTTTTTATAGCCAAAACTCTCATATTCTTTTGATTTATTTTTGGCCGAATATTCAAGGGTAGGACTTCATTTGATTTCTTCAATCGGTTTTGGTAATATGTAAGTGTTCATGGCGATTTTATTATTATTTCTTTTCTCTTTTCTAAGTCATTTTCTTGTGGACAAAAGCCGAATCTTTGGGCATTGTTAGCAAGGTTCTAACCATTATAGGAATCGATTATTCATTTAGGCTTTTTGGGACTTCGGAAGCAATCGATCTAAGTTTTCTCTAGCGATCAAAGGTTGGTAAGTCAAGTGGTAAGAAATCTTGTCGATTCATTATTCTTTAATGGATGTAAAGCCAAAGGCTATGGTGGATAAGGATTGTGGTTGGCGAATGGTCTATAGTAATGATTTAAGTATTGGCCGAATGTAGGGGCAAGGTGATCTAGTGCGGTAGAGCGGATCTTTGGATTTTAGTATTGCGTTGGTGAAAGGTGTGTATCTTACACACTTTATAACTTGGTTTATATATGTATATTTGTGTGTTATAACTAATCATATTATGAAAGTGGGTAAATCGATGAGATCTGGATATGATACCATGATGGTATGAATGAGGATTCGGGTAAGTCCGTTTCAATATGTTGTTAATACATGTGGATTGAAATTATGATCTACGATTTATGATATATTCGTTATGAGATACATATCAAAGTTTATTGACGTGATTTGTTTATCTATTGCATTGGTATGGGCAATATGAGTGGAGGGGAAGATTGATGATTCGTGTCTTGGACACCGTGGTTTGGCACCACCAGTGGTTTGGCACCACCAAAGGTGATTTGGTATCACATTCGTGTCTTCTGACACCGGAGGTTTGGCACCTCATAGCGACTTGTCCACGTGGTTAATTCCACCGTGGGTTGGCCCCACTTTTGAGATATGGGATCGTCTGCGCGGTGATTTGGTATCACACGTGGGTTGGCCCCACAACTTGATGATTCGTGTCTTGAACACCGGTGGTTTGGCACCACCGGTGATTTGGTATCACATTCGTGTCTTGGACACCGAGGTTTGGCACCTCATAGCGACTTGTCCCCGTGGTTAATTCCACCGTGGGTTGGCCCCACTTTTGAGATATGGGATCGTCTACCGGTGATTTGGTATCACACGTGGTTGGCCCCACAGATGGATTATTCGTGACTACAGATCACGATGATTTGTTATCACATTTGTGTCTTTGGACACCAGTGGTTTAGCACCACCAAAGTGGTTTGGTACCACATGGGGTAGAAAAGGAGTTATGGATGGCTAGGTTGGGTGCATTATACATATATGTTGCTTTGTTATAATTTGTGTAAGTATGTGGTATTTACAGGAGGGAATATGCACTCGAGTCTTGGTGACTCACCTTCTCCCTATCTTTTCGGTGATTCGTGAGATCGCGGATATGGAGCCGGATGAACTCGAGGAGGCCATGCAATAAAGTTTGGTTTTACACAAACTTCCATTTGGGTACCATATTTTAATTTTAGGTTTTCATATTTTATGGATTTGTAATAAGGCCTCTTTAATTATGGTTTTGGATTATTTATATGCTTTGAGGTTTATTCTAAACATGTTTAAGCATGTCACTTGGTTAATCTAATAATTGAGCTCAAAGTTTTCTAAACTAAAAACTCGCAATGGTTTTAAAAATCTTACCATCGGGTAATATGAATAGTTCGATAGAAAAAAAAATTACAAGTTAAGTGTTTTCAACAAATTAAGTGATTTCCAAAATTCAAGTTTCTATACTCAATTGCAAATGGATTTTCAAAGTGATATTTCAAATCTTCTTAAAAAGATATAAATGTTTTCTTATCTATGATTTATTCACTTATTTTAAAGTTTTATGTAATTCAAAGTAAATCTCAGTTTTAACTTATTTTCGACAAATAAAGAATTTCAAAGAGTTTTTCACAAAATTTAAAATTCGATTTTAATTGTTAATTCGATTCTTTCAAAAATATTTTCCTTAGTGACATACCAAATTCGGTCGTGGCGTATTGAACGGGTTTGGGGTGTTACAGATTAACTCTTCATGTTTGACTTTTGAGTGCCTAAATTTTGAACCTTAAACACTTCGAGTGATTTGAGTGAATCTTTTGTGAGGATGTCAATCCTTGTCGATTTCAAATTAAAGGTAATTATTTAGATAAGGGGAGACACCTATGTTTTCGAGCTACAAAATCTATGACTTATACTGTTTGAATTTTTAGGACACTTTGAATTGAATTATCCATGTATAAATTATCTCTGAATTATGATGAGACACTATTAATGACTATTATGAATTGAGGGAAGTTCGTTTTAATTGTAAGTTAAGAATTTTTCTTGAGGACAAGCAAAAGCTTAAGTGTGGGGGTATTTGATAAACGGTAAAAGTAACATATTTTAAGCCCACATTTAATATTCTTTTGGATGATTTAAGCCCCAATTTATGTAAAAAGGTGCTCTTAATCCTTTCTTTTCATGTCTTATACTCAGGAAAGCACCCGATGACGAAAAGAACGAGAAACGGGCTTAAAACGGACCAAATAGGGCCAAGCCACGAAATCAGCACGGCCTGGACTTCAAGCCACACGGTCGTGCCACCATTCCTACAAGAACACGGTCTTACCATGACTTACACGGCCGTGCCTCATTCAACAGTGTCGAATACGGCCTGAAGACGATTCATACGGACGTGTGCCATGGCCGTGTCCCTGCAGCGGGAAAGAGGAATTTTACTCGGATTTGGATGCTTGGAGGCAAAGAAACACATTCCTAAGTCTACTTAAACTCCGAAATAGGAATTGCACTCAAATTAGGATACTTGGAGGCCAAGTAACACATCTCAAAGCCTATATAAACACCCTAGGGGACAACTTAATCGGGGAGTTCGGCAGAAGCCTCTGCCAGGGCTTTCGTTTAGGGGCATCGTGCTAAGCCAGAGAAGGCATATTTGTGGGGATTCACTCAGGGATAGCCAGTTGATTCATCTCGAGAAGCCGGAATTCTACTCAAGACGGAGGATCTCCTCTTCAATTCCTTCAGGGGGTTTTAGGGATTTCTTATGTTTTGTTTTATCTTTTCTATTTAGATGTTTTCCTTTATTGTTATGAACTAAACCCTTCGGATACCCGAAGGGGATGAAACCTATGATGAATCCTGTTATTTGATTATTTGAATTATATGATAAATACTTAGTTTGTTCTTAAATATGTGAGCTTAATCCAAATTTAATGTGCTTAGGTGGAGAAGGAATAGATCCTGCCTAAAAGTAGATCCAACATAATTAAGTGGAGTTGATCGCACGCCTAGAGATAGGGTGACGAGATTTTGCCGGATTAGGGTGAAACCTAATATGGGAATCCACAGATCGATTTACTGCTATTCTAAGGGGTTATTATAAGAGAACGATAGTTCCACTAATTAACCTAGGGTTAGACGTTATTCGCCTCGAAAGAGGGTTTAATATACGTTAGGGAGTCTGATAAACCGTAAAAGTAACATATTCTAAGCCCACATTTAGTATGCTTTTGGATGATTTAAGCCCCAATTTATGTAAAAAGGTGCTCTTAATCCTTTCTTTTCATGTCTTATACTCAGGAAAGCACCCGATGACAAAAAGAACGAGAAATGGGCTTAAAACAGACCAAGTTGGGCCAAGCCACGAAACCGACACGGCCTGGACTCCAAGCCACACGGTCGTGCCACCATTCTTACTAGAACACGGCCTTAACCATGACTTACACGGCCGTGCCTCATTCAACAGTTTCAAACACGGCCTGGCCACGTTTTACACGGGCGTGTGCCATGGCCGTGCCTCTGTCGTGGAGAAGAGAAATTCCATTCGGGAAAGGATACTTAGGGAGAAAGAAACGTGTTTCAAAAGCCTATAAATACACCCTAGGTACCAGCTGAAAGGGGGCGGGAAAGCTAGGCTAAAAAGCCAAGCCGAAAAGGTCAGATTTGTGGGAATCACTCGAAGATAGCCAATTGATCCATCTCAAGAAGCCAGAATTCTACTCAAGGCGGAGGATCTCCTTTTCAATTCCTTCAGGGGGTTTTAGGGATTTCTTATGTTTTGTGTTATCTTTTCTCTTGAGATGTTTTCCTTTATTATTATGAACTAAACCTTCGGATACCCGAAGGGGATGAAACCTATGATGAATCTTGTTATTTGATTTTTGAATTATATGATAATAACTTAGTTTGTTCTTAATTGTGTGAACTTAATCCAAATCTAATGTGCTTAGGTGGAGGAGGAATAGACCCTGCCTAAGAGTAGATCCAACATAATTAAGCAGAGTTTTTCGCACGCCTAGAGATAGGGTGACGAGATTTTACCGGATTAGGGTGAAACCTAATATGGGAGTCCACAGATCGATTTACTGCTATTCTAAGGGGTTATTATAAGCGAACGAGAGTTCCACTAATTAACCTAGGGCTAGACGTTATTTGCCTCGAGAGGGGGTTTAATATACGTTAGGGACTCTCACGGATAAAACTAAGTAAATAAATCATATGGTTCAAGGTTAGATAACAAGTGAAGTCTAGGTGGATTTTTCCTAAGGGAATCGCTTGAGTCAACTGAGTTTTTCCAAAAGTTATTTCCCAAATTCATTCTTTTTGTCTTTGCGTCTTAGCTTAGTAAGTAGATTAATTTTAGTTTAACAACCATCACTTTATATTAAGGCTAAATAATAAAAAGACGGTGAGTATTTGTACTTTTAGTTCCTTTGGGTTCGATAATCCTGGTCTTGCCTAAGCTATACTATCGCTTCGATAGGTGCACTTGCCTCAATCGTTGTCGAGTTAGTTTCGAGTTCGATCATTATTTTATAAATTTTATAACTCGATTTACAAATGATCAAGTTTTTAAGCGCCATTTTGGGAACTAAAATATTAAGAAAACTCTAATTTTATTACTTTAGCCCTTATTTTTATTTTTTTGCAATTTATTTTTATTTTTAGTTTTAATTTTAAATTTGCTAAATTTTCTTTCTTTCTTTTCCTAGCAGTACCTCTAGTTTATGACTAGAAGGAACCCGAGAGGACCTTTAGAATATGACAGTTGATATTGAAGCTACCGCTCAAGAAATCGCAGAGAAATTAGGCGAGGCCTAAATTACCAAGGAGAGCGAGAAGACCGATCCAATCCTACTGAAGGGATGGACGAAAATAATCCACCACCGCAAAACGATGTGGCGGATCAGAATGTTCCTCGTACTATGTATGATTATGCTAAACCTCATTTAATAGGGGCAGAATCGAGTATTGTTAGACCTGCCATAGCTGCTAATAATTTTGAATTAAAGCCTAACACTATTCAAATGATTCAACAGTTTGTTCAATTTGATGGTTTGTAGGACGAAGGCCCAAACACTCATATAGCTAACTTTTTAGAGTTCTGTGATACCTTCAAAATAAATGGCGTTTTTGATGATGCCATACGTCTTCGGTTATTTACCTTTTCATTAAGGAATAAAGCCAAACAGTGGTTAAACTCGTTACCACGAGGGTCAATCACTATAGGGGAACAAATGACCGAAAAATTTCTATTAAAATATTTTCCACCGGCCAAAATGGCCAAGTTACGTAATGATATATCTTCTTTTGTGCAGATGGATTTAGAGACATTATACGACGCATGGGAGAGATACAAAGATATCTTGAGGAGATGCCCACACCACGGATTACCATTGTGGCTCCAAGTCCAAACTTTTTACAACGGTGTGAATCCTTCAACGAGGCAATTAATTGATTCAGCCGCCGGTGGAACCCTGAATAATAAAACTCCTGAGGTAGCCTACGAGTTTATTGAAGAGATGTCGCTGAATAACTATCAGTGGCAAGTTACAAGAACAAGACCAACAAAAATAGCCAGAGTTTACAACCTCGACGCAGTAACCATGCTATCAAACCAGGTAGAGTTGATGAATAAGAAGATTGATAGTTTTTGTTCTTCGCAAGTACATCCAGTCATGCAGTGCGACGCAAGTGGAATTGTGGTGAATTCTGAGTACCCACCCTACCAACCAGAGAGCGAACAAATGAACTATATAGGTAACAATTTCAGATCCAATAATAACCCATATAGTAATAATTATAATCCAGGTTGGAGGAACCACCCAAATTTTTCATGGGGAGGACAAGGAAATCAAGGAAATCAAAGACAACAACCTCCTCAAAATTTCCAAAATCAGCCCTATCCACAGGAAAAGAAGCCGAGTCTTGAAGAGACGTTGAACAAATTCATAGCATCCACAGAAGCCCGTCTCCAAAAAGATGAGGTAACGCTCAACACCCAACAAACATCGATCAAAATGATCGAGAACCAAGTTGGAGGACTTACAAAGGCAATAGAGGAAATTACCCAGTCAGTCGGAGAAATTGCAAAGCTATTATCCGAACGACCGCAAGCGTATCTACCGAGTAATACTGAAATTAATCCAAAGGAGCAAATCCAAGCCATAACAGCTCAAGAAAGCGAAAAAGTAGACGAACCCAGTCCAACACAAGGAAACGAGGTAGAAAAAGTTAAAGTTGAGGTAACACAAGACAAGCCAAAACCGATAATCAAAGCTTACCAACCTCGCATACCTTATCCCGAAGCATTGAAGAGAGACGACACAGAGGAACAGTTCGGTAAGTTTCTTAAACTTTTAAAGAAATTACACATTAACTTACCACTCCTCGAAGCTCTTTCGCAGATGCCTGATTCAAGGAAATTCTTAAAGAAGCTTCTGACAAACAAGAGGAAACTAGATGAAGATTCGCATGTGGAACTCAACGCAAAGTACTCAGCAATCTTGCAAAATAAGCTACCACAGAAATTAAAAGATCCAGGGAGTTTTACGATTCCATGTTTAATTGGTAGACTAACTGTTGATAATGCGTTAGCTGATTTAGGGGCAAGCATAAATGTCATGCCTTATAAATTGTTTAAACAATTAGGTCTAGGGAAACCCAAACAAACTAGGATGAGCATTCAATTAGCTGATAAAACTGTTAGAATTCCTAGGGGTATTATCGAAGATGTTCTTGTGAAAATTGACAGATTCGTTTTCCCAGTAGATTTTGTTGTCTTAGACATGGATGAGGATAATTTGATCCCCCTAATTTTAGGAAGACCCTTTTTAGCCACTGCCAGGACTAAAATTGATGTTGATGCAGGAGAACTCATACTTTGCGTAGGTAATGAGACCGTCACCATCAAGGCTCTCGATTCGGCTAGAACATCGAGTAATCAAGGTGAGAACGTAAATTTCCCTAATAACCATTCGGTTAACTCTTCTTTTCTGGAAACACCACCGAAGAATACAACTGAACCCGATCCTGACCCCAACCTCAACAAAGAAATAACTGATGAACATCGAGGAATTCAGATTGATGATCTAGACGAGTGGAAGACACATTTTAAGGAGAAATTAGGGATACACGACGAAGAGCCAAAACCACATGAGGAAAAATCGAAAGAACCCCCAAAAGAGCTTATAGGAACAACAAACCACTTTAAAATAGGGGACAAGGTACTGTTAGACGAAGCAGATCTTCGAATATCTCCTCCTGACCCTAGCACAAACAAAGAAATATCTTTTAGGGTAACCAGTGTTTTTCCATACGAAACAGTCGAGGTAAGTAATCCTATTTCTGGTACTTTTACTATAAACGCATCTCGACTTAATTTTTTTCACGAGAAGATAGATAATAACATGAGGAAGGACTTCCAACTCCTTAAACCACCCTGAAGATGCAAACGAGAAGAGAGTCTAGCTTAAGACTATAAACGAGCGCTTCTCGGGAGGCAACCCGAGCACTAACATAATTTATTCTCACATTTTGCTTTAAATTTATTTTTCTTTTATTCTTTTCTTTCTGAATACGTAGTTATAAACCAACAAGGGGTGCAGAATTCCAGGACACATGGCCTTACACACAGCCATGGCCGTGGCCGTGTGTACCTCAAGAATCTTGGTACTAACAGGGCAGGACGGTACAAGTCAGAATGACCTAATTTCTGGCAATCACGGACTCAACCACTCTCCCACGGACACCAACAAAGTGACACGGCCGTGCTTGACGGCCGTGTGAGGCTACTGAATTGCCAACCACGGGCTGAACACGCCTGTGCCAGCTAACCGTGCTAATATACTGACTTGTCGAACACAGGCTAGACACGAGTGTGGGGAATCAACACGCCATAAAGCACAGCCGTGCGAGGCGGCCGTGTGAATCGACACACCCTCAACCCACGGGCGTGGGAAACCGCCAGACCTGAAATTCTATTTAAACATCATACCCTTTTCCTTCCCCTTATTAACCCAATTCTTTCTTCCTTTCCTTTCTCTTCCCTTTTTTCTTTTTCCTAATAAATCCTTAGACTCTTGAGCTACACTAAAATCATATCCATGGCAAAGAAGCGTAAGAGGCCAATCTTCCCAAAGGAGACTGATTCACCTGAGTTCATGCCGGCAGCTTCATCCAAACAACAAGCCAAGGGTCTTTGAGACCAATTATCTATTCTTTTATTTTTATCTTCTCCTTTATTTTCTTTATCTTTACTTCTATACTACTTAATTTAGTTTACTTTGTTTTAGTTTCTTGTTTTTAGGTTCTTAAGGCTGCTTGGGAATCACGCCACCACCACCACCATAACCTCAGCCTTAGAAATCACACCCAAAAATAAGGACTCTACGGTCCATCCATATTTTCTTTTAATTTTAGTTTTCTTCTTAGTCTCCTTCTCTTTATCTTCCTTGTCCTTAATTTCATATTTAGTTTACTTTAATTATGTATTAAGGATCCCTGGCTAATTCTCTACGAGTAGCTCAATTTCTTCATCTAGCACAGGTTCGTCATCAAGACGGCCCATCATCACCACCAAAGGCACAATCTCATCTCAAGGAATCATCCGAAAATTCAGGAAGTTTTCACTTACCCCCATATCTGATGATTTTATTACAAGGTTATTATATATCTTTGTACATTGGGGGCAATGTACATCTTAAGTGTGGGGGGGATGAACAACCTAAAAAGATACCTAACAAAAACCCTGAATTTAGTCTTGTTTGAAAGTAAATTACTCATATTACTAATTAGGATGAAATTTCTGATGATTTATGATTTTTATTGATATTTTTTAGATTAAGTCATTGATAATTGTGCATTGATAATTAAATTTGAAGAATACTAGAGAATCAAGCATGATAAGTCTATTTTTCAGAAATTAAAATTTTTTTCTAGGTTGTCGAACTGAGTTTAAATATTACTTTGAAGTTTGAAATTTACGAGGTTGACATCAAAATACCCATAATTTTTGTGAGTTTTTGAGCCTTTTAGAGCATAAATTCTTTTTCTTGCTTACTTTATTGATTATGAGTATGTCAACACTGATTTGTTATTCTAGAACTTGCATCGATTATACATGTCGAGACCACATTTTATGATTTGATTCACAGAGATGATAAAGGCACCTAGGATTTAACCCACTAATTCCCTAAAAAGCCTACCGTCACAAATTAACCCCTAGTTAACCCCGTTTTAACCGGACACCCTTTTTATTGACATACCCACTAATATTAACCAAGAACCCCTTTGTTTTTGCTATCACCATTCCTTTTGACTACCCTTATATCGAGATTTGATCTGATTAGTTGCCTAATTATGAATTTTAGTAGTTTGTCCTTTATTATGTATTTAGTTTGTTCTTAAAAAAAAGTATATCCATTATTCATTATTAGTTGTGATTAAATGAGCTTATACGTTTGGATTCCAAATATCGAAGAAGAAGCTCGTATTATTAGTATTATTAGTTTTCAATTGATGTATTTATTATTATTAGTTCATGAGTTCTTAGTTAGGTAATTTGTTGATTCAATCTCGATTCTAACACTCTAATTCAGCCTTACTCCACACCTTAACCTTAGCCCCGTTACAACCCTAACAAGACCTTTTGATTTGTGTTTCATCTCATATTTCAGGGGTGGAGATTTGATTTTCATACAAGCCTATGGGATTAACTCTTCATGTTTGAATTTTGAGTGCCTAAATTTTGAACCTTAAACACTTTAAGTGATTTGAGCGAATCTTTTGTGAGGATGTCAATCCTTGTCGATTCGAATCGAGGTAATTATTTAGATAAAGGAAACTCCTATGTTTTGTGCTACGAATCTATGACTTATACTTTGCTTTGAATTTTTAGGACACTTTGAATTGAATTATCCATGTATAAATTATCTATGAATTATGATGAGACACTATCAATAGGAATTATGAATTACAGGAAGTTCGTTTTAATTGTAAGTTGAGAATTTTGCTTGAGGACAAGCAAAAGCTTAAGTGTGGGGGTATTTGATAAACCGTAAAAGTAACATATTCTAAGCCCACATTTAGTATGCTTTTGGATGATTTAAGCCCCAATTTATGTAAAAAGGTGCTCTTAATCCTTTCTTTTCATGTCTTATACTCAGGAAAGCACCCGATGACGAAAAGAATGAGAAATAGGCTTAAAACGGACCAAGTTGGGCCAAGCCACGAAATCGACACGGCCTGGACTCCAAGCCACACGGCTGTGCCACCATTCCTACTAGAACACGGCCTTGACCGCGACTTACACGACCGTGCCTCATTCAACAGTTTTGAACACGGCCTGGCCACGATTTACACGGGCGTGTGCCATGGCCGTGCCTCTTCCATGGAGAAGAGAAATTCCATTCAGGAAAGGATACTTAGGGAGAAAGAAACGTGTTTCAAAAGCCTATAAATACACCTTAGGTACCAGTTGAAAGGGGGCGGGAAAGCTAGGCTAAAAAGCCAAGCCGAAAAGGTCAAATTTGTGGGAATCACTCGAAGATAGCCAGTTGATCCATCTCAAGAAGCCGGAATTCTACTCAAGACGAAGGATCTCCTCTTCAATTCCTTCAGGGGGTTTTAGGGATTTCTTATGTTTTGTGTTATCTTTTCTCTTGAGATGTTTTCCTTTATTGTTATGAACTAAACCTTCGGATACCCGAAGGGGATGAAACCTATGATGAATCTTGTTATTTGATTTTTGAATTATATGATAATAACTTAGTTTGTTCTTAATTGTATGAACTTAATCCAAATCTAATGTGCTTAGGTGGAGGAGGAATAGACCCTGCCTAAGAGTAGATCCAACATAATTAAGCGGAGTTGATCGCACGCCTAGAGATAGGGTGACGAGATTTTGCCGGATTAGGGTGAAACCTAATATGGGAGTCCACAGATCGATTTACTACTATTCTAGGGGGTTATTATAAGCGAACGAGAGTTCCACTAATTAACCTAGGGTTAGACGTTATTTGCCTCGAGAGGGGGTTTAATATACGTTAGGGACTCTCACGGATAAAACTAAGTAAATAAATCATATGGTTCAAGGTTAGATAACAAGTGAAGTCTAGGTGGATTTTTCCTAAGGGTATCGCTTGAGTCAACTGAGTTTTTCCAAAAGTTATTTCCCAAATTCATTCTTTTTGTCTTTGCGTCTTAGCTTAGTAAGTAGATTAATTTTAGTTTAACAACCATCACTTTATATTAAGGCTAAATAATAAAAAGACGGTGAGTATTAGTACTTTTAGTTCCTTTGGGTTCGATAATCCGGTCTTGCCTAAGCTATACTATCTTGCTCGATAGGTGCACTTGCCTCAATCGTTGTCAGAGTTAGTTTCCAGGTTTGATCATTCTTTTATAAATTTTAAAACTCTGATTTACAGTGATCAGAGTCTTACGGATCAAACTAAGTAAATAAATCATATGGTTAAAGGTTAGATAACAAGTGAAGTCTAGGTGGATTCTTCCTAGGGTATCGTCTAAATCAACTAAGTTTTTCCCAAGTTATTTTCTAAATTCATTCTTCTTTGTCTTAGAGTCTTTAGTTTAGTAGTTAATTAATTTAGATTAATAAACAAACTTCACTTATTTTAGGCTAAATAATAAAAAGAAAGTTAGTATTAGTACTTTTAGTTCCTTTGGGTTCGATAATTCGGTCTTGCCTAAACTATACTACTGTTCGATAGGTGCACTTGCCTTTAATCGTTGTCAGAGTTAGTTTCCAGGTTCGAACATTCTTTTATAAATTTTAAAACTCTAATTTACAGCGATTAAAAAGAAAGGATTAAGAGCACCAAATTACATAAAATAAGGGATAATTCATCCAAAAGCATACTAAATGTGGGCCTAAAATATGTTACTATTTCGGTTTATTAGAATCCTACGGATCAAGTCAAGTGAATAAATCGTCTGGTTGAGAGTTAGATAACAAGTGAAGTCTAGGTGGATTCTTCTTCGGGTATTGTCTTAGTCAATTGGTTTTTCTCACGAGTATTTTCCCAAATTCATTCTCTTTGTCTTAGCATCTTTAGCTTAGTAGTTAGTTAATTTTAGTTTAAACAACAAATTCTTTAAATCTTAGGCTAAATAATAGAAAGAGAGTCAGTATTAGTACTCTTGGTTCCCTTGGGTTCGACAATCCGATCTTGCCACTAAGCTATACTACTGTTCGATAGGTGCACTTGCCTCAATCGTCGTCACAGTTATTTTCCAGGCTCGATCATTCTTTATATAAATTTTTAAGACTCTGACGTTAATGATCACTTTTCCCTCCGACCGGTTCTTCTTTCTCCTCTTCCATTATAATTATTTTTATTTAATTGATTATTTATTTGTTTATTGGTTATTATTTTTATTATTATTTTCTTTGTTTATTTCTTTATTTATTTGTTATTATTATATCATTATTTAGTTGTTATTCTTGGCTATCATTATTGTTATTATTAGTATTATTACTACATCCTTAATATTACTATTTTAATAGTTTAGATTTTTAATGTGGCTTGATTATTCATTAGTTATATTAGGTGTAACGCCCCAAACCCAGCCTAGAAGTTAGGCCCAAATCTGGCGTGTCACATGGAAAAACTTGTTTGAGAATTATAGCCTCTTTGTTAAAACCCAAAACACTTAAGCAATTGTTAACTACTTGAAAACGTAATTATCTTTAAAAACCTTTTTGGTGGCGAAAGCATATTTGAAATAAACAATTTAAAAAAATGTGATGTTTAGAAATAGAGCTGCAGAAGTATTTTGAAATCGTTGCGGAAACGTAGATAAAATACAAGTATTTTTGAGAGATCGTTTGATGAGTCGAAAATCGAGGTAGTGAGTTTTAAAACCGTGGCTTTTGAAAATATTGTTGATAATTCGAGAGAAAATTTCCGAGTTAAAATATTTGTAAAAGTTTGTTATAAAATCCATTTATTAATCAATTTTGGAAAACCTTTATTTAAGTTTTTAGAAAATTCTCATTTTAAACAATTTAAGCAAAATAGTAAGTATAACAACCATAAAGCAAATAATAAAACACTCCAGAGGCCTTATTACAACTTAAACCAAAATAGCAAAATAATAAAATAAACGAGAATAGAAATTTAAAATTTCTTTAACACCATTTCTGAAGTATGGCTTCCACCGAGTCATCCATGGGCCCAAGTCCTCACAATGGAGCATTACCTACTGAGATTAAAAAGGAGGGGTGAGTTACAAGAACTCAGTGTGAAATCCCCTTACCGTCATCCACTGAGCCTGAACCCATATAGCAATCATCTTGGGCCTAAGCCCTTTTGCAGAACAATCTTAAAATGAAGCAAATGTATGAATGTATGCAACCCAACCCAACCTAGATATCCATCTGGTACACACCACCCGTACCATCCATCACACCTGTGGGGATCTTTTGTCAACCCACCCCGCCAACACACCAATCATAGGCATTTAGCCATTTATATCAAATTCGAATTGTGGACAAGCCACCGAATAACAGAATATACGTGGCTTAGCCACTGGACAAAATGTGACAGAGTCACGGATTATGTGGCGAGCCACCAAATTTCACTTCCCGATCATCAATATCCCAATCCCATGCAACTTATGTAAATGCAACATACATAGTAAATCATGATATTTACAATATAGCCACGATAATTAAAAACTCAGAGATTTATTACAAACAATTTGGCCCATTAACACTTTGCAAAATCAGCCCATTAGGGCATTATATCAAATTGGCTCATTAAGCCATATTTCAAATTGGCCCATTAAAAAATATACCAGATCGGCCCACAAAACAATATATATCAAATCGGCCCATTAACAATACATCAGATCGGCCCATTAGGGGCATTTTCGTAATTCGACCCATAAGGGCATTTCGGTAAATCGGTCCATAAGGACATTTTGGTAATTCGGTAATCTTACCCACTAAGGGTAATTTGGTAATCTCGCAACCCAGGGGTTTTTCGGTAATTTACCCTCTAAGGGTATTATGGTAATTTCGCAACCCAGACTTAACTACTAATTTGGGGCATAAAAATTGAAACTGTCCATCTGCGTCATACTGACTAAACTGACCATAACTCGGATTAGGAAACTCGAAATTTAGATCTGTAAATTTTCCTTGAAACTAGACTCATATATCTTCTTACAATAATTTTTACAGAATTTTTAACTTAACCATTTAGTAAAGTTTATTCCTTAAAGTTTCCCTTGTTTCACTATCCAACGATTCTGACCTCTCTTATCTTAATTTCAAATAACTTACTGTACGGTTTTCATATGCTGCTCCTACTTGTTTCTATTAAAAATAGGTTCAATAAGAAATCCATACATATTAATTATAACTCTTAATTTACTTTGTACAATTTTATACGATTTTTCCAAGATAGAACAGGGAACTACGAAGTCCATCAGAACCAGTCTCACTAAAATTAAGATATCTCAGAATATAAAATTTCTTTTCCTTCTCCGTTTCTTCCATATCAAAATAGACACAGTAAGATTTAATTCAATATCTTATTCACTTTCTAATTCTCTTTCTCCTATTTTTCATGATTTTTTGAAATCAGGTCACTGCTGCTGACCAAAGCTATTTCATTGCAAAAATATGGTTACCACTATAAACCTATGCACGCCCGAGTGATCACGGAAGCCGGTTTCTTGTTTTCTTTGGTATTACGACCAAATCACAGAACATTTCATGCAAACAATCAGAGAGATGTGAGAACACACACCATTTCAAACATGTATTCGGAAGGGTACGGGATTACACACCTTATTTTGATTTCCTAAAGAACCACTCTCCGTTGATCCTAGAACAATACCAACCAAAAGTTAGCCTCGGATTTCCAAAAGATTCATACTCAACACATTGCTTACACTTGAATCACTTACCACTATATCCGAAGAATTTTCAAATAGAATATATCGAGTGATTTCATTCCTAAAACATCATCGATTAGTCGAAACTTCAATCCGATTTGCAACATAGCCAAATAGAGATATAACGAAAAATCTGAAAATGAACCCCTTACCTTAATGATGATGGATCCAACTTCAATCGTTTGACTCAAGACTAGAGAGGGATCATCAAGAATGTCCTTTACGACTACACACTAGAACACTACGAAAGGAAAGATGATCACGCTTAGAGAGAATAGAAGAAATGATGTTTTCGGTTAAGAAAACCATCCCAAGACAAGGGCACAAAATTCGGCATGGAGAAAAGAAAAATACAATGATAGAATAGAGTCTCTTACCGATCTGATTAAGAAGAGTTTTTTCCCACACGATGGTGAACAAAATGATGAAGGAATAGGATGATAATGGGTTCGGTTATCAAAGGGAAAAGAAGCAAAGATGCCTTGAGGGTTTCGGTCAAAACAAGAGAAAAAGATGCTCTCTTTTTGGCTTTGGAGTTTCGGCAAAGAGGGAAAAATTGGAGAAAACAAAAGACACCAAAATGCTGAGGAGAAAACAACCTCTTCAAGCACCAAAAATTTGCAAATTCCTATAGAAAATGTAATATCCTAGATTTAGGGGTTATGCGTTTATGCATAATTCAAGTGATAGTGGGCTTAGTGTGTGTTTGGATATGTTTTAAGGGTTTTTAGAATTTTATAATGTAAGGGAATGCCTTAGAAAAATATTAGATTTTTAGTCTTAGAAGGGCAGCTAAGCAAAATTGGCCTTAAGAAAATTAGTTTGAGGTTTTAATCACAATGAGTTAATTGGTAAAGTGGCAAGTGGCTGTGGAAGTGTACTAATGGTCTTAGGTTCGAATCCCATGGATGACATTAAGGTGACTTTTAATTTTTGTATGGCATGTGTTGGTCAAATTTTACTTATGGTAAGGATGGACTTTGTTATTTATGGATAGTAGACTAAGGAATAAGGCAAGTGCTTATTTATGGTATGGTATCAAGGAATTTTGGTAGGATAAGGGGACATAAGGCTTGAAGTATGGAGGGTTGTTTTGGAAATTTTTCTATGGCCATTTGACCATGAATGTAGACAGCTTAGTGGACTAGGGGTTGACTTAATTTTGAATGTGATTAGGAGGAAATAAGGAGAAATTTAGGAGTGAGTTTAATTCAAAATTAGTTTGAATTGATGGCAAAAGAATTTTGAGTGTGGAGGCCGAATGTGGGTCTCTTTTGGGTGATAATTTCGATCATGAGTGGGAGGGGAATAGCCAAATTTCCTATTTGAGGTCTAGAAGTTCTTTTGGGTTTTTTTTTCTTTAGTATTCTCTTTTGAAACTTTCTTTTCACCCTTGCCATTGCCGAAATTTGCACCCTATTTCTTGACCAAAAGCCGAAAGTTGGAAGTCATTTTGTGCATCTTTTTCTTTTTTTTTTTTTTGCAACTTATTTTCCTTCCATTCACTTCCTAAAAATCGAAACCCATCCTCTCATTTGCAACAAAGCCGAAACCTCTCCACCTTTGTTCTTCATTGCCGAATTCTCCTAACTTTCATCTACACTTCTTTTCTCCTTTTCTATACCTATTTTGTGTTAGCCGATTATCCCATCTCCATTTGGGAGCTCTTGCCGAATCTTTTAGAGCCTTTAGAGGGGGAGGTGTTGACATTCCTTTTCATCAATCTTCCAATCGGCTTCGAGTATAGTAAGTATTTTCTTAGCAATCGAATTCTCTTCTTCTTCATTTAGTATGCCGAAACCAATGGTTGGCCTTGGTTTCTAAGGGATGGCCAAATGTATGCAGAGTCATAATATTGTGTTTCTTTTGTGTAGCCAACGGTAAGGAGCCTTAAGGTGGATTGTAAGAATTTAATTCATCAAGGTAAGTGTTATGTGGTGATTCGGGATTTAGTTAAGCAAATTAGGTGATTTGTAGTATTCGGCCATAGGCCATTGTATGAGTTTAAGTGATGACCGATTTCTGACTTTGGTTCTTAGGAACAAATCGACTGGAATAAGAGAGTTTTGGGATTGAGTAAACTGTGCCAAAAAGGTGTATAGTTATCGCACTGTTTCTTGATTGTTTATATGTGTTATTATGTATATGCGTATGATGTGTACGATGAACCGCAATAATGGCTAAAATGATGGATACCCATGTTGAATAATCGATTAACAAGGTCGATATTTTATGATGTTAATTTACATATGATCTATGTTTGAAAACGTGATAGCATGTGATGTATGCTTATTTTTATGATATTTTGGCATGATACATGGGACTTGGGATGTGACTATCGAAGGAAAGGGTGTACTTTATGTACGTGGTCCGATGTTAGCCTTGTGCTACATTGGCGCTTGATGTTAACTATGTGCTTCATCAAAGGAGGTGTTGGCTAGGTGCCCATCTCGGCGGTTGATAGTCGTGGTGCATCACCGTGGATTAATTGATGTGTGGGATCACTTATGTGATCGGTGGCTTAGCCACGGCCTTGAGCAAGTCCGCCGAGGTAAGTTATGTGGGATCACTTAGGTGATCGGTGGATTAGCCACGGCCTTGGGCAAAGAAAGTGCGAGGTAGGTGTAATGGATGGAATTAGGTTGGGTTGGGCTTCATTTTGCATAATTTTGTATCTCGATCAGTGTGGATATGGGCCAAGCCCATATGTGGAGACATGTGAAATAATTACACACCGAGTCTGTGACTCACCCAATTTTTCTCAAACCTTACAGTGATGCATAAAGCTTGGACCGGGTTGGAGTGGATGCGAGGTGGCCCATGCGTAAGATGTTTTCACTTAATTTATGCATTTTATATTATCGTATTTTCAATTATTATTTATTGTAATAAGGGCCACTTTAAATATTTAAGGATTTTTATTATGTTTTAAGTTGGATTGTCGATTATATTATTATCTCGAAAATGTTTTATTTTTAGTAACTTATATTTTAAAATATATGTTAGAGATTTTTTTTAAATCGAAGAATTTGTAACAACTTGATTATTTTAATTATACAATGTTTTAGTAAAGACAACAATTTTTTTTATGTTTTCACTCTAAGTCAAAATATTTTTCAAACGTTTTCCGCAGTGGCATCCTAAATTCGGCCGTGGCTCGTGGGCCGGGTTTGGGGTGTTACAGAAAATTCGGCTATCACAAACCCCCCTCCAAAACCATTATCATCTTTTCCAAAAGATGAACATTAACCAATTAAAATCTTTCCAAAACACCTTCCACACTATATGCCAACATGTTCCCTTGTCGTTCCTTTTCTTTCATTTATTTCCCCTCTTTTTCCCTTATCTTCATCCTTACCATATTCCTTAGCCTCCCTTCCGAAATTAAAAAGTCTTCCATACCATATTAAAGCCTTGGCCGACACTTACCTTATTAGTACAAAAATTTAATCCAAAATATTTGCACTTGGTGGGATTTGAACCTCTTCCCTTAAAGTCCTTCATGTGGCATCATATCCTCTTTGCCAATTGCACATTTATGCAAGCAAATTACTCTCTTATTTTCATAAGCCTTGATGCCACTTACTATCTCTCCTTAAAGTGCTTAAACACAAAATTTTTCTATAACTTAACTTGAACCTGGAACTTCCTAGAAACCTCGTAACTCTCCAAAATCACCTTCCTAATAAGTCCAACTTGAAATAATGTCATTCTCAAATTCCCATGAATTTTAAAACACTTCTACGCTCAAGTTCCAATGGGCCCAATAGGTCCAATTCTACTAGGCCCAATTTTGGGATGTTACAATTCTACCCCCTTAAAGAAATTTCGTCCTCGAAATTTCCAACCAACTACTAACCGCACCGCTTAAATCATACCACTATGCTTTATTCCACACTCTGATCTTAATTACACTAATGTACTTTTAACATAATCTTGAATCCTCTTTCACACAATCAAACATCTAACCACAGAAGCAAGCAGTTATCTACCACTTATACCTAAGATTTTCTACATTCAATCATCACGTCCAAACAAGACATTCCTGACTTAATGGTGACGAAACAATTCCGAGCCTTATGCTCCTTAGACGCGCATCTCAAGCATGCTCCTGACCTCCTCCAACATTCTCCGGATGACGCCTTCTGCAATAATCGAAAGCCAAAAAGTTTGGACGTGTCTTAACACGCTTCACCGAACGAGACTGCAACCCTAGAGAAGTATGATCTAATCTCTTCTTACAGTCCACGTGCCCAACTCGAAGTGTGTAACACCCCAAACCCGACCCAGAAGTTAGGCCCGAATCTGGCGTGTCACACAAAAAAAAACTCGTTTGAAAATTTCAGCCTCTTTGTTAAAACCCAAAACACTTAAGCAATTTATTAACTACTTGAAAACGTAATTATCTTTAAAAACCTTTTTGGTGGCAAAAGCATATTTGAGATAAACAATTTACAAAAATGTGATGTTAGAAATAGAGTTGCGTATATATTCAAATCGATTCAAAACGTAGATAAAATACAAATATTTTTGAGAGATTGATTGATGAGTCAACAATCAAGGTAGTGAACTTAAACCGTGACTTTTGAAAATATTGTTTGATAGTTCGAGAAAATAACTTCCGTGTTAAAATATTTATAAAGTTTATTATGAAAACCATTTGTTAATCGATTTTGGAAAACCTTTATTTAAGTTTTAGAAAAATTCTCGCTTTAAACAATTTAAGCAAAATAATAAGTATATCAACCATAAAGCGATAATAAAATACTCCAGAGGCCTTATTACAACTTAAACCAAAATAGCAAAATAATAAAATAAACGGAAATAGAAATTTAAAATTCAATAACACCATTTCTCAGTATGGCCTCCACCGAGTCATCCATGGGCCCAAGTCCTCGCACTGAGCATTACCTACAAGGGTTAAGAAAAGGGGGTGAGTTACAAGAACTCACACAAAATCCCTTACTGTCATCCATTGGGCCTGAACCCATAGAGCAATCATCTTGGGCTTAAGCCCATTTAACATGCACTTGGACCAAGCCCATTTACAAAATGAATATATTTATATATGTGCAATGTATGAATGTATGCAAACCCAAACCAACCTAATAATCCATCCGCTACACACCACCCGTACCAACCAACACACCTGTGGGGATCTTTTGTCAACCCACCCCGCCAACACACCAATCCTAGGCATTTAGCCATTTATATCAAATTCGAATTGTGGACAAGCCACCGAATAACAGAATATACGTGGCTTAGCCACTGACAAAATGTGACAGAGTCACCAGAATATGTGGCAGAGCCACCAAATATCACTTCCCCGATCATCAATATCCCAATCCCATGCAACTTATGTAAATGCAACATACATCGTAAATCATGATATTTACAATATAACCACGACAATTAATAACTCAGAGATTTATTACAAACAATTTGGCCCATTAACACTTTACAAAATCGGCCCATTAGGGCATTATATCAAATCGACCCATTAAGCCATATATCAGATCGGCCCATATAGCAATATATCAGATCGGCCCGTTAAGACAATATATCAAATCGGCCCGTTAAGGCAATATATCAAATCGGCCCGTTAAGGCAATATAACAAATCAGCCCATTAAGGCAATATAACAATTCGGCCCATTAAAGCAATATAACAAATCGGCCCGTTAAGGTAGTATAACAAATCAGCCCATTAAGGAAATATAACAATTAGGCCCATTAAGGCAATATATCAAATCGGCCCGTTAAGGCAATATAACCAATCGGCCCGTTAAGGCAGTATAACAAATCAGCCCATTAAAAATACATCAGATCGGCCCATTAGGGGCATTTTCGTAATTTGGTAAGCTTACCCACTAAGGGTAATTTGGTAATCTCGCAATCCAAGGATATTTCGGTAATTTACCCTCTAAGGGTATTATGGTAATTTCGCAACCCAGACTTAACTACTAATTTGGGGCATAAAAATTGAAACTGTCCATCTGTGTCTTTTTGACTAAACTGACCATAACTCGGATTAGAAAATTGGAAATTTAGATCCGTAAATTTTCCTTGAAACTAGACTCATATATCTTCTTACGATAATTTTTCCAGAATTTTTGACTTAAACATTTAGTACAGTTTATTCCTTAAATTTTCCCTTTTTTCACTGTCCAATGATTCTGCTCTCTCTTATCTTAATTTCAAATATCTTACTGTACGGTTTTCATATGCTGCTCCCACTTGTTTCTATTAAAAATAGGTTCAATAAGGAATCCATACATATTAATTATAACTCTTCTTTTACTTTGTACAATTTTATACGATTTTTCCAAGACAGAACAGGGAACCACGAAGTCCATCAGAACCAGTCTCACTAAAATTAATATATCTCAGAATATAAATTTTTTTTTCCTTCTCCGTTTCTTCTATATCAAAATAGACACAGTAAGCTTTAATTAGATATCTTGTTCACTTTCTAATTCCCTTTCTCCTATTTTTCATGATATTTCTAAATCACGTCACTGCTGCTGACCAAAACTATTTCATAGCAAAAATATGGTTACCACTATGAACCTACGCACGCCCGAGTGATCACGGAAGCTGGTTTCCGGTTTTCTTTTGTATTACGACCAAATCACAGAACATTTCATGCAAACAATCAGAGAGGTGTGAGAACACACACCATTTCAAACATGTATTCGGAAGGGTACGGGATTACACACCTTATTTTGATTTCCTAAAGAACCACTCTCCGTTGATCCTAGAACAATACCAACCAAAAGTTAGCCTCAGATTTCCAAAAGATTCATACTCAACGCATTGCTTACACTTGAATCACTTACCACTATATCCGAAGGATTAGCAAATAGAATATATCGAGTGATTTCATCCCTAAAACATCATCGATTAGTCAAACTTCAATCCGATTTGCAACATAGCCAAATAGAGATATAACGAAAAATCCGAAAATGAACCCCTTACCTTAATGATTTTTAGGACCGATTCCTTGCGATTATAATGATGTCTTCGAGAATAAAGTTTCAGCCTTCCACTATATCACTACGAAGAAGAAAATGATCTCGAATGAAAGAAAGTAAGGTGATGGTCTCGGTCAAAATGACCATCCCAAACCAAAGTATAAATTCGGTCATTAAGAGAAAGAAAATAAAATATTGAGAAGAATACTTACCGATTGATCAAGAAATAAATGTTAATATGGATGAGAAGAAGAAATAGAGAAAAGATGAAAGTTCGGTTATGGAGGAAATTGTATGTTGATATTCGGCTATGGTGAAAAAGAATTAGGACAAAAGAGATGCTTGAAGGATTTCGTGAAAAATAAAAGAAATAAGAAGAAAGATGTTTGACTAGCTTGGTTTTCAAGAAAGATGAAAGAACAAATTTTGGTCTCAATGGTTGGTGTACATTCGGCAACAAGAAGAAAGAAAAGAAGAGAATATGCACACTCAAAGTTGAAGAATCGGCAAGAAGGAAATTTGGAGAGAAGAGAAAAAGGTCACAAAAGTTGCATAAAGGAAATCTTGGCCAAAACAATACTAAAACTTTACCAAAACACCAAGCAAAATTCAGCTATCCCTCCTAACACACAAAACCGTCCACATATATGACCATAATGGTCAAAATTAGCCACCCACACTTTCCATAACATTTCCCTTCAAAATGGCCACTTGTTCCCCTTACTTTCCCCTTTTTCTTGATTTCTTTCCTCATCTTCATTCTTTCCTATTCTCCTTAGCCATCTTGCAAAAAATAAAAAGTCTTCCATACCATATTAAAGCCTTGGCCGACACTTACCTTATTAGTACAAAAATTTAATCCAAAATATTTGCACTTGGTGGGATTTGAACCTCTTCCCTGAAAGTCCTTCATCTGGCATCATATCCTCTTTACCAATTGCTCATTTATGCAAGCAAATTACTCTCTTATTTCCATAAGCCTTGATGCCACTTACTATCTCTCCTTAAAGTGCTTAAACACAAAATTTTTCCTATAACTTAACTTGAACCCGAAACTTCCTAGAAACCTCGTAACTCTCCAAAATCACCTTCCTAATAAGTCCAACTTGAAATAATGCCGTTCTCAAATTTCCATGAATTTTAAAATGCTTCTACGCTCAAGGTCCAATGGGCCCAATAGGTCTAATTCTACTAAGCCCAATTTTGGGATGTTACAATTCAACCCCCTTAAAGAAATTTCGTCCTCGAAATTTCCAACAAACTACTAACCGCACTGCTTAAATCATTCCACTATGCTTTCGCTGTGCACTCTGATCTTAATTACACTAATGTACTTTTAACATAATCTTGAATCCTCTTTCACACAACCAAACATCTAACCACATAAGTAAGCAGTTATCTACCACTTATACCTAAAATTTTCTACATTCAATCATCACGTCCAAAAAGTCATTCCTGACTTAAAGGTGACGAAAAATTTCGAGCCTTATGCTCCGTGAGACGCCAAGCATCTCAAGCATGCTCCCGACCTCCTCCAAAGATTCTCCTGATGACGCCTTACGCAATAATCGCAAGCCAAAAAGTTTGGGCGTGTCTTAACACGCTTCACGTAATGAGATCGCGACCCTAGAGAAGTATGATCTAATTTCTTCTTACACCACGTGCCCAACTCGAAGTGTTCGACCAATTTCTCTAACCTCCTCCACAAGCTCCCTAACTAGCCGAGTCGACTTATCAATTCCACTCGGTCATAAGACTCGCTCGCCATCGCGATGCCAACGCCTCCCTTTAGGATACATGCCCCGATGCTGAAAATCTAGCCCTAGCACCTCGGCCTCTACCACGTCCACGCCTCTACCGCGTCCCACGCCCTCTAGCGCTCATGTTCACTAATGTCGACTTAATCTAATTAAAAGTCTTATGAATCAGTCTATAGTTCTAATATTTATTAAACAATGTCTTATGGAGTATAGGAAGTAAAGTTGTTTTCGTAGTACGCATCCTATAGTCTCAATCTCTATAGTTTCAGCTCCTAAGAATAAAAGTTCTAGAGTATTCTATTTTGTGGAATTTTCTTACCACAGTACTAACACAATAATCATAAAATGATAACATATACTTACTTGACTTGGTGCCAGATGCCCGTGGTGCCATACTTCCTTTGGAACATACATAATTTAAAATTTTAAACAGCTTTGAAAACGTGTTTGAACCCAAACCACAGCTGAGTTTTGCAACCGGGCTCTGATACCATAAAATATAACACCCCAAACCCGGCCCAGAAGTTAGGCCCGAATCAAGCGATACACACAAAAAAACTCGCTTTGAAAATTTCAGCCTCTTTGTTAAAACCCAAAACACTTAAGCAATTTATTAACTACTTGAAAACGTAATTATCTTTAAAAACCTTTTTGGTGGCAAAAGCATATTTGAGATAAATAATTTACAAAAATGTGATGTTAGAAATAGAGTTGCAGAAGTATTCTGAAATCGATTCGAAAACGTAGATAAAATACAAATATTTTTGAGAGATTGATTGATGAGCCAACAATCAAGGTAGTGAACTTAAACCGTGACTTTTGAAAATATTGTTTGATAGTTCGAGAAAATAACTTCCGTGTTAAAATATTTATAAAGTTTATTATGAAATCCATTTGTTAATCGATTTTGGAAAACCTTTATTTAAGTTTTAGAAAAATTCTCGTTTTAAACAATTTAAGCAAAATAATAAGTATATCAACCATAAAGCGATAATAAAATACTCCAGAGGCCTTATTACAACTTAAACCAAAATAGCAAAATAATAAAATAAACGAAAATAGAAATTTAAAATTCAATAACACCATTTCTCAAGTATGGCCTCCACCGAGTCATCCATGGGCCCAAGTCCTCGTCGGTGAGCATTACCTACAAGGGTTAAGAAAAGGGGGTGAGTTACAAGAACTCAGCAGTGAAATCCCTTACTGTCATCCACTGGGCTGAACCCATATAGCAATCATCTTGGGCTTAAGCCCATTTAACATGCACTTGACCAAGCCCATTTACAAAATGAATATATTTATATATGTGCAATGTATGAATGTATGCAAACCCAAACCAACCTAATAATCCATCCACTACACACCACCCGTACCAACCAACACACCTGTGGGGATCTTTTGTCAACCCACCCCGCCAACACACCAATCCTAGGCATTTAGCCATTTATATCAAATTCAAATTGTGGACAAGCCACCAGAATAACAGAATATACGTGGCTTAGCCACCAGACAAAATGTGACAGAGTCACCAGAATATGTGGCAGAGCCACCAAATTTCACTTCCCCGATCATCAATATCCCAATCCTATGCAACTTATGTAAATGCAACATACATCGTAAATCATGATATTTATAATATAACCACGATAATTAATAACTCATAGATTTATTAGAATTTGGCCCATTAACACTTTACAAAATCGGCCCATTAGGGCATTATATCAAATCGGGCCATTAAGCCATATATCTGATCGACCCATTTAGCAATATATCAGATCAGCCCGTTAAGGCAATATATCAAATCGGCCCGTTAAGGCAATATATCAAATCGGCCCGTTAAGGCAATATAACAAATCAGCCCATTAAGGCAATATAACAATTCGGCCCATTAAGGCAATATAACAAATTGGCCCATTAAGGCAGTATAACAAATCAGCCCATTAAGGCAATATAACAATTCGACCCATTAAGGCAATATATCAAATCGGCCCGTTACGGCAATATAACAAATCGGCCCGTTAAGGCAGTATAACAAATCGGCCCATTAACAATACATCAGATCGGCCCATTAGGGGCATTTTCGTAATTTGGTAATCTTACCCACTAAGGGTAATTTTGTAATCTCGCAATCCAGGGATATTTCGGTAATTTACCCTCTAAGGGTATTATGGTAATTTCGCAACCTGCACTTAACTACTAATTTGGGGCATAAAAATTGAAATCGTCCATCTGCGTGTCATACCGACTAAATCCGACCATAACTCGGATTAGGAAACTCAAATTTAGATCCGTAAATTTTCCTTGAAAATAGGCTCATATATCTTCTTACGATAAATTTCCAGAATTTTTGACTTAACCATTTAGTACAGTTTATTCCTTAAAGTTTCCCTTGTTTCATCACAAATGATTCTCGACCTCTCTTATCTTAATTTCAAATATCTTATCAGACGGTTTTCATATGTTTGCTCCCACTTGTTTCTATTAAAAATAGGTTCAATAAGGAATCCATACATATTAATTATAACTCTTAATTTACTTTGTACAATTTTATACGATTTTACCAAGATAGAACAGGGAACCACGAAGTCCATCGTAACCGTCTCACTAAAATTAAGATATCTCGAATATAAAATTTCTTTTCCTTCTCCGCTTTCTTCCATATCAAAATAGACACGAAGCTTTAATTCGATATCTTATTCACTTTCTCCTATTTTTCATGATTTTTCAAATCACTTCACTCGTCACTGACCAAAACTGTTTCATTGCAAAAATATGGTTACCACTATGAACCTACGCACGCCCGAGTGATCACAGAAGCCGGTTTCCGATTTTCTTTGGTATTACGACCAAATCACAGAAAATTTCATGCAAACAATCAGAGAGAAGTGGGAACACACGCCATTTCAAACATGTATTCAGAAGGGTACGGGATTACACACCTTATTTTTATTTCCTAAAGAACCACTCTCCGTTGATCCTAGAACAATACCAACCAAAAGTTAGCCTCGGATTTCCAAAAGATTCATACTCAACGCATTGCTTACACTTGAATCACTTACCACTATATCCGAAGGATTAGAAAATAGAATATATCGAGTGATTTCGTCCCTAAAACATCATCGATTAGTCGAACTTCAATCCGATTTGCAACATAGCCAAATAGAGATATAACGAAAAATCCGAAAAAGAACCCCTTACCTTAATGATTTTTAGGATCGATTCCTTACGATTATACGATGTCTTCGAGAGAATCAAGTTTTAGCCTTCCACTATATCACTACGAAGAAGAAAATGATCTCGAATGAAAGAAAGTAAGGTGATGGTCTCGGTCAAAATGACCATCCCAAACCAAAGTATAAATTCGGTCATTAAGAGAAAGAAAATAAAATATTGAGAAGAATACTTACCGATTGATCAAGAAATAAATGTTAATATGGATGAGAAGAAGAAATAGAGAAAAGATGAAAGTTCGGTTATGGAGGAAATTGTATGTTGATATTCGGCTATGGTGAAAAAGAATTAGGACAAAAGAGATGCTTGAAGGATTTCGTGAAAATAAAAGAAATAAGAAGAAAGATGTCTGACTAGCTTGGTTTTCAAGAAAGATGAAAGAACAAATTTTAGTCTCAATGGTTGGTGTACATTCGGCAACAAGAAGAAAGAAAAGAAGAGAATATGCACACTCAAAGTTGAAGAATCGGCAAGAAGGAAATTTGGAGAGAAGAGAAAAAGGTCACAAAAGTTGCATAAAGGAAATCTTGGCCAAAACAATACTAAAACTTTACCAAAACACCAAGCAAAATTCGGCTATCCCTCCTAACACACAAAACCGTCCACATACATGACCATAATGGTCAAAATTAGCCACCCACACTTTCCATAACATTTCCCTTCAAAATGGCCACTTGTTCCCCTTACTTTCCCCTTTTTCTTGATTTCTTCCATCATCTTCATTCTTTCCTATTCTCCTTAGCCATCTTGACAAAAATAAAAAGTCTTTCATACCATATTAAAGCCTTGGCCGACACTTACCTTATTAGTAGAAAAATTTAATCCAAAATATTTGCACTTGGTGGGATTTGAACCTCTTCCCTTAAAGTCCTTCATGTGGCATCATATCCTCTTTACCAATTGCTCATTTATGCAAGCAAATTACTCTCTTATTTCCATAAGCCTTGATGCCACTTACTATCTCTCCTTAAAGTGCTTAAACACAAAATTTTTCCTATAACTTAACTTGAACCCTGAACTTCCTAGAAACCTCATAACTCTCCAAAATCACCTTCCTAATAAGTCCAACTTGAAATAATGCCGTTCTCAAATTTCCATGAATTTTAAAACGCTTCTACGCTCAAGGTCCAATGGGCCTAATAGGACCAATTCTACTAGGCCCAATTTTGGGATGTTACAATTCTACCCCCTTAAAGAAATTTCTGTCCTCAAAATTTCCAACCAACTTCTAACCGCACCGCTTAAATCATTCTACTATGCTTTCACAAGACTGATCTTAATTACACTAATGTACTTTTAACATAATCTTGAATCCTCTTTCACACAACCAAACATCTAACCACATAAGCAAGCGCTTATCTACCACTTATACCTAAAATTTTCTACATTCAATCATCACGTCCAAACAAGACATTCTGACTTAATGGTGACGAAAAAATTCGAGCCTTATGCTCGTAGACGCGCATCTCAAGCATGCTCCTGACCTCCTCCAGCATTCTCCGGATGACGCCTTCTGCAATAATCGCAAGCCAAAAAGTTTGGACGTGTCTTAACACGCTTCACAGAATGAGACTGCGACCCTAGAGAAGTATGATCTAATTTCTTCTTACAGTCCACGTGCCCAACTCGAAGTGTTCGACCAATTTCTCTAACCTCCTCCACAAGCTCCTAACTAGCCGAGCTCATCAATTCCAGCTCGGTCATAAGACTCTGTCTCGGCTACTAGCGATGCCAACGCCTCCCTTTAGGATACATGCCCCGATGCTGAAAATCTAGCCTTAGCACCTCGGCCTCTACCACATCCACGTCTACCGCGTCCACGTCCTCTAGCGCTCATGTTCACTAATGTCGATTTAATCTAATTAAAAGTCTTATGAATCAGTCTATAGTTCTAATATTTATTAAACAATGTCTTATGGAGTATAGGAAGTAAAGTTGTTTTCGTAGTACGCATCCTATAGTCTCAATCTCTATAGTTTCAGCTCCTAAGAATAAAAGTTCTAGAGTATTCTATTTTGTGAAATTTTCTTACCACAGTACTAACACAATAATCATAAAATGATAACATATACTTACTTGACTTGGTGCAAGATACCCGTGGTGCCATACTTCCTTTGGAACATACATAATTTAAAATTTTAAACAGCTTTGAAAACGTGTTTGAACCCAAACCACAGCTGAGTTTTGCAACTGGGCTCTGATACCATAAAATTAACACCCCAAACCCGGCCAAGAAGTTAGGCCCGAATCTGGCGTGTCACACAAAAAAAAACTCGTTTGAAAATTTTAGCCTCTTTGTTAAAACCCAAAACACTTAAGCAATTTATTAACTACTTGAAAACGTAATTAACTTTAAAAACCTTTTTGGTGGCAAAAACATATTTGAGATAAACAATTTACAAAAATGTGATGTTAGAAATAGAGTTGCAGAGGTATTCTGAAATCGTTTCGAAAACATAGATAAAATACAAATATTTTTGAGAGATTGATTGATGAGCCAACAATCAAGGTAGTGAATTTAAACCGTGACTTTTGAAAATATTGTTTGATAGTTCGAGAAAATAACTTCTGTGTTAAAATATTTATAAAGTTTATTATGAAATCCATTTGTTAATCGATTGTGGAAAACCTTTATTTAAGTTTTAGAAAAATTCTCGTTTTAAACAATTTAAGCAAAATAATAAGTATATCAACCATAAAGCGATAATAAAATACTCCAGAGGCCTTATTACAACTTAAACCAAAATAGCAAAATAATAAAATAAACGGAAATAGAAATTTAAAATTCAATAACACCGCTTTCAAGTATGGCCTCCACCGAGTCATCCATGGGCCCAAGTCCTCGTCATCGAGCATTACCTACAAGGGTTAAGAAAAGGGGTGAGTTACAAGAACTCGATGTGAAATCCTCTTCTGTCATCCATTGGGCCCGAACCCATATAGCAATCATCTTAGGCTTAAGCCCATTTAACATGCAAATTGGACCAAGCCCATTTACAAAATGAATATATTTATATATGTGCAATGTATGAATGTATGCAAACCCAAACCAACCTAATAATCCATCCGCTACACACCACCCGTACCAACCAACACACCTGTGGGGATCTTTTGTCAACCCACCCCGCCAACACACCAACCCTAGGCATTTAGCCATTTATATCAAATTCGAATTGTGGACAAGCCACCAGAATAACAAAATATACGTGGCCTAGCCACCAGACAAAATGTGACAGAGTCACCAGAATATGTGGCAGAGCCACCAAATTTCACTTCCCCGATCATCAATATCCCAATCCTATGCAACTTATGTAAATGCAACATACATCGTAAATCATGATATTTACAATATAACCACGATAATTAATAACTCATAGATTTATTACAATTTGGCCCATTAACACTTTACAAAATCGGCCCATTAGGGCATTATATCAAATCGGGCCATTAAGCCATATATCAGATCGACCCATTTAGCAATATATCAGATCGGCCCGTTAAGGCAATATATCAAATCGGCCCGTTAAGGCAATATAACAAATCAGCCCATTAAGGCAATATAACAATTCGGCCCATTAAGGCAATATAACAAATCGGCCTATTAAGTCAGTATAAAAAATCAGCCCATTAAGGCAATATAACAATTCGACCCGTTAAGGCAATATAACAAATCGGCCCGTTAAGGCAATATAACAAATCAGCCCGTTAAGGCAGTATAACAAATCGGCCCATTAACAATACATCAGATCGGCCCATTAGGGGCATTTTCGTAATTTGGTAATCTTACCCACTAAGGGTAATTTTGTAATCTTGCAATCCAGGGATATTTCGGTAATTTACCCTCTAAGGGTATTATGATAATTTCGCAACCCAGACTTAACTACTAATTTGGGGCATAAAAATTGAAACTGTCCATCTGTGTCATACTGACTAAACTGACCATAACATGGATTAGGAAACTCAAAATTTAGATCCGTAAATTTTCCTTGAAACTAGGCTCATATATCTTCTTACGATAATTTTCCAGAATTTTTGACTTAACCATTTAGTATAGTTTATTCCTTAAAGTTTCCCTTGTTTCACTTTGTCCAACGATTCGACCTCTCTTATCTTAATTTCAAATATCTTCTCAGTCACGGTTTTCATATGTCTGCTCCCACTTGTTTCTATTAAAAATAGGTTCAATAAGGAATCCATACATATTAATTATAACTCTTAATTTACTTTGTACAATTTTATACGATTTTACCAAGATAGAACAGGGAACCACGAAGTCCATCGAACCAGTCTCACTAAAATTAAGATATCTCGAATATAAAATTTCTTTTCCTTCTCCGTTTCTTCCATATCAAAATAGACACATGTAGCTTTAATTCGATATCTTATTCACTTTCTCCTATTTTTCATGATTTTTCAAATCACTTCACTTCTTCTTGACCAAAATCTGTTTCATTGCAAAAATATGGTTACCACTATGAACCTACGCACTTGCCCGAGTGATCACGAAGCAGGTTTCCGATTTTCTTTGGTATTACGACCAAATCACGAGAAAATTTCATGCAAACAATCAGAGAGATGTGGGAACACACGCCATTTCAAACATGTATTCGTAAGGGTGCGGGATTACACACCTTATTTTTATTTCCTAAAGAACCACTCTCCGTTGATCCTAGAACAATACCAACCAAAAGTTAGCCTCGGATTTCCAAAAGATTCATACTCAACGCATTGCTTACACTTGAATCACTTACCACTATATCCAAGAAGGATTAGAAAATAGAATATATCGAGTGATTTCGTCCCTAAAACATCATCGATTAGTCGAACTTCAATCCGATTTGCAACATAGCCAAATAGAGATATAACGAAAAATCCGAAAAAGAACCCCTTACCTTAATGATTTTTAGGATCGATTCCTTGCGATTATACGATGTCTTCGAGAGAATCAAGTTTTAGCCTTCCACTATATCACTACGAAGAAGAAAATGATCTCGAATGAAAGAAAGTAAGGTGATGGTCTCGGTCAAAATGACCATCCCAAACCAAAGTATAAATTCGGTCATTAAGAGAAAGAAAATAAAATATTGAGAAGAATACTTACCGATTGATCAAGAAATAAATGTTAATATGGATGAGAAGAAGAAATAGAGAAAAGATGAAAGTTCGGTTATGGAGGAAATTGTATGTTGATATTCGGCTATGGTGAAAAAGAATTAGGACAAAAGAGATGCTTGAAGGATTTCGTGAAAATAAAAGAAATAAGAAGAAAGATGTTTGACTAGCTTGGTTTTCAAGAAAGATGAAAGAACAAATTTTAGTCTCAATGGTTGGTGTACATTCGGCAACAAGAAGAAAGAAAAGAAGAGAATATGCACACTCAAAGTTGAAGAATCGGCAAGAAGGAAATTTGGAGAGAAGAGAAAAAGGTCACAAAAGTTGCATAAAGGAAATCTTGGCCAAAACAATACTAAAACTTTACCAAAACACCAAGCAAAATTCGGCTATCCCTCCTAACACACAAAACCGTCCACATACATGACCATAATGGTCAAAATTAGCCACCCACACTTTCCATAACATTTCCCTTCAAAATGGCCACTTGTTCCCCTTACTTTCCCCTTTTTCTTGATTTCTTCCATCATCTTCATTCTTTCCTATTCTCCTTAGCCATCTTGACAAAAATAAAAAGTCTTTCATACCATATTAAAGCCTTTGCCGACACTTACCTTATTAGTAGAAAAATTTAATCCAAAATATTTGCACTTGGTGGGATTTGAACCTCTTCCCTTAAAGTCCTTCATGTGGCATCATATCCTCTTTACCAATTGCTCATTTATGCAAGCAAATTACTCTCTTATTTCCATAAGCCTTGATGCCACTTACTATCTCTCCTTAAAGTGCTTAAACACAAAATTTTTCCTATAACTTAACTTGAACCCGGAACTTCCTAGAAACCTCATAACTCTCCAAAATCACCTTCCTAATAAGTCCAACTTGAAATAATGCCGTTCTCAAATTTCCATGAATTTTAAAACGCTTCTACGCTCAAGGTCCAATGGGCCTAATAGGACCAATTCTACTAGGCCCAATTTTGGGATGTTACAATTCTACCCCCTTAAAGAAATTTCGTCCTCAAAATTTCCAACCAACTTCTAACCGCACCGCTTAAATCATTCTACTATGCTTTCGCTGCGCACTCTGATCTTAATTACACTAATGTACTTTTAACATAATCTTGAATCCTCTTTCACACAACCAAACATCTAACCACATAAGCAAGCAGTTATCTACCACTTATACCTAAAATTTTCTACATTCAATCATCACGTCCAAACAAGACATTCCTGACTTAATGGTGACGAAAAAATTCTGAGCCTTATGCTCCGTAGACGCGCATCTCAAGCATGCTCCTGACCTCCTCCAGCATTCTCCGGATGACGCCTTCTGCAATAATCGCAAGCCAAAAAGTTTGGACGTGTCTTAACACGCTTCACAGAATGAGACTGCGACCCTAGAGAAGTATGATCTAATTTCTTCTTACAGTCCACGTGCCCAACTCGAAGTGTTCGACCAATTTCTCTAACCTCCTCCACAAGCTCCCTAACTAGCTGAGTCAGCTCATCAATTCCAGCTCGGTCATAAGACTCTGTCTCGGCTACTAGCGATGCCAACGCCTCCCTTTAGGATACATGCCCCGATGCTGAAAATCTAGCCTTAGCACCTCGGCCTCTACCACGTCCACGCTCACCGCGCGTCCACGTCCTCTAGCGCTCATGTTCACTAATGTCGATTTAATCTAATTAAAAGTCTTATGAATCAGTCTATAGTTCTAATATTTATTAAACAATGTCTTATGGAGTATAGGAAGTAAAGTTGTTTTCGTAGTACGCATCCTATCGTCTCAATCTCTATAGTTTCAGCTCCTAAGAATAAAAGTTCTAGAGTATTCTATTTTGTGAAATTTTCTTACCACAGTACTAACACAATAATCATAAAATGATAACATATACATACTTGACTTGGTGCAAGATACCCGTGGTGCCATACTTCCTTTGGAACATACATAATTTAAAATTTTAAACAGCTTTGAAAACGTGTTTGAACCCAAACCACAGCTGAGTTTTGCAACTGGGCTCTGATACAATAAAATTAACACCCCAAACCCGGCCCAGAAGTTAGGCCCGAATCTGGCGTGTCACACAAAAAAAAACTCGTTTGAAAATTTTAGCCTCTTTGTTAAAACCCAAAACACTTAAGCAATTTATTAACTACTTGAAAACGTAATTAACTTTAAAAACCTTTTTGGTGGCAAAAACATATTTGAGATAAACAATTTACAAAAATGTGATGTTAGAAATAGAGTTGCAGAGGTATTCTGAAATCGTTTCGAAAACATAGATAAAATACAAATATTTTTGAGAGATTGATTGATGAGTCAACAATCAAGGTAGTGAATTTAAACCATGACTTTTGAAAATATTGTTTGATAGTTCGAGAAAATAACTTCTGTGTTAAAATATTTATAAAGTTTATTATGAAATCCATTTGTTAATCGATTTTGGAAAACCTTTATTTAAGTTTTAGAAAAATTCTCGTTTTAAACAATTTAATCAAAATAATAAGTATATCAACCATAAAGCGATAATAAAATACTCCAGAGGCCTTATTACAACTTAAACCAAAATAGCAAAATAATAAAATAAACGGAAATAGAAATTTAAAATTCAATAACACCATTTCTGAAGTATGGCCTCCACCGAGTCATCCATGGGCCCAAGTCCTCGTCACTGAGCATTACCTACAAGGGTTAAGAAAAAGGGGGGTGAGTTACAAGAACTCAGTGTGAAATCCCCTTACCGTCATCCATTGGGCCTGAACCCATATAGCAATCATCTTAGGCTTAAGCCCATTTAACATGCAGTTGGACCGAAGCCCATTTACAAAACAGAATATATTTATATATGTGCAATGTATGAATGTATGCAAACCCAAACATACCTAATAATCCATCCGCTACACACCACCCGTACCAACCAACACACCTGTGGGGATCTTTTGTCAACCCACCCCGCCAACACACCAACCCTAGGCATTTAGCCATTTATATCAAATTCGAATTGTGGACTAGCCACCAGAATAACAAAATATACGTGGCCTAGCCACCAGACAAAATGTGACAGAGTCACCAGAATATGTGGCAGAGCCACCAAATTTCACTTCCCCGATCATCAATATCCCAATCCTATGCAACTTATGTAAATGCAACATACATCGTAAATCATGATATTTACAATATAACCACGATAATTAATAACTCATAGATTTATTACAATTTGGCCCATTAACACTTTACAAAATCGGCCCATTAGGGCATTATATCAAATCGGGCCATTAAGCCATATATCAGATCGACCCATTTAGCAATATATCAGATCGGCCCGTTAAGGCAATATATCAAATCGGCCCGTTAAGGCAATATAACAAATCAGCCCATTAAGGCAATATAACAATTCGGCCCATTAAGGCAATATAACAAATCGGCCTATTAAGTCAGTATAAAAAATCAGCCCATTAAGGCAATATAACAATTCGACCCATTAAGGCAATATATCAAATCGGCCCGTTAAGGCAATATAACAAATCAGCCCGTTAAGGCAGTATAACAAATCGGCCCATTAACAATACATCAGATCGGCCCATTAGGGGCATTTTCGTAATTTGGTAATCTTACCCACTAAGGGTAATTTTGTAATCTTGCAATCCAGGGATATTTCGGTAATTTACCCTCTAAGGGTATTATGATAATTTCGCAACCCAGACTTAACTACTAATTTGGGGCATAAAAATTGAAACTGTCCATCTGTGTCATACTGACTAAACTGACCATAACATGGATTAGGAAACTCAAAATTTAGATCCGTAAATTTTCCTTGAAACTAGGCTCATATATCTTCTTACGATAATTTTCCAGAATTTTTGACTTAACCATTTAGTACAGTTTATTCCTTAAAGTTTCCCTTGTTTCACTGTCCAACGATTCTGACCTCTCTTATCTTAATTCCAAATATCTTACTGTACGGTTTTCATATGCTGCTCCCACTTGTTTCTATTAAAAATAGGTTAAATAAGGAATCCATACATATTAATTATAACTCTTAATTTACTTTGTACAATTTTATACGATTTTTCCAAGACAGAACAGGGAACCACGAAGTCCATCAGAACCAGTCTCACTAAAATTAAGATATCTCAGAATATAAAATTTCTTTTCCTTCTCCGTTTCTTCCATATCAAAATAGACACAATAAGCTTCAATTCGATATCTTATTCACTTTCTCCTATTTTTCATGATTTTTTGAAATCACGTCACTGCTGCAGACCAAAACTGTTTCATTGCAAAAATATGGTTACCACTATGAACCTAAGCACTCCCGAGTGATCACGGAAGCTGGTTTCTGATTTTCTTTGGTATTACGACCAAATCACAGAAAATTTCATGCAAACAATCAGAGAGGTGTGAGAAAACACGCCATTTCAAACATGTATTTGGAAGGGTACGAGATTACACACCTTATTTTGATTTCCTAAAGAACCACTCCCCGTTGATCCTAGAACAATACCAACCAAAAGTTAGCCTCAGATTTCCAAAAGATTCATACTCAACGCATTGCTTACACTTGAATCACTTACCACTATATCCGAAGGATTAGCAAATAGAAAATATCGAGTGATTTTGTCCCTAAAACATCATCGATTAGTCGAACTTCAATCGGATTTGCAACATAGCCAAATAGAGATATAACGAAAAATCCGAAAATGAACCCCTTACCTTAATGATTTTTATGATCGATTCCTTGCGATTATATGATGTCTTCGAGAGAATCAAGTTTTAGCCTTCCACTATATCACTACTAAGAAGAAAATGGTCTCGAATGAAAGAAAGTAAGGTGATGGTCTCGGTCAAAATGACCATCCCAAACCAAAGTATAAATTCGGTCATTAAGAGAAAGAAAATAAAATATTGAGAAGAATACTTACCGATTGATCATGAAATAAATGTTAATATGGATAAGAAGAAGAAATAGAGAAAAGATGAAAGTTCGGTTATGGAGGAAATTGTATGTTGATATTCGGCTATGGTGAAAAAGAATTAGGACAAAAGAGATGCTTGAAGGATTTCGTGAAAATAAAAGAAATAAGAAGAAAGATGTTTGACTAGCTTGGTTTTCAAGAAAGATGAAAGAACAAATTTTGGTCTCAATGGTTGGTGTACATTCGGCAACAAGAAGAAAGAAAAGAAGAGAATATGCACACTCAAAGTTGAAGATTCGGCAAGAAGGAAATTTGGAAAGAAGAGAAAAAGGTCACAAAAGTTGCATAAAGGAAATCTTGGCCAAAACAATACTAAAACTTTACCAAAACACCAAGCAAAATTTGGCTATCCCTCCTAACACACAAAACCGTCCACATACATGACCATAATGGTCAAAATTAGCCACCCACACTTTCTATAACATTTCCCTTCAAAATGGCCACTTGTTCCCCTTACTTTCCCCTTTTTCTTGATTTCTTCCCTCATCCTCATTCTTTCCTATTCTCCTTAGCCATCTTGACAAAAATAAAAAGTCTTCCATACCATATTAAAGCCTTGGCCGACACTTACCTTATTAGTACAAAAATTTAATCCAAAATATTTGCACTTGGTGGGATTTGAACCTCTTCTCTTAAAGTCCTTCATGTGGCATCATATCCTCTTTACCAATTGCTCATTTATGCAAGCAAATTACTCTCTTATTTCCATAAGCCTTGATGCCACTTACTATCTCTCCTTAAAGTGCTTAAACACAAAATTTTTCCTATAACTTAACTTGAACCTGGAACTTCCTAGAAACCTCGTAACTCTCCAAAATCACCTTCCTAATAAGTCCAACTTGAAATAATGCCGTTCTCAAATTCCCATGAATTTTAAAACGCTTCTACGCTCAAAGTCCAATGGGCCCAATAGGTCCAATTCTACTAGGCCCAATTTTGGGATGTTACAAAGTGTTCGACCAATTTCTCTAACCTCCTCCAAAAGCTCCCTAACTACCTGAGTCAGCTCATCAATTCCAGCTCGATCATAAGACTCCGTCTCGGCTACTGGCGATGCCAACGCCTCCCTTTAGGATACATGCCCCGATGCTAAAAATCTAGCCCTAGCACCTCGGCCTCTACCACGTCCACGTCTACCGCGTCCACGTCCTCTAGCGCTCATGTTCACTAATGTCGATTTAATCTTATTAAAAGTCTTATGAATCAGTCTATAGTTCTAATATTTATTAAACAATGTCTTATGGAGTATAGGAAGTAAAGTTGTTTTCGTAGTACGCATCCTATAGTCTCAATCTCTATAGTTTCAGCTCCTAAGACTAAAAGTTCTAGAGTATTCTATTTTGTTGAATTTTCTTACCACAGTACTAACACAATTGTAACACCCCAAACCAGGTCTATGCGTTAAGACGAGATTTGGTTTGTCACACCGAACGAACATCCAAAATTTCTCTAATGATTTAAGTGATCAGAAATGCAAAACCTTAACGTAGTTTTAAAAGAATTTGAAAGAAATTGAAAAGTAATGTAGGTGTCCAAAATTGTTATAAAACACAATATTTTTTAAGAAAACTTTATAGATTTTAATATACGCCCATATTAAGAGTCTTAAAATAAAATTAAATCCATCCACACATAAAAATCCATAAAAATATAATTAGAGGCCTTATTACAGTATACCCAAAATAAAATAAGTAACTTAAATAGAGTTCATAGTTTATAAAACCCAAGCTCGTACTATGGCCTCCACCATGTCATTCCTGGCCAAGTCCACATCAATTTCCATTACCGAGATGGATAATAAAGCGGGGTGAGTTACAAAGAACTCGATGTGTAACTCACTTACCATCATTGTTGGGCCAGACCATCAAGGCATTAATTTGGGCTTGAGCCCAATTTCAGATTTAAACAATATAGCATGAGATAAAATAATTATAATGCAGGTAAAAAAAATGAATTTCCCAACCAAGCCTAATTTCCATCCTCTACACACCCCCGTACCAACCAGCACACCTGTGGGGATCAAGTCAACCCACCCCGCCAAACACACCAATCGTAGGCATTAAGCCTTTTTGATAATATTGTAGTGCACTCACCAACTAGATTGTGACATAGTCACCGAACTAGAGGCATTAAGCCAAAATTTGTGGCAGAGCCACCGAACTAGATTCATGGCCACAGGCCTTACTTCTCTTCATCATGTATCCCATCCCATGCAATTATGTATGAATAACAAACTTTAATCATAAATTATTTATCAAGTAATCCATAATACAAATGAGTTTTTAATTAAACTTTTCATTTGGGTCCATTAAACAAAATAGTATTTAGCCCATTTAGCAATCTAGCGAAACTTAGGCCCAAATGTCAAACTAGAAGGTTTTTGGCCCATTTAGCGATCTAGCGCCTTTTGACCCAATTTATCGATCTAGCGCTTTTTAAGCCCAATTTAACAATCTAGCAATTTTTCGCCTAATTTAACAATCTAGCGATTTTTCGCCCAATTTAACAATCTAGCGCTTTTCCAACTTTAACCGCTTTCATGCATTTACACGTATGTTAATTATCACATAATTTCGATTTTGCCATTTTTACGATTTATCAAAATACTTACTGCTTAGTATCTAACCCGAAAGATAAGTGTGAAGTTACACACCTGGTTATGGTGAGAACTAAACTTTCCCGCTCGTCAACACCCTCGGATTTTTGAACTACTTCCACTTGCGGCTTCTCCCGATTGATGGTTCGTTAACGAATCAAATCCACGAACAAATAATGGTTCGGAGTACGAACTACTTCAAACAATTGATTCTCCTTGGATGAACGTCCACAACCCGGTGGGAAATCCCGGATTGCCGATCTGATCCTTTGTTTATACTTAGGGGATTAATGGTACCACCCTTCTTCCGAACACTATGTACGGCCCGTTTCTTCCCTATCTTGTTTGTCTTCAAAGACAAAGATCGTTAGCACGTCCTAATCATATATATATAAATATCTATTATGACTAAAGGCTTTGAGAACAAGATTTCCTTACCACAAATATTCTTGTTCCACAAGGGTAATCGATCCAAGCGTACTATGTCACACACGACCTCTTGATTTCCAATCTTCCGTTATCGCACTAAAGTATAACAAAAATAAACGTTAATAGAATGAACGTTTATTTTGATCTAAGAAAGCCTTCAAACCACCATCCATATTCGGCCAATACTATAAACTAATCGAAGACAAAAAGAACCCTTACCTATGTTCCACGGTCGAAAAGAAAGGATTGAGAATGATGTTTGATGAAGGATTCGGCTATGTATAACCAAAGAAAAGAGATAATGTTTCGCTATGGGCACACTAGCATTCGGCCATGAGAGAGTTTAATGGAGAAAATTTGAGTGAAAAGAAATAAAAATAAGAGAAAAGATGGTGATGATGTTGTTTCGGTTTTCAAAGAGAAGAGAAGAAAAAGATGTGTTTAGGAGCTAGGTACATTCGGCAATGGTAAAAAGAAAAGAAAAAGAATGGCTTTTTGGTATAGGTGATTTCGGCACTAAAAGAAAAGACATACAAAGAATACCAAAGTAATAGACAAAAGTGACCAAATGGTTAAAAAAAATTAAGGCTTACCAATGCTCAAATTCGGCTAAAGGAGAAGGGTTGAGAAAAGGTTGCAAAACTTGCACAAAACTAAGAATGACCAAAAACAACTCCTAAACCTTACCAAGCTACAAGCATATTCGGCCAACCTCCCCCTCTAGCCTCATTGCCGTCCAAATTCATTGGTCAAATGACCATGAATTTGTTTCCAAAACTTTTCCTTGATATATGCCTTATGTCCCCATATCTTTCCAAACTTTCTTGATTCTATACCATAAGTTAACACTTTCCTTAATCCTTTGATATACTAACCAAAAATAACAAGGTCAACACTTACCATATATGTACTTGGCGACACTTGCTATTCATGTGCAGAAAAATTAAAGATAAAATTCATCTAGATGCTAAACAAGGGATTCGAACCTTCTCCTCATGCACTAACTCATGCGCCAACACCACTTTGCCATATACTCATCTTATGCTACTATTTATCACTTAATTCAACTTAAGTGTCAATGCCACTTGCTTCACTTCAATAAATTCTCAAACTAAAAATATTTCATACCCGAATAATTCTATACTCTTCTTCCGAACTATAGTAGGCACAAAAAGAAATAAGAAAATTTTTCCTACATAATCTAAACACCAAAACATGCAATAATCGATACTCAAATTTTAGGGTGTTACAACTCTACCCTCCTAAAAAAAAATTTCATCCTCGAAATTTACCTGGTTGAAAAAGGTGAGGGTATTGTTGTCGAATTGCATCCTCAGGCTCCCACGTAGCTTCCTCCACTCCGTGGTTACGCCATAAAATCTTGACCAACGGCACGGGTTTTCTTTCTTAGCACCTTAACATCTCGGTCTAAGATTTCCACTTTGGTTCCTCCTCAAAAGACAAGTCGACTTCAACTCCACTTCTTCTACCGTAGGTATGTGCGAAGGATCCGATCTATAGCGCCTCAAAGATGGAAACATGAAAAACATTATGAATTTGGCTCAACTCCGAGGTAATTCGATCGATAGGCCACTGGACCAACACGCTTCACCACACGATATGGTCCAATGTATCTAGGACTCAATTTGCCCTTCTTCCCAAACCTAAAAATCTTCTTCCAAGGTGAGACCTTCAAGAACACTTGATCCCCCACAGCATACTTGATACTTCTACGCTTCAGATCTACATACGGCTTTTGTCTATCTGAAGCTTCCTTTAACCGTGCTCGAATAGCTTTTACTTTTTCTTCCGTTTCAGAGATCAGCTCTGGACCTAACATCTGTCGTTCGCCCAATTCAGTCCAACAACTAGGAGAACGACACCTACGACCATATAATGCCTCGTAGGGTGCCATCTGAATGCTAGACTGATAGCTATTGTTGTAAGCAAATTCTGCCAAGGGTAGAAAATCCTCCCAACTACCTTTGAAGTCGATTATACAACCCCTTAACATGTCTTCTAGAATCTGAATTACTCTTTCTGATTGACCATCTGACTGAGGATGAAAAGCCGTACTGAAGTTTAGCTTTGTTCCCAAAGCTTCATGCAATGCTTTCCAAAACCGTGACGTAAACCTAGGATCCCTATCTGGATATAATAGACGCGGTACCCCATGCAACCTCACGATTTCGGATACGTACAGCTTAGCCAACTTCGTAACGAGTAATCCGTATGAATCGTAGAAAATGAGCGATCTTCGTCAAACGATCAATAATTACCCAAACGAGTTTTTCTTAGTAGGTGTTAAAGGTAACCCACTAATAAAATCCATTGTTATCCGCTCCCATTTCCAAAGAGGAATATTTACGGTTGTAATAATCCCGACGGCAATTGATGTTCCGCCTTCACTTGGCGACAAGTTAAACATTTTCCCACAAATTCGTAAAATCTCACGCTTCAACCACAGCCACCAATATTGTTCACGAAGATCCCGATACATCTTATTTCCTCCGGGTGTATAGCATAAGGGCTACTATGCGCCTCTCGAAGAATCATTTGTCTCGAGATCTCGAGTCCTTAGGCATCTGAGACTTTTCCACGAAAGCACAACGCACCTTCCGTGTTTATACCAAAATCCTCTATTCCTCCATTTTCAACTTGTTGAAGTAAAAGTCCCAACTTTCCATCTAATATTTGCTTTTTCTTAATTTGCTCCAACCACAGAGGCTTCACCTAAAGTTCCGCTATCAGACTACCATCCTCGTACAAACTTAAATGGGCAAACATTGCTCTCAAATCAGATACCACCTTACGACTTAACGCGTCTGCTACCACATTAGCTTTTCCAGGATGATACTCGATTGAGAAATCATAGTCCTTTAACAGCTCCACCCATCTTCGTTGTCTCAAGTTTAATTCCTTCTGAGTAATAAGATACTTAAGACTCTTGTGATCCGTATAGATGATAGACTTTTCACCGTAGAGGTAATGCCTCCAAATCTTTAGAGCAAACACTACTGCAGCTAACTCCAAGTCATGAGTAGGGTAGTTTACTTCGTGCGGTCTCAACTGACGGGAAGCTTAAGCTACCACTTTCCCATTTTGCATCAATACGCAACCTAATCCCGTATGCGACGCATCACAATAAACTGTAAACTCCTTTCCACCTCGGGTTGAATCCATACCGGCGCTTAGTCAAATCTTCTTCAATTCATCGAAACTTTCTTGCTGTTTTTCACCCATATAAACGGTACTCCCTTTCGCAAAAAGCTTAGTTAGGTGCAAAGAATCAACGAAAACCCCTCAACAAAGCGTCTATAGTAACCACCAAACCCAAGAAACTCCGAATCTCGACTCATCGACTTTGGTGGTTTCCAATCCAATACAACCTCAATCTTCCGAGGATCCACCCTTATTCCTTCTACGACACCACATGACCCAAGAAAGTCACTTCCCTTAACTGAAATTCACATTTCACCGAATTTGGCATACAGCTGATTATCTTGAAGTAATCGCAATACAATTCGCAAATGCGAATCATGCTCTTCTTCATTCCTTGAATATACCGAATGTCATCTATGAATACCACCACAAACCGGTCTAAATATGGTTGAAAGACCCGGTTCATCATATCCATAAATGCACTGGTGCATTGGTCAACCCAAACGGCATCACCAAAAACTCATAATGTCTATAACGAGTTCGGAAAGCCGTCTTGTGAATATCCGCTTCTTTCACCTTAAGCTGATGATAACCCGATCTCAAATTAATTTTGGAGAAAATGAAGCTCCTTCAATTGATCAAACAGTCGTCAATTCTTGGCGGAGGGTACCTATTCTTGATCATCAATTTATTTAATTGCCTGTAGTCAATACACATACGCATCGACCCATCTTTCTTCTTAACAAACAAAATCGGTGCTCCCCACGGAGACACACTCGGTCGAATAAAGCCTCGATCTAACAATTCTTGAATTTGAGCTTTAAGCTCCGCCAACTCCTTCGATGCCATTCTATAAGGAGCAATGGACACCGGAGCTGCTCCGCAAAAGCTAAATACCAAAATCCACTTCCCGATCCGAGGTACACCGGGAAGTTCTTCCGTAAATACATCCGAAATTCCTTCATCGCCCTCACATCTTCCATCGACAACTCTTTGGCATCTAAAGCACTAATAAATGCTAAAAATGCTCCATACCCTTTTCGCACCAACTTTTCTACCTTAAGTGCAGATACCACATTTGCCAAGTAATTCCTTCGCTCGCCTATCATAATTATTTCTTTATCCTCCACCGTCCTTATTGACATCCGCTTTTCAAAGACAATCCAATTTCGCCCGGTGCTTAACCAACCAATCCATGCCCAAAATGATATCGAACTTGCTAAAAGGCAATTCCATCAAATTTGCCACAAATATTTCTCCTTGAATTTCTAAGGGCACATCTCTAAACAATTTATTTACCAATACCGATTGTCCTAAAGGACTAATTACCTTCATCTCATTATCGAAATTTGAGTCTAATTTCAAGTTTCCGGATATGGTGCTAGCAACATACGAATGGGTAGAACCAATATCTATCAAAGCAATAACAGTACATCGAAAATGAAGAACGCATCGCTTATCACATCAGTGCATTACCATCCTCACACGCGCCTAACGCATATACCAATCTCTGGCCGTCTTGCATCTGCGTTGCCTCTAGGACCATTTCCTCGACCAGCGCACCTTGACCACGTCCACCCCATTACCACCATGACCTGGTCCACGACCTCTCGGTGGTTCTTTGAATTCCTCTTGCGGTGGTGCATCGGTATTTCAAGCTTCCCGAGTTGTATCCATTTGACGAGGGCAATTCCTATATTGATGATCCATCGACCGCATTTATAGCAAGCACCCGTTTTCTTCCAAAGACTCTCCAATGCCTTTTCCCACAATTAGCACAATCTCGACTGATTCACAGCTACGGTGTTCTTCCTTGAGCTGGTTCCTCGCTTCGAGGCCTCTTCAGTAAACCTTTTTGAAGAACACGAATACTTCATATCTCTTTTGCCTCTAGCTCGTTCCCCGATTCTCGACGTTCCGAGTTCTTAACCTCTTCGCTATCTTGGCCTTTTCCACAAGCGTGGCAAAAGTTCTAACTTGTTGTGGGGCTATCAAAACTCGTAATTCATCGTTCAAGCCATCCTCAAAGCGTACACAACGCTCATGATCTGCTGCCACTATTGTTCGAGCATAGCGACTCAAGCGCAAAAACTCGACTTCATATGTCGCCACTGTCTTATTCCTTGGACCAGATTCGAAATTCCTTCCTTCCGCATCAACATAACTCGTTCCTACATATTTCCCTTGGAAGGAAACTTTAAAGAATTCCCAATTAACTAATGCGACTTCAAAGTGCCTTCTCGTCTGAAAAGCCACCATTGGTATGCTTCGTCCCTTAACAAGGACACCGCTCCTTAATTTTTGTTCCACGATTGCACTCATGATCGTCCATAATTCGCTCCATCGCCTCAAGCCAATATTCAGCAACATTTGGAGCTACACCGAGACACCTCAAAAACCTCAAAGACCACTTGATTTCAATCGTTCGATATCGACCCACGAGTGTTGGCCCGATTCTAGCTCCAAATGACCCTTTCAAGAACTTCGCAGCATTGCTCGCGTCACCACATTATCTTCTTCCATATTATTATGTGATCCCGTCTCACTTTCGAGTGACGCAGTGCATCCATTTCCGTATATGATCCGGTGCTTCGGTTGCGCCTCTAACACCTCGCCCTCTACCACGGCCACGCCTACCGCTGGCCCACGACCACGTCCTCTAGAGCTCATAATGACCGATTTAATCTGATTAAGAGTTTTATGAATCAAAATACTATTTCGATTGTTTATTAACGATGTTTTATGATATGAAAGAGATAGAGTTGTTTTCGCAACCATATCCTATTGTCTCAATCTCTACGGTTTTCAACACCTAAAACTAGAAGTTCTAGAGTGTTTCTTATGATCATATCACAATGATAATAAACAATCAATATACAGATACTTACTTGACTTGGCGCGGGATGCTCATGGTGCTATACTACCTTTAAATCAAAAAGTCTAGAAATTTTGAGTTGTTTCTCAAACAAATATCTTTATTGAACCCAAACCACAGCCGAGTTTTGAAACTAGCTCTGATACCATTAAATGTAACACCCCAAACCAGTCTATGCGTTAAGATTTAGATTTGGTTTGTCACACCGAACAAACATCCAAAATTTCTCTAATGATTTAAGTGATCAGAAATGCAAAACCTTAACGTAGTTTTAAAAGAATTTGAAAGAAATTGAAAAGTAATGTAGGTGTCCAAAATTGTTATAAAACATAATATTTTTTAAGAAAACTTTATAGATTTTAATATACGCCCATATTAAGAGTCTTAAAATAAAATTAAATCCATCCACACATAAAAATCCATAAAAATATAATTAGAGGCCTTATTACAATATACCCAAAATAAAATAAGTAACTTAAATAGAGTTCATAGTTTATAAAACCCAAGCTCGTAGTATGGCCTCCACCATGTCATTCCCTACCCAAGTCCACATCAATTTCCATTACCCGAGATGGATAATAAAATGGGGTGAGTTACAAAGAACTCAAGATGTGTAACTCACTTACCATCATTGTTGGGCCAGACCATCAAGGCATTAATTTGGGCTTGAGCCCAATTTCAGATTTAAACAATATAGCATGAGATAAAATAATTATAATGCATGTAAAAAAAATGAATTTCCCAACCAAGCCTAATATCCATCCGCTACACACCCCCGCACTCAACCAAAGACACCCGTGGGGATCAAGTCAACCCACCCCGCCAAACACACCAATCGTAGGCATTAAGCCTTTTTGATAATATTGTAGTGCACTAACCGAACTAGATTGTGACATAGTCACCGAACTAGAGGCATTAAGCCAAAATTTGTGGCAGAGCCACCGAACTAGATTCAGGCCACAGGCCTTACTTCTCTTCATCATGTATCCCATCCCATGCAATTATGTATGAATAACAAACTTTAATCATAAATTATTTATCAAGTAATCCATAATACAAATGAGTTTTTAATTAAACTTTTCATTTGGGTCCATTAAACAAAATAGTATTTAGCCCATTTAGCAATCTAGCGAAACTTAGGCCCAAATGTCAAACTAGAAGGTTTTTGGCCCATTTAGCGATCTAGCGCCTTTTGACCCAATTTATCGATCTAGCGCTTTTTCGCCCAATTTAACAATCTAGCAATTTTTCGCCCAATTTAACAATCTAGCGCTTTTTCGCCCAATTTAACAATCTAGCGCTTTTCCAACTTTAACCGCTTTTCATGCATTTACACGTATGTTAATTATCACATAATTTCGATTCGCCATTTTTACGATTTATCAAAATACTTCATCGCTTAATATCTAACCCGAAAGATAAGTGTGAAGTTACACACCGGTTATGGTGAGAACTAAACTTTCCCTCTAAAACAACACCCTCGGATTTTTGAACTGCTTCCACTTGCGGTTTCTCCCCGATTGATGGTTCGTTAACCGAATCAAACCCACGAACAAATAATGGTTCGGGAGTACGAACTACTTCAAACAATTGATTCTCCTTGGATGAACGTCCACAACCCGGTGGGAAATCCTGATTCTTGTCGATACCTTTTTGTTTATACTTAGGGGATTAATGGTACCACCCTTCTTCCGAACACTATGTACGGCCCGCTTCTTCCCTATCTTGTTTGTCTTCAAAGACAAAGATCGTTAGCACGTCCTAATCATATATATATAAATATCGATTATGACTAAAGGCTTTGAGAACAAGATTTCCTTACCACAAATATTCTTGTTCCACAAGGGTAATCGATCCAAGCGTACTATGTCACACACGACCTCTTGATTTCCAATCTTCCGTTATCGCAATAAAGTATAACAAAAATAAACGTTAATAGAATGAACGTTTATTTTGATCTAAGAAAGCCTTCAAACCACCATCCATATTCGGCCAATACTATAAACTAATCGAAGACAAAAAGAACCCTTACCTATTTTCCACGGTCGAAAAGAAAGGATTGAGAATGATGTTTGATGAAGGATTCGGCTATGTATAACCAAAGTAAAAGAGATAATGTTTCGGCTATGGGCACACTAGCATTCGGCCATGAGAGAGTTTAATGGAGAAAATTTGAGTGAAAAGAAATAAAAATAAGAGAAAAGATGGTGATGATGTTGTTTCAGTTTTCAAAGAGAAGAGAAGAAAAAGATGTGTTTAGGAGCTAGGTACATTCGGCAATGGTAAAAAGAAAAGAAAAAGAATGGCTTTTTGGTATAGGTGATTTCGGCACTAAAAGAAAAGACATACAAAGAATACCAAAGTAATAGACAAAAGTGACCAAATGGTTAAAAAAATTTAAGGCTTACCAATGCTCAAATTCGGCTAAAGGAGAAGGGTTGAGAAAAGGTTGCAAAACTTGCACAAAACTAAGAATGACCAAAAACAACTCCTAAACCTTACCAAGCTACAAGCATATTCGGCCAACCTCCCCCCTAGCCTCATTGCCATCCAAATTCATTGGTCAAATGACCATGAATTTGTTTCCAAAACTTTTCCTTGATATATGCCTTATGTCCCCATATCTTTCCAAACTTTCTTGATTCTATACCATAAGTTAACACTTTCCTTAATCCTTTGATATACTAACCAAAAATAACAAGGTCAACACTTACCATATATGTACTTGGCCGACACTTGCTATTCATGTGCAGAAAAATTAAAGATAAAATTCATCTAGATGCTAAACAAGGGATTCGAACCTTCTCCCTCATGCACTAACTCATGCGCCAACACCACTTTGCCATATACTCATCTTATGCTACTATTTATCACTTAATTCAACTTAAGTGTCAATGCCACTTGCTTCACTTCAATAAATTCTCAAACTAAAAATATTTCATACCCGAATAATTCTATACTCTTCTTCCGAACTATAGTAGGCACAAAAAGAAATAAGAAAATTTTTCCTACATAATCTAAACACCAAAACATGCAATAATCGATACTCAAATTTTAGGGTGTTACAACAATAATCATAAAATGATAACATATACTTACTTGACTTGGTGCCGGATACCCGTGGTGCCATAGTTCCTTTGGAACATACATAATTTAAAATTTTAAACAGCTTTGAAAACGTGTTTGAACCCAAAGCACAGCCGAGTTTTGCAACCGGGCTCTAATACCATAAAATGTAATGCCCCAAACCCGGTCTAGAAGTTAGGCCCAAATTCGGCGTGTCACATGGAAAAACTTGTTTGAGAATTACAGCCTCTTTGTTAAAACCCAAAACACTTAAGCAATTGTTAACTACTTGAAAACGTAATTATCTTTAAAAACCTTTTTGGTGGCGAAAGCATATTTGAAATAAACAATTTACAAAAATGTGATGTTTAGAAATAGAGCTGCAGAAGTATTTTGAAATCATTGTGGAAACGTAGATAAAATTCAAGTATTTTTGAGAGATCGTTTGATGAGTCGAAAATCGAGGTAGTGAGCTTTAAAATCATGGCTTTTGAAAATATTGTTGAGAATTCGAGAGAAAATTTCCGAGTTAAAATATTTGTAAAAGTTTGTTATAAAATCCATTTATTAATCAATTTTGGAAAACCTTTATTTAAGTTTTTAGAAAATTCTCATTTTGAACAATTTAAGCAAAATAGTAAGTATAACAACCAAAAAGCAAATAATAAAACACTCCAGAGGCCTTATTACAACTTAAACCAAATGTAACAACCCAAACCCGGCCCAAACATTACGACCGAATTTGATTTGTTACGGAGAAAAACTTTTTGAACACCATTTTACAACCAATTTAAGTTTTGTTGAAAACTCCTCGTTTTAGGTTATCTTGCCGAAACTATACTTAGATTTAATTTGGAAACTTAATTGAGTCCGGTTATTATACAAATTTCGAATGTGCCCGATGGCACGATAAAACATTTTCGTGTTATTTTAAGAAAACATGTGATTTTAATGCAGTTTTAATAATATAGTTTAAACAAAGTATCCAACATATCAGAAACAACAAAAGTAAAGTTTATGGAGGCCTTATTACAACCAAAATAAAAATAACCCAATAATAAAAATAAAATAGCTAAGTTTAAAGTTCAATATATTTAAGTCCACTGCATGGCCACCTCGAGTCCAACCGGCTCCTCAACCGCCACCTACGAGTCACCTGAAAAATGTTAAAGGAGAAGGTGAGTCACCAAGACTCAGTATGTAACCCTTCCCCCGTTTTAAAAAAAACATTTCCATACACAACATATAACAGTTTATATGCAGAATATTATGTGCCCCAACCTAGCCAACCAAACGCCTTTGTCTACCCCATGTGGTACCAAACCACTTTGTGACCGTAGTCACAATGTGTTACCAAAACACTGGTGGTGCCAAACCACTGGTGACATATAGTCACGATGTGTTACTAAAACACCGTGTCCGTGGACACAAATCGGGTGATGGGGCCAACCCATCGTGTGATACCAAATCACCGCGCATTTATCCCATATCTCAAGTGGGGCCAACCCACGGTGGTGTTAACCATAGGGACGAGTCGCTATGAGGTACCAAACCTCTGGAGGTACCAAACCTCTGGTGACATATAGTCACGAGTGTGTTACCAAAACACTGTGCTGCTCAAAGACGAAATATCACTTTGCCCCTCCACTCATTTAACCCACAGTAGATAAACAATTTATCAATGGATCTCATGCATTTATCACATGTATCAATAAGCCATGCTTCCCAAAAGCATTAAAATAATCTCCTATTAATGAGAGACTTACCGATCCTCACTTGTACCGTTAAGGTACCAATCCGCATCTACATCAAGCAGATTTACATACAAAATATATTTAACACAAACATTAACTGCTATAAGTGTGTATGTACACACCTGATGTCGATGAGAAGTCTAAATCCTGAAAAGGGAAGTCGGCCACCCTAGATCTCACTGTACCTATATTCGGCCAACTATGGGATTAGTACTATGGCCTATTCGGCCAAACCCAAAATTTAAGAGGGTTCTCCTATGAATCCCAAAACCTTACCCGCGTGTTTTGAGTACTAGCCTTTTGTTTCACCACCCTAAAATCGGCACTCAACCAAGTTAGTAGCCTTCGGCTTAAATGAATATCATGAATAAAGAAAGTCGATCTTACCACCTTACCCCAAAACCGATTGCTTTAGGTTTGAAGGATTCAACCTACTGCATGGAGATCCCGAAGCTCTAGGTGAAATCGGCTTCAAAAGAAAGTTTAGCTAACCATTAGAATATATCGGATATCGGCTTTTCTCCAATCTATAAGTCGACAGAGAAAAGAAAATATGGAAAGAAGGTTTCGGCCATCACTTACCCTTTACAACTGATTGGAGAGGAAATCTTGAGAAGAACCTATGCCCACTTGATATTCGGCCAAAGTAGATCTTTTTGGAAGAAAAGAGATTTCGGCACACCAATGGAGTATGTTCGGCTAGAGAGAATGAAAGAAAGAAATAGTGGAAAAGGGAGATAGGGGTTTCGACAAAGAAAGGAGTAGAGGGGTTTTTGGTGTTAAGCAAAAAGAATAAAAAGAGGAAGATGACAATGGTGGTTTCGGTTTTGAGAGAATGAGAAAGAAGTGAAAAAAATAGAAGATGAGAGAGAGGGAAATTCGGCTATTTGCAAAGGGAAAAAGAAAAAGAATCAAATGATGAATAGGTGCCTTAAGAGAATTCGGCACTCTCCCCCCCTATACTCAGTCTCTTAGCCGTCCACTCCTCTTCAACAAGGAGTTCCAAATTCGGCAAACACCTAGTTTTTCTCTAGGCCACCCATTCGAAAATATTTGAATACTTTTGAATACTCAATAATAGTCTCATAATAATCCATCAATTATCCATGAATATCCTCTTATTATCACTATAATTAAACAAATAAAACTCTCATATTATCCTTTAATAATAATATTTAATAAAAGAGTTTGAAGGGAGAAAAATTCTCCCACTTGTGCCGTCCAAACATAGTGCAAAAAGAAAGGGAATTTTGTGACTCGAACCCAGGATCCCCCTTGCTTGATGTGGCGTCACATGTTAGCTCTTAAGTGGCCTCACTTTGCCACTTATTCTAGGCTCATCTTATGTCCAAATTATCCCCATTTATTCTTATAACCCCCACTTGTTAAGGCTCCCTACCTCAAAGCTTGAAAATAATATTTTTCCCACTACTCGAGCTTACTAAAAATCCATAATTAAGCCTTAACATTCCATAAATAATATCACAGCAGTTCATAATAAGAAAAATAATTAAATTCCAAATAACCCCATTTTTGGGATGTTACACCAAAATAGCAAAATAATAAAATAAACGGGAATAGAAATTTAAAATTTCATTAACACCATTTCTGAAGTATGGCTTCCACCGAGTCATCCATGGGCCCAAGTCCTCACAACGGAGCATTACCTACAGAGATTAAAAAGGAGGGGTGAGTTACAAGAACTCAGTGTGAAATCCCCTTACCGTCATCCACTGGGCCTGAACCCATATAGCAATCATCTTGGGCCTAAGCCCTTTTGCATAACAATCTTAAAATGAAGCAAATGTATGAATGTATGCAACCCAACCCAACCTAGATATCCATCCGGTACACACCACCCGTACCATCCATCACACCTGTGGGGATCTTTTGTCAACCCACCCCGCCAACACACCAATCATAGGCATTTAGCCATTTATATCAAATTTGAATTATGGACAAGCCACCAGAATAACAGAATATACGTGGCTTAGCCACCAGACAAAATGTGACAGAGTCACCAGATTATGTGGTAGAGCCACCAAATTTCACTTCCCCGATCATCAATATCCCAATCCCATGCAACTTATGTAAATGCAACATACATAGTAAATCATGATATTTACAATATAACCACGATAATTAAAAACTCAGAGATTTATTACAAACAATTTGGCCCATTAACACTTTGCAAAATCAGCCCATTAGGGCATTATATCAAATTGGCTCATTAAGCCATATGTCAAATTGGCCCATTAAACAATATATCGATCGCCCACAAAACAATATATATCAAATCGGCCCATTAACAATACATCGATCGGCCCATTAGGGGCATTTTCGTAATTCGGCTCATAAGGGCATTTCGGTAAATCGGTCCATAAGGACATTTCGGTAATTCGGTAATCTTACCCACTAAGGGTAATTTGGTAATCTCGCAACCCAGGGGTTTTTCGGTAATTTACCCTCTAAGGGTATTATGGTAATTTCGTAACCTGCACTTAACTACTAATTTGGGGCATAAAAATTGAAATCGTCCATCTATGTCATACTCGACTAAACCGACCATAACTCGGATTAGGAAACTCGAAATTTAGATCCGTAAATTTTCCTTGAAACTAGACACATATATCTTCTTACGATAATTTTCCAGAATTTTGGACTTAACCATTTAATACAGTTTATTCCTTAAAGTTTCCCTTGTTTCACTGTCCAACTATTCTGACCTCTCTTATTATAATTTCAAATATCTTCTCAGACGGTTTTCATATGTCGCTTCCACTTGTTTCTATTAAAAATAGGTTCAATAAGGAATCCATACATATTAATTATAACTCTTAATTTACTTTGTAAAATTTTATACGATTTTTCCAAGACAGAACAGGAACCACGAAGTCCATCAGAACCAGTCTCACTAAAATTAAGATATATCGAATATAAAATTCCTTTTCCTTCTCCGCTTTCTTCCATATCAACATAGACACAGTAATCTCTAATTCGATATCTTATTCACTTTCTAATTCCCTTTCTCCTTTTTTTTCATGATTTTTCAAAATCACGTCACCTATTGATCAAAACTGTTTCATTGCAAAAATATGGTTACCACTATGAACCTCGCACGCCCGAGTGATCACGAGAAGCTTGTTTACGGTTTTCTTTGGTATTACGACCAAATCAAAGAACATTTCATGCAAACAATTAGAGAGATGTGAGAACACACACCATTTCAAACATGTATTCGGAAGGGTACGGGATTACACACCTTATTTTGATTTCCTAAAGAACCACTCTCCGTTGATCCTAGAACAATACCAACCAAAAGTTAGCCTCGGATTTCCAAAAGATTCATACTCAACGCATTGCTTACTCTTGAACCACTTACCACTATATCCGAAGAATTTGCAAATAGAATATATCGAGTGATTTCGTCCCTAAAACATAATCGATTAGTCGAAACTTCAATCTGATTTGCAACATAGCCAAATAGAGATATAACGAAAAATCCAAAAATGAACCCCTTACCTTAATGATGATAGATCCGACTTCAATTGTTTGACTCAAGACTAGAGAGGGATCAACAAGAATGTCCTTTACGACTACACACTAGAACACTTCAAAAGGAAAGATGATCACGCTTAGAGAGAATAGAAGAAATGATGTTTTCGGTTAAGAAAACCATCCCAAGACAAGGGCAAAAAATTCGACATGGAGAAAAGAAAAATACAATGATAGAATAGAGTCTCTTACCGATCTGGTTAAGAAGAGTTTTTTCCCACACGATGGTGAATGAAATGATGAAGGAATAGGATGATAATGGGTTCGGCTATCAAAGGGAAAAGAAGCAAAGATGCCTTGAGGGTTTCGGTCAAAACAAGAGAAAAAGATGCTCTCCTTTTGGCTTTAGAGTTTCGGCAAAGAGGGAAAAATTGGAGAAAGCAAAAGACACCAAAATGCTGAGGAGAAAACAACCTCTTTAAGCACCAAAAATTTGCAAATTCTTATAGAAAATTCGGCTATCACAAACCCCCCCAAAACCATTATCATCTTTTCCAAAAGATGAACACTAACCAATTAAAATCTTTCCAAAACACCTTCCACACTATATGCCAACATGTTCCTTTATCCTTCATTTTCTTTCATTTCTTTCCCCTCTTTTTCCCTTATCTTCCTCCTTACCATATTCCTTAGCCTCCCATCAAAAATTAAAAAGTCTTCCATTCCATATTAAAGCCTTGGCCGACACTTACCTTATTAGTACAAAAATTTAATCCAAAATATTTGCACTTGGTGGGATTTGAACCTCTTCCCTTAAAGTCCTTCATGTGGCATCATATCCTCTTTACCAATTGCTCATTTATGCAAGCAAATTACTCTCTTATTTCCATAAGTCTTGATGCCACTTACTATCTCTCCTTAAAGTGCTTAAACATAAATTTTTTCCTATAACTTAACTTGAACCCAAAACTTCCTAGAAACCTCGTAACTCTCCAAAATCACCTTCCTAATAAGTCCAACTTGAAATAATGTCGTTCTATAATTCCCATGAATTTTAGAACGCTTCTACGCTCAAGGTCCAATGGGCCCAATAGGTCCAATTCTACTAGGCCTAATTTTGGGATGTTACATTAGGATTTTCGTTATTTATTTCTTTTCAATTTTTTTTGTGCATTGGTTTTGTAATATCCCAGATCAGGGGTTATGCATTTGGAGCATAATTCATGAATTAATAGGCTCAGTGTATGGGTGAGTGTGTTTAAGGGGTTTGGAGAACCTTAGGAGATGGGGAGAATGCATTGGAAAATAATTGGATTTTAAGTTAAAAAGAGGAGCTAGGCTGAAGAGGCCTTAAGAAAAGTTTTGGGGAGTTTAGAACACAAGGAATTCATGTGGTAAAGTGGCTTGGGACGCTACCCTAGGGGGCATGGAAGGTTGCGTCACATGGAGTGCCAAGGGGAGGGTTCGGTTCGAGTAGAAATTGCACTTGGGAGCTTTTCTTTTTGCGTCAAAAGGGGAACTAGGCTAAGGAGGGCTTAAGGAAATTTGCATGGGATTTATGGCATAAGAAAGGCCTTGGTAAAGTGGCTGCAAGGCGCCACTTAGGGCCCTGGTGATGACGCCATGGCAAGGGCCTTGGTTCGAGTAGCGTGGAAAGAAAATGGGTGTTTTTATTTTGCTTTTGGCGTTAAGACAAGGGGGAGCTTCAAGGGGATGAGGTTCGAATCACGTTGACAGCATAGGAGTGTTTTATTTTTGTATTTTGCGTCAAGAAGGGAAGTTGGGCTAAAGAGGCTTTAAGTAAATATGTAAGGGGAATTTGACATGAAAGTGAGCTTGGTAAAGTGGCTGCAAGGCGCCACTTAAGGCCCTGAAATGACGCCACCAAAGATGTGAAGGGCTTGTGTTCGAGCAACGTGGAAAGCAGGGGGGACTTTTATTATTGCGTCAAGGAGGAGAGCTAGTGGATCATGCATGGACTCTCAAATGGATGAGGATAAAGCTTTGTTTTATTTCTTTTTAATTTCATTTGGAAGAGTTGGATATATATACATGGTTTTATTTTATTTTAAATGGGAAGATAAGGCTTGATTTTTCCTTTTTAAGATTCGGCTATAGGGTGGAGATAAATATTGATTTATTTTATTTAGTTTAAATGGATGATAAGGAGATTAAATAGGAAATTAAGAGTGGTAAGATTGGTGAGGAGGTAGTGGCCGGCCAAGGGGTTCTTTAGGGAGCTAGTGAGTCTTTGAATTGGAGTAGCATAAATAGGGGTGTTCACCCTTTGGCCATTCTTTTCCCATTTACTTGCTTATTGCCGAATCTCTTTTCATTTTCTCCCCTATTTTCTTTATTTTCTTAAACCTTATTTTCTACTTACTTTCTTGTATAGCCGAATCCTCTAAAAGCCACCTAGTTTCGGCTTGCTCATCCCTTCAAGTGTTGACCAAAAACTCCAAGTGTTTCAAGGCCATTTATGTTCCTTTCTTCTTCTCCTCTACTTGTTTCTTAACCGAACCATTATAAGCATTCATCCATATTTCTAGTTTTACTTTCAAAAGCCGAAGTGTTCCTTTTAATAGCCGAATATGTCCTCATACTTTGAGCCATAGCCGAATCACTAGGTGCCATATTCTTTTTCTTCTGCATGCAAGTTGTAGAAGCCAAAACACTCCTTGAGGAGTAGCCAAACCTTTCTATTTGGGGATCTAGAAGACGTTTTGTTGAGGGTGCTTTCATAGTGCCGACTAGAGGAGCATTAGAGGAGTTTTTCGGATGTAAAGCAATTAAGGTAAGCAGTATATACCATTCGGCCAAAGGCCATTCTCATAGATTTATGAATAAACCGATACTAACAAGTGATTAGTAGGGATCTCGACTATTCAAGGAGCAAGTATTTTGGGATTTTAAGTGGGCAAGGTAAGTGGTTGTTAATACTCGGATATAGGCCATATTTAGTATTTAATGGATGACTGATTCTATCTATGGATGTTAGGGATAAATCGGCAGAGATAATCAAAGCCTTCGGGATTTGGTAGGAGACCAAATCGGCATTAAGGGAGGAGGAAAAACTCCGTTCATCGTGTTAGAATCAAATAGTTCGGGATTTCGCTAAATAGTCAGGTGTGTGATTAACCCTCTGTTTTCTGGGTTTATGGTATATTGTATGTGTTGTGTAAATGCTAATATGTGCAGTGGCGATTGTGAATGGTTACCCTTAAGGGGTATATCGGAAATTAGGTCAGTGTTAATTATTAAGAATGTGAATATGCCAATGAGAATATGTTTGTATGCCGAATAGCATGTGCATGCATTATTTTACTATGTTATGACATTATCATATGTTGCATGTGCATGGGATGGGATATGAATGTGACTATCGAAGGAAAGGGTGTACTTTATGTATGTGGTCTAATGTTAGCCTTGTGCTACATTAGCTCTTGATGTTAGCTATGTGCTTCATCAAGGGAGGTGTTGGCTAGGTGCCACATCTCGGTGGATGATAGCTGTGTGCATCACCATGGATTGAGGATGACCTCGAGTCACCTCGTGGATATTGACATGTGGGGTCACTCAGGTGATCGGTGGCTTAGCCACGGCCTTGAGCAGGCAGTGTCCGCTCAAGGTAAGATATGTGGGATCACTTAGTTGATCGGTGGATTAGCCACGGCCTTGGGCAAAGCAGTCCGCCAAGGTAGGTGTAACGGATGGACCCTAGGTTGGGTTGGGTGCACTTTGCATAAACTCATTATCTCATCATATGGGTTGATGATGAAATGGGCCAAGCCCAGTATGTTATATGGATTAATGTGGATATGGGCCAAGCCCAATAAGTGAAATAATGTGAATAAGTGCATTGATATCTGGTATGTGGGTTCACATGTGGTTTGTTATGTGGGTGGAGTTCAGTGGATTAATTACACACTGAGTCTGTATGACTCACCCAATTTTTACCAACATCGCAGGTGAGAAATGTTGATCGGACCGGGTTGGAGTGGATACGAGGTGGCCCATGCAGTAAGACGCGTTTTATTTATTTAAAACAAAGATATTATTAAGTATTTTTGTTAAATTATTTATTGTAATAAGGCCCAGTTAAAGTATTTGAGCATTTTATTATGTTTAAGCTAGATGACGATTAAATTATTATTTGGAAATGTTTTTATTTTCGGAAATTTATATTTTTAAAATATTTATTAAAGTTTTAACCCGGATATTTTGTACTAATCAAATTTTTACTTTGCATTTTAATTATAAAATGTTGTTCTAAAGACAATGAATTTCTATGTTTTTACCTTAAGTTAGAATATTTTTCGAACGGTTTTCGCAGTGACATACCAGATCCGGTCAGGGCTTGTGGGCCGGGTTTGGGCTGTTACAGGTTTGTCCCTAATCGTTTAGTCTATTATTTCTTTTGTTTTTGGTTGATTAGTTTAGTAGGCTATCAGTTTAAATTAATAAACTGTTAATTCTTGCATGTTTAGGTATTAGTGCATATAGGAACAGGTATTAGTGATATTTTGTTCTTATTTTACTGAATTTTGGAATATGCTATTGTTTCTTAGGTACATAATGACAAACACTCGTGGCAAGACTAAGGTCGCCGTCCCCGCTTCGAAAAAGTGGAAGGGTCCTGGCGAGACCTCCTCCAGTGCCTCTGCTGAAGTTTGCCATCCTTACCTCAGATTTTCTGCGGACCCACCGGAGGGCCTATTTCAGCTCCTTCGCGTACGACCCCTAAGTTTGGGTCGATGCATTGACTGGGCCGCGTTGGAGCAATTCCACCTTACTGATGAGGTTCGCGCCTTCATCATCACAGCCCCATGGGACCGTTTCTTCAGTATCGTCGAGCCCACGTATATGGAGCTTACTTTGGAGTTTTGCTCGATGTTTCACCTTCAGCACTTCATGTCGGTCCATGATGAGCCAGGCACCATCACTTTCTGCCTTGGTGGTTTGGTGCATCATATGAGTGTCCCAGAATTCGGTGCTACTTTGGGACTATACACAGAGGAGTTCATGAGCGCCGAGAACTGTCTTCAGCTCCATCGCCATATTCATCACTCACCCTCGCGTTGTTGGACTGACCTCACGGGTGGCCTGACAAACTATGACGCTAGTCAATCGAAGGCGACTTCTCTCTCTCCAGCTCTACAGTATGTTCACGCCCTTTTAGCTCATACTTTGACAGGACGGAGAGAGAGCACCAGAGTCGTCACCACTCACGACGCCTATTTTTTTATGGAGCATGGAACATGGCCATATATTTGATCTGGCGTATTTCATTGGTTTATCCTTCCGCCATTAGAATGACCGCCACAGGAAGGGCCCCATCTTCTTAGGCCCTTACGTGACTCGCCTCGCTCGACACTTCGGTCTCCTCGACACATCGGAGCAGTCCTCCACACTCACACTTGTTGGCCAGATGTCCCCTCAGGGCATCTCGAGCATGCTACCCATGAGGATGATCGAGCGGTGTCGTGGATTTGATCCTCCCCAGTATCGATTGTCTCGTTCTGATAATCAGGATGATCCCGAAGACATCACTGAGGATGTTCCTCTCTCTCACGAGGATCCACCTCACCCTCCACCTCCGAGTCACCGACCTCCTTCTTCTGCTCCTACTTTGATAGACATATCCGAGTGTCTCACTCGCTTCGAGCAGTAGTGCTTTCAGCGGTTCGACAGTCTCGAGGCCACATTGCAGCAGATATTCCACCATCTCCATATTTCATCTTCGGCAGCGCCGACTCGCGACGCGTCTGACGATGAGGAACTGTAACATCCTAGATTAGGGGTTATGCGTTCGTGTGTAATTCATGAGATAGTGGGCTCAGTGGGTGTGTTGGATGTGTTCTGAGGAGTTCTAGGAACCCTAAGGTGCATGGAAATGTATGGAAATGTAAGGCAATGTATGGAAATGTAAGGAAATGTAAGGAAATGCTTTGGAAACGTTAAGTTTAAAAGAGGAAAGTGAACATTTTTGGAAACTAGGGGATGTAAGGAAATGATGTGGAAATGATTCAAAAGAGGAAAGTAAACATTTCTGGAAACTTGGAAATGTAAGGAAATGTCAAGTTTAAAGAGCCAAACGAAAATTTTTGGAAACTTGGAAATGTAAAAATGTCAAGTTTTAAGGCTTAAAAGAGAAAACTAAGGCAAGGTGGCCTTAAGAAAAATAATATGAGGAATTTGACACACAAACAGGCTTGGAAAAGTGGCCTGAGATGCCACTTAGGGCCTCTGGAAATGGCGCCACATGCAAGGTGTTGGGCCCGAGTTCGAAATACATGGGAAGCAAATAAAAGAAATTTTATTTTGCTTCCGTAAGAAGTGAGGTGGACGGCACATGGCTATAAATTAGGAGCTTTTATTCTTTTATTTTTAAGAAATAAAGGGTGGATAAATAAGGGATAAATAATGGATTTATTTTAGAGAGATAAATGTGGATATTATTTCTTTTATTTTGATAGATAAGGAAGAGATAAAAGAGGATTATTATTAGTATTATTTTTATTAAGAGATAAGAGATAATTATTGGATTAAGTTTTATTAAAGTGATAAATCAAGGGATAAAGCTATCAAAATAGAAGAGTGGTGGCCAAGTAAAGGACTCTAGCTAGTAATTTTGGCTATAAAAGGAAGAGTAAGGCTATTCTTCATTCATTCTTTTCTTTTCAAGAAAACCTCTGCCGAAATTCTCTAAAGTTTCTCCTCTTCTCTCTGCCGAATTTTCTCTGCCATTATTCTCTTTTTCTCTTTTCGTTTCTTCTTCTATTACAAACACAATCAAAAGCCGAAGATACCAATAGCCCTAGTCGATTTCTCACTAAACCTCAAGAGCCGAAATTGTTATCCACATCAAAGCCATAGCCGAATCTCATCTAAGGGTTCAAGCAAGAGTTCCATCAAATTCTTCATGAAGGGTAAGATTAGGTTAGATTCTCATTCTATTTCTTTTAAAAATTGTCGAAATTAAGATTCTAATACCCTTAATATCTCATTGTCAAGAGATCTTTCGAGATTTACTAAGTGTCGACTACAAGGAAGGAGAAGTTCTTTTCCCGAAGGTACACCATAAGCCGCGTGTTCCCTAGTTATTCGGTGAATTTCAGGATTTAAGAATCTAAGGTAAGTCATATTTAACATACGGCTAAGGGTTATTTGTTGTGAATAAATGTTAGAAATTGATCTAACATGTAGTTATAGGGATTTCGAGGAGGGATACAAGGATTTTGGGATTTGAGAATTTCAAGGTAAGTTTTAAGAATACTAATCCTACTAGGATTTGGATTTATGGCCGAATGGATTTTTATTAAATTAGTAAGTGATTAATCAAATGTAGGAATTTGAGATCTAAGGCGATGGGATCGATTTCGGGATTTCAAGGAATTCGTTAAGCAAATCAGGTGTGTACCCTACCCTAAGTTTTGATAGGTTCATGGCTATGTTTAAATTAAATGTATTATTAAGAATGTGTGTACTCACACTAACTTTCAATATATCATATGGCAATTATTTTAATATATGAATATGCATAAGAATGTGAATGTGGCTAAGTACCACAAATGTGGTAAGAGTACCCAGGTACGTTTCCTACTTTCGATAGGATTACGAATATGTTATATTGTTAACATGTGAATAATGAGAAATTAAGTATGTTATGCATGATATAAAAAATTTATGGGGCATTCGGGATATATGAGAAAGGGGAAGAAGGTGTTGACTTCGGTCTCACCAACGGAATATGGTGACTACGGTCACAAAATTTGAATATGGTAACTTCGGTTACATTATCTGAATTTGGTAACTTCGGTTACATTATTTGAATATGGTGTCTAATGACACAAATTATATGGGCGATGAGCACGCCGATCGCAGCGCGATCGCTTCGATGGTGTGTAGCGGATGGAGGGTTGACTTAGTAGTCCCCACGGTGTGACTGGCAGGTACGGGTGGTGTGTAGCGGATGGTTAATTAGGTTTGGGTTTGGGAATGCATCATTAATTGTATTCTATGATTTGAATGTGTATCATTTGCATGCCTGATTCTATTATGACTTAGTGTTGTGTACACATTGAGTCTGTTGACTCACCCCGCTTGGGGAATATTTTTCAGGTGATGAGCAATAATGGACCGGGTCGGCAGGAGCTTAAAGGTGGCCATGCATAGCAAGAAATTTATGATTTGGACTTTCAATTTATTTTAAGTATTTTAAGTTTTACTTTGGGATCATTGATATAATAAGGCCATTGTGGTTTACTTTATTTTTCTTTTATTTATTATGTTTATGGATTTTTATCAATTAAAGTTTAAGTAAATTCCTTTTTAAAATTAACTCTAAATGTTTTGTCACCTTAAATAAATGGGTTTTAACATAAGATAAATTTGTTTTCAAATCAAGCCCAACCCAAACAATATTTTTTAAAAATCATACAAGTTTTTCCTAAGTAACAAAAGAATTTTGAACCGGTTTACTTGAGGAACATACCAAATCTGGTCAAAGCTCGTGGGCCGGGTTTGGGGTGTTTCAGGACCTTTGAGTCCATCTATTTTATTTTATGTTATTTTTCTCTTTATTTTTATTTTCCTTTTTATGTTTATTTTTAGTCTATTTTCCTTTATGTTTCTTATCATATTTTCAAAGACTTATCTTTTATATTTTGAACTATATTTTAGTTTTTATGATTGTTCCTGTAACATCCCCAAACCCGGCCTATTCACTACGACCGAATCTGGTTATGTTAGTGAAAATATGTTTCTTTACTTAGAATTTAAAACATGAAAGTTTATTATCTTCGGTAAAGTCATGTCCATTTAAAATTATTAAGTAATATATGCTTGGGATGAATTAAAACTTTATTATAATTTACTATAATATAACTCTTTTGTAAAAATATTGCTAAATACGTTATAACCTTTAACAACTATAAATAGCGTACTTTAATCAAAAGTGACCCTTATTACATCAAATAAATAAACCAAGTACTTAAAATGCTTGAAATAAAAATATTCAAAACGTCAACTTCTGCATGAAAATCTGCTTCTGCATGGGCCACCTTGTATCCACTCCAACCCGTCCACTAGTCACGACTCACCTGTGATGATGGATAAATAATTGGGTGAGTCACAATGACTCAGTGTGTAAGTTAACCACTGAAATCCACCCACATGCTTAGCCACATAATATCCCACTTACCAAATGCAACAAGTAATATATATATATATATATCATTTTAACAATTACCACAATCTGGGCTTGGCCCACATTCAAATCACATCACATACTGGGCTTGGCCCATTTCTCAATAAACCACATATCATCTGGGCTTGGCCCATTTCCACGTATGTTCCCAAAACATACCTATCCACATGCCATATTGGGCTTGGCCCATTACCATATTATTACCAAATAATGCAACATGATTCCCAACCCAACCTAGGGTCCATCCGCTACACACCCCCTTATCCAGCCTACCACACACCAGGGGACTATCGAGTCACCCTCTCCTTTTCCCTCCAAAAAGGCAACCAATGCCATCCACGATGTAGCGTATAGCTAACATCAAACCACGATGGAGCACACAAAGAATCCATCAAGCCACGATATGGCATAAAGCCCATATCAATCAAGGTAACCACGCGAACTAAATCGCAAAGATCCACAACGCGACCTCGGGCCGCCAATCCACGATGTAGCACAAAGTCGACATCAACCACGCACTCGAAGTACACCCGCACCTTCTTTTCATAACCCACCCATGCACATGTAACATGATATAATGCGAGGATGATGCATGTGCATGCTATTCACAATCATAGGCATACTTACATATTAAAAATCAATCATCACATATTAGCCAATTTGCTACTAACTCGGTCATCATCATACCCTTTAGGGGTATATATGGCACACTCCTTACTCGCACTTGTTAGTAAAACATATAACACATAAAACCCGGAAACAAAGTGGGTTAGTTACACACCTTATCACTAGGAGTTCTAGACTCTCGATCCTCGACGCTATCGTCTAGCGAAACTACGGCTTTACGCCTAACGTTTCTTCTTTGTTGGCCCACACCGTGGCCAATCTCGAACAAATAGAAACGGATCTCTTCTTGAACTTTGGGATGGGGACTTTCCTTGCCCACCTTGACTGGTACTCGAACCCACGCCCATCGTAATCACTTAATTAGAACCCTTTGGTTAAACACCATAATACAAAATCTCAAGCGAACAACTATAATTTAACTACTTACCAAACGATCTTAAATCTCAAAGGCTCCTCTGCACTTTTGTCGACTTGCCCTTGATGAGTCCAAACAATTCAAGACCTTCCTTTAGACTCCTTGGCGCTGGCTACAAGCTCTAAATGTCGACAGCACTACACCACACCGGTTCGGCTTCAAACTTGATAAAGTAGGAGAGTGATGGAGGGCTAAGGATTTCGGCTATCAAGGGGCTAAAAGAAAATAAAAGAAATACTTGGCTACAAGGCCAAAGGAGAAATCGGCACACCAAGAGGAAGAGGCAAAAGACTTGATGAACAACTAGCACTCCCTCCCCTATTTATAGCATTCGCCAACCCCTTGAAGTCTCCAAAATTTGGCCAACACCTCACTAATTTAATTCCACTTAAACACTTCACTAATAATCCAATAATAATTCTTTTAATCTTCATAATATCCTTGATTATCTCCTATAACAATCCTAAAAAAAACTCATATTATCCCCTTATCATTAAAAAAAACAAATGAATAATAATAGGTCCACTTAATCTAATTAATAAATAATAATAAATAATCCTATAATAATAAACTAACAAAGCTACCCCTCCAAATTAATTTTAAAAACTAACCACTAATCTAATCCTATTAAAATACTCCTACAATTATCCTATTATCTAAAATAAATAAAAAAATAAAATAAAACCCACCCTTATCACTCCAAAATTAAATAAAACAAAATTAATCTTAATCTTTATCCCCACCTGCAGTTCCATGTGCCGCCCATCCTTCAAATTTGCTACAAAAATCAAAATAAAAACAACACCCCAAATTGCTGCCCATAGGTCTCGAACCTGGGACCTGGGGGAAGCAAACAGCCAAGTAGTGCCCAGGCCATTCGGCCACTTTGATTTTTATGCCATAAAGCCACCCATTTTATTTTTAAGGCCTTCATACTACAGTCCATATCCGCATAAAATAAAACATGCCAAAATGTTGCTTCCAGCCCTCGAACCCGCGACCTGCACAAAGCCCCTTCTCAAGTAGCGCCTTAGCCACTCCGCCCACCTGCCTTTCATGTCCATAAGCCACACCATTTAATTTTTAAACCCTTCCTACGCCAGCCCATAACCGCATATAAAATAAAACACCAAAATGCCGCTTCTACCACTCGAACCAGCGCCCTCACCCTCCTCCAGCGCCTAAGTGGCGCACGGGCACCACTTTGCCAATGCCTTTCTTATGACTTAAACTCCACAATTTTATTTTAAGGCCTTTCTACCCCACTTCCCCCTTTTTACACTAAAAATCCAAAAATTTTCTAAGGCATTCTTTGCCTTCTAGGGTTCTCCAAACCCCTAAAAATCTATCCAACATGACCATAAGCCTACCAACTGCTCGAGTTATGCTCCAAGCGCATAACCCCTAAATCAGGGTGTTACAATTCTACCCTCCTTAAAATAATTTCGTCCTCGAAATTACTTTACTAACAAACGTCCATACCACCTATCTTACCACCTTACGCTTACGCTGCGCACTCTGATCTTACTAAGGCTATCGTACCTACACAATCTCTAAGTTCATGCTAAAAATTCGAAACACCTCTCTTAGCAACGCAGAAAAGGCTAAATCGTAGTCAAACCGAGTAATTAAAGCATGTACCAAAGCAAAGGAGCTCACCTAATATCACATCCTTGGTTGACTCTGACTAGAACCATTCCTTCCATGACTTGAACCACGACCCCTCGTCGCTTGAGGACAATTCTTAACTAAATGTGCCTTAGATCCACACCGAAAGCATTCTTTATTATTTCCCCAACACTCTCCTGTGTGAGGTCTTCCACATCGAACACAAGAACGATTCCGATTCTCAGCAACTGGCACAGGTGGACGTACCGTATTCTCAACCCTCGGTCTTTTCTGAGCATCTTCAAACGATGCTGACGGTCCAATATTTCTCTTATTCTCGCTCATATTCTTTTCTCGATTTCCTCTTATAGTCTTCTTAACCTCTTCAGCGATCCGAGCTTTCTCCACTAGCACCGCTAAGTCTCTCTCCTTCTCGCGAGCAATCACCATTCGAAGTTCATCTCGCAATCCGCCCTCAAACCGGACGCACCTCTCATAATCGGTGGCCACAATTCCTTTAGCATACTGACTAAGTCGCACGAATTCCGCTTCGTACTCAGCTATCGACTTACTTCCTTGTATTAGATTTAGAAACGCTTTCCTTTGCGAGTCCAAATAACTGGCTCCTACGTACTTTCCTTCAAACTTAACCTTAAAGAAGTCCCAATCTCGCCGATCTGCTGGTACACTTTGCTTGACGGTGAGCCACCAACGATAAGCTTCGTCGCGAAGCAACGAAAACAAAGACTCCTTCACTTTTTTCTTCATTGGTGCAAATCCAAATCGCCCATGATTCTTTCGATCGCTTCTAGCCAATACTCCGCTATGTTCGAGCTACTCGAGATATTCCTCTAAAGATCTCACCCCGCTTCAATCTAAGCCTTCCGACACCGACTTTCGAGTTCCATTTCCTCTACTAGCTCCTGCTACACGCTCTAAAATTCGTAACATGGCCCGCGATCATCGCGTCATCTTCTCCTGTCTCTGTCTTGCCCTCTACGCCCACCGCTGGCGGCACTTCACTTTCTCGACCCATGGCCGCACCATATCGATTCCGATGTCGCCATTCTACCTCTCATCAAGTCCCCTAGAATTCATCTCTATTGTCGCGATTTAACTGATTAACAAATTTTATGCATTAGAAATTTTGTTCCACTATTTAATCGCGAGCAAATTTTTATGAAAGAAGGGTATTCAGAAGTAGTTCTTTCGATCACACAGGGGTTCAGTTCGAGTTTTACTACTCTAATTCAGAGAATCACTTTCACACTCATCAATAGAGACACCTTCATTTCTCAATGAAGACACATTCATTCATCATCAAAACACATTCATTCCTCAGCAGTGGCACATTCAGTGGTATCTACCACACACATTCACTATTCGGACCTTTCTGCCCGTTTCTACCCCAGGGGTATTTCCGTCATTTTGTCCTACAGGGACATTTCCGTCATAAACCAGCGCGATTCAAAAACTTTAATAGACCAGGACATTTTGAAATTTCCACAACTTGGAGGTATTTCTCAAAATTTGTCAAATTAGAGATACAAAGAAATTTTTTTGAAACCAGTGGTATTTTGGTAATTTTGTCAATCAGTAATTTCAGAAATTTTCAAAGTCGTGATTATTTTTGCCATACAGAAAATTGGGTACTTTTACAAAGTAAGAAAATTTTATTAAACTTGGGGTTAAACCAGAAATTTTAAAAGTCGTGGGCATTTTAGTAATTTTCAACATATAGGTATTTTTGTAATTTTACAACTAGGGTTTTAAAGCAGTGAGGCAAATCCCTTTCGGGTTTTAATAATTGGTTTAGCCTATGAACAAGTCCTCTTGGTTAAGGTGAACCGTAGCTACGCACTGCAGGATTCCAAATAAGAGGAGGTGAGTCACTAGGATCGCTAAGTACCGTGCTCTTCCTGATCCACTCTAGACATGCGCACAATGGTTACCACACCTTAACTCGGCGACTTAATCACAGTGTTTGTTTAGTAGCTTTAAGTTTTATGCATATGTTTGAGTAGACTAGTCCTAAGGTTCAATAGATCCTAGTTCACTAATCTACGAGCCCAACTAAGCCCATAATAGTTCATAATAGTAACGTACTTCAAAAGTCCGGCAGTACTTACCGTGGACTCAGTAGCCGAGGTACAGTGCCATGCCGTATACACTGAAAAAGTTTCTAAAAGCCCATTTTGAGAATGTTTTGGGCCCAAAACCCTCAAAGCCGAGTTTTGAACCGGCTCGATATTAAATCAGAACATCCCCAAACCCGGCCTATTCACTACGACCAATCGATCTGTTATGTTAGTGAAAATATGTTTCTTTACTTAGAATTTAAAACATGAAAGTTTATTATCTTCGGTAAAGTCATGTCCATTTAAAATTATTAAGTAATATATGCTTGGGATGAATTAAAACTTTATTATAATTTACTATAATATAACTCTTTTGTAAAAATATTGCTAAATACGTTATAACCTTTAACAACTATAAATAGCGTACTTTAATCAAAAGTGACCCTTATTACATCAAATAAATAAACCAAGTACTTAAAATGCTTGAAATAAAAATATTCAAAACGTCAACTTCTCGCATGAAAATCATCTTCGCATGGGCCACCTTGTATCCACTCCAACCCGTCCACTAGTCACGACTCACCCGTGATGATGGATAAATAATTGGGTGAGTCACAATGACTCAAAGTGTGTAAGTTAACCACCAAAATCCACCCACATGCTTAGCCACATAATATCCCACTTACCAAATGCAACAAGTAATATATATATATATATATCATTTTAACAATTACTACAATGCGGGCTTGGCCCACATTCAAATCACATCACATACTGGGCTTGGCCCATTTCTCAATAAACCACATATCATCCGGGCTTGGCCCATTTCCACGTATGTTCCCAAAACATACCTATCCACATGCCATATTGGGCTTGGCCCATTACCATATTATTACCAAATAATGCAACATGATTCCCAACCCAACCTAGGGTCCATCCGCTACACACCCCTTATCCAAATTTCCACCACACACGGGGACTATCGAGTCACCCTCTCCTTTTCCCTCCAAAAAGGCAACCAATGCCATCCACGATGTAGCGTATAGCTAACATCAAACCACGATGGAGCACACAAAGAATCCATCAAGCCACGATATGGCATAAAGCCCATATCAATCAAGGTAACCACGCCGAACTAAATCGCAAAGATCCACAACGCGACCTCGCCGGCGCCAATCCACGATGTAGCACAAAGTGACATCAACCACGTGCTCAAGTACACCCGCACCTTCTTTTCATAACCCACCCATGCACATGTAACATGATATAATGCGAGGATGATGCATGTGCATGCTATTCACAATCATAGGCATACTTACATATTAAAAATCAATCATCACATATTAGCCAATTTGCTACTAACTCGGTCATCATCATACCCTTTAGGGGTATATATGGCACACTCCTTCGCACTTGTTAGTAAAACATATAACACATAAAACCCGGAAACAAAGGGGTTAGTTACACACCTTATCACTAGGAGTTCTAGACTCTCGATCCTCGACGCTATCGTCTAGCGAAACTACGGCTTTCTGCCTAACGTTTCTTGCTGTTGGCCCACACCCTGGTGGCCAATCTCGAACAGCAGAAACGGATCTCTTCTTGAACTTTGGGATGGGGACTTTCCTTGCCCACCTTGGACTGGTACTCGAACCCACGCCCATCGTAATCACTTAATTAGAACCCTTTGGTTAAACACCATAATACAAAATCTCAAGCGAACAACTATAATTTAACTACTTACCGAAACGATCTTAAATCTCAAAGGCTCCTCTGTACTTTTGTCGACTTGCCCCTTGATGAGTCCAAACAATTCAAGACCTTCCTTTAGACTCCTTGGCGCTGGCTACAAGCTCTAAATGTCGACAAAGACTACACCACACCGGTTCGGCTTCAAACTTGATAAAGTAGGAGAGTGATGGAGGGCTAAGGATTTCGGCTATCAAGGGGCTAAAAGAAAATAAAAGAAATACTTGGCTACAAGGCCAAAGGAGAAATCGGCACACCAAGAGGAAGAGGCAAAAGACTTGATGAACAACTAGCACTCCCCTCCCTATTTATAGCATTCGCCAACCCCTTGAAGTCTCCAAAATTTGGCCAACACCTCACTAATTTAATTCCACTTAAACACTTCACTAATAATCCAATAATAATTCTTTTAATCTTCATAATATCCTTGATTATCTCCTATAACAATCCTAAAAAAACTCATATTATCCCCTTATCATTAAAAAAACAAATGAATAATAATAGGTCCACTTAATCTAATTAATAAATAATAATAAATAATCCTATAATAATAAACTAACAAAGCTACCCCTCCAAATTAATTTTAAAACTAACCACTAATCTAATCCTATTAAAATACTCCTACAATTATCCTATTATCTAAAATAAATAAAATAAATAAAATAAAACCCACCCTTATCACTCCAAATTAAATAAAACAAAATTAATCTTAATCTTTATCCCCACCGCAGTTCCATGTGCCGTCCATCCTTCAAATTTGCTACAAAAATCAAAATAAAAACAACACCCCAAATTGTCGCCCATAGGTCTCAACCTGGGGACCTGGGAAGCAAACAACCAAGTAGTGCCTGTGCCATTCGGCCACTTTGATTTTTATGCCATAAAGCCACCCATTTTATTTTTAAGGCCTTCATACTACACATCCATATCCGCATAAAATAAAACATGCCAAAATGTTGCTTCCACCTCTCGACCCGCGACTGCACAAAGCCCCTTCTCAAGTAGCGCCTTAGCCACTCCGCCCACCTGCCTTTCATGTCCATAAGCCACACCATTTAATTTTTAAACCCTTCCTACGCCAGCCCATAACCGCATATAAAATAAAACACCAAAATGCCGCTTCTACCACTCGAACCAGCGCCCTCACCCTCCTCCAGCGCCTAAGTGGCGCACGGGCACCACTTTGCCAATGCCTTTCTTATGACTTAAACTCCACAATTTTATTTTAAGGCCTTTCTACCCCACTTCCCCCTTTTTACACTAAAAATCCAAAAATTTTCTAAGGCATTCTTTGCCTTCTAGGGTTCTCCAAACCCCTAAAAATCTATCCAACATGACCATAAGCCTACCAACTGCTCGAGTTATGCTCCAAGCGCATAACCCCTAAATCAGGGTGTTACAGTTCCTAATCGAGTAATCCCTTAATCTTCTTCCACAGTTGTGTTTATTTTCTTAATAGTTGCTCAGAATCATGCACTTCACTTTGCTATATCCACAATTTTTCATTCATTATTACACGGATTTCATCCAAAATTCAGGAAGTTTCACTTCTCTCCCTCTCTTATGATATTCTCATTATATTGTTATTATCTATTTTGGTACATTGAGGACAATGTACATCTTAAGTGTGGGGAGGTTAATTATATCATTATTAGAAAATCCCTGAATTATGCCTAGTTCTTAAGTAATTTTCTCATATTACTGTTAGAATGAACTTCTATTGACTTATTATTTTTATTGATCTATTTTGGATTAATTCATAGGTAATTATGCATTGATTGTTTAAACTTTAAGACATTAGAGAATCAAGCATGATAAGTCTATTTTCAGAATTAGAATTGCAAGGTTGTTTCCCTAAATTTAAATATTACCTTGAAGTTTGAGATTTACAAGATTGACATCAAAAACCATAATTTTTGTGAGATTTTGAGCCTGTTAGAGCATACACTTTTCTTGCTCACTTTATTATTGGTTATGAGTGTGTCAATATTGATTTGTTATTCTAGAACTTGCTTCGATTATGCATGTCGAGACCACACCTTTGATTTGGTATACTGAGATTATAAAGGCACCTAGGTTTTAACCCACTTATTCCATTAAAAGCCTACCTTCATAATTAACCCCTAGTGAACCCCTTTGAGCCTAATAAACCGTTTCTTAACTCAACAGTTAATATTAACCTAAAACTTATTTTTGATTCGTTATTCTCATTTTATTGACTCCCTTTTTGTCGAGATTTGATTTGGTTAGTTGCCTAACTATGTTCTTTTGTTTCAATTACTAAATTCTTTCTTATTGTTCAAAAAAAAAAAAGTGGAAATATATATTCATTTATGTTGATTATTACTAGTCTTTCAAGTTTGAGCTTAAGTAATTAATTTTATTTTCTGAGAATAACCTCATGATTTTCTTTAATTTCGATTGATGTAATTTTTCAGTTTTAGTTCATTTTTCTAGTAGGTAATTTATCAATGCAATCTCGATTCTAACCTTCTTTTTCAACCTTTATCCACACCTTTAACCCAAGCCCCATTACAACCCTTTTTAAGACCTTTTGATTTGTGTATCATCTCATTTTATAGTGGTGGAGATTTGATTTTCATGCAAGCCTATGGTAATAACTTTTCATGTTTGACTTTTGAGTGCTTAATTTTTGAACCTTAAACACTTTGAGCGATTTGAGCGAATCTTTAGTGAGGATGTCAAATCTTGTCGATTTTGAATTAAAGGTAATTATTTAGATAAGGGGAAACACCTATGTTTTCATGCTATAAAAATGTGTGATTTGGATTTTTTGAATCTTTAGTGCTCTTTTAGTTAAAATTATCAATGTGTGATTATTTGTAACGACCCGAATTTGGGCCAAGTAGAATTGGGCCCAATGGGCCTTGGGGAGTAGGAGTGTTTAAAATTTTTGAGAACAAGAGAACGACAGTATTTCAAGTTGGACTTATTAGGAAGGTGATTTTGGAAAGTTACGGGGTTCTAAGAAGTTTCGGGTTCAAATTGGGCCTTAGCAAAATTTTTATGTTTAAGCACTTTAAGGAGAAAAGGTAAGTGGCATCAATGCTTAAGAAAATAAGTGTGCATTTTGCTAGCACAAGGAGTCAATGGAAAGTGGCGTGTGGAGTGTACTAATGGTTTAAGGTTCGAATCCCATCTAGTGCAAATATTTTGGATTAAATTTTTGCACTATAAGGTAAGTGTCGGTCAAGGCTTTAATAAGGAAAGGAAGACTTTTTAATTTGGGAAAGATGACTAAGGAATATGGTAAGGAGGAAGATAAGGGAAAAAGAAGGAAGGAAATCAAAGAAAGGGATAAGGGAGGGGGACATGTTGGCCGAAAGTGTGGAAGATGTTTTGGAAAGAATTTTGGGTCAACATTCTTCCTTTTGGGCAAAGGTAATACACGGTTTGTAGGGGGGAAAGGGATAGCCGAATTTTCTTTAGGCAATTGGCAAATTTTTGGTGCATGAGAGGTTATTTCTTCTTAGCATTTTGGTGTCTTTTTCTTTTCCAATTCCTTCCCTCTTATGTCGAAACTCAAAAACCAAAGTGTGCATCTTTTTCTTTTGTTTGGCCGAAACACTCACCTTTTGCTCATCTGCCCTTTGATAGTCGAACAGTCTAGCACTCTTCTCTCCATCCATTCTTTTTATTTTGACCATTTCATCAACCTTTTCTCTTTTCTTAAATCGACATTACCTTGTGATCACATTTTCTTGTTCGATTCTCTCCATAGCCGAACCTATTATCACCCTATCTCTTCACTTTTTCTTTTCCTATCGTGTTGGACAATCTCTTACTTGACCGAATCGGTAGAGTGTTAGCTTACACTCTTGTCATCTTTCTAGCCTTTGGCTTTCGGAAGAGGGTTGGTAAGTAGAATCTCGAAGTACTTTATCAGAGGGCCAATCGATCAGCTATCCCTCGTAATACGAGACTCGGATTGTTGGTGTCGCGGAGAGTATCGTGTTACGGAAATCCAAATCAGGTGTGTAATCTCGTACCCTTCCGAATACCTGTTTGAAATGGTGTGTAATCTCATACCTCTTTGAAAGTTTGCATGAAATGTTCTGTGATTCAGTCGAAATACCAAGAAAATCAAAACCGCATCTGTGACCACTCGGCGTGCGTATATTCGTAGTGGTAACCATATTTTGTAATGAAACAGCTTGTCAAGAAGATTACGTGATTTTGAAAAATCACGAAAAATAGGAGAAAGGGAATTAGAAAGTGAATAAGATATAGAAATAAAGCTTACTGTGCCTATTTCTATATGAAAGAAACAGAGGAGGAAGAGGAATTTTATATTCTGTGATATTCTAATTTTAGTGAGACTGGTTCTGATTGACTTTGTGGTTCCCTATTCTGTCTTGGAAAAATTGTTTAAAATTGTACAAAGTGAATTATGAGTTATAAGTTATATGTATAGTTTCCTTAGTGAGCCTATTTTCAGTAGAAACAAGTGGGAGCAACATATGAAAACTGTACAGTGAGATATTTGAATTTAGGGTAAGAGAGGTCAGAACCGTTGGTCAGTGAAACAAGGGAAACTTTAATGAATAAACTATACTAAATGGCTAATCTAAAAATTCTGGAAAATTGTGGTAAGAAGATATATGAGTCTAGTTTCAATGAAAATTTACGGATCTAAATTTTGAGTTTCCTAACTCGAGTTATAGTTAATTTATTTAATATGACGCAGATGGACAGTTTCAATTTTTATGCCCCTAAGTTCCGAATTACGAAAATGCCCCTATGAGCCGAATCACGGAAATGCCCCTAAAGGGCCGATTTGCTTGAATGCCTTAATGGGCCATATTGCTTAAATATCCTTAAAAGTGCCGAATTACGAAAATACCCTTATGGGCCGAATTACGAAAATGCTCCTATGGGCCGATTCGATAGATTGGCCTAATGAGCCGAGCTACAAAGTGTGATAATGGGCCGATTTATCGTATCAAATCTCTGGATTAATGATTTTTGTTTATATTGTAAATTACTTTGTTTTATAATATATGTTGCATTACATAATTTTTGCAAGGGATGGGAAAAATGTTGAAGAGAAGTGTAACCCGGTGGCTTTGCCACAAAAATGTTTGTTAATATGTATTACTATGATTCCGGTGGCTTGGCCACAATCAAATTATAATATAAATGGCAACTTGCCTGCGATTGGTGTGTTTGGCGGGGTGGGTTGACTTGATCCCCACTGGTGTGATGGAATGGTACGAGTGGTGTGTAGCGGATGGATATCTAGGATGGGTTGGGTTGCATACATTCATACATTTGCTTCATTTTAAGATTGTTATGTAAAAGGACTTAGGCCCATGATATTGCTATATGGGTTCAGGCCCAGTAGATGACGGTAAGGGGATTTCACACTGAGTTCTTGTAACTCACTCTCCCTTTTTCTTAACCCTTGTAGGTAATGCTCAGTGATGTGGATTTGGGCCATGGATGACTCGGTGGAGAACATACTTCAGTAATGGTGTTATTGAACTTTAGATTTCTATTTCCACTTATTTTACTACTCTTACTATTTTGGGTTTTTATGTTGTAATAAGGCCTCTGGAATATTTTATTTTTATGTTTGTCGTACTTACTATTTTGCTTGAATGATTTTAAATGGGAATTTTTCAAAAACTTAAATAAAGGTTTTCCAAAATAGATTAACAAATGGATTTCATAACAAACTTTTACAAATATTTTAACTTGGAAAGTTTTTTCTCGAACTATCAACGATAGTTTCAAAAGTTACAATTTATAAAGATTTTTGGTTCAAATTATCGATTTATCAAACAACCTTCGAGGATAGTAGTACTTTATCAAATATTTCAAATCAACTCGTTTTCTCTATTATAACTAAACAATATCTATATTAGTACGAATAAAAAGGATTTAACATGTTTTCTCATGTGACATGTCAGATCCGGTCTTAACGCATGGGTCGGGTTTGGGGTGTTACATTTTATGGTATCAGAGCCAAGTTGCAAAACTCGACTGTGGTTTGGGTTCAAAAATGTTTTCAAAACTACTTGAAATTCGATTTATAAATGCATGTTTTAAGGGAAATATGGCACCATGGGCATCCGGCACAAAGTCAAGTAAGTTTATGTTTTCATTTATGAATATTGTGGTGTGACTGTAGAAATACTCTAGAACTTTTAGTTTTAAGACCTGAAACTATAGAGATTAAGACTATAGGATACGTACTACGAAAACAACTTTACTTACTATACTCCATAAAATATTGTTTAAACACTGAAATAGCATATTGATTCATAAGACTATTAATCAGATTAAATCGAATTAGTGAACATGAGCGCTAGAGGATGTGGACGTGGTAGACACGACCGTGATAGAGGCCGAGGTGCTAGGGCTGGATCTTCGGTACCGAGGCATGTGCTCGAAAGGGAGGTGCTAGCATCGCCAGTGGCTGAGACAGGATCTCATGATCGAGCTTGGTTGTTGAGCTGACTCAGATAGTCAAGGAGGTATTGGAGGAGGTTAAAGGAATCAGTGAAGCACTTCGAGTTGGGTGTATGGACTGTAAGAAGAAAAGAGATCGCGGTTCTTTTAGGTCGCAGTCTCATTCCGTAAAGCGTGTTAAGGCACGTCCAAATTTTCCGGCTTGCGAATATTGTAGAAGGCGTCATCTGGGAGAATGTTGGAGGAGGTCAGGAGCATGCTTGAGATGCGGGTCTAAGGAGCATTAGGCTCGGGATTATTTCATCACCATCAAGCCAGGTATGCTTTGGTTGGGCATGATGATTGAATGTAGAAAATTTTAGGTATAAGTGGTAGATAACTGTTTGCTTCTGTGGTTAGATGTTTGGTTGTGTGAAAGAGGATTCAAGATTATGTTGAAAGTACATTAGTGTTATTAAGATCAGAGTGCGCAACGAAAGCATAGTGGTGTGATTTGAGCGGTGCGTTTAGTAGTTAGTTGGAAATTTCGAGGACGAAATTTCTTTAAAGAGGGTAGAATTGTAACGACCCGAATTTGGGCCTAGTAGAATTGGGCCCAATGGGCCTTGGGGAGTAGTAGTGTTTAAAATTTTTGAGAACAAGAGAACGACAGTATTTCAAGTTGGACTTATTTGGAAGGTGATTTTGGAAAGTTACGGGGTTCTAGGAAGTTCCGGGTTCAAATTGGGCCTTAGCAAAATTTTTATGTTTAAGCACTTTAAGGAGAGAAGGTAAGTGGCATCAATGCTTAAGGAAATAAGTGTGCATTTTGCTAGCACAAGGAGTCTATTGGTAAAGGTGGAAAGTGGAGTGTGGAGTGTACTAATGGTTTAAGGTTCGAATCCCATCTAGTGCAAATATTTTGGATTAAATTTTTGCACTATAAGGTAAGTGTCGGTCAAGGCTTTAATAAGGAAAGGAAGACTTTTTAATTTGGGAAAGATGACTAAGGAATATGGTAAGGAGGAAGATAAGGGAAAAAGAAGGAAGGAAATCAAAGAAAGGGATAAGCGAGGGGGACATGTTGGCCTAAAGTGTGGAAGATGTTTTGGTAAGAATTTTGGGTCAACATACTTCCTTTTGGGCAAAGGTAATACACGGTTTGTAGGGGGGAAAGGGATAGCCGAATTTTTTTAAGCAATTGGCAAATTTTTGGTGCATGAGAGGTTATTTCTTCTTAGCATTTTGGTGTCTTTTTCTTTTCCAATTCCTTCCCTCTTATGCCGAAACTCTAAAACCAAAGTGTGCATCTTTTTCTTTTGTTTGGCCGAAACACTCACCTTTTGATCATCTCCCCTTTGATAGTCGAACAGTCTAGCACTCTTCTCTCCATCCATTCTTTTTCTTTTGACCATTTCATCAACCTTTTCTCTTTTCTTAAATCGACATTACATTGTGAACACATTTTCTTGTTCGATTCTCTCCATAGTCGAACCTATCATCACCCTATCTCTTCACTTTTTCTTTTCCTATCGTGTTGGACAATCTCTTCCTTGACCGAATCGGTAGAGTGTTAGCTTACACTCTTGTCATCTTTCTAGCCTTTGGCTTTCGGAAGAGGGTTGGTAAGTAGAATCTCGAAGTACTTTATCAGAGGGCTAATCGATCACCTATCCCTCGTAATAAGAGACTAAGATTGTTGGTGTCGCGGAGAGTATCGTGTTACGGAAATCCAAATCAGGTGTGTAATCTCGTACCCTTCTGAATACCTGTTTGAAATGGTGTGTAATCTCATACCTCTATAAAAGTTTGCATGAAATGTTCTGTGATTCGGTCGAAATACCGAAGAAAAATTGGAAACCGGCATCCGTGACCACTCGGGCGTGCGTATATTCGTAGTGGTAACCATATTTTGCAATGAAACAGTTTGGTCAGCAGCAGTTATGTGATTTTGAAAAATCACGGAAAATAGGAGAAAGGGAATTAGAAAGTGAATTAGATATAGAAATAAAGCTTACTGTGTCTATTTCTATATGAAAGAAACAGAGGAGGAAGAGGAATTTTATAATCTGTGATATTCTAATTTTAGTGAGACTGGTTCTGATTGACTTTGTGGTTCCCTGTTCTGTCTTGGAAAAATCGTTTAAAATTTTAAAAAGTGAATTATGAGTTATAAGTTATATGTATAGTTTCCTTAGTGAGCCTATTTTTAGTAGAAACAAGTGGGAGAAACATATGAAAATCGTACAGTGAGATATTTGAATTTAGGGTAAGAGAGGTCAGAACCGTTGCTCAGTGAAACAAGGGAAAATTTAATGAATAAACTGTACTAAATGGCTAATATAAAAATTCTGCAAAAATTGTGGTAAGACGATATATGAGTCTAGTTTCAAGGAAAATTTACGGATCTAAATTTCGAGTTTCCTAACTCTAGTTATAGTCAATTTAGTCAATATGACACAGATGGACAGTTTCAATTTTTATGCCCCTAAGTTCCGAATTACGAAAATGCTCCTATGAGCCGAATCACGGAAATGCCCCTAAAGGGCCGATTTGCTAGAATTTCTTAATGGGCCATATTGCTTAAAGATCCTTAAAAGTGCCGAATTACGAAAATACCCTTATGGGCCGAATTACGAAAATGCCCTTATGGGCTGATTTGTAGATTGCCCTAATGGGCCGAGCTACAAAGTGTGATAATGGGCCGATTTATCGTATCAAATCTTTGGATTAATGATTGTTATTTATATTTGAAATTACTATGTTTTATAATATATGTTGCATTACATAATTTTCGCAAGGGATGGGAAAAATGTTGAAGAGAAGTGTAACCCGGTGGCTTTGCCACAAAAATGTTTGTTAATATGTTTCACTATGATTCCGGTGGCTTGGCCACAATCAAATTATAATATAAATAGCAACTTGCCTGCGATTGGTGTGTTTGGCGGGGTGGGTTGACTTGATCCCCACAGGTGTGATGGAATGGTACGAGTGGTGTGTAGCGGATGGATATCTAGGATGGGTTGGGTTGCATACATTCATACATTTGCTTCATTTTAAGATTGTTATGTAAAAGGGCTTAGGCCCATGATATTGCTATATGGGTTCAGTCCAAAGGATGACAAGAAGGGGATTTCACATCGAGTTCTTGTAACTCACTCCCATTTTTCTTAACCCTTGTAGGTAATGCTCATGAGGTGGATTTGGGCCATGGATGACTCGGTGGAGGCCATACTTCAGTAATGGTGTTATTGAACTTTAGATTTCTATTTCCGCTTATTTTACTACTCTTACTATTTTGTGTTTTTATTTGCTTGAATGATTTTAAATGGGAATTTTTCTAAAATTTAAATAAAGGTTTTCCAAAATAGATTAACAAATGGATTTCATAACAAACTTTTACAAATATTTTAACTTGGAAAGTTTTTCTCGAACTATCAACGATATTTTCAAAAGTTACGATTTATAAAGATTTTTAGTTCAAATTATCGATTTATCAAACAACCTTCGAGGTTAGTAGTACTTTATCAAATATTTCAAATCAACTCGTTTTCTCTATTATAACTAAACAATATCTATATTAGTACGAATAAAAAGGATTTAACATGTTTTCTCATGTGACATGTCAGATCCGGTCTTAACGTATGGGCCGGGTTTGGGGTGTTACATTTTATGGTATCAGAGCCAAGTTACAAAACTCGACTGTGGTTTGGGTTCAAAAATGCTTTCGAAACTACTTGAAATTCGATTTATAAATGCATGTTTTAAGGGAAGTATGGCACCACGGGCATCCGGCACCAAGTCAAGTAAGTTTATGTTTTCATTTATGAATATTTTGGTGTGACTGTAGAAATACTCTAGAACTTTTAGTTTTAGGAGCTGAAACTATAGAGATTGAGACTATAGGATACGTACTATGAAAACAACTTTACTTACTATACTCCATAAAATATTGTTTAAACACTGAAATAGCATATTGATTCCTAAGACTATTAATCAGATTAAATCGAATTAGTGAACATGAGCGCTAAAGGACGTGGACGTGGTAGACGCGACCGTGATAGAGGCTGAGGTGCTAGGGCTAGATCTTCGGTACCGAGGCATGTGCTCGAAAGGGAGGCACTGGCATCGCCTGTGGCTGAGACGGGATCTCATGATCGAGCTTGGGTTGTTCAGCTGACTCAGATAGTTAAGGAGGTATTGGAGGAGGTTAAAGGAATCAGTGAAGCACTTCGAGTTGGGTGTATGGACTGTAAGAAGAAAAGAGGTCACGGTTCTTTTGGGTCGCAGTCTCGTTTCGTAAAGCGTGTTAAGGCACGTCCAAATTTTCTGGCTTGCGAATATTGCAGAAGGCGTCATCCGGGAGAATGTTGGAGGAGGTCAGGAGCATGCTTGAGATGCGGGTCTAAGGAGCATAAGGCTCGGGATTGTTTCATCACCATCAAGCCGGGTATGTTTTGGCTGGGCGTGATGATTGAATGTAGAAAATTTTAGGTATAAGTGGTAGATAACTATTTGCTTCTGTGGTTAGATGTTTGGTTGTGTGAAAGAGGATTCAAGATTATGTTGAAAGTACATTAGTGTTATTAAGATCAGAGTGCGCAACGAAAGCATAGTGGTGTGATTTGAGCGGTGCGTTTAGTAGTTGGTTGGAAATTTCGAGGACGAAATTTCTTTAAGGAGGGTAGAATTGTAACGACCCAAATTTGGGCCTAGTAGAATTTGGCCCAATGGGCCTTGGGGAGTTGGAGTGTTTAAAATTTTTGAGAACAAGAGAACGACAGTATTTCAAGTTGGAATTATTAGGAAGGTGATTTTGGAATGTTAAGGGGTTCTAGGAAGTTCCGGGTTCAAACTAGGCCTTAGCAAAATTTTTATGTTTAAGTACTTTAAGGAGAGAAGGTAAGTGGCATCAATGCTTAAGGAAATAAGTGTGCATTTTGCTAGCAAAAGGAGTCTATTTGTAAAGGTGGAAAGTGGCGTGTGGAGTGTACTAATGGTTTAAGGTTCGAATCCCATCTAGTGCAAATATTTTGTATTAAATTTTTGCACTATAAGGTAAGTGTCGGTCAAGGCTTTAATAAGGAAAGGAAGACTTTTTAATTTGGGAAAGATGACTAAGGAATATGGTAAGGAGGAAGATAAAGGAAAAAGAAGGAAGGAAATCAAGGAAAGGGATAAGGGAGGGGGACATGTTGGCCTAAAGTGTGGAAGATGTTTTGGAAAGAATTTTGGGTCAACATTCTTCCTTTTGGGCAAAGGTAATACACGGTTTGTAGGGGGAAAGGGATAGCCGAATTTTCTTTAGGAAATTGGCAAATTTTTGGTGCATGAGAGGTTATTTCTTCTTAGCATTTTGGTGTCTTTTTCTTTTCCAATTCCTTCCCTCTTATGCCGAAACTCTAAAACCAAAGTGTGCACCTTTTACTTTTGTTTGGCCGAAACACTCACCTTTTGCTCATCTCCCCTTTGATAGTCGAATAATCTAGCACTCTTCTCTCCATCCATTCTTTTTCTTTTGACCATTTCATCAACCTTTTCTCTTTTCTTAAATTGACATTACCTTGTGATCACATTTTCTTGTTCGATTCTCTCCATAGCCGAACCTATTATCACCCTATCTCTTCACTTTTTCTTTTCCTATCGTGTTGGACAATCTCTTCCTTGACCGAATCGATAGAGTGTTAGCTTACACTCTTGTCATCTTTCTAGCCTTTGGCTTTCGGAAGAGGGTTGGTAAGTAGAATCTCGAAGTACTTTATCAGAGGGCCAATCGATCACCTATCCCTCGTAATAAGAGACTCGGATTGTTGGTGTCGTGGAGAGTATCGTGTTACAGAAATCCAAATCAGGTGTGTAATCCCGTACCCTTCAGAATACCTATTTGAAATGGTGTGTAATCTCATACCTCTCTGAAAGTTTGCATGAAATGTTCTGTGATTCGGTCGAAATATCGAAGAAAAACCGAAAACCGGCATCCGTGACCACTCGGGCGTGCGCATATTCGTAGTGGTAACCATATTTTGCAATGAAACAGTTTGGTCAGCAGCAGTGACGTGATTTTGAAAAATCACGTAAAATAGGAGAAAGGGAATTAGAAAGTGAATAAGATATAGAAATAAAGCTTACTGTGTCTATTTTTATATGAAATAAACAGAGGAGGAAGAGGAATTTTATATTCTGTGATATTCTAATTTTAGTGAGACTGGTTCTGATTGACTTCTTGGTTCCCTATTCTGTCTTGCAAAAATCGTTTAAAATTGTACAAAGTGAATTATGAGTTACAAGTTATATTTATGGATTCCTTAGTGAGCCTTTTTTCAATAAAAACAAGTGGGAGCAACATATGAAAACCGTACAGTGAGATATTTGAATTTAGGGTAAGAGAGGTCAGAACCGTTGGTCAGTGAAACAAGGGAATGTTTAATGAATAAAATCTACTAAATGGCTGATCTAAAAATTCTAGAAAACTTTTAGTAAGAAGATATATGAGTCTAGTTTCAAGGAAAATTTACGGATCTAAATTTTGAATTTCCTAACTCGAGGTATAGTCAATTTAGTCAATATGACTCAGATGGACAATTTCAAATTTTATGCCCCTAAGTTCCGAATTACGAAAATGCCCCTATGAGCCGAATCACGGAAATGCCCCTAAAGGGCCGATTTGCTAGAATGCCTTAATGGGCCGTATTGCTTAAAGATCCTTAAAAGTGCCGAATTACGAAAATACCCTTATGGGTCGAATTACGAAAATGCCCCTATGGTCCGATTTGATAGATTGCCCTAATTGGCCGAGCTACAAAGTGTGATAATGGGCCGATATATCGTATCAAATCTCTGGATTAATGATTTTTGTTTATATTTGAAATTACTATGTTTTATAATATATGTTGCGTTACATAATTTTCGCAAGGGATGGGAAAAATGTTGAAGAGAAGTGTAACCCGGTGGCTTTGCCTCAAAAATGTTTGTTAATATGCTTCACTATGATTCCGGTGGCTTGGCCACAACCAAATTATAATATAAATGGCAACTTGCCTGCGATTGGTGAAATACCCCAAACCCGGCCCACAAGCCCTGACCGGATCTGGTATGCTTCTCAAGAAAAATTCGTTTTGTCGTTTTGTAAAATGATGTGATTTCGTGGTAAAGAATAGATTTGAAGTACGAACTTGTTAAAAATCATTTTGAAATTTAAAATTTGTTTATATAAATATATAATCATCAAACCCGGCCCACAAGCCCCTACCGGATCTGGTATGCTTCTCAAGAAAAATTTGTTTTGTCGTTTTGTAAAATGATGTGATTTCGTGGTAAAGAATAGATTTGAAGTACGAACTTGTTAAAAATCGTTTTGAAATTTAAAATTTGTTTATATAAATATATAATCATCAAAATCTATGTTTTTAATAAAAATTATTTTATCAAAAGAAGATCCAAATTTATGAATTATTAATATTTTGAAAACCATAAGTATTTAGATGTCAAAACATTTTCATACGATTATCGAAATATTTAATTGTTTAAATGAAATTGATCGTAGCGTATAATATAAATTAAAACGCAAAAAGTAAAATAGCTAATGGCGACCTTATTACAAAAACATATCCCAAATTAAATCCCAAAATATATAAGAAGACGTAGTAAGTTTAATATAAAGGAAAACCCAATTTATCGAGTTGAGCAATGGCCACCACGTAGTCCTTGCCGACCCGGTCCAAATCATTGAGTATCACCTAAAAGATATCCCATCAAGGGTGAGTCAACGAGACTCAATGTGTAACAATATACTAAAAGTCCAATCGATCATAGTAATAAAGCCCATAATATAGCAAATCGATAATAAATGATTAAATCACATATACATATAAATGAGATTCAATCCCGAACCCAACTTAAATATCCATCCGCTACACACCACCCGCATCTACTAATCACACCGTGGGGATTACTAAATCGACCCTCCATCCGCTACACACCATCGGCTGCGCTTCTTCCGCATCCACATGCACATCGCCCTTATAATCGTGGCATAGCCACCAGATAATTGTGACAGAGTCACCGGATTCATAATATCGTGACCAAAAGTCACCGGATTCATAATATCGTGACCAAAGTCACCGGATAATGTGGTAAAACCACCGGAACACTTCCTTTTCAATATTACCCATATGTCCATGCAATAACATATTATTTCAATACCATGCCATATATCCCTGAAATCATATCGGGATCATATACATTTCACATTTATGCTTATAGCATTATTAACGATGCAGATATCATTCCTTGTACATTACCCCAAAATCATAACCAAATATCGGATATGTCTCATATCAAAAATTTATACAAAATGTTAAGGAATAACGTACCTGAATTCAATTCACTGTACCATTAAATGATACCCGAAGCCATAATCATTTACATTTCTTTATAAACACATTTTCATCAATAATACTATTAATCTATTAGAATTTTAGTGTAAGCTACACACCTTGTAAACACGGAGATTGATAGAATACTTAAGATTTCCGACTCTTGCCTACAACGTCGACAGCACTTACATAACACTTATATGAGAAATCGATTATCACTAAAAAGATATGCCCTTTGGCCAAATTTCATTATCTCCTTACCTTGGATTATTCAAATCCCGAATGATCCCCCCTAAACGTTGGCTACAAAGAAACCCCGAACTTTCCTTCAAGTTTCGGCCAAAGATAATAAAAGGAATTAGAGTTTCACTTTTCAATCGTTAGAAAAAGAAAGGGATAAAGAAATTAGTCTAGAAGAGGTTCTTACCGAAAAGTAAAGACCAAAATGCAAATGGTCTCTAAACTCCAAAAAAAATTCAGCAAGATGAAATAGAAAAATAGATTCAAATGAAAAAGATGATAGGTTTTTGGTGCTTAGAAGCAATTGGTTTCAATGGTGTCAATGGAGTGAAATTTTCGGTTTTGACCTATTGAGAGAAAAAAAAAAGAAGAAAAAGAGTACCAATTTGGTCAAAATATGATAGCCAAAACAAAACAAAGTTTTGACCTATTGCAAATGACAATTTCGGCTAGGAAGAAAAATTTGGAGAAAAGGGAAAAGATGCACAAATTGTTAAGATTTTGGCCAACTAACACCCCCTAATCCCATACAACATTCGACCAACTCACAAGCCAACACAATCCCCTTTTTTCCTCCTCATTTCTTCCCTATAATCTCCTTAATCACTATCACAATTAAACCAACCCCCCTTAGCCCTTATGCCGTCTAGGTTCATGGTCAAATGACCATGGAAAAACTTCCAAAACATCACCCACTCTTCAAGCCTTTTGTCCCCTAAACATTCCATAACAACTTGATTCCTTACCTTAACTACTAACTTTCCTTTTTCCTTTGGTCAACTATCCAAAAATAAAAGAAGAATCCATCCATACTAGATAAAGCTTGACCGACACTATAGGAAAGAGAACAAAAATTAAAATTCCTTCCAATTGCTAGCTAAGGGATTCGAACCTCTACCCTCATGCATTCACCCATGCGCCATCACCACTTTACTAATTGACTTGTCTTGTGATTAAACCTCAAATTAATACTCTTAAGGCCAAACTTGCTTAGCTCCCCTTCTAAAACTAAAAATCTAATATTTTTCTAAGGCATTCTCCTATATTCTAAAATTCTCGAAGTCCCTAAAACTCATACAAATAGCACACAACAAAACAATACACACATTCAAGCGAAAAATTTCATAACCCCTAAATCCTGGATATTACAATTCTACCCTCCTTAAAAAAAATTTGACCTCGAAATTACCTGACAAGAATAAGTGAGGGTATTGCTGTCGCATAGCTTCCTCCGGCTCCCACGAAGCTTCTTCCGATCCATGGTTACGCCATAACACTTTGACGAGAGGAACTGATTTCCTCCGTAACACTTTCACATCCCGATCTAGAATTTGAATCGGTTCCTCCTCATAGGACAAATTTGATCGTAGTTCTACCTCCTCAACTGGCACTATATGAGATGGATCCGACCAGTACGACGTAACATCGAAACATGAAACACATCATGCATTTGCTTCAACTCCGAAGGTAACTCTAATCGATATGCCATCGGGTCCAACCCGCTTCAAAACCCGATAAGGTCCTATAAACTCAGGGCTTAACTTTCCTTTGCGACCAAATCTCATCACCTTTTTCCAAGGCGACACCTTTAGGAACACTTGGTCTCCCACAGGAAACTCTATTTCCTTTCGCTTCAAATCTGCGTACGACTTTTGCCTATCAGATGCCTCCTTCAACCGAGCCCGAATTACCTTAACCTTTTCTTCGATTCAGCCACAATCTCTGGACCCAAAACCTGACGTTCCCCTAATTCTATCCAACACGTAGGAGTGCGACACTTCCGTCCATATAGTGGCTCATACGGTGCCATCCGAATACTGGCTTGATAACTGTTGTTGTATGCAAACTCTACTAAAGGCAAAAACTCTTCCCAGCTTCCTCTGAAATCTATCACACATCCCCTGTAACACCCCGGTTCTAGGGGTTAGGCGTTTAGTGCTTAGCTCGGGTGTTGGCACACTCTAGGGTGTGGATGGGTAAGTTTTAGGGTCCCGAGAACCCTAGGTAGTGGTGGAATGATTTGGAAAATTTTTAGTTTTAGGGGCTAAAAGGAGAGCTTGGATAGAGGGGTCTTAAGAGAAGTTTTGGTGGAAGTAAGGCACTAAGATTGGTGTGGCAAAGTGGCAAGGAGGCGCCACATAAGGCATGGGAAGTGACGCCTCAAGGGGGAGCCGGAAGGGTCTCATGTTCGATTCGCAAGAAGCAGCAGATGGGCATTGTTTTTGCGTCATCTTGGTGGGGTGGTGGACGGTTTTTGATGCTAAAAGGTGGATGAAGACTTGGTCTTCTTTTTTGAATTTGGCTAGATAGGTTTGACTTTTTCAAAGCTTTTGAATGGATGGAAGGGAGGTATTTTAGGAGAGATTTGAGGGATTTTTGTGGGAGGTTGGAGCTTGGCCGAATGTTATAAATAGGGGGGGAGGTGCTCATTTCTTTGCATTCACCATTTTGGCTTTCTCTCCCTTGCCGAATTTTAGCCTTTCCTTTTAGCCTCCATTTTCATTTCCTCCTCATACCTCAACCACACCAAAACGCCTCTCTCTCTCACTTATTCATCCGAGCCAAACTTCAAGTCCCTTTCTCCTTCCATTTTTCTTATCCATTTCACTCGTTGCTAGACCATAAACTCTCCTCACTTCTCTGATTGCCGCAACACCTTTTGAAGCACCCTAGCACCCACTTCTTTGTCTTCTAGTTTTGCAAAGCCGAACCTACACCTTACCTCTGTGCCAAAATCCTTTTCTATTATTTAAACTTAACGTTGCCAAATATTGGAAGTAGATCTCTTCGGGCCTTGGTGTGCAATCGGTTAGTGAAGGCACTTTGGGGATTTGTAGTATTCAATAAGCTTTCAAAGCCGAACTCGGTAAGGAGGAGGTGGTGTTTCGGCAGAGAGTTAGTCAAGCAAAGACTTCTGGATTGGATCGTTTGTGCTATTAAGGTGCGTAATCACCGCACCGATTCTCCTGGTTAGTTATTTTTATGTGTATTCGAGATGTGTTGTGTGTGGTAGCCGCTTATGTTGGCTTGAATGGTGGATACCATAATTATGGGTAATCGGACATCGTGAGTAACACTTGGATATTATGTTAATGTGATGTATGTGTAAATATATGGTAATGTTGTGATATATACGAGATATATACTCCTGTTATATGATGACTTCACATGTAGCATCCGCATAATTGCATGAGGTTGGGTTTGATTCGATGAATGAGGAAGAGTACACAAGTTGTACGTGGTCTAATGATAGCTCCGGCTACATTAGCGCTTGGGGGTTAGCTGAGTGCTACCTCAAGGGAGATGTTGGCTAGGTGCCCATCTCGGCGGTTGATGGCTATGTGCATCACCGTAGACGGATTTTGATATCGGGATCACGATGGGTTGATCGGTGGCTCAGCCACGGCCTTGAGTAGTGAGTTGCCAAGGTAAGGATGTTGGATCACGATGTGATCAGTGGTGGTTTATCCACGGCCTTAGGCAGGGAGTCTGCTAAGGTTGGTGTTCGGTTGGACAATGGGTTGGGCTGAGATACATATGGGCATGACTTGCTATGTGAATTGTTTGGTATGGGGCCAAGCCCATACGGATGGAAATATGTGTTGTGGTTATGCACTGAGTCAGTGGACTCACTCTTTTCATTAACCATTTCAGGTGACGCGTAGTTGGATCGGGTTCGGAGAGGACACATGGTGGCCCATGCAGAAAGAAGAGTTTAAACGTTTTAGGCTTACTTTAAGTATTTTGTTTTAAATAGAATATGTAATAAAGGCCTTTTGACTCTTATTTATTTTAGTTATTATTTTATTAGTATTTATTACGGTTTGAGGAATTTGAAACACTATGTGAAGATGATTATATTTTTCTAACCTACTCATTCAATTTGGCTTGTATATATTAAACTTTTAGAATGAGTATATTTTTATAACAAAGTTTTACTCATAAGCTTAAATAAACATGGATTTTTCAAAAGTTAGCAAGTTTTACTAAATTTTTCTAAGTTAAATAGACTTTCCACCGTCTTTTCCGCACTAACATAACCAGATTCGGTCGTAGTGAATGGGCCGGGTTTGGGGATGTTACATCCCCTTAACATGTCCTCTAATACTTGGATTACTCGCTCAGACTGACCGTCAGACTGTGGATGAAATGCCGTACTGAAGTCTAATCTGGTACCCAAAACCTGATGTAATGCTTTCCAAAATCGAGACGTAAACCTCGGATCCCTATCCGAAATAATCGACATCGGCACTCCATGCAATCTTACAATCTCTGCCACATACAACTTCGCCAATTTCTGCAAAGAGTAATCAACTCGTACAGGTATGAAATGTGCAGACTTCGTCAATCGATCCACTATCACCCATACCGAGTCTTTCTTGGTAGGCGTAAGGGGAAGTCCACTAACAAAGTCCATGGTGATACGCTCCCACTTCCATTGCGGAATCTTTATCAGCTGAAGCAATCCCGATGGAACTTGGTGTTCAGCCTTAACTTGCTGACACGTTAAGCACTTCCCCACAAATTCCGTAACTTCTCGCTTAAGACCAGCCACCAAAATTGATCCCGAAGATCCCTATACAACTTACTACCTCCCGATGCATCGCATAAGGACCACTATGCGATTCTGAAGAATTCTCCGCCTAAGCTCTTCATCCTCCCAAGATACGATCTTACCCTTGAAACACAAAACTCCATCATTTATTAACACCATAATCTTCCAACTCTCCATTTTGCACTTGCCGTAGCTTAACACTTAAATCATCATCTACCAACTGTCTTTCTTTCACCTGACTCAACCACATCGGCTTTACTTGTAATTCCGCCAACAAACTTCCGTCGTCAAAAAGACTAAGATGTGCGAACATCGCTCTTAGATCCGACACCACTTTTTTCGACTTAGAGCATCCGCCACTACATTCGCCTTGCCCTGTGATACTCTATAGAGCAATCATAGTCTTTTAACAACTCCACCCATCTTCGCTATCTCAGATTCAACTCCTTCTGAGTCAGCAGATACTTAAGACTCTTGTGGTCCGTGTAGATTACTGATTTTTCTCCATACAAATAATGCCTCCACACCTTAAGAGCAAAGACTACCGCTGCTAACTCCAAGTCATGCGTCGGGTAGTTAACCTCGTGAGGCCTCAATTGCCGAGATGCATACGTAACCTCCTTCCCGTCTTGCAACAAAACACATCCCAATCCAATGTGAGACGCATCACAATACACCACAAAGTCCTTCCCTACCTCAGGCTGAATCAAAACCGGAGCTTCAGTCAAAACCCTCTTAAGCTTCTCAAAGCTCTCTTGCTGCTTATCCGCCCACACGAAAGGTATCTCTTTTCTCAACGACTTCGTCAAAGGTGCCGCTATCGAGGAGAATCCTTCGACGAACCTTCTGTAGTAACCCGCTAATCCCAAGAAACTGCGAACCTCAGCTACAGACTTAGGTGGTTTCCAATCTATCACCGCCTCAATCTTCCGATGATCCACCCATAATTCCTTCCGCAGACACCACATGGCCTAAAAACACAACTTCTTTCAGCCAAAATTCGCACTTGCTGAATTTGGCATAAAGCTTCTTCTCCCTCAACACTTGCAACACTATCCGAAGATGCTCATCATGTCAGAAACTCGGACTTGGAATACACAAGAATGTCGTCTATGAACACAACAACAAACTGATCCAAGTAGGGTTGAAAAACCCGATTCATCATATCCATGAACGCAGCTGGGGCATTAGTCAATCCGAACGACATTACCAAAAATTCATAATGCCCATATCTTGTTCGGAAAGCTATCTTGTGGATATCCGCTTCATTCACCTTAAGCTGATGATACCTCGACCTTAAATCTATCTTTGAGAATACCGTAGCTCCCTTAAACTGATCGAACAAGTCGTCTATCCTTGGCAAAGGATACTTGTTCTTGATGGTCAGCTTATTCAACTGTCGGTAATCTATGCACATACGCATAGTCCTGTCCTTCTTCTTCACGAACAAGACCGGTGCTCCCCATGGTGACACACTAGGTCGGATAAACCCACGATCAAGCAACTCTTGAATTTGAGCCTTAAGCTCAACCAACTCCTTTGGTGCCATTCTATACGGAGCGATAGATACTGGCGCCGTTCCAGGCAACAAGTCAATCCCAAATTCCACTTCACGATCCGGAGGCAATCCTAAAAGTTCTTCTGGAAAGATATCCACGAATTCTCTCACAGTCCTGACCTCTTCAACAGTTGCCTCCTTAACCTCCAAGGCACTGACCAACATAAGAAAAGCCAAACAACCATTCCTAACCATCTTTTATGCCTTAAGAGCAGATACTACATTTTATAAGTAGTTTCGTCTCTCGCCCAACACCACAACTTCCTTATCGTCCATAGGCCTTAGTGACATCCGCTTAGCAGCACAATCCACATTCGCACGATACTTCACTAGCCAATCCATGCCTAGAATCAAGTCAAATTCTCCAAATGGCAACTCCATTAAATTAGCCGGAAACTGCGTCCCTTGAACTTCTAAAGGCACTTCCTTAAAGAGCTTATCTACTACTACAGTCTGTCCTAAAGGACTAAGCACAGTCATCTTCCTAGGTACAGTCTCAGAGTTCACATGGAGAGTTCCAGATACCTCACTAGCGATGTAAGAATGAGTTGACCCTATATCTATCAAAGCCATAAAGGGCAACCCAAAAATAAGAAACGTACCCGTGATAACATCAGGTGCATCACTATCTTCCCTCCGATGAACCGTATACACCAAACCTGGCTGTCTAGCCTCAATGCTACCACTGCCTCTGCCCATAGTCCCGCGACCTCTACCAGAACCATTACCTCTGCCACTCGAACCACGACCCCTCATCGGCTACTGTCCACCTCTGCCAGCCTAATTAAAACTCGACCTCATCAACGATTCCTCTCTCAGATATCAATGGACAATCCCTAATCATATGATCCTTGGACCCGCACTTGAAACATCCTCCTGTCTTCTTCCAACATTCTCCCGGGTGCATCTTTCCACATTGAGCACAAGTACGGTATTGTCCTCCCGAAGCAACTTGCTGACCTCGCAGCCCATCAACTCTAGGTTTCTTTTGAAAATTCCCGGATGACCCTGAAGACCCATAGCTCCTCTTATTCTTATTATTCGAACTCGATCTGCTCGCTCTCTCTCGGTCCGCTTAACTTGTTCAGCTATCCGTGCTCTATCCACTAAAACTGCAAAATCTCTCTCACGATGCGGTGCAATCAACACTCGCAGCTCATCTCGTAACCCATCATCAAATCTGACACACCACTCATAATCAGTAGCTACAATCCCTCTGGCATATCGGCTTAACCGCAAAAACTCCACTTCATACTCAGCTATCGACTTATTTCCTTATACCAGATTCAGGAACGCCTTTCTCTGAGAATCAATGTAGCTAGCTCCGACATATTTCCCTTCAAACTTAATCTTAAAATACCCCCAATCCACACGATCCACAGGAATACTCTCTTTGACAGTGAGCCACCACTGGTACACCTCGTCACGAAGTAATGAAACAGCGCCTTTCAGCTTCTCCTCAGCAGTGCAGTCCAAATCGTCCATGATCCTCTCGATTGTTTCTAACCAATACTCCGCTACATTCGAGCTACCCCGATACTCCCTAAAAAGCTCGGCCCATTAGATCTAAGTCTCTCACCACCGACTTTCGTGCTCCATTACCCATACTAGCTCCTCGCTACTGCTCTAAGACTCGTAGCATAGCTGCGATCTGGCGTCATCTCCTCCGGTTGCTCATGAAATTCCGCTCCAACACCGGTGGCGGTGCCTCATTTTAGAACCCCGACCAGATCTAATCGGGTTCCGACATAGCCATTCTCGCTTCTCTACCAAGTCCCACGACGACCACGTCCCCTAGAACTCATGTCTACTTGATGCCTTCTCTGCTTTTTCACGAAAATTTTATGCATTAGAGTCTTTTCACTTTCTTGTTTAAAGAAAATTTTATGCAACAGAGTTTTAATCAGTGATTTTCCCCGTATAAGTACACATATACCTAGGGTCCATGTCTCTAAAGTATAGTTTCCTTAGGCTTATCAACATACTGAAATCGATTTATCAACAAAAGAACTTACCAGGTGGAATTGGGTCGAGAACTCGGGTGCCATGCTTATATAAAAACCATTTTTTTTGACCAAAAATTTTCAAAATCAATCATTTGGGCCAAATTTTGAAAACGTTGTGGACTTCAAAACCCAAGGCCGAGTATTTAAAACTGGGCTCTGATACCAAGTTGAAACACCCCAAACCCGGCCCACAAGCCCCGACCGGATCTGGTATGCTTCTCAAGAAAAATTTGTTTTGTCGTTTTGTAAAATGATGCGATTTCGTGGTAAAGAATAGATTTGAAGTACGAACTTGTTAAAAATCGTTTTGAAATTTAAAATTTATGAATTATTAATATTTTGAAAACCATAAGTATTTAGATGTCAAAACATTTTCATACGATTATCGAAATATTTAATTGTTTAGCTGAAATTGATCGTAGCAGAATATAAATTAAAACGTAAAAGTAACATAGCTAATGGCAACCTTATTACAAAAACATATCCCAAATTAAATCCCAAAATATATAAGAAGACGTAGTAATTTTAATATAAAGGAAACCCAATTTACTGAGTTGAGCAATGGCCACCACGTAGTCCTTGCTGACCCGATCCAAATCATTGAGTATCACCTGAAAAGATATCCCACTGAAGGGTGAGTCAACAGACTCAATGTGTAACAATATACTAAAAGTCCAATCGATCATAGTAATAAAGCCCATAATATAGCAAATCGATAATAAATGATTAAATCACATATACATATAAATGAGATGCAATCCCGAACCCAACTTAAATATCCATCCGCTACACATCACCCGTACCTACCAATCACACCGTGGGGATTACTAAATCGACCCTCCATCCGCTACACACACCATCGAAGGCGCTGCTGCAGTCAACATGCACATCGCCTTATAATCGTGGCATAGCCACCGAGATAATTGTGGCGAGTCACCGATTCATAATATCGTGACCGAAGTCACCGGATTCATAATATCGTGACCAAAGTCACCGGATAATGTGGTAAAACCACCGAACACTTCCCTTTCAATATTACCCATATGTCCATGCAATAACATATTATTTCAATACCATGCCATATATCCCGAAATCATATCTAATCATATACATTTCATATTTATGCTTATAGCATTATTAACGATGCAGATATCATTCCTTTTGAATTACCCCAAAATCATAACCAAATATCGGATATGTCTCATATCAAAAATTTATACAAAATGTTAAGGAATAACGTGCACTGAATTTAATTCATCATACCATTAAATGATACCCAAGCCATAATCATTTATATTTCTTTATAAACACATTTTCATCAATAATACTATTAATCTATTAGAATTTTAGTGTAAGCTACACACCTTGTAAACACGAAGATTGATAGAATACTTAAGATTTCCGACTCTTGCCTACAACGTCGATGAAGACCTACATAACACTTATATGAGAAATCGATTATCACTAAAAAGATATGGCCTTTGGCCGAATTTCATTATCTCCTTACCTTGGATTATTCAAATCCCGAATGATCCCCCCTAAACGTTGGCTACAAAGAAACCCCGAACTTTCCTTTAAGTTTCGGCCAAAGATAATAAAAGGAATTAGAGTTTCGCTTTTCAATCGTTAGAAAAAGAAAGGGATAAAGAAATTAGTCTAGAAGAGATTCTTACTGAAAAGTAAAGACCAAAATACAAATGGTCTCTAAACTCCAAAAAAAATTCAGCAAGATGAAATAGAAAAATAGATTCAAATGAAAAAGATGATAGGTTTTTGGTGCTTAGAAGCAATCGGTTTCAATGGTGTCAATGGAGTGAAATTTTCGGTTTTAGAAGAGAATGGAAAAGAATAAGAAAAGGAGAAATGATCAAAGAGAATAAATGGGTTTCGGTTATGGAAGAAATTGAATAAAGAAAAAGTTGTTGGTAATGGTCAAGTAAGAAAGGATGAAAGAAAAATGCCTTCAAAAGTGGTAATATTTTGGTACCAAAAAGAGAGAAAAGCTTGAGAGAAAAAAAAAAGAAGAAAAAGAGTACCAATTTGGTCAAAATATGATAGCCAAAACAAAAAAAAGTTTTCACCTATTGCAAATGACAATTTCGGCTAAGAAGAAAATTTTGGAGAAAAGGGAAAAGATGCACAAATTGTTAAGATTTTGGCCAACTAACACCCCCTAATCCCATACAACATTCGGCCAACTCACAAGCCAACACAATCCCCCTTTTTCCTCCTCATTTCTTCCCTATCATCTCCTTAATCACTATCACAATTAAACCAACCACCCTTAGCCCTTATGCCGTCTAGGTTCATGGTCAAATGACCATGGAAAAACTTCCAAAACATCACCCACTCTTCAAGCCTTTTGTCCCCTAAACATTCCATAACAACTTGATTCCTTACCTTAACTACTAACTTTCCTTTTTCCTTTGGTCTACTATCCAAAAATAAAAGAAGAATCCATCCATACTAGATAAAGGTTTACCGACACTATAGGAAAGAGAACAAAAATTAAAATTCCTTCCAATTGCTAGCTAAGGGATTCGAACCTCTACCCTCATGCATTCACCCATGCGCCATCACCACTTTACTAATTGACTTGTCTTGTGATTAAACCTCAAATTAATTCTCTTAAGGCCAAACTTGCTTAGCTCCCCTTCTAAAACTAAAAATCTAATATTTTTCTAAGGCATTCTCCTATATTCTAAAATTTTCGAAGTCCCTAAAACTCATACAAAGAGCACACAACAAAACAATACACACATTCAAGCGAAAAATTTCATAACCCCTAAATCCTGGATATTACAATTGGTGTGTTTGGCGGGGTGGGTTGACTTGAGCCCCACAGGTGTGATGGGATGGTACGGGTGGTATGTAGCGGATGGATATCTAGGATGGGTTGGGTTGCATACATTCATACATTTGCTTCATTTTAAGATTGTTATGTAAAAGGGCTTAGGCCCATGATATTGCTATATGGGTTCAGCCCAGTGGATGACTGAGTAGGGATTTCACACTGAGTTCTTGTAACTCACTCCCCCTTTTTCTTAACACTTGTAGGTAATGCTCAGTGATGTGGATTTGGGCCATGGATTACTCGGTGGAGGCAATACTTCAGTAATGGTGTTATTGAACTTTAGATTTCTATTTCTGCTTATTTTACTACTCTTACTATTTTGGGTTTTTATGTTGTAATAAGGCCTCTAGAATATTTTATTTTTATGTTTGTCGTACTTACTATTTTGCTTGAATGATTTTAAATGGGAATTTTTCTAAAACTTCAATAAAGGTTTTCCAAAATAGATTAACAAATGGATTTCACAACAAACTTTTACAAATATTTTAACTTGGAAAGTTTTTTTCGAACTATCAACGATATTTTCAAAAGTTACAATTTATAAAGATTTTTAGTTCAAATTATCGATTTATCAAACAACCTTCGAGGTTAGTGGTACTTTATCAATATTTCAAATCAACTCGTTTTCTCTATTATAACTAAACAATATCTATATTAGTACGAATAAAAAGGATTTAACATTTTTTCTCATGTGACATGTCAGATCCAGTCTTAACGCATCGGCCGGGTTTGGGGTGTTACATTATTTGTGAATTATGATAAGACATTATTGATAATGTCAAAACCATTTTAATTTGAAAAACGGGGTCGACTTTTAAAACGAAAATGGAGTCGCCACCAATCCCTTTTTTACTTAGGTGTGATTGAATCACCTTACAAAACGTTTTATTTCAAAACATTAATTTTGGTCCACGAAATACAAGAAAACAGGTTCGGGAGTCGGTTACGTACGAGGAAGGGTTAGCACCCACGTAACGCCCAAAATTTGGTACCTAATTGATAATTTCATGTCCTAATGTCGGAATTTTGAAAAAAAATAAAATATGATCCCTTTGTTTGAAAGAAAACCAAGACTTACCTATCTCAAAGAAATAAAATGCTATACCGAATAAGTTAGGATGTAACATCTCATGACTTCGAAGCTAGGCTCGCCTCTATTTGTAGAAAATTCTTACCTCAAAACACAAAACATCATATCCAGTAAGTTAGGATACAACATTTTGAATTCCCGAGAATAAGTTTTGATTTGAAGTTTGTAAGTTTCAATTTTAAAAGAGAAGGGATACTTAATATCCTAAGTTCAACGAGAAAAATCGAAACCCAGTGAGTTAGGGTACAATTTTTCTCGAAATCCCCGAATATTACGTATCACCAAACTTTTTTAAACTTTGAATAAAATTCGATAATTTTTGCAAAAATGTGTTTTTATAAAAATGATATGAATTCGATTTTGCATTGATACATTACAAAATATAAATATCGAATAGCAATTCATCATAATCACAAGTTATATTAGCGATTAATACTAATATAGATAATTAAAGAAATAATAATATAAAATAACGATTAATAAAAATAACTACACTAAAGCAAATATAAAATAATAAATAAATAAAAGAGCAAGGACAAATAGAATATATAAAGCAAATAAATAACAAAATAATAAAAAGAAAAAATACTAAATAAATGTGAAAACTTTTCATGCAAGATTAAACTTTTCATGCAGTAACATATATCACATAATAAATGAATATTGCAAATAAAAAATATAAAATGATATAGTAAAAAAAATAGTACATGTATTTTTGAGGAAATAAATAAAATACGTTTTGAAATAAATAAATAATTTATAACTTTAAATAAAAATATATATTTATAATAATCTAATACATATAAAAACTACATATTTAAGAATAAACAATATATTATACAAATTTATATACAATATTAAGGGTAAAATAATTTAAAAGTTATATATAAAATATAATATAATAATGTATAATATATAAAATAAAAATGTAATATAATAACTGATATGTGATAATATACAACATAATATGAATAATGAATATATAAAAATAATAAGTGTTCAAAATAAACAATATATAAAAACTTTATATTATTATTAATATACACTATACAAATATTAAAATATAATACAAAATTTTATAAAATGAAACAATTTAATATAATGTTAAAATAACTTAAAAATAAAAATAAAAATAAAAGGGGTTTAAAAATAAACAAAGAAATAAAAAATCTAAAAATAAAATGCAAAAGGATCAAATCAAAACGCACACACACCTTAGGGACTTATTGGGCAATTATGCCCTACCTTCTAAACTACACTGTTTTGATATCGATCTTTAAGTAGCCCATGGGACCAGATTGTAACAAAATGTAAGTTTTAGGGCTAACTTAAAAAAAATTAAAAATTTAAATTGGACGAAATTAAAACTAATAAAATTGCAGAGGGATTAAAATGGTAAATTGCCCCTCTTATAAAAACACGTGTGTAACACCCCAAACCCGGCCCAAACATTACGACCGAATTTGGTTTGCTACAGAGAAAACAATTTGAGAACCATTTCAGAACCGATTTAAGTTTTGTCGAAAATCTTTCAACTTCAAGTCTCTTGTTAAAAACCATACTTAGTGTTGTTTAAAAAAATATTTATTAAGTCGAGTTGTTTATAGATTGCAAATGTGCCCGATGGCATTTTTAAAACATTTTACGTTTGATTGGGAAAAACATGTGAATTCATTTTTAACATAATTATATAGTTTAAACAAATATTCAAAGCATGTGACAATAATAAAATAATTCTAGGAGGCCTTATTACAACTTAATTAAAATAAACCAACATTAAATAAAATAAACAAAGTCCAGGTTCATCTATTAAAATGTCCATCGCATGGCCACCTCGAGTCCATCCGGCTCCATCTCCGCGATCTACTCATCCGCAAAATGTTAAGGGAAAGGGGTGAGTCACCAAGACTCGATGTGTAATCCCCACCCGGAAAATATATCTCATACACAATTCATTAATAAACATGCTCATGCAACCCAACTAGCCATCCATACTCCTTTTCTACCCCGTGTGGTCAAAACCACTGATGACTTAAAGTCACAATTTAAATGATGGGGCCAACCCATCGTGTGGTCAAAACCACTTGATGACCATAGGTCACAATATATCAAATGTGGTCAAAACCATCGGTGGTACCAAACCACCGGGACTTAGTCACAAATAATCAATTGTTGTGGTCAAAACCACTTGATGACCATAGGTCACAAATAATCTGATGGGGCCAACCCATCTTGTGGTCAAAACCACTCGACGACAAATCCATAATATCATCCCCTCCTCTCATCAATCCCACCATCACATGCTTATTCATCAATTTCATAAATATCATGTCATAGTATTAAACATCATGTGATGGCATATAACATATATCCAAAGTTACAAGACAGGGGACTTACCCGAAATCCGTGATTATGCCACAAGCTAATCACAATCAAAATAATCAAAACAAATAATAATGTCATGTAAATTAATAAAGTGTGTAGAGATCTTACACACCTGTTACTATCGTAATTCCTAGATCTCGAAACTCCGATCTACAACGCTAGATCTTGACCTCACACGTCCTTTGAACCCTAACCCCCTTACGATATGTACATCCTTTTCGCTTCCCTACAATCGGCACTTATCCAAAATTAATAGCCTTCGCTTTGAACACAAATTAAAAATAGATTCTTACCAAAATCGATTGATAGGGAATGGAGGGTCAAATCTATTGCTTGAAAATCCCGTAGTTCCTAGATGATATCGATTCAAAGAGAGATTAGCCAAACTCTTAACAAGGCTAGCCATAACAAGAACAAAGATTAAGCTTAGAGTGATCCCTTACCACATTATGAAATTCGCAAAGACTTAGTTAGGGGAAAGAGAAGATTCGCCAACACTAATGGAAGGGCTGAAATTTTGAGAAGAAAAAGATGCTGGAAATTTTGAACAGTTTTGGCTTAAGAACAAGGAAAAATTCGCAAAGAAAGTAGAAGAAAAAGATGCTGGAATTTTTAATGGTTTTGGCTATCAAACAATGGAGGTTTCTAGAGCAAAAAATTGAGAGAAAAGATTGGTGAGTTTGGCACTTCTTTGCTATTAAAAATCAAATATGGACAACCCCAAGGAGTCCAAAAATCGCAAACACTCTCACTTATTTTGTGATAATTTCCAGCCTTGAATTATCACAAATAAATCTAACCTCATCATGTTTTTAATCTCCTAATCCCTTCACAATTTAATAGCAAATAAAACACTAATAGCTTCCCCACTTCCAGCAGAATTTTTGCAAAAATAAAACCTTATCTTTATCAATTTAAAGAATCCACATTCATGCCAATTCTTTCTCTCCTTCACGCCAAAGAAAGAAAGAGGAAAAATAAAAAAATAATGTCAAGGTCTTTGCTCACGGGGTTCGAACCAATGACCCCAAGCAAAGCAGCGGAAGCAGCAGCAGCAGCAGCAGCAGCCTCCCCTTAAAGCGCCTGGACCAACTCTCCCAATTGACTTTCATGTCAATTAACCACCACATTTAATTATAAGGCCTTCCAACGTGAGCCCAAAGACCGCATAAAAATTAAAACACAAAACCTTTGCTTCACCCACTCAAACCTAGGACCAGCTAGATCCCTTGCCGCATGATGCGCCCCAAGCCAACTCTTCCAACCCGACTTCCATGTCAAATCCCTCCCATTTATTTATAAAGCCTTTATAATCGGGCCCTTTTTCCTTTCAACGCCAAAGCCTAAAAAAACAACGTCCTTGCGCCTACCATGAGTCGAACCCAGTCCTCACTGCAGCCTCACTCTCCAACGCCCTTTGCCACTTCTCCACATTAAACTTTCATGCCATGAACCTTACCCAAAATTTCTTTAAGGCCTTCTTTACCTGGGCCCTTCCTTTAATGCGCAAAAAAAAAACAATTCTTGCCGGTTCCACTGGATCGAACCTCCTCCTTGTAACCCTCCCTTAGACGCACCAAGCCACTACACCAAATACATTCTTGTGTCATGTTTCCCTCGATTTTTATTTAAACCCTATCTCCACCTAGCTCCCTCCTTTTAAGTACTTTAATTTAATTCTTTTTTTTTTTAACCCAAATTCGACCTAAATCGTGGTTATTTCTAGACCCTAAATCATGCTAAATAAAATAATATTTATTCATTTCTTGAAGCCCACATGGAATTTATTTAAATTACAAATAGCCCCTAATTCGTGGTGTTACAATTCTACCCCCTTAAAAATAATTTCGTCCTCGAAATTACTTTCTAACGAATAGTCGTACATCTAACTCACTGTCGTGTTTATGCTTATCTTTGCGCATTCGATCCTAATAGAACTATCCTACTTCCTAGGCACAATCTCTAAGTTCACAACCAAGGTTTCAGGCACTTCCCTAGTAAAACAAGAAAACTCTACAACGATCAAAGCAATTAAGGGTATTCCGGAAGTAAGGAACATACCCGTTGTCGCATCTAGTGCATCCTCCTCCTCGCGACGGCAATCGCATAAACCACCCTTGGTTGCCTCGCCTCTGCACCTTCAAACCTCGACCACGCCCGTTACCATTATCATTACCTCTAGCTGCACCTCGACCCCTCTGTGGTGGTCCTTCATTTCTAACCTGAGCGCGGTTCTGACCCTCTGGTTGATTCCTAGCTAACTTCCGAGGACAATCCCTTACACGGTGATGATCGTCGATCCACACTCAAAGCACCCTCGATTACCACTCCAACACTCACCCTTGTGAGGCTTGCCACACCGAGCACATTGTGGCGGCCATTGGGTATTGGCGGGAAGAGCCTAGCGCTTTGATCCGACCCATCAAACTTCGTCCTCTTCTGCTCATTACCCAAGAACCTTGAAGGTTCCGAGCTTCTCTTATTCCAATTCCGTTCTTGGTTCCGCTTTACTTGACTGTCTTACTCCTCAAAGAACTTTAGACTTCTCCACAAGAACAAAGAAACTCTCGTTCTGTTGTGGAGCTATCATCATCCTCGGCTCATCTCTCACCCATCCTCGAATCTAACACGCGTTCATGCTCGGTACCCACAATACCACGAGCATACCTACTCAACCGAAGGAATTCGGCCTCATACTCCGCCACTGTCTTATTGCCTTGAGCCAGGTTCAAGAAAGCCTTTCGCTGTGCATCTACGTAGCTAGTACCCACATACTTCTTCTGATAGGTGGTTCTGAAATACTCCCAAGTCAAATCATCTGCTGTAGCCCCATCTCGAACCGTAAGCCACCACTGATACGCCTCATCCTTTAGAAGCGACACACCGCCCTTTCGCTTTTTCCTCCTCGGTCAAAGTCAAGGTCATCCATGATTCTTTCGATTGACTCTAGCCGATGATTCCACTGACCGGGTGCCACTCCTGACACACCTCGGAATACCTCCGCTCCGTTAGATCGGAGTCGCTCGGGGACAGATTTCCGAGCTCCTACATTTCCACCAGCCCCAGCCACCATCTCCAAAACTCGCAACACGACTTGCGATACCGCCGCCACCTGGCGATCCGGCTCCTCGACTCTAAAAGTAGGAGGTGGTGGTGGCGGTGGTACCTCATTTTCAGAACCTTGTCTTGACCTGACGGGTTCAGACACCGTCATCCTACCCCTACCACGTCCACGGCGTCCACGTCCTCTAGAACTCATTCTATCTACCGCGCTTTTAATCTGGTTAAGAAAAATTTTATGCGTTAGCATTTGTTTCACTTTATTACTCGCGACGAAATTTTATGGATAAGGTTTAATCAGAGATTCTTTCGAGCAAACAAAGTTTCAGTTTCCTATCCTAATTCACACAAAGAAGTTCATGCATCCATTCCTTAATACTTTCCATACCTATTCGCTCATCGGACATTTTTGCCCATTTCTATCCCAGGGGTATTCTCGTCTTTTTCCTACAGGGTTTTTTTTTTTTTTTTTTTTCCGTAATTTTTCAGAACCAGAATATTTTGCTGATGATTTTCGAATCAAGGTTTTTGAATGTCTATAAAATCATTAAAATTTTTGGGCAAAACCATTGAACTAATATTTTATGGGTCAGGGGCATTTTGGTAATTTTACTCCTAAGGGTATTTCTGTAATTTTCCACAAGTCAAGTTTTTCGAGAAAAACGTTGTAAAAGTAATGTTCTAGGATTTGAGAGAGTTATTGCACAAGTTTTGAAAACATTAGGGTTTGTTGTTTCATTCTATTTCGAGCAACAAGGCTAATTCCCTTTTCGGGTTTTAATCATTGTGTTTAGCCTATGACCGAGCCCTCCTGGTCAGGGTGAACCAAAGCTACGCACTGGTAGGATCCTGCGAAGAGGAGGTGAGTCACTAGGATTTGCTTAAATACCGTGCTCTTCCGGATCCAATCCTAGACATGCGTCTGAGGTTACCACACCCTAGCTCATTGGCTAAGTCATAGGTTGGTTTAGTCCTTTAAGTCTTATGCTTCGTTTGTGTTTGAGTAATCTAACCTTAGGGTCCAAGTCCTACAAGTCTATCTACGTTCCATGCTTCCTACCCTTCTACAGAATATAATTCACCAAGAGGTTTAGATATACTTACCTGGGCGGATAGGTGCCGGAGACTCGGGCCATGCTGTTCAAAAACCAAAAATCATTCCATAAGGCCTACCAAAACATTTTTGGGCCTTGGGCCCCCACAGCCGAGCTTTGAACTGGGCTCTGATACCATTTTGTAACACCCCAAACCCGGCCCAAACATTACGACCGAATTTGGTTTGCTACAGAGAAAACAATTTGAGAACCATTTGAAACCGATTTAAGTTTTGTCGAAAATCTTTCAACTTCAAGTCTCTTGTTAAAAACCATACTTAGTGTTGTTTAAAAAAATATTTATTAAGTCGAGTTGTTTATAGATTGCAAATGTGCCCGATGGCATTTTTAAAACATTTTACGTTTGATTGGGAAAAACATGTGAATTCATTTTTAACATAATTATATAGTTTAAACAAATATTCAAAGCATGTGACAATAATAAAATAATTCTAGGAGGCCTTATTACAACTTAATTAAAATAAACCAACATTAAATAAAATAAACAAAGTCCAGGTTCATCTATTAAAATGTCCACTGCATGGCCACCTCGAGTCCATCCGGCTCCATCTCCGCGATCTACTCATCTGCAAAATGTTAAGGGAAAGGGGTGAGTCACCAAGACTCAGTGTGTAATCCCCCACCCGGAAAATATATCTCATACACAATTCATTAATAAACATGCTCATGCAACCCAACTAGCCATCCATACTCCTTTTCTACCCCGTGTGGTCAAAACCACTGATGACTTAAAGTCACAATTTAAATGATGGGGCCAACCCATCGTGTGGTCAAAACCACTGATGACCATAGGTCACAATATATCAAATGTGGTCAAAACCACTGGTGGTACCAAACCACTGGGACTTAGTCGCAAATAATCAATTGTTGTGGTCAAAACCACTGATGACCATAGGTCACAAATAATCTGATGGGGCCAACCCATCTTGTGGTCAAAACCACTGTCGACAGTCCATAATATCATCCCCCTCCTCTCATCAATCCCACCATCACATGCTTATTCATCAATTTCATAAATATCATGTCATAGTATTAAACATCATGTGATGGCATATAACATATATCCAAAGTTACAAGACAGGGGACTTACCCGAAATCCGTGATTATGCCACAAGCTAATCACAATCAAAATAATCAAAACAAATAATAATGTCATGTAAATTAATAAAGTGTGTAGAGATCTTACACACCTGTTACTATCGTAATTCCTAGATCTCGAAACTCCGATCTACAACGCTAGATCTTGACCTCACACGTCCTTTGAACCCTAACCCCCTTACGATATGTACATCCTTTTCGCTTCCCTACAATCGGCACTTATCCAAAATTAATAGCCTTCGGCTTTGAACACAAATTAAAAATAGATTCTTACCAAAATCGATTGATAGGGAATGGAGGGTCAAATCTATTGCTTGAAAATCCCGTAGTTCCTAGATGATATCGATTCAAAGAGAGATTAGCCAAACTCTTAACAAGGCTAGCCATAACAAGAACAAAGATTAAGCTTAGAGTGATCCCTTACCACATTATGAAATTCGGCAGCACTTAGTTAGGGGGAAAGAGAAGATTCGGCCAACACTAATGGAAGGGCTGAAATTTTGAGAAGAAAAAGATGCTGGAAATTTTGAACAGTTTTGGCTTAAGAACAAGGAAAAATTCGGCAGCAAAGTAGAAGAAAAAGATGCTGGAATTTTTAATGGTTTTGGCTATCAAACAATGGAGGTTTCGAAGAAAGAAATTGGAGAGAAAAGATTGGTGAGTTTGGCACTTCTTTGCTATTAAAAATCAAATATGGACAACCCCCAAGGAGTCCAAAAATCGGCAAACACTCCCTTATTTTGTGATAATTTCCAGCCTTGAATTATCACAAATAAATCTAACCTCATCATGTTTTTAATCTCCTAATCCCTTCACAATTTAATAGCAAATAAAACACTAATAGCTTCCCCACTTCCAGCAGAATTTTTGCAAAAATAAAACCTTATCTTTATCAATTTAAAGAGTCCACATTCATGCCAATTCTTTCTCTCCTTCACGCCAAAGAAAGAAGAGGAAAAATAAAAAAATAATGTCAAGGTCTTTGCTCACCCGGGTTCGAACCAATGACCCCAAGCAAAGCAGCGGCAGCAGCAGCAGACCTCCCCTTAAAGCGCCTGGACCAACTCTCCCAATTGACTTTCATGTCAATTAACCACCACATTTAATTATAAGGCCTTCCAACGTGAGCCCAGCACCGCATAAAAATTAAAACACAAAACCTTTGCTTCAGCCACTCGAACCTAGGACCAGCTTGAATCCCTTGCTGCATGATGCGCCCCAAGCCAACTCTTCCAACCCGACTTCCATGTCAAATCCCTCTCCATTTATTTATAAAGCCTTTATAACTGGGCCCTTTTTCCTTTCAACGCCAAAGCCTAAAAAAACAACGTCCTTGCGCCTACCATGAGTCGAACCCGAGTCCTCACTGCAGCCCTCACTCTCCAACGTCCTTTGCCACTTCTCCACATTAAACTTTCATGCCATGAACCTTACCCAAAATTTCTTTAAGGCCTTCTTTACCTGGGCCCTTCCTTTAATGCGCAAAAAAAAAAAAAAAAAACAATTCCCCTTGCTGGTTCCACGGATCGAACCTCCTCCCTTGTAACCCTCCCTTAGACGCACCAAGCCACTACACCAAATACATTCTTGTGTCATGTTTCCCTCGATTTTTATTTAAACCCTATCTCCACCTAGCTCCCTCCTTTTAAGTACTTTAATTTAATTCTTTTTTTTTAACCCAAATTCGACCTAAATCAGGGTTATTTCTAGACCCTAAATCATGCTAAATAAAATAATATTTATTCATTTCTTGAAGCCCACATGGAATTTATTTAAATTACAAATAGCCCCTAATTCAGGGTGTTACAACGTGGATCCTCCCCGAGTTTTCGGATCAACGCGCAGATCCTTGCCCTAAACGACATCGTTTTGTACTTATTAACTTAAGTAAAAACGGCGTCGTTTCTTCATTGCTATATAAGCTAAAAAGTTAGCAAAAAAAACATTTTTAACATTTCAGAAAAAAAAAAAGAAAACTGAGTTTAAAAATTCTCTTTGTCCTTTGGCCTTCGGCCAGGACTCCGATGACGAACGCCGCCTCACGCGCCATCGCCCACGGCAGCCCAAAGGTGAAAAACTCCATCCCTTTTTTATCTAAACTCATTCCCATCGTTGTAAATGATGTTTGAATGTTTTTTTTTTAAAAAAAATTCGCATGAAATAAAAATTTATACGAAAAATAAATTGGAAATCACCTCTATTTAAACTTTTATGTATTGTATTATCTTTGTATCTGCCTCTGTATGTGTGTTCCTTTTTACAGATTATTGTAGGGCTTTTATAGCCCCCAAAATAAAAAATAAAAAAGGAAATACGCATATTCTGTCTCGTTTTGCCATGTTTGCTGTTGTATTTCTTTCCCTTTTTGCAGGTGGACGAGGAGTACGGCGGCGATAGGGGCGTTATTCGCGCGCGGATTGCGGCTTAACGAGGGCTGTGTTGCTGGGGCGCTTGCGGTGCAATGGAAACCTAGGGTTTCCTGCGTCCGCAAGCTGTTTGGGTATTGGGCCATTTTGGGCCCCGTATGCTTTGGGTCTGTTGGGTTAGTTAAATTTGGGTTGTAATGGGCTTCGGGTTTTAGGTATTGGGTCATGTAATCTGTTTTGGGTCTAAGTGTCTGGGTAGGCTGCTTTAAGTCTGGACTGTAAAAAAAAACATTGGTTTTTTATTTTGGTTTTTTTTCTACATGGAATGGGCCCGGGCAAAATGGGCTGATTACAGTTGCCCCTCTTTGCTTATTGTCGTGTAACGAGAATAGAGCAAAGACTATAAAAGGTCCAATTTTGCCCGGTCTTTGCCAAGTCTTGACTTTTTGGTCCTCGTCTTCTTAAAATGGCTTCCAACTCTACTGCAACTTCAGGAAGGCAGTATCCGCTATCTTTTAATCTGCTCCACTGTAACTTCAGAGAGGTCAGACTAGTATCTTTGATCCGCTTCACTAAAATCTCGGGAAGGTAAGATCTGTTGTCTTTTAGCCTGCTCTACTGCAAACTCAGAGAGGCAAGGCTGATGTCTTTGATCTGCTTCACTGCAACTTCAGGGATGCCAGAGCTGCTATTTTAAACTGCTCCACTGCAAACTCAGGGATGCCAGATTGGTATCTTCGATCCGCTTCGCTGCAAACTCAGGAAGACAACATCTGTTATCTTTTATCTGCTCCACTGCAAACTCAGGGAGACAAGATCTAATGTTTTTTATCTGCTTCACTGCAACTTCAGGAAGGCCAGATCATGCTATTTTTTAGTCTGCTCCACTGCAAACTCAGGGAGACTAGACTAATGTCCTCAATCTTCCTCCTGCAACTTCAGGAAGGTAAAATCTGTCGTTTTCAATCTACTCCACTGCAACTTCAGGGAGACAAGACTGATGTCTTCGATCTGTTTCACTGCAACTTCAAGAATACGAGATCTATTTTCTTCAGTTCGTTCCACTACAACTTCAGGGAGGTCGAGCTGAGGTCTTTGATCTTCTTCCTGCAACTTCAGGAAGGTAATATCTGTGGTCTTTAGTCTGCTCCGCTGCAACTTCAGGGAGACAAGACTAATGTCTTCGATCTTTTTCCTGCAACTTCAGGAAGGTAAGATCTGTTGTCTTCAGTCTACTCCACTGTAACTTCAGGGAGACAAGACTGAAAATGACTATTTACCCTACTACATCGTCCTATGACCTGTAGAATGAGTATATGCTTATGCCGAATGATTAGGATGCCGTGATTGAAATGAATCAAATGCTCCTATTCAGCCATGCTATGATATGTGAATGCAAAAATTATATGAGTATGATTCCTACTCGAGGTGTTATCATTCATTCATTCGTCAAGGTTTCATCTTCGTTTCCTTTGAAGCATCATTTTCTTGCTCAAATAATTTGCCCCATGGAAATTTTAGGGCCCATTCCTTCGAACTTTGGGGACACAAGGTTTATAACACCTTCAAACCATCCCTCAAGGAATCGCAACTTTTTCTGTCTGTCCTTACTGCAATTTAAGGATACAAGATTTGTTTCAACTTCAATTCATTCCACCATAATTTAGGGTTTTTGAATCTTTCCCCGTCAAATTGGTCTGTCCTACCATTCTCCGAGAAACAGTCTATTGGACAAAAAATTCAGAGAAATAGTCTCCATCAAGACTCTTCTTTCTCAAATATGGAAATTCTAAACAATTGTCCTGTTTTGGTTTCTTGTTTTATCTAGAAATTTCCAAAGTAATATGTAGAACTTCTTTTGTGAATTTATTAGTTCATCAATCATTATTTCATTGCAACATGTTTATGAATGATGGGTAACAAATAAATTGATTTCAAAGAGAGTTAAATGAATTATCAAAGATACAAAGGAAATTAACTGGGAACATATCTTTGAGAAGAAAAAGAATCCAAAGATAGTAAAATGAAAAGAACAAAGATCAGATACCCTAGATATCACAGATTGGGCTTCTATATACAAACTTCATAAAGACTACTTTGAGCTTAACATGTGTTTAGAAGACCCAAAGTACTTTGTTGATGCCCTGATATGCAACATACTTCAGTTCTTGTTGATTCAAGTATAGCAAGATCACTGCATGTCCATTCAAAATTTGAGCCACCCTTTTCGGGTTTTCAACTCAAAACCCCTTTGGTCTCAAGGTGCCCTCTGTGGGTTTTCACTTTGGCCTCTCCTTTTTTTTAGAAGTCTCAAGGCGCCCTTTCCGGTTTTTCACCTTGGCCTCTTCTCCTTTTCAAGCAAAGTACTTTTTGACTGAGTCCGAGTTCACAGGATTGGGTAAGCTTTTCCTATCCATTTCAGTAAGAATCAGTGCACCTCCAGAGAAAGCTTTCTTGACTATATATGGTCCTTCCCAATTCGGCATCCATTTTCCTCTAAAATTCTTTTGTATGGGAAGGATCTTTTTCAGTACAAGGTCCCCCTTATGAAACTCTCTTGGGTAGACTATTTTATCATAAGCTCGCATCATTCATTTTTTGTACATCTGACCGTGACGAATAGCCCTTAGCCTCTTTTCTTCAATTAAGTTCAACTGATCATATCGAGCCTGGATCCATTCAGCTTCATCCAGCTTTATTTCTGACAAAACTCGGAGAGAAGGTATTTCCACTTCAATAGGTAGAACTGCCTCCATCCCGTAGACCAGTGAGAAAGGAGTTGCCCCAGCAGAGGTTCTAGCGGACGTCCGATAAGCATAGAGTGCAAATGGTAATTTCTCGTGCCAATCCTTAGACGTCTCAGTCATTTTTCCTACTATCTTCTTGATGTTTTTATTGGCCGCTTCCACTGCCCCATTCATTTTTGGACGATACGGAGATGAGTTGTGGTGTTTGATCACGAATTGACTACAAACTTCTACTATTGTATTATTGTTCAAGTTCAATGCGTTGTCTGATATGACCTCTCGGGCATTCTATATCGACAAATGATCTCCTTCTTCAAGAACAGACTAACTGCTGACTTAGTGACGCTAGCATATGAAGCAGCCTCTACCCATTTCGTGAAGTAGTCAATAACCACGAAGATGAACCGATGCCCATTCAAAGCTTTTGGTGAGATTGGTCCAATAACATCCATGCCCCACATGGAAAAAGGCCATGGGGAAGTCATAACATGCAAAGGCGACGGAGGCACATGAATTTTATCTCCATAAATCTAGCATTTATGAAATCTCTTGGCATAGTTGATACAAACTCCTTCCATGGTGGACCAATAATATCCAAATCTCATTATCTGCCTGGCCATTGTGAATCCATTAGCGTGCATTCCACAAACGCCCTCATGAACTTCTTCAAGGATTTTCCTAGCTTCAACAGCATCAACGCATCTCAATAGTACTTGATCCTTTCTCTTTTTGTACAAGATATCCCCATCTAAAACATAGTCAGATGCCAATCTTCTTAATGTCCTTTTATCATTCTCAGTTGCATGCTTCGGGTATTCACGATTTTTTACATATCGCAATATATCATGATACCAAGGGTGGTCATCTTTTTCCTCCTCTTCCAGGTTATAACAATGAGTTGGAACTTCGAAAATACTCATCTGAATAGGTCTCATATCCTCTGGTCTGTTTACTTTGATCATAGAAGCCAGGGTTGCCAAAGCATCCGCCATCTGATTTTCATCACGTGGGAGATAATTAAAAGTAATTTCATCGAACTCCTCAATCAATCCCAGAACTATTTTTCAGTAATCACTTAGTTTGGGATCTCTTGTCTCCTATTCTCCTTTAAGCTGGTAGATTACTAAGGTAGAATCTCCATAAACTTCTAGCACTCTGATCTTACGCTCTACAGCTGCTCAAATTCCCATGATGCATGCTTCATACTCCGCCATGTTGTTTGTGAAATCAAAATCCAATTTGCATGTGAATGGATAATGATCACCACTAGGGGATGTCAAGATTGCCCCGATTCCATTTCCCACATCATTAGATGCCCCATCAAAATTTAACTTCCACGGACATTCTTCAGTAGCTGCCACATATATTAGCTCTTCATTGGGGAAGTCAAAGCTCAAAGGTTCATAATCCTCTAAAGCTCTGCTAGCCAGGAATTCTGCTATTGCGCTCCCTTTTATAGCCTTTTGGTTCACATAGACTATATCAAATTCAGAAAGCAAAATCTGCCACCTTGCCATCCTTCCATTCAGAGCAGTTGACTCCATCATATACTTTAACGGATCAAGCTTTGAAATTAACCAGGTTGTATGATATAGCATATACTGCCTCAATCTCCGAGTTGTCCAAATCAAGGCGCAACACAATTTTTCAATCGACGAATATCTCATCTCACATTCAGTGAACTTTTTACTAAGATAGTATATCGCCTTTTCTTTTCTTTCTGAATCATCATGTTGACCAAGCACACATCCCAAGGAGTTATTGAACACTGTCAAATACAGTATCAATGGTCTATCTGGATTAGGCGGAGATAACACTGGTGCATTTGACAGATATTGTTTGACTTTGTCAAAAGCTCTCTGGCATTCCTCGTCCATTACACCTTGGTTGTGTTTCTTGAGAAGACAAAATATGGGATCACATTTCTCAGTTAATTGTGAAATAAACCGAGCAATGTAATTTAATCTTCCAAGAAAACCTCAGACTTCCTTTTGAGTGCGCTGTGGAGGCAGTTCTTGTATAGCTTTGACCTTATTTGAGTCAACTTCAATTCCTCTTTCACTGACTACGAAACTCAGTAATTTCCCTTACTAAGCTCCGAAAGTACACTTTGCCGGGTTGAGCTTCAATTGAAATTTTCTCAATCTCAAAAACAACTTCTTCAAAACTTCAATGTGTTCCTTTTCTGTTCGAGATTTGGCGATCATGTCATCAACATATACTTCAATCTCTTTATGCATCATGTCATGGAATAAAGTTACCATGGCTCTTTGATATGTCGCTCCTGCATTCTTCAGTCCGAATGGAATTACTTTATAACAAAAGGTACCCCACAATGTTATGAAGGTAGTTTTCTCCATATCCTCAGGGTGCATCTTGATCTGATTATATCCCAAAAAACCATCCATGAAAGAGAACAATGAGTATCCCGCTGTATTATCCACCAACGTGTCAATATGAGGCAAAGGGAAATTATCCTTTGGGCTGGCTTTATTTAAGTCCCTATAATCTACACACATCCGGACCTTTCCATCTTTCTTAGGGACAGGAACAATATTAGCAACCCACTCTGAATATTTGACCACTTGTAGAAAACCAGCATCAAACTGTTTCTTGACTTCCTCCTTTATTTTCAACACCACATCAGGCCTCATCCTTCGTAGCTTTTGTTGAACTGGCTTGCACTCTTCTCTTATGGGAAGGTGATGCACTACAATATCAGTACTTAGCCTAGGCATATCTTGGTATGACCATGCAAAAATGTCTTTGAATTCCCGTAATAACTCAACAAGGTCTTGTTTCGTCTCTTCGACTATGCGCGTTCCAATTTTCACCACCTTTCCTTCCTCTAAGGTTATGTTCTCTACCTCCTCTTCATGAGGTAAAATTTGTCTCTCCTCTTGCTTTACCATTCTTAATAGATCTAGAGATAAGTCACAATCTCTGTCACCTTCAAAATCTTGAGATTCTTCTAAACACATGTCTTGCTCAAAATGGACCTCTGAATCTGTAATATTGTTTCTCGTGTCATTGATATCTAGGGACCTGTGGTAGGCACAAAAGAATATACAAAGAACAAATGAATTCAAGAACCACTATTTATATGGTATGAATGAGAATAAAAGAATTTGAAATGAAATTAGAAGATCAAAAGAATAAAAAAATGAAAGAAGATTTGCTCGAGTTAATTATCAAAGATGTATTTTATTGAAACAACAACGTCTGAACATGAGTCTATTTCACAAATGAAATCTTACTGTTTCTAGGCTTTAAAATAATAAGAGTGTTCTGAACATTACTCTGTGCAATCTCTAAATACTACAAGAAGTTCCTCTGCAGTCCAATTGTTCAAAACGCTTCCAGGTTCATAAGGGCGAATGCCCGACAGGTTTCTTTGTCCAATTCCCTCCTCGTGTATGGCATTGATATAAAGATTTTCTTTTTGCAATAGTCCTCTCTCAGGGTGGATTATCCCTCCAGATACAAAGATCTGGGATATGTAAGGGAATGTCATCGATTCCCACTCAACTTCTTCCCCATTCAGTCGTGCCCTTCTTCTCTCTTGCTTCTTCTCTATTTCCCTTTTCCTTTGTCTAGCATCTGGCTTGAAACCCAAGCCAAAGCGGTCTCTCTTCTCTTTCAGCATTGGAACTTGAGTCTTTCTTTGAAGCTGTCTGCCCAATCCTTTTCCTGGTAAGGCTCCCTTCCCCACCATCATTTGTAAGCACATCCTCGTGGTCTTGGATATCTTAGGCACCGAAACTTCGTTCCCTTCCAAAATAAATGTTGCATTTAAAAATTCCAAGGATCGAAAAGAACACTCAGTGGCCTCTTCATTTGCCTCTACATATCGTGCGTCGTTGGTAACAGTTGCTATGATGTCTTTCTCCGCATTTACGGTAACTAGCCGACCTTCTGTCACCAGCTTCAATTTTTGGTGCAACAATGAGGGTACTGCTCCTGCCGAATGAATCCAGGGCCTTCCCAGCAAGCAATTGTATGAGGGCTTGATATCCATCACCAGAAAATCCACTTTATATGTGTTTGGCCAAATCAACAATGGTATATCAATCCTTCCCATCACTCTTCTTTCAGTGCCATCAAATGCTCTCACTATGTTCTAGCATGTCTTCATGTAAGAACTATCTATAGGCAATCTTTTCAGTGTAGACAATGGTAATACATTCAAAGCCGATCCATTATCTATTAACACACTTGGCAGAGTGTATCCCTTGCAACGGGTAGTGATGTGCAAAGCCTTTGTCGATCCCATACCCCTAGGAGGAATTTCATCATCACTTAAGTAAATGAAGTTATCAGCACTTATATTACTAATCAATCGGTCAATTTTATTGACCGATATATCCTTAGTAACATAGGTTTTGTTTAGCACTTTCATCAATGCCTCACGATGCACTTCTAAACTTAAAAGCAATGCCAGCACTGATATGCGAGCCGATTGTTTGCGCAGTTGTTCTACCACACTTTATTCACTATGCTTCAAGAATTTCAGAAATTCTTTAGCCTCTTCTTCTTTCACTGGTTCGTTGATAAGGGCCTCATGTCCTTTCTCTCGTTGAACTGCCACAGTCTTTGACTTCACTGGTTCTGTTCTAACGTTTCCCAAATCGTAACGCCTTCCACTACGTGTGTAGGACCCTTCATTTTGGACCTCCTCGGAAGTGCCGGCTGAGCTTTCCACTCCCAGTATGGTCACGTTGCAGTCGTAATTCCAAGGTACCATTTTGTTATCCTTGTAAGGAAAGGAAACAGGCTTCTGGATTACAACTTTTGGCGCCACTTGTGCTCCGCCCTCCATACTTCTTGGTCGGGAGATAATGATCCTCGGATAATTGACTTTTTACTTTGTCAATTCTCCTTCAGTTGCATATATGTTTCCTCCCTCTGAGCCTTCTTCATAAAAATCCAATTCCTTATTGTCCATAAGGCTTTGCACCAATACCCTGAACTCAATGCATTCTTGGATCTCATGTCCTTCTACTTTGTGGAACTCACAGTAGTCCCTTATTTCTTCACATCCTTCCTCAGAATCGGATAATATCAGTCCCCTTCTTACCATTCCCCTTCAGACCATTCTCAACAAGGTTTTTACCTCCGCAGTATCCTCCTTAATCTTTCTCATGACATTTTCGCCAATCGCGTTTATCCCCTTATCCCCATGGTTAGGTAACGGGTTCTCTACACTAGGTGTATCATCAAATTTTACAATCCCCATCTTGATGAGCCTCTCGACTACCTTTTTGAAGGCAGTGCCCAGTCGTAACTACCTTTGGCTGGCTAACAGTGATTGCCTTTGAGTACCCTTGGTTGTATGTACTCGTATTATTCACCTCGTTGTCCTTTTTCCTAGGAGCAGACCTTTTAGTGGTTTCCCCCGTTTCAATCTTGCCACCCCTTATGGCATTTTTAATCATTTCTCCTGCCATCACTATATCCGCAAAACTCTTAGTAGTACTTCCTATCATGTGGCTGATGAATGGAGCTTTCAGGGTGTTGATAAAAAGCATGGTGGTTTCCTTCTCTAAGAGAGGTGGTTGAACTTGCATGGCAACTTCCCTCCATCTTTGCGCGTATTGTCTGAAGCTTTCATTTGACTTCTTTTCCATGTTTTGTAAGGTGATTCTGTTAGGCTTCATGTCCGTGACATGATTGTATTACTTCATGAAGGCTTGGGCTAGGTCTCTCCAGGTGCTAATCCTAGCACGGCTGAGTTGATTGTACCACCTGGATGCTGCCCCCACTAAACTGTCTTGGAAACAATGAATCAAAAGTTGATCATTGTTCACATAGCTAGTCATCCGTCTACAGAACATAGTGATATGGGCTTCAGGGCAACTAGTCCCATTATACTTCTCAAATTCTGGCATCTTAAATTTATGAGGAAGCACCAAATCTGGAACCAAACTCAAGTCTTTTGCGTCAATACCATGGTGATGATCGGCATTTTCCAAAGCCTTGAACTTTTCTTCCAACCATCTACAGCGATCCTCTAACTGCCTCGAGGATTCAGTTCTTGTCCCTTCCCTCTCTGCTATATCCAAATCAGGGATAACGGGATTAGCAGGGTTATCTCTTGGGTTAGATCCTGAGCCAACTTGGAAGTTCATGGGCGGTCTAGTATCAGCTTGCCCCTGTTGAGGCCTAATCGTGACAGACGGCCTTTGGGGATACTCTTCAGGCTGTATTGGTGTATGTGGTAGAGTGAAACCCGGGGGAATGCCTTCGCTACCTTCTTCAGCAATAGCCATGGAACCTTTTTCCATCGCCCCGTTCAGCATCTGGGCCATTTGAGCCATCATGTTCCTTTGAGCTTCCAACATTTGGTCTCTCATTTCTTATTGGAGCTTTGCCAATTGCTCTTGCATCTGGTCTTGCATGTCTCTCTGGAATTGTTCAAGTCTTTGATCCATTTTCTTTGTCTTGGCACGTATACCGTAATGGTGTTCAGCTTCCAGATTTTCCTCCTCCTCTCTCTCTCTCTCTGTTATCATTTCAACTAATTAGGCTCTCTCTATGGACTTAAATGCATATGATGAGATGTAATGCAAATGCATGAATGCAAGGAGGCATCGATTCAGATTCAACTTCAGTTTAGAAAACTTTATTAGAAAACAAAATTCTTTACATAAAACGGAATACAAATATGCTTTCGCCCCAAGGCCTAAAATTTTGATTTTCTCAAACAACAAGGCTAACTCTTAACCACGATCTGACTGAAGCTCATACTTCATGCTCAATGTATCAGCCTGTGCTGCCAAAGTCTGTAGATGATCTGCTACCTCTCGAATCTGAACTATTGCTTCACCCATGAGGTAATCCCAACTTCTAACTTGGTCATGGGAATGGTGGAGCTCTTCCTTCCAATGCCCTTCTCTTGCTTCAAGATGCTCGATCTGGAGTTCACAATTCTGCAATGCCGATTCTAATCTTTCAATATTGCCCTTCATTTCCTTGATCTTGTTCAGACTCAACTTCAGCTCGTTTGCAGAATTACGGCTTCGATGATGGTGAAGAGACCGTCCCAATTCAGCCACTCTAGCTTTTAATCCACTCTTTTCCTTTTGGCTTTCTGCTAACCTCTTTTCTAGGGCCTCATTTTGCATCTGTATCTCTAGGAACTTCCTCTCCCAATGGTCAGCTTTGGCCTTTTCCTCTTGAACCTCCTGTTTCCATTGTTCCATAGTCTTCCCCAATCCGGTGTTCTTCACCAACAGATGTATCTTCTTATATTCTATCTTCAAACTATCTCGATCCTCCACAAACTTCCTCTTCTCTTTTCTTAACTTTTCGGTCTCCAGCTTCTGAACATCCATGTCTAAGCTCAAGTACATTTTATCTTCTTCCAACTTCTCTATCCTCTTCCCAAGCTCTGAATTCCTCCTTTCGAAATCTTGTTTTATAATCTCCAATTTTGATGGGACCACTCGCAAGTACTCTTCGATCGATCGAGCACCTTTTAGACTTGGCATAGGGATATTGTCATTGACTCTTCTACTCCACCATCCACTATACTCTAGGGTATTCATTGGGCTTACGTCCACTCTCTTCATGCGACGTGTCTGATTCCAAGCATTAGAAATCTCCTTAACCCTTTTCTTGTAGCTATCTTCTTTATACAAAAACTCGCTTTGAGCTAATCCATATGTAGCCGGTACAAACTGTCTTGATCTATATTGTCTCAGTACGAGCAAGGGTGCATATCCAATGGCTCCCCAAATTCCAAGTAGAGGGACCCAATCAAAATTCTCGCACCGGTACAGCACCTCATCAGGAACCATCCAAGGATCCACTCAACGTCTTCGTCTTGAAGATTTCATAGAAGCGCTATCCAATTTTCCTCTGATATGTCATCTCTCCTCGGGGTAGCCACTATCTCCTTTAATGGGGAATAATTTTCTGAGAAGACCCAATAGGAAACCTTATCCACCTTCCAAAAATGACTGTGGAACCAAGCCAACAACATCTGCGCACATCCTATGAATCTGCCTTCGCCAGCTCTCCTATATGCATTCAGCGATCGGAATGTCTCAGCCAAGATTGCGGGAATAGGTGTTACTTGTTTATCAAGTCGATAAAAAATATTTGAGACTGCTTCATCCACATATCCCAATGCCCTAGGGAAAGTCACTAACCCGTATATACTCAAAGCAAAAACATCTATCCTCTTTTTCATATCAAGATGTACTAAAATCAAATCTTTCAAAACTTTCCAATGGATGTACTTACACTCACCTTTTTGCTTGATTCTAGCTGTGACCCACTGTTCGCTCATCCCTGTAATACTCATCAACTTTCTCATGAAGGTCAGAACACTAGCAGCCCTTGAGTAAGCTTTGTCAACTTGAATCTTGGGACAATGCAATAGAAATGTATACTCTTCCACCGTGGGTACCAAATCAACCCTTCCGAAAGTAAAGCAACTATACGCAGGATTCCAATATTGGGTGATGGCTCGAAATAGATGTCCATCTACCTGAATGTCCAACAAGTACGACAAGTCCCCATAGCTGCTGTAAAACAACTACTTGGTCTCATCGCTCCACTGATCCCATTTCTATCTTAATTCCTAGAGATTGTTCTGCGTCACACTGATGCGAGTGTAATCCCATAATTCTGATGTGTACCCTTCAGGTAGACTATCCCCTTTCTCTAATTGCGTTTGCTCTGACCACTTACGGACGGCTGCATTGTCCTCCACTTTATTAAGGAATTTGTTCCCCATAACCAGCTTTCTAATTTATTAACTGACCGTGAATCGATACCTCTTTAAAATATGAAATGACATGCAACAAAATAAAACACAATCAGTTAGTAACACAAAGTAAAACATAAAGCAAATAATCAAACGTACATCTGGGTGATTGCTAAGGTTTAGTATAGTTCTACCTAGGGTAAGTCCTTAGGTTTTCTACATGCGGTTTAGCTCTAAAGTTGAGGTACCTGAACCAGCAGATTCCTCGATCCTCACCCATTATAGGCTCATATGGACCGAGTTCAGTTCAGGGGAATACATTTCCCTATGGCTGCACGGAGATGAAAATCTCAAGAAGACATAGGTACGGATGTATCCCAAAAGCGATTCACTATCCTGCACGGAGGTGAAAACCTCACGAAGGAGTAGCTTCTCACTCCCACTTAAAGGGTGTGACCACAACGGTCATGTAATGCAATGCAGAGATATTTTATAAAAATAGAACCTCATGCAATAAAAAGGATCATAGTTTTTCGAATCAAATTTTTAAATTTGAACAAAAGGACAGGAAATAATCAATTTTACGGCTTGACTCTCCCTTATCGTCCCCAGTGGAGTCACCAAGCTGTCGAAACCATTTTTAATTTAAAAAACGGGGTCGACTTTTAAAATGAAAATGGAGTCGCCACCAATCCCTTTTTTACTTAGGTGTGATTGGATTACCTTACAAAACATTTTATTTCAAAACATTAATTTTGGTCCACAAAATACAAGAAAACAGGTTTGAGAGTCGGTTACGTACGAGGAAGGGTTAGCACCCTCGTAACGCCCAAAATTTGGTACCTAATTGATAATTTCATGTCCTAATGTCGAAATTTTGAAAAAAATTAAAATATGATCCCTTTGTTTGAAAGAAAACCAAGACTTACCTATCTCAAAGAAATAAAATGCTATACCCAATAAGTTAGGACGTAACATCTCATGACTTCGAAGCTAGGCTCGCCTCTATTTGTAGAAAATTCTTACCTCGAAACACAAAACATCATATCCAGTAAGTTAGGATACAACGTTTTGAAATCCCGAGAATAAGTTTTGATTTGAAGTTTGTAAGTTTCAATTTTAAAAGAGAAGGGATACTTAATATCCTAAGTTCAACGAGAAAAATCGAAACCCAGTGAGTTAGGTTATAATTTTTCTCGAAATCCCCGAATATTACGTATCACCAAACTTTTTTAAACTTTGAATAAAATTCGACAATTTTTGCAAAAATGTGTTTTTATAAAAATGATATGAATTCGATTTTGCATTGATACATTACAAAATATAAATATCGAATAGCAATTCATCATAATCACAAATTATATTAGCGATTAATACTAATATAGATAATTAAAGAAATAATAATATAAAATAACGATTAATAAAAATAACTACACTAAAGCAAATATAAAATAATAAATAAATAAAAGAGCAAGGACAAATAGAATATATAAAGCAAATAAATAACAAAATAATAAAAAAGAAAAAATACTAAATAAATGTGAAAACTTTTCATGCAAGATTAAACTTTTCATGCAGTAACATATATCACATAATAAATGAATATTGCAAATAAAAAATATAAAATGATATAGTAAAAAATATAGTACATGTATTTTTGAGGAAATAAATAAAATACGTTTTGAAATAAATAAATGATTTATAACTTTAAATAAAAAAATATATATTTATAATAATCTAATACATATAAAAACTACATATTTAAGAATAAACAATATATTATACAAATTTATATACAATATTAAGGGTAAAATAATTTAAAAGTTATATATAAAATATAATATAATAATGTATAATATATAAAATAAAAATGTAATATAATAACTAATATGCGATAATATACAACATAATATAAATAATGAATATATAAAAATAATAAGTGTTCAAAATAAACAATATATAAAAACTTTATATTATTATTAATATACACTATACAAATATTAAAATATAATACAGAATTTTATAAAATGAAACAATTTAATATAATGTTAAAATAACTTAAAAATAAAATAAAAATAAAAGGGGTTTAAAAATAAACAAAGAAATAAAAAAATCTAAAAAATAAAATGCAAAAGGATCAAATCAAAACACGCGTCACACCTTAGGGACTTATTGGGCAATTATGCCCTACCTCCTAAACTACACCGTTTTGATATCGATCTTTAAGTAGCCCATGGGACCAGATTGTAACAAAATGTAAGTTTTAGGGCTAATTTTAAAAAAAATTAAAAATTTAAATTGGACGAAATTAAAACTAATAAAATTGCGGAGGGACTAAAATGGTAAATTGCCCCTCTTATAAAAACATGCGAATCCTCCCCGGGTTTTCGGGTCAACGCGCGGATCCTTGCCCTAAACGACGTCGTTTTGTACTTATTAACTTAAGTAAAAACGACGCCGTTTCTTCGTTGCTATATAAGCTAAAAAGTTAGCAAAAAAAAAACATTTTTAACATTTCAGACAAAAAAAAAAGAAACTGAGTTTAAAAATTATCTCTGTCCTTTGGCCTTCGGCCAGACTCGATGACGACAACGCCTCCACGCGCTGTCGTGCCACCCACAACAGCCCAAAGGTGAAAAACTCCATCCCTTTTTTATATAAACTCATTCCCTTCATTGTAAATGATGTTTGAATGTTTTTTTTTTTTAAAAAAAATTCGCATGAAATAAAAATTTATACGAAAAATAAATCGGAAATCACCTCTGTTTAAACTTTCGTGTATTGTATTATCTTTGTATCTGCCTCTGTATGTGTGTTCCTTTTTACAGATTATTGTAGGGCTTTTATAGCCCCAAAATAAAAATTAAAAAAGGAAATACGCATATTCTGTCTCGTTTTGCCATGTTTGCTGTTGTATTTCTTTCCCTTTTTACAGGTGGACGAGGAGTACGGCGGCGATAGGGGTGTTATTCACGCGCGGATCGCGGCTTGATGAGGGTTGTGTTGCTGGGGCGCTTGCGGTGCAATGGAAACCTAGGGTTTCTTGCGTCCGCAAGCTGTTTGGGTATTGGGCCATTTTAAGCCCCATATGCTTTGGGTCTGTTGGGTTAGTTAAGTTTGGGTTGTAATGGGCTTCGGGTTTTAGGTATTGGGTCATGTAACTGCTTTGGGGTCCGAGTGTCCGGGTAGGTCGCTTTAAGTTCGGATCAGAAAAAAACATTGGTTTTTTATTTATTTTTTATTTTGGTTTTTTTTCTAAATGGAATGGGCCCGGGCAAAATGGGCTGATTACAGATAAGAATTATGAATTGAGGAAGTTTAATTTTAATTGTGAGTTGAGGATTTTGCTTGACGACAAGAAAATGCTTAAGTGTAAGGATATTTGATAAACCATAAAAGTAACACATTTTTATCCCATGCTTAGTGTGTTTTTGGATGTTTTATTATACAATTTTGTGAATTCGATGCTCCTAATCCTTTAAATTCATGTTTCTATACTTAGGAGGGCATAGGGAAGTGAAAGGAGCAGAAAACGGGCCAAAATCGGAAAAAACGGGCCATCTTAAGGATCCACACGGCCAAGCCAGTACCACACGGACTGAGAACATGCTCGTGTGAATCACACGGGCTCGACACATGCCTGTGTGCCAGCCCATGTCGATCGTGAGCCATGCAAATTTGCACACGGCCTGGGCCTTCTCACACGGGCTGATCACACGCCCGTGTCCCTGTCGCACCCTGCTTCATTTTCATGCGGAAAAAGCCAATTTTTAGGGTTTCTGAGCATTCTAAAATCTATAAATACACACTAGAAGAAGACCTAAGGGAGCACGCAGAGTAGAACGAAGAAATTACTTGAAGGAAGCCGTCGGAGTCATCTTGGAAGCAGATCCACTCCAAGATTGAAGATCTCCATCAAGTTCCTTAGAATTTTTTGGGTTCTTTATGTCTTGTTGTTTTCTTGATTCTGAGATGTTTTCCTTTTACGTTATGAACTAAACTCCCTAAATACCTAGGGAGGATGAAACCTATGATCAATCTTATTATTTAATTATCTGAATTACATGATAAATACTTGTTCTTGTTCTTAATTATGTGTTCTTAACCCTTGCTTTAATATTTTCAGGATATTAATTCAAGTTTAATGTGCTTATTCAGTGGAGCAAAAGTCCCTGTTTAAGAGAAGATCTAGCATAATTAAGCGGAGTTGATTGCAACCCTTGAAATAGGACGACATAAATCTGCCGAATTAGAGTCAAATCTAATAAGGGAATCTATAGATCGAGTTAGACGATAGGGGTTTTAATTAGAAAGAGATTTCAATTAATCAACCTAGAGTCAGTTGTTTTTAGTCTCGAAAGAGATATTAACATAATTTAGGGATTTCTACGGATCAAGGCAGTGAATAAATCGTTTAATCTGAGTCGAAATAATAAGTGAAGTCTAGGTGGATTCTTCCTTGGGTATTGTCTTTATCATTGGTTTATTCGATTATTTCCTTCACTCTCTGTCACGTTCATAGTTAATTAGTTAGTTTTAAATTAAAAACAAATCCCATTAATTATTAGGCTAAATAATAGAAAGATAGTTATTACTAGTACTTTTAGTCCTTGTGGATACGATATTCCGGACTCACCATAGCTATACTACTGTTCGATAGGTGCGCTTGCCTTTGTCGAATTAATAGTTAGTTTAGATATCATCATGAGGTCTACGTCGATGATATGTTAGTGAAGAGAACATCCATAGGTGAGCACATACGAAGCCTATCAGAGACTTTCGCAATCCTAAGGGCTTACAGGATGAAACTAAATCTAGATTAGTGTGCTTTTGGGGTGCGAGCTAGCAGGTTCTTAGGGTTTATGATTTCAAAAAGTGGAATAGAGGTAAACTTAGAAAAAATCTAAGCAATCATTGAAATGTTCCCTCTGAGAACAATAAAAGATATACAACATCTCACGGGAAGAATAGTAGCACTGAACAAATTTATCTCAAGGATGGCTGATAACTGCATCCCATTCTTCAAGGCTTTAAGAGCCTCCTTCTCATGGAGAAAAGAGTGTCAAATAGCCTTCAAGGAACTAAAGTTATACCTCACCTCCCCTCTACTGTTGAAATCGCCTCAAGTAGGAGAGACACTCTATCTATACTTGTCTACATCAGAAGAGACAGTTGTAGCAGTACTAATTAAGTTGGAGGGAGTCCACTAGTTCTCGGTATACTATGTCAGCAAGGTACTCCAAAATGGTGAACTAAGGTGCTCAAAAATAGAAAAATGTATCTATACTTTGATTATTGCAGCTCGCAAATTACGACCATACTTCCAAGTCCATCCGGTGGTTGTGGTCACCAATCAGCCCATAAAAGAAGTACCATCCAAGGTAGATACTTAGCAAAGGGTAACAAAGTGGAGTATTGAGCTCGTTGAATACGAGATTGACTTCGCCCCAAAAACCATGATAAAGGGACAGGTGTGGCGGATTTCATAGTGGAATGTTCCTTCAAAATAACTATCGACATTGTAGGTAACGTGGGCTACGATCTGAAACACTGAATAATATATGTCTTGTAAAATTTGTTTGCAATATGAACTTTGATGAATGTTAACAACTTTATCTATTACATTGGTGAAAGACTCAATGAGTTATATTTTATGATGAGGCACCATGTGTACCACATTTTATACTAAATTTGCTTTTTCATTTGTTGAACGTCGTATAATAGCTAACCCACTAGAAAATACACATGCAATTGACAATCCAGAAAGTTGACTAGTTTACATTGATGGCTCTGCAGCCAAAACAGGATCAGGGGCAAGAGCACTAATAATCGATCCCAATGGCAACACGTGGTAGTACAAATTGTCATTTGGGTTCCATATATCAAATAACATCGATGAGTATGAGGCTTTGGTATCAGGATTGCAGTTAGCATGTCAACTAGGAGCAAATGATCTAATTGTCCACACAAATTCGCAATTGGTGGCAAAGCAGATGAATGGTTAATACGACGTGAACGAAGCAGTACTAAAAAATATCATACAATGGAAACTCAGCTGCTCACAGGATTCAACAGAGCCCAAATTAAATAACTATCGAGAAATGACAACACACACACTGACTCTTTCTCAAAACTAGCATCCTCTGTCATCATAGAACAAATGGGAAAAATCCTGCTCGAGCATAGGGAAACCTCGAGCTCTGACACACCCCAAGTACTTTGCATGGCTCAAGAAAAGACCTGGATGACACTAATAATTTGCACACTTCAAGGCGAGCAAGACAATCGAGACAGGAAAGAGCTCACAAAACTACAACCTAAGGCTGTGAGGTATGCCATTATCACATATCATAAATATTTGTTAAACTCTCAATATATGATATTGCGAGCTCTGATCGTGTCCAAACTAACTATGACAACGAATAAGGCAAGCGCACCTATCGTTCGGTAGTATAGCTATGGCAAGACCGGAAATATCATATCCTCAAGGACCAAGAGTACTAGTAGTTACTAACTCTTTATTATCTAGCCTAAGTATTAAGGGAATCAATGTTTAATTAACTAATTACTAAACTAAGGATGCTAAGACACAGAGAGTGAATTGGGAAAATACTTTTGGGAAAACCAGTTGATTAAGACAATACCCGAGGAAGAATCCACCTAGACTTCACTTGTTATTTAACTCAAACTGCATTTATTTATTCACTTGACTTGATCCGTAGGATTCCTAATTTATATTAATACCTCTTTCGAGGCTACTAACGCCTAACCCTAGGTTGATTAATTGAAATCTCTTTCTAATTAAAACCCCGGTGTTGCATTAACTCGATCTATGGACTCCCATATTAGGTTTGACCCTAATCCGACAGATTTTCGTCATCCTATCTCTAGGGTTGCGATCAACTCCGCTTAACTATGCTAGATCTACTCTTAAACAGGGACTTTTGCTCCACTACCTAAGCACATCAATACTTGAATTAATATCCTAAAATATTAAAACAAGAATTAAGAACACATAATTAAGAACAAATCAAGTATTTATCATACAGCCTCGTAAAACAATAACAAGATCCGTCTTAGGTTTCATCCCCTCGTATTTGAGGGGTTTAGTTCATGTTTAATAAAGAATACATCTCAGAAGAAAGTAAATAACAAAACATAAGAAAAACCCTAAAACCCCCTGAAGGAAAATAAAGGGAAGATCTTCCGTCTTGAGTGTGATTCTCGCTTCTGAGATGGACCAACTGGCTTTCTTGGAGTAATTCCACAGAGTTCACCCTCTCTGCTTCCCCTTCACAAAAGCCCCGATGAGGCTTCATCCAACCCCTTTAGGTTTCCCTCTAGGGTGTTTATATAGGCTTTCAGGATGCCTTACTTGGCCCACAAGTACCCTAATCCGAATGGAATTAAAACAGGTCAAGGCAGGGGCACGCCCGTGTGGAACACCCGTGTGAGTCGAGCCCAGGCCGTGTTCGGGCCTGCTAAGGTGGCATGGCCATGTCGTGAACTCTAGGCCGTGTTGATTTCCTACTTTGGCCCATTTTCTTCGTTTTCGGCCCGTTTCTCATTCTTTTCATCCTCTGATGCTCTCCTAAGTATAAAACATGAAATTAAAGGATTAGAGCATCAAATTCCACAATTCAAGGGATTAAATCATCCAAAAGTATGCTAAATGTGGGATTAAAATATGTATATATTACGGTTTATCAAGCTCATTGCATGATAAATTAAGACAACATGTTTTATCCTATGATTAATAGATACACCCTTTTGGAGGGTGTACTGTATAGGAAAGGGTTTTTGCATCCACTATTGTAGTGGCTATCGCCATCTGAAGCGAAGTACGTTATGAGAGAGATCCACAAAGGAATTTGTGGCAATCACTTAGGAGGCAGATTGCTCGCACAGAAAATCTTTAGGCAAGGGTACTACTGGCCTACAGTCCAAGAATGTGCCCATAAGTTAGTTCGCACGTACGATTCCTACCAAAGAAACACCACAGTCCAGCGACAACCAGCGAAGCCCCTTCAAGTCATGTCAGGTCAATGGCCATTTACAACTTGGGGGTTGATATCCTTGGTCCATTCCCTATAGCCATGGCACACAAGAAATTCATAACAACTTCACCAAATGGGTTGAAGCGGAAGCTTTGGCAACCATCACAGAAAAGCACACAGTTTTAGGGAAAATTCAAAAATTTCTGTACTGACCTCCAAATAGCTCTAGCTCAAAGCTCAGTAAAAATGCCACAAACACCACAAACAAATAGGCAAGCAGAAGCGATGAACAAGAAAATTCTAACGGCCCTTCAGAAGAAAGTTGGCAAAACTAAGGGCGCTTGGTTGGAAGAGCTGCCTGGAATTTTGTAGGCCTTACGAACTACTGGAACGATGGAAATGTGCAAGTGTACATGATCGCAACAAGTAATAAAGTGACAAGTAAATGTCAAGTTATTGTACCTACAGGGACTGTGAAAAGAATTATTTATGAATGCAATTTAAAACACTTTGGTGAAGAAAAATGTTTTGATTTGAGGAGGTGATCAAAAACTAAGATTTTTAACTAAGTAAAATAAATAAATAGAAAATAAAAGTTCCAATGCACGATTTCAAAAGATGATTTTAATCAAGATGACATAATTGTGTTAGATTAATTACATTTCTTAACTTAGAATTATTAAACTCATGTTCATATTGTTACGAATAAATTCACAGCAACTCGGTAATTTGCTAACTTATTAACATACTTTGTAACATCCTAATTTTGGGCCTAGTCGGAACAGTGGTTGCGGGACCATAAATCCGACATCAAAAAATTTATTTTATTATTATTTTGATGTCTACAGTATGATACTAAAGTTGTGTGAAATTTTCATAAAGAAATTTCCCCGTTTGAGTGTTCAATTTGATAAAAAGGACTAAATCGTGTAAGGTGCAAAACTTGAGGTCTAATTGATAAAGGCACTAAATAGCTATAGAATTGAAAAGTATGAGCACTTTCATGGTAATTATACCAATAGAAAAGTGAGGAGACAAAGATGGACATGTAGTAGGTGGATTTGGTGAAGTTATTAAAAGGTTTAATTTGGTAAATAAGTTAATAGGGTAATACGACAAAATAGCAAAAGCTACCATCTTTTTTATTTCTCTTTCTTCTCCACCGACTCTTACCCAAGGAAATAGCCATGGAAGCTTGAAAATTTCAGCAACTTCTAACTCTCACAAGTAAGTGATTTTGATGGCCATTTTTTATGATTTTTGTATTTTTGGAACCCTTGTAGCTTAATCTAGCTAATGAGGGGACTATTTTGCAAAATAGTTGAAAGTCTAGGGTTTTTCCATGAGAATATTCATGTTGTTTTCTGCATTTTTATGGAATAAAATGAATATTGGTTGTTAAATAAACAACTTTTGTTAAGTGATTTTCATGAAAACACCTAAAATGGACCATTTTGTAAAAGTTGTAAAATAGGTGGTAAAGGTGTGAAATAATGCAAATTGTGGACTGCTATAGTTATGAAAATGGTTCGGCAAGGCCTAAAATACAAGGAAATTGAATAAAAATTATTTTACGAGCCTAGGGGCAAAAGTGTAAATATGACAAAGTTTAGGGGCAAAAATTGTAACATCCTTTACCCGGATTCTACACCGGGAACCGGGCCCGAGGCGTTACCGAACTCAAACCACTTAATCGCCACTTAGGCTCAACGTCATTACTCGCTATAACCTTATTCTCGACTTACGAGGCCTCACTCATACACACGAGGGCTCTCGAGACTAATCCGGAACTTTTACGATCCTTAAAATTTTTCTTTTTATACAGTCTCACACGCCTGCAAGATTAGACACGCCCGTGCATGGGCACACACGCCCATGTCCCAGACCGTGCCTAAAAACCCAAGCATTCTGCCAAATGCCCCACGGTTAAGGCACACGCCCATGCGGTTTGGGAACACGCCCGTGTACCCTATTACATGTCCGTGCCTTCCACCCGTGGTCGACACTAACTAAATCCACATGGCCTGGACACGCCCGTAGCCCTGGCCCGTGTGACAATTAAATTTCTAAGTGTCAAGTGCAGACTTCACACGGCCTCAAAGCCTAGTCACACTCCCGTGTGGCTAGCCCGTGGACTATCCTGACTTACAATGTTAACATGCAAGGGACGCACGGCCACAACACACGCCCGTGGGCTGACCGTGTGTCACACATGGCCTAGACACACGCCCGTGTGTCTATCCACATGGTCAAGAAAAAGACTAAGTGTCAAGTTCTTTTCACCCTTCTAACATACACAACATATACTCATCTAACACCATCATAATCAACTCAAATTGAAGTGCATTCTCACATAGAAAACTACATCTTTCTTTCATATAATGTAATAGCCAACAACCATGGCATTATACAAAATAAGCTATCCATCTAAAGGCCAACACATCTTAGCCATTTACAACAAAATCCACTAACTTGTCTAGCCCCTATACATGCCATATACAAAACATTAAGTTTCATGTACCAAAGTGTGCTGATATGTGGGCTATCTTCTGATGATCCTCGTATCTCGATTCAACGCTTTTAATCTATAAGACAAGGGAAAAGAAAGAGAGTAAGCTTTGAGCTTAGTAAGTTTACACATAAACAATTAAGCAACATAGTATAAGCTAAGCAACCATTAGCATTATACAAACAAGTAATTCACAACTATGCTTACTCTTTCTATCCCTTACCACATTTCCAAATACATCATGAGTCACATACTCATAACCATCAAAATGCACCCCTGCATTCTATGTCACATTTACACAATATACAACACATCATTATTTCTCGTAATACATCCACACAGTTTATCCACATAACTAATCCACACAGCTATTCACACAGTTAGTTCACATAACTAATCCACACAAAATATTACACACAAACCTAATACACACGCTTAATCCACACACCAATATCTCGGTGGTTTCGCACTTAGCACACCACAATTGAGTAATAAGGTGGTATCGCACTTAGCCTACCACAAAGGTATTCATAGTGATTCAGCACATAGCTCACCAAACAATATACCTCACGATAGCATCGCACATAGCTAGCTCATCGTCAATATGCATTAGGATGGTATCGCACTGAGCCCACCATCTAGCATTATCACAACATATGCACCAGTCTACTTACTTAATCATTCTCGATCATACATTCATTCCACATTTTCTACTACATTCATCCCACATAGGTTCTCAATTATGCTACACACTAGCTAGCATTAACAAATTGTAAGTATGAATGCATTATTTATGCATAGACTTACCTCGATACCCAAAAGTATAGAAATATGCAATTTAGTCCACCACCTTACTTTTGCCTCGGTTTCGATCCAGGCTTTGTCTTTCTTGATCTATAATGAATAATTCAGCTTATTCAATACACACATTGACTAAATTGACCCACATTTCATACTTTAGCAAAATTACTATTTTGCCCCTAAACTTTCTCATGTTTACACTTTAGCCCCAAGGCTCGTAAAGTGATTTTAATTCAACTTTCTATCCTTTCATGCTTATCCGAACCACTTACTCAACTAAAGCATTCATCAAATCTCACTAAATCATACATGTATGACCAAACTAAAGTTTTTCACAATCAAGTCCCTACATGCATTTTCATGGAAAATCACTTAACAAAAGATGTTTCTACTACATCAAGCTTTCATAATCTTCCATAAAACATCAAAATACATGCATGTCATTCATGACCACATTTTTGAACATCCATTATAGCTCATCAAATAGCTAAAAATAGCTTACTCATGCTATCGGGACTTCAAAAATACAAAGAATATCAAAACCGGGGCTTAAGAGCACTTACTAGCAAGCTTGAAAAATTGAAAGAACCCTAACAATGGCTTCTCAAATTTTCGGCAGCTAATGGGGAAGAAGATGAATGAATTTGTCATCTTTTCACCTATTTTAATCACTTATTTGATAAATGACCAAAATGCCCTTTTTGATAAACTTCAAATTTTGACTCATCCATGCCCAATTTTGTCCAAAAATTAGAATTTAGGTAAATTGCTATTTAAGGACCTCTAATTAATAATCTAAAGCTATTTCACGCAAATAGCTTCTAGAAACACACATTTTGCAACTTTTGCAATTTAGTCCTTTTGGAGAATTCAACCACAATTTCATAAAATTGTTTCATGAAACTTTCACACTAGCATGCATACATAATATAAACCTCAAAAACTCATTCATAACCCTTGGATTTGTGGTCTCAAACCACTATTCCGACTAGGCCCTAAACCGGAATGTTACAACTCTCCCCCTTTTAGAGATTTTCGTCCCCAAAAATCTTACCAGAAAAGAGGTTTGGATGTTGCTCTCTCATAGCTTCTTCTGTTTCCCACGTAGCCTCTTCCATGCCATGTTTCTCCCATAACACTTTAACTAGTGCTATGCTCTTATTTCTCAACTGTTTCACTTCTCGATCCAAGATCTTAATCGGCTCCTCTTCATAAGACATATCCGGTCTTATCTCAATTTCCGTTGAAGGAATCACATGTACAGGATCGGAGCGATATCGTCGCAGCATCGACACATGGAACACATTACGAATCTTTTCCAACTCTACCGACAAAGCCAACCGGTAAGTTACAAGCCCAATTCTGTCTGTAATCTCATACGGCCCTATGAACCTTGGACTCAATTTCCCTTTCCGTCTAAATCTCATAATCTTCTTCCACGGTGATACTTTCAAAAATACTTTGTCGCCTACCTCAAACTCAATTTCTTTTCTTTTCAAATCGCATCGACTTACTTCCGGGCATTCTCTAAGCGACTTTGGACTATTACGGATTACTTTCACTTTCTCTTCGGTCTCTTTTACTAGATCGACCCCATGGATCTGCTTCTCACTAAGCTCGGTCTAATACAAAGGAGTCCGACACTTACGGCCATACAAAGCCTCATACGGTGCCATCTGTATACTTGACTGGTAACTATTGTTATAGGCGAATTCGACCAAAGGTAGATATCTCTCCCAACTACCTTCAAATTCTAACACACAGCATCGAAGCATATCTTCAAGAACTTGAATCACTCTTTCAGACTGACCATCGGATTGCGGATGGAACGCAGTACTGAAATTCAATCTTGTACCCATGGCTTCTTGCAACTTCTTCCAAAATCTCGAAGTAAACCTCGGATCTCTATCCGCTATAATAGACACGGGTACACCATGCAATCTCACTATCTCTCGCAACGCATAACTCATTAACTTATCCAAAGGAATAATCAACGCGTCTTCGAGCCGACTTCGTCAATCTATCCACAACAACCCACACAACATCTCTCTTTCTGAGTCATCAAGAACCCCGCATACAAAATCCATGGTAACCCGATCCCATTTCCATTCGGGTACCATTATCGGGTCAAGTAATCCCGAAGGCACTTGATGCTCACTTTTCACTTGTTGGCAAATCGGACACTTAGTCACAAACTCAAATATCTCTTTTCATACCCGCCACCAATACAACTTCCTCAAGTCGTTGTACATTTTCGCATCGCCCGATGTAATCGACAAGCATCCATGTGGGATTCATGCAAAACCTTTCGAATCAACTCCTCATGTTTAGGAACACAAATTCTGTCGCGATACATCAGACAACCATTCAAATTCACTCGAAAACTAGAATCACATTCCGACCCGCACTTAGCTATCTTAGCTTGCATCTCGCTATCATTTCTCTGAGCTTCACATATTTGTTGAACAAATAGTGGCCTAGCTCTCAAATCTGCCAAAATAGCACCATCATCAGACAATGCTAAACTCACTCTCATAACTCTTAGAGCATACAGGGATTTCCTACTCAAGGCATCCGCAACCACATTCGCTTTTCCCGGGTGGTAATCAATGACTAACTCATAGTCTTTCAACAACTCAAGCCACCGTCTCTGTCTCAGATTCAGATCCTTCTGATCTATCAAATACTTTAAACTCTTGTGATCCGTAAAGATTCGGTACTTTTCACCATACAAATAATGTCGCAAAATCTTTAACGCAAAAAAATCGCAGCTAACTCCAAATCCTGAGTCAGATAATTCTTCTCGTGCGGATTTAACTACCTCGAGGCGTAAGCGATTACCTTACCCTCTTGCATCAACACGCAACCGAGACCATTAAACGACGCACAACTATAAACCACAAACTCCTTCTCCGATTCTGGTTGAACCAAAACCGGTGCCTCTGTCAACATTGTTTTCAGTCTCTCGAAGCTCTGTTGACATGTCTCAGTCCATTCAAACTTGACATCTTTATGCAACAGTTTTGTCATCGGGGTAGCAATAACAGAGAACCCCTTTACGAAACGTCTGTAATATCCTGCTAATCCCAAGAAACTCTTGATTTCAGACACGTTCCTCGGCGGTTTCCAATCCATAACAGCCAATATCTTACTCGGGTCAACTCTGACACCACCACCTGACACCATGTGTCCTAGGAATCCAACCTCTCGTAGCCAAAACTCACTCTTGCTAAACTTAGCATACAACTGCTTATCTCTCAAAGTTTGCAAGACAATTCTCAAGTGCTCTTTATGATTGTTCTCATCCCGAGAATAGATCAATATGTCGTCAATAAAGACAACCACAAACTTGTCCACATATGGTCTGAAAACACGGTTCATCAGATCCATAAAAATCGCAGGTGCATTCGTCAAACCAAACGGCATAACCAAAAACTCATAATGGCCATACCTTGTCCGAAATGCAATTTTCAACACATCTTGCTCTTTCACTCACTGAAATGATAATAACCTGCACCTCAAGTCTATCTTGGAGAACATCAGTAGCTCCCTTCAGCTTGATCAAAAGATCATCAATCCTTGGTAAAGGATACTTATTCTTAACCGTCACTTTGTTAAGCTGCCTATAGTCTATACACAACCTCATAGACCAATCTTTCTTCTTCACAAACAATACCGGAGCACCCCACGGCGAGTAGCTCGGTCTTGCAAAACCCTTATCTATCAATTCTTGCAACTGAACCTTCAGTTCCTTCAACTCTATAGGTGCCATTCTGTACGGAGCAATCGAAATAGGTGCCGTTCCCGGAACCAACTCAATTCCAAACTCGACCTCTCTCACTGGAGGTAATCCGGGTAACTCTTTCGGAAATACATCTAGGTACTCACATACCACTGGCACTATTTCAAACTCTATTCCAACCTCTTGAGTATTCAACACAAACGCAAGATAGGACTCATACCCTTTTCTTAAACATTTTTCAGCCACTAAGGAAGAAATCATCACGAGTAGACTGTCCGATCCACCTGATTCAACCCGAACCACATCTCCACTCTCACATTTTAGTTCAATAAACTTACTACCACAGTTCACTAAGACATTATGGGTAGTCAACTAATCCATGCCTAGGATTAAATCAAACTCATCAAATGGCAACAACATAAGGTTTGCCGGAAAATAATGATTCTCAATCAATAAAGGACAATTCTTACACACTTTGTCCACTAACACATGTTTTCCTAACGGGTTTGACACCTTAACCACTATGTCCGTAGACTCAACGGTCATACTCAAACAAGATGCTAACCTCATGCAAATATAAGAATGAGTAGACCCTGGATCTATTAAAGCAATAACAAAGGTGCCATAGAAAGAAAAAGTACCCATTATCACATCAGGGGAGGATGCCTCTTCGCGAGCGCGAATGGCATACGTCCTCGCAGGTGCCCGACCCTCTGGTCTCACAGCAGAATCTCTGGGCGCACCTCTACCACTAGCCCCACCTCTTGGGTTCCTTGGTGGTCTACCCCTCGTAGACACATCACTAGGTCTCACTTCTTGTTTCTATTCCTTATCATCCCTCTTGGGATAGCTACGGATGAAGTGGTCAGGGGAACCACACTTATAACATTTCCGACTGTTTCCCAACACTTTCCGGTGTGATACCTACCACAACTAGGACACTCTGGTTTACTCTTTGTATTGCCCACACTTTCCATCGAGGGGGCTTGGACTCTCGAACCCAAACGAGTATTGCCCAAGTCTCGATGCGAATAACCCACTGGTGCTATCGTCCGAGGATTCACTTCCTTGGATCTTTTCGACTGGGCTTGGTATGACTTGCCCATCGGCCTCTTTCTAGCATCTCGAGCTTCACTCACAGCCCTCCTCTTTTCTGAACTCATCTCTTCGGCCTTACTTGTCCTCTCAACTAATACCACAAATTCTTTCAACTCCAAAATGCCCACTAGGATTTTGATATCCTCATTCAGCCCATCTTCGAACCTCTTGCACAAGATGGTCTCTGTCGACACACATTCTTGAGCGTATTTGCTAAGCCTAACAAACTCACGCTCGTATTCAGCTACTGTCATCCTTCTTTGCTTCAGCTCAAGGAATTCTTTCCTTTTTCGGTCAGTAAACCTCTGGCTTATATACTTCTTCCGGAACTCTTCCAGAAAGAAGTCCCACGTCACCCGCTCTTTTGGGACCACTAACGTTAGCGTCTTCCACTAATAGTATGCCGAATCTCTCAGCAACGATATGACACACTTCAAACTCTCCTCAGGTGTACATGAGAGCTCATTGAACACCCTCATCGAGTTCTCCAACCAGAACTCCGCCCTCTCTGGGTCATCATCTACCTTAGCTCTAAACTCCTCAGCCCCGTGCTTCCTAATCTTATCCATCGGGGGTTTCGATATCCTCACCACATCCATACCTTGGGGAGCCATAGGATTTCGCTAAGGTATAGGAGGAGGTGGAGGAGGTTGAGCATTAGGGTTCGCTCTAACATAATCTGAGTACCAATTACTCATCATTTGGAGAAAGGCTTCCCGTGCCTCTTCCCCTTGACCCCTAACCTCAGGTCCGCTCTCAACAGGTGCGGTTCCTTGCGCAGGAGCCGGCGCATTACTAGCTGCTTCATCAGCAGTCAATGGATCGGAATCCATATACTACATAAAACAAGTTTTAAATCATCAGAAACCACCACATTATCATTGTACACTTATGGCATGTATAGCTAGACTCTTACACCTGCTATGGTAGTCCTAGAAATGGCTAAACCATAGCTCTGATACCACTAAATGTAACACCCATTACCCGGGTTCTATGCCGGGAACCGGGCCTGAGGCGTTACCAAACTCAAACCACTTAATCGCCACTTAGGCTCAACGTTATTACTTGCTATGACCTTATTCTCAACTTACGAGGCCTCACTCATACACACGAGGGCTCTCGAGACTAATCTGAAACTTTTACAATCCTTAAAATTTTTCTCTTTTATACAGGTCTCACACGCCCGTGCAAGATTAGACACGCCCGTGCATGGGCAAACACGCCCATGTCCCCAGACCGTGCCTAAAAACCCAAGCATTCTGCCAAATGCCCCACGGTTAAGGCATACGCCCATGCAGTTTAGGAACACGCCCGTGTACCTTATTACATGTCCGTGCCTTCCACCCGTGGTCGACACTGACTAAATCCACACGGCCTGGACACGCCCGTGGCCCTGGCCCGTGTGACAATTAAATTTCTAAGTGTCAAGTGTAAACTTCACACGGCCTCAAAGCCTAGTCACACTCCCGTGTGGCTAGCCTGTGGACTATCCTGACTTACAATGTTAACATGCAGGGGACGCACGGCCACAGCACACGCCCGTGGGCTGATCGTGTGTCACACATGGCCTAGACACATGCCCGTGTGTCTATCCACATGGTCAAGAACAAGGCTAAGTGTCAAGTTCTTTTCACCCTTCTAACATACACAACATATACTCATCTAAAACCATCATAATCAACTCAAATTGAAGTGCATTCTCACATAGAAAACTACATCTTTCTTTCATATAATGTAATAGCCAACAACCATGGCATTATACAAAATAAGCTATCCATCTAAAGGCCAACACATCTTAGCCATTTACAACAAAATCCACTAACTTGTCTAGCCCCTATACATGCCATATACAAAACATTAAGTTTCATGTACCAAAGTGTGCTGATATGTGGGCTATCTTCTGATGATCCTCGTATCTCGATTCAACGCTTTTAATCCATAAGACAAGGGAAAAGAAAGAGAGTAAGCTTTGAGCTTAGTAAGTTTACACATAAACAATTAAGCAACATAGTATAAGCTAAGCAACCATTAGCATTATACCAACAAGTAATTCACAACTATGCTTACTCTTTCTATCCCTTACCACATTTCCAACACATCATGAGTCACATACTCATAACCATCAAAATGCACCCCTGCATTCTATGTCACATTTACACAATATACAACACATCATTATTTCTCGTAATACATCCACACAGCTTATCCACATAACTAATCCACACAGATATTCACACAGTTGGTTCACATAACTAATCCACACAACTATTTACACACGCCTAATACACACACGGTTAATCCACACACCAATATCTATCGGTGGTTTCGCACTTAGCACACCACAATTGATTAATAATGTGGTATCGCACTTAGCCTACCACAAAGGTATTCATAGTGATTCAGCACATAGCTCACCAAACGATATACCTCACGATAGCATCGCACATAGCTAGCTCATCGTCAATATGCATTAGGATGGTATCGCACTTAGCCCACCATCTAGCATTATCACAACACATGCACAAGTCTACTTACTTAATCATTCTCGATCATATATTCATTCCACATTTTCTACTACTGTAACACCCCAAACCCGGTCAAGACACCACGACCGAATCTGGTATGTTACGAGGAAAACATATTTGAGAAGTTGGGTTTTCGTTTAAAAACTTGATGAAAATTTTGTGAAAAGTTTTGAACGTGTCGAAATCTTGGGCATGATTGTTGAAAACTTCATGCATCATTTTGAAAACTCAGAGATTTCGGAAACTTAATCAATTAAGAAGTTAAACAAGTTTATTTCATTTAGAAATTCAAGTTGCTTCTTGATGTTACTCAAACATTTAGACTTAGTAGGAAATCGAGTTTAGGTTTGAAAATCATTTGAGTTTCTTTGATACCAAATCATAGTGTGATACCCGATGGTAAAGTTTAAAACACATTGCGTTATAGTTTTGAAACCGTTGACCTTCCAAGTTTTTAGCAATTTTAACTCAATTAATTTGTTAAGGCATATTAGAAAGCTACTTTAAGCATAAACATAGTAAAACCTAATTTAAAGGCCATTTACAACCCAAAACAAAACCGAATAGTAATAAATAAACTAAAGTACCAAATTTTGTAAAGTCTGAGCAAATCTTTATTAAAGCATGGCATGAGCACCTCGAGTCCATCCCGGCTCCATGTCCGCGTCTAAGTGTCACCTGAAATGTCAAAGGAGAGGGTGAGTCGCAAGACTCAAAGCATAAATCCCACTCCCGATAAAACAACATGCTAACACACATCATATCATAGCAAGCATTATCAATGCACCCCGATCCTAACCATCCATATCACCTTTCTACCCCGTGTGGTACCAAACCACCGGTGGTGCCAAACCACCGTGACCCAAAGTCACGATATCCATAAGTGTGGTGCCAAACCACCGGTGACCCAAAGTCACGAATAATCCAATGATGGGGCCAACCCATCGCGTGATACCAAATCACTAGCGCATTTCGATCCCATATCTCAAAGTGGGGCCAACCCACGGTGGTGTTAACCACGGGGACGAGTCGCAATGAGGTGCCAAACCTCTGGTGTCCCAAAGACACAAATGTGGTACCAAACCACCGGTGACCAAAAGTCACAAATCGGATGATGGGGCCAACCCATCGTGTGATACCAAATCACTAGCGACGATCCCATATCTCAAAGTGGGGCCAACCCACGGTGGTGTTAACCACGTGGACGAGTCGCAATGAGGTGCCAAACCTCTGGTGTCCCAAAGACACAAATGTGGTACCAAACCACTTTGGTGACCAAAGTCACAAATCGATGATGGGGCCAACCCATCGTGTGATACCAAATCACCGGGCGCCAATCCTCAATACCGCCTTGTGGGGCCAACCCACCGTGGTGCGAAACCACGGGGACGAGGACATTGAGGTGCCAAACCTCCGGAGGTGCTAAACCTCTGTGACCCAAAGTCACAAAGTTGTGTTACTAAAACACGGGTGCTCACAAAGACAAAAATATCACCGCCCCTCCACTGCATACAACCCATATCAACCACTAATATGCATTTAACAGAAATATACATCATGCTTGTCAAGCAACATACATATTGTTTATCACAATCCAAAGATCATAGCACACATATTGGATATACTATGCTTACCAAAAGCATCAACATGACAACTCATAGCAGATACAAAGATGCTTACCAAAAGCATCACAACAGAGGACTTACTCGACCCTTTTGCCTCATACCTTAATGGCACTTAATCCAACTTTTCATGGAATCAAACAACACACAATATATATAAATAATAACGGTAAGTAGTGTGCAAATGTACACACCGCAAGCCTTAACCAAGAACCAACTAAGACCCTTGATCCTCTTGCTCCTAAAACAATCGGCCACCCATGCATTAGCACTCATACCATTCGGCTATAACCATTTTAAACCAAAGGGGTTATCGATTAACCCTTACTTCACGATTGATTTGGTTTCTTACCAAATCCCGAACCAACCAATGGTTCCACTTGACAAACGGCCACCCCTAAAACATAAACAATTAGCCTCACAAGCCGAAACTAAATGAATAAGCCAACATCCAACCTCTTACCACCACCTACCAATTGCTTACCCAAAGATAATTGCTTTGCTTGCCTCGCTTCAAATCCAGGATACCCTATGACAAAACGATTCCAACCAACGATCAATATGCCATCAAACAAACACCAAAACCAACACTTACCCCTTTGAAGATGACAACAGAGAACAGAAGAAAGACCATAAGCATTCGTCCTTACCTAAATACCTTCTCCAAAGCTTGAACCAACCGCCAAAAGTAGCCCACACTCCACCTAACAATCGGCCAAGAAATGAACTAGGAGGAAAAGAAGATTCGGCCAAGTGAACACTACTAGGAGAGAAGAGAGATTCGGCCAATTAACAAAATGAAACAAAGAGAAAGAAAGATACTTTCGGTTTGACAAGAGAAGGAACAATGGAGGAAGGTGTTTTGGAGAATAGTGTTTCAACTAAGGAGATTTCAAAAACAAGAAAAGAGAGTATGAGAGGAAGAGAGAACTATTTTCGGTTTACACAAATGAAGAAGAAAGGTAGGGAGGAAAGAATATTCGGCTACCAAGAAGATTGAGAGAAAGCAAGCAAATTCGGCAAGGGTTCATTTGGACTTTCGATTTCCAAGAGAAAAGATGGAGAAATACCTATGAAATTTCTGGATAGTTTTGACAAAAGGAGAATTGGCTTACCCATAAACTTTTGGCCGAAAAGCACAAAAATGCCACAAGAATTTCGGCATTCCCACTCCCTACAAACCAAGCCGTCCATTCCCCCAAACTCTCCTAAAATTCGCCCACCATACCAACATACACTCCAAGCCATCCATTCAAACTAGTTTGAACTAGTCTTCCTCCTAAATTCACTCTCCACCTTTCTTTTGAATACTTTGACTTGGTCCATGGTAGAGTTTGAACTACCAACAACTCCTCCTCCTTGAGCCGCCAAAATGGAAGCCAAAATGGGGAATTTCGCAGCTTGAACTCGGGACCTCTCGCCTCCCGCAATTGACGCCAACACCGGCTCCAAGTGGCGCATGCTTTGCCACTCCACCAGCTCCTCTTTTGTACTCTAAAACACCAAATAAAATATAAAACCCCAGCTCCTCAGCTCCTCTCACCTAAGGCTTAAAAACTAAAATTTTCCTACCTGCTCAGGCATAGTCCTAGCCTACAATTAAGTCCCTAAGACACCAAAACAGCAACATAGCAAGCTCCTAGCATGCAAATTATGCCATAACAAAAATAGCCCCTAACCCGGGATATTACAACTACATTCATCCCACATAGGTTCTCAATTATGCTACACACTAGCTAGCATTAACAAATTGTAAGTATGAATGCATTATTTATGCATAGACTTACCTCGATACCTAAAAGTATAGAAATATGCAATTTAGTCCACCATCTTACTTTTGCCTCGGTTTCGATCTGGGCTTCGTCTTTCTTGATCTATAATGAATAATTCAGCTTATTCAATACACACATTAACTAAATTGACCCACATTTCATACTTTAGCAAAATTACTATTTTGCCCCTAAACTTCCTCATATTTACACTTTAGCCCCAAGGCTCGTAAAGTGATTTTTATTCAACTTTCTATCCTTTCATGCTTAGCCTAACCACTTACTCAACTAAAGGATTCATCAAATCTCACTAAATCACACATGTATGACCAAACTAAAGTTTTTCACAATCAAGTCCCTACATGCATTTTCATGGAAAATCACTTAACAAAAGATGTTTCTACTACATCAAACTTTCACAATCTTCCATAAAACATCAAAATACATGCATCTCATTCATGACCACATTTTTGAACATCCATTATAGCTCATCAAATAGCTAAAAATAGCTTACTCATGCTACCGGGACTTTAAAAATACAAAGAATATCAAAACCGAGCTTAAGAGCACTTACTAGCAAGCTTGAAAAATTGAAAGAACCCTAACAATGGCTTCTCAAATTTTCGGCAGCTAATGGGGAAGAAGATGAATGAATTTTTCATCTTTTCACCTATTTTAATCACTTATTTGATAAATGACCAAAATGCCCTTTTTGATAAACTTTAAATTTTGACTCATCCATGCCCATTTTTGTCCAAAAATTAGAATTTGGGTAAATTGCTATTTAAGGACCTCTAATTAATAATCCAAAGCTATTTCACACAAATAGCTTCTAGAAACACACATTTTGCAACTTTTGCAATTTAGTCCTTTTGGACAATTCAACCACAATTTCACAAAATTGTTTCATGAAACTTTCACACTAGCATGCATACATAATATAAACCTCAAAAACTCATTCATAACCCTTGGATTTGTGGTCTCAAACCACTATTTTGACTAGGCCCTAAATCGGGATGTTACAAAAATGTAATTTTGTCATAATATGATTTTTAGACTGAATTGAATAGTATAATAACTAAATAAGTCAAATGTGATATTTTAGATAAAGAAAAATGAGTTTCAGACTTAGAATGGGGGAAAGACGAATATTGGACAACTCGGTCCCTTTCGCCATTTTAAGTCGAGGTAAGTTCGTGTGTAAATAATACAACATTATATTATGTAATTAATATTTTGATATTGCATGAATTGTATATATATATATGTTTCTACGGATTCGATTGATGATGATTTGGCGAAGAATCAAGAATGAGAATCCCGGTTGAACCTTAGGAATAGATAGGATACAAATGCCATGACATTTGGGTGATATGTGTGCTAGTGTAAGACCATATCGGGGACATGGCATCGGCCACATTATGAGAGCCAGTGTAAGACCATGTCTGGGACATGGCATCGGTATTGAGACAAGAACTAGTGTAAGACCATGTTTGGGACATGGCATCGACATACGATCTCATGTAAGACCATATCTGGGATATGGCATTGGCATCCTACTACGTGTATGACAATTTCCGAGTATCCTTCGATATTCCAAATGGTTCAACGGGGTAAAGAATTAAAGTTTATGTTAAATATGGAAAATGACTAAAGTGTAAATGAATGTGATTATCTGACGATTAAGTGTAGGTATATGTATGTATACACTCATGAGCAATGTGCTCGGTATGTAATAGAATTTTGGTAAGAATGTAAACGAGTAAGTTATACCTATGAGAATGACCTTGTGATTATAAGTCCATGCTTATGAGGTATGAATACATAGTAAATGTGATTGATGATCGTGTGTGAGGCTTTTAGGCCAAATTAAATTGAGAAATGATATGTTTAAGTCTTTGTTGTTGATGAATAGGTTAAATTGGCCAAGGATTGGCTTGTAAATATATGATAATGACTAGTTATTGGAATGGTTAACCATGGATATACTTTAGTGTTATATGTGTGTAAATGAAAAATTAATATAAAGGAAACATGAAAGAGTTAAATTAGCAATAGAACAGTTTGGACAGCAGCAGTTGTATCACTTTGAAAACTCACCAAAAATGGTGGAAATTGAATTACAGGTTGAATGAGATATTAAATTAAATCTTATTGAGTCTATTTCTACATAAAAGAAACATAATAAGCAAAAGAAATTCAAATGGTGAGATATTTGGATTTTAGTGGGACAAGGTTAGAGTGATCTCGGAATCCCCTATTCTGACTTGGGAAATTCATTAAAAATTGTAAAAAAATAATCATGGGATAAAATTTATATGCTTGAATTTATTAATGAGTATATTTTCAGGATAAATAAATGGAAACGTCATTCAAGTTTTGTAAAATGAGATAGTTAATTTTTAGTGAAGAGAGGTCGGAACTGTCGGACAGCAAAACAGGGGAGACATTAAAGAATAAACTGTACTGATTGGCTGAACAAAAAATTATGAAAATTTTATGGTAAGAAGATATGTGAGTCTAGTTTTAGGGAAAATTATCAGATCTTAATTTGTATTTCCGTAGCTCCAGATAAAAATAATTTAGTGACTTTAATTCAAGTAAATAGCTCAAGATGAACATAAATGAATTGTGAAATTTTATGTAATAATGATGATATTATCTTGAGAGCTTACAATGAGGATTGTTAAAAGCATTGTAATAAATTTTTTATCATTTACATACGTACTTACTAAGCTTTATAGCTTACTCCGTTGTTTTTCGTGTTTATAATGTACTCAGGTTAGCTCGGGTTAGAAGTCGCCGGAGAATCTATCACACTATCAAGCTTGCAATTTAGGTATCGATGATGTTATACTTAAGGTTATGGAATTTATAGGGAACTTGGTCATGTGTGTATGTTACTATGAGTTGTCCTAGAATAATGAACCTTGATGCTCAGAGTTCATTGTTGTATAAGGTCATTTAATGTGACCAAATATATTGGTTATGCTATAAACCCATGAGGATGCATTCCAGGGTTGAGTAAATTGTATGCTATGACTCGTTACGTGTGTGTGGTGTATGTTTTGGTAGCTTTAATATGTCATGAAATGTGTCATTCAAGTTATACTCAAGTATGGGCATGATAGGGTAGAAATTGGCTTGGAAAATAGCCAACTTTTTTACCACATAGGCAGGGACACGGCTGTGTGTCTCAACCGTGTGGAGGACACGATCTAGCACACGAGTGTGTGACTTGGTCGTGTGATCCAAAACGAATGATGATGTCATAAACAGAGAGTTACACGGGTGGAGGACATGGGCGAGTCCTGGGCCACACGGGCGGGTGTAACCACACGGCCTGCCCACACGGGCTCTCTCCAAAACAAGGAAATTTTCTAAATGTTTCAATAGTTTTAAAAGTTCTCGGTTTGGTCCCGAATCGCTCCCAAAGCCTGTTTTGGGCCTCGTAGTCCCATTTTAGGGACTTGATGATATAAGATAAAAGTTTTAAATTTTAAACGAAAATTTATGCCTTGAAATTGTTCAGTCACAAATGTTATTGTCCGGTAACGCCTTGTACCTTGTTCCGGCGTTGAACACGGGTAAGGGGTGTTACATACTTACCTACCAAAATCCATTTATCTCTTGACTATATCTCTATGTTAATTCAACAGATTAAACAAATTTTAATAAGCAAATGTGTTAATGCACATACATTCTTATGAAATTAAAATAATCTCTTGTACATATCTCTATGCCAATTCAAACAATTAATTAAATCTCATAAGCACATAAAAGATTACGTGAGGTAACAATGTATTTCTACCTTGAAACAGTTTAATCACAATAATCTTGCAAGTTATGCAAGGCTAATGTATCGTTAGATACCGTTGCTAATTTAACCCTCAGCTACCTTAGATGATTAAACATGCACTGATTAAGTATTGTATCAATTAATTACAATTTCAATCCATTTAAATAATTAATTCATTAGTTATCTTACAATTGTAATGCAAGAATAACTTAGTCATGGTTTTACTTAATCAAACATCTTACCGAGACCTATAACAACACAAACACAATTTTACTAACTCAAGTAGATGAAACGTAATCAACCTAACACGAATTAAATTGAAGTCATGTTAATTAAATTGAACATATCAACATCAAAAATATTCATAGACATGTTCATCATAACAACAACAAAATTAAAAGGATAGGGAACAAGAATCAAATCCGGTGTTTCTCCGAGGCTTGACTAGTTTGCTTCGCTCCTCCTTCTTCGCTTGTTCTTGTTGAATCGAGGCTTCCACGAACACTTGAATGCTACTCCAAATGGTGGTTGGATGAATATTTTTTAAGAGGTGAAATCGGCAAAGGAATAGGGGAAGAAAATGAAGAACAATGGAAGGGAATGAAGAGAGAAAAGTGAGAGAGAAGTGAAGAACTGAATGGGTTTGAGATGTGTTTGAAGTGAGCAGCCAAGGGGGTGTTTCTAGGTTGAGAAGGCTGCTAAAAATAGTCAAAATCAGAAGCCAAAGACTCCCCCCATGGCCGGCCACACATGTGGCATGTTTGAAGATTTCAAACATGCTATTTTTAGGTAGGGGCAAATCTTGAAAGGTATGAATGGTGGAGGGGTTTGAATGCAATTTGAAGGAGTCTTCGAGGGCCATTTTGCAAGCTAAATAATCAGCCAAACAAGCTGATTGGGTCAGCATGTGGAACGGTTTTGGGCTGCCCAGTGCTCGGTTGGATCGGTTTTCTCGATTTAGCTCAACCTAGCCCCTTTTCATAATTAATTAACAATAATTTATTTAACCCAAATTAAATTGGATTAAAATTAAAATTGATTATATTAAAATTTACTACAAATAATTTGGACCGTCTTAGGCTAAAAAATTAATTCGCCTTGATGCTTCAAAATTACTTCTCGGTTTTGAACTTCTAGTAGTGTCTTCCGAGCCGTTTTTTTTGCCCTTGGTACAAATCTGTCAAAAATAATCAAAAATAATCAAAATTTGATATAAATTAATTAAAATTCAACATGTTCATAATTTGAGTGCTATTTAATTATTTTATAATTATTATTTTTTTTTTGGCAGGAATTTTTCCGAAACTGCATGAATTTGAGTTAAAAAGGGCATGAAAAAGTGTGTATATTTTCGTGTTTTCACACCCCCAAAATTAGTTCAATTCTCGTCCTGAGTAATGCACAAATTTGAAAAGAGTTTCTCGGAAACACCTTTGAAAAATTCCTTCAAAACAACATTTGTAACGACCCGAATTTGGGCCTAGTAGAATTGGGCCCATTGGGCCTTGGGGAGTAGGAGTGTTTAAAATTTTTGAGAACAAAAGAACGACATTATTTCAAGTTGGACTTATTAAGAAGGTGATTTTGGAAAGTTACGAGGTTTCTAGGAAGTTCCGGGTTCAAGTTAGGCTATAGGTAAATTTTGTGTTTCAGCACTTTAAGGAGAGAAGGTAGGTGGCATCAAGGCTTATGGAAATAAGTGTGCATTTTGCTAGCACAAGTGAAGCTAGAAGAGGAGTGGTGTGGCGTTGCATGTATGGGCTTGAGGGGTGGAGTTCGAATCCCACCTAGTGCAAAATTTGGGATTTTATTTTTGTATTCCTTCCCTAAGTGTCGTCCAAGGTGGTATTTAAGGCAAGGAAGACTTTTTAATTATGGAAAGGTGGCTAAAGAAATATGGTATGGAGGAAGATAAGGGATGATGAAGGAAAGAATCAAAAGAAAAAGGCAAGTGAAGGGAACATGTTGGCTAATATTGTGGGTGATGTTTTGGAAAGACATTTTGGTCAACATCCATCCTTTTGGGCAAAAGATGCCACACAGTTTTGAGAGGGGAGTTGAGAGCCGAATTTTTGCTAGTTTAGTGCATGAGAGGTATAATTTTCTTTTGTTTGAACATTTTGTGTTTCTTTTCTAAACCTTTTTACTTTCTTGCCGAAACACTCTAGGCCAAAATAGTTCATTTTTTCCTTTGTTATGCCGAATCACTAAAGTCATTTTGGTACTTTCTTTTCCAATTTGTTTTCCCCTTGCTTTGGCCGAAACCTCCTAATTCATTTGGTCATCTTTCTCCTTTGTTTTGCCGTGACCCTCAAACCACTTTTGCTCATTTTCTTTGGATGGCCGAAACTCTCTAATTTCTCTTGGGTTATCACTTCTTTTCCTATTCACTATTCCTTCAATCTTTCTCCATTTTTCCTCCACTAACCAAACCTTGATCATCTTCTCTTCTTCATCTTACAAGTTGGATTATTCTTTCTTGATTAAACCGAGTAAGTGTTTTATTCAAATCTTTTCAATCTTTTTTCTCCTTAGTCAAATGAGTATTCCTCATCATTTGGTTATTTCATATTGTTTCTAAACCGAAATGGTGTTTTCCCACACTCCCTCATATTTTGATAATCTTCTATTTGTAGTACTTTAGTGGATTGGCCGAATATCACATCTTAGCCGAATCACTTCTAGTCTTGCGCCCTATCGATCGAAGTGGATCTATTATTGTCGAGGTAAGGGATTTCTTTAAGGTTCAATATCTCAATACTTGGTTATTCCGCTAAAACGGATTGACGATTAGGTATATACGTTTATTCTAAGGACTATATCGATCGTTGATATTCGCTTGTTGATTCTACGGAAATAGTGGTAAGCCGAACCCTTTTTTTTCCTTAAACAATCGATATATATATCATCGTAATATCGTTTTGATTAAGATTTTTCCAATGGAGGCAAGTGGAACCGTGTTGAAAGGAAAAGAGATTGGAGAACACAAAAGGAGTGGAATTGCCATTCCTACTCCTAAGTTCAAGCGTAGATCGGTTTCGGCGGTTCGAGATTTCCCACCGGGTTGTGGACCATCATCCGGTGAGAATAGACAAATCGTGGTCGTTCATGATATCGAGGGTAAGCATTTCAATAGATCACTTGGTTTAGATTTAGATTAATGAAAATCTCAATCATTAGATTAATCGTGTAACACCCTAAAATTTGAGTATCGATTATTGCATGTTTTGGTGTTTAGATTATGTAGGAAAAATTTTCTTATTTCTTTTTGTGCCTACTATAGTTCGGAAGAAGAGTATAGAATTATTCGGGTATGAAATATTTTTAGTTTGAGAATTTATTGAAGTGAAGCAAGTGGCATTGACACTTAAGTTGAATTAAGTGATAAATAGTAGCATAAGATGAGTATATGGCAAAGTGGTGTTGGCGCATGAGTTAGTGCATGAGGGAGAAGGTTCGAATCCCTTGTTTAGCATCTAGATGAATTTTATCTTTAATTTTTCTGCACATGAATAGCAAGTGTCGGCCAAGTACATATATGGTAAGTGTTGACCTTGTTATTTTTGGTTAGTATATCAAAGGATTAAGGAAAGTGTTAACTTATGGTATAGAATCAAGAAAGTTTGGAAAGATATGGGGACATAAGGCATATATCAAGGAAAAGTTTTGGAAAAAAATTCATGGTCATTTGACCAATGAATTTGGACGGCAATGAGGCTAGGGGGGAGGTTGGCCGAATATGCTTGTAGCTTGGTAAGGTTTAGGAGTTTTTTTTGGTCATTCTTAGTTTTTGTGCAAGTTTTGCAACCTTTTCTCAACCCTTCTCCTTTAGCCGAATTTGAGCATTGGTAAGCCTTAAATTTTTTTTAACCATTTGGTCACTTTTGTCTATTACTTTGGTATTCTTTGTATGCCTTTTCTTTTAGTGCCGAAATCACTTATACCAAAAAGCCATTGTTTTTCTTTTCTTTTTACCATTGCCGAATGTACCTAGCTCCTAAACACATCTTTTTTCTTCTCTTCTCTTTGAAAATCGAAACAACATCATCACCATCTTTTCTCTTATTTTTATTTCTTTTCACTCAAATTTTCTCCATTAAACTCTCTCATGGCCGAATGCTAGTGTGCCCATAGCTGAAACATTATCTCTTTTTCTTTGGTTATACATAGCCGAATCCTTCATCAAACATCATTCTCAATCCTTTCTTTTCGACCGTGGAAAATAGGTAAGGGTTCTTTTTGTCTTCGATTAGTTTATAGTATTGGCCGAATATGGATGGTGGTTTGAAGGCTTTCTTAGATCAAAATAAACGTTCATTATATTAACGTTTATTTTTGTTATACTTTAGTGCGATAACGGAAGATTAGAAATCAAGGGGTCGTGTGTGACATAGTACGCTTGGATCGATTACCCTTGTGGAACAAGAATATTTGTGGTAAGGAAATCTTGTTCTCAAAGCCTTTAGTCATAATCGATATTTATATATATATGACTAGGACGTGCTAACGATCTTTGTCTTTGAAGACAAACAAGATAGGGAAGAAACGGGCCGTACATAGTGTTCAGAAGAAGGGTGGTACCATTAATCCCCTAAGTATAAACAAAGGATCAGACAAGAACCCGGATTTCCCACCGGGTTGTGGACGTTCATCCGAGGAGAATCAATTGTTTGAAGTAGTTCGTACTCCCGAACCATTATTTGTTCGTGGATTTGATTCGGCTTAACGAACCATCAATCGGGAGAAACCGCAAGTGGAAGTAGTTCAAAAATCCGAGGGTAAATTTTAGATCGTTATGTTTAGATCAGTTTTATTATTAGATTATAATGATCATAAGTTATCGTGATATGTATAGGTGTTGACGAGCGGGAAAGTTTAGTTCTCACCATAACCAGGTGTGTAACTTCACACTTATCTTTCGGGTTAGATACTAAACAGTAAGTATTTTGATAAATCGTAAAAATGGCAAAATCGAAATTATGTGTTAATTAACACTTCTGTGTAAATGCATGAAAACGGTTAAAGTTGGAAAAACTGCTAGATTGTTAAATTGGGCCGAAAAATTGCTAGATTGTTAAATTGGGCCGAAAAACTGCTAGATTGTTAAATTGGGCCGAAAAATTGCTAGATTGTTAAATTGGGCCGAAAAATTGCTAGATCGTTAAATTGGGCCGAAAAACTGCTAGATTGTTAAATTGGGCCGAAAAATTGCTAGATTGTTAAATTGGGCTGAAAAACTACTAGATCGATAAATTGGGTCAAAAGACTGCTAGATCGCTAAATGGGCCAAAAACCTTCTAGTTTGACATTTGGGCCTAAGTTTCGCTAGATTGCTAAATGGGCTAAATACTATTTTGTTTAATGGACCCAAATGAAAAGTTTAATTAAAAACTCATTTGTATTATGGATTACTTGATAAATTATTTATGATTAAAGTTTGTTATTCATACATAATTGCATGGGATGGGATACATGATGAAGAGAAGTAAGGCCTGTGGCCATGAATCTAGTTCGGTGGCTCTGCCACAAATTTTGGCTTAATGCCTCTAGTTCGGTGACTATGTCACAATCTAGTTCGGTAGTGCACTACAATATTATCAAAAAGGCTTAATGCCTACGATTGGTGTGTTTGGCGGGGTGGGTTGACTTGATCCCCACAGGTGTGCTGGTTGGTACGGGGGTGTGTAGCGGATGGAAATTAGGCTTGGTTGGGAAATTCATTTTTTACATGCATTATAATTATTTTATCTCATGCTATATTGTTTAAATCTGAAATTGAGCTCAAGCCCAACTTAATGCCTTGATGGTCTGGCCCAACAATGATGGTAAGTGAGTTACACACTGAGTTCTTTGTAACTCACCCCGTTTTATTATCCATCTCAGGTAATGGAAATTGATGTGGACTTGGGCCGGGAATGACATGGTGGAGGCCATACTACGAGCTTGGGTTTTATAAACTATGAACTCTATTTAAGTTACTTATTTTATTTTGGGTATGTTGTAATAAGGCCTCTAATTATATTTTTATGGATTTTTATGTGTGGATGGATTTAATTTTATTTTAAGACTCTTAATATGGGCGTATATTAAAATCTATAAAGTTTTCTTAAAAATATTGTGTTTTATAACAATTTTGGACACCTACATTACTTTTCAATTTCTTTCAAATTCTTTTAAAACTACGTTAAGGTTTTGCATTTCTGATCACTTAAATCATTAGAGAAATTTTGGATGTTCGTTCGGTGTGACAAACCAAATCTCGTCTTAACGCATAGACCTGGTTTGGGGTGTTACAAATCGAGTGTTATGATGTCATAGGTGTCGACGATCAAGAGAGTTTAAAACTTACCGTAATCAGGTGTGTAATCTCACACCGTAATCCCGTAGAATTATGATTCGGTAACATGTTGAATAGTAGATTGTTATTATTATACGGCTAAAAATCGTAAAAATTGGCATAAAACGAGGAATTTGTTTAAAGTATACTATTTTGAAAGATTTGAAAAAATTGACATTAAAATTGTTAAATTACGAAAATGCCCTTATGGGCCGAATTACGAAAATGCCCTTATGGGTCTGTAACACCCTAAAATTTGAGTATCGATTATTGCATGTTTTGGTGTTTAGATTATGTAGGAAAAATTTTCTTATTTCTTTTTGTGCCTACTATAGTTCGGAAGAAGAGTATAGAATTATTCGGGTATGAAATATTTTTTTTAGTTTGAGAATTTATTGAAGTGAAGCAAGTGGCATTGACACTTAAGTTGAATTAAGTGTTAAATAGTAGCATAAGATGAGTATATGGCAAAGTGGTGTTGGCGCATGAGTTAGTGCATGAGGGAGAAGGTTCGAATCCCTTGTTTAGCATCTAGATGAATTTTATTTTTAATTTTTCTGCACATGTATAGCAAGTGTCGGCCAAGTGCATATATGGTAAGTGTTGACCTTGTTATTTTTAGTTAGTATATCAAAGGATTAAGGAAATTGTTAATTTATGGAAGGGAATCAAGAAAATATGGAAAGATATGGAGACATAGGGCAAGTATCAAGGAAAGTGTTTTGGAAATAAAATCATGGCCATTTGACCAAGCATTGGGGCGGCAATATGGTCTAGGGGGGGAGCCGAATTTTTGGTGTTAGTTTGGCTAGGATTTGAAGTCTCTTTTTGGTCATTCTTAGTTTTGTGCATAGTTTTGCAAATTCTCTCAACCACTCTCCCTTGGCCGAATTTGATCCTTGGTAAGCCTTGATTTTTTTTGACCATTTGGTCATTATTGCACATCATTTGGTATTCTTTTTGTGCCTTTTTCTCATTAGTGTCGAAATCACCTACATCAAAAGACCATTCCTTTCTTTTCTCTCCTTTTCTCCATTGCCGAATGTGCCTTGATCTTAAACTCATCTCTTTCTTTCTGTTTTGCTTTCTTTGAAAACTAAATTATCATCATCCCTATTCTCTTATTTTGATTTCTTTTCAATCAATACTTTCTCCTTTAATCTCTTCATGGCCGAATGTTAGTGTACCTTAACCGAACCATTTTCTCTTTTTCTTTGATTCTTCATAGCCGAATATCTCTCTATTCATAAGCAACATTCTCAATCGTTTCTTCTCAACCGTGGAAAATAGGTAAGGGTTCTTTTTGTCTTCGATTAGTTTATAGTATTGGCCGAATATGGATGGTGGTTTGAAGGCTTTCTTAGATCAAAATAAACGTTCATTCTATTAACGTTTATTTTTGTTATACTTTAGTGCGATAACGGAAGATTGGAAATCAAGAGGTCGTGTGTGACATAGTACGCTTGGATCGATTACCCTTGTGGAACAAGAATATTTGTGGTAAGGAAATCTTGTTCTCAAAGCCTTTAGTCATAATCGATATATATATATATATGATTAGGACGTGCTAACGATCTTTGTCTTTGAAGACAAACAAGATAGGGAAGAAACGGGCCGTATATAGTGTTCGGAAGAAGGGCGGTACCATTAATCCCCTAAGTATAAACAAAAAGGATCAGTATCGACAATCCGGATTTCCCACCGGTTGTGGACGTTCATCCGAGGAGAATCAATTGTTTGATGTAGTTCGTACTCCCGAACCATTATTTGTTCGTGGATTTGATTCGGTTAACGAACCATCAATCGGGGAGAAACCGTAAGTGGAAGTAGTTCAAAAATCCGAGGGTAAATTTTAGATCGTTATGTTTAGATCAGTTTTATTATTAGATTATAATGATCATAAGTTATCGTGATATGTATAGGTGTTGACGAATGGGAAAGTTTAGTTCTCACCATAACCAGGTGTGTAACTTCACACTTATCTTTCGGGTTAGATACTAAACAGTAAGTATTTTGATAAATCGTAAAAATGGCAAAATCGAAATTATGTTATAATTAACACTTTTGTGTAAATGCATGAAAATGGTTAAAGTTAAAAAAAACTGCTAGATTGTTAAATTGGGCCGAAAAACTGCTAGATTGTTAAATTGGGCCGAAAAATTGCTAGATTGTTAAATTGGGCCGAAAAACTGCTAGATTGTTAAATTGGGCCGAAAAACTGCTAGATTGTTAAATTGGGCCGAAAAAACTGCTAGATTGTTAAATTGGGCCGAAAAATTGCTAGATTGTTAAATTGGGTCAAAAGACTGCTAGATCGCTAAATGGGCCAAAAACCTTCTAGTTTGACATTTGGGCCTAAGTTTCGCTAGATTGCTAAATGGGCTAAATACTATTTTGTTTAATGGACCGAAATGAAAAGTTTAATTAAAAACTCATTTGTATTATGGATTACTTGATAAATTATTTATGATTAAAGTTTGTTATTCATACATAATTGCATGGGATGGGATACATGATGAAGAGAAGTAAGGCCTGTGGCCATGAATCTAGTTCGGTGGCTCTGCCACAAATTTTGGCTTAATGCCTCTAGTTCAGTGACTATGTCACAATCTAGTTCGGTAGTGCACTACAATATTATTTAAAAGGGCTAAATGCCTACGATTGGTATGTTTGGCGGGGTGGGTTGACTTGATCCCCACAGTGTCTTTGGTTGGTACGGGGGTGTGTAGCGGATGGAAATTAGGCTTGGTTGGGAAATTCATTTTTACATGCATTTTATATATGTTATTTCATTTTATATTGTTAAAATTTGTAATTGGGCTCAAGCCCAAATTAATGCCTTGATGGTCTGGCCCAATAATGGTGGTAAGTGAGTTACACACTGAGTTCTTTGTAACTCACCCCGCTTTATTATCCATCTCGGTAATGGAAATTGATGTGGACTTGGGCCGGAATGACATGGTAGAGGCCATACTACGAGCTTGGGTTTTATAAACTATGAACTCTATTTAAGTTACTTATTTTATTTTGGGTATGTTGTAATAAGGCCTCTAATTATATTTTTATGGATTTTTATGTGTGGATGGATTTAATTTTATTTTAAGACTCTTAATATGGGCGTATGTTAAAATCTATAAAGTTTTCTTAAAAATATTGTGTTTTATAACAATTTTGGACACCTAAATTACTTTTCAATTTCTTTCAAATTCTTTTAAAACTACGTTAAGGTTTTGCATTATCGATTACTTAAATCATTAGAGAAATTTTGGATGTTCGTTCGGTGTAACAAACCAAATCTCGTCTTAACACATAGACCTGGTTTGGGGTGTTACATTTAATGGTATCAGAGCTAGTTTCAAAACTCGGCTGTGGTTTGGGTTCAATAAAGATATTTGTTTGGGAAACAACTCAAATTTCTAGACTTTTTGATTTAAAGGTAGTATGGCACCATGAGCATCCCGCGCCAAGTCAAGTAAGTATCTCAGATATTGATTGTTTATTATCATTGTGATATGATCATAAGAAACACTCTAGAACTTCTAGTTTTAGGTGTTGAAAACCGTAGAGATTGAGACAATAGGATATGGTTGCGAAAACAACTCTATCTCTTTCATATCATAAAACATCGTTAATAAACAATGAGAAATAGTATTTTGATTCATAAAACTCATAACCAGATTAAATCAGTCATTATGAGCTCTAGAGGGCGTGGTCGTGGGCCGCGGTAGACGTGGCCGTGGTAGAGGACGAGGGTGTTAGAGACGCAACCGAAGCACCGGATCATATGCTCGGAAATGGATGCACTGCGTCACTCGAAAGTGAGACAGATCACATAATCATATGGAAGAAGATAATGCGGTGACGCGAGCAATCACTGCGAGTCCTTGAAAGGGCTCGGTAGAGCTAGAACCGGGCCAACATTTCGTGGGTCGATATCGAACGATTGAAATCAAGTGGTGCTGAGGTTTTCGAGAGGTGTCTCGGTGTAGCTCCAAATGTCGCTGAATATTGGCTTGAGGCGATGGGAGCGAATTATGGACGATCTTGAGTGCAACGTGGAACAAAAATTAAGGAGCGGTGTCCTTGTTAAGGGACGAAGCATACCAATGGTGGCTTATCAGATGCGAGAAGGCACTCGAAGCGCATTAGTTAATTGGGAATTCTTTAAAGTTTCCTTCCAAGGGAAATATGTAGGAACGAGTTATGTTGATGCCGAAGGAAGGAATTTCGAATCTGGTCCAAGGGAATAAGACAAAGGATGCATATGAAGTCGAGTTTTTGCGCTTGAGTCGCTATGCTCGAACAATAGTGGCAATGGATCATGAGCGTTGTATGCGCTTTGAGGATGGCTTGAACGATGAATTGCGGGTTTTGATAGCCCCATAACAAGTTAGAACTTTTGCCACACTTGTGGAAAAGGCCAAGATAGCCGAAGAGGTTAAGAACTTCGGAACGTCGAATCGGGACGAGCTAGAGGCAAGAGAGATATGAAGTATTCGTGTTCTTCAAAAAGGTTTACGAAGAGGCCTCGGAATGAGGAACCAGCTCAAGGAAGAACACACATGGCCGTGAATCGTAGTCGAGATTGTGCCGATTGTGGGAAAAGGCATTCGAGAGTCTTTGGAAGAAAACGGGTGCTTGCTATAAATGCGGTCGATGGATCATCAATATAGGAATTGCCCTCGTCGAATGGATACAACTCGGGAAGCTCGTAATCTTGATGCACCACCGGCAAGAGGAATTCAAAGAACCACCGAGAGGTCGTGGACCAGGTCGTGGTGGTAATGGGGCGGGGCGTGGTCAAGGTGCGTGGGTCAAGGAAATGGTCCTAGAGGCAACACGGATGCAAGACAAACCGAGATTGGTATATGCGGTTAGACGCCGTGAGGATGGCAATGCACCTGATGTGATAACTGGTACGTTCTTCATTTTTGATGTACATGTTATTGCTTTGATAGATATTGGTTCTACCCATTCGTATGTTGCTAGCACCATATCTGGAAACTTGAAATTAGGCTCTGAAATTTTCGATAATGAGATGAAGGTAATTAGTCCTTTAGGACAATCGGTAATGGTAAATAAATTGTTTAGAGATGTGCCCTTAGAAATTCAAGGAGAAATATTTGTGGCAAATTTGATGGAATTGCCTTTTGGCGAGTTCGATATCATTTTGGGCATGGATTGGTTGGTTAAGCACCGGGCGAAATTGGATTGTGCTGAAAAGCAGATGTCAATAAGGATGGTGGAGGATAAAGAAATAATTATGATAGGCGAGCGAAGGAATTACTTGGCAAATGTGGTATCTGCACTTAAGGCAGAAAAGTTGGTGCGAAAAGGGTATGGAGCATTTTTAGCATTTATTAGTGCTTTAGATGCCAAAGAGTTGTCAGTGGAAGTTGTGAGGACAGTGAAGGAATTTCCAGATGTATTTCCGGAAGAACTTCCCGGTGTACCTCCAGATCGGGAAGTGGAATTTTGTATTGAGCTTTTGCCCGGAGTGGCTCCAGTGTCCATTGCTCCTTATAGAATGGCACCGAAGGAGTTGGCGGAGCTTAAAGCTCAAATTTAAGAATTGCTAGATCGAGGCTTTATTCGACCGAGTGTGTCTCCGTGGGGAGCACCGGTTTTGTTTATTAAGAAGAAAGATGGGTCGATGCGTATGTGTATTGACTACAGGCAATTAAATAACTTGACGATCAAGAATAGGTACCCTCTGCCAAGAATTGACGACCTATTTGATCAATTGAAGGGAGCTTCAGTTTTCTCCAAAATTGATTTGAGATCGGGTTATCATCAGCTTAAGGTGAAAGAAGCGGATATTCATAAGACGGCTTTCCGAACTCGTTATGGACATTATGAGTTTTTGGTGATGCCGTTTGGGTTGACCAATGCACCAGCTGCATTTATGGATATGATGAACCGAGTCTTTCAACCATACTTAGACCGGTTTGTGGTGGTATTCATAGATGACATTCTGGTATATTCAAGGAATGAAGAAGAGCATGATTCGCATTTGCGAATTGTATTGCAGTTACTTCGAGATAATCAACTGTATGCCAAATTCAGTAAATGTGAATTCTGGTTAAGGGAAGTGACTTTCTTGGGTCATGTGGTGTCAGCCGAAGGAATAAGGGTGGATCCTCGGAAGATTGAGGCTGTATTGGATTGGAAACCACCAAAGAGTCTTAAGTATCTTCTTACTCAGAAGGAATTAAACTTGAGACAACGAAGATGGGTGGAGTCATTAAAAAGGACTATGATTTCTCAATCGAGTATCATCCTGGAAAAGCTAATGTGGTAGCGACGCGTTAAGTCGTAAGGTGGTATCTCGATTTTAGAGCAATGTTTGCCCATTTAAGTTTGTACGAGGATGGTAGTCGATAGCGGAACTTGGTGAAGCCTGCGTGGTTGGAGCAAATTAAGAAAAAGCAAATATTAGAGGGAAAGTTGGGACCTTTACTTCAACAAGTTGAAAATGGAGGAATAGAGGATTTTGGTATAAACACGGAAGGTGCGTTGTGCTTTCGTGGAAAAGTCTCAGTATGCCTAAGGACTCGGATCTGAGACAAATGATTCTTCGAGAGGCGCATAGTAGCCCTTATGCTATGCACCCCAGGGGAAATAAGATGTATCGGGATCTTCGTGAACAATATTGGTGGCTGGGGTTGAAGCGTGAGATTTACGAATTTGTGGGAAAATGTTTAACTTGTCGCCAGTGAAGGCGGAACATCAATTGCCGTCGAGATTATTACAACCAGTAAAGATTCCTCTTTGGAAATGGGAGCGGATAACAATGGATTTTGTTAGTGGGTTACCTTTAACACCTACTAAGAAAAACTCGTTTGGGTAATTGTTGATCGTTTGACGAAGATCGCCATTTTCTACCGGTTCAGTATGGATTACTCGTTCACGGTTGGCTAAGTCGCACGTATCCAAAATCGTGAGGTTGCATGGGGTACCGCGTCTATTATATCGAGATAGGGATCCTAGGTTTACGTCACGGTTTTAGAAAGCATTGCATGAAGCTTTGGGAACAAAGCTAAACTTCATCGACTTTTCATCCTCGATCGGATGGTCAATCGAAAGAGTAATTCAGATTCTGGAAGACATGTTAAGGGGTTGTATAATCGACTTCAAAGGTAGTTGGGAGGATTTTCTACCATTGGCGAATTCGCCACAACAATAGCTATCGGTCTAGCATTCGATGGCACCCTACGAGGCATTATATGGTGCGTAGGTGTCGTTCTCCTAGTTGTTGGACCGAATTGGGCGAACGACGGATGTTAGGTCCAGAGTGATCTCTCAAACGGATGAAAAAGTAAAAGCTATTCGAGCACGGTTAAAGGAAGCTTCAGATAGACAAAGGTCGTATGCAGATCCGGCGTAGAAGTATCGAGTATCTTTGGGGGATCAAGTGTTCTTGAAGGTCTCACCTTGGAAGAAGATTTTTAGGTTTGGGAAGAAGGGCAAATTGAGTCCTAGATACATTGGACCATATCGTGTGGTGAAGCGTGTTGGTCCGATGGCCTATCGATCGAATTACCTCCGTAGTTGAGCCAAATTCATAATGTTTTTCATGTTTCCATCTTTGAGGCGCTTTAGATCGGATCCTTCGCACATAGTACCGGTAGAAGAAGTGGAGTTGAAGTCGACTTGTCTTTTGAGGAGGAACCAGGTGGAAATCTTAGACCGAGATGTTAAGGTGCTAAGAAAGAAAACCGTGCCGTTGGTCAAGATTTTATGGCGTAACCACGGAGTGGAGGAAGCTACGTGGGAGCCCCGAGGATGCAATTCGACATCAATACCCTCACCTTTTTCAACTGTAAATTTCGAGGACGAAATTTTTTTAAGAGGGTAGAGTTGTAACACCCTAAAATTTGAGTATCGATTATTGCATGTTTTGGTGTTTAGATTATGTAGGAAAAATTTTCTTATTTCTTTTTGTGCCTACTATAGTTCGGAAGAAGAGTATAGAATTATTCGGGTATGAAATATTTTTTTTAGTTTGAGAATTTATTGAAGTGAAGCAAGTGGCATTGACACTTAAGTTGAATTAAGTGTTAAATAGTAGCATAAGATGAGTATATGGCAAAGTGGTGTTGGCGCATGAGTTAGTGCATGTGGGAGAAGGTTCGTATCCCTTGTTTAGCATCTAGATGAATTTTATTTTTAATTTTTCTGCACATGTATAGCAAGTGTCGGCCAAGTGCATATATGGTAAGTGTTGACCTTGTTATTTTTAGTTAGTATATCAAAGGATTAAGGAAATTGTTAATTTATGGAAGGGAATCAAGAAAATATGGAAAGATATGGAGACATAGGGAAAGTATCAAGGAAAGTGTTTTGGAAATAAAATCATGGCCATTTGACCAAGCATTGGGAAGGCAATATGGTCTAGGGGGGGAGCCGAATTTTTGGTGTTAGTTTGGCTAGGATTTGAAGTCTCTTTTTGGTCATTCTTAGTTTTGTGCATAGTTTTGCAAATTCTCTCAACCTCTCTCCCTTGGCCGAATTTCATCCTTGGTAAGCCTTGATTTTTTTTTGACCATTTGGTCATTATTGCACATCATTTGGTATTCTTTTTGTGCCTTTTTCTCATTAGTGCCGAAATCACCTACATCAAAAGACCATTCCTTTCTTTTCTCTCCTTTTCTCCATTGCCGAATGTGCCTTGATCTTAAACTCATCTCTTTCTTTCTCTTTTGCTTTCTTTGAAAACCGAATTATCATCATCCCTATTCTCTTATTTTGATTTCTTTTCAATCAATACTTTCTCCTTTAATCTCTTCATGGTCGAATGTTAGTGTACCTTAACCGAACCATTTTCTCTTTTTCTTTGATTCTTCATAGCCGAATATCTCTCTATTCATAAGCAACATTCTCAATCGTTTCTTCTCAACCGTGGAAAATAGGTAAGGGTTCTTTTTGTCTTCGATTAGTTTATAGTATTGGCCGAATATGGATGGTGGTTTGAAGGCTTTCTTAGATCAAAATAAACGTTCATTCTATTAACGTTTATTTTTGTTATACTTTAGTGCGATAACGGAAGATTGGAAATCAAGAGGTCGTGTGTGACATAGTACGCTTGGATCGATTACCCTTGTGGAACAAGAATATTTGTGGTAAGGAAATCTTGTTCTCAAAGCCTTTAGTCATAATCGATATATATATATATGATTAGGACGTGCTAACGATCTTTGTCTTTGAAGACAAACAAGATAGGGAAGAAACGGGCCGTATATAGTGTTCGGAAGAAGGGCGGTACCATTAATCCCCTAAGTATAAACAAAGGATCAGACGAAGAATCCGGATTTCCCACCGGGTTGTGGACGTTCATCGAGAGGAGAATCAATTGTTTGAAGTAGTTCGTACTCGAACCATTATTTGTTCGTGGATTTGATTCGATTAACGAACCATCAATCGGGAGAAACCGCAAGTGGAAGTAGTTCAAAAATCCGAGGGTAAATTTTAGATCGTTATGTTTAGATCGGTTTTATTATTAGATTATAATGATCATAAGTTATCGTGATATGTATAGGTGTTGATTTGAAGCGGGAAAGTTTAGTTCTCACCATAACCAGGTGTGTAACTTCACACTTATCTTTCGGGTTAGATACTAAACAGTAAGTATTTTGATAAATCGTAAAAATGGCAAAATCGAAATTATGTGATAATTAACACTTTTGTGTAAATGCATGAAAATGGTTAAAGTTAAAAAAAACTGCTAGATTGTTAAATTGGGCCGAAAAACTACTAGATTGTTAAATTGGGCCGAAAAACTGCTAGATTGTTAAATTGGGCCGAAAAACTGCTAGATTGTTAAATTGGGCCGAAAAAACTGCTAGATTGTTAAATTGGGCCGAAAAACTGCTAGATTGTTAAATTGGGCCGAAAAATTGCTAGATTGTTAAATTGGGCCGAAAGACTGCTAGATCGCTAAATGGGCCAAAAACCTTCTAGTTTGACATTTGGGCCTAAGTTTCGCTAGATTGCTAAATGGGCTAAATACTATTTTGTTTAATGGACCCAAATGAAAAGTTTAATTAAAAACTCATTTGTATTATGGATTACTTGATAAATTATTTATGATTAAAGTTTGTTATTCATACATAATTGCATGGGATGGGATACATGATGAAGAGAAGTAAGGCCTGTGGCCATGAATCTAGTTCGGTGGCTCTGCCACAAATTTTGGCTTAATGCCTCTAGTTCGGTGACTATGTCACAATCTAGTTCGGTAGTGCACTACAATATTATTTAAAAGGGCTAAATGCCTACGATTGGTGTGTTTGGCGGGGTGTGTTGACTTGATCCCCACAGGTGTCTTTGGTTGACGGGGTGTGTAGCGGATGGAAATTAGGCTTGGTTGGGAAATTCATTTTTACATGCATTTTATATATGTTATTTCATTTTATATTGTTAAAATTTGTAATTGGGCTCAAGCCCAAATTAATGCCTTGATGGTCCGCCCAATAATGGTGGTAAGTAAGTTACACACTCGAGTTCTTTGTAACTCACCCCGTTTTATTATCCATCTCGTAATGGAAATTGATGTGGACTTGGGCCGGAATGACATGGTGGAGGCCATACTACGAGCTTGGGTTTTATAAACTATGAACTCTATTTAAGTTACTTATTTTATTTTGGGTATGTTGTAATAAGGCCTCTAATTATATTTTTATGAATTTTTATGTGTGGATGGATTTAATTTTATTTTAAGACTCTTAATATGGGCGTATGTTAAAATCTATAAAGTTTTCTTAAAAATATTGTGTTTTATAACAATTTTGGACACCTAAATTACTTTTCAATTTCTTTCAAATTCTTTTAAAACTACGTTAAGGTTTTGCATTACTGATTACTTAAATCATTAGAGAAATTTTGGATGTTCGTTCGGTGTAACAAACCAAATCTCGTCTTAACGCATAGACCTGGTTTGGGGTGTTACAGGGTCGAATTATGAAAATGCCCCTAGAGGGCCGATTTGCTAGAACACCTTAAATGGGCCGAGTAATTGTAATAAATTACTTGATTAATGGTTGTTATTTATATGTGAACATCTTATTATGTATGCTGCATTTTCATATATTGCATGGGATGGGAAAAATGATGAAGAGAAGTGTAGCTCGGTGGCATTGCCACAATAAAATGTTTATTATAATGTTTACGTGATGATATCGGTGGCTTGGCCACAATAAATTATTATAAATGGCAATTTGCTGCGATTTGGTGTGATTGGCGGGGTGGGTTGACTTGATCCCCACAGTGTGATAGGTCGGTGCGGGGTGTGTTGGATGGATGGGTTGGGTTGCATACATTGCACATATATATATTTTGTTATGTAAATGGGCTTAAGCCCAAGATGATTGCTCTATGGGTTCAGCCCAAAGGATGACTGTAAGGGGATTTCACACGGAGTTCTTGTAACTCACCCTCTTTTCTTAACCCTTGTAGGTAATGCTCGATGATGAGAGGACTTGGGGCCATGGATGACTCGGTGGAGGCCATACTTTTGGATTGTTATATTCGGACTTTAGTAAACTTCTTTTTCGTATTATTTCGTTGCTTTTATTATTTCGGGTTTTAAAGTTGTAGTAAGGCCTCTGGGATATTTTTATTTGGTTTTATGTTTAGCCGTACTTATTATTTTTTTCTTACATTATTTTAAATGGGGATTTTTCTAAAATCATAAATAACAGTTTTTCCAAAATTGATTAATAAACGGTTTTCATAATAAATATGTACAAATAATTTAACTCGGATTCTCTTTCAAATTTTCAATGTCCTTTTCAAAAGTCATGGTTTTAAAGTTCACTACCTCGATTTTCGACTCATCAATCAACCTCTCAAAAAAAATAGTTGTATTTTATCAAATATTCACATCCAAACTTGTTTTCTTAACCATAATGAAATTACACCTATTTTAGTACGAATCATAAGGATTTATCACGTTTTCTTCATGTGACATGTCAAATCCGGTCATACCGCATGGGCCGGGTTTGGGGTGTTACAACATTCTTCCCAAAATTATGATTTTAGTATAGTTATGCTCAAAAACAAGAAATTTGATATTTTTGCTACTTATGTATATATATCTTTGAAATTATTCTCAATTATTCTTATGATAGCAAAAATAGACTAAATTCTTTCTCAATAAAGACATGCTAAATTCCTACCAATTTGATTTTATTCCCTTATTCAAGATTAAGTTGCAATCATTAAGTTTGACTTATGCCTTCATATGTTGAACATAGCAATTTCTCTCTACTAATGTCGGTAGCATAGAAACTTGAATCAATAGGTCTTTAAAAAGGTTGTAACGTGGCTAGGCTAGGGGTAGGTAAAAGATAGATAAATTTAGGCTAAAAACCCTAGACTCAGCTTCAATCGAACCTTCGGAGTTATTACCTTCAATACACCAACTTACTTTGCTTTCACATGCTCTTTTGTACATCTATTTTCTTTCAAGTACATATGCTCTCTTTTTTTTCACGAGCATTTTCCTTTTTGCACTACAATTTTTTTTTTCTTTTTGAGCATTTGATACATCTTTTCAACTCCCCCAAACTTATTTTCAAAGAACATTCTGAATAGTACTGAGTCTAGTGTTTGGGACAATTTAAAGATAATTAAGAGAAAAGTGATGGCTAAATATTGCAAAGGTTCAAGTAAAATTAGGCCATATAGTCTCAAAGCTGGTTTTCAAAGGATAAAAGTTCATCAAGGTTGGCTTGAAAGGCTCAAACGGTCCAAACAAAAGTTGCCTAAATCATTTCAACATTCCATGCTTCCTAGGATTTCGCCTCAAGAAACTACTAAGTCAATTCTAGAGTCTTAAACTTTCATGCATGCCTAACTTTCCTAAGGAACTAAAAATTTTATGGTATGATTTTGCATGCTTTATTAAAAATACATTTATGTCATAATTCAACTAACATAACAATTATTGAAATAATCTAACTTTTTTTATACTAAAGTTTAGCATACTAAACAAAATTTCAAATTTTTGAACAAAATATAACCTAATCATAACTGAAAGAAAAAATTATTCTAAATGGAAATAATTTCAATTTTTCGGTCCCCCCTACTTAAGATGACAATGTCCTCATTGTCAAAAGTGAATAGATACTATACACTAGGTAGGAATCTAGAAAAGAGGAGGTGAGTCAATTTGACTGCTTAAGTACCAAGCTCTCTCTAGATCCAATCCTAGACATGTATATATCTATTGCCACACTTTGTACTTTGCAACTTGCTCATTTTTATTTTTGATTTCCACCTCTTGGTTTATTATGCGAAAATAAAAATTCCTAATAAAACCTAATCCTAAAATATTAAATAACCTAAGAATGGAAATAAAATAAAGTCAAGATCCCACATTTTTATTTATTTGTAGATCCCTGCAAATTCGACTCATCTTTTGCTCCATCGTCTTTGTTTTTGCATAAATCGCTTTGCTCCCTCTTCGATAGTGGACTCCATGGTTCAAATTTGAAATCTGGAAACTCAGGCACAAAATAAACTGTAACAGCCCGATTTTGACCCTAATCAGAATAGTGGTTTCGGGACCACAAATCCGAGTCTAAAAAATATTTTAAAATTATTTTCATGGTTTATTATGTGTGAATTTGCTTGTGTTAAATTTTTGTGTTTTAATTTTATTGTTTGAGTATCCGATTAAATAAAAGGGCTTAATCGCGTAAAATGAAAATTTGATGGTTAGTTGTGAAAGTGCCTAATTGTTGTTGTCTTTTTAATATGGGGGATTTATGGTGCAATTTTTCCATTAATAAAGATAGTGGACAGCATTGGCATTATCTTTATATTATATAGTTTTTTTTTAATATTATTTATAAAGGTTAAAATAATATATATTATAATATAAGGTTAGTATAAAAAAACAAAACATAAAATAAAAGCCATATTCTCATCTTATGACCGAAACAAAGAGAAGAAAAATAAATAAGAAAACAAGCTAGGGTTCGGCCTTGTGTTTCTTCAATTAAGGTATGTTAATTGTTCTGTTTTTGATAATTTTTACGTTTTTGAGATCGTTGCTAAGTTATCTTCAAAGCCCATTTCTTAATTTTTGAATTTGATGATGATTTTGTGTTTTGCCATTGATGAGTTTATGAGTTTTATGATGTTTGATGATGAATTATGAAATATGTGTGTTAGATTAATATGTTTTACCTTTGAATTTTTGATGAATTTGAGTAATTTGGACTAAATTGTGAAAATAAATTTTTGAGGGACTAAAATGTGAAAAAAATGAAATATATGGACTTGTATGGAGCTAGTGAATATTCGGCCTAAGCATAGTATATGCAAATTTTGTGTATTTTGTGTTTTATGCAATAGGGACTAAATTGCAAAAAGTGTAAAATGTCAGGGGCAAAATGGTAATTTGCCCATTTATGTATTTTTGGATTAAATTGAAAGAATATGTGGTTAAATTAGTTAAATTTGAATTTATTTAGATCAAGAACGGAAGAAAACAGAATTAGATCGGGAGAAGTCAAAAGTAGTCGAGTAGTCGATTACGTCCGTCGATATCTGAGGTAAGTCAATAAGCATATAAATGTCGTTAAATTTGATAATATATATTTTAATGATGAATGGAATTTTTGTGAATTTATTTGTGTATGGCCGAATATATATTGAGCAAAGGAGCTATGTTTCGAGTTCGATTCGATCGAGATTCAACGTCTGAAAGTCTCGTACGAACCCTAAGAATAGATAGGATACATATGTCATGACATAGGATTTTCGATATGTGTTATCGTGTAAGACCACATCTGAGACGTTGGCATTGACTTGTGTTTACGTGTAAGACCATGTCTGGGACATTGGCATCGTATTTGATTCGTGTAAGACCCTGTCTGGGACAGTGGCATCGATATGTGATTACATGTAAGACCACATCTGGGACGTTGGCATTGTACGAGCTTCTGATTATCCGCGTATCCTTTTTAATTCCGAGCGGTTCAACGGGCAATGTGAAGTAAAGACCGAATGTGTAATTGAATTACAGGTTCAGGTATGTGTTAGTTATTTGTTTATATGGAAACAAGGTAAGTTGGTTAATTGAAATGATAAAATGTTAAGTGAATTATGTGATAGATTATGTGAGCATTACTTATTCGGCCTTGTGAAGTTAATTTGTGTATTCGGCTATATAATATTTATGTGTGAAAGTAAAATGTGATCTTGGTACTAAATGATAATTGTGCTTAATATTTTGGGTATTCGGCCTTGTTAACCTAATGTTATTATGCAAGTGTTTATATATATGCTTTTGCTTATGACTTACTAAGCTTAAATAGCTTACTCTGTGTGTGTTCTTGTTTACCTCTGTTTTATAGATTTTGGAGTCACGTTACGAGCTCGGGGATCGTCAGCAAAGCTTATCACACTATCGACTGTTTCTTTCGATATTTTACTAAGTTGAATTTGGGTTTATGGCATGTATAGCATAGATGGAATGTTTAAGTTTGATTTTTGGGCATGTATATATATATAGCCATGCGAAAATGGCTTAATCTTGATATTTAGGGCTTATGTGTATTCGGTCATGGCATTAGCTTATTATGGAAGTATATTTCATGGTGTTTGGTTATATGGTTTGATTGATTATTGAGTTAGTTGATAGTTGTGTAATTTTGATCATGGTATTTGTATGATTTGGTAAGTAAGTTTCATGAAATGTATGAATGGTTTTTTGGTTTATATATCTTGGTTGTGTAAAGATATGAATGACTTATAAATAGCTCATTTAGTAAGCTTGAAACATGTTTGGATTTGTATATGTAATTGGTTATATGATTCGACTTAGAAATGAAGTAAAGGAATGGATACATATATTGATTGTAAAATGGTTAATTGTGTTGGTTGGAAATGGTAAGTTTCATAGGTTTTTGATTTAGAAACGGTGAACATATGTGTATGAACATATTCGGCTTTGGCATAAAATTCATATTGGTAAGTCTGAAATATATATATATATATATATGGAGTGTACTTAAAACATGTTTGATTTCAAGATGTAGTGACTATAAGATTTGGTTTTAATATATACATATATTATATTCATGAGCATGTATTGTGTCTGAATAGATATAATGGTATATTCGGTTAAAGCTTGGAACTTATAATGATATATATGTGTTTTTGGTGAATATCATGGAAACATAAATATGCTATGGTTTGAGAGTTATACAATGACCGAATATGCATTAATTAGCTTTGTAGTGATAATGAAATATGGATGTTTGAAAATGGCTTAAACGATATGGTCATATATACATGAAATTCGTAATAAGAAAAGATGTATGTTTGATTTAAGTGTATATAGTTATTTTCGAATGGTTCTATGACTAGGAAAAAAAGGTAAGTTTTGTATTTGTTATATAAGTGAAAGTGGAACTATAGAATGTTTTAATATATGTTTGAAATGAGATGAATATATGTTCGCATATGCCTAGGTTATTTGAATTCGTTTGTAATGGCAAAGTATGCAACTTTATTTTGCTTGAATGGTTCAATATATGTAATTTGATTTGATTATAAAGCATACAAATTTGGTATACTATGAATTGTACTATGTGATCATAAAGGTTTAATGTGACTAAAGTGTTATGCACATGTCATAATAATAATATCAGAGGTATATACGGCCATATTATAATATTGCATATGTGATTAAATTTTTTTTAAGTTGAATAAATATTAGTTCGAGTTTGACAATTATGGAACATGTTTATTTGTTTTGCTGTAAGTTCGAATTGAATTAATTGGAAATTTCGAAAAGTGCTGATTTGTAAATTATGATTAGTAAGATATGATTGATTTGAATTGGAACTATGATGTATATTCATAAATTTTAAATAATTGATTTGTGGATAGTTAAGTCTGATAATGTTATAAAGGTATCGTTATTCTTTGGTGCATAAAGAGTGTTTAATGATTGTGCTAAATTATGCTATGTCCGGTAATGCCTCGTAACCCCATTTCGGTGACGGATACGGGTTAGGGGTGTTACATTTGATTTGGTATCAGAGCTATAGTTTAGTCGATTCTAGGACTAACGTAGGGTGTGTGAGTCTAGCTATACATGCCATATTTTATACTGCGATAGTGTGATGACTTCTGACATCTGAAAATGTGTTTTCGTATAGTATTGGATCCCGATTGAGCCTTAGCTGATGATGTCAAGAGTATAGCGCCTGCTCCCGCGCAAGGGACAGCGCTGGTTGAATCTCGACCGACTTCGAGTAACCAGGAGGGAGAGGCTAGACAAGCCTTTTACCAAATGATGAACAACTGGTTTACTCAATATATCCGGACTAATCCGGCTGCACAACAACCTCCACCCCCGACTAATCTATCTTCGATACTTGTTATGCCTCAAGTGAGTGATCCGTTGAGATTGCCTAAGCCTCCTATTGATAAAATTAGAAAACACGGAGCTGAAGAATTCAGAGCTACTGATGATGATGATGCTGAGCGAGCTAAATTTTGGCTCGATAATACTATTCGAGTGTTTGATGAGTTATCTTGTACCCCTGATGAGTGCTTAAAATGTGCCATATCTTTACTACAAGACACTGCATATCACTGGTGGAATACACTAGTATCGGTGGTTCCGAAAGAACGAGTGACCTAGGAATTCTTTCAGACTGAGTTTCGTAAGAAATACATCAGTCAGAGATTTATCGACCAGAAACACAAAGAATTTCTTGAATTGAAACAAGGTCGGATGACAGTGACTGAGTATGAGCAGAAATTTGTGAGACTCAGTCGGTATGCCCGAGAGTGTGTTTCGACAGAGGCTATTATGTGTAAAAGATTTGAAGATGGGCTGAATGAAGACATTAAACTGTTAGTTGGCATACTTGAGATAAAAGAGTTCATGGTACTTGTTGAGCGAGCTTGTAAAGCTGAAGAGCTCGGGAAAGAGAAAAGAAAAGTTTACTCTGAAGCTAGAGATTCACATAAGAGACCATTCAGTAAGTCATTCCAGTCGACATCGAAGAAGTTTCGAGATGATGCTAGCCATTCAAAGACTACTGCAGGTTATTCTAGACGTGATCGGGATAGACCACCTGTGAGCTCGAGAGCTACCTCAATAGCTAGTGTGGGTAATGTCAGATCAAATCAACCCGAGTGTGAACATTGTGGTAAACGACATCCCGGCAGTTGCAGATTACATGATCGAGCCTGTTTTAAATGTGGATCTAGGGATCATTTCATCCGTGAGTGCCCAGAGTTAGCGGATCAAAATTCGGAACAGAATACGAGATCGGGTAACACTGCAGCTCGAGGTAGACCACCCAGAAATACGGGTGATGTGAGTGGTCGTCAGAGAGGGATCAAAGATACAGCTGTTAGATCCAAGGCTCGCGCACCTGCCAGAGCCTATGCTAGTCGTGCCCGCGAGGAGGCCTCATCCCCAAATGTTATTACTGGTATTTTCACTCTCTATGATACTAGTGTTATTGCATTGATTGATCCTGGTTCGACTCATTCTTATGTGTGTGAGACTTTAGTATCCAGTAAGACTTTGCCTGTAGAGTCTACTGAGTTTGTGATTAAAGTATCGAACCCCTTAGGCCGGTGTGTTTTGGTTGATAAAGTGTGTAAGAATTGTCCATTGATGATTTGAGATTCATGTTTTTCAGCTGATTTGATGTTGTTGCCACTCGACGAGTTTGATATAATTCTGGGTATGGATTGGTTAACTCTGCATGATGCTATTGTGAACTGCAAACGAAAGGCTATTGATTTACGGTGTCAGAATGATGAGATTATTCAGATTGAATCTAATGATCTGAATGGTTTACCGGCAGTGATATCTTCAATGTTAGCTCAGAAATATGTGAGAAAGGGTTGTGAAGCTTATTTTGCTTATGTGCTCGACTCTAAAGTGACCGAAAATAAGATCGAATCAGTACCTGTTGTGTGTGAGTATCCGAATGTGTTTCCTGAAGAGTTATCGGGTTTGCCACCTATTCGAGAAGTTGAATTTGGTATTGAATTAGTGCCGGGGACGAATCTGATTTCGATAGCTCCATACAGAATGGCACCTACGGAATTAAAAGAATTGAAAGCTCAGTTGCAAGAGTTGACAGATAGAGGTTTTGCGCGACCGAGTTTCTCTCCCTGGGGCGCACCAGTTTTATTTGTGAAAAAGAAAGATGGAACTATGAGAATGTGTATCGACTACAGACAGCTCAATAAGGTGACTATAAAGAATAAGTATCTGTTGCCTCGGATTGATGATTTGTTTGATCAGTTGAAAGGGGCTACTGTGTTTTCAAAAATAGATTTGAGATTAGGCTACTATCAGTTGCGAGTTAAAGACTCTGATGTGCCAAATACCGCTTTTCAAACGAGGTACGGACATTATGAGTTTTTGGTTATGCCTTTCGGACTTACTAATGCACCTGATGTTTTCATGGATTTGATGAATCGAATCTTCAGACAGTATCTGGATCGATTTGTGGTAGTATTCATAGATGACATTTTGATCTACTCCCGTGATGAAACTGAGCATGCCGAACATCTGAGACTTGTGTTATAGACTTTGCGACATAAATAGTTGTATGCAAAGTTCAGTAAATGTGAGTTCTAGTTACGCGAAGTCAGTTTTCTGGGCCACGTTGTATCAGCATTGTGTATTCGGGTTGATCCGAGTAAAATTTCAGCTATACTTGATTGGAAACCTCCGAGAAATGTCTCTGAAGTTCAGAGTTTTCTAGGACTTGCTGGTTACTATAGACGGTTCGTGAAAGGTTTCTCTATGATCGCAACACCGATGACGAAGCTATTACAGAAAGATTTTAAGTTTGAATGGTCAGAAAAGTGCCAGAAAAGTTTTGATCAGTTGAAAGCTCTATTGACCGAAGCTCCAGTGTTAGTTTAGCCAGAATCAGGTAAAGAATTTTTCATTTACAGTGATGCATCTTTGAGTGGTCTGGGTTGTGTTTTTATGAAGGAAGGCAAAGTCATAGCTTATGCCTCGAGACAGTTAAAGCCGCATGAAAAGAACTATCCGACGCATGATCTGGAATTGGCAGCTATTGTATTTGCATTGAAGATATGGCGTCACTATCTGTTCGGTGAGAAATGTCATGTTTATTCTGATCATAAAAGCCTGAAGTATTTGATGACTCAGAAATATCTGAATTTGAGACAATGTTGATGGTTAGAATTGTTAAAAGACTACGAGCTTGTGATTGACTATCATCCGGGAAAGGCTAATGTTGTTGCTGATGCTTTAAGTCGAAAATCATTATTTGCTTTGCGTGCAATGAATGCGCATATGGTTATATCTGATGATGGTTTGATAATAGCCGAATTAAAAGCAAGACCATTGTTTGTTCAACAAATTTGTGATGCTCAGAAATTTGATAATGATTTGTTAGCAAAGCGAGCTCAATGTGAACCGAATGTTGAATCCGAGTTTTGAGTTGATACAAATGATTGCTTGAGGTTCAGAAACCGAATATGTGTTCCAAGAAATTCAGAGTTGATTCAAATGATTTTGAACGAAGCTCATAACAGTGGGTTATCTATTCACTCGGGTAGTACGGAAATGTACAATGATCTGAAATAGCTTTACTGGTAGCATGGTATGAAACGAGACATTTCTGACTTTGTTTCGAAATGTTTAGTTTATCAGCAAGTAAAAGCCGAGCATCAGGTACCTTCTGGGTTACTTCAGCCGATCATGATACCTGAGTGGAAATGGGATAGAGTCATGATGGATTTTGTATCTGGTTTACCATTGACACCGAGCAAGAAATATGCAATCTGGGTTATTGTGGATAGATTGACTAAATCGGCTCACTTTATTCCGGTTCGTACAGATTATTCGCTTGATAAACTGGCTGAATTATATGTTTCTCATACTTTGAGATTGCATGGAGTGCCTATTTCTATTGTTTCGGATCGAGATCTGAGGTTCACATCGCGGTTTTGGAAGAAATTACAAGATGCTTTAGGTATGAAACTACACTTTAGCTCTGCTTTCCATCCGCAAAAAGATGGCCAGTCTGAATGAATAATTCAGATACTTGAGGATATGTTGAGATGTTGCATTCTCGAGTTTGAAGGTACGTGGGAACGATACTTACCTTTGATTGAATTTGCTTATAATAATAGCTTTCAATCTAGAATCAACATGGCACCTTACGAGGCTTTGTACGGATGTAAATGTTGTACACCATTGTATTGGACTAAGCTCAGTGAAAATAAGATACACGGGGTCGATTTGATCAAATAGACTGAACAGAAAGTGAAAGTGATTCGTGATAGTCTGAAAACAGCATCGGATCGTCAGAAATCATATGCAGATTTGAAACGAAAAGATATAGAGTTTCAGATTGGAGACAAAGTCTTTTTGAGGGTATCACCGTGGAAGAAAATACTCAGGTTTGGTCGTCAAGGCAAACTGAGTCCGAGATTTATTGGGCCGTACGAGATTATAGAGCGTATCGGGTCGGTTGCTTATAGACTGTTGTTGCCACCTGAGTTAGAAAATATTCACAATGTATTCCATGTTTCGATGCTCCATAGATACCGATCCGATCCTTCACATGTGATTAGTCCGGCAGAGGTTGAGATTAAGTCCGATATGACATATGAAGAAGAACCGATTCGTATTCTTGCTCGTGAGATTAAAAAATTGTGAAATAAGAAAATTCTATTAGTTAAGGTACTGTGGCACAAGCACGATGTTGATGTAACACCCCAAACCCGGCCTAGACGTTATGGCCGGATCTAGCATGTCACATCGCAAGGTTATTTTAAAAACTACGCGTTCAAAGAAAACCCTTTATCAATTTAAAACCTTCTACCATTTATAAATCCTGAGTTTCATTGCTTTCAAAAACATGATTTACTTAAAGTTATTTTCCTTCCAAACATAATATTATTTCCAAAAACGTTGTTTGTTGCAGAAGATTGACTTTAAAAGTTGTGGAAACGTGATATTTTGAAAACAACAGTTATTATTGTTTTAAACACCCGTGTTTAATTGTTTAGCAGTTCATAACTAAAGGAGTTACCAAATGAAAGTTAAAAAGAAAATCCCAATGGCCTTATTACATAAATTATTAACCCAAAAATAATATAAAATAAATTAAACCCAAAATTGTTAAGTTCAGTTTATTAACAAATCCGACATATGGCCACCTCTGAGTCCTCCGCAGCTCCAAATCCTCTAACGTTGGGGATTGCCTGCACGGTTAAAAGAAAAGGGGTGAGTTACGAGAACTCAGTCTGTAATCCCCTATAACGGTCATAGTCTAGGCCCGAGCCCATACGGTGTCGGTCTGGGCCTAAGCCCTATTCGGTAACAATCTGGGCCTAAGCCCCAAATCATATCAATGCAGTGGATATGTACCCACCCCAATCCAACCAAACTCTCCACCCGTACCAACCAATCTCTCCATGTGGGGACCATGTCGACCCACCCAGCCAAAACTCTCCAATAATGCAGCCAAGCTGCTAATAACGGTATATGTGGTTGAGCCACTAAATTAAGCATATGTGGCGATGCCACTATAACGGTATGTGGCGATGCCACTAGAACGGTACTTCCTCCAATCAGCAAACCCAACCCAATGCAATATGATATGTATGCAATGTATTACGATCATAAACAGATGTATAAAATCACATAAACAATATTAAAACTACCACTGAGAGTATAACGGTTATTTGGTCGTTTAGGGGTAAAACGGTAATTTCACCCCTTGAGGGTATTTCGGTAACTTACCCCCTAAGGGTATTTCGGTAATCTACCTACTGAGGGTATTTCGGTAATTTACCCACTAAGTGTATTTTGATAATTTACCCACTAAGGGTATTTCGGTAATTTACCCACTAAGGGTATTTCGGTAATGGTTCTGCGGACTTCGCAGTCGCATCAACCATCCGGCACTTACTATCGATTTCACTCATGTGGGCCCGTTAACCCATTGGGCCACTTAGCCCAATTCGGCTCAACAAGGCCCAATACAGCCTCAATCCCACGAGAGTGTTTGTGACACTCCCAACGGTCTAACACCATCACTAGTGGCTCGGTTTATCTCTACGAGCGCTCGCATGCTCGAGTGATCTCAGTTGTTGATACTTTGGCTTTTCGGTATTTTGGCTTTTGGCCGATTCACAGAATGTTGCACTATCAGAATAAACACAAGTGTGAGATTACACACCTTGATTGCGAGACACGCGATTAGCCCTTCACCTCCAACCTTGTTTGAGCAAACGGCCTTAAACACCCAAGATTACTAAGCACACTTAGCTTCACGTCCTTAACAAGAATCTATACCAAAAAGATACTCATAAGTGTGGCTAAATCTGCACACCACACATCACAAACATATGGCACATTCGGCCAAACCAAATATTATGACAACGTTCTTACCTCACTTGATCGGTGAGTCAACAATAAAGGTTTGATTAATTCAAACCACTTGTGCTCCTTCACCCTATTGAAAACCCTAAGCCCAACGATGGCCAAATCACAGAAAAGAACGCATTTTAGACACAACGAGAAAGGAAGAACATACGGTTATTAAGGAAAGAACCGAATGGAAACAGAGTTATTGACAAAGAGAGAACTATAACTTACCGATTGTCAAATTCCTTGCAGAGCCACACTAGGAGTGAACAGAACTGTGATTCGGCTAAGGACTAACTCACAAGATGCAGTGAATATGCCCAACAAAAAGTGATAGAGGGTGTTCGGCCGAACCAGAAACAACTTTAAGAACCAGAGACGAGCGTTGAGACAAAGGGAAGAACAGGTTCGGCTATGAGAGTTAAACTGAAAAATCAAATGATGTGGAAAGAAAAGTAGAAGAGTCAATTGAAGAATATAGAAAAGGAAAAAGACTCGGCTATGGAGAGGAGGCGGTTCAAGAGAGGAAAAGAGTAGTGAGAAGAAGAAAAAGAAACGGCAAGGTGAATTGAGAAGAAAAGAAATGACCCGAAATGCTAGAGAGAACTACACAAAATGCAAAACTCACAAAAGAAATTCAGAGGAAATTCGGCATCCTCTCCCCTCTTCAGCCGAAATTCCTTCTTAGCTAGACTCCCACTTTCGGCCAACACTTCCCACACACATCAACTCCTTGATTTTCTCCCTTTTTTCCTCTTACAATTCCTCTCCTCCATCCATTTGAATTATTTAACCAAGTCTCCACTCCCCTTGAAGAGTTTGATCCGAACTCTGCTTCCTCCACTCTCAAGCCACAAAATAAAAGCTTCCATTTGTAATATGTGGGATTCGAACCCCTCCCCTCCTTGCTCTCCACTTGACGCCACACCACCACACCACATGCTCCACTTGTGACTCCTAAATGCACACGAATTTATTTAAGTCCTACAACCAGTAGCCCTCTCCACTAAAGGGGCCAAAAACGAAAATTTTTCCAAGGTTCAGACTCGAACTCAGGCCTCCCTAAAACCCCCAACTACACTCAAATAGCCAGCTGAGCAAGCACAACATGAAATTATGCAAATAAATTACAACCCCTAATTTTTGGGACGTTACAACTCTACCCCCTTAAAAAAATTTCAGCCTCGAAATTTACCTGATCAAAAGAGATGAGGGTACTACTGTCGCACCACCTCCTCAGGCTCCCACGTGGCTTCCTCTGAACCGTGATTACACCACAACACCTTGACTAATGGAATAGATTTCCTTCTCAACACCTTAACATCACGATCCAAAATCTGCATCGGTTCTTCTTCAAATGTCAGATCAGGTCTTACCTCGATCTCCTCTACCGGCACTATATGAGAAGGATCAGAACGGTATCGCCTCAGCATAGAAACGTGGAATACATTATGTATACGATTTAGCTCAGGAGGCAGTTCCAGCTGATAGGCGACAGGTCCCACAAGCTTTACTATTCGGTAAGGTCCGATAAATCTAGGGCTTAACTTGCCCTTCCGCCCAAACCTCAGAATCTTCTTCCAAGGTGAGACTTTCAAGAAGACAAAATCTCCCACTGAGTACTCAATCTCTTTACGCTTTAAATCGGCGTATGACTTCTGCCTATCAAATGCTTCTTTTAACTGACCCCGGATCAACTTCACTTTCTCCTCAGTTTTAGAAATTAGCTCTGGACCCAACAATCGCCGCTCACCCAATTCTGTCCAACAAGTAGGGGTACGACACCTACGACCATATAACGCTTCGTACGGTGCCATATGAATACTAGATTGGTAGCTGTTGTTGTAAGCAAATTCTGCCAACGATAAATAGTCTTCCCAACTACCTTTGAAATCAATCACACAGCTTCTTAACATGTCTTCCAAAATCTAAATTACCTTTTCCGACTGACCATCAGTCTGTGATGAAATGTTGTGCTGAAACCCAACCTCGTTCCCAAAGCTTCGTGTAACATTCTCCAGAATCGTGATGTGAATCTGGGGTCCCTATCCGAAATGATAGACACTGGTACCCCATGTAACCTCACAATTTCTGCCACATATAACTTGGCCAACTTCTGCAACGAGTAATCAATGTGAACCGGTATGAAGTGGGCAGATTTAGTCAGCTGGTCAACAATTACCCATACCGAATCTTTCTTAGTAGGCGTCAGGGGTAGCCCACTAACAAAATTCATGGTTACCCTCTCCCACTTCTAGAGTGGAATTTTCACAGGTTGCAGCAATCCAGAAGGCAGTTGGTGCTCAGCCTTCACTTGCTGGCATGTCAAACACTTACTTACAAAATCGATAATCTCACGTTTAAGTCCTAGCCACCAGTACAATTCACGCAGATCTCGGTATAACTTGTTTCCACTGGGATGCATAGCGTATGGGCTACTATGCACCTCCCGCAAAATGGACTGCCTTAACTCAGAATCCCTTGGTACACAAACTCTCCCACGGAAGCATAACACCTCCTCAGAATTCAGCCCAAAATTCGCAGTCTCTCCCCTCTTCACCAGTTGAACATGAGGAACCAACAATTCATCCATTAACTGCTTCTCTTTAATTTCATTAATCCAAGTCAGTTTTACTTGCAGTTCAGCTAACAAACTACCATCCTCAAACAGGCTGAGACGAGCAAACATTGCTCTTAGATCAGATACAACCTTACGGCTCAATACTGAACTCGACTTCACGATTTGGTGGCAACCCCGGGAGCTCTTCAGGGAATACATTCGGAAACTCCTTTACAGTTCTGACATTCTCAATAGATGATTTCTTAGCATCAGATATGCTGACATACACTAGGAACGCTTCGCAACCTTTGCGAACCAGCTTCTCGGCCCTTAATGCTGAGATTAAATTGGATAAATAATCCCTTCGCTCCCCTATCACGACCACTTCCTCATCCTCTAAAGACTTCAATACCATACGCTTAGCAGCGCAATCCAAACTCGCACGGTGTTTTACTAACCAATCCATGCCCAAAATGAGATCAAACTCACCAAACGGCAGTTCCATCAAATCCGCCGAAAAGACAACCCCTTGAACCTCTAGAGGCACATCTCTAAACAACTTATTCACTATAATCGACTACCCTAAAGGACTAATCACCGACATTTCTCTATCAGCAAGTTCGAATTGTATACCCAAAGTTCCAGACACAGTACATGCAACATACGAGTGCGTCGACCCAATATCAATCAAAGTAATACATGGTACATTATGAATGAGAACGCATGCGATTATGGCGTCAGTGCGTCGCCATCCTCTCGGCCGAGCAAAGATAAACCAACCACGGGATCTCGCCTCTATATTACCAGCACCTCTGTCCGGTGCTCCACGACATTGTCCTAATCCATTTCCCCCTCTGGGTGGACCACAGCCTCTCGGTGGCTGCTGACCACCTCTCCCTGGCTGCACATAGCCTTGACCTGCTGCTTGCCTCTGGACAGGCTCCCGAGCACAGTTTCTGTACTGATGATCCTTGGACCCACATCTGAAGCACCACCAGTCCTTTTCCAGAACTCTCCCGAATGAGGTCTCCCACACTCAACACAAGGTTGCGGTCGACTAACAACAACTGGAATCCCAACTCGGGCTGGCCCATTGAACCTAGGCCTCTTATTAAACCCACCTAAAGAACTTGAGGGCCCAAAATCCCTCTTATTTCTACCCCTTTCCTTCTCCCGGTTTTGACGCTCAGAGCGTTTCACATCCTCGGCAATCTTTGCCTTTTCAATCAGGGCAGCAAAACCCCTCTCCCTCTGCGGGGCTATCAGTACTCGCAACTCATCACGAAGACCATTCTCAAATCGTATGCAGCGCTCATACTCGGTCGCGACTATGCCCCGAGCATACCGGCTCAACCGCAGAAACTCTGCCTCATACTCTACTACAGACTTGTTCCCCTGAACCAGATTCAGAAATTCCTTTCTCCGGGCATCCATATAACTTGCCCCAACATACTTTCCTTGGAAGGTCGCCTTAAAGAAATCTCATGTCAATCGGTCAGCCTGCGTGCCTTCCCTTACGGTAAGCCACCATTTATATGCCTCATCTCGCAGAAAAGACACTGCTCCCTTCAGCTTTTGCTCCACCGTGCAGTCAAGGTCATCCATGATCCGCTCAACCGCCTCCAACCAATATTCTGCTACATTTGGGGCTACACCAGAGATGCCCCTGAAGATTTCCGCCCCGTTTGACCGGAGTCGCTCAGAAATTGACCCTCGAGCCACTAACCTAGTACTCGCTCCAGCAACCCTTTCTAAAACCCGTAGCATCGCTTGGGACAGAGCATCATCCTCACCGGCTTTCGGTGCGTGCGACCCGTTTCGATCCATCGGTGATGTCGGTGCCTCCCTTTCGAGCATATGTCCGAGATCTTTGAGGACCCGACCCTAGCACCACGGCCTACTACTACGCCACGTGTACCCCTTCCGCGACCTCTTGTACTCATATCGATGTAACGTATTAATCTGTTTAAGAGTTTTATGAATCAGCTTATAGTTCTCATGGTTATTAACAAATGTTTTATGAAAAATAGTAATAAGAGTTGTTTTCGCAGATCGAGTTTACTATAGTTTCAGTCTCCTATAGTCTCAGTTTTCCGAACTAAAGAGTTCGGTATACTACTACTATCCCTAGTAGTTTCTCAATACAATCTTTACAGCATATAAAAGAGTATAATGTCAGGAAACTTACGGATTTGGTGCCGGAGACTCGGTGCCATACTTTCAGTAACACTATCATTTTCCAAGTTAAAAATTTAAACAGGTTAGAAAAATTTTCAAAACCCATTCCACAGCCGAGTTTTGCAACCTAGCTCTGATACCATTAAATGTAACACCCCAAACCCGGGCTAGACATTATGGCCGGATCTAGCATGTCACATCGCAAGGTTATTTTAAAAACTACGCGTTCAAAGAAAACCCTTTATCAATTTAAAACCTTCTACCATTTATAAATCCCGAGTTTCATTGCTTTCAAAAACATGATTTACTTAAAGTTATTTTCCTTGCAAACATAATATTATTTCCAAAAATGCTGTTTGTTGTAGAAGACTGACTTTAAAAGTTACAGAAACGTGATATTTTGAAAACAGTAGTTATTATTATTTTAAACACCCGTGTTTAATTGTTTAGCAGTTCATAACTAAAAGAGTTACCAAATGAAAGTTAGAAAGAAAATCCCAATGGCCTTATTACATAAATTATTAACCCAAAAATAATATAAAATAAATTAAACCCAAAATTGTTAAGTTTCATTTATTAACAAATCCGACGTATGGCCACCTCCGAGTCCTCCGCAGCTCCAAATCCTCTAACGCTGGGGATTACCTGAACGGTTAAAAGAAAAGGGGTGAGTTACGAAAACTCAGTGTGTAATCCCTTATAACGGTCACAGTCTGGGCCCGAGCCCATACGGTGTCGGTCTGGGCCTAAGCCCTATTCGGTAACAATCTGGGCCTAAGCCTCAAATCATATCAATGCAATGGATATGTACCCACCCCAATCCAACCAAACTCTCCACCCGTACCAACTAATCTCTTCATGTGGGGACCATGTCGACCCACCCTGCAAAAACTCTCCAATAACGCAGCCAAGCTGCTAATAACGGTATATGTCGCTGAGCCACTAAATTAAGCATATGTGGCGATGCCACTATAACGGTATGTGGCGATGCCACTAGAACGGTATGTGGCGATGCCACTAGAACGGTATGTGGCGATGCCACTAGAACGGTACTTCCTCCAATCAGCAAACCCAACCCAATGAAATATGATATGTATTCAATGTATTACGATCATAAACAGATGTATAAAATCACATAAATAATATTAAAACTACCACTGAGAGTATAACGGTTATTTCTTCGTTTAGGGGTAAAACGGTAATTTCACCCCTTGGGGGTATTTCGGTAACTTACCCCTAAGGGTATTTCGGTAATCTACCTACTGAGGGTATTTCGGTAATTTACCCACTAAGGGTATTTCGGTAATTTACCCACTAAGGGTATTTCAGTAATTTACCCACTAAGGGTATTTCGATAATGGTTCTGCGGACTTCGCAGTCGCATCAACCATCCGACACTTACTATCGATTTCACTTATGTGGGCCCGTTAACCCATTGGGCCCACTTAGCCCACTTCGGCTCAACAAGGCCCACTACAGCCTCAATCCCACGAGAGTGTTTGTGACACTCCCAACGGTCTAACGCCATCACTAGTGGCTCGATTTATCTCTACGAGCGCTCGCACGCTTGAGTGATCTCAGTTTTCGATACTTTGGCTTTTCGATATTTTGGCTTTTGGCCGATTCACAGAACGTTGCACTATCAGAATAAACACAAGTGTGAGATTACACACCTTGATTGCGAGACGCGGGATTAGCCCTTCACCTCTAACCTTGTTTGAGCAAACGACCTTAAACACCCAAGATTACTAAGCACACTTAGCTTCACGTCCTTAACAAGAATCTGTACCAAAAAGATACGCATAAGTGTGGCTAAATCTGCACACCACACATCACAAACATATGGCACATTCGGCCAAACCAAATATTATGACAACGTTCTTACCTCACTTGATCGGTGAGTCAACAATAAAGGTTTGATTAATTCAAACCACTTGTCCTCCTTCACCCTATTAAAAACCCTAAGCCCAACGATGGCCAAATCATAGAAAAGAATGCATTTTAGACACAACGAGAAAGGAAGAACATACGATTATTAAGGAAGGAACCGAATGGAAACAAAGTTATTGACAAAGAGAGAACTATAACTTACCGATTGTCAAATTCCCTGCAGAGCCACACTAGAAGAGAACAGAACTGTGATTCGGCTAAGGACTAACTCACGAGATGCAGTGAATATGCCCAACAAAAAGTGATAGAGGGTGTTCGGCCGAACCAGAATCAACTTTAAGAACCAGAGACGAGCGTTGAGACAAAGGGAAGAACAAGTTCGGCTATGAGAGTTAAACTGAAAAATCAAATGATGTGGAAAGAAAAGAAGAAGAGTCAATTAAAGAATAAAAAAAAAAGGAAAAAGATTCGGCTATGGAGAGGAGGCGGTTCAAGAGAGGAAAAGAGTAGTGAGAAGAAGAAAAAGAAACGGCAAGGTGAATTGAGAAGAAAAGAAATGACCCGAAATGCTAGAGAGAACTACCCAAAATGCAAAACTCACAAAAGAAATTCAGAGGAAATTCGGCATCCTCTCCCCTCTCCCAACCGAATATGCTACCAATGACCCCTCTTCAGCTTAAATTCCCCCTTAGCTAGACTCCAACTTTCGGCCAACACTTCCCACACACATCAACTCCTTGATTTTCTCCCTTTTTCTCCTCCTACAATTCCTCTCCTCCATCCATTTGAATTATTTGACCAAGTCTCCACTCCCCTTGAAGAGTTTGATCCGAACTCTGCTTCCTCCACTCTCAAGCCACAAAATAAAAGCTTCCATTTGTAATCTGTGGGATTCGAACCCTTCCCCTCCTTGCTCTCCACTTGACGCCACACCACCACACCACATGCTCCACTTGTGACTCCTAAATGCACACAAATTTATTTAAATCCTACAACCAGCAGCCCTCTCCACTAAAGGGGCCAAAAACTAAAATTTTTCCAAGGTTCAGACTCGAACTCAGGCCTCCCTAAAACCCCCAACTACACTCAAATAGCCAGCTGAGCAAGCACAACATGAAATTACGCAAATAAATTAGAACCCCTAATTTTTGGGACGTTACAGTTGAGGAAGCAACTTGGGAGTCAGAGGATACAATGAAAGAGCGTTATCCAAACCTATTCATCGGTAAGATTTTCGGGGACGAAAATCCCTAAGGGGGGAGAGTTGTAACAGCCCGATTTTGACCCTAATCGGAATAGTGGTTTCGAGACCACAAATCCTAGTCCAAAAAATATTTTAAAATTATTTTTAGTGTTTATTATGTTTGAATTTCCTTGTGTTAAATTTTCGTGTTTTAATTTTGTTGTTTGATTGTCCGATTAAATAAAAGGGCTTAATCGCGTAAAATGAAAATTTGATGGTTAGTTGTGAAAGTGCCTAATTGTTGTTGTCTTTTTGATATGGGGGATTTATGTTGCAATTTTTCCATTAATAAAGATAGTGGACGGCATTGGCATTATGTTTATATTATATAGTTTTTTTATATTATTTATAAAGGTTAAAATAATATATATAATAATATAAGGTTAGTATAATAAAACAAAACATAAAATAAAACCCATATTCTCATCTTATGACCGAAACAAAGAAAAGAAAAAGAAATAAGAAAACAAGCTAGGGTTCGGCCTTGTGTTTATTCAATTAAGGTATGTTAATTGTTCTGTTTTTGATAATTTTTACATTTTTGAGATCGTTGCTAAGTTATCTTCAAAGCCCATGTCTTAATTTTTGAATTTGATGATGATTTTGTGTTTTTCCATTGATGAGTTTATGAGTTTTATGATGTTTGATGATGAATTATGAAATATATGTGTTTGATTAATATGTTTTGTCTTTGAATTTTTGATGAATTTGAGTAATTTGGACTAAATTGTGAGAATAAATTTTTGAGGGACTAAAATGTGAAAAAAAATGAAATATATGGACTTGTATGGAGCTAGTGTAACACCCCAAACCCGGCCTAGAAGTTAGGCCCAAATCTGGTGTGTCACATGGAAGTAAAAACTTGCTTGAGAAATACAACCTCTTTGTTAAAACCCAAAACACTTAAGCAATTGATGTCTACTTGAAAACGTAATTATCTTTAAAAACCTTTTCATTTGCGGAAGCATATTTGAAATAAACAATTTATGAAAATGTGACGTTTATAAATATAGTTGCAGAAGCATTTTGAAAACGTTGCGGAAACATAGATAAAATACAAGTATTTTTGAGAGGTTGTTTGATAAATCGATAATCGAACTAGTTATCTTTTAAAACCGTGACTTTTGAAAATGTCGTTGATAATTTGAAAGAAATTCCGAGTTAAAATTATTTGTAAAAGTTTGTTATGAAATCCTTTTGTTAATCAATTTTGGAAAACCTTTATTTAAGTTTTTAGAAAATTCTCGTTTTAAACAATTTAAGCAAAATAATAAGTATATCAACCATCAAGCAAATAATAAAACACTCGAGAGGCCTTATTACAACTTAAAACAAAATAGCAAAATAATAAAATAAACCGAAATAGAAATTTAAAGTTCAATAACACCATTTCTGAAGTATGGCCTCCACCGAGTCATCCATGGCCCAAGTCCACATCACTGAGCATTACCTACAAGGGTTAAGAAAAGGGGGAGTGAGTTACAAGAACTCAGTGTATAATCCCCTTACCGTCATCCACTAGGTCTGAACCCATTTAGCAAAAATTTGGGCCTGAGCCCATAAAGCAATATCTTGGGCCTAAGCCCTTTTATGCATAATAATGTATCAAATAATTCATATGAATGTAATGCAATCCCAAACCAACCTAATAATCCATCCGCTACACACCACCTGTACCAACCAACACACCTGTGGGGATCTTTTGTCAGCCCACCCCGCCAACACACCAATCGCAGGCATTTAGCCATTTATATAATTCGCGGGCAAGATGCCATTTAATTCGCAGGTAAGATGCCATTTCATAATATTTGTGGCTGAGCCACCAAATTTCACTTCCCCGATCATCAATATCCCAATCCCATGCAACTTTTGTAAATGCAACATACATCGTAAATCATAATATTTACAATATAACCACGATAATTAATAACTCAGAGATTTATTACAAACAATTTGGCCCATTAACACTTTACAAAATTGGCCCATTAGGGCATTATATCAAATCGGCCCGTTAAGGCAATATATCAAATCGGTCCGTTAAGGCAATATATCAAATCGGCCCATTATGGCTATATATCAAATCGGCCCGTTAAGGCAATATATCAAATCGGCCCGTTAAGGCAATATAACAAATTAGCCCATTAAAGCAATATAACAAATTGGCCCATTAAGGCAATATAACAATTTGGCCCATTAAGGCAATATATCAAATTGGCCCGTTAATTCAATATAACAAATCGGCCCGTTAAGGCAGTATAACAAATCGGCCCGTTAACAATACATCAGATCGGCCATTAGGGGAATTTTCGTAATTCGGTAATCTTACCCACTAAGGGTAATTTGGTAATCTCGCAATCCAAGGATATTTCGGTAATTTACCCTCTAAGGGTATTATGGTAATTCCGCAACCTAGACTTAACTACTAATGTGGGGCATAAAAATCGAAACTATCCATCTGCGTCATACTGACTAAATTGACTATAACTTGAGTTAGAAAACTCGAAATTTAAATCCGTAAATTTTCCTTGAAACTAGACTTGTATATCTTCTTACTATAATTTTTCTAGAATTTTTGGCTTAGCCGTTTAGTACAGTTTATTCCTTAAAGTTTCCCTTGTTTCACTGTCCAATGATTCTGACCTCTCTTACCTTAATTTCAAATATCTCACTGTACAATTTTCATATGTTGCTCCCACTTCTTTCTATTGAAAAAAGGTTCTCTAAGGAATCCATACATATAAATTATAACTCATAATTAACTTTGCACAATTTTAACCAATTTTTCCAAGACAGAACAGAGAACCGCGAAGTCGATCAAAACCAGTCTCACTAAAATTAAGATATCACAGACTTTAAAATTCCTTTAAAATAGACACAGTAAGCTTTAATTAAATATCTTATTCACTTATTAATCCTTTTTTTCCTATTTTCCGTGATTTTTCAAAATCACGTCACTGTTGCTGACCAAAAACTGTTTCATTGCAAAATATGGTTACCACAACGAATATACGCACGCCCGAGTGGTCACGGATGTCGGTTTCTGGTTTTCCTTTCGTATTTCGACCGAATCACAGAACATATCATGCAAACTTTTAGAGAGGTATGAGATTACACACCATTTCAAGCATATATGCGGAAGGGTACGGAATTACACACTTTGGTTACGGGTTGTGCTTTCTACCGTTTCAACACCTATAATGATAATTGATAGAAGGTTAGTCTCAACTTTGATAATCGTAACTAGAAACACTTTATTAGGCTAACTCCACTTACCACGAATGTGATCTCCCTCAGTGCACCAAAAATCGATACTACCCTTTGGTTACTGAAATCCCGTCCTAACAATATTTGGTGAGCGAAAGAGTTGTTAGCAATTATCCCACCTTTGGCCAAAACAAATCTCATAACAACGTTCTTACCCCACTTGCTTGACGAGTCAGAGATAATGATTTGGTTAATACAAATCACTTGTGCTCCTTTACCTTGAAGATTTTTAGGACCGATTCCCAACGATTGTACGATAACTTCGGAAGATTCAAAGTTTCGGCCTTCCACTATATCACTACGAAGAAGGAAAATAATCTCGTTTGAGAGAGAATAACGTGATGGTCTCGATCAAAATGACCATCCCAAACCAAAACATAGATTTGGTATTAAGAGAAAAAAATAAGAAATGTTGAGATGAACACTTACCGATTAATCAAGGATTGAGTGTAAATACGGATGAAAAGAAAAGATAGAAAAGAGATGAAGGTTTGGTTATAGAAGAAAATGAATATTGATATTCGGCTATGGAGGATAATCAAACAAGAAAATGTGATTTTATGGTGGTGTCGATTTAGAGAAGAGAAAAGATTAGAGGAATGGTTAAAAGAAAAGGATGGAAGGTTGGATGGATGCTAGGTGATTCGGCTATCAAAGGGAGATGAACATGTTGCACAAATGTGCTAGGAGGTTTCGGCAAAGAAGAAAGAAAGAAGAAAAACTAAAACTCACAATGAGTAGCAATTTGGAGAAAATGACACTATTGAAGCCAAAGGTATTTTTGACCGAAACAAACACTATAGTTTTACCAAAACACCAAGTAAAATTTGGCTACCTCCCTTTTACCACAAAACTGTCCACATTCATGACCATAATGGTCAAAAATTGGCCAACCACACTTTCCATAACACTTCCCTTGAAAAAGGCCACATGTTCCCCTTACTTTCCCCTATCTCTTGATTTCTTTCCTCACCTTCATTCTTTCCTATTTTCCTTAGCCATCTTGCCAAAAATAAAAAGTCCACCTTGCCTTATTTACATGCTTGGCCGACACTTAGGGAAAGAATACAAAAATAATAGTCAAAATTTGCACACAATGGGATTTGAACCTCTTCCCTCCATACTCTTCACTTAATGCCATAACCTCTTTGCCATATGCTCAATTATGCTAGCATATTGAATACTTATTTTCATAAGTATTGATGCCACTTACTATTTCTCCTAAATAGGCTTAAACACCAAATTTTTACTAGGGCCCAATTCAACCCCGAGCCTTCATAGAACTCCGTAACTTTCCAAAATCACCTTCCTAATAAGTCCAACTTGAAATGATGCCGTTCTCTAATTCCCATGAATTTTAAAATGCTTCTACGCTCAAGGCCCAATGGGCCCAATCCTACTAGGCCCAATTTCGGGTCGTTACAGCTAGTGAATATTCGGCCTAAGCATAATATATGCAAATTTTTTGTATTTTGTGTTTTATGCAATAGGGACTAAATTGCAAAAGGTGTAAAATGTCAGGGGCAAAATGGTAATTTGCCCATTTATGTATTTTTGGATTAAATTGAATGAATATGTGGTTAAATTAGTTAAATTTGAATTTATTTAGATAAAGAACGGAAGAAAACGGAATTAGATCGGGGGAAGTCAAAAGTAGTCGAGTAGTCGATTACGTCCATCGATATCCGAGGTAAGTTAATAAGCATATAAATGTCGTTAAATTTTATAATATATATATTTTACATGATGAATGGAATTTTTGTGAATTTATTTGTGTATGGTCGAATATATATTGAGCAAAGGAGCTATGTTTCGAGTTCGATTCGATCGAGATTCAACGTCTGAAAGTCCCGTACGAACCCTAGGAATAGATAGGATACATATGTCATGACATAGGATTTTCGATATGTGTTATCGTGTAAGACCACGCCTGGGACATTGGCATCGACTTGTGTTTACGTGTAAGACCATGTCTGGGACATTGGCATCGTACTTGATTCGTGTAAGACCCTGTCTGGGACAGTGGCATCGATATGTGATTACATGTAAGACCACGTCTGGGACGTTTGCATTGTACGAGCTTCCGATTATCCGCGTATCCTTTTTAATTTCGAGCAGTTCAACGGGCAATGTGAAGTAAAGACCGAATGTGTAATTGAATTACAGGTTCAGGTATGTGTTAGTTATTTGTTTATATGGAAACAAGGTAAGTTGGTTAATTGAAATGATAAAATGTTAAGTGAATTATGTGATAGATTATGTGAGCATTACTTATTCGGCCTTGTGAAGTTAATTTGTGTATTCGGCTATATAATATTTACGTGTGAAAGTAAAATGTGATCTTGGTACTAAATGATAATTGTGCTTAATATTTTGGGTATTCGGCCTTGTTAACCTAATGTTATTATGCAAGTGTTTATATATATGCTTTTGCTTATGACTTACTAAGCTTAAATAGCTTACTGTGTGTGTGTTCTTGTTTACCTCTGTTTTATAGATTTTGGAGTCACATTACGAGCTCGGGCAGCAAAGCTTATCACACTATCGACTGTTTCTTTCGGTATTTTACTAAGTTGAATTTGGGTTTATGGCATGTATAGCATAGATGGAATGTTTAAGTTTGATTTTTGGGCATGTATATATATATATAGCCATGCGAAAATGGCTTAATCTTGACATTTAGGGCTTATGTGTATTCGGTCATGGCATTAGCTTATTTAGGAAGTATATTTCATGGTGTTTGGTTATATGGCTTGATTGATTATTGAGTTAGTTGATAGTTGTGTAATTTTGATCATGGTATTTGTATGATTTGGTAAGTAAGTTTCATGACATGTATGAATGGTGTTTTGGTTTATATATCTTGGTTGTGTAAAGATATGAATGACTTATAAATAGCTCATTTAGTAAGCTTGAAACATGTTTGGATTTGTATATGTAATTGGTTATATGATTCGAATTAGAAATGAAGTAAAGGAATGGATACATATATTGATTGTAAAATGGTTAATTGTGTTGGTTGGAAATGGTAAGTTTCATAGGTTTTTGATTTAGAAACTGTGAACATATGTGTATGAACATATTCGGCTTTGGCATAAAATTCATATTGGTAAGTCTGTAATATATATATATGGAGTGTACTTAAAACATGTTTGATTTGAAGATGTAAGTGACTATAAGATTCAGATTTAATATATATATTATATTGATGAGCATGTATTGTGTCTCAATAGATATAATGGTATATTCGGTTAAAGCTTGGAACTTATAATGATATATATGTGTTTTTGGTGAATATCATGGAAACATAAATATGCTATGGTTTGATAGTTATACAATGACCGAATATGCATTAATTAGCTTTGTAGTGATAATGAAATATGGATGTTTGAAAATGGCTTAAACGATATGGTCATATATACATGAAATTCGTAATAAGAAAATATGTATGTTTGATTTAAGTGTATATAGTTATTTTCAAATGGTTCTATGACTAGGAAAAAAAGGTAAGTTTGGTATTTGTTATATAAGTGAAAGTGGAACTATAGAATGTTTTAATATATGTTTGAAATGAGATGAATATATGTTCGCATATGCCTAGGTTATTTGAATTCGTTTGTAATGGCAAAGTATGCAACTTTATTTTGCTTGAATAGTTCAGTATATGTAATTTAATTTGATTATAAAGCATACAAATTTGGTATACTATAAATTGTACTATGTGATCATAAAGGTTTAATGTGACTAAAGTGTTATGCGCATGTCATAATAATAATATCTGAGGTATATACGGCCATATTATAATATTGCATATGTGATTAATTTTTTTTTAAGTTGAATAAATATTAGTTTGAGTTTGATAATTATGGAACATGTTTATTTGTTTTGATGTAAGTTCGAAATGAGTTAATTGGAAATTTTGAAAAGTGCTGATTTGTAAGTTATGATTAGTAAGATATGATTGATTTGAATTGGAACTATGATGTATATTCATAAATTTTAAATAATTGATTTGTCAGTAGTTAAGTCTGATAATGTTATAAAGGTATCGTTATTCTTTGGTGCATAAAGAGTGTTTAATGATTGTGCTAAATTATGCTATGTCCGGTAATGCCTCGTAACCCCATTCCGGTGACGGATACGGGTTAGGGGTGTTACATAAACGGGTCATTGAATATTTTCGTAAGAGCGCTTCTTATTGAGTCATCCCATATTTTTGAATATCTCCAGTAAGCTTGTTGCTGCCACTGCATATGTTGCATTATGTCCATCAACTTTGAAAGCTCATCTCGAAGATCTGGGCGAGGCGATTGAGTCCTGAACATTGAAGTTGGGACGTCATGTTCGGTTACTGGTTCCATTGGTTCTGCATTATCAGGGATTTCAGCTGACTATATCAGTTCGATCTCTGTGGGATCTTCTTCTTCTTCTTCTTCTTCGGGATCCTTGCTTTCTTCAACTTGGTGCTGTAGAACAGAGTCTCCGGCTATTCGGTAGAGGTCCCAATCTGTGATTGTGCCCTGGCTATAACCTGCCTTCTTTATGTTTGCAAGAATTTTAGCTTTCAAGCACAAAATTGTTATCGTAAAGGGAAAGTAAGCTGGGCCAGAACGTCTAGCAGCACAATTCTGCGTTTCTCTCAGGATGATTTTTCCCACATTAATGGTCTTTCCAGTTAAAATTGAGTATAATAAGACCATTTGCTCTAATGAAATTGTAGTCCCATGTGAAATAGGCATAAGGCTAAATCGAATGAAATAGAACCATACCTTTGCTAGTGGTGTCAAATATTCTCTGCAATAAGTGTGAATTCATTACTTTGACACAGTCCACTTAGAACCTGGAACTGTAAGTTCCTCGAGAATTTCTTGCAGATTTTCAGACTCAATATTGCTTATCAAGGAAGAATATTCGTCGTCTTCGAAATCAGGTAATTCAAAGAATTCATTAATAGCATTTGAGGTTATTGGTACCTTGATTCCATAAACAGAAACTTCCGTCAATATTCCTGAGATCAAATTCGCATAAAATTTAAGAACTAACTCCTCATCTGCACTAGGAATTTTCTCACAAAACAACTCCCAATTGAGAGCTTCAGCAACTTGTCGAATGTGCGCCATGAAATCAATATAGTTGCTTTCTTTCAATGTAAAGCCTTTTTCTGGGTGCATCTGTTGATTCTTGAAAACGCTTTCGTATCTCGCTTTGGCTTCTTCCCAGTGGAATTTGTTTTGTGATTAGTCAATTTGAGTAGAGGCACGAGTTCTTTTGCGAGGCATGATTAACCTGATCATAAGATAGAACAAATATTTTCTCAAAAATTTAATTAGTATAAAATATTAATAATTCAATAAATTGAAAAATTAAATAATTAAATAAAATTTGAAATTTAGGAGAAAAAATTGTTTTACCACCTTTTTATAGAAGTTAAGAACTCAAAGAAAATAAAAATAAAGCAAAATAGGTCGATTTAGGGATGGTTGTAGGGTGTCTTGATGGTGTGGTGCGATAGGCAAGAGTGAGTAGCAAGGCGGCAGCGGCAAGCTAGGGAGCAGCAGTGCACTAGGCATGGCTTGGCGCGATAGAGGCAGAAGCAATGTGCGAATCCTTGCGCGAGCAGCAAGGCATGTTTGTGCCGCGCGGATACGGGAGATTGGGCAGCAGGCAGGTGCGTCGAGCAGACCTAATGAGCTACTAGGCGCGCAAGCTGGTGCGGAGGCTGCTGAAGCTGGACGTGCAGGTAGTTGCAGCAACAAGGAGCTGGTTGCTAGGCTATTGGCGTGCACGGTGTGCGCTGGGGCTGCTGGTGCCGAAGGTGGGTGTTGGTGTGGCTAGGTTGAGGTGATGTGAAAAAGTGGAAAAGGTGGGTGAAATTTATAGTGAATGGAATAGGAGTTTAATTAGAATTCTTAGAACAAATTAATAATTAAAATATTCTAAGTTCTAATTCTACATAGAGTTAACAATAGTTAATAATTAATATAACGCATATTAAATTATTATTTTCTATTAATTTATTAAAATAAAAACTTATTAAATAAAATATGATCAAATTTAAACTAATCCTAATTCTATGCAAAGTTTTTAATAATTAATATTTATTATAATAAATATAATTATATACTAGTTATTATCATCTTATTTATTAAATTAAATTTAAAAACATTTATTCTAGATGCCTTTTGAAAATATTTACAAAAAGAGACATCTAATTTTTAATACTTACAAATAGAGCAACCAAATTTTGAAAATAATTCAATTAAGTACGTAGACTTAAAGAAAATTTGAAATGGAGTTGCAATTTAAAACTTGGATCAAAATTGACCATTTTATTTGAAAGACTAAAAATTTATTTTGTCATTTAGGGAATAATTTCTCGGAGGATTATGTTAAAATCAATTCCTAGGAAAGATTGGAGGGGTCACAAGCGGTCCCGCTTAAGTTCTAATCTCCTAGAAAGAATTTATTTAAACATACTAATCCCGGAAATATACCGTAAATCATTTATTTAAAAAGAAAAATGAGAAAAATTAAATATCTGATAAAATGAATGAGATTTGATCCCGTTCAACTTTATCTCCCCAGTAATATTTTAATCGCTGAGCATTGACTCGAAAATTACCTCCTTTACTTTGAAGTTCGACAACTCAGTATGGATAAACTTGGTGAATCGTAAATGGACTGGACGAACGTGATTTTAACTTACCTGGAAAGAACCTTAATCTGGAATTGAATAACAAGACTTGCTGACTTGCTTCAAATTCTCGAACTCGAATGTGCTTGTCATGCCATCTCTTAAGTCTTTCCTTGAGTAATTTGGCATTCTCGTATGAGAACATTCGAGATTCTTCTAACTTGTTGAGTTGAATCATCTGTTTCTCTTTAGCAAGCTTAAGATCCAAGTTGAGTTGTTGGAGAGCCCAGTAAGCTTTGTGCTCTAACTCTAAGGGCAGATGACAAGCTTTCCCAAAGACCAACCTATAGGGTGACATCTCTAAAAGTGTCTTGTATGATGTCCTATAGGCCCATAAAGCATCGTCTAATCTTTTGGACCAATCTCATCGGTTCGGGCAAACTACCTTTTCGAGTATGCCTTTAATCTGTTTGTTTTCCAGTTCAGCTTGCCCATTCGTCTCCTAATGGTAAGTTGTGGCAACCTTGTGCTTCACTCCATGTTTGTCGAGTAATCATTTCAACCATCTGTTCACAAAATGGGACCCTTCATCACTAATGATAGCTCTCAGGGTTCCAAACCTTGTGAACACATGCTTCTGCAAAAACTTCATCACAACCTTAGCATCATTCGTCGGATATGCCTCGGCCTCAACCCACTTAGACATGTAGTCTACTGCTACCAATATGTACTTGTGACCAAAAGATGGAGGGAAAGGACCGAGAAAGTCAATACCCTAAACATCGAATAATTCTACCTCAATGATGTTTGTTTGAGGCATCTCATTTCTGTTGGTGGCGTTTCCAACCCTTTGACATCGATCACAACTCTTTATGTAAGCATATGCGTCTTTGAATAGTTTTGGCCAAAAGAATCCGGCTTGCAATACTTTGGCCGCAGTACGTGTACCTCCTAAGTGTCCCCCACTCGGAGTTGAGTGGAAATGATATAGAATCTTATGTACTTCATCTTCTACCACGCATCTCCTGATCATTTGATCTGCACACTTTTTAAACAAGTATGGTTCTTCCCAAAAATAGTACTTCACATCGTGAAAGAACTTTTTCTTTTGATGATACGTCTTACCAATCGGCATCAAACCACAAGCTAAATAGTTAGAAATATCAGCAAACCAAGTGGTATTATGGACATTATATACCTTCAGTATGTGTTCATCTGGAAATGTCTCCTAAATGGGTATAAGTGGAGAATTCCCTTTTTGCGGCTCTAATCTGGACAAGTGATCTGCTACTTGGTTTTCTACTCCCTTTCGATCTTGAAATTCTAGATCGAACTCTTGAAGTAGAAGTACCCATCAGATCAGTATCGGCTTAGCATCTTTCTTGGCAAGTAAATACTTAATTGTTGAATGGTCCATATAGGCAGTTACTTTGGTACCTACAAGATAGGATCGAAACTTATCAAAACCAAACACAATAGAAAATAACTCTTTCTTTGCTACCGTATAATTCAGTTGAGCTCCTGTCAGAGTTTGACTTGCATAGTAGATGGGATGAAAAACTTTGTTCCTTCAATGGCCCATGACAGCTCCTATTGCGAAGTCACTTGCGTCACACATCAATTCAAATGGAAAATCAGAGTCTGGTGTGACAATTATGGGTGCCAAAACTAACCGACTCTTCAAATCTTTGAAAGCTCTTAGGCACTCCTTATCAAATTTGAACGTCGTGTCCTTCTCCAATAATTTGCATAAGGGTTTAGCAATTTTGGAGAAGTCCTTGATAAATCTTCAATAGAAATCGGCGTGGCCCAAAAAGCTCCTAACACTCTTTACAGATGTTGGAGGTGGAAGTTTCTCAATAACGTCTACCTTTGCTTTATCTACCTCGATTCCATGTCTTGTTATTTGATGCCCTAGAATACTACCTTCTTGTACCATGAAATGACACTTTTCCCTGTTGAGTACGAGGTTTGTTTCTTCGCATCGCCTTAGTACCTTGGCTAGATTGGCTAGGCAATCATCATATGTATCTCTGAATACTGAAAAATCATCCATAAAGACTTCCAAGTATTTTTCAACCATGTCAGTAAAAATAGACATCATACATCTTTGAAATGTAGCAGGTGCATTACATAAACAAAATGGCATGCGTCTAAATGCAAATGTACCGTACGGGCAAGTGAATGTTGTCTTGTATTGATCTTCTGGTGGTACTATAATCTAATTATACCCCGAGTATCCATCCAGAAAACATAATAGTCCCGTCCCGCGAGTCTATCCAGCATCTGGTCAAAGAATAGCAAAGGAAAGTGATCTTTCCTAGTCCCCTTGTTCAGCTTTCGGTAATCAACGCAAATTCTCCATCCCGTAACTGTTCTAGTCGGTATCAACTCGTTATTCTCATTTTCAACAACCGTAATACCTCCTTTCTTTGGCACACACTGGATCAGACTTACCCATGAACTGTCTGAGATGGGGTAAATTATACATGCATCTAACCACTTGATGATTTCTTTCTTTACCACATCTTTCATGATAGGGTTCAGTCTTCGTTGTCCATCAATCGTCCCTTTCTCGCCATCTTCCAAGATGATCTTGTGAATGCATATAGACGGACTAATGCTGCGAATATCAGCTATGGTCCATCTGATAGACTTCTTGAATTGTTTCAATACTAGGATGAGTTTCTCTTCTTTCTCAACGGTTAACTCCACTGAAACAATTACAGGCAAAGTAGAAGCGTTACCTAAATAAACATATTTTAAATGTGAGGGAAGTACCTTTAGTTCTAATTTGGGTGGCCCCTCGATTGACGCTTTCAGTTGGGCATAATCCCTATTCTCTAACTCCAAAGACTCAAAGCGGGATTGCAGATTAAATCCCCTTTGATTAGCTTCTGGCAAAGCTAAGTATTCATCCTCCTCTTCATCATTTGGAGGGTCTGATGTCAAAATTTGTTCCAATGGGTCCATTGAGTTCCTTTTCCATGATTAATTCCTCTAAATTGGACATTGCAGAACAATCATCAATTGTGTTAGGAAATCGCATAGTAAGCTCACCCTTTTGCACATCAATAAGGGTCCTTCTGGTTGCTAGGAAAGGCCTTCCTAGGATGATTGGCATTTTTTTGTCTACTTCAAAGTCTAGAATAACAAAGTCAGCAGGAAAAATAAATTTGTCTACACGTACCAATACGTCCTTGATTTTTCCTTCTGGATGTGCTAAGGATCGATCTGCTAATTGAAGTGTAATCGTAGTAGGTCTAACTTCACCTATCCCCAACTTCTTAAATATTGACATGGGCATCAAGTTGATACTCGCACCCAAATCACATAGTGCCTTACCACAATATGTTTCTCCAATGTTGCAAGGTATGGTAAAACATCCAGGATCCTTCAAATTTGGGGGTATTTTGTTTTGAATATATGCACTGCATTCCTTTATCAGGGCTACCTTCTCAAATTCTTCAAGTCTTCATTTTTTTACAGGATATCCTTCATGAATTTGACGTAGTTCAGCATTTGTTCAAGTGCTTCAACCAACGAAATGTTGATATGAAGTTGCTTGAGTACGTCTAGGAACATCTTAAATTGAATTTCCTGCTTCTACTTCTGTAGTCTTTGAGGGTAGAGTGGTGGAAGCTTCTTTATTGGAACTGGTTGATTTTTCTTCTGTGGCAATTCTAAATCTAACGAAGTTGTTAGTTTATCAGAATTAGCTGGTTCAAAAGTTACCTTTTCGGATTTTGCATATTCAAGTTCTGGTGAAATCGAAATTTCAACACTCAATTGAACTTCCTCTGAGTCTTGAGCACCAGCTGGCTCCTCTTCAACTTCGACGGTGTTGGGCTCTAATGTCTTTTGCTCCTCAATGTCAACGCTTTACAATGCTCCTACCCAGGATTCCTCAGATTCTCTGTATCACTAGGTAGAGCACCTTGTGGTCGATTTCTGAGTTCAGTTGCAAGCTGGCCCATTTGGTTTTTAAGGTTTTTCAAGGTAGCTACTTGGCTTTGGATTAAGGCATCATTCTTGGCTATGTATGCCTTCAACAAGTTTACTAAGCCATTGGATGGTTCAACTTGAGGTTGTTTCTGAACTTGTTGGGTAAAAATAGGCGGCTAGGTCGGTGTAGGTTGGGCGTATGTATTACTAGGTCAAGCCCATTGGTTACTCCAGGAGAAATTAGGGTGGTTTCGCCACGATGGGTTATAGAAATTTGATTGTAGTCCTTGCCTTCCTCGGTTTTGGTTCTGGTTACCCATGTAATACACAGATTCTGGGTTCGATGGACATTCTTCGAATAGATGTCCTTCCCCACAATAGACACAGGCTACATTTTCAAATTGATTCAATGGCTATGCTGCAAAACTATTAAACCCATTAGTGGTAAAAATTTTAAGCATTGAGGAAATCGAAGATACCTAAGATGCGAGTTAAGTGAGAGCATCCACTACATGTATTCCAGCAACTCGTCTTCCTGACGCTACTTGATTGGTTGGCCATTGATAATTGTTGCTGGAAATCCTCTCAATGATTTCATAAGCCGCATTATAAGACTTAGAAAGGAGAGCACCATTAGCAGAAGCGTCCACCATTCTCGTGTGTGCATTGAGACCATTATAAAACGTCTCAAGTTGGATACAATATGGGATTTCATGATGAGGGCACTTCTGTAATAATTCTTTGTACTTGTACCATGCCTCATACAAGGACTCATCATCCATTTGTTGGAAAGCAGTGATCTCGTTCCTCAACTTAGCATTCTTGCTAGGCGGGAAATACTTCATGAGGAATCTTTCTGCTAACTCTTGCCATATGGAAATTAAATTTAGTGGTAATGAGTTCAACTAGGCTCGAGCTCTGTCCCTTAGTGAATATGGGAACAGCTTCAATCATAGTGCATCTTCGGGTACTCTGGCTAACTTGAAAGAATCGTTCACCTCCATGAATAGTCTTAAGTGTAGGTAAGGATCTTTGGTAGGCATTCCACTGAATTGGCCCACTGTCTGAAGCATCTGGAACATGACTGGCTTCAGCTCAAACTGTTGTGCCTCAATTTTGTGTCTTTTAACACTCAGATTAAGATCATGAAACACTAGCACGGCATACTGTCTTAAAGCTCTATCCCTATCATCAGCGATAAGGATAGGATTTTGAGTAGGGTTTGCTCTGTTCCCTTGATTTGGATTTTCGTAATTCATCTCTTCGATCCTTCTTTGACTTGCTTGTCTTCTTCACTGTCGAAAAGTTCTTTCAATCTCAGGGTCTACGGGGAGTAAATCGATGATTCGATCAATACTCATAAACACCTGAAACAAACACAGAAAAATTAATTAAGTTAAAAAATTAAACAGAAAAATAAACCAAAATGCAAAATTAACAAATTCATAAATAATGACTTTTTAAAAATAGTCCCCGGTAATGGTGCCAAAAACTTGGAACGACAGAAATGTGCAAGTTTACACAATCGCAACAAGTAATAAAGTGACAAGTAAATTTCGAGTTATTGTACCCACAGGGACTGTGAAAAGAATTATTTATGAATGCAATTTAAAACGCTTTGGTGAAGAAAAATGTTTTGATTTGAGGAGGTGATCAAAAACTAATATTTTTAACTAAATAAAATAAATAAATAGAAAAAAAAGTTCCAATGCACGATTTCAAAAGATGATTTTAATCAAGATGACATAATTGTGTTAGATTAATTACATTTCTTAACTTAGAACTATTAAACTCATGTTCATGTTGTTACAAATAAATTCACGGAAACTCGGTAATTTGCTAACTTATGAACATACTTACCTACCAAAATCCATTTATCCCTTGACTATATCTCCATGTCAATTCAACCGATTAAACAAATTTTAATAAGCAAATGTGTTAATGCACATACATACTTATGAAATTAAAATAATCTCTTATACATATCTCTATGCCAATTCAAACAATTAATTCAATCTCATAAGCACATAAAAGATTACGTGAGGTAACAACATATTTCTACCTTTAAATAGTTTAATCACAATAATCTTGCAAGTTATGCAAGGCTAATGTATCGTTAGATACCATTGCTAATTTAACCCTCTACTACCTTAGATGATTAAACATGCACTGATTAAGTATTGTGTCAATTAATTACAATTTCAATCCGTTTAAATAATTAATTCATTAGTTACCTTAAAATTGTAATGCAAGAATAACTTAGTCATGGTTTTACTTAATCAAAAATCTTACCGAGACCTATAACAACACAAACACAATTTTAATAACTCAAGTAGACGAAACGCAATCAACCTAACATGGATTAAATTTAAGCCATATTAATTAAATTATACATATCAACACCACAAATATTCATAGACATGTTCATATAACAACAACAAAATTAAAAGGATAGGGAACAAGAATCAAATCCGATGTTTCTCCGAGGCTTGACTAGTTTGCTCTGCTCTTCCTTCTCTGCTTGTTCTTGTTGAACCGAGGCTTCCACGAGCACTTGAATGCTGCTCCAAATGGTGGTTGAATGACTCTTTTTCAAGAGGTGAAATCGGCAAAGGAATAGGGGAAGAAAATGAAGAACAATGGAAGGGAATGAAGAGAGAAAAGTGATAGAGAAGTGAAGAAATGAATGGGTTTGAGATGTGTTTGAAGTGAGCAGCCAAGGGGGGTATTTATAGATTGAGAAGGCTGCTAAAAATAGCCAAAATCAGCATCCAAAGACTCCCCCCATGGCCGGCCACATATGTGGCATGTTTGAAGATTTCAAACATGCTATTTTTAGGTAGGGGCAAATCTTGAAAGGCATGAATAGTGGAAGGGTTTGAATGCAATTTGAAGGAGTCTTCAAGGGACATTTTGCAAGCCAAATAATCAGCCAAAAAAGCTGATTGGGTCAGCATGTGCAATGGTTTTGGGCTGCCCAGTACTCGGCTGGATCGGTTTTCTCGTTCAGCTCAAACTAGGCCTCTTTTCATAATTAATTAATAATAATTTATTTAACCCAAATTAAATTGGATTAAAATTAAAAATAATTATATTATGTGTTAATACACATATTTTGGACCATCTTAGTCTAAGAAATTAATTCGCCTTGATGCTTCAAAATTGCTTCTCGGTTTTGTGCTTTTTGTAGTGTCTGCTGAGCCGTTTTTCGCCCTTTGTGCAAATCTGTCGAAAATAATCAAAAGTAATCAAAATTTGATATAAATTAATTAAAATTCAAAATTTTCATAATTTGAGTGCAATTTAATTATTTTATAAATATTATTTATTTTTCGACAAGAATTTTACCGGAAATGCATGAATTTGAGTTAAAAAGGGTATGAAAAAGTGTATATATTTTTGTGTTTCCAACTACACCCACACTACGATAGGAGAAATGACTTTTTCTCTAGTCTACGGGCCAGAAGCAGTAATCCCTGTAGAAATTGATTAGAGGTTGCACAGAACACAACACTTCGATGAGGAAGCTAATCCGGAGGCTCTCAGGCTCAACCTCGACCTGATTGACAAACTCAGAGAAACAACTGAGGTTAGAAAAGTAGTGCATGCCCAATAGTTAGCTCGCTATTATAATTCCAAAGTTAGAAACAAACTGTTCCAAGTGGGCGATATTGTCTTAAGAAATATCGAGGCTAGTCTACCCCCCTCTCAATGAGGACATAAGGCTCCAAACTGGGAAAGGACATACAAAGTGAAGAAGAAAATAGGTTATGAAGCGTATAAGCTAGCAAGGATGGAGGGCATAGTTGTACCGTGAACTTGGAACACTCGACATCTTAAAAAAAATACCATGTATAACTCTTTATCCTATGAAGGAAAAATTTCCGAAACAACAATCGTGTCATGCTAAGGCTCGCGAGCGAAGAGCCGCAGCCCCCAGCATCCAGCACAATTAGTGAGAGCAAAGCTCTTAGTTGTCAAACTAAGGCTTGCGAGCGAAGAGCCATAGCCCCCATCACAATTAGCGAGAGCAAAGCTCCCAACTGTCATATTAAGGCTCGCAGGAGAATAGCTATAGCCCCTAGCACATTTAGTGAGAGCAAAGATACTAGTTGTCAAATTAATGCTCGTAGGCGAAGAGTCGCAACCTCCAACAGAGATAGAGAGAGAAGAGCTCCCAGATGTCATACTAAGGCTCAAAGGCGAAGAGCCACAGCCTCCAACACAGTTAATTAGAGTAAAGCTCCTAGTTGTCATACTAAGGCTCACAGGCGAAGAGTAGTAACCCCTAGCATAGTTAGCGAGAGCAAAGCTCCCAGCTATCATATTAAAGCTCATAGGCGAAAAGTCGTAGCCTCTAACACAATTAGCGAGAGCAAAGCTCCTAGCTGTCATACTAAAGCTCGCAGGCAAAGAGTTGCAGCCTCCAATACAGTTAGTGGGAGCTTTGCTCCCGCTGTCATAGTAAGGCTCGTACGCAAAGAGCTACAACCTCACACACAGTTAGCAAGAGTAAAGTTCCCAACTGTCATACTAAGGCTCGTACGCGAAAAGCCGCAGCCTCCAACATAGTTAGCGAGAGCAAAGTTCCCAGCAGTCATATTAAGGCTCGCAGGCAAAAAGGTATAGCCTCTAACACAGTTAGCAAGAGCAAAGCTCCGAGCTGTCATACTAAAGCTTGCAAGCAAAGAGCCGCAGCCTCCAACACAGTTAGCAGGAGCAAAGCTCCCAGCTATCGCTTGCAAGTGCAGAGCCACAGCCTCCATTACAATTAGCGAGAGCAAAGCTCCCAACTGTCATACTAAGCCTCACAGGCGAAGAGTCGAAGCCTCCAACACAGTTAGCGAGAGAAAATCTCCCAACTATCATACTAAGGTTCACAGGCGAAGAGCCGCAGCCTTCAACATAGTTAGCGAGAGTAAAACTCTCATCTGCCATACTAAGGCTCGTAGGCAAAAAGAGCTACAACCTCCAACACAGTTAGCAAGAGCAAAGCTCTCAACTGTCATACTAAGGCTTGCAGGCGAAGAGCCGCAGACTCCAATACAGTTAGCAAGAGCAATGCTCTCAACTGATTATCTTTCAAAATTTTCTCAAGTTTAAAATAGCTCGCGTCTTAACGTTCCTAGTTAACGACTTTCGCAAAGTTATCTAAGATTTTTACAATAACAATAAAGTTAGGTAAATGATATAAAAAACAGACAAAAGATAACAACACTATAATAATATTAGGGCTCGCAGATTTAGACATTGCGACCTACGAAACTTGTTTAAATTTTTAAGTTCGCTTAAGATCAGGGAAAGGCAAGTCATCATTAAAACTCAAAAGTTTCGTCTTCTTCATTCATTAAAAAAGTAAAAACACAAAGTTACAAAATAATAAACATTTAAATCTTAGTTTGGTCGTCAGGGACCTTTTTCTCCGTCCCTTCATCCTCCTCCCTTCCTACTTCACCTCTCTCCTCTTCCTCAACAACATCAACATTGTTAGCAGTAGGAGTATCAGCAGTATCATAGTCAATAGGGACAATGGTTGGTTCAAGGCTGCTCTCAAGGTAAAATCCCTCTGAATTCTTCCATTTGGATAGGAACTCCTCCAAAGCAGCTCTTAAGGGGTAGCGGAAATCAAAGCCAAGCTGATCCATTTCTACCTCAACGAGAGCGTCGAAGTCACCCCTATGAACATCAAAGAGCCCAAAAATAACTTGAGTATGCAAAAGGATGTTAGATTTGAGTTCGACAGTGACATCGCTCAACATCTGTAGAGTGTTCTTCTTAAATCCATCAAAAGCTTCTTCTTGATTACGCTTCAACGCTGCTTTTGCATCCTCATGATCTTTATTGATTCAGCTAACAATAATTTTGTGCTCTTTGACAACCTTCTTCAACTCAACAGACAAAGTCATGACCTCACTGGCTAGTTCATCATTGTTCACCTACTCGGCCCCCTACCTCCCAGCGAGTTCCTCATTGTGTTTATAGAGCAACTCATTCTCAGATCTCATTCCTTGCTACCACTACCTTAAGGTTCACTCCAAGATCCCTTTGGATGGCTTCTATTCTGCTAATTCTCTCCTCAAGCCCTAAACTAATCACGGAGGCCTCGGCGAATAAGGCCTGCAAAGAGGAGTTGAACCTTGACAGTTCAGATTCATAGGATCCCTCAAATGACTCACCAATGCATAACTTCCTCTGTGCAGTCCCAGACATCGAAGCTCTCTATTTCACAATGATATCTTGCAACTCTTTGCGATTCTGGCTCAGAGCTAAATCACCGCTATTCCCAAGAGGTAGTTCCAAAAGAGGAGGCACACTAAGAGGAGAAATGCTAGGAGGAGGAGAATTACCATGGGCAGGAATAGGAGAACTCTCGCGAACTGTAATTTGTGAGCTTACAGAAAATGAAGCAGTGATCATCATAGCAGAGGTCCCAGCATGATCTACCCTCCTTTTATGATGAAGCTCCAGCCTACCACTACCAGTATCCTCCTCACTATTAACCACCACGTTAACAGTACTTGTACTAATTCTAGGCCTCGTGCATTGGGCCCTCAAAATAGCTCGCAGGTCCATCGCCTCAGTAGCTTCCATAGCCTCATTAACTTCTTACAAGATGCTGGTCGTCAAAGTCACTCCCCGAACCGTAAATTGTCCCTGCATCATCAACAACCCTATCATTAGGAGGAGCAGGTAGTAGATTAATAGAGGGGTTGCTTCTTGTGTGCGATAAGCCTGATATCGTCTAAAAACGAGTGTTTATTCTACAATAAATGTAGTAGAAATTTTTGGGCTCCTCCTTCAACCATTTCAAAATCTGGCCCAGATGATCATTATCACCGTAGAGCACATGCGGCCATGATTTCCTTTCAGAGACCGTACCTAACGCCTCAACAGCTTCTCTGTTATCACCCTGCCTGTACCCATTAGGGCTACGACCGTTTAAACAATGTAGGAAGACGTTCCTGTCAATGATAACATCTTCAATAACCAAGGAATTACCAGCGCAGAGCCTTCCTAACTATTCTTTCCCTCCAACTGTTCTAACAGTTCACTGGAAAAAACACACATCAGTACTAGGGGCAAACCACTCTGTGGGAAACTAAACCCATCGACGAACCTACATTTCACGTTCACATACTTACTCCGGTTCAATCGAAGGTTTGGGCATCGGTTTGCAATTCTGTTTGGACATTTCACGCGGGAAGAGAAATAATAAAACACCACCGAATTCCCCTGATTTTGAACCTTCAGCTGATATAGGTTCTGGAAGACTGCAAGCTTTGGTGCTTCATCACAGAGACAACAATCAACAAAATATGCCATCGCAATCAACCATGAAAACCCACAAAGCTGACCAGGCGCGATATGGTAATCATCGAGAAGAAGGGGTTCAAATGTAGATGAAATCAAACCTCCAAAGCATGGAGGGGGAGCAGAAAACTACCATCGCTGGTATCACTAAGCCGGCGTAGACCCTCGAGGATGGAGAACTCAAAGGCAAAGTTGGGAATTTGAATTCCCCGCGCACGAAGAGCTCGAAGCATTTCTTTGGGCTTCGTGGAACAAAAGACAAAACTGGCTTGAACGAGAGTTTTGGAAGCACGTTCCCACGGTGGACAAGGCAGAACTATCTAACCATGAGCTCCCCTCATCCTCAACATATTCTTGAGCAGAAAAAAAGAGAAGAACGGGAAAAAATAAAACCTAGAATGAAGGATTACTAAGATTTACCTTGAAGAAAAGCTTTAACCGATTCCAGTAACAAAAATTCTAAGAATGTAAGTTTTAGGGTTTTACAAGACCCCCTTTTTAAAGAAAATTTTTCAACCGCTTTCTAACAGTTCAAATAACTGAGGAGAATTAATGTTCTAGACGCAAGCTGAGATAACGGTTTGATTTTCAGCGTGCAGATATAGGCACCCAAAACTCACACGATACTCGCACGTGCACGTGGCAAAACAACCATTGTGTATCATAGCTCGCAGCATGCCCAGCAAGCTGCATTTAAGTTTGACACAATGGACCTAAGGCGCGCCACTTTATAACACCCCTTAGGCCCACTAGGGGGACTAGATTATTATACATCAGTAACCACCGACCCGAGCCCTAGAAAGGATCCGAGTTTCTGACCCGCGACCCGAATAGACCCCACTCAGAGAATAAGCGTAAGGCGAATCATGAGAAAACAGTGAGGCAGGTTCGTAGATGTAGTTAGCGAGGAGAGCTCCCGGACACGGCTCACAAGTTGAGCTCGCAGGAATCCAGGGAAGGCCATGACCCCTGTTCGCACACACCCAAGGAGTGCACAGAAAGGATCGCGTGCCCCACAGGCCACTCAAACACGTGTCCAACAGATACAGAACCCGCTCAGGATATCAGTCCCAAGAACAGAAAGGACCGCGTGCTCTGTAGACACGTGTCCAGCAGGCCTAGAGTTCTCAGAGAATGTCAGTACTGGGGACAAAGAATATCAGTACCGAGGGCAATAGAATCAAGACAAAGTAGTGGGCCCTGCTATGAGTTGTAATAGTACTTGTAACTGCATGTATAAATACTCCAACATTCCTATCAATAAGACATGATAAAAATATTATTCAACAAAAGCTTTTTCATGGTAGAATTTGAGAGGAATTTATATTTCAAATGTTTTAGAGTATGAGTCTAGATGAAAGTATTTTGGAAGAATAATGGTGAAAATCGGAAGGAAGGCTGAGAGTTGTTCTCTGCAGCGTGAAGAACGAAAGCCTTTTAAATGCTATGTAAGCAATTGTTTTTGGTTAGTTCTGTCGTAAGTCCCTTTATTTTTTTAAATGGTATGCAGTTGCATCCCTAAATAAATTTAAGTTATTTCTAACATGCATTGTTTTAATTATTCTTATGATTCAACCCTTCATCTATCTATAGATAACATGATTCAGTCAAAAAAAAAAAAATTGATGGTTTTAGTAATAATTTCTTTAATTTTAATCTTTCTTCTTAATTTTGTTATCTATTTAATATAAAATTTGTATGCTATTTTTTAGTTTTCTATATTTATTTTAATATAAAATTGTAAAATTAATTAATAAATGAATGGATTTTATAGTGCGAGTGAAAGTTACACATGAGCTGTGAAAAATGAGTGAAAGATTATAGTTGGAATTATGGAGAAATTACAAGTCAAGTCCTTTCGTATTTTCCTTTTATTTTCATTAGCCTTTTTACCGGTTTAAAGTATAAACTATGTTCTTATTATTTTATATATATATTTAAATATTTGAAATTTTAGCATAATTAATTGTAACATTGGTCTCTTTGTGTTTTTCTTTCAAGGTTTTTCGTTTTTAAATTTACAAGTTTAGTCATCCAAAGTTTTAGAGCTTGATTATTTACCAAATAGTTATCTTTATTTTCACATTAATTATAAATTTTGAAATTTATCTTTTTTATTCAATATTTTCATTTCAATTTAATTAACACTTTTTTTAAAAGAATTATTTTGTCTCATAAAGGTTCTTCAAAGGTTAATTAATAAATAACATATGTTTGTAATCTTAAATTAATTGAAGCTTATTTTTTTATTAAATTTAGTATGTTGTATAATTTTAGTTAAGTAGGATTGCAACTTGGTTGTAATTCTTTGCTTGGGTTAAGTATACCCATGTATGCTTTCAAAATTAGGAATTGTTATTAAGTTGTATAGTGCTTGGGTTTGTTTACATGTTACGGTTGTGGATCAAAGTCCATAACGAATGCACACAGAGCATTTCATGGTGATCAATTGATTAAACGAGGTTCATTTGACTCACTTAAACTAGCCCGATTCGTGGAACCTATGGAGAAGCCCATCTACTTGAAGCTTTGATGGCCTAGTGAAACTCTCTCGTAAAATTAGAGTTACTAGGCACTAATTTCAGTCATTGATATAATTCGATTTGTATCGTTGGATCTGGAAAAACTCAACTATAAATAGATGTATTTCTCCTCATTTGTAATTATTCAGTGTTATTTCTTTGAAATAAAAGAATACTTTAGAGAGCATTTAGTTAAACACTTGGTGTGCTATTGTTTCTTGTGGCTTTTCTGTTCGATTCGAATTCCTTTCTGTTTATGAGTTTGCTTCCGCTTTGTTTTCGTTGCATTATAGAATTTCTACAAGACTTTTTATTTTTCGAAAGTAAGATTAACTTAGTCGGGTTTGAAGAAAAAAATTCTCATCTCTTCTAGTAATTTTCTACATTCAACTTCATTCTATTCCATGAATATGCCACTAGTTGCGACATCCACAGTAAACTTGCATAAAGGAAATAAACCATTATAAAAAAAGCTTGTATTTGCATCCATTCAAGTATACCATGATGTGGACATTTTCTCATAAGGCTTTAAAAAAGTTCACAAGCTTTATATAAACTCCCATTTTGATGTTAGTCAAAACCAATCATTTTGTTTCTCATCCCAGTGATTTTGGTCAGAGGAAAATATTTGGATAGAAAGTATTTCACTAATTGGTCTCATGTTTCTATTGACCTAGTAGGTAAGAATTGAGCCAAGACTTGACCTTGTCTCTTAGTGAAAAAGGAAACAACGTTAACCTAATGATTTCTTCGAACACTTGAGGTGACCAAAAAATATTACACACTTCTAAGAAGTTTGACAAATGAAGATTTGGATCCTCAGTATGCAAACCACTAAACTGAGCATTGGTTTGTAGCATAGTAAGGATAACCAATTTAATCTTAAAATGTCCATTCTTATTAACAAGTATCATAATGCTACTCTGATTAACATCAACACTAGACAACGAATAATCTCTAAGACTTCTATAAGAAAGTTGATGTTATGGAGGATTTGGTAATTCTGCAGCCTTGTTGTTCTGGGGGTTAATCGCTTATTGAACCAGTTGCTATAGATTCTCAATATCTTGAAGTTTGTCTAAATTGACAATATCCATTACAGACTTAGACCTCCTTCGATTTTGAGCAATCCTTTCAGTCATTGGAACAAATGGAATTAGTTCTGAATCTCTCCTAAGCATATATAGCAAACAAAACGAATTAGTCAAGAACTAAAATGTCAAATAAAATTGAGCAACAATAAAAATCAATAATTATAGACAAACAATAAAGTACTAGACTTGATGTTAGTAAATTAAAAAGTAAATAAAGATTCCATTATAAAGTAAAATGAGTAACGAGTTTGATCATAATAACACTTTCCCCAATAACAACACTAAAAATATGTTCGAGGGCAAATAATGTATATAAAATTAGTACAAAAATAAATATTCAATTTAACTTCAAAAATAACGTCCACTACTTATCCGATAATTACAAGTGCATAATATCATTTTTAAGTAATAACTATAACGACATAAATTCATTAGGAAATACCCAAAGCATCAAACCCACAAAACACTATGCAACTAACTTCAACTAATTGACATGACTAACTAACATATCAATACAATACAAGTTAGCAGTTAATAAAGCAGTAATTAATATGAATGCAATAAATTATTCAAGTAAAATAACTAGGAAAATAAAATATTATATTACTTCTTCAACCTCGATTCATAAAATGAAATGGTTGAGGATCATCTTCAATTAATGAAATCATAATTTATGTTGAATTAACCTAGATTTAGGTCAAGTGCTTGAAATAAATAGTTGTCTCTGGCACATTTTCAATGCCTCCAAGTTGCATACTACAATTTGCCTAACCTTGTACAAAGTGCAATGTAGTCTTTGGTCATTTTCCTTGAAACCAATCTTGGAGGGTATGCTCAGAAGCACAAGTGTCTCTGTTGCACCCTCCACAATGCCTCCACGTGATATACTACAATTAGCAACTTTGCCCTTAACTATCGGGGTCTTCAACTGGAGGTTTTTATCTAGAATTAATCTTGAGTAACCTCTCAATTGGGTTGCTAATTTAGAGTGGGTGGCTGGTTCTCAATCCACTTTTCCTTTGAATTTTCGTTAACCTACCTATCATCTAGAATTAACAATATTGGTACTTATCAAGATAATTAAGCCATATTCATCTTTTCTAAACAAATGTAACGTCCCAAAATTATGAGTTGTTCTTTTGTTAAATCTAGTCAATAGTTGAGTGCTTGCTTGAGTGGTTGAGGGTCTTAGTATTGTGGTGGGGGTCTAAGGTTTGAATCTCTTGCGTGGGAATTAAAGGAAATTGTTTTTGCTGGTGCTTGTACGTGCGCAGGTAGTAGTGTTGGGATTGGAATTTATCTCTTGTAGGTGGATAAGTGTCAAGGGGGAGGAGTAAGTTGGCCAGAGATTTGTATTTGATTTGATTTTTTTTAGTTTTAATTTATTTTTTACCCTAAAAATCTGCTACACTTCTCCCACGTTTTTTCTTTTTTCTTCTCTTCCCACTTCACGCCGTTTTCATTTCCATCTCTTTGTCTCTTGCTTTGGTTTTTCTTGGTTTTTGTCAAATTAAATCTTGTTTTTGTTGGGCCCATTAAGTCATTTTGGGAGTGTTGTTCGTAGTGTCGTATTCAAGAGACTGAGGTAAGTTTGGTATTGTTTCACTGTCTATTATGTTAGGTTGAGGATATTAATTTGGTGATTTTGGGGTTTTCTTGAATATTGAGGCATTGGTGTGCGTTTCGTAGGTGGAGATTCTGATCCATTCGTGCCCTTGACTAATTAGATTTTTGTTGGTTGTTGTTTCCTTAAAGTTAAGTCATTAATCGAGTAGTCGAGGTCTTAATTTTGTTAATTTTGAGCGGAAATGTTCTTGAATTTTTATGAATCGGGTTTGGTAAATCGTGTTAATGGATTTGTAATTGACGTGGTTAGGTTTTGTAATACTTGTGAGTGATTTCGCATCGAAAACAGTCAAGGTGTGTATCAAAAACACGAAAAAAATAGTATAAGCGAAAGCAGAAAAAGTAGTCTGTTGACGCCACACGGCCGTGTGGTAGGCCGTGTGTAACACACGGTCTGTGCCATTTTGGGGTGTGTGGACCCCATATTCAAAAAAATTCCCTAGGGCCATGTATGTCGTTTTGATCGACCATGGGCCTTCCGTGGGGTAAGTATGTGCTTAAGTAGACTGTAATATATGAAATCTGGTCATCTATTTGCAAGAATTCTAATATATGTTCTATATCTGAAATGATTTATGATGAGTAAATTGTGCAATGGGCTATAGGAACAACAGAAAAATACTGTACATGCTTTGTATAAATTATGTTATGCGTATATTTGATGAGTATGTCGGATTACTGTTATGTTATGTAACTGTTTCTAAGATGGATTTTGCTATGTGGAGGAAGTATTTCTAGAAAAGGTGATAATTCACCATTTATTTGGCAGCTTAGCCAGGCCGGGCCCAACTAAAAATTTAGGCCCGTTTTGTAGGCCCGGGCACGGCCCGGCCCGAAATATGGGCCTGAAAAATTGCCCAAGCCGGCCCGACATGGAATTGGTAAGCCTGAGCCCGGCCCGGCCCAGCCCGTATTATTTTTTTATTTTATTAAATAAAAAATAAAAAATAATGAATCAAATACATTTAAAGAAAATAGATGCTTATTTTCTACTTTAAATCTCATAATGATACTATTCTACCATTTAATTTTCTACTTTACGAAAATAGATGCTTAATTTGTTTAGCTTAATTTATTAATAATTTTTTCATATTCTCAAAAAATTCAATTTTAAAGAAATTAAATATGGCATAAAATAAACACATGTTTTAAATTTAAATTTTTATTAATAAAAAAAATAAAAAATAATATTAATATATTTTGGGCCGGGCCCAGGCCAAAAAAATCATACTCGAGGCCCAGCCCGTTTTTTAAACGGGCCTCATTTTTTTGCCCAAGCCCATTATTCGGGCCTATATTTTTACCCGAACCCTCCCATTTTTCTAAGGGCCTTGGTAGGCCGTAGTCTTGGCCCATGTACAGCTCTAGCTGCAACTATTCTGTTAAGTGTCATACCGACACTAAGTGGTGTGTAGGGATGGATGAGTGTTTTATACCTCATATGGTATGTTGGGAGGGTTGGAGTTGGTGTGTAGCGGATGGGGGTAAGATTATATGTCTGTATCTTTACTGCTCTGATATGATTCTATTTTTTCTAAAATTTGTATGATATGCATCTACTATTTAAGTTATTCGTTATACACTGAGTTTCAAAAACTCATTTTCTGTTTGATTGATATTTTTAGGTAATTCTCAGACTAGGCAGGTCGGTGCGACGGGAGCTTGCATATAAAACTAGTTCGTTTAATTATTTTTATTTTCATTATTATTTTATGCTGGGGTTAAAGTGTTTTTGTAATTTTGGACTCTTTGGGACTGTTTTGGTTTTTGAACTTATTTTCGGTTTACGCATGAAAGTTGTTTAAACGTTTTTTTTCTGAAAATATCAGTTTTTCTATAAATCAATCGATTTTGAAGCAACGAATTGGATTTTCCAGAAGAACAACAACCTAAGAATTTCTGCTACAAAGTAACTGATTTTAGAAAACACAATTGTACATTGTTTCAAGTAAAAAAGCTAAATTAAAAATAATTTCTATTAAATTGGAGTTTTTAAGTAACAAAAATTGCGTTGTTTTTCAACATTTCCAAAAAGTTAAATTTTCAACCGTTTTACGTAATAACTCTAGATTTGACCATAACATCTAGGCTGGATTTGAGATGTTCTAATAAATGTTTAATCCTATTTCAATTACTAAGCCATTCACCTATGGACCTCCCAACCACAAACATTTTAGCACATTGTAGATTTGCAGATAATATAAAAAATATAAAAATAGTACCTAACGAAAAAAAAAAAAAACTAAGAAAACTTACTTTCTTGAAAGTGAAACTAATTAAATTTAATATTAAATAAATCTCAATCAAGTTATTACAATCCACGAGCAAATCCAAAGTTCAATAATCCTTCCTAAGAATTATGAAAATAAACTAAAGAAAACTATTTTAATCTAAGATGGCCTTTCTCTCTCTCTCTTCTGAATGCTAAAAAACACTTCATACAAGGATTTTATGGCAACATCACGAACTGAGGTGGAAAGATCACATTCCATTGTTTAAAACGAGATAAGAAAATACAATGCAAAAATCGAGGCCAAGCCGCGGCTTCATGAGGTAAAATACACTTTCGCCTTTTTCTAGCTTTTTTTTTTTTTTTCGCTGCCTCCAAATTCGTTCTTCCTTCCTCATACTTGTTTCTTTGCCTACAAAATACATTGCAAAAGTTTATTAAATAAAAAGTAAAATGTAAAAAATAAAAATAAAAAATTCTAAAATACTCATTCTATAACTATTTATAAAATCAACTAAAAAACTCAAAACTAGCTAAAAATCAGTTTAAAACAATGCATAAATAAGAGAATAAGAGAATAAAATGCATAACAAATATTTACTTATCAAATCTGATGAAAGGCAAACAAGAAAGTTAACAGTGGTATCTAATGGCCTAAGTAGTTTGATGCACAAGTATTGGTCCTCACCAAAGCCTAGACCACTACTCCAAAGGTATAAGGTGAGAGAGAAGGCTTATCTCCATCTCTTTTGGCTTTATACAACAGATTTGATGAACTTTTTTGTAGGAAGCCCATTTCGCCCAGGCCCGCCAGATTAAACCCAAAAAAAAAACAAAACAAAAAAACAACAAACAGAATAAAAAACATTAAGGGTCCAAAGTCCATTTACAATTACAGACCCAATTACAGCCCAACAAGCCAACCCAAAATAAAACCCAATCATTAAACCTAACCCTTGACCCACTACCTAAACCCGATCCTGGAACCGGCCCAAATAGCCCAAAACAATTAGCTAAACAGAAACCCTAGGGTTCCCCTAACACACACAGCAGCAGCCTTTGCTGCGCGCCACCTCCAACACAAGAACAACTCCGTGCATCCGCCACGCTCTACCTCCGCACGATGGCTATACACGCAAAAAGCGAGACAAAGAACGACAGCAAAAAAAAAGGGGAAAAGATTGTATTCTTTTTCTTTTTCTTTTCGGCTATAAAAAACCGAAGCATTTCATTGTAGTTTTTTCTTCTTCACGATTTATGAATATACAATAGAAAAAATCAAGAAAAGCAGAGGTATTTTTCGATTTTTTTAGACCACCCTTGTTTCACATATCACGCATACATATAGAAATAATAAGTATAAAGATATTTTTACCTTTTTCGTGTTTTGCCGAGAGGCCAAAATCAAGGGTTTTCTTCATTTATTTTGGATTTTGGTATTAGTTTAGGTGTGTTTACGTTTAGATTTGGGTTTGGGGAGGCATAAAGGACCAAAGTGCCCCTGTTTTGGAGCTCCGACCACCGCATATGGTGGTGGACAGCGGTGGAGAACGGGCCCAATGATCGGAGCTCGGTCGGACCAAGACCGGAGCTCAAAGGGCGGAGGTCTCTTTCAGAGAGTTTTTTTTTATTTATTCTAAGGCAGATGCTAAAAATGATTTTAGCCTCGGTTTTTTAGTATTTAAAGCCTACATATACGACGTCGTTTTGGAATGGGTCGTTAAGACCCAAAACGGCGTCGTTTTAAGGCCAGATTCGCGCGAGTGACCCGACCCGGAGAGGATCCGCGTGTTTTTGGTTATTGGCTTATTTGCGCATCAAGTCCCTCCGCGTTTGTGGTAGGTCGCAATGGAGTCCAGTACTCATTTTTAATTTAGCCCTGTCTATTTTGTTGTTATTTTAATTTGGTCCTCGAACAATTAGATAACCATGATTTGAACGGGGCGCTTTTGAGCATTTGGGATAATTCCTCAAAGAATCCTCGCTTGTTCACGCGCATTTTTAATTTAGTCCTTAACTCTGTTTAAGTTTTTATAAAATAGCCTGTAAATTTTATTTTTATTCCAATTAAGTATTTTTTTTAGTTTATAAAATTTATTCATTATTTCTTTCTAGAAGCTATTTTAATAAATTATTTTGAACTATTTTATTGATTTTACAATGTTTTAATTTGTTTTAAACTTTCATTTTTGTATATATTTTTAAGAATTTGTATGATATTTAATTTGAATACTTCTATATGTTTTTATTTTATATACATATATATGTAATTTATATTAAAATTATTTTTATACTATGTATATATCATTGATTTCACATTGTTTTATGCATATATATTTTTTAAACCTATTATGTTTATTTCTTTTAAATCCTCTTAAAGATCTTATTTTATTATATAATATATAATTAATAAATCTTTTATAATTTTTTCCTTTTATGTTTTTTTTGCATATATTGATCACATTTGGTTTGTATTAATTTATTTGATAATTCTTTCTTGACTGTCCTTATTACCTTCAAATATTAATGTTGTATAGTGTATGAGGTATTGCAATTATATAAACTCTATTTAGCTCTTTCGTCTTTCCATTATTGCTTTGAACTGCAATTTCATATTTGCAATATTATTCTCATATTTGATATTGTATTGTGGTTAAAACTTCAAACTTATTCATGCAAAGTTTTATATCCAAACAAATCAAACAAATATATTTTGAGTCTACCTTATATTCGCTTGGGAAAATTTTTCAAGATAAGGCAATATTTGTGTGCTTGGAAGAACGAAAAATTGCACCCTAACGTGCTGGGTGTTAATTTTCCGTTCGACCAAATAACCAAATACCCTTTTAATTGCATGATTTGAAAATCAAAGATGATCTCGGTATCGAGGGTGTAAATGTGTCATATCCTAACGTATTGGGTATGGTGTTTTTATTCCTTTGGAACGAGTGAATCTTGAGATTCAATTCAAGGTTAATTAACATTTTTTAAAAAGAATCACACTTTAAACATTTTCAAGTTTTCAATACAAGGACACTAGTTAATCAATTTGGTGCCCGTTCTGGGGCATACGAGGGTGCAAACCCTTCCTCGTGCGTAACCGACTCCCGAACCCTTTTTGTTATTTAATTCCGTAGACCAAAATTTTTTAGGTGATCCAATCACACCTAAGCAAAAAAAAAAGGTTGGTGGCGACTCTACTCCATATTTTTAAAAGTCGATCCCCATTTTCCAAAACGTAAAAATCATAAAAAATGGTTTCGACAGCTTGGCGACTCCGCTGGGGACTGGTTGAGAGTCAGGCCATAAATTGATTAATTTTTGTCCTTTTGATTGAAAATTTAGAAAATTGTTTTGAAAAATCATATTTCTTTAGATGCATTTGTTGGTGCTGTGATTGCAATAATGTTGAGTCTCATAAAATACTTTGGCATTGCATTGCATGACTGTTGTGGTCAGACCTTTAAGTGGGAGTAAGAAGCTTTGCGTTCGTGAGGTTTTCACCTCCGCATGAGCTAGTGGATTACTTCCGGGATACATCCTTACCTATGTCTTCGTGAGATTTTCATCTCTGCATGGCCATAGGGAAATGTATTCCCCTGAATCGAACTCGATCCATATGAGCCTATAATGGGTGAGGATTGAGGAATCTGCTGGTCCAAGTAAACACAACAAGAGAAGGCTGGTAGTCAGCGGAGGAAAACAAGACTTTGTTGCCCGAGGTTTTGAGCCAACAAGGATTATTTGAGAGCCGTCATGCCTCAACTTTCTTAAAGAAGGTAATTAACATCGCAGGGATAAGTGAGCAGCGAACCACGACTCGGATCAAGCCGAGTGGAAATAAGAGAAACATCTTTTGGGAGGATTTGCAGGATTCGACCGTAACATCCGGATATGAAGAAAAGATTAGGGTCTTCACTTGGACTATGAAGACAATGTCGTATATGTAACCCGTTTTATATAAAGAATTTTATTTTCTAGAAAAGTTCTTCTAATGGAATTGAATTCAGAATCAACGCCTCTATTTCTTTTTGCATTCATTCCATGCATTTGCATTACATCACATCATATACATTAAAATTTGTAGAAAGATGCTAATTAATTAAAAATTATTTCAGAAACCTGGAAACTGACAAAATTTTACCAAATACGCATCTCTACGGTACAAGAAAAAAGACCAAGTCAATGGATAAAAGACTAGAAAAATTGGAGCAAATGCAAAAGGATATGCAAGAACAAATGCAGGCACAGATGCATGAGCAGCTTACTAAGATCCAGCAGGATATGATGGACAAAATGATGGAATCTCAGAGAAATAGATGACTCAGATGATGCAGCTGTTGAATGGGCTTAGGGATAAAGAAAAGAGCCCCATGGTTAACGCTGAGGAGAATACTGAGTATCCTCAATATCCCCCTGGTTTTACTCCACCACATGTGCAAACACAACTGGCGAACTTTACAAAGGCCATCCATCACGATCGAGCCCTCAACAATTCCAAGTCGGTGCTTGATGAATCTCCAAACGGCTCAGTTCGGAGATAATTCAATCAATGCTAATGTCCCTGATTTGGATGAAATAGCTGAAGGAGAGAGGACAAAAGTAGAATTACCAAAGCAGCTAGAAGATAGATGTAAATGGTTAGGGAAGAAGTTTAAGGCGATAGAAAGTGCTGATAACTGTTATGGAATTGACGCCAAGGATTTAAGCTTGGTCCCAGACTTGGTGCTTCCATACAAGTTCAAAATGCCTGAATTCGAGAAATATAATGGGACAAGTTGCCCCAAAGCTCATATTACTATGTTTTGTAGAAGAATGACAGGGTACATTAATAATGACCAACTGTTGATCCATTGCTTCCAAGATAGCCTTGTGATCGTTGATTTCAGAGTTTTAAATTTATAATTATCGAACCTGGAACTAACTATAACAATGATTGAGGCAAGTGCACCTATCGAACAGTAGTATAGCTTAGGCAAGACCGGATTTTCGAACCCAAAGGAACCAAAAGTACTAATACTAACTTTCTTTTTATTATCTAGCCTAAAATAAGTGAAGTTGTTATTTAATCTAAATTTAACTAACTACTAAGCTAAACACGCAAAGACAAAAAGAATGAATTGGGGAAATACTGTTGAAAAAAATGATCGCTGTGAAATCAGAGTTTTAAAATTTATAAAGATAATGATCGAACCTGGAAACTAACTATGACAACGATTGAGGCAAGTGCACCTATCGAACAGTAGTATAGCTTAGGCAAGACCGGATTGTCGAACCCAAAGGAACTAAAAGTACTAATACTAACTTTCTTTCTATTATTTAGCCTAAAATAAGTGAAGTTGTTTATTAATCTAAATTAGCTAATTACTAAGCTAAAGACGCAAAGACAAAAAGAATGAATTAGGGAAATACTTGGGAAAAACTCGGTTGATTAAAACGATACCCTTAGGAAGAATCCACCTAGACTCCACTTGTTATCTAACACTGAACCAAACGATTTATTCACTTGACTTGATCCGTAGGACTCCCTAATGTATATTAAACCCTCTCTCGAGGTGAATAACGTCTAACCCTAGGTTAATTAATGGAAATCTCTTTCTCGAATAATAACCCCCTAGAATAGCAGTAAATCAATCTATGGACATCCCATATTAGGTTTCACCCTAATCTGAAAAAATCTCGTCACCCTATCTCTAGGCGCGCGATCAACTCTGCTTAATTATGCTAGATCTACTCTTAAGCAAGGACTTTTGCTCCAACACCTAAGCACATTCGACTTGAATTAATATCCGCGAAATATCAACACAAGAATTAAGCACACATAATTAAGAACAAATCAAGTACTTATCATATAGTTCAGAAAATAATAACAAGATTCATCTAGGATTCATCCCCTTCAGGTATCTGAAGTGTTTAGTTCATAATATTAAAGAAAAACATCTCAGAAGAAAAGATAAAACAAAACATAAGAAATCCCTAAAACCCCCTGAAGGAATTAAAGAGGAGATCCTCCGTCTTGAGTAGAATTTCGGCTTCTTGAGATGGATCAACTGGCTATCCCTTGAGAGTTTCCCACAAATCTGACCTTTTCGGCTCGGTTCCTTGGCCTAGCTGACCGCCCGTCGACTCCCTCTTTTAGGTCATACTTAGGGTGTATTTATAGGCTTTTGGAATGTGTTTCTTTGCCACTAAGTATCCAAATCTGATTGAAATTACTCTCCTCCACGACAGGGGCATGGCCATGGCACACGCCCGTGTGAATCGCGGTCAGGCCGTGTTGGACTCCGTTTGTGAGGCACGGCCGTGTAAATCGTGGTTGTGGCTATGTTCTAGTATTTTGAGGAGGCACGGCTGTGTGGGCTTTAGTCCAGGCCGTGTTGACTTCTTCTTTGGTCCGTTTTGAGCCCGTTTCTCGTTCTTTTTATTCTTGGGTGCTTTCCTGAGTATAAGACATGAAAAGAAAGGATTAAGAGCACCTTTTTACATAAATCAAGGAATAAATCATCCAAAAGTATGCTAAATGTGGGATTAAAATATGTTACTATTTCGGTTTATCAAATACCCCTACACTTAAGCTTTTGCTTGTCCTCAAGCAAAATTCTCAACTTACAATTAAAACGAACTTTCTATAGTTCATAATTCCTATCGACAATGTTTTATCATAATTCATAGATAATTTATACATGGATAATTCAATTCAAAGAGTCCTAAGGATTCAAACAATCTAAGTCATAGTTTTGTAGCTCGAAAATATAGGCGTCTCCCCTTATCTAAATAATTACCTTTAATTCAAAACCGACAAGGATTGACATCCTCACTAGAGATTCACTCAAATCACTCAAGGTGTTTAAGGTTCAGGAAAAAGCGCTCAAAAGTCGAACATGAAAGGTTAATCCCATAGGCTTGCCTGAAAATCAAATCTCCACCACTATAATATGAGATGATGCACAAATCAAAAGGTCTTTGTCAGGGTTGTAACGGGGCTAGGGTTAAGGTGTGGATAAAGGCTGAATTAGAAGGTTAGAATCGAGATCGAATTGAAAAAATTACCTAACTAGAAACAATGAACTAAATAAAAGTAATTACATCAACTGAAAGCTAATAATACTAATACT